>OX459030.1:42171148-43650844 GCA_949775025.1 Tricholauxania praeusta | reverse complement strand
AAAACGGAATACGAGAGACGAATGCACTCAATCCTAAGAGATGTATCTGTATACAAAACATTAAAACGAGATCCGACAACAACGCGACAACAAAAAAACAACAAATTTGCTGAAACACTATTCAACAGCAATATCATCACACAAAGGGAAAAAAACAGCTTAGTGCAGAGCGCGGCAACAGCTCCAAGGATATATGGACTACCAAAAGTTCATAAAGTAGACATGCCTCTAAGACCAATTTGCTCTTCCATCAACTCACCGTCGTATGACCTATGCCAATACATAATAAAAATTTTAAATAATTTGACCATCGATTCAAAATACAACATAAAAGACGCAATGCATTTCAAACAGAGGATAAATGACACCTACATATATGATGACGAAAAATTAATATCTTTTGACGTAGTTTCACTCTTTCCGAGCATCCCAGTAGACTTCGCAATAAAAGTCATTGACAGTAAATGGGACATTAAAAAAAATCATACCAAAATGACTAGAAAACTATTTATGGATATTGTTAGTTTCTGTATAAAAGAAAATAGGTATTTTATTTACAACGGCAAAATATATGACCAACTTAAAGGCATGCCGATGGGATCACCGGCATCACCAGTAATTGCTGATATCATTATGGAAGAACTACTTGACAAATCCATGGAAGAACTCGAGGAAAAACCTAGATTATTGACCAAGTATGTAGACGACCTTTTTGCGATAATTAAAACAAGTGCAATAGAATTGACGTTAGAGAAATTAAACTCGTTCCATAATAATATAAGATTCACAAAAGATGAAGAAATCAACGAAACACTGGCATATTTGGACACAAGAATCATAAGGACAGCAAACATAATCAAAATTGACTGGTATCAGAAGCCTACAGCGTCAGGACGATTAATAAATTTCTACTCCAGACATCCAAAGGGAATTATAATTAACACCGCTAACAACTTTATACGACGAGTTTTGAACATTTCGGACAAAATATTTCACAGTCAAAACATAACCAAAATCAAAACAATATTGTGTCAAAACAACTTTCCAAAAAAGACTATAGAAAACTTGATAAAAAAACATTACACACAGATGACAAGAGTAAACGAAAAATCAACTAAAGTCTACAAGTCAATGACCTATGTTCCTGGGTTTTCAGAAAGGTTTTCTAGAGCTGGTATTATGGACAAAGACAAATATCTAATAGCGGCCAAGTCAAGCAATACGCTTCAACGACTATATAGTAACACTAAGAGTAAAACTGATAAATATGACAAGTCAAATGTTATTTACAAAATAACATGTAAAGGAGACGGGTCCCACTTATGCAACAAAGCATATGTGGGAACAACTAAAAACAAATTACGGACAAGAATTTCATCGCACAAATCGGAACAAAAGTCAAGGGATAAACCAATGGAGCAGAGAACAGCGCTTTCGGCCCACTGTACTAGACATGCACACTCTGCCGACTTCGACAACGTAGAAATATTGCAACAAGAGACAAATTACATCAAACGTTACACATTAGAAATGCTCCATATAATAAACACACCACACTTGCAACGATTAAATTTTAAAACAGACACAGAGAAAATTGCTCAAAGCTACAGATATTTGATAGCAAAACAAAACAAATAAGATCAGTGGACGATAGATCACCATCATAACAGCTGTGATTTGTTTACAAAAACTTGATTAAATTTGTGCAATATTTCTGTGCAATATTTATGTTTTTGTTTTGTCCACCGTTTTGTTAGTTTTTAAGTAATTATTTATTTTTTGAAGTAATTATTTATTTAAACCTGACATACGTAAGTTATTATTTGTGTTGTTTTTTGTTTATATATATTATTCTAATTGTTGTAAAAATATTTTTTCGAACAGAATCCCTGAAGATGACTACCAATGGTAGTCGAAATATTGGAAATAAAATTTATATGATTAACATCTAAAAGTTTTTCATTAAATTGGACCTTGAGCCTACTCAAAACTTTTATATTATAATAAAAAGAGGTCGCAAAAATCATCATTATTTTAATAAAATGTTTTGGCTGTAGGTATTCAATAAACATAAACATTAAGAAAGAGTAGAGTTTCATTTCATTATACACACCTAATTTCAAATAACCACCCGCTAAAGTAGTTTCACTTCAAAAACAATGTTACGTAACGCGTTGTTCAAACCCCCCCCCCCCCCTCCCCTGTAATGCATCGTAACGTTTCACAAGACCCCCCTCCCCCCTAATTGCGTTACGTAATACTTGAACGGCCCCTTAGGTTAAAACTTCACAAATTTTTTGGAGTATAGGGCAATACTTAAAATAACTTACTTTGAAAGTAAGTAAAAAGAAAATGTCAAAAATATTATAAGTTCGCCGAATTTTGCGCGCAAATTTTAAAGTCTTGTAAGTCCATTCTGAAAAGTGTAGGGTTTTATTTTTTTTTAAAAAATTAATTTCAAAGCTTTCTTGATCGAAAATAAAATCTTAGCAGAGTTATTGATAACAACAAAATTTTGTATACACTGAAAAAACCTACATTAACTGTGAGTATTAAAAAAAAAAAACTTTTGTGGACAATACAAAAATAGTTTAGAATAGTTTAGAGTTCTGACTATGATTACAACAAAGCTTGATATGTGTACTAATAGAATCAACAAAAAACATCTGCGCCTAGCTGCGGCACCCATACAACCATTTTCAATTTTAAAGATGACCTTTGAAATTTCTCGCTTCCAAATATTTGAGTTATGGCTTGATACTGAAGTAAACAAACGATTAAAGAGGATGATTATGTTGTTATGCGGAAAATGTTGCTGGTGGATCTCAAAGTACTGTTGATATTGATTAGGCTGAGCAATATGCCAAGAATTTGTTGTCGTTACTGAATCCCCGGTGGGCGAATGCGTATCGGAAGAAAGATCGATTTATTTCATCAAATAAAGATTGGCTCGGAGGTAAATCGAATTCTCTTTATTTTTGTGCAATACACCGACAAAATTTTCTGGTGGGAAACCAAATAAAAAATTTGAAGAACTCGCCGAAAGCACTAAAAATAAACAAGCCAGAAAAGTTGCAAGAGAGGTGAACGAAAGTCAAGGCGTTTTTTTCAAAGAAGTAGATATAATAGCTGAAATAACTGGGTATAAATTTGGAACTAATTTTTCGTTTCCGTACCTTGCTTCAATCCTTAAACTTTGGTTTTCCAATCAATGTGGATGCTTTCCAAAAACACTCACAGGATACGCTGTACCTATACTTAGAGTTATATCCTTGGTACTTTATGCTACCAACAGTGCACAAAGTGCTTTACCATGGAAGCAGTGTAATAAAAACCCTGCATTATACCTATTGGCCAAATGTCAGAGGAAGTACAGGAAGCACGTGATAAGGATGTCCGGCGTTATAGGGATCTTTTTTACGCGAAAGACTTCAGGGACCGATACAAATACTGATTTGATCAATAGACTCTTGATAACATCGGATCCATTTATAGCAAGTTTGCGCAAAACGTCTAAAAAGAAGTATAGAGACCTAAGTCCGGACACGATAGTATTGCTTCAAATGAAAAACGATGACACTTCTGATTCGAGCGATTTAGATGAGTCTTTGGAGTAAATTTTAGAAATTACACTGTAAGCATTTTTTAATATTTATCCTTTTCATAATTATGTTTTGTTGATTAATTTTTTATGTATCAATTTTACAGACATGCTTATGATGAATCTAGTCATAAAAACCTCTTATCTTCATTTGTAATGGTGCAAGTTTGAGAGCAGCATCCCTGAATTGAAGAACATATAAAACTTAAAAATTACATTTTTTTTTTAAATAAACGAAAAAAAGCAAATAATCTTTTATGTACGAGTTCATATTTTTGGTTCTATAATATAATTTGTTAATCATTACGCAATTATTTTCCAAATTCGCGTCCAAACCTCAGCTAAAATCATTATGACTCCGAAAACTGAAACTATTTATATATAAATGAAACGCTGAAAAGTTCACTTTCTTATATTCTACAACTATCTTAAAAGTCATATTTTTGAATCTTAAGCATGCTAAAGGTTATGTAAAAATTTTAATTTCAAAAACAGTTTAATGAAGAACCACGCAATGAAATATTTATTTTCATTGCAAAATAAAATAAAAAATAATAATCTACTATAAACTCAAGCTTTACATACTTTTATATTTAGGTCGCCTCTTTAAATCACCAAAACGAAAAAATCGGTTATATGGGAGCTATATCTCAAACACAACCGATTTGCACCATTTCTACGTTGATGCTGTAAAATAAAAATATTAACATTTGCTATAGTTTTTGAGATATTAGTTTAGTACTACTAGATTGGCAAAATAACACGTTTCAGTCGATTTTCTTGCGAAATGTCTTATCCGTAGACCGATCCATAAAAATTACGACTAATCTTAACTTGACGGGTCGTTTTCGACCGTATGTGTTTTGTATGGAATTTGAAGGAAAAGATTTTTTTAAATGAAAATGATATACTTATTTCGGTTGTGTGCTCTTTTGCAAACATTTTTGTTACACATACAATAAACCAATTCGCTTTTGTACTCTTTGTGAAATGTTTTCTCGGTTAAACAAAGAGCATATCTACCCCGTTTGGTTAGTTGTATCGGTACTACTCTAGGCTGCTTGGCAAGTAAGACTTGTTGATGATTTTGACAGCGTTGTCATTTCGTGGATCTCTGGTTCTGGTTCTGTTAGATATGTGATTTTTTGTCAATCCAAGACCAAGTTCATGTAGGAAGTTCTTACGACATTGCTTTTGGAATTTTTTTAAGCCAATTTGGATCTATTGTTGAGTAGATGCTGAAAGCATTCAATGCTGAAATGTCCGAAAATGTCAGCGGTTAGTTTTCCGTTTTAAACGGAATCCCGAAAGCATTTCGTCAGTATTGTCAACACCGCCTTTTGTTTTGTTATAGTATAAAAACTATTTCAGGCAAATTTTTCGGTGCTGGTCCGATATCAGGCGAATAATGCATTTTGCTCTGAACAATAGTACATTTATTTTTCTTTTTTACATATGAAACCAAAGCAAACCAAAACAGTGTTTTCAGTGAAAGCGGATGTAGATTGGAGTAGTGGATGCTTTTTCTCGATAAGAAGCTTAAGCGGAACGCTACGCTTGTTTTTTTCGCAACTTGATTTTGTTCCGGTGCAGCTCCAGCAAATTTTCCCAAATATAGTTGCAAATTTCATACCTATGAAGTCTTGGCACAAGTGAGAAGCCAAAATTTCAGACCGTACTTCTCAGGCTTACTTGGCATGTACTGTCTAAGCGAGCATGGCCCATGGTAAGTCAGTAGTTGCTCGCGAATAGTGACACATTCACTTGGATTGAAGAAAAGTGGAAGCGATTCAACCCATTTGTCCCATAATTCTCGAATTGGTGCGAATTTGTCCAAAGCTGTGAGACTAAGTTCGTCTTGTTCGATGTGTTCGGTGTCACAATTCTTTATTTTGAATTTCGTATCGATGCAATTACACTGTTATACAAACGTAACACACGACCAACTCAGAACTCGGACATCATGATTTGCGATCGAATGATACGAACAACGAGCGAATTGAACTTGAGTTGGGTCAAACGAATCGAGTTGTTCGAGCTTGACTCGTTGCGTATGGCAGAACTTCGAACATGTTCGATCAGCTTGTTGCACAGCCTTAGAAAAAACTGAACTGTGATTAACTTTTTAAGCCGATAGAAAGTACAAAAACATGTCTTTACATAAAAAAATTAGTACGGGTCGAAAACGACCCGAATGACGAAAAAGTCCCAAAGTTGAAAAAAACTTAAGGACAACTACTTATTAATAAACTCTGACACTGCATGTTTTCAGTCATAACTTACCCACTGATAAAGTCACGAAGACACATACCCACACAGCTGACAGTTTTCGAAATATTTGATATGAAAAAAAAAATTTGGTCGAAAACGACCCTAAGATCGGTCTACGGTTAATTTCAATGACGGTAAAAGTATCAGCTCTACGTGTAAGAAGTAAAATTATTTTTACTCCCCACTCCTTGTACTGGAAAATAAAAATTAGTAAAATAACAATGGATTATTCAGGCAACAATGAGTTAATCGGCTATTTACCGGCCAAATATAGGTCGGATGCACTCCGAGTTTTTCTCTCTAGTTTGAATAGGCCTTTGTGTAACATACTTCTCTGGACAGATTGCCAGGACTTGTCATCTGCGCTAGCCAAAGCGCTAGACCTGGAAGCCCATCAGCAACGATATACTTTTGCTAGAGCCTTCGAAATCCAACTAGGTTGGTCGAATTCTTATACAGTTCGCAACACGCTCTCTTACAAAAAGAGTCACAAGCGAAAACCTTCAACGCACAAATACCACAAATAACAACGCTATAATGCCAGATCCCAAGCAGAAATAACAAGCAATAGATTTCATCAGAGACAGAGGACCGGAATCAGATAGAGCACCTCAACCAAAAAATCAACGTATAAATCTAATAAAAGTCCAAGTGGACATCGAACCACAAAATGACACAGTTGAGGATTACAGACATGACAATGAACCTGGTCACGAACAGGAACATGAAAATTCAGGATTCGACTCTAAGTCAGAGGATGAAATTAATTCTTTAGGGTAAGGTCGGTCCTACCATTTGTTAGCAAAAAACTTAATGATAAAATTACTTTAAAATTTCTTATTGACTTATTTTTAAAGAGCATTACAACCGTCGACAAACCATTTATAGTCAAATCTATTAAGGGAAAAACAAAAATAACACACAAATGCAAAATAAACTTCTTAGGCGCAATAATAGAAATTTTTATTTTACATGAATTGACAACCTTCGATGCCATAAAAGGTTATAATTTTCTTCGCCAAAATAAGGCAAAAATAGACACCGTTCGATCCGTGCTCATTTACGAAACCAGTGAAGAACCTATTCAGTTTCACCCTTGCAGGCAAGTTGACAATATAAACAAACAAATTGACTGTCAAACTATGCCTGATAGTGCCCGTAAGGATATGCAGGATATTATGAATGAATATAAACAAGTTTTCGCACAACCATGCGAAAAACTACCTTTTACCACTTCAGTAATAGCAACCATTAGGACCAAGGACTCTGATCCAATTTATTCCAAGCCAAGGCCTTATAATATGTCAGAAATATCTTTTGTTGAATCATACGACCATCGCGATCTCCATATATCACCCCGGTATTAGGAATCAGTAAAAACGGCAGGAATATGGACGGTACCCAGAAGTCAAGATTAGTGTTTGATTACTGAAAGTTAAAGTAACGCACCATAGCAGACCGCTATCCCATTCCTCAGGCGTCTGTTATTTTATCTAACTTGGGTCAATTGACCTGGTTTTCACCAGATTCTACTCGCTTAAAAAGACCGTGAGAAGACTGCTTTCTCTGTTAACAATGGTAAAAACGTATTGTTCCGTCTACCTTTTGGGCTGATAAATGCCCTAGACGACGTTCTCAGAAGCGAAATCGGAAAATATTGCCACGTCTATATGGACGATGTCATCATATACTCCAAAACAGAAGAGCAACACTTAAGTGACATAAAAACTATTCTGGACAAATTATATAACGCAAATATGAGGATTTCGGCGGAAAAATGCAAAATTTTCAAGAAAGAAGTGGAATTTCTTGAGTTTCTGGTATCCTGTTACGGCATTAAGACCTGCCTGGTATAGTTAAAGATATAATTAATTTTGAAACACCTAAATCACTTCGTGCCTTGAGATTCTTCCTTGAACTTGAAGGTTAGTAACGTAGATTCATAAAGGATTACGCGAAAATTGCCAAACCTTTGACTACAGAGGCGACAACGGCCATGTTGGTACGAACAGATCAAAATTCATCAAAATTGAATTGCACTTAGAAGCGCTAGAAGCCTTTAAAAAGATCAATTTTAAATCAGATCAATTTTAGCATCAGAAGACGCCCTATTGTTATATCCAAACTATTATATACCATTTGACCAGGGAAGACCAATCATGATGCTTTCAAGAACCTTGAGTAAAACAGAGGAAACGCGACTAACGAGCGGTAAAACACCTATTCCAAAATATGTAGGAGAAATCCTACACATTGACATTTATTATTCGGCAAAACAATACTTTATCACTTGTATTGATAAATTTTCAAAATTCGCTGTCATTAAGCCAATATCCTCACGTAGTACTATATATCAAGAATCCATTAGTTGAAATAATTATGCAATTCCACAAACCAAGACTAATAGTAGTCGATAACGAAGGCGCACTCTTCTCCAATGCAATTCGAGCCCTTTTAGAAAGCTTATTTAATATATCAATTCACACCGTTCCAGCACTACACAGTGAGAGTAACGGTAAAGTAGAGCGCTTTTACTCTACATTAAGTGAAATAGCCAGATACACTCAGCACTACAACAGACCCTAGCAAACTAATACTTTTAGCCACATACGAACACAGTAATACTATCCACTCAGTAACAGGCCTCAAGCATTCCACAGTTTCTTTTAATCCCAACAACCCACTTAACAACCGCAAAGCAACAAGATGATCTAGCCTTTCACAACAAAACCACAACATAGACAGAATTCAATAAAGGTGGCAAAGTTCTCGTAAAAATCAATAAGAGACTATGAAATAAGCTACCCAAATTATACAAAGAAAAAACTGTAGAAGCGGATCTGGGCGCTTATCATGATTCGCGAATCGAAAGTAGATGCGTTACGAAAGTGATATGCGAATCGAACGCAAAATGGTATTTTGTAATTCGTTCGAACTCGTTCAAACATCTGCACTTTTACCCTGTTTTTATAAGTGAGGGAATTCAACGTTGGTAGGCATTACTTGCTATAAACGTCAAAGAATGAAGGAAAATGGGCAACACAACAACGAAAAAAGTGTAAACAAAAGTGAAAAGTAAACAGTTTTTTAAAAAAAAGTATAAATAGAAATACTAAACATATATATATGTATGTATAGTATATATAATAAAAATTTCAAATGGATTTTGTCGCACTTTGGTTGGAGGACTCTCCTGTTCAAGATGAACGAATTGTAAGACGGGCTGTGCGTCAATCAACAAAGACTTTCAGTAATTTGAAGATTGCTTTGCGTCTACAGTTTTTACTCGGTTTTTTGATAGGTCCATAAACTCCACTAAAACATTAAACTGGACTGAAGTTGTTAGCTCCTTCTTCTTGTCCCTAAATCAAATTTTAAATTGTTATTCAAGAGTTGAAAAATAATTTATTTACTTACATTTTTGTTTTGTTTCTACACTGATCGATTGCTATTTTGTTGTCGAATGAAATTAACGAAACTCGAACGTATTTGACAGATTAAAACGCAAATCAAAATGTAACGAGCTCTCAAATTCGAACAGGGCAAAAATGAGATGCGAAACTCGCAACTATCACGGTTGCGTTTCGCAAAACAAAATACTAACTGCTCGAATTCGAAGAGTTTATTTGCATTTTCGTGAATCATGATAATCGCCCTGGTATCAGAATACCATAATACAATTAGGTATAAGTGAATTTAATTTATGTCATTTTTTTTTTCTTCTAAATATCTAATTTGCATTTTGCGTTATCTCTTTCTCCTTCCCATCCCTCTTTGGAATGCAGATTATTTGCAGTTGGGGAAACATAATAGACTATACAAATTCCTATTTCATCCCAATTTCGTCGGACAATGCAGTAATTTTTCACAATTTCATATACCTGCGACATGTGACCAACATCTCGCTAATGGAAGCAACGATTGAGGAAAATCGTGAAGCCATAGAATCCATGGAGGATGAAAATTCTCGAGGCATTTTGGGACAAGACATAAGAAAAATGCAACGATTACCACGTCTAATAAGCATTCCACCCAGATCTATTGACTTCCTGGGATTGGCGATCAAGTTTGTGGCCGGCGTATTGGACCATCAAGACATGGAAAAACTGCAGACTAAGACGGACGAACTTACTCGGGCCAGTAAAAGACAAATTTATATAAATACCGACATTGAAAGAAAGTTAAATGAAATCACTGACCGTAGAAATATTTTTATATCATCTACTGGCAATAAAATTCACGACACACAAACCCTTACCATGTTAATGTCTAGAAAGAATAAAGTACTTAGTTATCGATTACCTGAATAATAATGTTTATGTGGTCATGTAAGCTTAGTCTATATTACAATACTTATATAGGATAGACTTTTTACAATTTACAATTGGGCATTAGAGATTTAGCAGTGCTAAACCTAGAGGAAATAGAATTTATAAATGCGAACGAAAAAATGCCAACTTCAATTAACTACTTACTTTTAATTGCAGATGTTAAACTGTATTATAAAGACAATTAATTTGGATATCTAATTAAGTTACCCAATATTTCCGAAGAATGTAAAATTTTTTAAATTATTCCAGCTGTTAAAAATAACAAAATATTAGACTTAAGGAATAACGCAACTGCTCTTTCTAACAATAAATTTTACCCAATTGTAAATTCTAAAAAGTCTATACTATATAAGTATTGTATTATAGACTACGAAAACCCATGCTTATCTCAGATACTTAACAATCATACAGCACCTTGCCCCACTACAAGCGCACACCATCTGCCGGCAACAGAAATACTTAAAATAGGTTTAATCATAGTACGAGGCTATGATATTAATATCACGGACAATAATCATCATATTACAGTAAATGGCACTTTCTTCCTCACCAGGACATAATTTTAGTTAATGGAAACACATATAATGCATCGGGTCTAAGTCCAATAAAAATTTTGGAATTTCAAGCCCGAAAACAACAAGATTAACCGAAACAAATTTCAGAGAACATATCTCACTTCCATATCTACAGCAACAGATGGACTTTGTACGGATCCTGCATAGTACTCATATTAATAATCTTCACCTTGCTTTATGTTAAAATCAAACCAAAGCGCATCATATTTAAAACAGCAGAAGACCAAAGAAATAACCCTGTAAGTAATGCTGAGGCCATCAGAAAGCAAGTTAATGAAATTATGAGCAGGGACGCTCATATTTAACGAGGGGGAAAGTTATGACCATACAAATGAAACCACCCTAACGGCACCAAAGTAAAATCACCCTAATAATAGCAACGTAAGTAACCAACGTCAGCATATCCGCTGCGATTCCTTAAATTAAGTTCTACCAAGTTCATATTCAATAAAGTAGTAAAATACCCTTAACACTCTTGGAATTAACTTATATTCTTCGGAATATCCCCGATCAATCTTTGTCAACTCCTTTTCCGTCGTGAGCTTGCAGCGAGGAATTCTATTTGGTCGGATAGTACTCAATGAAGAAATTCCACGCCCACGTAGATACATGTTGCTAGTGCACTAGCAAAGGTATAGATAGGTATAAATTATCATAACAGATAATATAATTGTCAAAGATCGGAATAGTTTGGGATAACCGAACGACTATATAAGGCCTGGTGTACCACATTATCACCAGCACATTTGTTCATCCACACATAGACGTGGAGTCTTAAGGATAGAATCAAAGCGTTCGTTGAGTTTGTTTGTGATTGTTGTGATTCTAAAAAGGGACTCATTACCAGTTTGACCTTTTTGATAACGATCTCCGTCATTCGCAAAATGATTCGTTTTTTCAAAATTATTGCTGCTCATACTTTCTTACTCACTTACTTTGGTGGCCATAGCTACCCGTTACCGGGTTACGGCCGACCTCAAAAGCTCTCCCCAGGCACCTTTGCTTCGCGCGCGCCTTCTCCAATCAGTCAAACTAGCGTGGATAGGGTTTCCTCAGCTTGGTCTTTCTATCGGAAGCATGGTCTTCCTCTTCGTCGTCGCCCAGCGGCTTCCGCATCAAACACCTTTTTCGCCGGAGCTTCTTCGCCCATACGCACAACATGTCCCAGCCAGCGCAGACGTTGGATAGTGATGCGCTTGACGATGTCAATGTCAGCGTAGAGCTCGTAAAGTTCGTGGTTCATTCGAATACGGTAGTCGTCACCGACACGTACAGGACCGAAGATTTGGCCAAGAATTTTTCTCTCAAGCACCCCAAGCGTGGCTGCATCGGCCTGCGACACAACCCATGCTTCTGCGCTGTAGAGTAGCACGGGTAAGATGACCGTCTTGTAGTGTCAGTTTTGTCGAGCGAGAGAGGTCTCTACTAGTTAATTGCTTGCTTAGACCACAGTAATACCTATTAGCAAGAGTGATTCTTCGCTTTATATGCAGGCTGATAACGTTTTGAGTGTTCATTCATTCATGGCTGCTCATAGTCTGACTTATTGGCTCAAATGCGTTTTTACCCCAATAACTTTCCAACTGCGGATAATTGTGAATCGACATATAAAACAATATCCAATATATTGACGAATTTTCACATCGTTCACTGTGAAAGATGTGTTAACGTCTTTTTGTATAACTGCTAGATTAGTTTCTTAAACTATTAGTTTTATATTATCATCGGTGATGAAAAAGTTAAAATAATTTACAAGAGTATTTATGCTTTTTACTGAGCTGAGTAAATCAGAGTTGCCTAGAAACGCGTTAACATGGCTTTGCACTTTTTTTCTCCGTCAAGTAATTTCAATAAAATCTTTTGATTTTAGGTCAATGCTTTGTAAGGCTGAAAAAATGATTACCCAAATCAAACGGCAGAAATTAAAATATGAATATATCCTTGAATACATTCATTCTCCAGTAAAATGAATATAATGAGCACCACCTTTTTCAACTTCAGGCTTAAATTGGCTAGATAAAGTCCAAATACCTGCGACTTCAACTGTTGAAGGAACTGTAAGTTCATTTTCGTTGTTTTGACTTACATATATTGCTTAGATTTAGTAAAGTGTTTATTTCATTTACGAAAGCATCGCCTGATTTAGTCAAGTACTGCATACAAATTAATATTTTATTCTCAACCTCTTTTTCAGGTACGGTGGATACTGTTATTTTCGGAGTATCAAAATCGAGATCGATGGCACTATTATCACTGTCAATATCTCTATCACTTTCACTTTTTTGATTTGTTTCGGTTGAATTCATCAACTTCAGATCCTGGAGTTTTTAGCAGATCTGGTCGAATTTTTAAAGTTGTTTCTGCCCTTATGGCCGCTCATTATTATTGTACAACCACGGGCAAGTATATGAAAAAATTTAAAAAAAAATAACACGTTAACCGGCAAGACCGTCTACAAACGGTCGTCGAGTTTTGACTGCTACATCACAACAAATTAACTTTTTTTAATAACTATTGATTATGTTATGAAAATATCTTAACTTTTTATCTACCAATAATTTTTTTATAATATATAATAATATAAAACGTAATAACCGTCTACAGACGATCATTCTGGTTAGATGGTTTAGATTCGGGACCCTAGCCTTACCCTCTACTCCTATCTTAATATATTAAGTCAACCAACGCAGGTTGAGGGCCTCCTTCTGCTCAGGACCTGGAGCTATTACCCCTTCTGATCCTATAAATAAAATATCCTTTAATGTTTCACAAATTTTTGTTATTAAATTTTATAAATTTCTTTTTAAGTGTGAATTTTATTTTAATGAGTGTGCATAGAATCAACAGTAATCAATTTTTTTTTGCTCATTGCAACTTAATTTCATGCCGTAAATCTATAAATATACGGTGAAACCTGGATAACTAGGTTCTCCAAGGGAACAACATTTTTGTCTCAATTAAAGAGGTTCCCACTTACACAGTTTCTTAAGTAACCAGATTTAAAATTGGGTTGTCCCATTTAAAGAGGGCGAAACTGAGAGAGATTAGGATGAAAGTCTTTTATTTAGAGGGGAAAAAATCTTTAATAAAAAACCAAGTTTTATGTAAATGACAACCTACTTAAGTCAATGATTCTATGAAATTTTAATAAAACAACCATTCCACAGGTTTCCCACTTATCCAGGTACCGCTTAACCAGGTTTCACTGTACAAGCGTTAGTTATGAAACATAATACTTTTATATCTTTCGATATATACAAAGTGATTTGAAGTAGGAAACGGGTGTGATCTATTCGGCAAGTTTATTTTGAGAGTGCAACATTTCACAAATTTATAGTCGGTGTCACGATATAGCAGTTCAAAAGGATATCTTGTAGCACTTTTTAGAGGAATTCAAGACATCGATAGCGTTATTCATCGGAATGTTGTGGGTCATGAATACTGAAACATATGACGTATTAAAAAGTAGTGACCCAAATACAAAGAAAATTACTCTGGTCGCAACCAACGAATAAGTTCTAAAATGCATATAACATGCAAACTAGGCTAAATCAAATTATCGCCTAAAACTACGCTATAGTGCTTACGCTGCTACCAAAAAAAAAATGTTATCAAAACAGATCAATAGAAAACGTATTTATTTAACGCAAATTAAGTATACATAGATGATGAATGCTTTTAAAAATATAAAACCTTTATTGTTCGTTTTAATCTTCGTCCTCAGAGCCGCTTAACCAGTTCAAATTTTTGTCTTCATATATAGCGTTGTTCATCAAATTTATGTATGGCGTCCAATCAATAACGGTTTTCCTCTTAGCCAGATTCTTACCATGAAGAATTCCTGATAAAGTTTTAGTTTCTAGGCTTGCTCTGGGTTTGGTTTTAATGCAATTTATGGCGCTAAATACGCGTTTGCAATCAGCTGAAGTGTGCGGGAGTACTTCGAGTCGTTCAACAATTCGAGACATAAGTGGAAACTGTTGAGAGCCACACGCTCCCAAAATTTGTGGATGTCGGTCTCGCAAGAATATTTGTAAGTTGCTTTTACCTCTTTAAATTCCCTTGCAGTTTTTTCGATGTCCATGCTAAAAAATTTTGCAGTGATGGAGATATCACGAACTGAGGCAAGAGTTGACGGGTCCATAAAGGCCAAATGATATAGAAAATCTAGATTATCATTACCTTTGTTTGTTTTTGCTATGCAAATCCATTTTGATGTTTGAGCACCGGTTCACACATGCTCGACTAAATTTGTTTAACGACAGCGTCCAAATAACAACAAAAACAAACGCAACGGTTATTCTGTTGCGGTGTATTCAAATTAGTGAAAGCGTCGCCTACTAAGCAAGTGTCATGCTATCCTTGTCAATTTCTTTATGTTCAATAGAGAGAGAGAAAGTTGAAAGTTTGCTAACTTCAGGGATGCTAATTAAACACACTTCTTATGCTCAGAATTAGGACGGGGTCGGGAAAGCGGTGACAATGACACGCTGTCAAAAAAAAAAAAAAAAAAAAACCAGTCGGAAAATCGTTTTAATGAACACAATTGCGGCTGACGACTGCTTTTCACTCACTTCAAATTGAAACTACAAACTTATGTTCTTGTGAGAGAATCGTATGGTAAAAGAGAGTGACAAAAACAAAATTTGTAAGCAATAAATTTTGCTTAGAAAATCGTATTGGAAAAGAGAGTGACAAATTTTAATACATTAGAAATGCAACACTGATCCGACGTAAAAATAGAATTAATTCTAAATCAACGTGTACCCGTCAGCAGGTTACCAGTCGTACGCCGCAATCCTGTTCAATTTCACATGATCAAGTATGCTATAATTTTTGACAACGTGTAATCGTCGCCGCTTTCCCGACCCCGTCCCAATTCTGTTCAACACATTACTCCATAAGCACACGCGTTTTTAAATGAAATTTCAAATGCTTTGATGCATGCATGCTTTTAATGTGTTTTGCCCTTTTCCTATAAGCCTCTGAATATAAAATGTTAAAAAGAAAAAATGTTTGGAGCATATTAGAAAATCCGTAATAATCCGTCATAATCCGTCCCAAAAATCCGTTCAAAACGGATAAATCCGTGAATCTGACAGCATTGCTTTATGTTCCTTTAGAAGCAGTAATATATGAACTCTGCAACCGTTTAATTAAGGAAAGATCTACGAACCTTTAACATATTCAAACTTAATAATTGCGTTGCAATTAATCTCATACATGAAATCGCGAGTGTACCCAATAAATAAATTTGGTTGAGGTAGTAATATAATAGACTTTTTATACGTATATTTAGAGTACAGATTATTATAGAACCTTTGGTATCTTTTCATGTCCTACATTTTCAAATTGATGAGAAAAAACATAAAATATCCTTAGTATGAAATTCAAAACACTTTGGGGTGCGTCACGAACCTCCGATTCATCAAAAACGACTTAATATCTAGTGTAAGTCAAAATATTTCTGCATGTATTCGGATACACTAGATGTTTCGTTATATTAAAACAAATGCATACATACATATATTTATGTAAATGAAACTTCAGCGCAAAATGCATATGGTGTATGATTAAGTGTACAATTAAAAAATGAAAAATCATAATTTAACAAGCTCAGCTGTAAAATTAAATTACTCGTATTATCATTTAATGCGGCGTCATTATGCGCGTATTTTTCGAAAAATTATAAATTTAATATTTAACAAAATCCTGCCAAAGCGACAGAATTTATTTTGGTTGCTAAATTAAATTTAGTGCATTCATGTTGACTGTTTTTTTGTTGTTAAAAAATAAAGTACTTATTAAATAAAAATGAAATATATAATTGAATAATAAGCATATGAGCGTCAAGGCTGCTGAACATATTAACTATGCACATCTACTTATTTATGAACATACACTCCTGATCATAATAATAGATACACCAAAAAGACTTTCACTCAATCCCCAATAAATTCCATATTTGGAAGAATTGGTATTAGAATTCTTTGTAAAACAAGAGAGTACAATTTGGCGATGCCATTAACTAAGAAATGAAAGAAAGTACTTCAATCTGCTGGTGTTAGACTTACCTAAATTTAACCTCGTGATTAAATTTTTCGTACGCATCAGCGGAACCTTTTTAGCGGTTCTTCCCGGAAGGTTTGCCTTCTGCAAACAACGACGAATTGTAGGAGCGCTTACAACATTTCCGATTTCCACAGAAATTGCCTTGGACGACTTGAAAGTGTCTTTTTTTGAAAGAATAACTATTTGGCGACCAACTTCTGGAGAGTTTTTCGTTGGTCTACCTCTAGTTTCTTTTCCTATTTTCTTTATAAAAACATTTTGCACAAATCGCAAAGACTAATCCATCAAACTAGCGATGTCCCGCAAAGAATTTCCTCTTTTTCGTAGGCTCAGAATCAATCGTCACTCTTCTGCTGTGCAACGACTTTTTCGGTCCATATCTATAATACATTTTTCATAATTTACTTGCAATTAATTTATATATGAATGTATTTTTACCGTTATTTAAAAAAAAGCACAAAAAAATTCAAGTTTTAGGTATAAAATCGAAAAACAAAACAAATGTATCTATTATTTTGATCAACGAATTCGCGCCCGTTTTCGATTTATATTCACTGGCGAATAAATAGGGGAAGTACTTTTTATCATTTCTCAGTTAACGGCATCGCCAGATTGTACTCTCTTGTTTTACAAAGAATTCTAATACCAATTCTTCCAAATATGGAATTTATTGGGGATTGAGTGAAAATCTTTTTGGTGTATCTATTATTATGATCAGGGGTGCACATTCGGGTGATTCAAATTTTTTTAAATGTTTAATTTTAAGGTCCAGTTGCAGAAAAATTAAATTTATGACATGAAGAAAATTTTCTCTGTAACACCTTAAGATGTTAACTTTTTTGTGAAGAAACATAGATGATCATTTGAATTATTTCAATAAAACAAATGTCAAACATAGTCGAGTTTACTTCGGTAATTGGAGAAATTTATCGTTTTTATTTTAATCCACGATTTGCACGTTAATAGCCGATTACGGGACATAAGTTATCGATGTTTGTGACCAATCGGCGATGTTATGATATGAAGAAAATTTTATTTTAAAAGGTTGCGCTGAAGCCTGTTAGTTTTACATGTAAATTGTATCGAACATCTTTATTTAATTAAAAATGTATGTAAATGAATAGGTGATGATGGAAACTTTTATTAAGTCCAAATTATACAAAATCGCGAAATTAAGCAAAATGAATATTTTTCGCGATCCAATTGATTGGACAAAGAACACTGAAAAAAGTTCTTCCAACGTTTTTGTATATTAAAGCACACAATCAAAGGAGAGGGTTATAGCATTTATAGAAATTTTGGAGTCTAAAACTTATCTGCTCGAGATAAACTGCTTATGAAATTTTAAGCAATATGCAGCGTTTTGCAAGCCGCTGGGAACTTTGTTGGCGTTTTTTCCATGTCTCCATTGCTCTGTTCTGAAATATTTTTGTAATTTGTCAAATGTACTATGCTCAATTGACTTCAAATGTTTACATCCAGCGAAAGAACTATATGTGCAAAGCTTTATTTTCAATTGTTTCAGCAATTATTTAATTTTTTTTCAAAATAATATTTTTACTGTAAAAACAATATGATATAGATACAAAATGTTTAGTATATGTTCTTATACTTTTAGTTCTTAGTAATAAAATAATGCAATTTCTAAGAATCCTGAAGGAAATATTTATATGTGCAAAACTAAATTTAATTCATTTTTTTAACACAAACTCAAAATAAATGGTAAAAAAGAATATTTTAGTATTTAGTATGTCCTCCGCCGTTAAAAATAACTTGACTTAACCTAAATGGCATAGAATTAACCAATGACTTGGGTATGGAGTCGTCAATTTTTCCCCATTCTTCTTTTGTTGTGGCCTTAAGGTCCTTGAGTGTTTCAAACTGATGTCTATTTTTATGTACCTGTGAGGAAAGGATGCTCCATAGATTTACCATGGGATTCAAGTCCGGACTTACTGCCGGCCACAGCAATAGCAGTATATTTTTGGACGCAAAGAACTCTTTAGTAACCTTCTCAGAGTGTATGGGAGCATTGTCTTGCTGAAAAGTCCAGGACTCACCATAGGTATCCTCTGCAAAATTGATCAGCTCATCGTCCAACAAGTCTTTATACATTTGCGCATTAAGCTTGTGAGATACAAATCACATCTGTGTCTTTCCCCGGTACCCAAACCTGGCCCATACCATATGCGATCCTCCTTGAAAATTGCGAGAGTAACGTGTCTGCCGTGGATGTCTCAAATCTCGCCAATATTTCTGGAAACCATCAGGGCCATCTAAATTAAACTTTTTCTCATCGCTGAAGATAACAGATCGCCACTCCTCGTCCCAAATTTTATATTTTTCAACCGTGCCATCTTATGGCGAGGTAGAAGCTTAGGTTTCGCGCTACGATTTTCATATTTGACGTTTACACTTTCGTGTAAGACTTGCTGTATCCTTCGCTTTGTAAACTGAAGGCCCAACTGACCTTCAATGTCAAAAGGGTTCAAGCCTTTTAACACAGCAAGACGCCTAATTTCTCTCTTACCCCTTTCGCCAACCGACGATTTTCTTAGACTTAGTTTGATTGAAGCATACGATTGTGGATCTTTTAAAAAATTAGAGACATTATTTCTATGCCAATTAGTCCTAGCAGCTTTTTCTCCTATTGCGACTCCTGATTCCTTAAGGGCTTCAATTACTCCCCGAGCTTTCTTCGATAACGTATTTTCGCGCGGCATAGTGATCTAAAAATTGTTCTAATAAAAAAAATTGTACCGTTTTCAGCATGCAAATAATTTTACCTTTTTCTTAAACTCCTAAGCTCGTTTAGTAATTCACAAAACATTAGATTTTTTCTTTACAACACAGCTAAAACACAACCTCAATCACTTTGCACATATACACCCAACCCTCTTTTTACACGGTACTTTTTTACACGATTTTGAAATAACACGGTTCAAAAATAATAGCAACTAAACTTTTTCACGAATTTTTTGTTCTAGCACGAATCTCAAAAAAGACTTTTTTTTAATTTGAATTCTAAGTTGTACAGCAAAGTTATGTTTACAGCAACAAAAATACAATTGGGGGAATACCCGAATGTTATAATCAGTTTTTTTCGATTGTGAAATTTAAAGTATAATTTGCATTCATGTTAATATATTACTACTAATAATGGTAATGTTTAAGTATTCGGTTTAGATAAGTTCTATAAATATGTAATATTATTTCACATCCTTGTTACACCCTATTAATAAAATGCATAAACAACAACAAAATATACCGAAGAGAAGAGCAATTTCGTTAGAAAATAAAATAAAAATCTTAGAATGTCTAAAGAGAGGCGAAGGTCCCACATCTGTTGGTAAAGCTTTCGGTTTAAGCTATAAGAACAATAAGAAAAAATGAGAATTCTATTCGACAACCAATAGTTTCTGCATCGAAACTCAGTTGTAAAATATCTTCTTATAGTTGAAATCGTGTCTTAGAGAAAACGGAAAAACATATGTTGTTTTGGATGGAAAATTGAATGAAAAAAAGAATACCTATTGATGGAAAAACTTTAAAAAAGAAAGCACAAAAATGAATTGTCTAAGTAAGGATTTCATTAATTTCTTTTTTACATGGTTTTTTTGAAAGTTTTTTCATCTTACACGATATTTTAAGCTTGTGGAACATATTCCCAAATTTACCATATATCGCATGTATTTTTTTACACGATTTTTTTTCGCACGGTTTTCTAGGGAACGTATCTACCGTGTAAAAAGAGGGTTGGGTGTAATTATTTCCTACTGCAGACTACAGTCGCGACAAGTGATTGGAAATGTTAACAAATATTTCGTCATAGTTAAAAATATTTAAGACTATAATTTTTAAAAATTATTAAACAAAATATTTTTGCACATATAATTCTTTCGCTAGGTGTATATGAACAATTCACACTTGACTTTATGTGTTGCATTTTTTGTTAAACTGATATTTCTTGATACTCAATAAATGCATAGATAAGATACTAAATTTAATTTAAGACATAATCACAGTTTATAAAATCTCCGATTAAAGTGCTATTAAGAAGAGAGATAAATTAACAGGCCTTAGACAAATTGTCAAGTTCTCAAAATATGTAAAATTTGAGATTTTACTTGAAATCGATTTGTAACGCACATCTGCACTGACCCCAAAAATCTTAAACGTTTCTCTCCTTTCCTTCGGTAAAAAAAAATGCCTTTTTGTCTCTCTTCGTGTTATCAAAGCACCTTCTCCAAATCACCTAAATCGTTCTATTTTTAATTGGTCAAGCATGATTGACTGCTTCAAAACCAAGAAAAGCGTGCTATTTTGAGTTCTGTCGTTTTTGAAGAAACGATTCATTGCTACAGCAAAATATTATTTTGAGTTCTGACTAATAACATAAAATGTTTTTAAGCTATTAGGAAAGCTCAATTAATATCTTTTATACCAGTATATTGTTTGTCTCAAAGTTCTAGCTTTTCAACCCATCTTTGGTTAAAAAAAAAATTAGGCCTAGAGTTTTGATTTTAATCTTAACTATTTTTGAAGTGAAAACTTCTTATGGCACGTTATGAGGCTGAGGAAAAAAGTATAAACTCGCGACACCGACCGACCGAAATTAAAATGTTCTTTGAAGACTTGGAAAACGAACTCGATTTTGGAATTTTGAAGAATTGGGAAACGAACTCGATTTTGGAATTTTGAAGACTTGGGAAACGAGCTTGATTTTAGAATTTTGAAGACTTGGGAAACGAACTCGATTTCAGAAATTTGAAGACTTGGGAAACGAACTCGATTTCAAATTTGGAAGACTTGAGACCGAACTTGATTTTGGAATTTTGAAGACTTGGGAAACGAACTCGATTTTAGAATTTTGAAGACTTGGAAAACGAACTCGATTTCAAAAAATTCAAAAACGTTGCCTACTTCTAGGCGCCTAAAAGTAGGCAACGATTTTAAAAATTTCAGATAATGTTTCCTACTTTTAGGCGCTATTTTTGAAATTTGTCGGAAAGTGTTGCATACTTTTTGGGGTAAATTATCAAAAGCGCCTAAAAGTAGGCAACGTTTTTTTAAAAAAAAAATTAGCCCATGAAAGTATGCAATTTTTTGGAAAAAAATTTTAAATTTGTAGCATACATATGTTGACTTCCGGTTAGCTGTTGCTCAGCCAACAAATTTTTCTCTGCAAGCGCAGCCGAAAGCAGAGCCAGCAGCCCAAAGCAGAGAAAAATCTGAAATACCAGGCCACCATGAACCAGCAGCAAGCAAATTTGGTTTTTTGAAAAACTTTAAAACGTTATATCTCGGCTATTACTAAACCGATTTAGACAAATGAGGTGTAATAGTTTTTTTAAGAACAAGCAGATTTTTTTGAAGTTATTTGTGTTTTGATAAACTGTCACTAGATGGCGTTTTAAACAGTTTGAATATTCTAACAGCCATAACTCGGCAACGAATAAGCCGATTTTGATAAATGTGGTGTCATAGTGTCTGTAGGAAGAAGCAGATTTTTAAGTTAAATTTTAGAAAAATTAAGTTTAAGCTATTTAGTCACAGGTCCAGGTACTTTCTTTACCTGATTTTTTCTTATACTTACATAATTCGCAATGATGTTTCTTACTGCAATCAGAATAAATTTTTGTTCTCAAACATTAGGAATACTTAGCTCAAATTTAATTATTCACCGTTAAGGCTACTGAGTCGAATATACTTCTTCCAGCAATTTTTGAAGTGAAAACTTCTTATGGCACGTTGTGCGGCTGAGGAAAAAAGTATAAATTCGTGACACCGACCGTCATCGGGATTCCCCGTCATGAATGCGATAGTAAAATTTGAATCTTCTATTGTTTCTTTTAAATAAATATTCCAAGTGGAAGACAAAAAGCAAAGCAGGCACACTAACTGACACATTCCATTCTCATTCAACGATTGTTGTACTAAATGTTTGTATTTTGTAATTTGTATGTTAACAAATTGAAAATGAGAGCGAGAGTAAAATTTGAATACATATTCCGTTTTTGTCTTCCTTTGCATTGCCATATAAAAAGAAACGCACACATACCAACTAACACACTAACTTGCCATTAAACGATTTGTTTTCTCTTCTGTCGGCACTCCCGGAGTGCAACCCGCCGTTTTTTTTACTTACACTATATATATCATTATTCAAACTTTCTTCGTCAGATGAATCGAGGGATTGTTCACTTCCACTAAAAATGAGCTTGAACAACCAACCATCTACTTTAAAATAAGGTGAAAAATACATCGATTTCTTTAGGTGCACATACATTAGACATGTTCAAATAAATGCCATGTTCTAGAACTCTTTGGAAACACTCGATTTTCTAAAATTTATTCATACTCGAGAACATCCGCATTTAAGAAAAATTAAAAAAAATACTCCTAGAGTTGCTACCAGAGCTGCAAAGTTTTAGTTTTTCGGAATTCAGCCAAAAAATGAAGAAAATTTGATTATTTCTTACTTATAATATTTTTTATTTAGATTTTTACACATAAGGAAGTATTGAAAAAAAAAAAATCAAAATCAATTTTATAAATGAGAAAAAAAATCAAATTTTCTTCATTTTTTTTTTTTGCAAAATTCCGAAAAATTAAATTTTTGCAGCTCAATTTTCAAAAATCGAGTGTTCCCGAAGAATTCTAGAACATGCCATTTATTTGAGCATATCTAAAATACATACATATGTATGTACACAAATTAAGAAAAATTTTTATTCAAATTGCTTAGTTCTTTTACGAAAACAGCTACGCCGCAGACAAGCGTAAGTGTGATTTCATTACTCTAATTTTATTAATATTTTTAACAAACATACCCAATGTGTGTCACTGCAGCTGGGCTGCAGACGAACTTTCAAATGTCTTCGATTCTTTTAAGATTTTGTTAAATGATGGTCACACATTATATTTGCTATTTTTGTTTTTCTTTTCTGTTTCATTTTTATTTTTTACCATCAGTCTACTATGATACTTACGTTAATACTTTTACTTTATTTAATTTTAATTTTTAATATTTAATTTTTATTTTAATGTTACCTACTATTTTATTTCATATACTTTGTACACATAGTTCACTTTGTAATTAGTGCTTAATTATAAGTTAATTCTTGTAAGTGCTAAATTTAAATAAATAAACAATACAATACAATACAATACAATACAAGCGAATTTAATAAAAAACGAGTGATTTGAAAAAAGCAGTGCCGCAAACAATCAGGTTTTTCAACAAAATATTCTAATTTTTTTTTTTTTTGTGAAAATTACCAGCGTAAAAAAAATGTGGTTAGTGCTGTCGACAAATTTCAAAATCTCAAGAAAATTTCTTGAGTTCATTAATTTGTTTTCTGCAAAAAATTAGGATATAAGGAAAGCTTTGTAAATACGTAATAAAAATGTATGTTAATAAAACACTTTTTGCAAAAATAAACACGGCTTTTTAAAAAAAAGTTGGTCAGAAATTATGAAAAATTATTATAACTCGAAAGATTTGGCTTAGTTTTCAAGCTTTTATAAGTCGATATTATAGCGTATTAAGTTAGCTTTCATATGAATTTCATATTTTAGAAAACGATCTGGGAGTTCCTAGTTCCTATTAAACCAAAAAAAAAAAATCGTAATTAAAATAAAAAAAATGTTATTTCCGGAAGTAATTTTTTAATCAACTTTTAAACTTTAATAGCTTAATATTCTGTTCAAATATCGTGACAATTTTTATTGGATGTTAAGACCATGCGCCTAAGGAATAAAATATAAAAAATTTACACACATAGCTATTATTTTATTAGCCGTGTTTTATTGGGTTTGGTTAAACCAAAATTTCATACGAATTCGTGAACCAGCTCAGTTTCTAGTTCAATCGATTGAACTTTTTTTGTCTTTGCTAAATTGTACGCTAGTGAACAACAGATGACGCTTATCGCAAGAAGATGTAGACACAAACCTAAAATAATCAAATATATCCGGCAACTTTGCGATAAATGTCAAAAAAACTCAATCTATCAAAATAAAATTGTTTTTCTATTCAAAATTGAATATGAATGTGAAAGAATTGTAAGATCTTATTTGTTTCTTTTTTATTTATTAAACTTTAATATTAAATAATTTTGGCGCAGAAAGTGGACGAAAAAAGAGACCTTGGCATTTTTGAGTAGGAGGATTGCGATGATGAAGAGGATGAATTTATAACGAGTTCAATTGAGTCTTTTACTCCGCTTGCCATTTTCAAAATAAGTTAAAAATTGTGCGTTTTTGTTATGACAGATGTTTTAAAACAGATGTTCTGTCAAACACAGTCAGGCCTTTAATGGTCAGTAGCAACATTATAATTTGCCTCCAAGTGGTCAGTAGCTGAATTAAAAAAAGTTTAACTTTTGCGTTTTATTCACTTTTTGGTTTAACCAAACCCAATAAAACACGGCTTTTAACATAGCAAATATACGACTCATATGTATGTACATGTATACCATTGACCAGAGGCGACAATTGGGTAGGGCCCCAAGAATCTGATATTTATTACATCGCTTCAATTCAAAACATCATCGATTCGATATGTTATTTAAACTCTCGCTTCTCTACTGCCGCTGACACTACTGTCGTTGGGTGATTACAACTTCTTGAATCGAATTTAGTCGAAAACAGTTAGTCTTACAATGGAAAAGATTAAAAAGCTTTTTGAAGACAGTTTCCTAAGCTCCAAATGTGGTTCGCATTATTTTTCGATATAAAAGTCCGTTAATGAGACCTTTACGAAAACCCGTTTTTGGCAACCTTTGATCCCGTGTAACAGTTTTAGCGGCACACTTATCGATGGGGACTCTAGGGACTTTGATTAGAACCAAATAGAAAGGTTTATACGAAAATCCATATTTACGCTAATTTTTCCGAAGTTTGGCTATTTTTTGTTGTCTTTATTCCCCGTACTACAAAAGCCTCGTAAGAAAAGTAGAGTTTAATAACAAAAACAAAGTGAACTTATGTATGTCAATGTTTCATTTAAATCTGATTATTAATATTGTATTTAAATGATAATTAAGCATATTTACAGGTGAAATTGCATTTGTGTATGTGTACTCCAATGTAGTATACTTTTCAGTTTTAAAACCCTGTCGGGAATATTCAACTAGCAACTGAAATAATGCATTTATCTTCATATAAATGTTACCTAACTATAAGCTGGTTGAAAAGTAATGCAGCACACTGCAGCAAACTTTAATTTTTATCAAGACAAAGATCGAAAACATACTGTTGGAATTGTAAGAAAATGGCTGCTGTATCATTGTCCCAGAGTAATCGAAACACCCTATCCAATACTAGATTTGAATATTATTGAAAATTTATGGGAAAAACTAGAAATTGAAATTCAAAATCATCAAATTTCCAATAAAGATATCTTGAAATAGACCCTTTTGAAGAAATGAGGAAAAATAAGTCTAGAATACACCAAAAAGCTAGTGAAATCTATTCCAAGTCACATAAAATCAGTCAGTCGTCAGAAAGGATATCCAACAAAATATTAGGAATAGATTTCCCTATACTTTATTTAAAATTTTTTAAAGTGGCTCATTTTCACTGTGACATGTATTTTTATCTTATTTTGCTTAATGTCTATTTTTGTGAAGACTGCAAATGAATTAATGAACTTTTTTTGTATTTATTATTTGAATAACATGTACTATTATAATTAATAAAAAATTTTGGTACATTAATTAATTTCTTTGATGTTATTGGACTTTAAAGTTTTTGTTCACAGGTGGCTCATTTTCACTGTGAGCCACTGTATATGTGTCAAATAAAAATACATTTAACTGAATATTAAAACGCTATTAATGGGAAGTAACGACTTAAGGATTTTTCAACAATATACGAGGCGTTAATGAATAGGAATGTATATAAGAATAAAAGTTAAGAGTGCATTTATAATAATTATATTTTATTTTCAACATATGTAAGTCGAGCAGTTTGTGATGGCCATTCCAATAAAGAACTCAGGGTAGCATTTCAAATAATTAAAAACATAATTTTCATAATGTATGCATTTCAAAAAATAAAAAAAATGTAATAGAAATAAAAAATAAATCTTATGTTGCCAAAAAGACAATTAAAATAATATAAATAAAAACATTTGATTCATCATTTGCTAGTTTTCACGAACCGCACTATAATGTGGGTAAGACAAAATCAGTACGTAGTTACTTGCAAAATAGTTGGGATAAAGTCAGTAATTTTTGGCTCACTATATATCACACTTACTTACTTACTTAGATGGCCATAACAACCCGTTGTCAGGTTACGGCCGACCTCATTAGCTCTCGCCAAGCGCCTCTGTTTTGCGCGCGTCTTTTCCAATCGTTAATGCCAAGCGTGGTTAGGGCTTCCTCAGCTTGGTCTATCCACCGGAGGCATGGTCTCCCTCTTTGTCGTTGATCGGGGATCTTCCCTTCGAATACCTTTTTCGCTGGAGCTTCTTTATCCATACGATGGACATGACCCAGACAGCGTAGTCGCTGTATTGTTATACGCTTAACTATGTCAATGTCGGCGTAGAGCTCATACAGCTCGTGGTTCATTCGAATGCGATAGTCGTCGCCATCTCGAACAGGACCAAAGACTTTGCGCAGAACTTTCCTCTCGAACACCCCAAGAGCGGCTGCGTCTGTTGTCGAAACCACCCATGCCTCAGCGCCATAAAGAAGCACAGGTAGAATGAGCGTCTTGTAGAGTGTTAGCTTTGACGATCGAGGGAGAGCTCTGCAACGTAATTGCTTACTGAGACCGTAGTAGCACCTATTAGCAATTGTTATTCTCCGCTTAATCTCCAGACTGACATCATTGTTGCTGGTTACGGCAGTGCCAAGGTAAATGAATTCCTTGACAACTTCTAATTTACAGTTGCCCGCTGTAACATGAAAAACTAGATCCCGTGCTCTCTTGTTGTTGTTAGTAGACATCATGTATTTCGTCTTGCCCTCGTTTACCGTCAAACCCACTTTGGCTGATTCCTTTTCAATAGCAGTGAAAGCAGCAGTAACATCTCTCTTACTCCGACCGATAATATCAATATCATCAGCATACGCAAGGAGCTGAACACCTTTGAAGAAAATGGTGCCAATGATGCACACCGGCTTTTCGTACGATCCCCTCCATAATGAAATTGAAGAGATCGCACGAGAGCGGGTCGCCTTGTCTGAAACCTCGCTCGGTATTAAAAGTTCCGGAGAGGTCATTCCCTACCTTGACGGAGCTACACGTATTGCTCAACGTCATCCTGCAGAGCCTTATCAACTTTGCAGGTATACCGAACTCAGACATTGTTGCGTTTAGGCAATCCCGCACTGGGCTATCGAACGCAGCTTTATAATCGACGAAGAGGTGGTGAGTGTCGATTTGATATTCATGGGTTTTCTCCAGGATTTGGCGTAGTGTAAAAATCTGGTCTATGGTGGATTTACCAGGTCTAAAGCCACACTGATAGGATCCGATCAGCGTTTCTGTATACGGCTTCAATCTTTCGCACAATACGCTCGAGAGGATCTTATATGCGATGGAAATAAGTTTGATACCCCTGTAGTTGGCGCAGATTGTCGGGTCTCCTTTCTTTATTACAGGACAAAGCACGCTGAGATTCTTTCGCTGCTTTGTTGTTTTTGAGTCGCTGGATAGCAACTCGAACCTCTTCATGGCTAAGTGATGGTACTTCCACTGCGTTATCATCGATTGGTGGTATCGTACTGCATTCTCTCTGAGCGGAATTGGTGGAATCATCGCCCGTAAGCAAGTTGGAGAAATGCTGCCTCCATAACCTCAGTACATTCTGTTTATCTGTAACCATATTTCCATTTTCGTCTCTACAAGTGGATGCTCCGGGCTTGAAACCTTGAGTTAGACGCTTAACTTGTTGATAGAATTTTCGAGCATCCTTCTTGCCCTGGTACACCATTTTTTACGTCTGAAAATGCGCCTCTCTTCCTTCCTCTTTTCGCGGTAGTTTTCTCGCACGGCTCGCGTTGCGGCTGACTGCAGCGTCTTCTTGTATGCGGCGTTTTTTTAGCAGTCGCATCGCGACTTTCCTGGTCATACCATTGGTTTCGAGGTTGTGGGCGTCAAAAACCAATGACTTCCTCGGCAGCAGCGCGCATGGAGTGGGAGATGTGTGTCCAAAGTCCACCGGCGTCGTCGGTTCCAGAGGTTGGTTGGTTGAGCTTAACCGAGAGTTGAGCGGAGTACGCCTCGGCAGTCCGTTGTGAGTGCAGCTTGGCAACGTCCAGCTTTCGTTGCATGCCCGTGCGTACATTCTTCGCATTGCATAGCCGCATGCGGATCTTAGCTGCAACAAGATAGTGGTCGGAGTCAGTGTTGACCCCCCGAAATGTACGCACATCCAGAACGCTTGAAGCGTGCCTTCCGTCGATCACAACATGATCAATTTGGTTTTTCGTTTTTTGATCCGGGGATAGCCAGGTGGCCTTGTGAATGTCGAGGTGTTGAAATCTGGTACTACTAACTATCATCTTCCGCGCCGCGGCTAAGCCGATCAGTCTCAGACCGTTGTTTGAAGTGGTCTCGTGGAGACTGAACTGACCGACTGTAGCGCCAAAGATGCCTTCTCTTCCGACCTACGCGTTAAAATCGCCGAGGACAATTTTTACATCGTGGGTCGGACAACGGTCATACACGTCCTCTAGGCTCGCGTAGAAATCATCCTTATTGGCATCGTCCTTTTCCTCCGTCGGGGCGTGCGCGCAAATTAGGCTTATGTTGAAGAATTTTGCCTTGATACGGATCGTAGCTAACCTTTCGTTTATTGGCGTGAACCGGGAAACTAGGTGGCGTAATTTTCGACTTACAACGAATCCGCAACCAAATTCGCGCCTCTCCGCATGGCCGCTGTAGTAAATATCACAGTTCGTCCGTTTAGAGCAGCCTTTTCCTTTCCATCGCATCTCCTGGATGGCGGTGATGTCAGCCTTTATTTTTACGAGGGCTTCCGCCAGTTGGATAGTTGCACCTTCCCTATGGAGGGTCCGGACATTCCAGGTGCATATCCGTAAATCATTGTCCGTTTTTCGTTTGCAGTGGTCGTCATCGTAGTGGGGGCTATTATCCGAGGCTGATTTGGTTTTCATTGGAAATGATGATAATGTGTGGTGGGACCTAAGTTTTAAGTCTAGGAGAGACTCGCCTTCTCACAACTAGCTCACCCCCTGACGGGTGTCCAAGGGATCTCCAGAGGATACTTGGCCAAAAAGGCCGGAAGTTTGTGAGCTGCTTGAACTGCTTGCAAAAGAATCATTCCTGGCCACTCCCAAGTGAGTGGCGATCAGGAACTTTTCCCACTTACGTGGACTTCTACAAGCAAAAAGTAAAAATTTTTCATTCAAATGGAGCAATTGAAATTAAGTGATTTTCAAAAAAGACCAAAAAAGTCAGTTTTTTTGGACTTTGAGCGCTTGCAACTCCATCAAATCTTATCCGATTCAAGCAAAGAGCATATCGTTAGAAAGGGAAAACAAATATCTTTCGAATGCTTAAAGACTCGTTGAGTCAAAGAAAAGTTTATGGAGATATTGTCAAATAAATGAAAAAATTGCCGAAAAATGGGTTTTTTGGGGATATCTCGAAAACGATTCTTAAGAAAGAAAAAATGGCTGCCATTTTTGGAATCTAAGCCCCAAGATACATCGAAAAAAGTCTATGAGAAAACAAATCTCGAGATGAACCCCATATTTGTAAACTAGTGTAACTTGTGAGTAGCTAGCTACGAGTAGTAGTTAGTTCAAAACACATGCATATATAGCGACTATTTTGGCGGATATCCCCATGTTAAAATAATCAGCAAAACAATTTAGAAATGAGCTATATGTGCTTATAAAAAAGTAAATTACAAGTTAGTTAATAATGAGATCAATTTCCTGCAGGGAACTAACACGTTTTTTTGTTTTTTTTTTTTTTTCAATAAAATTACAAAAATGATTAAAATTGAGGAAAATTCGCTCAAATGAGCGCAGAAACTGTGCAAAAAATGCTTGTGTAGGTATTAAAATATTAAACAAATAAATTTATTGTGTTATAAAAATGTAATTATATAAATGCTTAAATAATTTCAAAACGAAACATACATACATAGTTAAGGACAGCAAAATAAAGAAATAAATTTATTATTAATTAAATTAAAATTTATTAATAAATAAATTAACTGCATATGGAAATGCGAAAAATATGAACACAATCTGTGAGTTTTTAATTTATTTTCATAATATTTATTTTGGTCAATTGGATGGAAAATAAGTTGACAAACAATGTGGTGTAGTAATGAGACTAATTATAATTTTAAGTTCTGCTTCGCATTAAGTTCGTAGCAAACATTTTTAATCGCAAAAGAGCGATAATTCCATCACCGAGGTCATGAATATCAGCAATCAGCAAGTGCTTACATTAATTCGGATATGATGCGCAAAAATTTGTTCGGGAGAAACTCTCAGGAGTAGCCACAGCGATACGCATATGAATCATGAGGAGAGTTTCAAATTTGTTGTTCAAGTCGAAATGAAAATATTTACATATTACGTCATCGTAGAGCTGGGGAAAATGTAATCGATAAAATCTATGTTTTTGATAAGATAATCTATGTTAACATCGATAACATCGAAACTTCCCCCTACATAACCTGAAGTTTATAACACTGGGTTACATAAAAAGAAACCAAAAAAAATTGCGTTCCTGAGTAACAACGATATAATTTTGAAAGACGTTTTCCTGATCAATTTTTGCTCGCGTCAGGCTTCCGATATATGCAAAATTTGTCAGAGCAACATCCTCTTTCAGATTTATATCGTGGTAATTGGTTAATATGTATATTAATTTTGAACTGGACTAATAACAGTGAAAAACTTCTTAAAAATTTATATTTATATTAATATCCTATATTAATTTTTAATTGATTACATGTGTTCGACATATGTAAATGTAAATATTACTTATTTTGTAAAATCAAAATGAATGTAAATAAGGCATTTCTCGATAAATCCATTTTGCTTTCTCTAATTTTTTTTCATTTTTTTTTTTTTGTTATAGATTCGTTGATTTTTAAAATGTTTTCATCGAGCTGCTTAAGAGCCAAATAGACGTTCATGCGTGCATGATCAATCAAGTGATTGTTCATGCAAACTGGTCGTGTAGGTGGCTGATTGAGTGATGGGTCATGCGCATGATCAATATTAAAATATTTTGGTTTTTTTTTTTTGATTGATCATGCATGCATGTGTGTGGTGAACTTAGCTCAGTTTACCGTAATTTTTTGATGAAGGTGGCAATGAGTGCGGAAAAGAAATTATAAAGATTCTAGACTAAGAATAATAAGAATTATACTTTTGTATGAATAATATTATAAGAAATACATTTTTAAGGATTTTTTGAGCTTAAATGAAACTCATTTGATAATGTTTTTAACACGAAATGCAATTTAAATTGCCGCACAAGCTTTTGACGTCATGATGTCAACACGTTAAAAGTTCAACCAAAAATGATAACTGTCATGCGTGCATGCATGGTGTGTCGAAATCATGATGATGCCATTATTTGATTGATCATGCACGCATGAACGTCTGTTTGGCTCTTAAGAGATCTAAATTTCTTCCAACTAACTTTATTTTTTAAATGCTCATAACCCCGCAATTTTTAGTTTTTAAGCATATTTTTCAAAAAAAAAAACTGACAAGTACATATCGCTCACTGACTTCAAGACTGGCATAACTCAAAAACATAAAGTGGGAGAAAAATGCATTTAAAGTTTTCAATAAGTTGCTTTTTATATGAAAATGCAAGTTTATGAGATACTTTTCTGATTTTTTCACACAAAATAAAACATGAAATGGCGGATATTTCTGCATCATTAACTCAAAAATCACGTTTTTTGAGTTATGTCAGTCTTGAAGTATGTGAGCGATATGTTACTATGATATTTTCAAGTTTCAAAAATAAATCTTCATTTTTAACAATGTTTCCACTGATCGATTTTCTTCAAAACTTCAAAAACGTCGAAACAATGGAGTCTATTCGAATATTCGGGTTCTACATACACTGCGCGCCACTTGAATAGGGCCACACATTTTTTATTGGATTTCTTCTGATTTTTCTTCTTGTAGATGTTTTGAACATATTTTTTTTTATTCTAATTTCGTAAATATGTATATCGTTTACGAATTCATAGAAAAAAAAGTGTACCTCGTAGAGTACCGTTAGCTGTTTTTTTTACTTTGTTGTTATGAGGTACAAAAAAATGCGTTTTAATTTGCGCCACTTGAATAGGGCCACTTAAGAAAATATAGAAAAAAAATGTTATCTGATGTTTTTTTTTTGAAAATTTATTTATATTTAAGATATTCAAACTACCAGTAGTGTGTGGGGCTTTTTTTTTAAATTCGTTCAAAAATACGGTTATGCATTGCATCGTAGAGTGACTCTAAATAATTCCAAGAAATTGTTGCCCATGGCTTGAACTAGTGATTTTTTGTCTTCAAACTGCCTTCCGTTTTCATAAACTATTCTAACCAACTATCCCCAGACGTTTTCCATGATGTTCATATCGCGCAAATACGGCGATCATGCCAAAACTTGAATATTTTGGTGTTGAATCCAGGCTTTAACGATTTTTGTTGTATGTATCGGAGCATTATCTTGCTAATAAGTCAATGGAATTTGTTCAAATATGCTTTGAAATTGTGGGAATGCTCTTTCCAGAATGGATTTTTCGGAGCTTACTGTCATTTTTGAATTTACAAACACCAAATCAATTGTTGCATAATATAAAATGGCGCCCCATGCTTTTACGCCACTTTCTTGCTGTGATGTCTACCCAAAAAACGCATTTTTTTGTACCTCAACAACAAAGTAAAAAAACAGCTAACGGTACTCTACGAGGTACACTTTTTTTTCAATGAATTCGTAAACGATATACATATTTACGAAATTAGAATAAAAAAATATGTTCAAAACATCTACAAGAAGAAAAATCACAAGAAATCCAATAAAAAATATGTGGCCCTATTCAAGTGGCGCGCAGTGTAGTTATCAATGTTGAAAACTGTCCAGATGTGGCACTTTGAATAGCAAAGGCATAATTTTTCGCTAAGCATGAACATGATATAACATATTTGATATTCTATTCTTTTTCAAAAAAAAAAAAAAAAAATTCATTAAGTATAAAAGTACAATGCTTCCTCCTTCGAATGCCGTTGAGTTTGCTCAAATATCTTGTTTTTTTCGTTGAGATATCACATGATGAAATTTTGAAATCCTTTCATATACAAATGTCCCTAAAGAGTTTTCAGGTATAGGGAAAATCACAAACATAGAAATTTCAAAATGCAACAATGAGGAAAAAAAGACATTTCAGAAAACTAAACGGCATTTGAAAGGAAAATAATTGTACTTTAAGATCCTTACATAGTTTTGTGAAAAAATAAAAATTTACTGTGTTACATAATCTCAAATACATATGTCAAAAAACAGAGTTTTTACGCTTTTAAGTTAGGGTATCTCAAAAACCTGTCGTGAGAGAGCATTTATGCGGCCAGATTCGGATTCATCGCACCAAAATCTTTCGGGAATGCATATTAGCGTGTCTGCTTCTTGACCCTTGTTAACCTGCGATATTTATTTACGCGATATCTTTAAACTTCTAGGTACATCCTTCCGGTAATACCATAGAAAGAACCTCTCCATATTTCAGCCAACTTTTTGAGCTAGAGCACGAGCAGTTTTTGCAAATATGTACAGTTTTGTGAAAATCGCGTTTGAAGTTTCATTACGATATGATACGACAGTATGCGGACTCTGACGTTATTTAAAAAAACTCTATAAGTATTCAATATATTCTTGACATATTTTACATTCGAATTATGAAAAAAAAAACTATTTTTTGAAAGTTCTAAAGGTATTTCCCCCTTAAACGGAATAGTGAATTGGAATTTGCAAGTCATCCATTAACTGCTTCATCCACAGCAACTCTTTTGTAGCTGATGACGCAGGAATGAATTTAGTTGAAATTGAATTACTGAGTACAAGTGCATTTTACATTAGTGAAGCACTCCAATTGTAATTGACTTGTCGGTTTTAAAACCAATTGCTACTGCATAGTAAACTTAAAATAGCGAACTACCTTCTGAACTGCTTTTGTAGCAACTGAAAGTTATGTGAACATAATAAAAATTTCCTGGCCGAGGCATCCAACCTAATTGTTCTAGCAAGTGGTGTAGTGGTGATCAAACAACGCTCCCATTAATATCAACTTTTTCTGACACAATGCTGTACTCTGGGTCAAGCGAAATTTTTCTTGGCTTTGCAATCTCAAGTCTGATTTCCAGCAAAAGCTTCTTTATTTTCCGACTCATGATGAAGATAAAGCCCGCAATCTGCAGTTTTTAAGAATCAAACACCAAGGCAAGACATTCTTCCAGAGTCTTGTTTTCAAAGTATGGGCTTCGTTCACTTCCTCAATGCAATAACTCTTCGGCGCACTATACAGTATATTGTTAATGTTGATCAAAACGTATACCATTCTTTCCACTCTCTTCTTATAGAGATAAGTATCTGCTGTCACTACTCATAGTGTGATGGTTTCAGCAGACTGTTCAAATTATCAAACCAAGCTTTCGCCGTCTTTCTTTCGAACCGTAAAGTGATCTCTACAACTTTCTTCTTCCAGTTTTTCTTTCTTGATGTTCTGAGTCTATCTTTGCATCTTTCTCCATGCGAATTCCCCCAAAGCACTCATCGCCAAGTTTCTCTAACGCCTTTCCTTATCGTGTGATCTATCGAATGCCGGTGTCTTTTCATATCTCCTAGTATGGATGGTAACTTAATTAAGTTCGTCACTCGAGACCACACGGAGTAACGAAATCTTCAATATCCACACAGAATTTTGTTTAAGTTTTGATCAACTCTTAAGGTCAGCATTATTGAGTTGAAATCAAGTAAGTATGTTGGGAAAAACAATTTTGTTCCTTGGTCAACTTCAACTCAATAAAGAGTTGATCTGACTGAAACATATTTTACAAACCAACTACTAACATCAGTTCTCGGAAAAAGCTAAGAATAAAATTTCACTGCGCTCTAATGTTTCTATTGCATATGTACATTAGAATTATCAAAAAAAAAATCGAGTTTTCCATTTTGATGTTGCTTATATGAAAAGTAGTTAGTGTTATGTAAAAAAATAAGTCACTGAAAACTTTAGTAAAAAATATTGATAGTTAGAGGTCGCTAATGTCCGATTTATGAATTAATTTCAATCATTTTATTTGCGAGTGATTATAGCTCTTCCCAAAATATAATTCCGCATGAGATATTGATTCTAATATTTTCGGGTCTGCTGAACACGATGGTGATAGTTGTTTTGCTATACAATGACCCGGTATCTTGGTAGCATCGAAAAACTCCCAGAAAAAACCGAAAGAACAACGCAAATTTGAGCTTAAGCGAGATAAACTTGAGGAATAATTTTTTTTTCTTGGTCTAATATTCTTTAGCATTGTAGTCCAAAAACAAACGAAGAAGTTCTGACCAGTCCCGATGTTCCAGTAATTTTTATCAGAAGGCCAGAGTAATAGAAAAATGAAAAACCCTCGAAAACAGACCAAAAATCAAGCTTAAATGAAATAAATTCGGGTAATATATGTATCTTTTAAAGATAATTTTCCGAATTTGTTCTCAAAAACCAATCACGTCAAAATTCTGAAATATTTAAGGTTAAGTACCTAAAATTAGGGTTTTTGTCTGCTAACTACTTTTCATATAAGCAACATCAAAATCGAAAACTCAATTTTTTTTTGGTCACATACCTTAGAACATTAAGTTTTCTATTATTTTCAGAATAACAATTTATTTGCATTTTAAATAAAAGTATGTTCATAACAGTAAACTTAACATATAAAAATAATACAAATTATTTTAAATTTAATACTTTAAAATGAAAAACACAAACGTTGGATTTAAAAAAACATAAAAATTTGATTACTCAAGATGAGTTTGATCGAATTGTTGTTGTTGTTCTCTCTATTGGAATCATGCTTGAGTCCGAAGAAATTGATTTAATATATATCACGATCATGTTGTATAATCCTTGTCAGGATCGCTGTTGCCCTCTCTTCTTTTCCCATTACCATTGGCCTGTTTGACATCATCAACGGAACCGGCAACAGTAAGTTTCGAATTAGCAAGGTCAGTTTCTTCAGGAATAATTTTACTGTGATCTTCATCCTGTTTTGGAAAGGGAGAGAAAGAGACAAGAGAATAATAAATTATGTATGAATTAGTAAAATTGAATACTTAAATTTATGTAATTTTGCATTCATTATACATATTGATTAAAATTTGTTAATTAAGTCATGCAAAGCATTTAAGGAGACATCACTTGAATTTGAGCAAATAAAATATAAGCAATGGTTGAAAAAATATACATAAATTCAATTAGATCACTCATGCGGCAAATTCATGCAACATAAAATTGTGATGTACATAAATTATAATATAAACTGAATGAAACTGAAATGAAAATTAAAATGTAAAGAGTGTACTCGTTTCGAAAAACAAAAAATGGAACAAAAGTGCGATAGAATTTTCTCATACGAAATGCGATTGCATTTTCTGTTGTGCGTGTGTGCACATCCGGTATCTCACACACTCATACAATTTATTTAAAAAGTGGAACTTTTTGTCTTAAATTCTATGAATATAAACGCGAGCAATACAAAAACACAAACGGTATATAAATGGATCAAGACCGCATCAAGTGGAATAGAGAACAAAGCAGAAGGAGAAAATAAAGATACAAAAACTATGGAGAGAAAAACGCGCGCGCTCCATTTAAAAATTGTATAATTTAACGTGTGCGTGCAATGGCTTTGGGGTGGACCTCTATTAATGCTTGGTTTTAAGGAATAATTTTTGGAACTTAAATTATTTCTGAAAAAAGTAATGCATGCAAAAATCATGTGTTACATTGGCATTATAAGTATTTGGTATATCGGTGGTATTTAATCAAAATTTGATTTGATTCTTTAAATAATTGACCTTTTTCATTTTTGATACTTTGAATATTTTGTGAAATGAAATATCTCAAAAACTATGGAAAATAGAATAAAAAACATCGCACATTTTTTGTTTAAAAATGCTTAAACTTTATAAGAAAAAATATTTAAGACTTTAAACAAATAGGTTTGAACATTATTTTTTCTAAATGTTATTTTATTGAGCTTACTGTTTCCTGTTTAAACACCAAAGAAATTATACTTCACATAGATAAATTTTAATAGAAAAATGGGCTTAAGCTAGTTATACTAGTTTGATCCTCTGCTAGGGGGACTTATCAGTAACTTTTAAGCCAATTAGTAAGAATTTACAAGCCTAATATGTTTTCTTTCTTGTATAGATCTGTTGAGAACCCAAGCAAAAAGTTAAACAAAGAAAACGAAAATTCCTTTTTACTGTTTGTTTATCTATGTTATTATAACTCCCTTGATGTTACTAATTTTTCTAATTTATAAATATGCTCCTCAAAATATATTCGATATAACATCTTATGGCATCCATAGGAGAAGTATGTAAATGTTATAACTTGGAAATATAGATAAATTTCTTTAGACTAATGACAACGTATCATAACTGAAATGGTAGGGTCGCTATATTTAAAGAAAAATGTACTTTCCTGAAGTAAGTTGATTTCCTCAAACAAAAAAAGTAAGGTGTTATCTGAAATAATTCCAGACGCAAACGAATCCGATGAACAACTGCTAAGATATATCACAAAAACCCAAGTAAAATCAAGTTGTCGTGAAAGTCTTTGCACCGTAACTCGTAGAAGAAATGAAGATACATACTACTCGTACATTTGAAGAAATCTGCTAAAAGTTTGCCTTTACTTCATTCAAATCCATATTGAATTAGTCAATGGTATGTAAATACACAATCTATTTTACTTCTGACTTCAATAAGCTATGTATATTTGACTACATTTAAGGGGGATCCACCCTGGTACATTTATATTTTTTGCAATTGTTTTCATTGCATTCGGTGCAATTATTCAGTTGAGAAAAACAACAACTAATTTTTACAAGCCACACAATAACAAGAACAACAATAAAACTACATAATACAGCAATTTCCATAAAAATGGCGCTAACAAAATAACAACAACAACAAACAAAACACCAATAAAAAGAAAAAACAACAAATGCACCGCTAAACTGCAGTAAAATTCACACAAACCGAAGCGCACACCTACACACCGCCACATACAGCAACATCCGTTGCTTTACAACAAAAAAAGGAAAATGATTTACAAATCTTTTGTAATGTATTGGTTGTTTTTGTTGTTGTAAAAATAAAAATACCCACATTTGCTAACAAAACTCTTAACTCTTCGCTTCCCAGTAAACATTTTCAATTGTAGAGAAATCATATATCAATTGGATGATGGTTTCGATCGAGCGCGCGTTGATATTCTGATGTCAGGCGAAAGTTTGTTCGGGAGAAATCGTCTGAGGTCAGCGATTTGCGTATAAAACAGAAGCTACGTTTTATTGCTAGCTACCTTAGCGAGTAAAATTATAGTCGCTATGAATACATAGCAAGTTGCTTGAGCATCAGTGCTACCTACCTAACCGATTTGTACTTTGTCTATTGTGCATTTTGAAATGAAATAAAAAGAACTATTTCGTGGAAAACGATTGTTTAAAATATCAGGCGGCAAAGTGAAAATTTAAAATAAAGGCAGTACAAAAACAACAATCAGTATTCGCATAAAAAGTGAGTAGCAAACTTAACAATTTGGTCGCATTATTCGCAGATAGCGACTTGGTGAATGAGGCATAGCTATAATTTGATATCGTATATATACAGCACAAATACAGAAAAGTAGCATCGAATCATAAGGTCTTGCAATATATGTACATATGTATGTTGTTTTAAAAATACATATTTTAAGCAGATTTAATAGTTTCATAAAGACATATTCTAGTGCAAGGAGAGCTCGTAATATTAATATTTACTGGTGGCTCATCGAGCTTAGAAGGGGGCATGGCAGGTATGAAAAAGTATATATATTCTTGATCAGCATCGCCACCTGAGTTGACTTTGCTATGTCCGTCTGTCTGTCTATCTGTTTGTCTGTCCGTCTGTCTGTTGAAATCAGGTTTACGCGAAAACCAAGAAAACAAATTGAATGAAATCAGCACACACAGGTCACACCTTCTTGCAGGCAACTTGTTATTGAAAATGGGCGAAATCGGTTAACGAACACTCCTACCGCCCTTATTCAATGAATATTTTCCCAAGCCCATTTTGAAAAAAATTGCAGCGATTTTGATGAAACTTGGTGATTTGGTGCACATGTGAACCAAAATAGGATAAGGCTAGGTTTCAAGTTTTCATAGGTTCGTACAGGGGCGTGGCACAACCCTAAACTTTAACCATTATACCGCCATATCTCGTAAGCCGTGCTCTATCATCATGTCACAGTGTTTGTTACCGTACTCCTCCCAAACGGCTTAACCGATTCTTATGAAATTTTTTGTGCATATTTGGTAGGTCTGAGAATAGGGGGTAAACTAAAAAAATTCTATTTAGGGTGCATATTTAGGGTGGCCCTCATACACATTTTTTTTATAATAGCATTTTCACAAATACTACTGCATCGCTTCACATGGAATTTACTCCACGTAGCTTTTATATTAAGAGACATAGTAAGGTCTATAAAAATTCTATTTAGGGTGCATATTTAGAGTGGCCCTCATACAAATTTTTTATAATAGCATTTTCACAAACACCACTCTATCGTTTCACATGAAATTTACACCACATGTCTTTTATATTAAGAGATATTGTTAAGTCTATGAGACTTTTATTTAGGCTGCATATTTAGGGTGGCCCTCATAGAAAAATATTTTTAATGTAGCGTTTTCCCAAAGACCACTGCTTCGATTTACATGGAATTTACGCAACGTAGCTTTTATATTAAGAGGCAGAGATAAGCTTAAAAAACTTTTATTTAGGGTGCATATTTAGGGTGGCTGTTATAAAAGAATATTTTTAGTATAGCATTTTCCCAAAGACCACTCCTTCGATTCACATGGAATTTACACCACGTGTCATTTTATATTAAGAGAAGACAAACATAGCTAAGTTTCGGGTGCATACTAAGGGTGGCCCTTATTCAAAAATATTTTTAAAATAGCATTTTCACAAAGACCAGTCCATCGATTGACATAGAGTTTACACCACGGTCTCATATATTGAGAGACATCTTTTGGTCTATAAAAATTTTATTTAGAGTGGCCCTCAAACAAAACTTTTTTTAAAAAATTCACTTTCACGAAGACCGGTAAATCAATTCACACCGAATTTACACCACGCAGCTTTTATATTAAGAGGCATAGTGAAGCCTACAAAACTTTTATTTAAGGTGGCCCTCATACAAAAATATTTTTAAAAAGACCACTGCATCGTTTCACATGGAACTTACACCACGTGTCTCTTATATTAAGAGACATTGTTTGGTCTATAAAACTATTATTTAGGGTGGCCCTCAAACATAACTTATTTTAAAAAATTAATTTTCACGAAGACCGGTTAATCGATTCACACCGAATTTACACCACGTATCTGTTATATTAAGAGGCATAGTTAAGCCTACAAAACTTTTATTTAAGGTGGCCCTCATACAAAAATATTTTTAAAAAGACCACTGCATCGTTTCACATGGAACTTACACCACGTGTCTCTTATATTAAGAGACATTGTTTGGTCTATAAAACTATTATTTAGGGTGGCCCTCAAACATAACTTATTTTAAAAAATTAATTTTCACGAAGATCGATAAATCGATTCACACCGAATTTACACCACGTATCTGTTATATTAAGAGGCACAGATATGACCGTGCAGTACCACGTCTTCCATATAAGAAAAGACCAAAATTTGTGATGCAGATGAATGAGACTAGATACATATGTATGTATATTAAAAGTACGGGCAAAAAGAAGTTTTAATGAGAAAATGGGTTGTGCCACACCTTCCATATGCGAATAAAACAACATTTTGTATATATCAGCAATTATTTGATGCAGATGATTAAGACTTGGTAATTATGTAAAACACAAAAGCTATAATAAATTAAACTCATTGCACCACCTAGCAGTAAGGCCAGAACAACGTCTGCCAAGTCTGATACACTATACTATATGAAAAAGGGTAGGGACAGAAGTTGATTTCACTTTAAAAATGGGCTGATTCGCTTTAACATTCCATAGTTCATACAGCTTCCCGCCACCTACCGGAAAAGGCAGAACAACGTCTGCCGGGACAGCTAATTTCATATACTATATATTTTGAATTGTGATAAAAGTGAACGGAATCGAAAAAGTGGGTGTGGGACTTTCCAATAAATAAAAAGTTTGAATCTGTATACTTTGAAATTAAAAGCAGTCATCAACTCAAGCTTTGTTTGTTAACTGCAAAAACTAGTTGAAGGGCGTGGCACAGCCCACAATATATATAAATGTCATATTAAGAGGGCTAACAACATAATCTTTATAAAATTTAATGAGGTAGATATACTTGCTATAAGGACTCTCATTACAAAAATTTGGTTCAATAGTACTTGTGGGCGTGGTGCAACCAATATAAGTAAAAAACAATTAATGTTATAGATAGTGTGCTATGAGAGTAATCTTCATAAAATTTGGTGTATAGGTGTCAGGTGACAATAAGCTTTAAAATAAAATAAACTTAAGCGGGATTGAATCAGTGGGCTTTGCAACCCCCATATTAACATAAAATTGTAAGCTCTGTTTTAAGGGAACTATTGCAGCAATTGGTATGAAATTGAATAAAAGTGGTTTACTTGTTACAAAGTATATCTGAATCAAAAGTTACCTCCCATACAAGTAAAATACCTTAAGTGGCATATTTATCGAAATATGTGAGCAATTATACTAAAATTTGGCTTTAGAGGTTTTTTTATGGAAAGCTATTTCTGAATCAAAATCGGACTGGATTGTAGCAGTGGATGTGTCACCGCCCTTAATCTTAAGGCTATCTGCAAGTATCCCAAACTATACAAGCTATTGTGCTGAAATTTGGTATGCGGATGTCGATCACGAATATAATTTATTGAACCAAAGTAGACAGAATCGGAGAAAAGGGCATGGTATATTTGATCTTTTTCAACTTTCTTTATAATCAACTTTCTTTATAATTTTTTTTTATTTTTTCTACTTTTTCATTGATTTTGAGTTTTTATGAGTTTTTCACCCTCTTTCAACTTTTTCCAACATTATGCATTTACATACATATTTTTGACTTCTTCAACAGTTTTCAACTTTTATCAACATTTTACATATTTTTTCGACATTTTGAATTTCTTTCAACTTTCTTTAATGGTTACCATATTTTTTCGAATTTTTCAACCTCTTCAACATCTTTTTAACACTTATTTAAAGATACTTTCAGAGTATCGACCTGGCCGAAGATAACACCTTACTTTTTTTTTATGATTTGTTCGATGGTATTGGTCCTGTTCGTGTAAAATATGTTTTTCTCGAAATACACACGAAATTCTTTAATACAGCATTCTTTCCCATTAACATAATTCGTATGAAAAATAAATAAGTAAATATTAATATGAGCTCTCCTTGCACCAACACTTTTCGTACATATAACTGCAATTTTAAACCTGTTTGAAAAAAAGTTTGAAACACCCTAATACATTTGTATGTATGTACAAAATCTTCCAAATGTTCGCTGGGTTTGCTTTGCTTACTTCCTACTGATGCCCAAAAGTATGCACGAATAAATTTTCGCAATGCACTCGACTTGTGAGTACCGTGATTTTATTTCTGCACCATCGAACTTTAGATTGAACAGTTTTATTAAAATGAGCTCAAAATACACAAATCATATACGAACACACAAATACAGTGACTCGTATGCACGCACAAAACACAAGCAAACACTGAATTCCTTTCAAATGCGGAATTGGCAGCTGCACTAAAACAATAGACAGTGAAGTCGTTACGAACATTTTTCATATAGCCCCTGGGAGATGTAACAAGATGGTCTTTATAATAAGTTAGTAGTTTTCGAAAAGGGATGAAATGTTGCCGAAAAAAATTTACAAAAAAATGTTTTGTTAGGTAGGCTTTGTAGTTTCAGACTTGTTAAAGACATCGCTTAACCTCACAAACATTTTTTAATAAATGATGTCAATCCGTCTAGAATATTTAAAGAGCTTTTAAGATGTTATGATGGTCGTTTGATAAGTACTACATACACAAATGGTCAAAATAATAAGTACACTACTTTATATCTTATTAGTTCTCAATCATTTTTTGTTTTACTGAAAATATATAATGAAAATATATATATTTATTTTGATAATTTCAATATGGCAATGCCTTTAAAAGTAAAAAAGAAGAAGGGATTTCCCCGAATTTTTCTATACGCGTATGTTTTCATTTATAGGGCTTATTTCACTTGGACAAAATAATAAGTACATTAATCGTTTCTTTAATTTTGCAACAAATCCGCTTTTTCGTACAGGTTTGTTAATTTTATTTATGTTCATCTTTAGTTATAGCTAAATAAAAAGAAAAAAATTTCATAGATAGGAAGAAATCAACATTGTACTGCCGAGGAGAGGCAGAAGGTTTCGACCCTCAGAAATTACGGCTAAAGTCTTTGTACTAATGCCGAAGCCATGGATCAGTGAATTTTTTCGTCTAAAAAGCTTTAAAAGCTAAAAAAGTGGTTGAAACCCGCGGAAGACCAAAAAATTCTACAACAACGATGGATAATCATATTGTCACTGTCGCAAAAAAGAACCATTTCGCATCTTCAAGAACCATTTCAGCAAACATCAGCAATGTGATCTCGTTCCGAACGGTACGTCGACGATTACAACGAACAAATTTACCTTGATGGATAGCGAGAAAAGTTTCTATGCTTCGAAAAAAAAATTTGGATATGCGTTTATCATTCGCAAAGAAACATTCAAATTAATCCGGACCAGACGGCGAGAAGAAATGGCGTAATATTTTGTGGAGCGACAAGTCAAAAATAAATATGTTTGGAAATGACTCCGCCCGAAATGTTCGACGCCCCAAGGGTATAGAATTTCACGTACGCTTCACAAAAAAGATTGTAAGGCATGGGGGTGACCACATTATGCCCTGGGATTATTTTTCATGGTACGGTGCCAGACCAATACATCAAATTTCCGATAGTATGACCACATTCCACTATAAAGACATTTTGGAAATTACGATGTTGGCCTATGCTGAGGAAAGTATGCCGCTAAAATGGACATTTCAGCAGGATAATGTTCCTATGCATACTTCCAAGTTGGTGAAGAATTGGTGTCAAAACAATAGTGTGACCTTGCTTAACTGGCCAAGTCAATGACTGAACTTGAACCCTATGGAAAACCTTTGGCGAGAGTTCAAGCAGAGAATAGGAAAGGAAGTATTCCAAAATAAAAAGCAATTGTGGAGTTTTGTACAAAAAGCTTGGTAGAGACAAAACCATTAGAGACTTGCCGTAAGCTTATCTCCAGTATGCCAAAAATAGTACACAAAATTATTCAAAATAATGGTTTGTATACCGGCTACTAATGATGAACTTTAAATAACAACAAATAAAGCCGATAAAATTAGAGTTAAATTTTTTTTTTTATTAAAATGTACTGAATGTACTTATTATTTTGTCCAGTCATTTTAATCCATTTTTTACTTTTTTGATAAGACTGAAAGATATTTTTGTTTTTTATTAATGGTATACCTTTTTATTTTATTTAACATGTTGTAAGAAGTTAACTATACATTTGTTTTTCTATTAACTTAAATAAATTTTTGCCTACAAGCCATTGAACTAATTATGTGAGCGTGTTTTTATTATTTTAACCATATGTGTGAGGGTCACCCTAAATATGCACCCTTAATACAATTTTTACGATCTAATCTGTGTCTCTTGATATAAAACGAAGAAACTGCCCTATTCCAGCAAGGAGCCACCGCCAAACTTTAAGGTCTTAAGGTCTCCTGTGTAATGCGTGCAGTAATGCCAACTTTTTTATCATATCAACACCATGCGCGTTAATCTGATCAATGTTACTAGCATTCATTGGTCAAATGCGTCCAAAACAAATCACTTGGGATCAGATTATATGATAAAAAAGCATTAATGCACGCATTATACAAGAAACCTCAGTTTTGCGGTGGCTCCTCTATGATATAAGGCTGTTTTCATCGTTATAAACAGGGAGTTCTTCGTAAAATCAATGGAATAATAAAAGCAAGAGATTATTTTAACATTCGAGTGGCCTTACACTCACCTAGTCTGGCACCTAGTTTGGCTACGAGCCAGACGATATCATCCCTTTGCAGGATAATGACCCGAAGTATATGGCTAAAATTACAATGAAATGGCTTCGGGACCAAAATATTACCTGCTTGGATTGGCCAGCACAGTCACCAGAAATTATACCCATTGAAAATTTGTGGATTATTTTTTAAAAAAAATACCCATGAGTCAAATAACCTCACAAAATCTGGATGAGCTATGGAAGGTCGCCAATGGGCAATGGTCCGTGATCAGTACTCAAATACTAGACAAATTGAAAGCGAGTATGCCTAAGAAAATACACTTCACAACTAAAGCCAAAGGCGGCTACATAAAATATTAAAAAATGATTTAAAATGTTTTTATTACTTTAAGCTACAAAACTGTTCACAAAAGACTAAGTATAAAAATAACTACCCAAGTTAAACAAAACGTGGAATATTTTAGTTTTGATTTTTTTTAACTAGAATAAAGAATTTGCAAGTTTTCTGCATACTTTTTTTTTAAAACCATTTTACAAAAAAAAAAATACAGCCTTAAAACCAGAAATATGTTTTTTTGTGAACAGTTTTGTAAGTCACTGTATACACAGTATACTTACACACAATGTTATCTAGTTTAATAATAAGTAGTACATATTCCTGGGCTAGAAGTTCATGGGGACTCTTTAGTATTGTTTGCATTAACTTATTTGGAATAGATAACAGATGAATTTAAGCGCTGTACTTCAAGTGTAGTTGTGATGAAAAACGCTCAGATCCGACGCCAGAAATGTTTAAGAAAATCCACGATAAGCAATGAATGATAGCAGATTGAAAATTAATTAGATTGAAGACGGGCGAGGGTTGTGACGGTCATTGCACCCCCGAGTGCTGACCTTGCATATATAAATTTATATAAATGGCAGCAGAAGCAGATATGACATGTATGCACCGTGACACCGCCACGGTGAAGAAGTGTAATTATCATTTGACACTCACAATTAATTGCGTTGAAGATATTTTTATAAATTTTGTATTTGAGTTTTGGACGAGTTTTTCCAAGTACCTCGCAGAATTAGCCACTTACGTAATGATAACTAAATATCGAATCATAACATAAACACATTTACATAAACATTAACACATTTACCGACTCAAAAGTTAGAAGGACCCTTAAAAACGATATCTGAGTTATTTGAAGGTCCGTTTTGGCTAAAAAAAACGTGTTTTTTGCTCGAACCTTTTATTCCTTCACAGAATGGATACCCGAATTTAATCGAAAAATAAAGATTGCGTTCGTGCAAAAAATTTGACGTTAAAAAATTTTTAATTATTTTTCTGTTATAGATAGATAATATTCAGTCCCAAAATATGATTTTTCCAAATGAAAATTGAATTTTGGGACTTTTTCACATTTTTTATATGGAAAAATCGAATTTTGGGACTAAATATGATCTATAACATAAGAAAAATTTAAAATTTTTTAACGTCAAATTTTTTGGAATAACGCAATTTTTATTTTTCAAGCAAATTCCATTCTGTGAAGAAATAAAAGTTATAAGCAAAAAATACTTACGTTTTTTAGCCAAAAAGGACCTTCAGGAGAATCAAAAGTCATTCATTGGTTTTTCTCGGAACGAAAACAAATATCGTTTTTAAAGGTCCTTCTAACTTTTGAGTCGGTGTCTAGCTGACTTTATTTTGCTTCATACAAATCGACCCGGTCTAATGTCTATATTAAAAGTAAATCTTTTTTGACGTTTTTTATGAACATAATCTAACATGAAATGTCCGAGTTAAAACCCCCCTGGATGATTCCTGCGCACGGGCCTGTACTCCTCCATATTCATATCTCTAATTTCTACTTCGGCGCTACTAAAAAGTATTTTACACGTAACGAAAATAAAAAAAATGGAATGCTCCATCTACCAACATATTTGAGGAGAAAAGCAAATTAGAGAGCAAGTAAATTTTTAAATGCAGGAACAGGAACAACTAATGTAAGTACACTGTGAAAAATTGTGCATATAACCATGAAAAGAAATAAAAACAAATAAAAAATGGTTCGTCATCAATTTTCGTTTATTTTTTCTTTTGACAATCATAGCGTAGCAAAAAATGGGAAGAAATCACAGCAATTTGATGTTGTTTTCTGCTTTTGTTGAACTTAAAAGCAAATCACTAGAAAAAAATGTTCGCATATAAGAACAAATTTTAAAAATAAAAAAAACCATAGAGAAATTTCTTTATTTTTATTTAAGTCAAGGAGCAAGTAGAAGAGGAAAATCAATGACTCTAAGTAGAAAATGTCTTGCAAATACTAGGTAATAAAGTTGTTTAAACTTGTAATTTGAAACATGAAAATAAATATCAGCACGAGAAAGGTCAATTGGGCTGCTCAATCGAGTGGAATCTTATTAGATATAAAAAAAAATCAATTGAAAGGCCTTGCATCGAGTGGGGGAGATAACTGTTTTCCAAATATTGAATTAAAGGGAGGACAATGCATATGAAGCACTTAAAAGCACAAATTTTTGCCAACTTAGCGATAATTTCTTTCAGTACTTCTTGATAAGAAAATAATTTCTCAGAAAATAATTTAAAAATGAAATATACTTACATATGTCATAAGTACATACATATGTATGTATATAAATTATTATTATTTCAAAGGAAAAGGAATTTGGAAATGACTTTCCGATTCCATGGCGAAAAAAATTGATTCATATGCCAATAGCATTCCAGTAATCAAAATTTGAAATGAATTTTATAAAATCCATGGTGAAATGTATGAATTCATTTGCAAACCCATTTAGGGAATTAAAATGGAGTCCAATCCTATGCGATTGGAATTAGGAATCAATGTTTTCAATTCTCTGGCAAATGGAAATTATTTGCACTCTTTTCGAGAAAACTATACAAGACCTGCTTTAAGTTTGACTCCACTTCCAGAAATTGTAATTGGACATTAGATTGTTAGAATTATTGCAAAAAAATGTTGGCATCATTCAATAAGATAAGTTTAAAATCGAACTTCGGATATCACTAGAGACATTTTTTCAACAGTCAATGCGAAAAGAGGTTGAAAATAAAATTTGAACATTACTGAAAGCATCCAGACCTCTAAGAAACAATATGTTCAGACCGATGCACTTTAGGTCAAAAAGCACATTTAACTGGCCAAAACTAATAACGGCTATATTATCATGTATTTAAATGTATTTTTTATGTTGACTCTAGGCGAAAAGAAAAACTCTGAGAAAAATCTTAACCCTTGAGCTACCGGGTTTCTGACTGCTTTCCACCTGGGGATCGCCAGAGCGATCTCTGAGCCAACCATTAGCAAGGTGACAGACAGCCTCCCCGCGGCTCCATCTGGGTAGCTATCTCCGCATCCGCGATAGTGAGCGAATGTGTGCAGCGTGTCCTCCCTGGAAGAAAACTGGGTTGTGCGCAGGGTTTGGTACCCGCCACGTAAAAAAAACATTCCAATGAAGACTAAAAAAGCCTCGGATACAGAACCTCTCAACGTTGACGACCACTGCAAACGAAAAACGGACTATGATTTAAAGATATGCTCCTGGAATATCCGGACCCTCAATTGGGAAGGTGCCTCTATCGAATTGGCGGATGCCCTCGGAGAAATTAAGGCTGACATCACCGCCATCCAGGAAATAAGATGGATAGGACAAGGTTACTCTAAGCAAGCAAGTTGCGATATCTACTACAGCTGCCATGCGGAGAGGCGCGAATTGGGATGCGGATTCGTAGTAAGCAAGAGACTTCGCCACCATATCTCCAGGTTCACACCTGCGAGCGAAAGGTTGGCTACGATCCGCGTCAAGGCTCGATTTTTTAACATCAGCTTGATTTGCGCGCACGCCCCGATGGAGGAAAAGGACAATGCTGTCAAAGATGCCATCTATGCGAGACTCGAGGAAGTATACGACCGCTGCCCGGCCCACGACGCTAAAATTGTACTCGGGGATTTCAACGGAAAGTTCGGAAGAGAAGATATATTTTGCCCCACTCTCGGTCAGTTCAGCCTTCACGAGACCACCTCAAACAATGGTCTACGGCTGATCGACTTTGCCGCGGCGTGAAACATGGTATTAAGTAGCACCAGATTTCAACACCTCGATATTCACAAGGCCACCTGGCTGTCCCCTGATCAGAAAACACGCAACCAAATCGACCCTGTTGTGATCGACGGAAGGCATGCTTCCAGCGTGCAAGATGTTCGTACGTTCCGGGGAGTCAATATTGACTCCGATCATTATCTTGTTGCAGCCAAGATACGCATGCGGTTGTGCAATGCAAAGGATGTACGCTCTGGTACGCAACGAAAGCTGGACATCGCTAAGCTGCAATCACATCGGACGGCCGAAGCCTATTCCGCTCGCCTCTCAGAACAGCTCCTTCAACCTATCTCTCTACCCGATGATGCCGGTGGACTTTGGGCGCATATATCCCGCTCTATGCGCTCTGCCGCTAGGAAGTCATTGGTTTCCGACGCCCACTTCCACGAAATCAATGGTATGACCAGGAGTGTCGCGAAGCTATTGCAGTGAAAAACGCCGTCTACAAAAGAACCCTGCAGTCAGCCGCAACGCGAGCCGTGCACGAAAACTACCGGGAAAAGAGAAAGGAAGAGAGGCGCTTTTTCAGACGCAAGAAACAAGACCAGGAAAGGCACGAGCGTGAGAAACTCGAAGTGTTACGGGGCAGAAATGATGCTCGAAAATTTTACCAACAAGTCAAGCGTCTGACCTAAGGTTTCAAGCCCGGAGCATCAACCTGTAAAGATGAACATGGAAATCTGGTTACGGATACGCAGGGTACACTGAGACTATGGAGGGAACACTTTTCCAAGCTGCTTGCTGGCGATGACTCCACCAATCCCGCCTTTGGAGAAATTAACCCGATGCCACCAATCATCGACGATGGTGTGAACGTACCACCACCTAGCCATGACGCGGTACGAGTTGTGATCCAACGACTTAAGAACAACAAAGCGGCTGGTGCCGATGGCCTGACTGCTGAATTGTTCAAGACCGGCGGCGATGAGCTGATAGGGTGTATGCATCAACTCATCTGCAAAATATGGCTAGTAGGAAGCATGCCCGACGATTGGAATCTCAATGTCCTTTGTCCTGTTTTGAAGAAAGGTGACCCGACAATCTGCGCTAATTACCGGGGAATCAGTCTTCTTGCCATCTCTTACACGGTCCTGTCGACTGTACTGTGTGAAAGACTTAAGCCGTTTGTCAACACACTGATTGGGCATTATCAGTGCGGCTTTAGACCTGGTAAGTCCACCATAGACCAGATCTTCACACTACGTCAAGTCCTGGAAAAAACCCACGTAAAACTGATCGATACCCATCATCTCTTTATCGATTTTAAAGCTGCTTTCGATAGCCCAATACGAGATTGCCTGTATACCACCATGTCGTGAGTTCGGTATACCTGCGAAGCTGGTGCGGCATTGCAGAATGACGTCGAGCAACACAGATAGCTCCGTCAGAGTAGGAAGGGACCTTTCCGAACCATTTGATACCGAACGAGGTTTCAGACAGGGCGATCCACTATCCTGCAACCTCTTCAACTTTGTGATGGAAGGGGTGTTGCGAAGAGCCAGTGTACATCATAATGGCACTATTTTCTACAAAAGTGTCCAGCTCCTTCATTGGACGTTGTAAGCGAGATGTTACTGCTGCGTTCTCTGCTATCGAAAAAGAGTCAGCGAAAGTAGGTTTGACGGTGAACGAGGGCAAAACAAAGTATATGCAGTCCACAAACAACAAACAAACAAGGACGCTCATCTTATCCGTGCTGCTTTACGGCGCAGAAGCATGAATTGTGTCGCAGACTGATGCAGCCACGCTTGGGGTGTTTGAGAGAAAAATTCTTCGCAAAATCTTCGGTCCTGTTCACGTCGGCGACGACTACCGTATTCGAATGAACCACGAACTGTACGAGCTCTACGCTGACATTGACATAGTCAAACGCATCACTATCCAACGTCTGCGCTGGCTGGGACATGTTGTGCGTATGGACGAAGAAGCTCCGGCGAAAAAGGTGTTTGATGCGGAAGCCGCTGGGCGACGACGAAGAGGAAGACCATGCCTCCGGTGGAAAGACCAAGCTGAGGAGAGCCTATCCACGCTTGGTGTGACTGACTGGAGAAGGCGCTCGCGAAGCAGAGGCGCCTGGAGAGAGCTTTTGAGGTCAGCCGTAACCCGGTAACGGATTGTTATGGCCACCCAAGTAAGTAAGTAAGTATTAGGTTCAGAAATACATAACGTTTATTTAAGCATTACTTTCTAAATTTCGGTTTCACCAATTACATCTTCCTCTTCTTCATTCTCGCGTGTTTCATAGCTTGTTAAGTTAAGTCCTTCGCCTGGGATTTCACACCTTCATAATTGAATCACTTCTGTCGGAAGTTGGAGACGCTTTTTAGTCTGAATGAGTCTATTTAAAGTCAGCGAACAAATTATTGGATCTGATGTGTCCATTGCTCTATAAAACACGTCTAAAAGTGTATTAACGCGGCTACTTTTGCGTGCATGATGTAGTCTATCAGATTTGTATAATTTCTGTCTAGACTCTGCTGATTCATCTCCAAAACAACTAAGAGGAAGAACTAAACCCTCCAAAATGTCCTTTGAATGAATAAGAATTTTGCGTAAAGTTGCTGTCGTTGGGAGTCAGGAATACATGTTTAGAATAATTTTTGCGGATTCAAAGCAGTAAACTTGAAATGTGCTTACATTATTATTAAAATTATTTTCAGGCAAAAAATCAAGTCCTTGTCAATACCGGTAATTTGAAAAAACATTTCATGTTCCGCAAAAAATCGGCGCGCAGTGTTGCCATCGTTTGTACTCCCAAAATCACATACTTTCGGTTTATCTGCTATGAGATTATTGAAAAATAAATCTTATATGGTTTTCTTTTTTTCTGACACTGTATTTTTATCATCTTCATTTCTTATTTGCCACTTTTGGATGCCGCACTTGTAACCTGTAATACAAATTCAAAAAAACAGGCAACTTCCAGTGTCTTTTTACCCATTTTTCGTAAGCTTTAATGCAAAAATTATGCGCACTTTGCCACAAATAACTTGGACTACTAACCAGCAGGGATGATATTTGGGGGCTTTCAGGGCTTTTTTGAGCCCTTTTAATATTCAAAAGCCCCGTAGCCCTTTTTATTAATTTTTGGCCCTTTTGCAAAATTATACCGAAAAATAATAATACTGGGATAAGTGATTGTCGACTGTAGATTTTCTCCTAAAAATTTTTTGTGGACCCTGAAGTAATACGATGGCTTTCGACTTTTAAACTTCAAATTGAAAGTATTTCAAATCAAAAACCAAAGATTTTTTTATATGAAAAAAGTTTTATTTGATTTATAACACTGGTCTACACTAGCTTTGGTGCCGAGAAGCTGTACTTTTATTTTAACTAAGGACCTTATATTGATTACATTATTAGCAACAATTTTGGTATTCTACGTGTTGTTTTCTAGATTTTGACTTGTAAAAAAAAAGTTTACATGAAAAACAACTTACATTATTTAAATAAAAACTTTATTTTTCACGACTTTCGTGAATGATGTGTAGTAGAGACTATCACGTTGTATCCTGCAGCAATAGTCAGCCATCATATGGCGATCGTATCGGCCTTGGTATCTTTCTTCCATAGTTTTTGGGCCCTGGTGAAACCGCTCCCCTTATTCTTCGCTATAGGATCCAAGATTTTTAGGGAATTGGTCAAGATGACTGTGAAGGTAGTGTAATTTGATGGACATATTACATCCTAAGTTAATAAAGTGCTCTAGCATGTCATTTACAATTTCAGAGCATTAATTTGACTTGTAATTTCCAAGAAAGTTTTTAGTAACTTCAACAAACGACTAAACGACCTCGTTTAGAGCTGTCTATAAAGAAACGCCATTCACTTAGATGGTATTTTGAAAGACACATTTCGAGAATAAGGCCTTGCACATCCAAAAAAAAACAATATCTATTTCCTATTGAAAAAATGGTAGCAAGTCTTGCTCTCTTGTTCGATAGAACATCACTTTGTACCTGATGCCAACAAGGTTTTTTTTCTTTTAATCTAAAAGCCAAAACCTCTGCAGATTCTTTAGACAGTTCAAGATGCCTTTTCAAATCATTTAATTCTTCTTGGGTTTTGGCTCTGTAGATGGTATTCCTTCGAAATCGCTGTCGCTACTCACTTCACTAATGACTTCTTCAAATGATGATTCACGAACGGAACAAAATGCTGGAACAGGTACTTCCTCTGAATATGGTAAGGGTTTTCTAGCAGAATCTAAGACTGGATAAATCATTATTTTAACGTTTACACTATGCAAATTAATACAGCAGAAGTAACAGTCATCGAAGAGATTTTTTTGTTCTTTCCATTGCATAGGCATTCCGAACCTTATATGGTTTCTTTTACCACTAATACACTGTCTCAAGTGTTCTTAGTACATTTAACAAACAATTTGGGGCATCCTCGGCTTGTATTCATCCACAATTTTCGACTTAAAGTAAGCAAAATAAGCACTTTTTATAAAAGCAGTTATAGGTTTCTGAACTTTTTCACTGTTATTCACCACAAGTGTAACAAAACACATTTGGATCATTGAGACAACGCCTTCGCGATGAAGACATGATATAAAAATCAATTTATTTATAGAAATCTGTCGATTACAGCGAATATACAAAACTGACGCTTAACTAATCAAAAATGACACGTAGGAAAAAAAATTAAAAATATGTATTTTTAATGTTGCCAATACAATACAAAACCACTAACTATATCTCGGCTACAAAATTTTTTTCTTTGATTTTTTGAGTAATAGGTTAAATTTTATGTGCTAAATCAGCAAACATATCGTTTGTTTCTGCATTTCCTTTTGAAGAAGTTTCTAAAAATCGATCTCACCATAGTTAGTTCTTTAATATATCGCTCATTTTCTCCAATAACGTCATAACTCAAAAATTCAGATGTTTTTTTTTTTGAGTTATAAAGTTATTGAAGAAAATGAGCGATATATACAAATAATCTTAAACGCATAAATGTTTATATATATAATTTATGTTTACAATTAAATTATACAACAAAATAAATTTTATGAGAAGAAAAAAATTGGTTATAATATAAATGGTTACATACGATTTGATTTACAGAAGCCCTATTTATGTCAAAAAAGCCCTATTTTAGTTTGAATTTTGGCCCTTTTACAAATATGACAGTATCATCCTTGCTAACCAGTGTTCAAATTGCTGAAGCAATTTCTAATACTTTGCTTAATGCTGATCATTGCAGCAAAAAAATTTTGCTGTGAAATACTGTGCTGCAAAATGCTAATTGCTTTTTTGACAGCATGCTGCGCAAAAGTATTTTCTGAAATGCTGCGAAACTGACCTAAAAAATGCTGACTGATTGCTGCACATTTGTTATTGTAAAAGCATAATATTACGTATGTATGTACATACAAAAAAATGCACACGACAAGATCCGTGTTGTCATCGATTGAAAAAGCAACCTTCGTGAAGGTTCTGTGCAAGCGAAAAATGTAACAAAAGGAAGAAAATAACAAAAAGATTTTATGACAACACTGAGCATGATCGATTTTTTCTTGTCGGCTTACTTCGTACCAAAACATTTGCTACACGGTTTCAATTATGTACTGTAAAGCCTTATAATACGCGATACATACTTAACTAACGCGGTTTCGTTATTATAGATTAAGGAAACATTTTTCTTAAATTACATTACATAAATATTAAAAAACCTACCATTTTTAAGAACTGGATGCATATGGCTTATCCAATATATGTATGTAAGTTTTTAGTAGGCTAGAACTGTTTTCCGTAGTTCGTATAATTTTTTGGTGAGTAACAGATTAAAAAGTTGAACTATGTCATGTTTGAATAAATAAAAAAAAATCAACATTTATTAGAGGTTTTGGAACTCAACCTAACTAATGTGATGTGCGTCTAAGACAATACGCATTTTTCTGGAATCTTACATCTGCGTTTTTCGAGAACTGACTGTAGTTGAAATATATTGAAAAGCATTTTCAGGAAGCAAAATTAGCTCAGCATTCCTCTCAGCAAGCATTCAGCAGAATTTGATAGCGTAGCATTTCAAAAATTCAACATCAGCAACAATTTCGCTTGCCTTCCCATTATTTTTGCTTCGCTGACTGCAGTCAGCAAAAAACGGCATGTTTAATTTTTTGCTGACTTAGCTTTCAAACCCTGCTACTAACATCCTCTCTATGTAATATTTACTGGAGTAAGGAGATGTTTTTGTGTCAAGACAACATTATAAACATCTGGTGATGATGCTACGAACTCCCACTGGGTCTCTAAAATCAAATATTAATCAATTTTATTGTTGTGGTCTGACAGACCACAATACTAAAAAACGTTAAAATTTAATTTGAACTCTATTTTTGTTCCCCGAATCATGGCCTACTATCTTAAAATGCATCACAGTTGACTCAATGCATCGAGTTTAAGAAAGTCATGGCACCGTTTACCGAAATATTTTCAAAAAAAAAGTTATGACACAAAAAGTTTCAAAATGGTCTGACAGACCACAACTCTAAACGGAGGGTTAAAAAAGGAGTAAAAATCACCGTTTGTTTGCGTTATCACAGTAGAATGCAAATGCATCAACTTTGACACGTCGCTAAAAAACGGTAAATTATTTTTTCCAAAAACTAAATGCAATTTTGTTATACTACATTAACAAAAATTAAATAGCGACACTTGTATAAATTGGGTTTTGGCCAGACAAGTGTACTGTTTGACCTATAGTGCGATAATTCGTTAAAATTGAAGCCTTCGGGACTGCATAAAGTGGACCAAAGTCGGGCACTTCGAGCACGTAGTACTTTCCCCAGACGCATCTACAATCTATTTTCAACCAATCCCCACACACAGTTTTTTTTTAACGAAATGGTTCTGGAATTCTTTTTTTCAGCACGGTTTCGCAAAAAATACAGGTTTTGTAGCCGACTGTGTATCTAAAGCTCAATTTAAATGGTTTTGGACAAATTTTAGCATCGATGTTTTTTTGGAAAATATTCGATTGGGCTAACTGGGGACACCACGATATAAAACGCGCCGCTTACTCTACCTCAAGATGGTGTGGAAATGAGTGTTTTGGCCAAAACGCGTGTGCAAGTACATTTTGCGGCGCTCGTACGCCAAAACTATTGATTTTACAAAAAAAAAAGTTAGAACATAAATTTTAGGCAATTTCCTTAAGTTTCGTTTTGTGTAATATTTTTATCGTGAAGTAAGGAAAGGAGATATTGTCAAAAAACTACTTTTAGGCGCCGTTTTTCCAATATGGCGGCGCAAGCGGCAAAAATACGAGGTGTTAAAGATGAAGTTCAGAAAGAATACATTAAAATCTATAAAAATACTTATTTTCAAAACTCCCAGTCAACTTTCGAGGCAAAACTACCACATGATTGTACTACTATACCTTCGAAATAATCTTCTAAAAAGAGCATACTTATTACATTCTAGGAGGTATTTTTAAAGGTAAATTTGCGATAGAAGGGGTTAAGTGAGTAATTTGCTCTTTTGAGTATAAAGCAATATTGTTATTAAAAAAATAAAATTAACACCCAAAGTCTCAATCCCTATTTTTTTAAGCGCCGAATATTTTATTTTATCTTTTCAAAATTGCTTAAGTGAAATTCATCTTACCATATTCGTAGCAAAAATATTGTACGCATTATATCACAAAAGAACCCTTCCAGCAAGTTTCTTTTTACACTTTACGCTTCAGTTTGCTTAAAAGGATTTCGAAATATAAACAAAGTACTTTTTTGTTTACGTAGCATTTTTTGGTGCAAAAATGCGCCAAGAGCACAATATTTACTTCATTGGAAAAATATTTCATTTAACTTTTCGTGATTTGTGAAAATATTGTACGTTTTATGTTGTACGACGCCCTTTACGTACACATAAATCGAATTCAATATTTAAAGTTACAAATACATATGATAAGCTTGTACTTTATCAAGGATGTGCAATACTTTAGATATCACCAAATGAAGGGGAAACCATGCGTGTCAAATACTTAAGCTAGAGGTTGATAAAAATAAAATGGATAAAGATACAGAAAGGAGCATGCAGTACATATATGTTTGTATCTATGTATATAAGTATTATAGTGATGCAAAAAATATTTTGAAACAAGCTCTAATTCCCAAGTGGCGTGCAGCAGAAAACAAAAAAAAGGGGTAGAAAAGAAGAAGGATTAGGATTTTCCTCGATTCTCCAATGTACAATTGCGAATATTAGTAGCATGCAGTTTTTCATTTTTACTACGTTACCATCAGCAATGAGCTGGGAATAACGGACAAATCCACCGCTGGTATTGAAGTTAACAAACCACTTGGATATTTTTTCATACGACTAGGGAAAAAGGTTGACTCCACACCCTGTAAGAATAAAAACAAACCAATACAGCAACAATAAAAGCAACATAACGAGAAAAAACAAAAACGAATAAATACCTAGTCCTAGAAAAACTCAACAAAAAAACTTAAAAAAAAAAACGGAAACACAGAAACATAAAATATTTTCGAAATATTGCACATTGAGGAAGACCAGCAGCGCAAAAACCAAGTGCATAACAGTGAAGCTAACAGTGGGACAAAACGAAATAACCCAAGTTAAAGGAGTATGTAGTTAACAGTTTGGAATTGCCGACACATCAACTTGGGCTGAGCTTTAAAATAACTTACATTTTTGCACACATACACACACATAACAAAAAATTAAGATAAAAGTGCAGCATATTCTAATTGAACCTCAATACTGGAGTAAAACGAAAACCGGTGCCTTAGTATCAATGTTTCTTAAAACTTTTGTCAATTGGTTTAAATAATAATTGTTTGTAACCCCAGCGAACATTTTATTCTAAGAAATGACTTATCTGAAATTAAATTGAGACAGATATTTTAGGTGGAGGTAAAGGCAATCTTGTTTGGTGATATTTTTTTATTTATTATTTTAATATAATTTAATTTACAATTTGTTTTAGTCGACTGAATGTTATTAATTAATTTGAAATTTTTAATCGAATTTTACAGTCAATTACAGTAACCAATATTCATGTGAAATTTCACAAATCGGTTAATGCTTTATAAACAAAAATGACAAAGACAACAAATGGAACAATTTAACCTGGTAATTGGTGACATATGTTTCGGCTATTACCACATATTCATATGTATATACATAGCCTCATCAGACCAGTTTTTGGTTAATTTGTAATGCGATTCGAACCCCCGACCATTCCATGAATTATATGTGGACGGCCGCTCAAACACTTGAGCCACGGAGGTTGTGCTGAACGACATGTACAAAGTGCACATTTATATTATGCATATATTGCGCCATCTGTTGTATTTTTATTGTCATTTCTCGTTTGCTGCATAGCTTTGTTAAACCGTCGGTGAATATTGGTTACTGCAATTGACTGTAAAATTCGATTAAAAATTTCAAATTAATTAATAACATTCAGTCGACTAAAACAAATTAAAAATTTCTACAACCGGAAGAATACGTCCAACCATTATTCGAAAAATAAGTGGCGGAAGCCCGAAATTCGAAATAATAAAGCTACATCATATAGCAAGTCCTTAAACCGACGGTTTAACAAAGCTATGCAGCAAACGAGAAATGACAATAAAAATACAACAGATGGCGCAATATGTGCATAATATAAATGTGCACTTTGTACATGTCGTTCAGCACAACCTCCGTGGCTCAAGTGTTTGAGCGGCCGTCCACACATAATTCATGGAATGGTCGGGGGTTCGAATCGCATTACAGATTAACCAAAAACTGGTCTGATGAGGCTATGTATATACATATGAATATGTGTATATATGTAGTAATAGCCGAAACATATGTCACCAATTACCAGGTTAGATTGTTCCATTTGTTGTCTTTGTCATGTTTGTTTATATGAAATTTTACATGAATATTGGTTACTGCAATTGACTGTAAAATTCGATTAAAAATTTCAAATTAATTTAATTTACTTAATTCCATTTTTATCATTTAAATAAATTTTTTTTTATATAAATCTCAGTAGCGAATTGAATTTTATTATTGAAAATCATCGGTCGATTACTTTCCTTGACTCATGTTAAACATTTTCCTAGTGCATTGGCGGTAACATACGATAATTCCGTCAGTGATCTTCTACGAGTTGGCAAAAATGTTAAACTCGTTCATCACAGCGTTGCCGAAAACTCAGAAATATTCATTAGAAAACGTGCCAGTCAGACTGGAACATCCCGAAGGTATTTTCAAAGTATTCAACGAAATGAATAGCACTTGTTTACATGCAAAGGGCAATTGATGCAGTCACTGTAACCCAGAGCTTCGTAATTTCCACGATTGGAGTGCACAAGAGTTATATATAGGAAAGCATATATAGGAAACAAAATGAATTCAACATCTAAACGGATTTGTGAACAAATAAATCTGCCCAGTCTTTGGGTTATTCATCCGCATTAATTGAAAACTATTTCTTTTTGAAGTTGAACAAGGAGGAATTTACGTTAATAAGCCACTCAGACCTCAATACCCAATTTCTGGACTGAAATCAGAGCACTGCAAGTAGAAACTCTTTGGAATGAACTGGTAAAGAAAGGCGAGAAATGCGAGTTTTCAAGTTAGTTGATTTATTCCTCAGAAATAAAATATGAAGTTTATTTGTCAATAAGAAGTTATCGATTATTCAAACCAATGTGTGCTTATGCGTCATCTAAATCATGACAATTCTTATGTCGAACACTAAGAACATTTTTTTCGAATCTCTTCATCATTTGAAAAGTGTTTCGCAAATTGAAGACTACCAAATTTCAAAATTTTGAGCATAGCATTTCCTTCTTTCAACAAAATGTGCAAAATGTGAAACAAAGCCGAATTTATATATAAGTTCGAAACCCTAATGAAAAATGCAAGCTTGTAAAAGGTCTTTATTATTACACACGTCTGTTTTATGATGCTCAAAACTGTTTTTCCGACATAACTAAATTAAACTGATGATCCAACAAATAAAAAAACTGAATCAAGATAAGAAATGGGTCCACAACGATCAAACTTTAGATAAAGTATTTTTTACAGTTTATTTTCATCTTTTCTGATTTTCTTTCCATAGTCGTAAGTATCGGAAAATGCGTAAGTTTTTTGTATTTTTTATGAATTTTTACTTCTTCAGCAAACTTACAAAAAAATTGTCTAAGTAAAGCACGTGAGATCAATGCAAAAAAATGCTGTATGGGCGTTTTTGAACCGATGTGGGCAAAAATTAGGAACTTTCACATATTCAAAAACTGAAACTTTTCACAAGAATTTCGGCCAGAGCATATGCAATTGGCGGTATTTTTTAAACGTTTTGCCCATTAAATCTCAGGATTATAGTCCCAGCTAAACGGAAATATATTAAAGTGTTCTAGCTTACATCAAATACTTCGTTAAATTAGCTCTTAAGAGTATAGTCAAAACGTGATCAAACTGATACCAATGAGTTCAGTTGTTTCATTCTTCGATTTTAGACTCTTTCCACGAATGACGCCTCTTTGTTCCACTGTTATACTCCTCAATTAAAGTGTTTGTACGTGTGTACTAGAAAAATCCTAAAATGTTCACAAGCAAAGTGCAAACATTTCCACTTTTTGCGCTCATCTGATGCAGTAGCACTTTGGCCTTTGTATCATCGAGGGAATCGAGAGTTTTTCTATAGATGAAATGAAGAAAACTTTTTCTAAAACTTCGCCAATGATAAATTCATTAATATTGACTTTTCGTTTTTTATGTTGCAGTATATGCTCGTTGTTAGTTATTCCTATTTTTACTTTGCAACTTTGTTTCTTATTTTTATTTTCTCTATTTTATTTCACTGTATTTTTGATATAAGTGTATTCTCCAAAAGAATTTAATGAAAAGTTACGAATGTTTAAATATCGTCACCTAGTAGGCAATTTCACTCCTACAAGCCATTCGATAAGAAAAATTTGAATTTTACAATTCAAAAAAAAAACAATTCATTTTTTTCAAACGGATGGTTTGTAGGAGTGAAATTGTTTAGGTGGCGACACTTTAACATTCGTAACTTTTTTTTATTTATGAAAAAGTTGTGTAGACTCTACAGAATAATTCCGTAGAAAAATTTGTGTTTCCGTACATATAAGAAGTTGGTTAAAATTCTGCTTGTTTATCAAAAAGTTAATTTTTTATAAATAATAAATAAAATTTTTATAAAACTTTATTTCATATAAATTGTAAAATATTTCTTTTCCTATCACGAAAATTTCATTAACTTTTTGCCAAAATTTACTGAGAAATCGGAATTTAAAAAAATACACACATAAAAATTCACTTGTTCATAACTTTTTAAAAAATCCAAATTTTGCAAAAAAAAAATTAAGGCCTTAATATTGACCAATAAAGCTTCAAAGTTCTACAATCAAATGTTTAATTTGTTTAAGTTGGTTTTTAGTGTGCCCACTTGTGAAAATTTTACTCAATATGACTATAGTTGAGCGTAATGACATTACTCCATTTGGTCATTGTGCAAATTCATGTTGATATAACACTCAAAAATGTCAAAGCGCCCAAAATTTAAATCGAAAATGTCACAACGCCCAAATAATTCATCAACAACAAATTATGTCGAAAATGTTTGGGCGTTATATCTTACCGAATTTGGGCTTTATGTTTTTGGGTGTTATCATACAACGCCGTTTGCGAGACCTCTCCATGTGTTACCAATAAGCACAACAAATTGGCCTCACAAATATTTCAAATAATCTCTCATATGGGACGGTCGATGGGACAAACCGAACACTTTTCGGACGCCACATTTTTGATTTGGCTGAAATTTTTATGGGTTCTGTATCGAAAAAGAAGGCATACGTGTTCGAGGACTTTTCTGAAAACATTTTTTTTTTACAAAATAGAGCGAATTTAAGTTTTGAGAATTTCGTGATTTTTGGCGTAGAGACTTATTTTGAAAAATTCCTAGCTTCGGTTTTGTTAAAGTTAGAAAATTGATTTTATTTTCATTTTAAAGGTAAAAGAACAAACTTTAAAAAAACATTACATTTAATATTTCTAATAGTAACAATAGTTTGCCCATTAAAAAAAATACGTTTTCGATAAGAAATTTGACGTAACACTATGGTCATGTAAAAAATTTGATACAGGGTGGGGGAAATTATTAAAAATTGATTTAAACATTTATATTGCTTATAACAATATTAATTTGTTAATAATTTTTTAGTAAATAATTTTTTTTAAAGTTTGTTCTCTTAGCTTCAAAACGAAAATAAAATCAATTTTCTAGCTTTAACAAAAACGGGATTATGAATTTTTGAAAGTGAGTCTCCATGCCAAAAATCACGAAATTCTCAAGGTTTAAGGTCGCTCTATTTTGTAAAAAAAATGTTTTCAAAAAAATCCTCGAACACGTATTCCTTCTTTTTTGATACAGAACCCATAAAAAAAATTTCAGCCAAATCAAAAATGTGTCGGTCAATTTTCGTCAAAATTCGTTCTGTTTGTAAAGGAACTTCCCATATGTGACATTCTTTTACAAACCGAACACTTTCCGACCAACCCATTTTAAAAATTTTTTTTTACATATTCTAGGCGTTATATGAGCAAACATATGTATCGTGAGTTTATTTCTTATCGAAGTTATCGAGAGATTGAATTGTGAAGTTTGAACGTTTTACGTCTTATGGTGTTTTATAGTCATACTCAAATTGTCGTATCTCTGGTAAGTTTTACCTGCGAGGACATTTTATGTGAAACTGATAAAGTCAACTTTTAAATTGGAAATTTGGGGGCAGTCACAGCTTTCATTTTATTTGGAATTTCTATATTCATCAGGTTTTTTCTATATATTTCAGAAAAAAAAAAACACTCACTGATGTATTTATATACATATATTTTTTTGCACTTATATTTATACTAGATAAGATGTTTTTTATATTTGTCAAGCAGAATATACTTTTATGTCTTATTTTGAATAACATTTTTCTCTAAAAACTTTTCGCATATGATGCAGCTCATTTGACCTTTAAGTATAGTAATCCGTACCTGCTTATATGGATGCTGGCTCTAATATTACACAGTTTCAATTAAATCAATAAAATTGACTGAAATTTGGGCATTTTCGGGCATCGGGACAGGCTTTGGCAAGGCAACCCTGATTCATTAGTTTCACCAAAATAGCTCACTATATTTCCCGTACATCCCATCCTGTAATCTTAAGCACTCGACTTTTCTACTGCGGGCTCTCCGCATATAATGCTGATGTAACTCTCGCTAATTCGTACCGCACAGCGGCGATATACATATGGAGTTCACTTGTACAAAATTTAATTCCAAGCTGTAAATCTTATGCAACTAAGAGGTCACCTATAAGCCATAAGGCTATTTCATTCCCCTTTTCCACAACCGTAGTTACTCATATACCCTACACAAAGGGTACATTCAATTTGACAATCCTTATGTAGCTCATAGAAAGAGGCGTGGCAGGCATAGAAAGGTATATATATTCTCAATCAGCATCACCACCTGAGTTATTTACAAACATAGGGGTAATGCATTAAATATTTAAAGCATTTTATCTTCATATCCATTAAATTTAGTTTAATGGTAATTTAAATTTTTCAATCCATTTCCATTATCATTAAATTCTAATTCACATAATTAACACACAACACTGGGCTGAAAAAAAAAACTTTAACATCAAGATTTATTTTAAACAAAAACCAAGCTATAGCTACCAAGCTACTCGATTAAGGAAACATTCGAAGTTTCTTTAATCGAAGAGCGCGTAACTTTTTCATAAAACCCATACAATAATGAAGAATTTAAAAAAAAAATTAGTTAAAAATCCATTACGTATTGAGAAAATAACGACAATTTAAAAAAAAGTCCTTTCAGAATTTTGTAATTTTACCATACAAAGTTCAAATGACGATAACTTTGAAAAGTAAAGGTTTACACGAGGAAACTTTTTCGGCAAAGTTTCCTTGTTTGTAGGCAAGAGGGGAAAAACGAAAGGGACGAGGTAAAAAATTTGTCATATGTTGCAAACGCGAAACGAAAATCACAAAAGAGAATGGACAAGAATTTGTCTCTCAGACTTTCCTCGTGCAAACGTCGTCAAAGTGTGGCTTTTCAGCAAAATAAAAAATATGGGTCTTTTAAAATTGAGCATAGAATGATACCTGTAAGTTTTAAGCAAATTAATGACATTGATGTGGTCCGCTTTAATCGATTTGAAAAATAATGTGCATTAATGGGAAAAAATATTGCTTGCATTGATGTTAATAAAATACTCTAGTTATGACTTTTCTACTAACAGATGTATATTTAGAATTTTTGTAATAAAATTTTCTATAAGATAGGGTAACTTTTTGTAACCCATATAATTGATTGTAGATAGAAGGCTTCAAAGTTAGAATTTGTTAAAAAAAAACGAAACGATCATAGCAGCCATAAAATTAATAATATTTGTACATTTTGTACCTTAAAATGTTTGTCAGACTGCATTCTGTACTATAGAAAAATTTGAAATTGGTTGGCTGACAATTGAAGTTCTTACAAGCATTTATGTGAAGTATATGCTCTCTATAGTGCATTCTATATTATAGAATTATGGGACCGCAAAAAAAAAACTCTTTGGGTGTATTTCGTCCGCATTTTCAGCCACACGAAAAATGTGGGCGTGGTTTGACGACAGTGGGTGGCACCTCCTTAACAACTAAAATACCTGAAACGCTATATCTTGGCATCTAAGGCAGACTTTTTTTACGTTTGAGAAAGTCGTAAAATCTAATGTAAAATTTCAACGAAATTGGACACAAAGTTTATTCAAAATATCATTTACTCTTTTTCAAAAAACCAACTTATTGCTATCAATAATTATCCTCGAAATCTTTTGTAGAGTTAATATCCACAGAGATTGAAAGTAATTCTTTAAGTTTTCATAAATTTTGAAAAAGGTATCTCATAACACAAACTAAATTCAAAAACTTTGTCTGCTTTCGTCTTTTTTCATAGAGTTGATAAAGAATTTCATAAAAATTATTTCATTTATTTTTCGTAAATTTTGATAAATTTTAGCGCAATAATTGTTCAATAGTGCAGTTCAACTGCAAGCGGCTTTTAATCTAAGCTTCAAATGAAAAGGTAATGTTATAAACATCGCAATTGTTAATAATTGTTGTAATACGATTGGAGATAACTATACTGCCCTCAGAAGCATAAAGGGTGTATCTCAAAGAAAATCATATTCGTGATTCTTATGGCATCGGATAGCTTAAGAAATTACGTGTCTAATGAACTACCCCAAATGGCGATATCGTGTTTTAAACATATGAGTAATATTCTAGGAGAATTTACTCTTTCTCAATTTCACAGGTATTTATTTGATCGAATTAACATAAACAAAACAACAATTATTTTGAAATGTATTTTTTTGAGATAAGTCTTTATTGTTTCTGAAGGCAGTATAGCCATATAAATAGTTCTCCTAACTGGTTGATAAAGTCTTGGATCAAATCACGAGTACTTCTCCGGCTAGTATTGAAACCATTAAGTCCCAAGCCTAAACTACTGGACCAAACCAGATGAAATTTCATCCAGAGGCTACATTTGGATTGTAGGTCTGAGCTTTGATTTTTAATTTTTTTTTATCTACTCAGGTGTGGGCACAGGTGGGTGGCCTATTTATCGACCACTGGCCACAAATGATATCAAAAAATGTAATATTTTCTGATATGAACGAAAATCATTTCTGACGTATTGCACCCGTGTATTTTTAACATCAAATATACCCTGAATAGTAGTTATATTTGAGAGAAATTATTTACCTGATTGCAAAAATTTTTACCGAATTTTCCAAAAAAAAAAGACGAGAATGTCTTCCCTCCAAGGCAAGAAAAAACAATTAAGTATATAACCGAATCACGCCAAATAAAAAATAATGTATTCTGTATATTTGCCCAGCGTACTCAAAGTGAGGACGTCAGTTGTATTTTATTTATAGATTTACCGTTACCAAAGTATGAAACCATTAAAATATACCCACTTCAAAACAATAAAATCTTATCATACGAATGTCTTTGTGCCCAAAACTGGATCGGTTTTTTTCTTCTCTGCTATTTACATTTTGATGTATTTTTTTTTTTTTTAAGTTATAATTTCCAACTGAATTCAGAAAAACTGAAAAAGTGCCAATTTCAAGCAGTGGCCATAAGAGATCGACTTTTTTAATAAAAACACATCGTATTCAGCAATCAAAAAACCTCTGGAATGCCAAGTTTCTCTTATTCACTTCTCATTTTTAACTGGAAATCGAATCATGCTCCAGAAAAATCAATTTTCCACCGATGCACAGTGCGGCCGAAGTCACATTTTGCGGCCAAAATTCAAGTAATTCACTCCAAAATGTAAATTGGGGAATTTTAGGGGTCGGTGATTACGAATCCGATGTCAGAATTGCGAAATTCTAAATGGCGGACGAAATATGGCGTCTCACAGTGCGGCAACGATTCGAAAATTTAAGTAATTCTCTCCAAAATGTTCACTCGGAGGTTTTTAGGGTCGCTGATTACACAGGACCACAAAAAAAAAGTTCTTGTAGTTGGAGATGAGGTATCATACGGTATGTACTTTGGTATCCTAAACACGAATCCAAGGTCAAAATTTTTCCATCACCCTCAGATTTTGACATAACCTCAAAATTACACATTAAAATACTTTAAAAAGAAAGTTCCTCAAAAAAAAAAAAAAAAGAATCAAAATCCAGAAGGTAGACCTCACTTATATTACGTATCTAGGTGTGCCAAAATAATATCCTACAATAAAAATGAGTTTTAGCTGCCCACTTTTCCACCAGCACCCACATTTACCCCCAAAGGGTTAAAAACTCATTTCTCATAAAAATTCAAAATTAATGCATATTCGTAGGTACTTTGGTGCACTAAAGCTGTTAATATCGATAGGAACTCATTTCTACCCTCTAATCACCCCCTTAACCCACCCCAGTACCTCATTACTTCTCCCCAAAGGTTTTTATCGACATTCTGAGGTTTCGTGCACCAAAATACCTGCGGATATGCATTAATTTTGAATTTTTATAAGAAATGAGTTTTTAACACTTTGGAGGTAAATGGGGGAAAAGTGGGCAGCTAAAACTCATTTTTATTGTAAGATATTATTTTGGCACACCTAGATACGTAATATCAGTAAGGTCTACCTTCTCGGTTTTGATTTTTTCTTTTTTCGAGGGACTTTCTTCTTAACATATTTTAAAGTGTAATTTTGAGGTTATTTCAAAATCTGAGGGTAATGGAAAAATTCTGACCTCGGATTCGTGTTTAGGACGCCAAAATACATACCGTATGATACCTCATCTTCCAACTACAAGACTTTTTTTTTTTGTGGTCCTGTGTTATGAATCCGATGTCAGAATTACGAAATTTAAAATGGTGGACAAAATATGGCGTCGTGCTATGCGAAAAATTTTAAACTATAAATAAATGACTTGCAATTTCATACAAGGGGGGTTTAGGGGTCGCTGATTACGAATCCGCTGTCAGAATTGCAAAATTCTAAATGGCGGATCCAATATGTCGTCGGGTCATGCGAAAAATTTAACGTTTGTATTTTCATGTTGTATTTCTTTAATTTTTATGTATTATTATAACTTAGCTATTAAATGTTCTATTGCATTAAGAAAACATACATTAAAATTCAAGTAGCAGATATTAGCAGCTATATTTTGTTTTATTTAGTAGCTAATACTTTTCTAAGTAACCTTCAACAGGTTTAAAAGCAGCATCCGACAGTGTGTTATTACTTACTTACTTAGATGGCCATAACAACCCGTTGTCAGGTTACGGCCGACCTCATTAGCTCTCGCCAGGCGACTCTGCTCTGCGCGCGCCTTCTCCAATCGTTAATGCCAAGCGTGGTTAGGGCTTCCTCAGCTTGGTCTATCCACCGGAGGCATGGTCTCCCTCTTCGTCGTTGACCGGGGACCTTCCCTTCGAATACCTTTTTCGCTGGAGCTTCTTTATCCATACGATGGACATGACCCAGCCAGCGTAGTCGCTGTATTGTTATACGCTTAACTATGTCAATGTCGGCGTAGAGCTCATACAGCTCGTGGTTCATTCGAATGCGATAGTCGTCGCCAACTCGAACAGGACCAAAGATTTTGCGGAGAACTTTCCTCTCGAACACCCCAAGAGCGGCTGCGTCTGTTGTCGAAACCACCCATGCCTCAGCGCCATAAAGAAGCACAGGTAGAATGAGCGTCTTGTAGAGTGTTAGCTTTGTCGATCGAGAGAGAGCTCTGCAACGTAATTGCTTGCTGAGACCGTAGTAGCACCTATTAGCAATTGTTATTCTCCGCTTAATCTCCAGACTGACATCATTGTTGCTGGTTACGGCAGTGCCAAGGTAGATGAATTCCTTGACAACTTCTAATTTACAGTTGCCCGCTGTAACATGAGAGTCTAGATCCCGTGCTCTCTTGTTGTTGTTAGTAGACATCATGTATTTCGTCTTGCCCTCGTTTACCGTTAAACCCACTTTGGCTGATTCCTTTTCAATAGCAGTGAAAGCAGCAGTAACATCTCTCTTGCTCCGACCAATATCAATATAGCTCCTTGCGTACGCAAGCTGAAGGAGCTGAACACCTTTAAAGAAAATGGTGCCATTATGATGCACACCGGCTTTTCGTACGATCCCCTCCATAATGAAGTTTAAGAGATCGCACGAGAGCGGGTTGCCTTGTCTGAAACCTTGCTCGGTATTAAAAGTTTCGAAGAGGTCATTCCCTACCTTGACGGAGCTACACGTATTGCTCAACGTCAGCCTGCAGAGCCTAATCAACTTTGCAGGTATACCGAACAGTGTGTTATAACTGTTTCATTTAACAACTCAAATTTTGTTTAAAATTTCTTACAATTTTCTGTTGCAGTATTGATGTTCAAAAAAATTTTTAACGTATTTTACTAACCTTCAGACGTAGGTTCCATTTGGTTTTGTTGGATGTCCTTTACTCCAAGCACTTTTACATGTTTATAACTTTTACCTTTGTATCTATAATAATGTTGTGCTTGGGCGAAGGCCACATTCCAACTAACAGTATAGAGAGGACTTAGGGTATAGGACGTTAATGTGCACGGTTTTCACTCCTTAGAGGATCCCTCTAGCGAACTCAATGATAAAAAATCTCCATCTGAAAACTTTTTTTTTCGAATTTTGGCCGCAAAATTCGACTTCGGCTGCACTGTTCGATGTGTGCTTAAGATTTTTTTATATATTATCAAAGTGCCACATTTGTAATGACCTTGAAAATCAAATTCGCAAGGCAAGATAGCAATAGACATAGACTTTTCACAAACCTGAAGCTATGAACCAAATCGGGTGACACCACATTTGGACATAGCAGCCGAAGTCCTTAAGAAAAATAATTTGTTTTTAATTTTTAATGAACACCCTTTTGTTGGACCATTTTGCTTCATCACCTCTTGATTTTAATTAAAGATAACATGAAAAAGATGTGTTATATTGTTGAACTTAATTTAATGATAGAGCCCGTTTATTTAGGCTTGTGCGAGTTTGTCAATCTGATTTCAAAGCAAGATGTTTCGTTGCTGAAGAATTTTCTTTTACATACATAGCTTAAGGATTGACTTCAAAATTAAAATTTAAACTTAAAACAGAGCAAAGCTCCGCACTGTACGGCAGCCAGTTCTCTACCCAATTATTTTACTTTTTGTCCTTTACTGAGATTTACCAAATCAGACCTAATGGTTTGTTATGCCCAGTTAAGTTTCTTATTGTTGGTTGCTCAGTTTCAAATTTAAACCCGTAAATTTACTTATGAATTTTGTTTCAGTTTCATTTTGAATGGAGAAGATAGTCATTTATTATATGTTCGCTTCATGTTTTTCAATTTGGCTTATACTCCAGTGTCTGTAGGGTTTTTCTTCAGAATTCATTAGACGTCCAAAGGAAATCTAATGGGTTATATTTCAGAGGGTAAAAAATTAAATTTTTGTTTTTTTTTTCCGCTCTTTGCTTTTTCGTTTAGTTGCTCGCATATAACGTGGTTTTGACCCAGACGTATTAAAGGAAAAAATTTATTTATGAATCGGCCTGTCTTGGAAAGATTGTATATATGTATCTACTTAGATAAAAGATATACATATTTGTATTTTTTAATGTTTTAAGAACCATTAATGTTATGAATTACATAAGTCAAATATTACTAGAAGTAATCGTTTATAAAATTTTGTTAGGATAGTTAAAGTAGGACTAATACAATCGTTTACTTTTTAGTTCCTTTCAAGTTTTTACTTATTAAAACCTCTTATTTATTCTTTTTCCACACATCTTATTTTAATATAACTGATAGCTAAGTTTCTTTATTACACATTTCTTTCGAAACTGAAGTGCTTGTTTGAAAGTTCCAAACCCAAAATACAAATCACACCCATTTTAAATACAACGATAAGTAACTGCAATATTTCATCAAAATTTCTGTTATGGTTTCTGACAGGTAACTAGCCCGTCGTTTTCAAGACCTGCCACGCTCAATTACTGCAGTTTGAAAATGTTGACACCCTCAATCATCTTTTTCTAATATCCTTAATCATAAATTATAAACGTTGAATAAAAACCTTTGAGGCTGTTTTCGGGAATGAAAATATAAAATCGTCATTGCAATAACTTCAACTGCTCTTAAGATATACATAAGTATTTAATGCAAATTGAAAAATTTGAATAGTGCTCGCCCCTAGTTAAAGCTTCATATGGGGCATTTCAGGCGAAGCGGACAATGCAAAAAAAATGAGATTTAGAAATTTGTTCATATTCGGCTAAATTCTACTTCTAGAAGGTGTAAACACTTAATTTTTTTTTTTATATAAGGCTTAGTTGTCAAGTTGTGGACTTCCGAAAATTGACGTAATATGAATAATGGATTTTTGGGAAGCAGTTTTTCGAACTTAAAAAAATTTCAATAAAATACGAAACAATGTGGTTTCAATAAGAAATTTGCTGTTCTTTTCAATTATGAAATCAGATTGGAAATTTGATTTTTTTTTCTTGTGGAAAACCGGAAGTAAACATTTCTTCTTAGAATTGAACTAATTTCGAGATATTTTATTTTTTTTTTATTTTAACTTCAAAATAAACCAACACTCGTAGAAAGAATTTTTAGAAACATTTTTTCTTACTACAGATACTGGACTATTACACTCTAAATGCATCCTTTCAAAAAGTCAAAAGTCGAAAAAAGTTCAAATAACAAAAGATAACAACAACGCCAACCGAAAATTGCCAAAATAACAAACAAATAAATTCGTAGCAGAAGGAAGAATTTTCAATCTAAACCGGATGCTTTCACGTTAAACATCCGGTCGCCATTCGCGCTGTTGCAAAACCGGAAACTGGCGGTGTGTTTGAATAGCAAAGCAACGCATTCAAACAAAATACTGAATTGTAGGGTCAAAAACAAAAACAACAACAATATATATAAAAACATCAATAACAAAAATAACACAGCAAAAAGAAAATGCCAGCAGTCTTCACAAAATCAACAATGACTAAAAAATTAAGAAAAAAAAAAGGCGAACTTACGAAAAAATCAACATCCAAAAACTGCAAACGATAAAGTGAAAAAAAAGAACCTTACGCTCTACGAAATTCGCAATAAACGGAAATCAACACAATTGTCAGCAATCAGCGGCGCTGTTGTGTGCACTACATCTCCTCCTACCCAAGCATCACCACCTGGCATAACCATAGCAAACTCAACACAACTTAACTCACCTCCAGTACAACACCCTCCAGTGCGGGCTGCGATATGTTCTTCATGTTCCCATGATTCAATTTAGGTGCGCTATCGGCCCTGTTGCGTCCCAATGATTGATTTGATGTTTTGTTATCTGCCTTGCTCAGTGTCGAGTTGTTGGACGATTTGTGATTGATTTCGAGCGCGGAACGCAAAATGTCAACTTTAGAGGCGCTACCAATGCCATGCTTTGGTGCACGTATCGATTCAACATTATAACTGCTACGTCGATGCGTCAGATGGTCGTGAATGTCAGCCTAAAAAAACGTGCGGAGTGAGATAAAATGGAAGGTAAATTAAACGAAACTGCACCAAAGTTGTGGGCAATAATAACAACACACCCTGGATCCTCTTGGCAGTGATGTCAGGCTACCGATTTGATTGTATTTAATCATTAAACTCAAACGCTCCAGTGACATGGAGGTGCCTTGTTCTTTAGTCGAAGGTTCGGTGAGCTTATCTGTTTCGCCATTATCGCCTCCTTCCATATCGTCTTCCATCTCATCCAAATTGTGATCGAATTTACGCAACCACGCAAGATGCAGCAGGCCATAGGCAATGCCACCCACCACAGCTAAAAGACCCATGTAGCGGAAGGCATCACGGGTACCAAATTGTCCAATGAGTATGCCACCAGTAAAGGAACCGCTGCCTCTGCCTAAAGTAAATTACAATTTAAGCGAAAATTAAAATTTGAATACCAAAAAAAAAGGGAAGAAAAATGCAAAATAAAGCTGTAAGATAAAACAACAAGAGAGCCCTACCTCACCCCCTACTATACTTCTAAGCAGATTTTTAGCATCATCAGCAAGCATTAATTCCAGTCGGATGCACAGGGATCAACCACAAGTTGCGCTATAAAACAAAACTTTGTCTTCACACCCCCGACCGCCTCAGTCCCCTCTTCACTCTACTTACCCAAACTGAAGTGAGCCATGCCCAGAACACCAATCAGCGTAGCCAATAAGTTCTTCGGTGCCAAAATGGAACAGTACGTTGCCGCAGCCACCCACATCAAGTGACACGAAAGCGCCTCCATCGCTTCGAATGGGAAACACCACCAGGCACTTCTAAAAACACGCACACGAAACAAAAATGGAAATCACGCAATATCATTAAGGATATCATTAAGGATATTCTCAGGCACGCATCGAAGCATACGAAAGACCGAAAAACTCACTCAATAAACGAGTAGCCCACCAAGCGGCCAGCGTGTGAGAAAAACGCAATAATAATCAAATTAACATGACCAAAGATTTTAGTGATTTTCTCTGCGCCATACAGGAAGGGAATACTGCTCACGGTGCCAACAGTAATGGTAATACCTGCACGTTGAAAGGAAGTAAATGAAGAAAAAACACGACATTGAATTACATTAAATTTAATGAACTTGTACTTGACAATCCGTATTGACTTACCCAATAGATAATTTGGTGCACCCAACTCCTTTAGATATAGGAACAAAAAGCTTTCGATAAAACCCCAGAAATTGCCCAATACAAATAGGAAGAAAATAAATGTCATTACGTGCGGCATTTTCAATAGATTCCACAAATCTCTGAATACATTATCAGCTGGTAATTTCTCGCCCAGTGGCATCATCAGCACGGATAATGTTGAAATCACCAGTAGAATGTCGTAGGTATAAAAAGCCGCCGAATAATCAGTGTAGCCGAGGCCTTGCGAAAAGTAGTCAATCATGATACCGGTAATCGGTGAGAAAATTGCCATACCAATACTCGAAAAGAGACGTTCACGTCCAAAATCACCTCCATATTTTTCAATCATAGTTAAAGCAATCGGATCCATTATAGTAACACCAGCAGAGAGCATGGTAGTAGCGAGGAACCTATGTGATATAAAGAGAAAGTAAATAAAGTCGAATACAAGAGGATGCGGAACCTATTAGAAGTTATTCTTCTATGAAATTAATTTAAGAAAAGACGTTCATGCAGCCATTTCTAAAACAACCTTTTATGTGTTATAATTCTAGTGTTAATATTCTTATATACAAACCTTAACAAGAAGTAAATCCAGAAAAGTCTTTCATCAGTTTCTTTATAGTCTGGCGGACATATATCTGGTCCATTAACTGTGAATGTACAACGTTGCACCATACATTTGATAGTTTCATTTGACAGCTTTGTCATATTTGAACGCTTCACCAAGCCACCACAACGTAAATCTAATTCCTCTAAGTCAGTGACATTAATACCCATCTGCCAGAGACGTCCAGCACCGAAGCGTTGCTTAAAATCGGTAACCGTTTCATTGTCATCCTGTTCAACTTCCATACCTAGTTGTTCGATAGGATCTGCCAAGTCGGGATGCATCAATAGTCTAAAGAAAACAGAATTACCATCATCCGAGTGTACCCAACTGCTGGCCTCCTCCTTTTTTTTCTGATCGTCAGTCAATGTTACTAAACATTAAAATGTTAAAAGAAAAAGACAGATAAAAAGGGGTTATTAAATGAAATTGTCATATTTATATTGGAAGATTAAGCAAACAACCCAATGGAAGATAGATGGGAACTTTCAACATGTAAATTATTGCTATTGGTGGATAGTAACCGTATAAATACATACCTCCTAATAACACTAAAATATTGTAAAGTTGAGGTGGAGCGAGTGCAGAATAAAATTTTGAAGGCTTATTCTTTTATGACACCAAAACACTTAACCCTTTCGCCCCGGATGGTACACATATGTACCAGCAATTTTTAAGCATCCCCAAAATTTCTTATTTTCACTGTATTTTATCCAAACATGTACCAAATCGTCCATAGAACATTTCTCAATGATCTTGTTTAATCTTGTATATTTGGATTGCTTGGATTTGTGTTTTTTGTAAGCGAAAGAGAGTCAAGAGAGAATTCCGTGAAGGTTTTTTATGCAGGATAACGGTATAATCAAACTGGATTTTAAAAAAACAAAATTTTTGTACAACATTGTTTTAGTTTCAGTGCTTGCTTGAAGCAGGTAAGTTCTTTTTATTAGAAAAAGAAGATTTTTATACAAATTTTGCAATTGGTACGTACATACATATATGTATGTATGTACCATCCGTCTAGTATGGTGGTACACATATGACCATCCGTCGAGTATGGTGGTACACATTATACCACATAACATCCCGGATGGTACAATGGTTTACCGCCACCCCCGATTCAACCCCCTATTGCACGCCCCCCGCCCGCCCCAGGTAGTTTCTATTAGGTGCATATAACAAAATGCTTACATAATTGGTGCTATTCGAAAGTGTAATGAACAATTATTAAATTTCATACTGAATCTATTGTGACAAAGTTTTTGCAAATTTAGTGAGGCCATCAACCATTAAGTTATGCTTGAAGAAACTTTCAAGCATATTCGAAACAGAAAATTCAGCCCTGAAGTTATTCTTAAAGTATACAACTTCACTAGAAGAATTTATTCTTCCTTTTCCTTTGATTTTTTGATGTGATAAGTCGTGTTAGCTGATAATAAAAAATATTCCACAATAATCTGGTAAGTTTTCAGACATCATTAAAAGTTTCACTTTTGTAAATCTTTTCAAATTTAAAATGTTTAAATTGTCAAAATGCTTAACGCAAAAATTGCTTATCAAATAAATCGCAAGTTTAATTCAAAGGGAGTTTTTGTCTTTTTCCCGACATTTTTCTTTTTATAGATTTATTTCTACGTTTTCTTAATACGTGCAAAATTAACTCAACAGATTATTGAAAAATAAAACTGATTTCATCTGTTGCTCAAGTGCAGCACACACACGATTAAAGGAAAAGTCTCTCTAATTGCAATTTGTTGTTGTGTAAATAGTTGTTACAACAGTACAGATCATAATTCCAGTTTGATTTATTCTCACCGAAAAAAGTCATATTTAAAGGTAAGTTGGTCTAGAAGTTTGCAGGGGTTTTTCAAAAACATAATGCAGTTTCTAATTTTACAGAATTTTCTACATAAAAATGTTGACATCTTAAACTCGACGACATCACATTTTTGGCGACGATAAAAAGTTACATTACCCTATTGGACAAAGCAAAATACGTAGCTTCATCATATTTCCTCCGTGCGCTTTCACAAAATTCGTCTTAGCGCCACAGCAACAGCATTTTGGGGCTAACAGTTAGATAAAGAGATCAGTAAAGTGATACGGTACCCCATGCATCAGTTTATCGACTAGCGTCAACAACATCGTGTGCTATTTTTTCCAAGACGTATTTTTTTTTCTGACGCATATAGTTTTGTTATTTCTAAAGTCAATCAAAAACTCGGAAGAATACGTTGACATAATAAAAAATCGGATAAAATATATGAAATTTATTTAAGAATCGGAAAAAGAAGAAAAAATTAATCATAATTCGAGTACATAATTTACTTTGAAATTAGTGTAGCTCTTCTTTGTGTTATTTGTTTTCGTGGAAAAAAAAAACAGAAAAGTTAAAACAAACATAAAATTCTAAATTGTGTAAATTACGAGTAAGCCTAAAATTTGGTAAAATTTGTTTTTGAAACGTGAACATATTCGGTAAATTTGCGCTCTAAAATAATCTAAAAACTTCCCTTTAAAATAAATAAAATAGGCTAATATTAAAATTATTAATATCTAATCTTTGGGTACATATTAAAAAAGTGCACTAAAAAACAAAAAAAACTAAAGGTATAGGCATACAAGAAAAGGAAAGCTGAGTAGATCGATGAGACAATAAGCATGAGAAGTAGTTATAAAAAAAATAAATATAATTATGCATATAATGATTATGTTTGTATAAACTTAAATACATAATCAAAAACAATGAGTCTTGATTAAAAATTCTAAAATAATATATAAATTAAATCACTAATGCACTCTGTTCCATCGATTAATTCATGCTAGTAGTGGTAAATTGATTGAATAATTATTTCAGTGCTTGCACATTAATTAAACACTCAGTTTTATGCTTGGCAACAAATTTAATTAGATTTATCATCGCAACATCTTGTTATAAACATTTTAGCAGCAACATTTATGAATGCCTTCATCGATGGACTGTACTGCGCTTCAAAGTGAGTTGTATCAATTTAATTTATATATTTAATTTATTAAATTTAATATGTGCATATAAAAAAAAGTTTTATTGAAATTTGCTACATATGTTGATACATACATGTTTCTTTTTTTATTATTATTGCCTAACTAAGAAATCAGACAGTTAAAGAGTTAAAGTGAAAAATGCAGAAATTACACCAACAACACACATTAGCCAGAGAATGCAAGTGCTCTTTCTTGAAATTTAGAATCGGAGACTTTTGCTTATTGATTGTTTTGTTGTGGTTATTGATATTTCACATATTTATGTTGCTCTATCGGAGTTGTCTGTTGAAATTTTTTTAAGTTTGCGATTTCTTTGCTCTCATGAGATATAATTTTTTTGTATTTTGCTTTGATCGGGTTGTGTGATTTTATTAGTTCATGCATCCATAAATAATTAGGAAACAATACTAAATGCAACTTTTAGTGTGTACCATTTGATTTGAAAGAATATTTATACCCTACACCGAGGGTATATTCACTTTGTCCATCCGTTTGTAACACATAGAAGGAGGCGTGGCAGGTATGAAAAAGTATATATATTCTTGATCAGCGTCACCACCTGAGTTGATTTAGCGATGTCCGTCTGTCTGTCTGTCTGTCTGTCTGTCCGTCTGTCTGTCTGTCTGTCTGTCTGTCTGTTGAAATCAGGTTTACGGGAAAACCAAGAGAGCTAATTGAATGAAACTTTCACACACAGGTCACATCTTCTTGCAGGCATCTTGCTATTGAAAATGGGCGAAATCGGTTCACGGACACGCCTACCGCCCATACCCTATCTATATATACCCAGGTAAATTTTGAAAAAAGTTGCAGCGATTTTGATGAAAATTGGTGATTTGATGCACATGTGAACAAGATTAGGATTAGGTAATTTTTCAAGTTTTCAAAGCTTCCTATAGGGGCGTGGCACAGCCCTAAATTTTAACCTTAATACCATCATATCTCGTAAGCCGTGCAAGATATTGCTATGAAATTTGGTAAACGGGTACATTTTAAATATGTCTTGAATTGTGATCAAAGTGGGCAAAATTGTAAAAGTGGGCGTGGCACTTTCCAACAGATAAAAATTTTGATTCCGTATATCTCAGAATTGACACAAACGATTTTCATAAAAATTTTGGAGATGATGCCGCTGGAAGCAGTCATCAATACAAGCTCAGCCACATTACTGAAAAAACTCGATTAAGGGCGTGGCACAGCCCACAATATTTATAAACGTTATATTAAGAGAGCTAACAACGTAATCGATATGAAATTTAATAAGGCAGATATACTTGCTAGAAGGTATGTTTTTGCAAAAATTTGGTTCAATGGAGCATGTGGGCGTGGCACCTACCATACAAACAAAAAACGTTTACTGTTATAGATAGTGTGCTATGAGAGTAATCTTCATAAAATTTGGCTTAGAGGTATCGGCTGCTATGGGCTTTGAAATTAAATGAGAATTGATGAGATCGCAGTAGTGGGCGTTGCACTTCTTATATGACCATAAAGTTGCAATCGCTATATTGATTGAACTATTGCAACAATTGATATGAAATTTGATTTAGGTGGTTTACTTGCTATAAGGTATACCTGAATCAAAAGTGGGCGAAATAACACGAGTGGGCGTATCACTCCCCATACAAGTAAAATACCTTAAGTAGCATATATTTCGAAATATGTGATCAATCATACTATAATTTGGTGAAAGAGTGTTGCTTATAAAAAGCTATTTCTGGATAAAAATCGGATCACATTACACCAGTAGGTGTGTTACCGCCATAAATTTTAAAACTAATTACGGCATATATAGCAAATTATACAATCTATTGGGCTAAGGTTTGGTATGTGAATGTCAATGACGAATATGATTTAGTAACCCAAAAGTAGGCGGAATTGGAGAAGTGGGAGTGGCACATTTAAATTTCTTAGTTTTTATTCAATTTTTTTCAATATTTTTCATATTATTTTGACTTTATCAACCTTTTAACTTTTTCCAATATATCCCATATGTATTCGCTTGACTTTTTCAACCTCTTTCATTTTTCTTCATTACATATTTTCTTTATTTTTAAGAACTTTTCAGTGACTTTGAGCTCTTTCAACTTTTTTCAACGTTTTCATATTATTTCGACATTTTGAGTTTCTTTCAACTTTCTTCAATGGTTTCCATATTCTTTCGACCTTAGAAATTTTTCAACTTCTTTCGACCTTTTTTACATTTCAAATTTTTTTCGACTTATTCAACCTCTTCAACGTCTTTTAACATTTATTTAAAAGCGACTTTCAGTGCAGTGTAGGGTATGTGAATTTCGGCCAGGCCGAAGATAACACCTTAACTTGTTATTTTTGATACTTAATTTAACGAATGTTAGAGCCTACGTACTACTTAAATACTCAATAAGAAATTACTAATTGGATTTGATTTCTAAATTATGCTGTAAAAATGCGCATAAATTGGCATAAAATGCGTTTTGTTTTTGTTTTTGTTTTTGTTTTTTGTGAGTTATATATAAATAAATACTAATAAAAGATATGTTGAATTAAAACATTATTTTCCTTAAGGTGATGTAGAGGACAGGGACAGATTTTGGCTTTATGGGTCTTATAAACATTAGCATAGCGTAAGATCGCAGGTAGGGAGGGTATAGAGTGCTGTATTTTCATGTTATCTTGAATCATCAGATTAGGATTGATACCAGCATTTTTGTTATTTGCATATGTTCTCATACAGAACCATGAAGGGGTTTTGTTTGTACTCATGGCTTTCTTCGTCCACTGTATTGTTAATTAAGTTTTGAGGGAGTCTAAAATAAATATTTTGTAGCGAAGGTTCTCTGGTAGGAAGAAGTAGTTAATTACCCACCCCAACGACGAAAGCTAGCATCATCAATGGCTCCCGCCCTCGACTACTTCGGACTTAGAAACATCTCACCAGCTGCGTATACATTATATACGTTGACGAAAACCAGTCATGGATACTGGCTTGGTCTATAAATAATATTTAATCCAACATTCATTACAAAATCCGGGGCGAAAAGGTTAAAGTACTTCCAAGTACTTACTGGCTGATAAGAGCTAGCTCGCTGGTTCACTAAAGCAACGGGAATATTTTCATGAAGAAAATAAATACTGTGTTCAAAATAATGGACTGAAAACCATTAAGGGTGCGGGCAAAATCGCAAAAAAAATTAAGCTCATTGAAAAAATTTTTCTCGGCCGAAAATGAGTTAAGTAGGTAAGAGTGGCTGCACAGAAGTTCACAGTGATACCAAAAACCATCTTACGAGTATTACTTCAATTTTATAGTTAATTCTGCATCTCTAATTGTACTGATTCAATACGAAATATATTAGTTGCGTTCCCGTAACATAATACATTAGTACAATTGGCAGGTTTTTACCCAAGAAGCGTTCTTGTACTCGAAAAACCTGTAAGTGAGAACGAAAATGAGAGAGTAATTTATGTTCTCTCTTTGTAGAAAATTACAGGTTTTTATCCGACGAATTTTTGCGTGTAATTTCATTAAAAGTGTCAAACTTTCAGTTGTTCTATGTTGTGCAAGCTGAATTGTAAACATTGAGTTAATTTTGACTATTTTGTTTTCCATTTTTATTTATTGTTCAACTTCATTCAATTTGAGATGTTTATTTATTGCCTGGGCTTAGAAAATTAAATTTTTGCTCCAACTAAATTCAAAAATTTTTGACGTTTATGCTCGTTCTAAGAACATGGTTTTTTCCGTTTCTGTACTTTTGCATTTTTTCTCTTTCACAGAGCGCAATTTTCTTATTCCCTCGTATTTGACAGTTTTACAGGATTTTACCCAAAAAAGTTCAAGAACGAAACTATTATATGTATGTATTCATGGATTTTTATTTACTATTGATTATTGGCTTTCTATTTCCTCGATCAGAAATAATTTTTATAATTGCATTTCAATTTTTTCGATCGAAAATAATTGTTATTTTAGATTTTTTTCCTTTTCGATCAAAAATAGTCGTGATTTTGAATTCCCATTCGTTTTGTTCGATACATTGGATTTTAATTTTTTTCTATCAAAAATAATCGTTATTTTGGATTTAAATTTTTTTAGATCAAAAATAATCGCAATTACGTATAATCGCAGTATTACGATTATTTTGGATCCGAAAGAAAAGAAATGTTATGTAACGATTGTATTGGATCTAAAGAATAGAATCCGAAATAATGACAATTTTTGATTGAAAAAAATAGAAATCCGAAATAGCGACAAATTTGGATCAAAAACAATATAAGTCCAAAATAACGATTATGCAGTGATTTCTACCATAAAATTTATAATAGTCATATCGAAATTTACCTTGTTTTAGTTGAAAACTAAGAAGACTTTATTAATTTTTAGTATAAAATAAAGATTTGCTATAAAAATTGCTCTTCGGCTTAGATAAAACATGTAAGTATCTCAATTAGAAAAGATGTATTTTAATTAGAAAAGATGTGTCACTTGTTTCAACGCAGAAATTTGCAAGAAACTATAATATTTCCCCTTTTTTGAAAGCGAACGCAACATGCCTTAACACACTGTCATTTCGAGTCACATTCCATTGTGGCTGTTTCATTCTCCTACTGTAATTTAGCAATTTCTGTTCTCCAAAAAATCATTATTTGCTATAAGATTCAGATAAACAAATTGAGAATTATTAAATAAGGAAGGAAAATTGCCCCGGTTTCTCAAATTCTACAATTTTCCATCGTGCTCCTCTACATGTATCGAAATTTTACTCAAAACTCTTTTTCTGCAATTAAGCGGTTATAGATAAAACTTTCTTCATACAAAACATTCCCTTAGTTAAAGTACATACTAACCTGAATTGGGAAAAGGAGTCCCTACTGTATCAAAAAGACTAAATACAATTACTCTATAACTCCTAAGAAAAATATCCAACTTGTGTAAATAAAACATGAACTCATTTCAAAGGTTTTACAAATATTGTGCAAAGAAACTTTCCTAACATGTGGGAAAATTACTAATAACTACGAATAATTAATGTAACGAACCCTCTACATAACGAACGGCTTAATGCGTAACTGATTGTGCAATATAAATAACGAATCTTTAAAAAATGCACTTTCAAATAAAAAAAGATCTTGCTTATTACATACATTTTTTCATAAGTCCACCGTTTAAAAATATGTGAGTTAATTACCTAATCACTTTATTGCTTTAGCTCTATTACTTAGAAAGTTATGAGGTAATCTTTATTTCCAAGTACTAATCTAAAGGAACTTTGTTAAACATCCTGTGTAACTTATAGGATGATCAATAAAGACCCCCTCTAACATAATATTTTTACTCAGAATAAGAATAAGAAACAATCGAAATAACAACGCATTAAAATTTATGGAACAAGTTTACTTTAGTACAAATCCCACAAATTTTTAAAATTTTTTTAGGAAAAGTAGCGCTATAAGAATAAAAAATAGGTACTTAAAAAATAATGGTCGAACGGATCTAGTTTCGGAGACATAGTTATCGGAAGTTGCGGATATAGCTTTTATAAAAATCAGTATAAGTTGGAAAATTCTGTATAAATATCCAAAATATTGGTACCATATGGGGAAGCGGACAATGCAAAAAAAATGAGATTTAGAAATTTGTCCATATTCGGCTTCATTGCACTTCTAGAAGGTGTAAACTTTGTTAAGTTCGTTTTTCGAACTTAACAAAATTTCAATAAAATATAAGTAAAACATTGTGGTTTCAATAGGAAACTTACTGCTCTTTTCAATTATGAAATGATATTGGAAATTCGATTTTTTTTTTCTTGTGGGAAGCCGGAAGTGAACATTTCATCTCATAATTGAAATAATTTCGACATATTTTATTTATTTTTATTTTAACCTTAAAATAAAGCGTAAAATATACCGGTAATATACTAACAATTTTTAACGTGATCTACATTAGTTTACGCGATATATGAATTGAAGTGTATACGTGCCGCACTTTTTATGGGACGTGGCACTTTCTTAAGTACTTTAATTTATATACTCCTTAACTAATAACGATCACGTTAACATTTTTTTTTTGTGAAACATTTATATTCTTAAGGCTTTTTTTTAAATAAAATATTTAAAAAATATTATGTCGAAGTTACTGAAAATTTGATTTAAAATTTTTACTTCCAGTTTTCCATACTTAAAAAAATTTGAAATTCGAATTTAACTAAAAAATTAAAAAGAACATCCTTTTTACTTGTCAAATCAATATTTTTTATATTTTATCATAAATTCCTTGATTCCAATAACAGCGTTCAAAAATGACGATCCTTAAACTTCGCTAATTCTTCAGAAGCCCATAACTCGGCAATTAAGCCTCATACGCAAAACAATATGTGTACAGATTTATGTCTACTAGATGTATAACTTACCGGAATATAAACAAATTTCACGACCTCACTTTATTTTCATTGCCCGCTACGCGTGAAATGCCCGATATGAAAGGTAATTGAATATGGCAAAAAATTGACAAGCTCACATTTAAAATTTGTTGTATAGTTTTTGAGATATAACGATTTTTGTAAAATTTTGACCCTTTTTTCTTCTAAAAAGCGTACATTTTTGCAGAAAAAATTATTATTAGCATATAATTTTTTTAGCACCATAAGAAAGCTCAATTTATTTGCAGTTGTACAAAATTTTTTTATATTGACCCATTTTTTACCGGAATGTAAAAATATTACTTAACAACATTTTTTTGAAAACTACTTATGAAAATTATTTATAGACAGCTACAACAACAACGACTTAAACAACTATAATAACACCAAAAACAACAAAAATTATAACAAATATTACAACAACTTTTGGCCGCGGATCAGTCTATAATGTACTTAACACCTGGCTTACTAGTCACAGTTGTCTTACATAAAAGTAAGTGTAAGTGGGCGGCCTTCAGCCGCGGCTCAGGATTTAAAACTTCCAAAAATCCAACACCGGCTTACCGGCGGCCTTCGGCCGCGGATCAGTCTGTAATTTATCCAACACCTGGCTTACTAGTCACAGCACTTTTAAATAAAAGTAGGGGTAAGTGGGCGGCCTTCGACTGCAGCTCAGGACTTAAAACTCCCAAAAATCCAACACTGGCTTCCCGGTAAGTGGGCGACTTTCAACCGCTGCTCAGTTGTTTTTGTTATTGTTGTAATTGTTGTTGTGGTAATTGTTGTTTTTTTCCTAGTTGCTGTATCGTTGTTGTTGATGTCTATATCCATTGTAGTCTTAGTTGTCAACAAACATATATATTTAAAAAAAATTTATTAATTAATTTTTTTTACATTCCGGTAAAGAATGGGTTTTTTTTAAAAGTTTTGTACAACTGATACGTCATTTTAAAGCAAATAAATTGAGCTTTCTTACGGTGCTAATGACACATTTTTTTGGAAAAAATTACGTTTTTTAGAAAAAAAAAGTATCAAAATTTTACAAAAATTGTTATATCTTGAAAACTATACAATAAATTTTAAATGTTTGTGTGCTAATTTTATGCCTTATTTAATTACCTTTCATATGGTACTAATATTTTGGATATTTATATAGGGGTTTTCAACTTATACTCATTTTTATAAAAGCTATATCCGCAATTTCCGATACCTATATCTCCGAAACTAGATCCGCTCGACCCTCTTTCTTTATATATTCATTTTTTATTTTTAAAGCGCTACTTTCCCAAAAAATTATAAAAAAATTGGAGGATTTGTACTGAAGTAAACTTATGCCAATTATATATATAGTGTTATATCGTGGGTCTACTGTACTTCGATTTAAAGGCTGAACATAAGTAGATTGTCCTCTCTTTGCTGCCGAATTCTCTTGACGGAAATGAAAGCAATATTTCCTATCAAGAAAGAGTTTGGGGTTAAAACAGTCAGTGCTAAAATTCTGAAAATCAACCATTTACTATGTCCATGGAAGAAGCTATTTGAAGCTCTCTGATTCTTTGAGCTCAAATTTGATTTTGTAAGTTACAAAATATCTATAGGCAGTAAATGCAAGTATGTATGTATTTTACTCAGAGCTAAAGTTATAATACTCGTATTGTGGAATACACACAGTCGCAATATTTTTGTCCGGTTAAGGGAGATGTTCACTTCAAGCAAGATCAAGATTGGTTAAATTGTCAACCAAATCTGACAATGCACAATTATTATATAGTGTCGGAGATTCCAAATACATAATCCGCAAAATCGGAGCTGCTTATTTACTCGTTTTATGGCCATTTTAAGGTTAGCCCTTTGGGCGACACAGTTCGCTTCAAGCAAGATCAAGATCGGTAAAAATTGTCAACCAAATCTGTCAATGCATAATTATTACTTAGTGTTCGGAGATTCAAAAACAAGATCTGTAAAATCATGCCTGGTCATTTACTCGTTTTATGGCCATTTAAAGGTAAACGCTTTTACCGATAATTTTAATAAAATTATGAAGCGAACTGTGTAGAGTTTTTAATGCTTTTAAGGCAGGCTTTTGAACTTAAGTTTACTGGGTCCGGGTTCGGTTCGGGTTCGCTTTTGGGTTCAGGTTCGGGTTCGGGTTCAGGCTCAATTTTTTTCCGAAACAATAAAAAATTAAACAATTTCATTTAATTTTTATTTTAGAAAGTTATTTTATTTATTTTTGGAAAAAATGTTCATTTAAACGCACATGTAGAAAATTCTCTGATTCTTCGTAAAGATGTGCTCTTTGCGAAGCTAAAACAAACTCCAACGCAGAAAAAGCCTTCTCGACACTGACTTGAGTTGCTGGAACAGCTAATATGACCCGAGCAGCTTCACTCAATAGACGTGAATCAATTTTTTGGTTACTGAAATCTATTTTCTTTAGAAATTCTAGGATAAGTCTGATAAATTTCGAATTCTTTGATATTGAATTGTTTTTCTTGTTCTTTAGCAGCTCTTTCAGCACGTCTCACAGTGGATGGATTTGTATGGAACGGCGGCCATAAATAGTAATAATTGCGCTAGACTCTTGAAATTTGGTACAGATGTTTTCAAGGTAAAGAGAACAAAAATTGGTGATTTTTAAAAAAATCGGTTTAAGGACAAGCCTACCTCCCATACAAAGGTGGGATGAAGTTGACTTTTTTTCAAAATTGGTATCAATTTTTATTAATTTGGAAATGTTGATTTCAAAAATGTTATTAATTTTTCAATATCTCTTATAGTTTTGAAGTTATTAGAGAAAAACCAAAAAACGGTGGCCATAAACAGTAAGAATAGCCCCAGAGTCTTGAAATTTGGCACAGACATTTTTTAGGTTAAGTCAACAAAAACTTAAGAATATGAAAAAAAATCGGTCCACGTATACGCCTACCGCCCATACAAAGGTGGGATGTGGTTGTGACTTCTTTTCAAAATTGGTATAAATTTTCATTAATTTGACAATGCTGATTTCAAAAATGTTACAAATTGTGCGATATCTTTGATAGTTTTCAAGTTATTAAAGAAAAACTGAAAATTCAATAAAAAAACTTAATTTGAAAAATAGATAAAGTAGATATACAGCAATGTTTATTTTAAATTTATTTTAATCGTCTTCTTCATAGGCTTGAAGCATTTCTTGTGCCTCTGGTGATAACTCTTTATATGTTTTATCTCGCTTTATTCGAATTTGGCTGATAAGAGGATCAGAAGAAATCAGCAAGTAATGCAAAACATCTTCGTTGTTCGCTATTCTAGAGCAACACCTGCTGTTGTGAAACCTCGCGTTTTTAAAAACTTTATTTGATGCTTCCTGAGCTTTTTCAGAAAGACGTCCAATTGGAAATTCTAGTTCTTGCATAATTTCACTTCCATGCATTAGAACTTTGGGCACGGAAGGAGGCATGTTGTACCAATTGTAGTCCTTTTTATAAAGTTTCATAGTTACTGCACAGTTGTTAAATGCAGAATCGTGTTAACTGGGTTCTACTGTATTTGGTTTGATAAAATAACTGTCGCAATGACTTTTGAAACACTGTACAATTAGTTTCTAATGAAAACACAAGTTTTTTCCGAATATAAAATGCGAAGATACATAAATATTTTTTTCTCAAATATTGTAATAGAAAAAATTTATAAAAAAAAAGTTATGAAGAGTTTGCTTAACGATACGTTCTTTCATAACATATAAAAAAATAAAGAGAATCCAGAGATATAGTTTTTTTTTTTACTGTATAATAATGTAATAATGACTTTTTCATCCCTAATTTTTAAAAAATCAGCATAATTCACACATAGAATATAAGGCTTCAAGCAAACAATTTTGGTAAATTTCGATACAATCAAATTAGTGTAAGAATTTAATAAAAGTCGATATATATTGTTCCTTCTAAAACTACATTAGGAAAAACCTGATAAAAAAAAAAGTTATGAAAATGCGCAGCTTTTTTTTTTTGGCCAACCATACCTTCGCACAGAATATATAAAAAAAGTTTTTAAATCCGGGGATATAGTTTTTTGTTTTTTTCTGTTAAAGTTTTAAAATTTTTCACTTTTACCATTTTTCATTCTAACATTTGAAAATTCCGTAAAATTCATATAAGGCCGATAAAAGAAAACGAAATTAATTTTTATAAGTCCAAAACAATGTACTTTCCGTCAATATGCTACATTATAGCATTTTGTTTCAAACAAGTTAACTAGAGCATCCTATCTAACAGTTTCTTATATAAAAAAATTCATAGAAAATTTTTGGAGTACAAAGTTCAACTTTGAGCCCACTGTGTCGCTAAATCCAAAACGAATTTAAAACTTTTATAGTTTTTTTTTCATCCCCTAGGTATTATCTGACGATTGTACTACAAAATTTTTCAATTCCAACTACTTTCAAATTCTTCCCATTTATGGCCACAAAATTCCACTCTGCGTCTACTCTCTCATCTTCGGAATAAGATACTACTACACTTGTGTCGTTAATATTTTCAGTTCTAAGTTCTATACTAGTTTATGATACTGTTTCTGACTATATACGTACATATATGAGCACACTCTTCAACCATGATTTTGCTTGAAGTTAAGACTATCTTGATTTTATATTCAAGGTGGAACAATTGAAGGCCTCAGTGAAAAAAGTACCTAAGTTGACATAGGGACTTTTTGATCTGACAAAAATATCGTATACAACGCACAAAAATGAGGTTTACTTTTTTTTTATTTTTGCATTGTATGTTGCTAAAAGCCACTGTCGAAACACAAATTTTCCTTAAGTCTGTCGATTTTTCGCCAAGAAATCCCTAAGTGTTTTAAAAGGTCTAAGTCAAACGGTTTATTTATTAAAAGTCCCTAGGTCGTAAATATGTTTGCATAAAAGTACTGAATTATGGCAAGAAAAAAAGATGCAGGAAGTAAATTTTGGAAAAGTATATCATTCGTCTCTTAAAAATACCATGACAGGGCTTTTTAAGCCATTTTCATTCTATCGCGTTGGCGTAGGAAGAAACATTCAGAGAGAGCCTGAAGATGCGTATCATGCTACATTGTCTTTAAAACCTGCAAAATTGAATGATATCTAGCATCTGCTGCAGTTTGTGCCACAAAATCAAAAATATTTCTATGGAGACATTTTATCTGCAGACGTAACTTCATTGCCAACCAAGACCGAAGTTGAGTCTGAAGATGAAATTGAATAAATTAAATACTAATGTGGGATTTTAAATAAAAGCCACGATTTATATTATTTGAATATAAAAATGTTTATTTAATATTAAAAAAAACACTTCGACTTTGCTTCTTAAAATATGCGTCCTTTTATTTCTTCGACCAATACTCTACTCAACTCGTCATTCAAATTGTTCATTCGTTTGACCTAGCATTCTATCTTCGTCTTTTTCAGTGTTGCCAAAATCAGAATTCACGTCCACTTCTGGTTCAGTGAGGTCCATTAGGGTCCATTTCCACACTAATATTAGTAATTCAAAATATTTTGACCAAGGATATCAAAATACAAAGATAATAATTATGAAGTAATCACACATTTCACAATGGTGAATATTTAAAGTAAAGTCCCTAACTCTAAATTTAATAGTAAAAAGTACCTAAGTCAATAGATTTTGATTTAAGTCATTAGTCTTAAAATGTTTATAACTCAATGTTTATTTCACCAGCAAGCATGACTGATGGCTTCAAGTAAAGCTTGACTGATTTACCAATGTCGCATTGTTTTGTTTTTCCTTTATTCATAACAGATATATTTCCAGATCAGTTTGTAACATAACCCACTGGGCATTAAAATAATCCACAGCTCTTGTGAATTTTCGAAAGCATTTAATAAACATTTATAGGGCTCTTAACTTATACCAGAGTATTTATTCGCCTCTTAAAAAAATAAAATTAAATCTTGCGATCAAAATTATTTATAAAGCATTTCAAAACTCCCAATTAAGATGTTTACAAATACAAAAAATACTCAAAATTTTAAAAGTATTTATCAAAGTTTTAACAACGTCTTGTGAGAGGTTCTTAAATCGTCTGTAAAAGTTTCTTTTTTAAGTAGAGCTAAGGTATTTATAAGGTCTTAAGAAGGATTCGGAAGATCTTCATAAAACGCTTATAAATATTTTTGTATTCAAACATTTTAATATTTATCAAGATCTTTAAAAAATGTTTGATAAAAGCTTTTTAATAAATAAAATTTATTTTTTACCTTAAGAGCCATACATTTTATTGAGCTCTTCAATTTCTGAGTTTTTAAGTTCTATATAAGTGCCAATATAAGCTTCAACTCTTACGCGAACTCTTTCCAAGAGCTCTATAAAACTTTTTTTGGTTTCATGCATTTATAGAACTCTTCGCAAGAGCTTTATAAAACTTTATTTGGTTTCATTTATTTATAGAACTCTTCACAAGAGCTCCATAAAACTTTTTATCGAAAAGTAGGGTTACCAAACGTCCGCAATTCAATAAAAAAATTTAAATGACCAGTACTCTTATAAAAATAGTAAATAGCTTATAACTTAAACATTTTCTTAAAAATTAAAGTTTTGGAATTTGATAAATTCTTGATTCAATTCTCCAAAAGTAGTACCGTTTTTTTGACTTGTTTACTCCGTTTTCACATTTTCGCAAAGTTAAATATTATTTCATTCAACAATGCTAGTACATCATAAAAATGGCCGCCTACCCGTACACTGTTTGTCCAATGGCAAGATCTGATCAATTAAAGACGCCGAGAAACAAGTTTTACTCAAGAATTCGGAAAGTAAGCCACAAACAGAAAAATATATTGAGGCCACTGTTGTAGAGGAGCAGATCAAAACACATCGGTTTCATGCTCGAAAAATCTCCATGTGACAAGTGACCCAACTTTGATTAAAACTTACAATAAATACTTTAATTTTGAACAGAAATAATTATTTACGGCGAAAAATTTAGTTTTCGGAAGCTATGAAAGGAGGGTCAAATCTTGTGATACGAAGACTTGATATGAAATCGATTTCATCTTCTCTTGAACATTGGCCTTAATATATTTTTCTGTTGCAGCTTACCTTCCGAGATATTAAGCAAAACTCGTTTCTCGCCCTCTTTAATTATCTAGATCTTGGCATTGGACAATAAAAAAATATGAGGCACAAATTACCAAAACTAAATTGAGAAAACAAAAATAAACGCAAGATGGCCCAAAATATGTTTATTCGAATTTGGGTTATAATTCGTATTTCTATAAAGAAAATAGCTCATAAAACATCTCTTTCTTAATTTGCCACTTGTTCATATGGTAACCCTAACAATGGACACAAAATTATTTTAAATAAACAATTTTAGCAAATTAAAACTGTCAAGTTTTATTAAGCCCTTAATATAATCCTTAAGTTTAAAGTACCTCTTATGAAGCTTTAGAGATAATCCTTAAGTTTTATATGCCACTTATCGAGGAATTTTAAAAACTTGGCGTCGTCGGCCATCTTTTTTAATATACATGCCGACGAAATAGCAACAACAACAAAAAAATAAATGCGTTTCTTTTTTTTTTTGCCTAAATAATGATTTTTTGTGCAGTAAATCATTTTATTTCGATTTGCTTTTACCTAAAAAATCACTTAAACGTATTTTGAGACATAAATAATAAAGAAAAACCTAAAAATTAATTTTAGCCCAAATATTTTATTTTTCTAATATGTAATATTTCAGAAGCGCGCTAAGTTTTTCGAAGCAAAACCCCAAACTTCACGATAAATCTTTGCTCGCACGTAAATTTTGGTCAATAATTGTGCCGAAAATCATAATTATTCGTTGCATCATTTTCATATTGCCATTTTATAATTCCATTTGCTATTCTCTTTTTATCTATTTAACTTTGTAATACTGCAAAAAGTATGTATACCAAAAACAAAATCATTATTAAAACTTCGTCAAAATAAAATAAACCTAATTAAAATTCCGTTCGAAAAAAAATTGTGTATAAATATTTTCAAGAGCACAAAATATTTATAGACCTCTAGGTGTATTAATTCATTAAACTCTTGAATAGGTTTTGAAAACGTCATAGCTAACTCTTACATAAACCTCTTGAAGGTCCCCATAGAAGGTGCCCTTTTGGTCTTAAGTAGCATTTATTCTGTGTTTTAAAACCTCTTTAACGAATATTTCCAAGAGTTCTGCTCTTAAAGAATGGTTATATAGAACTCTTGAAGAGCCTAATAAATGCAAAAATGCCTAGTGGGAAATCCTCAAATATCTCCAAACACATTATTTTGACTAAGGGACTTCTTTCACTGGGCCGTTCAATTAAAATTCAAAGGCCTATGTTTTTATGTAACTTTATATGTAACTTTTCATGTTTTTTTGCATTGAATGCATGTCTCCATCTAAGTTTTAGTTGTTCCTCCTTTAATATTAATTCAAGAAGTCTTAACTTCAAGAAAAACGATGGTTGAAGGGTGTGCTCCAAAAAAAACAAAAAATTGAAAGTTGGCCGGGCTGAAATGACAATTTCGCCATGGTTTCGATTTTATTTTTTATGAACACACCCTTCAACCATGGTTTTTCTTGAAGCTAAGACTGTCTTAAATTAATATTAATGGAGGAAGGAGGTTCATGTGCCGAAAAAGGGGTTTTTTGGGGATATCTCGAAAACGATTCTTAAGAAGAAAAAAAATGGTTGCCATTTTTGGAATCTACGCCCCAAAATACATGGAAAAGAGTATATGAGAAACCAGATCTCGAGATGAACCCCAAATTTGTAAACTAGTGTAATTGTTGTTTATGTATTTTGAGTCAGTGAACACGATAAAGTCACTAATTTTTGCAAATATGCAAGTGGTTTTGTGATACAAGAAAAAAAAAATGTTATCGGCCGGAAAACAATTGAAGAAAAAAATTTTTTATTATCTTTTGTAGGCTTTAAAATTATTTTTTTACTACAAAACCGTCAAAGAAAAGAAAAATAAAAAAATGTTTATATATGTTATGTCATTTTCCATGGAAAAGAATTGAAAATATTAAAAAAAAATTATTTTAGGCCTTAAGACTGGTGAAAATTTAAATTTTTTTTATTTTGTTTTTTTTTTTGTAGGCTTTGTAATTAAAAACACTTTTTAAACCCATAAAGCAAAAATAAATAAAAATTATTTTTCAATAGTTTTTAGGCCCAAAAGAATTTTGTAAATATTTTTTTTTTTTTTTTTCCTGAATAACACAACAAATATTAAAGCTTTTTTATATTGTTTTTTTTTGAGCTTTGTGGTCGAAAATAACTCAAAAGTCCATAAAACAAAATTATAGAAGAAGATTTTTTTTTTTAATATTTTCAATTCTTTTCCATGGAAAATGATCAATAACTTAACATATATAAACCTTTTTTTTATTTTGTCTTTCCTTGTGGGCTGTGTAGTCAAAAATACTTTTAAAACCCACAAAAGATGATAAAAAAAATATTTTTTTCAATTGTTTTTCGGCAGACAAAAAAAAAATGTTTTTTTCTTGTTCCGAATTTTTTCCATGAAAAATTGTGAATTACACAAAAATATTTGAATATTTGCAAAAATTAGTGACTTCATCGTATTCAGCGACTCACAATACATAAAAAACAATTATCATAGCATATTTTAAAATTTCACTTGACCTTAAAAGCATCAAAAACTATACAGTTCGCTTCATAATTTTATTTAAATTATCGGTAAAAGCGATTACCTTTAAATGGCCATAAAACGAGTATATGACCAAGGACGATTTTACTGATCTTGTTTTAAGAATCTCCGAACACTAAGTAATAATTATGCATTGACAGATTTGGTTAACAATTTTTACCGATCTTGATCTTGCTTGGAACGAACTGTGTCGGCCAAAGGGCTAACCTTAAAATGGCCGTAAAACGAGTAAATGAGCAGCTCCGATTTTGCGGATTATGTATTTGGAATCTCCGGCACTATATAATAATTGTGCATTGTCAGATTTGGTTGACAATTTAATCGATCTCAATTTTGCTTGAAGCGAACCGTGTATGGGGAGGAGCAAGAATTTTTGTTTGAACCAGCCGTTCACTGAGTTTGCTGAACGAATTTACAAACCGCATTCATTTTACAAATGCTTACATACTGATTTGGTTAACAAATCTAGTGAGAGTAGATTGTTTTAATTTAGATTGGGCCGACTAAAATTTTGGGTTTCAAAATGCATCTCTACATTCTTGACGCAATGAAATTCTAGGAAATCATCTCTGGAAAATTCTTCAAACGAGCAACTTGCTTCAATGCCTCATCATATGAAGTTAAGGGATCAGCAATTTCTTCATCCGCTTCGTCTTCATATTCGCTTATCTCTGGAGTGGCTCTTTGATTTTCAAATTGCACTTCTTTATTGCTGTCTTCCGTAATTGAACTTTCATCGATTTTCGAAAATTCGTCATAGCCTGCGTGCTTTTTTGAAATTTCGCAAAGTTTGCCGGGTGTAATTAATCCTCGGCATCAAAATCGGCAAGATAAATCTTAATTTCAGAGAGCCTTACCGAAGCAGTTTCTTATGTTTGTACCTTCAACTTTATCCCAAGGGGCTTTGATGAAGTACAAGGCTTCAAGAACATTATTGCACTTATTCACAGAATGAAAGAAAAAGTCCAACTCTACTCAACATTTTTGACATACATAAATCTGTACATTCGCATTATTAGGGGGACCACCAAAATAGTTTCTTACAAAACAAGATCGAATTAAAACATTTAAAAAGAGGAAGTAGTACAAATTTAATACAATTCTTATTTAATTATATCCGTTTAAAAGAGATATTTTCCTCAAAACGATATAGAATATAGTGTCCGCGTCCGGATAATGGAGCGTCTGGCTATCGGAATTTCAAATTTCAGTTGAAATTTCTGTATCTTTTCTTAGCGATTTTTTATTCCTTAGGTTCATCTTTTGGTTTTTAGAGTATTGATACAAAATTAAAGACAAAGTCGCACAGAAAGATCAAATGAAGTGCTGAGATGCAAAACCCGCCAAGTCCATATTTTGCGTTTTTGGAAAAATCGAAAAAACTTTTGTCCACTGAAATTTAACTACAGTAAAAAAGTAAATTGATCCATTGTAATAGTTGTCAAAAGTTATTAAAATTCTGATTTTTCATTACATTTTATGACCTAATCTATAAGGAATATAACAAAAAAACGTTTGGACTTGGCGGGTTTTGAAACAAAAACTGTGGACTTGGCGGGTTTTGAAATTGAAAACGTGGACTTGGGCTGGTTTTGAAAGTGAAACCTCGGGACTTGGCGGGGTTTGAAAAATAATAATAGTAATAATAGGTTCCGAAATCATTTTTTAAAAATGGCTAAGTCTTAATTAATTTCAAAACATTTGAATAAATGAAGACTGAAATTTTAATTACACAATATAATTTCAATGTTAAGATAACATAAAACTATTTGCATTTGTGAAAGCCGAATCTTTTTTAATGAAAAATCGGACTTGGCAGGCTTTGATTTTCAGAAATGTGGATCTGGCGGGTTTTGATAAAAATAATTTATCAGAAATTTTTGCAATCAAAAGTTTGTGAAGGGAAAAATTTGTTTTTTACAATTTAGAGTATGTAGGCTTGTAAACAAATATTTTTTCTGTCCCCTACTACAATATCTCACATTTTAATTTTTTTGGACTTGGCGGGTTTTGCATCTCAGCTCTTCAAATTACAATGAGACAAGATAAACAATATAAAAACGCACAAATACGAAATCCCCATATTTACATTAAATTGAGCAAAATGCATGTGACACATATTAATTTGTCACGGTCCAGCTTACAGTTTCGGATTATGTCAAATGTCTTTTTATTTTTTCGTTGGTGGACCACTCACTGGTTTTTGTATCCTTTTATTTATTCATTTCTTTATTTATTCACGTCAATCCTGTTATTAACATTGACAAACGGCAAAATGAATGAAATACAGAACAACACAACAGCAATTGCTGTCACTTACAATTTAATCCCTGTGGCAAGTTTGTTAAGGACTCCAATGGTGGGAACATGGTTGATAACATATCGAGAGCATCTTGAAATTTACTCCTGCTGGTGGTGGAATCGCTTGTCTGGCTTGGTGTTGTGGATGATAATTCCAGTGTTGTTGTTGATGTTACTTCCATCGGTGTTGTTGTTTGTTCATATGATGCAGCAGTTTTTTCCAAAAGTAAGCAATAGTCGACACATTGGTTCACAGCCAAATCAAGTTCGGGTTCTTCGGGACATTCACGACTAGGGCAGGGTGACCACCAAACCTAAAAGAAAAATGTGTGTCAAATTAAAAAAAAACACGTATTTGAAATGAACATGAACGTTAGAGAGTCCAATATGCACAAGCCTCATAACAAAAAATAATCATTGAAGTGGCCAATTGAAATCAACCAATTCAACTGAAAGCATTCAATGTCACCAACAGAAGTTTTTTCAATTTAATGTAGAATGATTTCTACATCAGTTTAATGAATGAAATTTTATTGCTTGCGGAAATACAATATTTTAGTGGTTAAATTCGTTTAATTTTACTCCAGTTGAAAATTCGTTAAGGAGGGGTAGGGTCTGAGCGCTACATTTTAAGCATAAGTTTAAAATGTTTTTTTTGTGATATGGTAATATTAAATTTATTTATTTAAGTAACATATAAAAGTCCAATATTTAAAGAGTATTCTGTGAAAATTTCATTAAAAAATACTGCAAAATAAGCCATTGGCAGCAAATTTCCGCGGACGCCTCAGGTGGCTTGCGGTGGACATCATAGCTCATCACTTTATCATCTGAAATCAAAAAAATGTGGTTAACTTATGAGTTTTTCAGGTATTGACGAAGAGTTTTTTTTTGACGATTTTTAAGATTTTGGTATAATTTAGAAGCCAAAAAAACGAATTTTTTTAAAAATATAATGCAAAAATCAGTATATTTGTTATTGTCAAACTAATTGTAACACAAAAAAAAAAAACTCTTCGTCAAAGAGTGTGTCAAATTTCAAGAGAATCGGTCAAGTAGTCTTTGAGTTACAGTATCCAGCGACTTTGAACATTTATATTTGAGAAAAACGCACTTAAAGTTTTCACACTGTTTTTTTTTATATACAGGTAGTCCCCGACTTACGACCGTTCGACTTACGACTATTCGCACTTACGACCAATTTTTTTTTTTCAATTTTTTTCATAGAAAATGCTTAAAATAGTTTCGGGGAATCCCTAAAATATGTAAAATATTATTATTACATATTATTATTTTAAATAAAGTTTGAACTATGTATATGAATTTTGGGTAGTTTCATTTCTCCTGACCCTAAAAGTTAGTAGTACAGTATGTATGCATTATTTTTCTTTAGTTATTTTTTATGAAACTCGACTTACGACTTAATCGACTTACGACCGATGACTAGGAACCTATCTCGGTCGTAAGTCGGGGACTACCTGTACTTACACAGAATCAGTAGGGAGATCAAGGCACTGCATCTTCGTCAGTTTTGCTCCAAGCGACCTCATCGAATACTCTTGCAGAGTTATACCATCAAATAATAAAAAATAGAAGAAAATTTGTTCAGACCCCCATAAGCAAATTCTTTCTCTTTGAGTCTATCATTGTATTTACATATAGGACTTGAGTGTACCAAATAGGATCATCTTTTTTTATTTTGAAAATATATGGAAAAACATTCAGATCGATGATGAGTAAAATTTAAACACCATCATTCATCAACTTAATACCTTAAGTGGCACATCTTTCTCGAAATATGTGATCAATCAGACTAAAATTTAGTGAAAGAGTGAATAAAAATCGGACTATATTACACCAGTGGGTGTGTTACCGCCCTACATTTTAAGACTAATTACAGCATATATCGCAAACTATACAACCTATTGGGCTAAGATTTGGTATGTGGGTGTCAATGACGAATATAATTTAGTAACCCAAAAGTAGGCGGAATTGGAGAAGTGGGCGTTGCATATTTAAATTTCTTAGTTTTTATTCGATTTTTTTGAATATTTTCCATTTTCTTTTGACTTTCTCAACTTTTTCCAATGTATACCATATGTATTCTTTTGACTTTTTCAACCTCATTCATTTTTCTTCATTATTTTCTTTATTTTTAAGCTTTTTTTAGCGATTTTGAATTGTTTTATCATTTCTTAACCTTTTCAACTTTTTGGACATTTTCATATCATTTCGACATTTTTCAACATTTTTAATATTTTTTCGACATTTTGAATTTCTTTCAATTTTCTTCAATGGTTTCCATATTTTATCGACTTTTTCAGTCTTTTACAACTGTTTCAACATTTTTCAACTTCTTTCAACCTTTTTACATTTCACATTTTCTTCGACTTATTCAACCTCTTCAACGTCTTTTAACATTTATTTAAAAGGGACTTTCAGTGCAGTGTAGGGTATGTGAGTTTCGGCCTGGCCGAAGATAACACCTTAACTTGTTTTAAATTCGGTTAAGCTGCAAACATCAATTTTGAAAATTTATTTTTAAATTTTTTGAGAGTTACTCTAATGGTTGGTTCTAATTTTGGCACAGAATACACGTTGTACTAAAAGTTTTCGGGCAATTACACTACACTTTTTGGTGTCATCGATAGTTCTTCAAACATCCATCGTAATTTTAAAATAAGGTTTCAGGTTTTATAGCATTTTAGGGCACTCTTTCAAAATATTTAACACCCGTTGGCAGCATGAGCCAACTGCTTAACAATTGTTAACATAATATTTTTTTGTAAACTTGATACAAAGTCAAAACAATTCGAATTTTATCTAATTAAAGGCTCCTCAGTACACACACAAACGAACATAGCTTTAGTTACTTCCTTTGGTTACTGAAAATTAAAAATTCAATTTCCTCAAGACTTTAAACATTGAGTTACAATAAAAACTCTTTTTGGTCATATCTTTTATGCAATCAGAATGCAATTTTAATACAAAATTGACTTTTTTCTAACCTGTTTCAGTTTGAAATATTTCAGTCTAAGCTTGCCAGTTAAAGAGGAAAAGTAAAAATAAATCATTTGGCACTTATAAATCATAGTCTCGACAAATTTCGAATGTATGGTTGACTGACCTACTGCACTGGAATCACACCAGCTAAGAGTGAAACATCTGAAACTCCCCAGTTATTAGTATAACATAGATAACGACGAAGATGAAAGCTCACTGTCAATCAAAAACTTGAAGATGTTTTCAAAAAGTATACTACCGATCTCAGGACTATTCACAGGACGTGAGCTTGGCAGGATCTGGTATGAACAAAAGAGAAAGTAGCAATATATACATATGAGTATTATAGCTGATTTAAAAGACTACACATGTTGGAATTTGGATTCCTAGTTGAACTTCAGTTTGGATCCAAAGTTATTGATATTACAATGATCATCAATCGCCTAGCTGTAATTTGCACAAGAGTTGTTCAATATCAGTGTACGATGTACCCACGCCCAAGAATTTGAAAACCATTGAGTGGAGGAGTCGTATGGCATCTTCAAAAAGTCTACTACGAAATTGGAGAAACAGGGTGCAAGAATCGTCCTTGGGGATTTGAATGCAAAAAATGGGGAGAAAAACACCCACTGCGCGATAGTAAAAAAGCACAGCTTCCACAACACAACATCATATATCAGCATTTGATACTTTGCATACACACGGCAGCCTGGTTGTCACCAAATGGTGGAATTACCAACCAGCACGACACATTGAAGCAAAGTACTCATCTAACATCTATTATGTGCATGTATTCAGAGGACGAATGTCAACTCTGACTCATATTTCCAATGTCTGCAGGTTCCAATGCTAACAACCTATGAGTGCAATGCCATATCTACATCAGACTATGAACCATTAAAACAGAAGACTAGTGGTTCACCAATAAACGGACACAACTAACGGCACTAAAGAAGGAACCTTATAGACGAATCACCAGAAGAAGGGATGAAAAGAAAACCCCGCCCAAGAAGAAAAAGGCTGTATGAGATGTCTCATAGCAAGGATATTCAAGGATCTAGCAAACGGAAAACGCCGAAATGGCAATGGATTGCCATTGAAACTCTTCAAAGCTGGGGTTGATGTTTTGTTCACGCAACAAACAATCACTCAATTCTGCAGGTGATGTTTGCTGGAACTGTGTTTCACATCTTAAAAATAGGTGACCCTGTAAGAATATCAAGAAATATCGCCGTTTAATGTAGCGTTCCCGAGATATATTTCTTTTGCAAAGTATTTTGGCAGTATTGCTTAACATATTTTGTTCTGTATGGTACCGTATTTTAACTAATTGAAAGAATAAAATTTTTGAATTGAAATTTATTTACAATTATTTTTGTAACTAAAAGTTGATGGTTGACTTTTAGTCTGATCCTGGACACACCTGGAAAACTTTTTTTTTTCATACAAAAACTGTATAGCATTCACTTTTTATGAAAAAAGATAAACAAAAGTACCTAATTTTCGAAATATGTTATTAAATATTTACAATAAGATTACAGGTTTAAGCTTTTACACTATATTCTTGAACATAACTGGTCACCAATTAAGATATTTTTTAAATAGAATAATCAAAATCTACTATTCAAGATAAAAGTGATAATGGAGTAACCTACTATCTTTGATGTCCTCACAGGTTTAACTAAAATTAAATTGTTTCTCTGCATTCACTTTTTGATTTGGTGTTTAATAAAAAATTTATGGTAGTCAGAATTTCTGTTTTTGCGTGACAATATCTCCGGAACTAAGAATTTAAAGACTAAAAAGATATTTTATTTTTTCCCATTTCTTGAAGTAAAATTAATCAAAATCTAAAGCAAGTTGAAAAATGTCAAATTCGAGAAGATGCTCGAAAAATTTTGAACTTACGCTAAGCCGTTCTCATAATATAAAGTCGATACTGGCAAATAGCTTTATATTTAAGAATTGAATTAAGATTTTTCATTTAAGTTTTTTAAGATAAATCAATCAAACCTGTCCTGCGACTTGCACTATTTCACCACATATTTAAAACGTAAAAATTTGTTACATCCATTTTGTAGGAAATTCCATATTTGTTGCCTAGTGGGTACGAATTGATGTGAGTTAGCTTTTATTTTAAGGTTATGCTGATAGGTAAATCGTCTTGTGTCATACAACAAATCTTAAATTTTAAATGATACGAGTATTGTAAACTTTAAATAGTTTCCATAGTTCCATAGTCCATTACACGGATTTTGTAACAGTTCTTGTTCTTCGGCCACATATTTTCATGAATGACGCTTCAAAAACAAAACATGACACTAACATACAAATCACATTCTGAGAAATATTAAACAATCCATACTTGACTAATCAAATATCCTAAATAACAATCTGTCAATGACTATTTTATTGTGTGTATGTGCCTCATATACCCAGTAGGCAAGGGCAGGAGCTAACAGTGCTTCTAGAAGGCCTTTCTTGGTAAGTATAAGGCCTTCCACCCTTCTTTCAAACGTACTTTATTTTTTATATGAAATGGCCGCAGAAAACAGGCCTTCCTAAGCAGGCTTTCTAAGACCGCTTACCGTAGAAGAACTCTCAGAAGTACTTGACAAAAATTTAGTTTTAATAAATTTAAAGACTCTAAATATTAATTGTTTTTTTTTTATCCGCGCCATCTAACTTGCGTTGATATTTTTTTAATGACTTTACAATTTGACAAAGAATACACAAAACTCTACCTCCTTAACATAACATGAAACAACAGAAGACTAGCCTGCACACCTCTCTTAATTTCTAACCATGTTTATACTTTTCATGTCGTATATGTACAATGCATATGACAAAAAAATTATGCCGAATCATAAAACACTGCAATACATGAAATAAAAAAGAAACAGAAAAGCGCCAAAGTAAATGAAGTCCTTCTTCTTTGCCTTCTAATATCAGGCCTGATAGCACGTCTGTTGTGGCAAGGCATATTTTGCCTTCTGTGATAGTATTTTTATTCGCATGAAAATCTAGTTTGGAGAAGTCCTTATATAATCGCAGCAGTGCTAGCAGGCCTTCTCCGAGTAAGGCCTTGCTCATTTGCCTGCTGGGTATATACATAGTTACATATACAAACGACATATTTATGTGAATTTTATTGAACTTGGCAATTCCAAAGTACTTCTATTGCACGCTTCGATCCATTTGATTTAACAAGATTCAAACATGAGGTCGATTCGATATATTTATGAGATACTCACGCAAAATTTTGTGTGTGGAAAAGTTTTTTGACGTATACTTAAATGAGTTACACAAAATAAATGCCAAAAACTGAAGAGAGCTGTTCTATTTTTGTATGAAAATTCGAACAAAACTATGGTACTCTGAATATAAGTACAGCTACTCACACTCAAAATTGGACACTGCACTCAAATTCTCTACTTCTGAGTAACATAAGTAAATGCTAAAAATTAAAGTTCGTGTTTAAAATTAATTTCTTCATTAATTTTCATTCAATTATAATAAACTTTGGGAGAGTTTATTTCAAACCCGATTCTATAATATAAGATTATAGAACCGCAAATTTAAAAAATAAAAAAAACTCCCTTCTGGTGGATTTTGTCCGCATTTTCAGCCACACAGAAAATATGGGCGTGGTTTGACAACAGTAGGCGACACCTTCCATTCAACTAAAATATATAAAATGACATATCTTGGCACCTTAGGCAGACTATTTCTACGTTTTAGTAAGTCGGTTTTTTCCGTAAAATTTTAACAAAATTGGACACAAACTCTGTCCGCGCTGTTTACAGGTTTCAGCTAGGAAACTCAAATTTTGGGACAATTATTTTTAAGCCCCATGTTAAAATATAGGCAATAAAAAACATCTACAAAATTTTCGAAATAAACACAATAATAATGATAGTTTGACTTTCCGTTTGAGATAGTACCTAAAATATTCAAAAAAAAGTGTAGCTTTTTCTCAAGTGCTTGCATGTATCATCAATATCCAAACAATACCGTTCTGAGCTCTCGATATATCGACTAGAAATTTTTGTGGGAGGAGTCACGCTTCTTTGTACAATTTCATTAATTTTTTTCGCATAACTACTCCGCCCTCAGTAACGAAAAAGGCGTTTATCAAAAAAAAATTCATATACGTGATTCTTATGTCATCGGATAGCTTAAGAAATTACGCGTCTACTGAACTACTTCAAATGCCGGTATCTTAGTTCAAACATATAAGAAATCTCCTAAGACAATTTTTTCTATCACAATCTTCAAGGTATTTCAACAAATTGACATAACAAAACATCAATTATCTCCAAACGCATTTTTTGGAATACGCCCTATTAGCTTCTGTGAGCAGTACTAACATTTAAATAGAAAGTGGGTTCTTGAAAGGCTTTTGACTCAAGGCATTTCATATAAGGATATTTTCCAACATGTCGACGAATGAAGAAAGCACTTTTTTTTTAAAAAAACAACTTCCCATTTGAGTATCAATATAAAATTATAAATACCTATATAATAAATTTTTTTCATACTTAAGGAAAAACAATCCAATTTTCGAAATCAAAATTGGTGCACTATTTTAAGAAAGTTTAAAGTTAATTACTTCCAGTACATTTATCTGATGTTGTTTTCTTTTTCTTTTGGGAAAAAAATCACAAAAATATAATAAAATGGCCATGTCAACTTTTACAACATAACTAAAGTTGTTTGTGAATTTATTTACAGAGCTTGCAAACACTTTGTGCATGAGTTCAGAGAAAAAATGTACATTTATTTATTCAACGATTTAACAGAAATAACATGACCAAATTTATGCTTTAGAGCAACTACAAACGAATAAAAAACAACACTGGCCATTGGCCTTTTGGCTATGTTTTATACGAAACCGACATTTATACGGACAGGAACAAATTTTCATACAAGCACTCAGACACACAACTACCACATACATATTTAGCATTTGTATCAGAGCCAGTGGCGTAGCCAGGATTTTGGTGGGTATGTATGGTGTCAAATACTTAAAGTATTACTTTAACCTTTATAAATTTGGTCCATATCCTTGCTTTTTTCCAAAGCACACATTTTATCGATAATTTCTTCAGCTGTTAGTGGGTGCATTATTAAATTATTAATCATTACTTCACTGTTCTGATATGTATACATGAGTAGAATTATCAGTAGCATACCTAGGGGGGAAAAGGTTCGAGGCCGCCTCGGGTGCAACGCTTGGAGGCGACATACTGGATCTCGTGATATGAAATTATAATTTTATTTTTTGTATTTTGGAAATGCTATGAAGTTGGAGATAGTAAATTGGAATATGCAGGAGGATGTGAAATAAACCTCATTTTGCTAGGGTTTCTGAGTTGTCAAATGTGAGCTTATTTTTTTTTTTATATAAATTTTTTCATGTTGCAAAAACACAAAATTTGCTTTCGATGGGGAGCGCAAATAACCCTTTGCGCCCAATGTGAACGGTACGCCACTGTAACTTATATTACCGTCAAATGGTGTGAAATACGCTCACAAATAAAAATAAAATAAAATCGGAAAAAAATTTATAGAATTTTGTTTTTCTTCGCAAATCATTGAGGGCAACAACAATGGGAGCAAATACACCACTTGGTCAAAGTGAAGTCGATGAATGGCATGGGGAAGCATATTGTGCTTTTTTATTTCCATATTTGAGCCTGTATTTGCTTTAAGTAATGTATATGTATATGTATGTCCTTAAATTGTGTGAAGTTGTAAAAAGAATTAGAACATTGGTCCTGTTCGACTTAAATAGGTACTACGATGTACACCACATACAACAATAGTGAATGCTGTTGAAAATCTACTACATCTGGTACTTTATTTGTAGAGCCTGCTCTCTAATTCCACTGTTACCATGTTTAACTTTTGAACATGTCTCCATGTCTTTCTCTCATTTTTCTGTTGGAACTACATATGTATATTTCTACCGCCATCTGCATCTCTATTCTAATAACTCTATTTCATCATCTTTTCATCTTTCGTTCAAGTCTTTTTGACGAAATTTGTGTCACAAAGTGATTTGTACTAAGCTTATTAACATAATTTAAGCGCGTTTCGAGAGTTTTAAGTGTCGTATATTACGAAATTACACTCTCTCAACGTCAATTAAATCAAATACAGTGTCAAACAGGGTTGCTTGATGTCCCCCATTGTTTCTAATTGTGCTAAACGATATGCAAGGCCACACCCTTAATGAAAATCCTGTGATTCAATGTGGCTTTTGGGGTCATCTGGAATAGCTTACTCTTACGCCCACGATTTCATCAAGATTATCTAACATGCAGGCCAATCTTACACGCCTCAGGGATCAGCAATATTAACCAGAGCGCTCCCCCAAATATACGGGAACAACATAAGCTCCAGGTATTACTTTGGGAAATCTTCATTAAATGAAAATTTAAAGATTTTGCTTCTATAACATCAACCGCTTTTCATTCGAAAAACTCTTTTCTTGTCATAAATTTTGTTTTTTCTATTGGTACAACTTCGCTATATGATAATTTTAAGTTTTAGCTTCTATGAGAGGAGATATGGCCATTTATCAAAGCGCACTCGAGTCTTATCTAATTTTACTTTGAAAGTGCTTCTGTCATATTAGCTAAGTACTTTCTGTAGTTTCCCCGAATTCCGTTGGAAAATCTTCATGCTATGATTAGTTTAAGTTTTCACCCACGCTCAAGTTTTTCTGTCATATAGCCTTGGGAAACCATCGTTATATGATATTTTGAATTTTTACTTCTATGGAAGCTGACTAGCATGCTTGTAACTACAATCCATCTCACTTTTTGTTCAGCGTATGTATACGTTACTAGCTTCCATTTACCAAATTTCGCTGCATTCGCTTGTATTGCTTTTGAATAATTATAAATTGGAAGTTCGAGAGAGGCTCCTCGCTCTTAGGGTATTATATCTCCCTATTTTTTTTATTTTTTCATTTTTTTTATTGGCTTAAATCATGCCAAAACAATCCTAGAATCAAAATCTACAGCGCCCAAGCACCGATTTAAACGCAAAATTTTTTTAAATCAATTTTTTCCAAGAAACTTTGATGAAGAATCTAGCATATTAGAAGCTATTTGTATATTAGAAGCCATAACAACTGATGGCGGAACCAATGAAGAATTCCGCACTTCAATTAACTACATAAGTAACAAGCACTCTGCTCAGTAGCGTGTATCTAGAATTTTTAGTTGCTGAAGCCATTACTATTACTTAGTGTGTGTTAAGAATTGTATATTCTGAAGTTTCGAATTGCTCATCAGATGGCGACAAGATCCGATATCTGTTCAAATCAAAATTCATTGAAGTGAAACCCTCGGGGTAGCTGGAAACGCGACAATCCAAAACCATTTTAGAAACGACTTCAGTAGCGCAAAATATGTGAATCAGAGTTATATTGGAGAAGATTAGAATAATCTCCATCAACAGTGGAAGAGTTTTGTGAAGACACTATTATCCAGCAGAAAATGAAGTACAAAGAAGCAGATGATGTGCATTGATATAATATTATTGCTATGTATTCATTCACTTTGAAGCGAAATCGAAGAAATTAGGCAATGGACTTATAGGGGTCCTAAAAATTATTTTCTCCCAACTCGCTCTTTTTGATTTCAAAAAATTTAGCTTTAAAAGCAAAGTTAAAACCTTCATTCGCTATACTAAACGAATTGTAGAGGGAAACTTAACAAACGTCACAAGCGTTTGTATTAAACTCGAAAGCTCTGCCTCTCTGTGAAGGGTACAAAACAAGAAAATCTCAACAAGCTAAGCAAATCGTAACAGGGCAAAGCATCATAAGCAGCAGTTCGTGAGTATTGCATTGAAGCGTAACGCTATCGTAACGTAGCCTAACCTAAATGTGCTCTTTCACTATTTAATGGTATGTTTTGCCTCTTAAGCAGACATTTTGCCAGGCTGAAGGACACATTAAACTAGAAAGGAAAACTAACCAGTTGACACGTTCGCCGGATGGGTTGCTCGGTCTATTTTTGCATGTGAACTGCTGTTTGTTTGGAGTTACCAGCGTGAGTTATGTTAAGAGAGGCGATCTCTTGCCTATCAAATTCATTCCTTGTGTAATCAGTAAGTGGATTTATCCACAACGTTGTTTTGCACTGCATTTTGGCTCTGATATTTGTGTTGTGTACTGAATATAGAATACTTATAGTACTTTTAATATACCCAGTGTTTTCATATTTATTGACATTTGTTGCAAGCTGATTTACGTGCTAGAATAAACAAGTTGAAAATAGCTAAAATAACAAAAAAAAAAAAATGGTTCGGCAAGCGCTAAAGTAATTTTTTAGTAAAACGCCAATGTGGACACAAAAAAAACACACAGTAAGTTCTCACCTGTCCAAGCTATACTTGGATTTTTGTTTTATCTGAGCCAAATTGATTTTTCGAGGAGCATATCACACGATATTCGCTCAATAACACTTTCTGGGAACAATTGATTTTACCTTATTTAATTTTAATTGATTTCCAAATTCGAAAATTTAAAGAACAACTGAACTTCAAGTAAGAGAATAGTTTTCAATTCAAAACTCTACTTTCAACTTATTTTTCCTTAATTACTGCCTGTCTGAACATTCCTATTAATGAACGCAATTACAACAATACGAACAATTGAATTTCTACGCTTTGAAATGTGTTATACACTTAAAACTAAGCCGTGTGATATTGACATAATTTACCAGTAAAATTTTTTAGCGAAAATATTTTCGGCAATTTAATTTAAGCGATACATATGTATGTCAAAAAAACCGAAACACGATAACATCAAATTGATCACACTGGTTTACAGCCGAAAAATACCGTGAACAGCATATAATTACATGGGCCAGTCAAGTGGAACCTCCTGAACACAAAAACCAACAGCATTTTATTCAACTGAAGCCTTTAGCATTACGGAAAAAATAATTACCTTTTCAACAATACTTTATTTGTTCTGATTGGACGGAAACTCACCGAGTTATACGGCACTCATAAGCACAAAAGCGGTATCTCAGTGAAAACGAGTTTCGAGAAAATTAATGTTTTGTCAATGTCGTATTCTTGAAATACCTGTATAATTGAGATAGAAAAAATTCCCTTTGAAGACTTTTTATATGTTCTAACTAATATACCGTCATTTGGCGTAGTTCATTTGACGCGTAATTTCTTAAGCTATCTGATGCCATAAGAATCAAGAATATTAATTTTTTGAGATACTGCACACTATGCTTATCTCGCTCCGATGCGAGATCGATTTAAATCAGCTTACCTCCCAAAAAAAATACCGTTACTTTAAAAACTTCAATTACAAAAAAGGTCTAGTGCTTTCTGTGATCAGGAGGTCCCAAATGACTCGGCCATGTACTTACATGCTGTTCGCGGTATTTTTTCAAAATCAAAATTTGTAATGCGGTGTATAAATTTCAATGTGACTGAAAGAATTTGCCAATATTCAACGTTTATGAGTGCAATTTTTCTATTTACTCAACCTTTATTAATACTCCATGAGCACTTATATATCGATGACGACATTCAAAAACATCGTAACATCCAGCTATGAGACGTTGGTGGTATTTTTTCTGCCTCAAATACCCAATTTTTCTGTTGAGCACACATTATTAATGCAATATTTCATGTAAACACATTCAGAACTTAAAAGTGCTCTACACTCTGAACAACATTTTTGATTCAAATTGTTTTACACATTACGAGTATATGCATGCATGTGTAGAATATTTCAAATTGTTTTATTTAGAGTGTACGCTATCATTCTCAACAGTTTCTAAGCACCCCCTCTCACCTTTTTTTTATAATCATACTACGCGTACTTACCTCTACGATTTGATTGTCAGGATTATGCATTACAAACGCCGATGGTACAACTCCAGGAATTTCCTGTTGTGGTATGAACAGCAACGAATGATGGAAGAGCGCATTCAGCAGCAGACTCATTACGACGACAGGTTTGTATTTACCAAATTTGTCGACAAGGAAACCTTAATAAGAGAAAAAAATAAAACAATTAAAAGTGAACAATAGAATTTAATTTCTACTAAGCTAAGCCTTAAGGACTATGTACTTGCAAGATTAAAAAAAAAATTACTTTCAGGTGAATTAGTTGCAAAGATTGTAGTTGCATACCCAAAGGGCGTCCTACAATTTTCGAAGTAAAGCCTCATTAGCAATCAATATATTTGAAAATAACATACTTAAAAAAGTATGTATTAGGAATGATTGAGTTTATGTCCTTACAAGCTTTACTTAAATTTCTTTTTATTGAAATTTGAGTTTTCTTTACTTTTAACTGAAATAAATTGCTCTGCGCTCTTGTTCTAATTTGTTGTGAACATCATGAAAAATGTCTGTATATAAAAATTAATGTTTTGCATTGAACTAAGAACCTTAGGGCAAATGTGAACTATTATTTTCTGCTCGTCCTTTAAATTAAGTATATCGATGTAAAACTTAAAACAAATTAGGAGTGTAGGGCCTGCGAAAAGGTTTTATAACTATTTCGTTGACTTATGCTGTGCCAGATCGTTCTGACTTCAGTGTTAGTAAAAAGTCCAACAGTGGCTTCCTAATCGATTAGCCTTGTAAGGTTACTAGATGAAGGAAGTCAAAAGTCAGTTCTTTCATATGACCCCGAAAATCCCATTGTTTCCCAGTAAGAGTAAGATTTAGCACAATACAATTGGAGGAGAGGCACAAGCAACCTTGCCTGACTCCAGTGTTTGGTTCACTTGGAACTTTCAGAAAGAAAAAACTAAAAATGTTTGCAGAAATTATTTTTTTGTTCAATGTTTATAGTAACATCTCTTTTTCATTTTAAGTGTTGTTCCTTTTTTTTTTATTAAATTGGGAAAAAGACAATTTATTTGAAACAAATACTTTTTATATTTTAGGTTTTGTATTGATTTTATTGTTTTTAATTAATGCAAATAGTATGTAAACATTGCTTCTTCTGTTTTTTTTGCCCTTTTATTCACTATAGTGCCGTACTAAGCGAAAAAGACGTATCTCAAAAAAAATATATATCCGAGATTCTTATGGCATCGGATAGCTTAAGAAATTACGCGTCTAATGAAATACTCCAAATGTCGGCATCTTAGTTCAATCATATAAAAAATCTACTAGAAAATTTCCTCTATCTCAATTTTACAGGTATTTCAACAAATTGACATAAACAAAACATCAATTATCTCGAAATGAATTTTTTTGAGATACGTCTTTTTCGCTTAGTACGGCAGTATAGGGGACGTCCATAAATTAAGTGGGGTAATTGGTGAGATTTGATGAGTTCTGGCGGGACTCCCCCCCTCCATTCCGTGAGACTTTCCTTATAATTTTTAGACGTAAGCTGCTATAATAGCCGTGTTTTATTCGCTTTGCTTAAACCAAAATCCCATACAAATGTGTGAACCAGCTCAATTTCTAGTTCAATTGATTCAACTTTGTTGTCTTTGCTGAAGTTTGAAGCATCATAGACACAAACCTGAAATAATCAAGTCACGCGAAGCATTGGGCACCCAGTCAGTGCTAGGCCCAAATATCAAAATAGAAACACTTAATTACAATAAAAACAGTGATGAAACAAGAGAAAACGATAAGAAAACTTTGGTATTAGCGTCTGTGACATTACAAAAACAGTTTGAAATCATTTGATAGCAAGTATGTATTTGAAAAAAAAAATGATGTACTGATACGTGAGGCCCCTTACCGTGCTAGGCCCCGTTCAACCACACGATCATAAAGCCGGCTCTGATTTTAAAATAGAATTTCTGTCAAACACTGTCATGCCACCTATTGGTCATATGCAGAATTATAAAAGGTTAAACTTATGCGTTTTATCCACTTTTAGGTGTAACCAAAACGAATAAAACACGGCTAATAATGTATACTCGCTGCATTAAGGAGTCGGCGTGAGATTTTCTTTGACCCCCCTACCCTTTGGTGAGATTTTGTCGAACCACCACTCCCCCTATTTTGACTCACGTAATATATGGACGGCCACTTACATACATACATACATATATCCCATACGAAGTTTACTTTTTTATCAGATTTGTTTTATTTGAAAAAAAAAATAAAAATAAAGTTATGGGCTTGTGTCAATAGTAAAATTGTGTAAAAATGTGAAATAATCTTTAAATCGACAAAAAAAAATTCAGTAAGCTACATCGTAGTCAAAAGTATTAGGAACCTTGTGTATTTTCATATATTTAGACCTATTCCGATTGTGAATTTGTGGAAAACACTAAATGTAAAGATGCACAGATGGTTTTATTCAAACCAGGAGCAATTGGTTGAATTTTTAAATGAAGAGGTGAGTGAAATTTCCCACTCTATAATGAAATGCTTTTTTGACAGTATGCTTTGTATAATAAAAATTGTTACAAGGACTAAGGGGGAGTCAACTATACATTAATTTTTTTAAAGATAATAGCTTATATAAAATTTGTAAATAATATCTTTTTAAATAGTACTGGCAGAATTGAAAAAATTAAGGTGTGCCTAATACTTTTGACCACGGCTGTATGTGTTCAAAATAATGGCAGATTCAGTAGCGGATCATGCGGATAGATCCCCATAGACGAAAAATTAATTGAATAAAATTAATAAAAGGCACTACATCCCATCTCCAAAAATCATGCTCATACACAACGCTGTATCAGCTGTGAGAGTTCGTAATTAGTAAAAATTCGTAAAAATAAAAGGGATTTTATTGTTTTGTGGTTTACTGTGTTCTTCAAATAATAAAAAGAAAATAAATTTTAATAAAAAAACAAAAACATGGACACCAGGAGCTTCTTTAAACGTTCTCAGACAGCTGTTGAACATGCACTAAAAGGAAAGACTTAAGTATTCGAAAACGGGAACTCATCAATTTTGGTTCATCCATAACAGGTAGCGATTCTCGTCATACATAATTTTTATGTTTTGAGCTGGCTAAGTCTCCAAGTTCAAAGCAAAATATTCTTACTCTGTAAAATTAAATTTTTAGCGTTTTGGACCAGCGTTTGAAAAGGCTTTCATTTTTAGATTTTCTTCGATTTGGCTATGCTGTGACTGCGAAAATTTAGAAACACAACAGCAAAGTCATAGCAACTACACCTCCCAAAAGATCTTTATCGAAATTCTGAGCTTAAGTGCACCAAAATACCTGAAATTAATTGTTGATCTTTGAGGGGTAACTGGGGGTGCAGGGGGAAAACATTTTTTGTAAGATACTTATTATTTGAGTTGTCAAGGAATTCATTTACCTTGGCACTGCCGTAACCAGCAACAATGATGTCAGTCTGGAGATTAAGCGGAGAATAACAATTCCTAATAGGTGCTACTACGGTCTCATTAAGCAATTACGTTGCAGAGCTCTCCCTCGATCGACAAAGCTAACACTCTACAAGACGCTCATTCTACCTGTGCTTCTTTATGGCGCTGAGGCAAGGGTGGTTTCGACAACAGACGCAGCCGCTCTTGGGGTGTTCGAGAGGAAAGTTCTCCGCTAAATCTTTGGTCCTGTTCGAGTTGGCGACGACTATCGCATTCGAATGAACCACGAGCTGTATGAGCTCTACGCCGACATTGACATAGTTGAGCGTATAACAATACAGCGACTACGCTGGCTGGGTCATGTCCATCATATGGATAAAGAAACTCCAGCGAAAAAGGTATTCGAAGGGAAGGTCCCCGGTCAACGACGAAGAGGCAGGCCATGCCTCCGGTGGATAGACCAAGCTGATGAAGCCCTAACCACGCTTGGCATTAATAATTGGAGAAGGCGCGCGCAAAACAGAGGCGCCTGGCGAGAGCTAATGAGGTCGGCCGTAACCTGACAGCGGGTTGTTATGGCCATTTAGTAAGTATTTGAGCACTCCTAAATGAAGAGCTGTGATGCAAAACCCACCAAGCCCAAAAAAATGTAAATGTTTGATATTGTAGGAGGGGACATAAAAAATGTTTGTCTACAAGAATTCATACCCTAAGTTGTAAACAAAAAATTTTCCCTTCACAAACTTTTGATTGCAAAAATTTCTGATAAATTCTTTCTATCAAAACCCGCCAAGTCCACATTTCTGAAAATCAAAACTCGCCTAGTCCAATTTTATTTGTTATTTGGAGCCAAATATTCACTTGAGAAAAAATTATGAGTATTCCAAAAGCTATGAGAAGAAATCCAAATTAAAAGTAATCAATTCTTATTAATATGATATGAGAGTATTTAAGTCATAAATCCACCTTAAGAATATCAAAATCACAAAATAAATAAATATTGTAAGAAAAAACGTTGTTTTGAAATGAATTCAAGCTAAGCCATTTTTAAAAAATGATTTCGAAACCTTTAACTATTACTATTTTTCAAAATCCGCCAAACCCCGAGGTTTCACTTTCAAAACCAGCCAAGTCCACATTATCGATTTCAAAACCCACAGTTTTTGTTTCAAAACCAGCCAAGTCCAAACGTTTTTTTATTATAGTCCTTATAGGTCATAAAATGTAATGCAAAATCAGGATTTTAAAATCCTTTGACAACTATTACAATGGATCATCAATCTACTTTTTTACTAAAGTTAAATTTCAGTGGAATATAGTTTATTCGTTTTCCTAAAAAACTCAAAATATGGACTTGGCGGGTTTTGCATCTCAACTCTTCAAATATGTAATATAATTAAGGCTTACATTCTGGATTTTGATTCTTTTTTTTTGATGGCCTTTCTTTGTAACGTATTTGTAAAGTGTGATTTTAAGGTTATGTCAAAATCTAAGAGTGATGGGTAAGTTCTGACCTCGGATTCGTTTTTAGTACACCAAAACACATACCGTATGGTACCTCAACTTTCAACTGCAAGAATTTTTTTATGTGGACTTGTGATTTGAACAGTATTTTGATCGAATTTTACAGCCATTAGCATACACCGATATATATATGAACTTAAGAGGATTTTCTCACGAAATCAGGAAATATTTAATTTTTAAAATATTTACAAGACTTAAACGATTTTTAAAAAGAAGAAATTTTTAAGCCGCAAACTTGTTTAAAGTATGAGCAGTTATCGGGGTTAAGTTACACATCATAGCAAAATCATTTTCGATTTTAGCATCCCAATATCAAGATATTTCATAACGCAACTTTTATTCAATTCCTTTTTTACAAATATTCTACGATTAAGTATGCGAATAAATATTATTTTGCGGCGTTTTTTTAACGCATTTCATTCTGCTGCTGTTATCTCAATGGATTCTGCCACCATCGCCACTTAAAGCTCAGCCATAAATCGCAGATTTATTTACCTAATTCACAACATTTCCCTTCAAGTGCTTTCCCACTTTATGTACTCCAATGTGGCGCCTCTTCCAGCGTAATTTGCATACGATCGTAATAAACCATAACTTAATCCACTGCTGCTGTTATCTGTGCGCCCTTCTTTATGTAAACAATTGCGTCATTGACTGGCGCAAAGTATCTTTCTACTACTCGGTCATTCCGCAAATAAGTGCACACTTTTTTAGTCATAGTCTTCAATTTTTTCAGTTTTTTATAAGTACATATGCTGTAGAGGCTGTTAAAATATACATACATATGTTCATATACTAAGCTAAGTAAAACTTGAAAAAAATTGTTTACAATTAGGTTATTACAATTAAAAAATATACATACAGGCTATATGTATAAGCCAATCAAGCTTTCGAAAAAAGATTTTAAGAAGTTTGAGTTTTAATACTAATACTCGCCTCTGAGGCTACCTTTATAATAAAACAATTTTTTTTTATAAGATAAAAAATTTCATTCAATTAAAGCTTAAATGTGTTAAATGTTCAAATGTTCGATTTAAAGAAACATAAAGTTCATATTAAAAAGAATATATTTTTTACATTTCGGTTAAGAAATCTAATTTTTTAAAATTAAATAAAAAAAGTATTGTTTTACTACCCTTCAAAAATATTTGCATAGGGTGGTTTCTTAAGTGCTTGGTTTTTAAAAATTAAAAAATGAACAAAACTTTTGCAACCGTGAATGAAATTATTATTTCAAACAATACATGAATTCCTGCCATTTACTTTTTAAAGATTATTTTATGTAAATATTGCTCGTGGCTACACCTGAGGTGGTTCATCCGTAAGCTTCAATTTTAATATAATTTTTCCAGCGTTTCGGCCGGTATCTCATCAATGGCAACTGTAATGTTGTCTTCCACCTCTCAATAGGTCCATGTTATCGCGTGGCACCGTCTTGTTGAAACCATATATCAACTAAGTCCAATTCTTCCATTTAGGGTAAAAAAAAGTCGGTAACCATCACACGATACCTTGCTTCATTGACTGCAACGTTGCGATTTTCATTATTTTTGAAAAAGTACGGTCCAATGTTGCCGCCGGCCCACAAACCGCACCAAACAGTGGCTGCTCTTTAGGCCAAATTTGGCAATTCTGTTTGTTGACGTACCCATTGAGCCAAAAATTAGCTTCGGCGCTGAAGAAAATTTTTCGACAAAAAAATTGGAAAAACACTTTTCTCACTGAGCACGAATTTTGATAATAAAATTCAATGACTTGGAGACTTTGTTCGTTTATTAGTCTATTCATGGTAAAATGGCAAGTTTTACTGAGCATTTTTGGTTTTCACACATTTTATGAATCACGCTTGAGATGTGAAAAAAACTTACACTGAAAAAACAAATTTCAAAAAAAAATCACCCCTTTCCGTTGTTTTATTCACATAAACTTTAATTTATCTCTTAAAATATAGTTTGTACATTAGAATGAAATCAGAATTTTTTCTGCATTTTTTTATCCCACCGGTATGGGCTGTTTATTGTTACGTAACGCCCTATGGGGGGGGGGTGTCCCAGAGTTAGAAAAAAGATAAGAGTTTTGATGACCACAGGTTGCAAACTGATCTTTTTCATTTTTCGTATCTGGTTCGTCAGATTTATCCTGCTTATAATACTTTTTGCATAAAAAGTAATTCTTCATTTAACGACATTTCTTCTAACCATATTTAAATTTGTGTTTCGGAAGCAGACATCTTTAAAATTTAAAAAAAATGGGATACAAATTATTGTAAAAAAAAGCCAAAAAAAAAATATCCTTTAATACTAAGACTCGCCTTTCAGTCGCCACGAAGGCGTATAACTCCGCAACATAAGAGCACTATATGACGTGCGAGTGTTCTTAACTTTCTGTGTGTAACAGGTTACCCATTTCATATTCAACTCAAAATTTTTTACGGTTTGATACTCATGCTCTATAATTCTGAAACTGACATTACACTAAGATTATATTTTCATATGAGTGGTCTTACCTGACAGGCGCGGATCTAGAATTTTTTTTGGGGGGGGGGGGGTCACAGGATAGAAAAAAATCAAAAATAACAAGAATAACCAAATAAACAAAGCAAGCCGAATTTCTTCAATGAATAAAAACAAAGCCAGAATAACTTTATGCAAAAACTTGTCCAATTTGTTTTACTTGAAAATTCATTAAATGTACCTATATATAATTTTATTGTTTAAATTAATTGAATTTTAATTGAATTTACAGTCAAGTGCAGTAACCAATATATTGGTTTTAAGAGTACATTTTTTATATAAAAAAGTTTATAATTTTATATAAACAATAAATTAAAAATTTTTAATTTGTTTTAGTCGACTGAGTAAATTCAATTAATTTAATAATACTCAGTCGACTAAAACAAATTAAAAATTTCTAATTTATTGCTTATATAAAATTATAAACTTTTTTTATATAAAAAAATGTATGTACTCTTAAAACTAAGAAATGTCTTAGCTGATGAATGTTTTTATTTCGAATTTTCTTCTGAAACGTTTCCTCGTGTGTTTTTAAATGACTTGGCGCCTTTTATGGCAGCGTGGCTAACTTCACAGTTTGCAATCAAAACATTGAAAGCACAACAAGCGTTTAAAAACTTACGAACGTTTTCACTACTTCTGCTGCTGATTTTTCATTACATTTTATGACATAATCTATAAGGACTATAGTAAAAAAACGTTTGGACTTGGCGGGTTTTGAAACAAAAACTGTGGACTTGGCGGGTTTTGAAACAAAAACTGTGGACTTGGCTGGTTTTGAAAGTGAAACCTCGGGACCTGCCGGATTTTGAAAAATAATAGCAAAAGGCTTCGAAATCATTTTTATAAAAATGGCTTGGTTTAAATTAATTTCAAAACATTTGAATAAATGCAGATTGAAACTTTAATTACACAATATAATTTCCATTTTAAAATAACACAAAACTATTTGTATTTATGAAAGCCGCATCTTTTATGATGAAAAATTGGACTTGGCGGGTTTTGATTTTCAGAAATGTGCACTTACTTGGCGGGCTTTGATAAAAATAATTTATCAGAAATTTTTGCAATCAAAAGTTTGTGAAGGGAAACATTTTTTTTTTACAATTTGGAGTATGTAGGCTTGTAGACAAATATTTTTTCTGCCCCCTCCTACAATATCTCGCATTTTCATGTTTTAGGACTTGGCGGGTTTTGCATCTCAGCTCTTCAAATGATGCTTTTAGTTGGAACTTGTAAACAGATTGTAAACAGATGATAGTATATCAAGTATAGCTACAATCCAAATATAGAAAAAATAATTAAAAAGTCAGTCTGGTTTAAGAAAATTAGTCAAATTTGTTGATTTAGTCATTTCTGGATTCCAATTTTTTCAGAGTGCAAAAAAATAACTTAATTTTGGTCGTTTGGTTAGTTTCAGGTTTTTAAGTTTGCAAAAACTAGGTTTTGTTCGTTTGTTTTTTTTTTTGTTTTTCGGTTTGCAAAATATTGTTTCAGCTTTATTTTTTGAAATGCGGGCTGTTTTGGGGGGGCGGTTATGACCCCCCGTGACCCGCCCCCTTGGATCCGCGCCTGTTACCTGATCAATTTGAGAGATGTCATTATTTTGTGCAGTTCGAGCATTTCTAATTTTTATACAATTTGTATAGGGATATCCAGATACCCTGTCACCTTGGGAAAGTTTTTTTTTTTTTGCAACGAACAGAAGAGATAAGCTCGCACAGTACTAAACTAAGTTGGCACGAACGCATGCTTTGAAATTTTCAAATGATCGTAAGATATTGTAAAAAAACTGGATCGTTGCGCCAGGCGAGAATAAGAATTTTTGAATTGAGTTGAGTTGTTGTTGTATCAAAATCGACGCAAGCTGTCCTTATTCAGACGAGGCTATGGTTAAGCCTGCCGACGCACAATGCGGCCAAAGTTGCATTTTGCGGCCAAAATTTGAAAAAAAAGTTTCTAGATAGAATTTTTTTATCATTGTGTTAGCTAAAGGGATCCCCTAAGATGTGAAAACCGTTCACAGTAACTACCTGTACCCTAAGTTCTCTCTATTCTGTCAGTTGGAATGTGACCTTCGCCCAAGCACAACATTATTATAGATGAAAGGGAAAAGTTATAAGCATGTGAAAGTGCTTCGAGTAAAGAAAATCCAACAAAATCAAATGGAATCTACGTCTGAAGGTTAGTTAAATATGAACGTTAAAAATTTTTTCAATATCAATACTGTAACAGAAAATTATAAGAAATAAAATAAAGGAAGCGTATTTTTTTCGTTTTTTTTAAACAAAATTTGAGTCGTTATATGAAACAGTAATAACCCAGTGTGCCAAACGAATTCGTTTCTTCGTACTATTCATCCGTTTTGGATTCCGTTACGAATTCGTCTCGAACTCGTTTTCGTATGAAATTCCTCTCGAAAAAACGGAAGGATCGTCCGCATTAACGAATTCGTTTCGAATTCGTTTTTTGTTCGTTTATTGTTCACAAAACGAATTTTTTTGTTCATAAAAAAATTAATTTTATTTAAAAAAAAAAAAGTTTTATTACTTAATATGCAAATTGTAAGACTTTATTGCATATAATTTTATTTTATTATCAAATTAAATTTTACTTACGATTTACAAATTTCCAAAGTCAGGCTCGAACCCATGTCCCAGCGATTCATGGTCATGCGCGCTACCTACTAGGCTACCTGTCATATATTAAAATATATTTCAAAGGCGAATGATATCTTCTCTCATTTGATACGCTTTATTTACAAAAAACGATTTCGTTTCGAATTCGTTACGGACTTCAAATACGAATTCGTTTTTTGTTAATAAACCGGATCAGTTTCGAATTCGTTTTTTGTTCATAAAAAAAAATTAATGTTTTAAGCGACTTAAAATTGCTTAAAAGTTCAAAAAAAACTTATAAAATTTTGAACTCAAATTTTTTTGGAAAAACTTGAAAAATTTGGAAAAAAAATATTTTTTTCGACTTTTTAAACATTTCTAATTCGATTAAGAATAAAATTTTTGCAAAATTTTTCTTAGAAAATTTTTCCAAAATATTTAAACATTTCTAATTCGATTAAGACACAAAATTTTTTTTTGAAAATTTTTCTTTGAAAATTTTTTCGGAACTTTGATCTGTTTTATGAACAAAAAACGAATTCGAAACGGATTCGTTTTATGAACAAAAAACGAATTCGAAACGGATTCGTTTTATGAACAAAAAACGAATTCGAAACGGATTCGTATTTGAAGTCCGTTACGAATTCGAATCGAATTCGTTTTACTTACAAAAAACAAAATTCGCAACGATTTCGTTTTATGAACAAAAAACGAATTTGTTTATGACCAAAAAACGAATTCGTATTTGAAGTCCGTTGCGAATTCGAAACGAATTCGTTTTACTTACAAAAAACGGAATGCGCACAAAAGAATTCGTTTCGAATTCGAAAAGAATTCGCGTGCGTTTTTGTGCACATTGGGAACACGCTGTCGAATGCTGCCTTAAAACCTATTGGAGGTTACTTAGAAAGTAGTAGCTACTGAATAATACAAATTTCAGCTGCTACTATGCTACTTAATGAATGAATTACTGAATGAATTTTCGATAAATAAGTTACAATAATATATAAAAAATGAAAGAAATACAGCGTGAATATATATACAAACGTTAGGTTTTTCGCATGACCCGACGCCATATTGGATCCGCCATTTAGAGTTTTGCTGTTCTAACAGCGGATTCGTAATCAATGACCTCAAAAACCCCCTAGTACAAAATTGCAAATCATTTCTTTAAAGTTTCAAATTTTTCCGACGCCATATTGAATTTAGTGATTCTGACATCGACATTTGGATAGAATTACTTACATTTTCGAATTTTGGCCGCACTGTGCGACGCCATATTTTGTCCGCCACTTTGAATTTTGCAATTCTGAGACCGGATTCGTAATCAGCAACCCCAAAAACCTCCGAGCGCATATTTTGGAGTGATTTACTTGAATTTTGGCCGCAAAATGCGACTTTGGCCGCACTGTGCGACGTGGCCAATCTAAGGTAGAGAGTTCGAAGAAAGGTAGATGTCGCCGGACTTAGGAGTAGTTGTTGCCTTATCTGATTCGGTTCCTAGTCACACAACATAGGACGAAAAGAAGTTAAACGGCTATATAATTGAGGCTATGTTAATCTTGAAATCTATTAAAGTTACGAAACTTTTTAAAGAAAACATTTAAAACGTCACTACGCAGAGTTGATGAAAACTTATAATAAATTTATTGAGTTCGTAAAAAAATATGAACGTGGTCGTGTGAATCGTGACTAAGTCCCAATTTACACGAGACAATTGCTGCTAGTATTCCTCCAATGTGTGTCTTTTTTCGAATTCGCGATGCATGTCTGCTTATGATATGGGATGTTCCATAAATTTGGGATCTGGGTTATTAAAAATTGAGCACTACATGAAAGAACAACGTCAGCTGTCACGCTAACTTTTATTTTTCAAAAATAAATCCTAACCGTGCAATCGGCGCGATATTCAAATCTTGTGTGAATTTTAGGACACCTTCATATATTGAATTACTTTGCGTTGTTGCGTGTTGCTTCAATAAAACATTCCTACTCGTATCTTTTAAAGTTTAAGAGTGCTCATCGTATTTGTCACACTATGTTTCTTATGAAAGTTATAGCCCATTACAAATAATTTTTTTCAAAATTTAAGTATATACGGTTTTCCAGTTTAATTATTAAAAATTGAAAATATGTTTGTATTTTTATTGATAATTTTTTTTTAATTTTAATTTAATTTCAATTGGTTTTAAAATTTTTGGCTAGAAAATAGTTTTTTGAATCGTTATTACTTTATTGGTAAGAATTTTCTTATAGCTTCTTATATAAAGCTTAAATATACAGTCATGTGAAAAATAATAGGGACACTTACATTAAAAAAGTTCAAACACTCCTGTGCTTCTGTTTGAATAAATTGAGATAAAATTTTACATTACATTACTTGCTGGGATACCAGTGCAGTAAAGTACCGTTATCAGAGTAAAAATATTTTTCGTCGTTTCGAAGTTGTTGATTGTATTGTGAAGTGGGCTCAATTTAGCCTGTGCGAAATAATAGGGACACTTATATAAAGTAAGTTATATTTTTGAAGCTTTGTGGTTCTTAAACATTTATAAGTTAGAAATGCATTGCATATGAGATGAGCTAAAATTATAATTTGAAAAAATAACCAAATAATATAATGTAATTTAGTGTTTCAGAATGGGAAGATGACGTCATTGCAGCGTTCAGCTTCGTAGAGACATAAAAGACCTTCACGATAACGAATTTTCATAGCGAGAAATAGCCAGAACGTTGAATTGCTCCAAGAGAATGGTAGAAAATGCAATAAAATATACACCAAAGTCAAAGTGAAATTTGGTCTCATCTGACCACAGCATATTGCACCATTTCTGCACTGGCCAAATGACATGCTCCTCAGCGAAAAGTTACCTTTTACTGACGTCCTGTTTGGATTGGGAAGGTACTTTTCTAGATCTTTTTGCTTTAAATTTATTATAAATAAGCCTTTTCCGAATAGTCCAAGTGCTGACATCCATGGTAAGCTGTTTTTTTACTTCATTAGAACATGCAAAGGGGTTCTGTCTCACAAATCTCAACATAGTCCTCTCAAGAATTGGCGATATTTTTGACTTTGGTCCAGGCGTTTCCTTCTGTGGTGTATATTTTATTGCATTTTCTACCAATCTCTTGGAGCAATTCAACGTTCTGGCTATTTCTCGCTATGAAAATTCGTTATCGTGAAGGTCTTTTATGTCCCTACGAAGCTGAACGCTGCAATGACGTCATCTTCCCATTCTGAAACACTAAATTACATTATTTGGTTTTTTTTTCAAATTATAATTTTAGCTCATCTCATATGCAATGCATTTCTAACTTATAAATATTTAAAAACCACAAAGCTTCAAAAATATAACTTACTTTATATAAGTGTCCCTATTATTTCGCACAGGCTAAATTGAGCCCACTTCACAATACAATCAACAACTTCGAAACGACGAAAAATATTTTTACTCTGATAACGGTACTTTACTGCACTGGTATCCCAGCAAGTAATGTAATGTAAAATTTTATCTCAATTTATTCAAACAGAAGCACAGGAGTGTTTGAACTTTTTTAATGTAAGTGTCCCTATTATTTTTCACATGACTGTATGTGGCGATATAGCTCTACAACATATCAAAAATTCAAATGAATCGAAGGGTACGACCAAATAGGGGAGCATTTACTTGCGGAATGACCGTCTTGTTGAATATATAGAAAGTACTTAGTTGCTTGCCACTAGAGTTGAAGCGTTTTTCATACTTACATAGCTTCTGCTTTATGAGTTTCAGGAGCTTTAACGTACATATTCACAGCTAGTATCTGAGCTGCATCGTGGAGAGCCATCAAATGGGGTCAACGGGCAAGAATAATTGCTAACATTATTAAATAGTACTTTCAATTTTACCACTTTTCTATTCCACTATTTGAAATAATTATAAGCATCGCCACCCATAGAATCACTTATGATATACTAAATCATTTTGCAATAAGAGTGGTATTTGTTTTTCGTTATCAACTTTATCGTATTTGTTCATTAAAAGTTTATAATGAAGACTTAGGAACTTAACTATCTGAAAGCTACGATGAAGAAACAATTGGAAATTTTAAAGAATTTGTCTCTTGATAAAAATTTTAAGATTCTTAAAAATCTAATACACCTAAAAACAAGTAGTATATCTCATAACCCTGACGTATTGGTGTTGATGAAAAAACATCGCGTTTAGTGTTCTAAGGCCATTGGGACCTAACACATCTAGTCTGATCGCTTAAGTAGTAGTTGAAAAGTACGCCAAAAAATGCTTTAAGAAAAGATTGTTTCATTTGGGACCAAAGATACCTAAAAATAAGATTCATGCCAATGTGTTTCTAGTAACATACCATATGTATAATGCTTGAAAATCGTAAATTATAAAAATCGATTCCAGGTAATTCCCAATCGACCATGATACCCAAACAAAAGTTGTTCTACTAAGAAAAACTTTTAAATAAAGTACGAAAGCGCTTCCTTTAGCTTCTCTGAACTCCTATGAACAAATTATGATGGCTTATTAAGAAATTTCCGAAAACAAATTTTATAATTTTATCATTTTTAGCGTTATACGTTACTGGAAATACGAAATATGAAAAATAAACTTAAATTTAAAGTGATTACTCAAGGTTCTTAGCTTTTTTTTTCATTTTGGTTGGAGTAATTTGCCTCAAGTTAAAATGGCTAAAAAGATAACCGGTAAAAAATTGCCCGAAAAAATTTCTAAGTAAGTATAAGGAGATAATTATTTTATAGACGAAAACACATCTGTATTTCTGTCATGAAAGACTAATTTTTTCGAATTTTTTCCAACTTAAGGATTATTTTATTTATACATACATATTCGTTTATGATGAATGTAGACTTACCAGTAATTGGCGGACTTAAGAAAGTTGTAAATGGTAGCGCCAAATAAATTATAGCAATTTCTTCCACTGTCAAACCGATTGACTGCATGTGAATTGTAAGGTAAGGAAGCAGGGAGGACGTCGCTGTAAGTATAGAAAATATATAAAATTTATCAATAATAATTTAAATTTTTGCTTTAATTCTAATCGTGTCCAGCAGTATCTCTTTTCTTAAAAATAATTTTAAAAAAAAATCATTTTTGCCTTACAGATTATAACAATTTATAGTCAATAGCGGTCTTAGCTTTTCTTGATTTTTGCGGTTATCATACATGGAGCTCAATACACTAACGCCTCCTTTAGAGACAGTATGATTTCAACAAAAAATTTGTATCTTAATTAATTTAGAACAAGAAATTCGCCGAGAAAAACTGCATTTTCAGTTTCGTCAGAATTACGTGCAAAAAGTGATACCACCAGTGTTAAAAGAATCGCCATTTTCAGCCAAGGCACTGGGTATTTTCATTTTGTCATTCCGTTTGTAACGCGAAGAAAGTGGCGTGGCAGTTACAGAAAAGTATAAATAAACAGTGGCGTACCGTACGCAATCGGCGCCCGAGAATAAGATACAATATGGCGCCCCCTACTTACAAAACTTTCACCGTAAAATATTTTTATTTGCTAAAAATTACCCAATATTTACTGAGAAATCGCAATTTAAGAAAACACGCACATAGAAATTCACTTGTTCATAACTTTTTAAAAAATCCAAATTTTGCAAAAAAAAATTTAAGGCTTTAATATTGATCAATAAAACTTCAAAGTTATGCAATAAAAAGTTTAAGTTTAATAAGTTTACCATATCTCAATGTAAACAATTAATTTGTTTTCTCTGTGTATGAAATAGTGAACAAAAGCTTGAAACGATAAAGAAACTTACCAGTTTTTGAGTGAAAAATATATAGAAAACGTTAAGTGCTCGGTGGTACGCTATTCAGCGCTGAAACAAAAATATGTAACGTCAAAAAAGTAACTTTTTTTTTAGAGCACAGATGTACAATACTGATCGATTAATGAACTTTGGAAAGTAACGGACAATCAATCTTTTTTTGAAATAATTGTGGGATAAATTTGTTTCAGAGTATTTTGTTATCTTATGGTAGTGGTAGTAAACAAAAAACTCAAAGCAACGAAGTAATTCTTCAAGTCTTGTTCTTGATTTAAAAAAAAAAAAATAAATAAAATAAAAATCTCTTAACGTCATCAATTTTAATTGTTTGTAACAAAAACATTGATGTACCAAGCTCCTAGAGGAATTTAGGAAATAAAGCACTACTACTACACACAACGCTACTATTGATCATAGTATATTTTAATCAGGCATCATTTACCCAATTGTCAGAATTGTGAAGTGTAAAACAAAATACATATGACCATTTTAAATGATTTAATTTTTTAAATACATAATTAAAGAGGAACAGCAAAAAGTTGATCATATTGCATTTTGTGATTCATTATTTTCACACATGCAAATTTGAAAGACTGAAGTCACCTTCAGACAGGGCTGGAGCAACCATCTGTGCAGAGAGTGCAAATGCACAAGGCGCTAATCTCATCACAACAGATTCAAAAATAAAAAATATTTTAAGGATAAATGAACTCAAACATAGCAAACATATTAGAACTTGTGGAAAGTGAAGCCTAGCACGCAGATTTTCTAACTACAGCGGCTTAACATAGAAAACACTGCACGCAGCTATCCTGCCCTCAGAAACAAAAAGGACGCATCTTAAAAAAATGCATATTCATGATTCTTATTGCATCGGATAGCTCAAAAAAATTACGCGTCTAATGAACTACTTCAAATGCCGATATCTCTGTTCAAACATATAAAAAATCTCCTAAGAGAATTTTCTCTATCTCAATTTTACAGGTATTATAAATAAATAAATCTTCAAAAGAGTGGTAAGACTACAAAACACTTACAAGACTTTAGACTTAAGTGGAAAAGATCGTTCCGTACTGTCGATGAAACACCTGTACAAAATTTAATGAAGGGCTATAAGAAAAAACTAATAAATTTTTATATATAAAAAAAATTGTTAATCAGTTTTTGGTTATTTATAAATAAAAAAAAGAAAATAGATCAAAAAGTTTACTTTTTTTTATTTTGTTTCACAAGCACTTTTTCTACATTAATTACATCATAACAAAGTGTGTAAGTAAATATAAAGCTGACCAATTATCTTAACGGAAGAAATTTAAACATCTTGAGCCAGGTCTAATGGTTTTTTGCGTTTTAATCGTCGTGACATCCATTGAGTTTGCAGAATGTTCGATGCTTCTGCATTAACATGCTTTCGGATTCTATCTTGTTGATCTTTGGCATAGGATTTTATCTCATCTGCAACTGTGTTCACACCTAAGTCTCGACGAAGATCGCAATTACGGACGTACCATGGAGCATTCGTTATTGCTCTTAGCGTAGTGTTTTGGTAACTTTTTATTAATTTTTTATTGGAGTTGGAAGTACATCCCCAGAGTTGTGCACCATATGACCAGATGCGTCTTAACACCTGTTTATAAACCATAACTTTATTTTGGATGCTCAAAGCAGAGCGTCGGCCTAGTAGACATTTCATTGAATTGAACTTGAGGCTGAGCTCTTCCCGTTTCTTTTTCACATGTTCATTCCAGCGCAGTTTTGCATCTAATGTCATGCCTAAGTATTTGGCTGAGTTGGAGTGTGGGATTTGTATACCATCGATGTAGAGAGGCAAATATCGAATGTTTTTATTTGTGAAATTAACATGAACTGTTTTAAGTTTATTTAGAGCTATTCTCCATTTTCGATTATTGATTCGATTTCTGTGTCACCTACCGTGATCAATACAGTGTCATCAGCAAATGTGGCTATTGTTGTACCCGTATCATTGGGGATATCGTAGGTGTATAAAAGATACAAAAGCGGGCCTAGTATACTACCATGTGGTACTCCGGCGTTGAAGTTGAGCAATTCAGAATAAGCGTCACCTGAACAAACTTTTTTTCCTCTAACGATTTCTCTATTATGTTGGTTATACGATGAACTTGGTCTATGGTGGAGTGCTGTTTTCTGAACCCGAATTGATGGTTTGGTATAATTCTTCTTCGTTCAATTATGGGACTCAACCTTCTTAATGGAATTATTTCAAAAAGTTTTGACATCATTGGGAGAAGCGATATTGTTCTATATGAGCTGACCTCATTGGCTTTTTTTCCGGATTTTAGTATCATTATGACTTCTGAAACTTTCCACAATAGAGGCATGTATTTCAACTTGAGAGAAGAGCTTAAAATCTGAGTCAGTTTAAAAATACATTTGATTGAAAGCTGTCGCAGTAATTCCGTAGTTATAAGATCAAAGCCTGGAGTCTTTTTGGGCTTAAGATCTTTGATAATTATTTTAACAACCTCGAGATCTGAAGCGAGTGGTAATACATCATTTTGTTGAGTTTCAGGGTCAAAATTAGTATCAGATGAACTTCAAGTGATATGAAAACACCAGCTAAGTGGTCAGAGAATACTTTTGCTTTCTCCTGTTCATCTCTGGCCCATTCGCCCAGATTGTTTTTAATTGGTGCATCCTGGATGGAAGGCCTATTTATATTTTAAGTGCACTTCCAAAGCGAGTAGTTGGTGCTTTTAACTTAAGTTAGCAGACTTATTTTTGATTTAAATGCATCATTTTTGAATTGACTAATTCGCTGACTCAGCTCCTTAGATATTTTGTTTAATTCCGTTTTGAAGTGCGGAAATCTTGTTTGTTGCCACTTACGTCGAATTTTTCTTTTCTCTGACAGAATCATTCGAATATTTTCAGGATATTTATTGCTTTTTATTTTCAAAGGAGTTGAGGGTGTGCAACGCCACCATCTTCAAATTGGTTGAAAGTTGAGATTTCAGCTGTTAAATTGATATTTTCATCTGTAGGTTTTCTAAAATACTGCCAGTATGTCCTTTTGTTGTGTAAGAAAGGTGGTTCCTTACACATTATGAGGGACTCAAACAGAGTGAGACAAACAGGAGTGTGGTCAGAGTTTAATTCCAGCCCATCTTCGACTAGAAAGTTGTTTAGTGGTAAATGTTTAATTATATAAAAGTCAATCAAATCGGGTATTTTTTTATAACTGAAAAAACAAACCGAAAGTTTTTTCTGGGACAGTCCTTAATTATGCTATTAATACATAGGTAGCATACTGCTTAAGTACCAGTACTACTCAGCAGATTTATATTTTGTCTACTATGAACTTTGAAGTGCAAAAATATTAATTTTTTGGCGGAAAAACAATTGTGTAAAATGTCTGGCGACGAAAAGAAGTTGATAAAAATGAAAAAGAAATATAAACATAGGAGACTTATGCTGAAAACACATGTGCACACTTTCTGCTACAGCAAAACTTAAGTACATTGATTCTAATGGCCATAAACACATGTAAACTCTGCTTTACAATGCAATACTCCAAGTATTTGCCGCAGAGCATTCATGTCTTCCACGTTTCAAGACTTCTTATTAAACACATGATTTAATTATATAGTTTGCCGCCAGATGTCAAAATTTTAGAATGCAGCAATGGGAAAGTAAAATCACAACAAAAGAAAAATATTCTTACGTGAAACATATACAGCGAGCCACAAAACTGTTCACGAAAAAACATATTTCTAGTTTTAAGGCTGTATTTTTTTTTTTTTTTTTTTTTTTGTAATAAAGGTTTTAAAAAAAAGTATGCATAAAACTTGAAAATTGTTTATTTTAGCTAAATAAAATCAAAACTAATAGCCCAGTCAAATTAAACGAAAAAAAGGCGTGAGTTTGCAATAATTCGCATAGAGCTGAAAATTGGTACAGGTGTTAAATACACCATTACATATGAAGTCCCCACCGATCCAACCTCTGCAAAAAAATTTTATTCAAGGTCAAAACTGAGAAATATCGGTTTTTCTCACATTTCTCTTAAACGGTAAGTGCTGTCGTAAAAGTTGTTTAAAAAAAGATTTAGATCATGCAATTGTCCACTATAATGGCTCAAGGTTTTTTTCTCTACAAACTACCATTCCTGAGATATATTGATTTGAAAAGTTGGAAAAGTCGTATTCTGCATGAGGTATTGTACTTGTTGCATTTTTTTGTAATGTTGTTTCCCAAGTAGGCATTTTTTGAAAAAGCTGCGCTAGTATTAATGTTTATTCTTATTTTTTGAGACATCTTCCGATAGTATTAAGAGTTTATTTGCTGTGAACAAACATTAATTTTAATATTTTGGATTTCAATTTGTGCCGTTGAATAATTTTCAAAAAAATGTCACAAGTTTGTTTTATTTGTTAGTAACCATTGAGTGAAAGTGAAATTGCTGTTGTTGATCGAGGAATAAAGACTTTGATTGATTCAAGTGTTGAAAGAAATTATGGGTTTTGTGAATTCTTGAATGTTCGGCGTAAAGTATATCAAGTTGCTACACTTGCATTTAAGGATTCTATTCTGAAGGTAGCTCAGACTCGTTCAGATGACGTAGCAAAAGCTGTTGTTGCACACATTGAGAATGAATGTGACTTAGTAGCTGCTGAAGCTAAATATCATAATAACTGTTATAATTCCTTTTTGAGGCCCACTACGGGGGGTAAAATCGGTCGTCCTGAAAATGAATTTGTTACTTTAACGATGAAAGATATCTTTGCATACATTGAAAATAATGATGATTGTCAGTTTTCATTGCAAGAATTGAAAGATGTTTGCAAAAATCCGGATATAGATAAAAGAACAATTAAAGCAGAATTAAAGTTAAAATATGGTAATAAAATTATTATAACTGAGAAACTAGGAGGCTTAACAATTATAAGTTTTATTGACAGTCAGCACGATATTCTTTACAAAGCTTGGTATGACATTAAAAAACAAAATGAAAAAGAAGAACGATTTAGAATACTGAAAGCTGCAGCAGTAATCATTCGCGAGGATATTCAATCTGCAGTGTTTGACAATAATAATTACCCCCGCCTAGTCAAATGTTTGAAAATATTAACAGCGATATTCCCGAGTCTTAGAGCTATTTTTTGGAGTAATTTTTAAAGAAAGACGATTTAAATTAGAACATTTGAACTTAATATACGTATGTACATTGTACAACTATCAGCCACTCTATTATGGCTGCTGTTCGACCTAGGTCTTTCAAATTCAGATTGTAATTGGGTCTCTCAGCTTTTTTTCATCGACGATTTGGATCAAAACGTCTTGTAGAGATTTTTTCGTCTTTTGGCTTGTGTGCATCTTACAATGATGCAATAATGTATGAGGCAGAAGTAGCTCTTCATCGTCCGCCAGAATCTGGGACATTTATTCAATATGTTGCAGACAATGCTGATACAAATGTATATACATTATACGGTCATAATACGCTCCACATAATGGGTATTGTTCAAATTATTACTTCAAAAAATTCACTTATAGCAGAAGAGCCTACATCACGAATAAGTAAAGTCGTTTTAGCAAAAGATTTTGCGGCAAAAGCTCATGTGCCAAAGCGAGTCTATCAAAAAGATGGTGTAGGATATAGTAAAATAACTGTGCAGAATTTTGCTTATGAAATTTATAGCACAATATCTTTGTTATATCTAAATTATTCGAAAAACATAGTGATTTAATTGATTGCGCAGAAGTATTCTCAAAGATTGACTCTTCTCCACACGACATCTTCTCAAATGGAATGCGCTTTCTTCTTGCTATATATGGAGCTCCAAAAAAAATGATTCTATAGACAAGTATACATACATAGGTATATACAGTTATCTTGTCTTCGTCCAACATCTGCTTCTGCTTTACAACATTTATATTGTGTATACCAGGGAAGGGCACTTAGTGCCTCAATTTACTCACATTGCTCTAACCGTTATTCGACGCACAACCAAGCGAAAAAAAATTCCCAGAATTTCAACGCTATCGAGGCACAAAATTCGCAGAATTTCAACGCTATTACAGCGTTGACTTGAATTCAAATGAAAACAAAAACAAAACACAAAGGCATAAATGACGGCGCCGCATTGTGTCTTGAGGAATGTAGTAATTGTTTTTGTTTGAAGTGTAATTTGTTTTTTTTTGTGCTAATGGAAATTTTGGAAATGAAAGTAAAAAAAACTTTAAAATTTCGTTTGTTGTTGCTTGATGTTGTTGTTTTCCTCTTTCGTTATATTTTTGTGCCCACCGCTGGTGTATACTATCAAGTTCAAGTGTTTCAAGTGTTCTGTTTTCGTTTTACATATGAATTGTACTAGGAAACAAAGTGGATGCGCCGTTCGCAGGTTTGGTCTAGGAAGCTGAAATTTTGGGAGAATTTTCTTCAAACTCTATTCTATTATATAGGCATATATGACCGCAAATTTTTAAGAAAAAAAAATAAAAATACCTCCTTCGGGTGTATTTTTTCCGCATTTTTAGTCACTCGAAAAATGTGGGCGTGGTTTTACAACAGTGGGTGGCGTCCCCCATTCAACTAAAAATCCCAAAACGCTATACCTTGCACTTATGGCAGACTTTTTCTACGTTTTAGTAAGTCGGTTTTTTCGTTAAATTTCAACGAAATTGGAAATAAACTCTGCCCGCGACGTTTACAGGTTTAAGCTAGGAAGTTCAAATGTTGGTACAATTATTTTTATTCTTTAAGCTATAATATAGGAAAAAATAAATAAAATCCCTCTCCAAAAGTTTGAAAAAAAAACACCCTAATGTTTATGTACATTAAAATATTTACTCAAGGGCTCGATATAATAGCTTTAATCCTATTGGGTAACGTTAAAATTGTTGAGCCAAAAATAAAGAATGTGAGAGCACAAAAATTTAATTCTCCACTAGGCATAAATTGGCCTTGCGCCGCCCCTGCCCTTAACAAAATTTAAGCTGCAGTTAAGGAAATTGTCATATCGGGTTGAAAACATGTGCCACTAGTTAGTGATGCACAAGCCACTTCAGCACGCGTTGTACGCGCGAATTGCGCAACGTCGATGACCAGAACTTCTCCATCATAGGTTTTGTTTCAATGATTGTGTGGCAAATATCACGTAGAGCCTGTTAATAATTTTACATTTTACGACAAGCCAGAAACGTAATTAACAATGAAATAAAAACTTCAATTAATTGAAAAAATTGACACATTCTTAAAATGTTGCTGCTGTAAAATCAACGGAAATAAATAAAAATGTTTTTAATTGCAATCCTCGACTTTGCATTTCCAGTGTTTCAAGAGTTGCTTAACTTTAATTCTAATGTCAATGCTAAATATCAGAGCTGGGTAGTTTTGATTACTTTCCAATACCAAAATTTTTAAAAAAAACTCTCAAATTCTAACCGCTTCATTCTCATTTCTCTTCAAATAATTGTAACATGTACTTAAACATAGTTTATTCCATTTTAGGGAATATTAGTTTAGGATAAATTTTTTCAATTTAATCTCAAAAGGAATGATAATTTTCGACTCTATTCATGGACACAAAATAAGAATTGATAGAAAACGAAATTCGAGAATCACTAGATGTGACTTTGAATCCCCGATGGGTTCAGTCTTAGTCAATTTTCGGCCTCTCCACATCGTCTTGTCAACACAACGGAAGAAGAGGTAAGACATACTGTCGTTTGGACCATCTTTAGATGTTTTCTCATTTACTTTTAGATTTCTGTTTACGTACTGAAGTAATTTTATTTTTGCTTTTATATTATTCCATGTAAAGAAATATATTTTAATTTCAAAACTATAGAAATATGTGCAAATTTTTTAGAATTTTCAAAAAATTAACATCTGTTAGCGGTGTTGACACTTTGTGTATGCGTAAGCAAAGAATTATATATTAAAGAACTACGCTCCCAGAAATGTCGATAATTGGAACGTGTTACTAATTCAAAGACCTTAGAAATACGGTCTTAGAATGAGGGGAAATGCGACATTGCGCATTGGGATTTTTAGCAACGAAGCTGAAATTCCCTCTGATCTGCCATTTTCTATTTTATTAAGATTTTTTATTTTATTTATTTAAATTAATAGAGAAGTTTTTTGAAAATACGAAATGAAAATAAATGCTATATGAATTGATAATTAAAAAAAAGAGGAAACTTTTCGGCAATTACAAAATAATTTCAATATTAGTTTTGATTATTAAATGGAGGAAAATCCTGATGATTTTACTCACTAATAATAATTAGTTCCGCCATTTTTTATTTGCATAACCCATATTAATTAATTTATTTAGCTGCATTTGAGAAAATTCCTTTGTATTGCTACCAGGCAATCAGCAAATCCAACAACATGATTTTTATTTTGACTTCTTCAAACTTGCAAATTTGCAGCTGTTGCCGCGTAAATTTTGTTGTTGGTTTTTCTTCAGAAAAATTCAGTTGAAAAAATCCTAAAAAAAATTGCGTGTATTTGTTGTTGCTTTTTTGTAGTTTACAACTGATACCGTTATTTGTAATTTTGTTGGTATTTTTTCGGCAGAAAAATCACAAAAATGATACTTATGTTGTTTGCTTGTGTGTGTGCTCAAATTAGGCTATATTTTGCAACCAGGATTTTTCCTTTGGGGGCTTTAAATATATAGAAATTATGATCTTATATTTTTCAATTTTCTTGTTTTACTTGAAACAAATCATTAGATAAAACAAGTTAATACTAAATTTAATTATTAACTTGTTTCAACTAATGATTCGTTTTAAGTAAAACAAAAAAATTGAAAAATATAAGTTCATAATTTCTATATATTTATAGCCCCCGAAGCAAAAATCCTGGTTGCAAAAAACAGCCTAATTTGAGCACACACACACGCAAACAACATAAATATAATTTTTGTGATTTTTCTGCCGCAAAAATACCAACAAAATTACAAATAACAGTATCAGTTGTAAACTACAAAAAAGCAACAACAAATACACGCAATTTTTTTTATGATTTTTTCAACTGAATTTTTCTGAAGAAAAACCAACAATAAAATTTACGCGGCAACAGCTGCAAATTTGCAAGTTTGAAGAAGTCAAAATAAAAATCATGTTGTTGGATTTGCTGATTGCCTGGTAGCAATACAAAGGAATTTTCTCAAATGCAGCTAAATAAATTAATTAATATGGGTTATGCAAATAAAAAATGGCGGAACTAATTATTATTAGTGAGTAAAATCATCAGGATTTTCCTCCATTTAATAATCAAAACTAATAATGAAATTATTTTGTAATTGCCGAAAAGTTTCCTCTTTTTTTTAATTATCAATTCATATAGCATTTATTTTCATTTCGTATTTTCAAAAAACTTCTCTATTAATTTAAATAAATAAAATAAAAAATCTTAATAAAATAGAAAATGGCAGATCAGAGGGAATTTCAGCTTCGTTGCTAAAAATCCCAATGCGCAATGTCGCATTTCCCCTCATTCTAAGACCGTATTTCTAAGGTCTTTGAATTAGTAACACGTTCCAATTATCGACATTTCTGGGAGCGTAGTTCTTTAATATATAATTCTTTGCCCATATTAATTAATTTATTTAGCTGCATTTGAGAAAATTCCTTTGTATTGCTACCAGGCAATCAGCAAATCCAACAACATGATTTTTATTTTGACTTCTTCAAACTTGCAAATTTGCAGCTGTTGCCGCGTAAATTTTATTGTTGGTTTTTCTTCAGAAAAATTCAGTTGAAAAAATCATAAAAAAAATTGCGTGTATTTGTTGTTGCTTTTTTGTAGTTTACAACTGATACTGTTATTTGTAATTTTGTTGGTATTTTTGCGGCAGAAAAATCACAAAAATTATATTTATGTTGTTTGCGTGTGTGTGTGCTCAAATTAGGCTGTTTTTTGCAACCAGGATTTTTGCTTCGGGGGCTATAAATATATAGAAATTATGAACTTATATTTTTCAATTTTTTTATTTTACTTAAAACGAATCATTAGTTGAAACAAGTTAATAATAAATAAGTTCAATTAGAATAGCTTAGTCACTAGAACTGATTCTGCATTTAAAACAACACGAAAATCATATTTTCAAAGATAAAAAAATGGAGATTTCTTTAAAATTAACATGAAACTAAATCAATGTGCCAAAATACACTACTGCTATCGCCATGTTATTTAAATTTGGGCTTAAGCCTTTCTGAATCAAGAAATATTGATATAAGGGGCTTAGCACCCTTGATCCCTTGATCAAGTACGTACATTTTTCGGCTCAAACTGAAAAATAAAAATGATATTCATGTTGTTTTATTTGCTGAGCGCCTGCTTCAAACAAAATTTCATTTGTCTTACGGATTGAATTGAAATTATTTTACAAAACACAAAATATTTCTATAATTTCTATATTTTTCTAAATTGTCATGGAAATAACAATAAAAATAAAGGTTAACCTAAATTGTCACATTAAAATCTGACAGCGAAATGTGGCTTCGTAGCTGTCAAAATCTAGTGCAAAATGTAAACAACAAAAATTGAGTTGATAAATTTTTGACAGCTACGAAGCCACATTTTGCTGTCAGATTTTAATGCGACAATTTAGGTTAACCTTTATTTTTATTTCCATGATCATTTTGAAAAATATAGAAATTATAGAAATATTTTGAGTTTTGTAAAATAATTTCAATTCAATCCGTAAGACAAATGAAATTTTGTTTGAAGCAGGCGCTCAGCAAATAAAACAACATGAATATCATTTTTATTTTTCAGTATGAGCCGAAAAATGTACGTACTTGATCAAGGGATCAAGGGTGCTAAGCCCCTCATATGAATATTTCTGGATTCGGAAAGGCTTAAGCCCAAATTAAAATAACACGACGATAGCAGTAGTGTATTTTGACATATTGATTTAGTTTCCGTGTTAATTTTAAAGAAATCTCCATTTTGTATCTATGAAAATTTGATTTTCGTGTTTTTTTAAATGCAGGATCAGGTCTAGTAATTAAGCTATTCCTATTAAACTTATTTAGTATTAACTTGTTTTATCTAATGATTTGTTTCAAGTAAAACAAGAAAATTGAAAAATATAAGATCATAATTTCTATATATTTAAAGCCCCCAAAGGAAAAATCCTGGTTGCAAAATATAGCCTAATTTGAGCACACACACAAGCAAACAACATAAGTATCATTTTTGTGATTTTTCTGCCGAAAAAATACCAACAAAATTACAAATAACGGTATCAGTTGTAAACTACAAAAAAGCAACAACAAATACACGCAATTTTTTTTAGGATTTTTTCAACTGAATTTTTCTGAAGAAAAACCAACAACAAAATTTACGCGGCAACAGCTGCAAATTTGCAAGTTTGAAGAAGTCAAAATAAAAATCATGTTGTTGGATTTGCTGATTGCCTGGTAGCAATACAAAGGAATTTTCTCAAATGCAGCTAAATAAATTAATTAATATGGGTTATGCAAATAAAAAATGGCGGAACTAATTATTATTAGTGAGTAAAATCATCAGGATTTTCCTCCATTTAATAATCAAAACTAATATTGAAATTATTTTGTAATTGCCGAAAAGTTTCCTCTTTTTTTTAATTATCAATTCATATAGCATTTATTTTCATTTCGTATTTTCAAAAAACTTCTCTATTAATTTAAATAAATAAAATAAAAAATCTTAATAAAATAGAAAATGGCAGATCAGAGGGAATTTCAGCTTCGTTGCTAAAAATCCCAATGCGCAATGTCGCATTTCCCCTCATTCTAAGACCGTATTTCTAAGGTCTTTGAATTAGTAACACGTTCCAATTATCGACATTTCTGGGAGCGTAGTTCTTTAATATATAATTCTTTGCCGTAGGTGCGTCGTTCCTATGTAGAGCGTTAGAAAGAAAACTGCATAGTGAAAACTGTAAAATTTACATAGAGCCAAATGATTTTTTATTTTATTTTATTATAATCATATTCACTACTTTTTTACAAATCTTCATAATATAACATGTTTCTTTTATAACATATATGGGGCATTTCAGGCGAAGCGGGCAATGAAAATAAAGTGAGGTCGTGAAATTTGTTTAAGTTCCGGTTAGTTATTCATCTAGTAGACATAAATTTTTTTTTCGTATGAGGCTTAATTGCCGAGTTATGGGCTTCTGAAGAATTGGCGAAGTTTAAGGACCGTTATTTTTGAACGCTGTTATTCGAATCAAGGAACTTATAATAAAATATAAAAAATATTGATTTAACTAGTCTAAAATTTTTTTATGTATGGAAAACCGGAAGTAAAAATTTTAAATCAAATTTTCAGTAACTTCGACATAATATTTTTTAAATATATTATTTTTAAAAAAAAAGCCTTAAGTATATAGATGCTTCATAAAAAAAATTTTAACGTGATCGATATTAGTTAAGGAGATATATAAATTAAAGTACTTAAGAAAAAGTCACGTCCCATACAAAGTGCGACACGTAAGCACTTCAATTCATATATCTCGTAAACTAATGTAGATCACGTTAAAAAAATTTTAGTATATTACCGGTATATTTTATGCTTTATTTTAAAGTTAAAATAAAAAAAATAAAATATGTCGAAATTAGTTCAATTCTAAGATGAAATTTTCACTTCCGGTTTTCCACAAGAAAAAAAAAAAACTCAAATTTCCAATCTGATTTCATAATTGAAAAGAACAGTAAATTTTCTATTGAAACCACATTGTTTTATATTTTATTGAAATTTTGTTAAGTTCGAAAAACTGCTTCCCAAAAATCCATTATTCATATTACGTCAATTTTCGGAAGTCCACAACTTGACAACTAAGCCTTATATAAAAAAAAAAAATTAAGTGTTTACATCTTCTAGAAGTAGAATTTAGTCGAATATGAACAAATTTCTAAATCTCATTTTTTTGCAATGTCCGCTTCGCCTGAAATGCCCCATATGTAAGTACTATGTGAATAGTTGAGCCATTTTTTATTCAAAACCACTTCAGTAATTAAAAAATTCATTTTATATAATTTGATGTTCGACGTTAACTGTTGGATGTTCATCAATGCTTTAAATTTATATTTAGAAAACAAAAACAAATGAATAAATTTATTCAAAAAAGAGTTAAAGTAGAAAGATGCCTCAGATATAAGGGAGACAAGCAAACAAAAAAGAGAGAAGAAAAAAAAATCACAATCAATATGTAGTATAAGGGAGATAAAAAATCAGTTTTCATTTTAGGAAACACTACGCATCAAGATCTCGCTTTCATTTGAATTTTGCTCAAAAAGCGATGTTTTTACGCCTCTCAGAAAAACGTGGATTGATCTCAATGATCTTTAAAAATCCGGAAGCTTATTAAATAATCTACATGATAAAATTGGAAAGCAATTTCGATAATTTATTGTGCGAAATGAAGGCACACAAACAAATAATCCAAGGTTATCTCTCAGGTTGTAGTTATCTAAATACCACTTCTAATGAAAAAAATTTTTAAAACTTTGAAATAAAACAAATGTTTTAGGAGCAAAATATTCAGGAATCTAAATAGCTCCATTGAGTGGTGTAAACGGTGTCTTCCACAGATTGTTCTTACAACACACATTTGCAAGGTCAGTAGTTGCTGTATTTTATTTCGATATGATCCGCCCCAGCAACTGATCCCATATTGAAGCTTCGATTGAAACACTCCAAAATAGAACATGAAATAGAAATGATCTGGGGATGTTTTTCTTGCAATGTTCGTGGTCATCTATACAATTTAGAAGGAACTATGAATGCGAAAAATATGGGCAAGTTATAAGGCAGAACTAGAACCCGGTGCTTAAAAAGCACTTATCCTGCACTAAGGATGCAATTTTACAGAACGATTTTGCGCCTTGCCATCGTGCGAAATTGGTAAATCGTGTATGTAAGTTTTCTATGATTCTTACAAGCTTTAAAATTATATACAGGATATTAAAAAAACAAATCATGTTTTTATAGCTCGGAAAAATATTCACGGATCTCGAAATTTCGCGTCTGACCTGGCTTGGAAACTCGCTGGACCTGAATTCTATCGTGCACTTTTTGGCATATAATGAAGGTCAAAGTGACTGACCAGAAGCTCGAAAAAAAATCAATTTTAGCTTTAGATAAGCTTTGATATAATATGAAACAAGACGATAACCTCACTTTCCTGCGCACTTTTCCAGCATTTTGATTTCTTTCGCCAAGGAAAATAAGAACAAACGCAAATTTTCAAAATAGATGAAAATAAATAAGTAAAATCTGTTATTGATTTTTGTTGTTCTTCAATATACTGTTTTTTGCCTTGCGTTTTGCTTCTTTATCCTACATTACGGGGACGGTATATTAGATTTATAGTAGCCAGCCTATGAAATAAAATACAAAATCGCTTTAAATAATACAATAAAATTTCTATTCCTTGGATTTCCACATTTGTCTTTCTTTTCAATAATTTATATAAAATTAAGGGAACCGAAATTATTTGTCTACAGTTGCTTTAGTATGCATTGTTACTGTTTACAATGTTTGTGTGATGGATTGAAATAACCACAGTGATGTTCAATACATTAACTCGGTAAAAGGTAAATGCGAATGACTACTTTTTCCAGATCTTTAAAAAGTGCTTGTTTTCCTTGTAGGAACGAGTTCCAATGTTATTTGGTATACGCGTCAAAATCTTTATGATATAATGAAAAACTCTGGCAGTACTGGGCTTAATAACAAATGCAACTTTTTAAGCGAACAACTTAAAGAACGCATTAAGCCATCAGAGGAATATATGGAACCTTTTACTGGCATTGTGAAACGTTTCCTTCCTGAACATAAAATTCAATGGACTAGGTCAAATAGACACGAAGAGCGCTTCCTCAAAGCAAATCGAGTTTGGCTAGATGCTTCTATAGGGTTTAATTTGACACAAGGGAAACGTGGTCGCAAAGAATTGCCATTCCAAGAATCTAACGAGAGGACCAAAGCAAAGAAATCCAAAGGTTTAAGAGATTGCACATCCTTATCTGTATTAGATTATGCTACTCAAATCAGCTTCAGAGCTTCTGGACAAGTAGATTCATCTAAGCTATTAAAAGATATAACAACCTCACCATCGTGAGCGATGAAATTCCGCCAGTATGTTGTTAAAGTAAAACGATCAAATCAACTCTCAAAGGAAAAAGCGATATCTGTTTTAGTGGCAGCTAAATTGTCTCGACATCAATATAACATTATAAGTCAGTCCGCTCCAGAAAAATGCCCTTATACTTACATATGTGCAATTAGATAAAAATATTGTTACCCAAGAAGCGAATATGTATATTCAAAAAAAACGGTAGCACACCGTGTGGGGCCACTTCTAAAGATTTCAATAAAATTGATGATTTGGTTAATAAAGTTGTAAACACCGAAAATCTAAAATTTGGGCTGTCTATGCTTCATGGCTGGATTCAATTTTTTGAGTGCCTGCTGCACATAGCATACATACTGCCAATATAAAAGTGGTAGGCTCGTGCAGAAAGTAAGTAATTTTTAGTAACTTACAAACTAAGTCCCGCATACAAAAAGAATTCAGAAGTAAAATTGGGCTGATTGTGGACATACCAAAGCCCAGATTCGGTAACTCGAATGATGGCAACACTACAAGGCGTTTCTTGGGAAATGCCGATTTGTCAGCGACCATTTCCAAAATCGACATCAATTTGATAAAAAATATGCACAATATTTTAATAATTGTTTCTAGTGGCCATCGAAACGACACGGGAAAGTTTTGCAATTTTGCTTTAAGTTGTGCAAAATCTTTTGTCAAGCAATATTCTTGGTATAATATGCCAACAACACTGCATAAATATTTCATTCACGGTCAAGACGTCATTGCCCATGCATTATTGCCAATCAGTCGATTATCTGAAGAAGCTCAGGAAGCCAAAAATAAAGTATTTAAGGTTTTCAGGGAATATTTTTCCCGAAAATGTAGCAGAGAAAAAACAAACGAAGTCATTTTGAATAGGATTCTTATCAGTTCTGATCCTATTATATCCATTTAGACTAAATTACCACAGAAAAAAGTCAAGCACATGCCAATGAAAGCATTGGAGTTGGTAATAATAGCAAAAGAAGAAGGTGATGATTTAAATGATTATAATGTTGCCAATGATAATGATGTAAGCGAAAATGAAGGTGAACATGATAATGATGATGATAGTGATCAATATGATAATTAATTTGCAATAGAAGGAAATTACTAATTTCAGTGAATTTATAAGATTAAATAAATGTATTTTTGTTCACAAAAAAAATGTATTGAAGTATAATAAATTGGAATTGTTTTTTACTCCTAAGTAGCACACGTTGCAAGTTTTTGGCTAATACAGCGCATTTCTAGCAAAAATCATTGCAGCATTGCTTTTCTTGCTACTAGGAATTGATCAGGAAAGCGCTCAATTACATAAATTTCAATCAAAATCATTCTTCCAGAACTACAAAGTATATAAAAATAAAGAATGGATAAAGAATTTTGGACTAGTGTCTTCTAAAACTCTTAGATAAACAATGCGCTGAAAGTTTCTTTATATGTATTTATAAATGTTTATAAAATAAAAAAAAAAAAATATATCAAAAATTTTATTAAAATGCAAATTTTCCCTTTCGCAATAATCCAAAATTTTCTAAAGTGATAAAAAATATGGTTTCCATGGTAATTTATATTATGAGCTTTAATAGAACTAGTTCATTTAGCAAAATTATTTCCCATGCATTGAAATATTATCAGTGTTGAGCGTTTTTGATTGTTCGAATAAATTTCCTTATTCGAATAATTTTTGCACAACACTCACGTTATAGCGTCTTCAGAGTTCGATCAGTGAATTGCATGGACGCATCAATAGCTAAAACTTAACCAAAAAAATATGAATTTAACAGCGAGAGTGCTGCAGCTTTTTTTTGGAATTCAATTGACCTAAATATTTCAAAAAATAGCTAATAAATTGCAGAAAAATAAGTTTTACTACATTAGTATTTTTCAGCAAAATTCTTAATTTTAAAAGCTGATTTATGGCCAAGAACTAGCATAACGAGCTGGCGCTCTCAGCGCTCTCTCGAGCAGTGTGCATCAGTATAGAAAAAAGAAATGTGTGTGGATTTTTTTAGGAATAATTTGAAGTGTGCATGCAAAATAAAAGCTTTAAAATATAGACATTGCTTTTACTGTAAATTAACTTTAAATGCGCTTTACTAAGAGCCATGAATCTATGCTATGCTCTGTGGTTTCTTTTAGCTATAAATGCCAAATCAAAACGATAAATATAAGTAGTTGCTTTTCGTTAAAGTATAGTTCATAGCTAAAGATAATAACAACGAAGTTGTGCTAGCCCTCAACATCTATTTTGGCTGTATAAACGCTTCTAAAGCAGGTTAAGAAAATATTTTGAGCCAATGCTAATATTAAGCTAGACACAAGCTGTAAAAGCGTTTTTGAACAATAAAAATTTTCTTTTAAGCAAAACTTAAAAAAAAAGCTAATAAATGACTTGTCAATTGCATTAAAAGTGCTTTTACAGCTTACTCCTAACAATTATTGCACAATAGTATTTTAATGCTACTTGGGCTACTTTATATATACTTAACTAAAATATATACATAGTTATAACATTACTAAATATCCTGTGTGAATTAACGCACAGATCGATACCAATTAATCCAGAGTGCGACAAGGGTAGATCAAAAATTTTCACCGCCCCTCGCAATAGCCAGGAACTAAATTTTTTTAGATCTCTACCTACTACTATACACTTACTACTCCCTTCTAACATGCACGATCAATAGCGAGTGCCTACAATTCGCTCCAACATTTCTCTGATTCACGTATTTCCACTCCAATGTTTGTTCGCTAACTGCAGTGGGCAATTTCCATTTTGTCCACATCATTTTCAACGTTTGATTTCAACAAAAATCGGATCTTGTCTGTTTCTGGTGAGCAACACGACATTGAAGATGGTCCGGTGGCTCCATATTTTTGGAATTTGTGGCAAACAATTGTTTGGAAGCACTTGTAAATTGTGTAGCAGAGCGATGTACTAAGCTTCACAGCTATACTGAAGGACTGGCTTCACGTTTGACAGGAACGAAGTCTGCCAGACTAAATTGATCGAATGGACGTTACTATTGGTACCGTCATCAGAATTTATGATGCTGCCATAATAGGTGAAGATATTCACTTCTTCTTTGATGATGATAAAAGCTTTATTTTCACTGATTAGACGGATTGAAATGCTTTTAGTATTATTAATATAGATTTTCAGTCCGACTTCTTCCGAAGAAGATCTGAAGAAGTGAGATTTTCTTGCGTGCTCAATCGCTTGGTGGCGAAAAAACATATGCCATCAATTTCTAAAGTATGAATGTATATACTGCTGAGAACATCGTCTAGCACTATAAGAAAAAAAGATAAGTGACAGCAGACAACCTTGGTGCATACCCGGCACGGACCCAAAAATATCATAAATTTTGTAGCACGAGCGGTGTGGGATGTGGCACCTTCTTGTTGGAATCACATGTCCCATAGGCCTTATTCATTCAATTCGGACACAAGAAAGTTTTCCAATATATCCCGATAGAGATCAACAGAAACTGTTACAGCATTGCATCCAGCATCCTCAAAGGAATATGGCCACATAATGGCACCGACCCAATTGGCGCACCATACAGTTATATATTCTACGAAGTCAGTATTGGAAAAAATTTGAGAGAAGCATCAAACAGTCTCCCTCAAAACTTATTGCCGATAGCTCATTTTCCAGGGAGTTTTTATCATTCCCCAAAAATTTTCTACGATTGCAAAACAGGGAAGTGGAGAAAATTTCGAGGGAATGTTTATTTATGATAGGGGCGTGTAACTTTTTAAGTATGTATGGTTGTATTGGATTAGTAAAAGTTTGTTTTATGCTTATACTGTCTTCTACAAGTATATAGGTATATACCAATTTTCACCTCGGGTTAGATCTTTCTAGAAATTCTTCGTTGAGTTTGAACTCTTTTCTGTAATAGTCAAATAAAAAATTGATTTTTTTTTTATATTTTAGTGGAAACAGTGTGGGAAATGGGGGGGGTGGGGCGAGTATTGGCTCGACATTTTTTTTTAGAATTCAGTGAAGAGTTTTTCGAAGATAGGTATATTTAGAAAAAAAAATGGAATTTTTCAAAAGTAACACGCAACGTATGATGGCTTCGTTTTTAAAACAAAAAATTAAACGTTTCGTGTTAGCTTTAAAGACGTTTCAACGCTTTTTCGCTCATCGAGCAATCGTTTTGAATTTTTGTGTACCTGTTTGCTTTAGTGACTTATTTTTCCTCAGTCGTTTCATGTTAAAGCATTGAAGCGATTTAAAAATTTACTTCAATATCGATCGTTGCTAATGACTCTATTATTAAAATTTGGGCTTTACTTGATTAGGGACTGACTCGCAAATACACTACTTTATAGAAGATTTCTATGACTATTTTCTTCTATGCTATGTTTCTTCTTCAAAAATAGTGTTCATTAAGCTTGCAACCAAAGTGAAGGTCATTTGCTTATTATTTTAATATTTGCAAATTTGACTGCGCTAATAGTCGAAGTGTAGAATTTTTTCGTAAGTTCTGTTTTTTTTTTGTCAACCCACATAAATTATGAACGATACCAAAATAACTACAATCTAAGTACGGGCGAACATAAAACAAATCCATTTAATTGTTAAAAAAAGAGATTGATAAGCAAATAGCTGATATTGTCAAAGACAAAAAAATGTTTCACCTTAACTTTTTGTTTTGATATGACGCTAGATAAAACTTAATTGAAAAACTTAAAAAAAGTAGTATGGTAGTAAATCACTTTAAGTCACAATTGTTAATGTGACGCCATATTTTCAGAAATTATGATATGAATGATAAGATTGCGAGCATCAAGTTATTTACTCGAGGGGCTAAAAATATTTGTACATACATCTTTGGAAATAAAAACCTATAAAAAGCACACACACGACAATGAAATTAAAGAAAAATATGACTTGTTTTTATCAGTAGGTTATACACCCTGTATTTCAAATGATATTTCAAAGTTAGCGCAAATCTTAATCCACAATCTAACATTGAAGTAAACAGTCGTATACTCGTCAGCCAAGCTGCGTTAATAAAATCACTTGGTCACATAGTTTTCCCACTGAGATGAGGCAGTGACTCTGAATTAATTTTCCAGTTGATATTAAGTTTTCAGTAGGTTTTTTCTGTTGATTCGGAAGTGATCAATTAGGCAAGACCGTACGAGTGCTGGAATAAGATTCACTATGTTGTTGTACTCGTGCGAGTGTACATCCATGTGGCCATATTGTATGTACTATACGCCAATGTTCATTCAGCGTCCGATGATTAGCTTACGGGAACAATTAGACAAAGTCTGGTTCAAATGTGAACAGCAAATTGTGCCCATCGTCGTCGGAGACGTCTTGTGCTGTAACTCAAAAAATTAAAATTAAAGAAAAAATGCCGCATAGATGAATCTCACGTTACGAATGCCGGTCAATGGCAATTGTGTTGATAATGAAATTTTATTAATCATCTATTTTTATGTCTCATAACAAAACAAAGCATAAAAAGGCTTGTTTTAGTAAAAATTTTAATTTAAAAGCCCACAACTACGGAAACGCAATATAAAGGGTTTTTTGTTTGAAGTGATAGAACTTTAAATTGAAATAAAACTTTGTATAAATTAATCATTTGGTAGTTTTACCTGGAAAGTTTTGCGGTAGTTTTGAAAATGAAATTCAGAAAGAGCACATCAAAATATATAAAAAACTACCACAAAACTTTCCAGGTAACGTCGTTTTTTACTACCAAACTGTACTATAAGTTTGAAATCAAATTTTTGTCATTTTAAGATTATTTTTTGAAATTCATTGCAATTAGATAGATAGGATGCACCAACATAAAGATGGATTATATTGGATGGACTATTCATAATTAGGAATTTGAATTTGCTATAAATAAAAACCAAATAATTTTTTTTATTCAAAAGTACAATTCTTGTGATTAATTATGGAACACTATTGCATTCAAATGACTCCCTCCACTGTCCTTGCAGTAATTCAAATGATAAACCCAATTTTTCAGTACACTTTCGACTGTTTTATGTGGCCGATGGCTGCATGTATTTCGTCCTTAAGAGCCTCAATCACAGCTGCTTGGTGGTCCATGCACATCACCAAAACGGCTAATAACGCAATTTTCAAACTTCACACGCAAAATGTCGATTGTTGCATGGCATGCGTGACAGGACGCGCCATCCTGTGGAAACTATGTGTTGTTTAAGTTCATATCTTCAAAAATAGGCTAGAAATAAGCAGTAGATAGTATCGCAAAAAACAAGTTCCACTAGTTTGAAAGCTAATATTGAAAGATTCTTAAGGAAAAAAATTTTTTTTTCGGCCTCTACATATGTAAATTCAATTCAATTTTTTTTTTTTTTTCTTATATCTCCGCCATTTGACGTCCGATCAGTAAAAGCAGTAAAAATTGGTTCAAAATTGTGCAACGGGAGCTCTTTAGGGTAGAAATGCTCTATTTTGCACCCACTTGCGAACTCCTCCCTACTTTTGCCGAATTAATGTGTTATATAGCGCAATTAGTTACAATATGTTGGCTATGTTTTATGAGATGTACTCGCCTACACTGAGAGAATTTTTAATGTAAAATTGCATTGAAAATTTACATTGAGCGTTTACATTAAATTTTTGCATTGATTTTATGTAAAATAGCATCCTACCAATGTATTTCTTACATTTTTTTCTTACATCAATAAAGTTTCATTAAAAAGTGTACATTCGATTAATGTAATCAAATACATTGACTGAAGTTTTTTACATTACTACAACAAAACACATTAAAAAATTATGATAGAACAATGTAAAAAGTTTATGAAAAGTCTTAAAAATTATGTAAATTACATTGCTATACATGAACTGAAATTTAAGTAAACAACCTTCTTTTCATTGTATGTTTACATTAATATTAATGTTTTTTGTATTTAATGAACATTTACGTAAAGTTAATAAATATCAATGTAAATTTACAATGTTTTTTGCATTTAATGAGAATTTATGTAAAGGTTTAATGTATTTTACATAAATATCAATGCAAATTTACTTGAGTTATTATTTGTTTTACGTATTAACCGTTGCTTTTAGCGTCACTGGTTTATTGAAAAAATATATTTATAAATTTAATTGCTCTTAGAAATAATACACTCAAAAAAAAAGTGTTTGCCACAAATGATATAGATGGAACTACTTACTTCAAGTGTTTACGTGAAATAATAATATTTTTGACACAAAAACTTTTTATTTTACTTACAAATTGATAGTTGAAAATTATTATACAAAACTACTCTTTAAAACTTTACATAACATAGAGCTACAGCTTGGCAACATCGTCATCGTTCTTTGCTTCTCAACACACTTATAAACATTTGATATCGTATATGTACAATGTGAGTAACAAAAAAGTAATATCGAATCATAGTACTGCAAAATCTGAACATGAAAAGTTTATAAGTGATAAATCGTTTGTTGAAATGAATAAGTGTTTGTGACAAAAGACAAGTGTTTGCCGAAACACTGCCATAAATTGAATTGTTTGACTGAAATATTTTGACGATTATATCATTTAGAAGCAACATTTTATGAAATGTTTCGTTAGAAGTAATTGAATCACTTGCCACAACTTAACTTTTACTTGTGTCAAATACATTGGTTTTCTTATATTGTCTACAAATACTTATAGTTTAAGACAAAAGTTAAGTGTTTGCTTGAAATAATAAGTGCTTATATTAAGCATTTGATAATTTGCTACAAACGCTTTCTAAACAATCCTTTTTTTGAGTGTAGAAATGATCATGTGTTTTAAAGTTATAGAATTGTTAATTTTACAACAAACAGTTTATCCAGTTATTCAAAATTGATTTAAAGCCAAAATATCACCTCTTAATTCACTATCCAACAATTTTAAAATATTATGAAAAAAATCGAAGCCAAGCTAAGCATACCAACTGTACTTATTTAGTAAGTACAGTACTTATTTTCAGCTTGCCGTACTTATTTTTTAAAGCGTACTTAATTTGTACTTATTTTTCAAAGCGTACTTAATTTGTACTTATTTCGGCAGAAATCTGTTTCTCAAGTTAATAATAAATATAAATATCATTTGCGCTGGCCCGATGATTGCGAAATAGTTGTAACTAGAATAAGTTGTAATTAGTATTTACACACGAATGTTTCAAAAATTGATATGTGGCATCATTAAATTTGTGTTTGACAGCGCAGACTTGTAGTTTTTAAAAATGTCAAACCTACTTTCAACTTTTTGGAGGCATCGAAGCATTGACAGATTTTGTGTGAGAGAATCGGATGGGAAAAGAGAGTGACTAAAATAAAATTTGTAAACAATACATATTTGCTGAGAAAATCGTATGGGAAAAGAGAGTGACAAATTTTAATAGATGTTTGTTGAAAAGCATACGATGCATGCATGCTTCGGATCTTCAGAAAAAATATCCGCAAATGAAAAAAGGAAGAACATAAAGTGAAAGCGTTGTCTGCCAAATCGAACAGCCGCACTGTTGCGAACTTTTTTGCTTCGTCAGCCGGCGTTTGGTCATATCATGGACCACGCTTCCAAAATATTCCGCACAAGCTTCGAAATGCGTAATTCTAATTGAAGAATGGAAAGAGAAGAAATTGTTATCTGAAGAGCGCTGGGTTGAGATCTTTAAACACATGGAAGCTTCACAAGTGCCTTATTTTGAATTTTCTCGTCTGGTCGAATTCATTCTGTGCCTACCTGGAACGACTGCACCAGTGGAGCGAGTCTTTTCATCAGCAAAAAACATCTGGAAAACCGAGCTCTCTCGGCTTGAAGTGAACACTCTAAAATCGATTCTGCTTGTAAAAATAAATTTGCATTATAAATGCGTCGATTTTTACCATTTTTTGAAATCGCAACCGCAGCTATTGCGACAAATTTCGTGTCAAGAAAAATACAATACAGCACCGTGGCTGCTGTCGGTGAAACTGCTGACGCTAAGGCTGAATCAAGGCTGATTTCAACAAAGAAATTTCGGTATAAAAACAATAGCTCGGAATCATGGTGTAATTATATGGTGGGTGCAATACAGGATCGTTCTCTTACCACTGAAGCACACCGCGTTGACAGCTGGTCGTTGCATTTTTTCTTTATTCCATTTGATTTTTCTCTTTACTGCACCCACCATATAATAACACCATGGATTGATATTGTACTTATTTGTACTTATTTTCAACTATTGATTTTAGGCAAATGTACTTATTTTTTCAAACTCTAAGATGACAATTTCGATTTATTTTTTTTTTTTTTTGAGCAGACTCTTCAGACATGGTTTTTCTTGAAGTTAAGACTATTTTGAATTAATATTCAAGGAGGAACAATTAATGTAAAATACATCAGGAGAATGTATTTTTTTCCTTGTCATTATGTATTTTTTTTCTCAGTGTACTTGTTCATTTAATTAAGGATTTTTACTTAACTTTGTTATGAAGCGTACATTTGTCATTATCAGTCCAAAAATAGAAATCGTATAAAATGTCGCACACTGGGTTAATTCATGGCGATTTCGCGCATTAATACAAAAATGGAAATTCAAGGTACAAATAAGTATGTTCTTGACACCGGGTTAAAATAGATTAATTTCGCTTTCCTGAAAGCAAACCGAATTTAGATAGATGCTTCTATAGAGCTTAACTTGACACAAGGGAAACGTGGCCGCAAAGAATTGCTGAGAAAAACAAACGAAAACATTCTAAATAGGCTTCTTATCAGTTTTGATCCTATTATATCCAGTAAAACTACATGCCGCAGAAAAAGTCAAGCACATGCCAACAGAAGCATTAGAGTTGTTATAATAGCGAAAGAAGAAGATTATAATGATGTGAGCGAAAGTGAAGGTGAACACTATGATGATAGTGGATTTGCAATAGAAGGAAATTTATGTAGCCACCTTCCAACAATCAAGAAATACACCAGGCGACAACGATTTACTATATATTACCATCAAAGGGAGAAGTAAATAATAAAAAAAACATCATTATCTGGATGTATGGATGGCTTTATATTTTGAATACCTTTCCAAATATCATATAAACTCAAAAAAAAAAATCAACAAATAAATTAGCACATTTATTTTTGCTTATTAATTATATAATTTATCCTTCAAGATATTGTACCTTCTGATTATATTGAATAGACTTATCTTTATTTCAAAGAAGCTACATTTATTTTAACTACAAAAACCAATTGACTTACATACATATATTGTGGAACGCATGACTTTAATGCATTTTGGATTGGACTTTTTCTCTGTTTTTTACATAAGGGAAAAATTGCAATATAATAAACATAAAATCTGCCAAAGTTTCGGCTGCACACAAATAACTAAAAACACCATAAGTGTGTAACTTTAGCAAATAAGAAGACAGGTGTTTTCATATAATTACTAAATTAATTTTGAACCATTGTGATGTCATTTTCAAAAACACTTCATGTAATGAGTAATAGAATCAGTAAAAAAACAAAAACTTAAGAGAGAGTGGGCAAGACTCCGATGAAATGACTAAGTGGAAAAAAACATAGTCAAGCTTGAAGTCTGCATTAGAAGAACTCCCGCGTTTGTAAAAACACTAACAGAAGCATAGCCTGTCTATATAGGTAGTTAAATATCATTTAAGCTTGTTAAAGCCAAATAAATGAATACTTAAGTGAATATAATTTACTGACAAGGTATTTATTGTATTAAGTAAAGTGATTTACTTACCGCCATACATAACGAAAAGCGTTATTTTCAACATAATCAAATTCGGATTGACTCCACGACGTTGACAAAATTCATCGAACTTGGTCGTTTTATGTGGTTCTATCACCATGTCGACCGTGGCCGTTCCGGTATCTTCTGCACCCATTTCGATGCTTGTGGTGACTTTTTACAATTTTCGGATATATAAATGATGTTGGGTATTTTTTTGCATTCGCGATCCACTGATTTGTCGCACACACTCACAGTTACACGCGCGCCTAAGCTATCAGTCGTTATCTTTTAGATGAAGAAATTCAATTCCAGTGTTTTAAAATTAAATTTAAATGAATTTAATTTTTTTTTTTTTCGTGATTTCTATTTTTGTTCCAGCGACTCACACGATGCAGTACGCGAATTTTTTCAAAGACGATCTTGAGCGCGGATCAAGTTGAACTTTTTTCTTCTTGATATCAAATGGAGTGATTTAATTTTTAGTTGTTGTGCTACAAACACACAAACGCGTGCGCGCACACACACACTCAGGCATAGACACACAAAAGCTGCGATTTACACTAGTCCAAATATGTACGCGACTACGATTATCTAAGTCTAACTATGAGGTGGCGTGCTGGCAGCGCTGCTGGATGCTGTGATCTCGAGTATCTTACGGTTAGACGGTTAGTCAAGCTGCTGCATTCGTATTCGTTTGCATGAGGTAGTGTGTGTGTGTGTGAATGTATGTTTAAAGTGTTTGAGTTGGACACTTGAAATTAAACGTCCGTTTTTCTTGATTAAATTCAATTTAAGCGATAATCAGCGACGATTTCATTTTAATTCCATTCACAAAAAAATGTTTTCTTTTTTCGTGATTTTCTTTTTCTACTGCTATTTTCCGTCGATTTTAACCTTTGGAATTATTTTTTCTAATTTTCAGAATTGATTTAATTGACTACAAGCAAACGTTGAAGAAAACCACATTAGAATTTCGAATCAGAACAATTGCTATGCTCAGGATAAGAAACGTTTTTGATCCTTCCTGGGAAAACTTTCTGTTATCTTCCTTCGATCACTCTACTCGCGAATGGAATATTCCTTAAAAATTTTAAAGACTTATCTTCAGTATCGTTATATATGTATTTAAAATGTTCCACAGCTATGAAGTAGCTGTTAGTTAAAATTTTTATTTAGTCACACGGTAAAATTAAGTGTTATATTCGAAAATTCACAGATTTTTACTACAATGTTTTTTAAATATTATTAGAAAAAATGTTTTTCAATTCCAAATTGTTAAGCACAATTTCCTCAATTCCCAATTATGTATTAAAATTGTTTTTTCAGCTGATTCCACTCCGGTGTCTCAATGAAGACTAAAATTGCTTTATCGCAAATCTTAAAGTTTTATAAATTATGTTTTCTCTTTTCTTTTGTGAATTTTTCATCACTTCATTTGCGATCTCGATCTACTCGGCGTTATCTATTTGGATTTATACGCGGTGCTATCACTTACGAGAGTATCAAATTGTCGTACACACTGGAGAACGCGCGCACTCACTGATGCACTCTTACACCTTGACAAACTGATCTTGTGGGTGAGATTTGTTTAATACGTCTGTTCTAGATAAACATTTCATATGCTCTTCTTCTCTTGAATTTAGATAAAAGTGACACTCGTGCATTGATAAGAAAGCAATTGGTTCCCTTTATGGGCCTTAATTTTGAAATTTTTTGCTTTTAACATGCAAAAAATGTGCGTGTGGAAGATGTAAGATCGTTTTGGAACTAGTGTTGGCTAACTCATACATGAGGCACCTTAAATGTTACATTCACAGCGAATAAATATCTTATAAGTCTTATAGAATTTGTTGTATTTTCTGAAATCGGACGAAGTAAATATTTATGAAACAGGACTTAGGAGCCGAATTTTTTAATTTTTTCTTTCTATGCATCTTTAAGTTGCCAAAATTGGGTTAGAGCAAATGAGTAATCAAAAGGTGGACATTTTTACAAGCTGTTAGGCGTAGATGACTCTGCCGGGTGGCTTTACAGATCAAAAACAAATGAGCCTAGTGAATTGCTGTGGCACACCACTCAAACCAAATTCAAAAATTTTTTAATGAAATATTCATTCAGGCTGCGACCTAGGTTTATTCATCTGAATATCACTATAAAATCCAAGTCTGAGTTTATCCAATTTGCATGATCGATTTTTGAAACTATTTAGAGCAGTTTCATATTATGTTATCTTATTTGCCAACTCCCAGCAAACGCTTATACTAACGGAAAAGACAGCACAAGGAATAGTTTCAAGCGATTGTTGTTAAAGTCGAAATGAAAATAGTTGCGTCACTGGAATTATGGCTTAATAATTTTTTTTCACGTAACTTGCGTGGGATATTTAATTGTTGTTTGTTTTTATGATGTTGTTGTTTACGATTGAAAATTATTACACAACTACATTTAACACAAGACGAAAACATAACACCAGCATGAAAACATATATCGACATTTGATGTTGTATGTATGTGGCCCATTTCATGTCAAATGTCCTAGGGCAGAAATCGGACATAACTGATTGACCTCAAACTTGGGCAAAGTGTTGTCCGATTGAATGGTTATTGTATCTCGAAATGTTTTTCTGATAAATAGATAATTTTTTTCCTGAACTAACTGTAAAGGGCTTCCGGTAGATTTTTTTCAATGGCCTTTTAATGGTCGTAATGGAAATAAGGTCAAGGATAATTTTTTTACTACACCGATTTTTCGTTTATAAGTATGTATATAAATACATATTATAATGCAAGATGAAATAAGTTCGCAAACTGTTGGTTGATTGATTGACATTTATCTCGTTTGAAGTGCTATCACTAAGTGTTATACATATGGACAATTCCATGGTGTCGAACGGGACCGTCGAACACATTTAGAGTAAAATAATGTCAAAATAAAACGAAATTTATTTTGACAATAGGCTTAACTCATAGCTCTTAATTAGCCCTGTAATTGTTGCTAAGGTTGATTTTGGCCAATTTTTTGTTTTCAAGATCGCTTCAAAATCCCAAGGTGTTTGACGGGACAAAAGCAGAATTAATTTTCGCGGCCAACAAATCAAACGCCGATATCAGCGAAACCTGACGCAATATTTTAATGATACATATTCTAAAATTGTGTGCATTGATGTCTCTTAAAAATAGTTTTGATTTTATCCAAAAATTATTTATACTTTTTTTAATTTAATTTTAATAACGGTCGCACTGGACATTTTCTTCCATTTATGTTGTTTCAGTTGCTCTTTTACGAAATTATATGCAAATAAGCTTAGTAAAAATGATTTTTAGGTCAACAGAAGTTTCAATGTATTTATTTTCACATAATAACAACAAACTTAACAAATGTCTGTTGTATGAATAAAGTATTGTGTAGTATTAAATATAATAAAATAAAATTAATTTAAGTGAAAATGGTATCAGGAGTATGAAACACAATTTTTTTTTTTTCCTAGCTGCTTTTACTTATTGACCATCGAAACAAAAGTAGTGCAACTGATTTTATTATTATTTATCTAAATTATATAGCAAGAAATGTTTTTCAATCCGATCAGATGGCATATAACTAATACATTTTAACCCCATTTATGTTATCTTGTGCATATTGATAAAATGAAAATCATTTCATTATTTCCTTCAGCCAACGCTTTCCACTTTTGCCTAGCATTTCGCATTCTTTCCCTATTTTTTAATTTATTGTTTTGTAATTTTAGTTTATTTTCCTTCAACTTTTCTCTCAACCATTTGCTCATCTAGACCTAAATTATTCGAATTATTCATTTTCATTTATCTAAAAAAAAAATTACACAGGTCAATAAATCGAAAAAAAAAATTTGGTGCCGAGATATAGTTAGTGGTTTTGTATTAAGTATGTACTGGCAACATTAAAAATATTTTTAATTTTTTTTTCCTACGTGCCATTTTTGATTAACCGTCAGTTTTGAATATTCGCTGTAATAAGTACTTCCGTGTGCATGATTTGCTATTTTATCGATAAATTTCTAAGAATAAATTGATTTTTATATCATGTCTTCATCGCGAAGAAGTTGTCTCATTGATCCAAATGTGTTTTGTTACCGCTATGGTGAATGCACGGTGAAAAATTTCAGAAAACCTATAACAGATTTTATAAAAAGTGATTATTAAGTGCTTACTTTAAGTCGAAAATTTTGGATGAATACAAGCCGTGGATACCCCAAATTGTTTGTAAAATGTGCTATGAATACTTATGACAGTGTATTAGTGGTAAAAGAAACCATATGAGGTTCGGAATGCCTATGCAATGTAAAGAACAACAAAATCACTTTGATGACTGTTACTTCTTCTGTATTAAATTGCATAGTGTAAACGTTAAAAAAATGATTTATCCAGACTAAGACTCTGCCAGAAGACCCTTACCACATTCAGAGGAAGTACCTGTTCCAGCATTTTGTTCCATTCGTGAATCATCATTTGAAGAAGTCATTTATGAAGTGAGTAGCGACAGCGATTTCTAAGGACTACCATCTACAGAGGCAAAATCTTTTTCCCAAGAAGAATTAAATGATTTGATAAGGGATCTCGAACTTCCTTAAGAATTTGCAGAGGTCTTGGCTTCTAGATTAAAAGAAAAAAGCTTTTTGGCTTCAGGTACAAAAGTAACGTTCTCTCGAACAAGAGAGCAAGACCTGCTACCATTTTTTAAATCGAAAAATTATGTTTTTTGTTCAGATGTGCAAGGCCTTATCCTCGAAATGGGTCTTTCAAAATACCATCCAAATGAATGGCGTCTCTTTATAGACAGCTCTTAACGAAGTCTTAAGTGTGTCCTTCTACACAATGGCAACAAATTTGGTTCAGTTCCTGTTGCTCACTCAACAAAACTAAAGCAAAAATATCAAAATATTTCACTTGTGCCAAACAAAATCAAATAAAGTGAACACAAATGGAGTATCTGTGTTGATCTAAAAATGGTTAACTTCTTATAAGGACAGCAAAGTGGACACACCAAATACCTATGCCTTATGAAACAATTTGTTAAAGCGCTAGATAGAAATGGCCAATGTTTTTTCTTATATAATGAGAAAATTTCCTGGTCTGAGCATAGAAAAGATAAAAGCGGAAGTTTTTGATGGCCAACAAATAAGAATATTAATAAGAGATACAGATTTCTGTAGTTCAATGAACAATTTGGAATGACCTGAGTGGATTTCGTTTGTTGAAGTTACTATAAACTTTCTCGGAAATTACAAGTCAAGTAACTATTCCGAAAATGTAAATGACATGCTAGAGCGCTTTAATAGCTTAGGATGTAATATGTCCATCAAAGTGTTCTATCTTCACAGTCATCTTGACCACTTCCCAGACAATCTTGGATCCTATAGCGAAGAACAAGGGAAGCGGTTTCACCAGGACCTAAAGACTATGGAAGAAAGATACCAAGACCGATGGAATCGCCATATGATGGCTGACTATTGCTGGGAGATGCAACGTGATAATCCCACTACACCTCATTCACGAAAGTTGCGAAAAAGAAAGTTTTTATTTAAATAATGTAAATTGCTTTTCATGTAAACTTTTTTTTTACAAGGCAAAATCTAGAAAACTACACGTAGGATATGAAAATTTTTGCTAATAACGTAATCAGTATATGGTCCTTAGTTAATAAAAAAGTACAGCTTCTCGGCACCAAAACTAGTGTTGACCTGTGATATTTTCAAATTTTAAAATTCACACTTACGGTGTCGCACGGGACCACCTTTATATAAGTACCAAGATCACAAGTCCTCATATTTTTCAGCAAGGTTTTTTTTATTTCAGTTGTATAAAAAATCTCTGTTTGTTCTCAATATTTAATGAGCTTTCTGCATATATTTTCGACGCACTGATAGCACTTTGCACTAAAAGTACTGAACAAGAAGCTCTGTACAAAAATATTATGATAACAAATATTGTTTTTTTAGGTCGCACGGGACATCGAAATATGCGGCAATGCAAAGCACAACCTACAGTTATTTACAATCGCATAGTTTCTTAAATATTCTTTTTCGAATCTTTTTACCCTCAAAAGTCAATGTATAATGTCTCTCTTTAAGATATTTTATCAAAATAAAACGTGAAATAGATAGGTGTATCCAAATAAGAAAAGCTTCGCTTGCGCAACTTTGAATTCGTATGTCTCGAAATTCGTTATAAATAAATGTAACATTTGTTTACATTAGTTAAATTTGATTGTTTCCCTCTGAAAATATGATAAAACAAAGTGTTTTCAAGAACTTTTAATTTTTTTGTCTCGGTGTACCTTTCGGTGGAGATGCCACTATACTCGTATTTGCCTATTTGCCCAAAAAAATATTTTGATTCAAGAACGTTCATGGCGGATCGAACAAATCAAAGGAGTTATGGCTTTGATATCTGAAAACCAACTCTAAGCATTTTACACTCATTTGTTTCAGTCACTCTCTGAATTTGTGAGCAGGCAAATCACGTGATATTTCTGAAATTCGTTACATGCTAGGTACAGTATCAAATTTTTTCTCGACTGCATCTGAAAGAGTACAACTATTGAAAGATAAAATTTCTGAACCGAGTCCAGAAACATAAAAATCGTATAAAAGCTTTGTGTGCGTCTTAATACGATGATACTTTCAGCGAATTATTACTGTTAACTCTTAAGCATTACAAGACTTAGAACAAAGCAAGGACACCGAAGCGTCTTCAAAAGCGGTCCAACTTTCAGCTTCGTTGCATATTCTGAAAGTTTTTAATATTTCAGTATTGTCGCAAACTACAAGATCCGACACTACAAATCTCTTCAGCATGTACTCATGTCGAGCAAATTATCAACCTGTTTTCACAAATGCGATGAAATGAAATGTCATTTGATGATATTTTTTGATATTTTTAATGAAGCATTTTCAATCGCTGCTGAGTTAGACACTTCATTGATTCTTCCCCGCTCGTAAATAAATAAATAATAAAAAAAAATATACCCAGCACTGAGTGTATATTTTTCATTCCGTTTTTAACGCATAGATGCTCTTTAAGAAAAAAATACGACTTTATGAAAAATGTTATCCTTCATCATTTATGAATGTATGTATGTCCTCTTCGTTTTTTTTTTTAAATTCTCAAAATAAACATTAGAATTTCTGAGACCTTTTTTTTTATTTTTTTCTAAGTTAAAAAAATTTTTTTTTTCGAATTCCGTGTTACGACGTAATTTGACCAACAAATATTCATAGATTTACCTATTTAGTAATTATTGAAAATATTGCAGCGATTTTAATGGAACTTGGTGATTCGGTGCGCTCTCACAGGGGCGTGGATAGCTCACAATATTTATAAACGTTATATGAAGAGAACTAACAACTTAACAACGTAGTCAATATGAAATTTAATAAGGCAGATGTACCTGCTATAAGGTATCTTCTTACAAAAATTTGGCGCAATAGCAATAGTGGACGTGGCGACTCTCATACAAGTAAAGTACGTTAAGTGGCATATCTATCGAAATATCTGAGCAATCATACTAAACTTTGGTGTAAGAGGTTTGCTTATGGAAAGCTATTTCTGGATTAAAACGAACTGGATTGTACCAGGGTATGTGTCACCGCACATAGTGCTTTATCCTTCTATTAAAAAAAAATTGTTTTAAAATTCTATAATGGATTCCATTAAACTAAAAAAGTGCTCTGTGAAACTAAACCGTTTGTCTTTCATTGGCGTCAATCCCGATTTAATTCAGGAGCAGATTCTTGATCAACGCATTCGCAAATGCTCCGTGCGCCTGCGACGTTGCAACGAAATGGTGAAGGTGCACGTGCGTCCTGTAGATGCACCAAGCTGTGGACAAATATTACGCCGTTGCTTTATACGTCTCCCACGCCTCAACTTGACACGAAGCGAAATTTCATCACCAGCCACATCGGCGGTCAGTGGTAGCCTTTTATCAGATGGAGCAGACCGAGAAAATAAGAACGTTCGCACAAATGATTGGGTGCAGAAAACTCAGATGTGGAAATAGAATATAAACAAATTTGATAGTTTTTGGATTCTTCCAACTATGCGCGAGGTGAGGCTGATATAGATGAAAGCTCAGCGTACCTCTGGGCTGCTGTATAACCAAAACCAGATTTCACAAAAATTTATGTTATTCTATTACGATAGTTAAGCTTATACTATTTTTTAATACATACATATGTAAAAATAGAAAAAATTCAACGCATTTTTTATCTAAATTTTAAGGTTAATTACGGCAGATATTGCAATTTATACAAGCTATTGTGCTAAAATTATTATGTGTTTCTATTTTAATATTTCGGCCTAGCACTGACTGTGGATGCACGGCTTCGCGTTACTTTAGAACGCTTCTTCAAAATTCCAGCACATTTGCCATATATTTTTGATTATTTTAGGTTTGTGTCTATTATGCTTCAAACCTTAGCAAAGACAAAAAAAGTTCAACCAATTGAACTGGAAATTGAGCTGGTTCACGCATTTGTATAAAATTTTGGCTTAACCAAACCCAAAAAATACGGCTAATAGCCTATATACGGGAATGCATGAAAACATGAAAATTACCTCTTTTTATTGATTTTTGAATAACTTCAGCATTTTGTGTCCGATTTGAGCAAATATATACTTAAAATATTTGTTAAAAAATAGATTTTCATCCTGAATATTAAAAACATAAAAAAGAAAGGGTTTGAATTCAAACGGAGCAATTGAAATTTGGTTACTTTTTTGAAAAGACCAAAAAAGTCAAAAAAAATGATATGTTTTTCCAATGCATTACAATTATACTGCAAGTATTTGCCACAATTCCAGCAGAACAAAGTTTTTCTGTGTTAAAATGATTAAAATCGTATTTAAGGTCTAAAATGACAGAAGATCGCTTGAAAGGTTTGGCTCTGGAAAATATTCATAAAGAAATTGAAATTGTTGAATTATTTTGCCAGAAGAAACCTAACCTTCTTGAAACCATTGACTGGACTACTGATTAGATTGTTGTAATATGCCAAAAAATATAAAAATTGCTCGTTGAAAAATTCAATCAATGTGTATTTTCATATAAAAAAATTTAAGCCCCCCTGAAGAAAATCCTTGATCCGCCACTGTTTGTCTATGTCTGTCGTTTTAAAGGTAAAGAAACCTGATACGGCTTATGTTTACAATTTATTTTATACACCAACATATAGGAAATATTAACGGTTTTGAGTGTAACCGTGACATAATTCTCAATATGTAAGTATGTCTTCAAAGCTCGCATTAATTTTATTATTTGTAAATATTATATTTGAAATAAAAATTTTAGGTAACATAAAATCAAACTATAATTCAATAGTTATTGGATTATAGGGGATCATGGATTCATATTCATGTCACATTAAAATGGCTATAATATTACCCGGAAACACAATTGATGACCATTTCATTAAGCAAACACCGAAATAATTCGTTTAATAACTGCACACTTTGGTTTTTTTTGACGATTCAGAACATTTTTTGAAACGAAATATATCAAAAACTATAGTAGATAGTATAAAAAATCATTTAATCATATTTGTTAAGAAAGAATATAACTTTATAAAAAAAATTTAAATAAATTTATTTAAAACATTAATTTTTTAATTTAAAAAATTTTTCTCAAAATATTTTCAATGTTATGTTATTCCTCAATCGATTCTAAGGATGCATGTGCTTTCATATCGAAATTCCCGCCAAAACTATGGAAACTACGAATTTTTTACTGATGACACGCACTATGTTTTTTCAACATAAAATTCGACATAAAATTTGTTTTTTATTTTTTTTTTGTAATGTTATTTTCAATCAATCCGAAAAATGTATCCGCATTCAAATCGAAAATCCCGCCATAACTTTAGAAAATATGAGTCTTTATAAAGGAGCACATCGAAAAAACATGGTGCGCGTCATCAGTAAAAAATTCGCAGTTTCCAAAGTTATGGCGGGAATTTCGATATGAAAGCTCATGCATTCTTAGGATTTATTGAGAATAACATATAAAAAAAATAAAAAAAAAAACGGAAGATATTATGTTGAAAATATTTTAAGAAAAATTTTTTTAATTAAAAAAATTAATGTTTTAATTTTTTTAACTTTTTTTATAAAGTTATAGTCTTTCTTAACAAATATGATTAAATGATTTTTTATCCTTCGTTTCAAAAATCGTTCTAAATCGTCAAAAAAACAAAGTGTGCACTTGTTAAAAGAATAACCGACAAACATATACATATGTATGTAAATGTTAAAAAGTATAACCAAGAATACTCGGCGAGAACGAGACGAGAACGATACAGCAGTAACGTACTTAGGGTCGTGGGGGCTACGACTTGGGGGCGGCAAAACGGTCCTCGTAATATGAAATCAAAATTTCGTTTTTAACATAACTACAAAATTTTCTCAAGATTGTGTACCTATTTTTTTTAATCTCATTTTGGTAGGGTTTTTGAGGACCAAAAGTGAGGAACTTTTTTTTTTGTTTTTTTTTTTTTTTTAGTAAAACAATTTGTACAACATCCAAACTGGACAATATTTTCTGTTGGTTGGGGGTGACAAATAACCTCTTTGCCTAAGGTGCCTAATGTGCACGTTATGCCACTGCGATATAGATCGAAAATTTCTCGCATGAGACGATAAGCTTGACGGCAATCCACTCACATCGTGATAATTATTGAATTATCAAATCGTTCTTGTATCAGCCAAGCACTAATAAAAAGCGGAACTTAACCTGATATAGTTCGAAGTTCCTCCACAAATTGTTAATAAGAACAATATTCTAGAGCGATTTGCATGAAACTATAAGCCACCTATGTTAGGCAATCTCGCTCATCGCTATCGTTTCTTCTAGGAGAAGGTATAGATATGTGATAGAAATCTTATAATTGATAGAACTTCTTGGTAATTTAATTTCGTCAAACTTTTTCGGACGTATTGTTGACGCAAATTTATCAAGCACTGCAAATTCGTGTGACTTTTCTCTATCGGCTTTCTATCTTAACTAGCGACTGCAGCATCTTGAACTTCATTACACTTCCGGTATTCATGCTTTGCCGATATAATGTACTTTTCTTACCACAAATGAAATGCAATGTGTAGCTACGAGTTATTTGGTAAGAGCTCGAATAAACCTCCAGAAAATTAAGGAGAGGAAAAAAAAAATAATTGGAAAGGAAATACGGAAAGTGTATTACCATGCCTGAACCGGGCATCGAACCCGGGACTTCTGGGTTGTGAGCACAGTACAATACCACTGCGCCTTAAGGCTTGCTCCAAGCAAAAGTGATTGGTTTTTATTAAAATAATGGACGCATTTTGTAATGGATTTTGGGTACTATGAAGGAAAATTGATTCAAAATCATATGCAGCATACTTGAGTTATGCCAACTCATCTTTTAAACCTAATGATCTTTTAAAAAAATTGAACGAGGAACACATGGTTTTGTTATAAAAAAAAAAACGTTAATTGCAAGTTCAAAATTTTTGACCTACTGGAGTAAAACAGAGTGTCTTGATTATATAAGAGCAACTTTTTAAAAATCTACCTTAGCTTTAGTAAAATAGATAAAATATTTAAAAAATTCAAACAGATATTGAAAGTTAAAAATTGAAGTTAGAAATAGACAAAATATTCACAAAATTTAGTCTTTTCGAAATGCGAGAATTTTGAATTGCGTCCCTGTTTCAGTAAATGTGCAATATAATCACATCACATAAAGTTTCTCATTCAATTACCGCTGAATGTCTTTAAGCATATTTGGTTTTAAATTTTCATTATACAAAAATCAGCCACACTCATTCGCGTAGTTAGCGTAAAACTTAAGCGAGTTTTTGATTTTCGTCAAATTATTGGAAACTTTATTTATTTTATTTCCGGTCCAAATCACAAAACTTTGTTTCATCTCGTAGCACAAAAAAGTCCTTTATTTTTTTCCCCCTTGGAAAAATTAGTTTTATCAGCACAATTGTTTTAAACCAACTAATCTGGTAAAACGTGGAAGTGCAACTGGTAACTTTTTTATCATTGAAAAGTTAAAAAGTCGGTATGTAGTTTTAAAAAGCTTAAAGTTACAATTAATTGATACGATTCCATTGCACATGATGTATTGATAAAAACATGTCTTAGCAACTTGAGTGTCAATTATTATATGCTCAATGTTTTATCTGTTATTGAGGATTAAAATTTCATTAAGGTAATAACATAGTGGAAGTGTAACTTACTGAAATTGCATTTTTATTTTATTTGCAAATATTGTACACATACATACATATGTACTAGGGTGTTTATTTTAAAAATTTGGTAGATGGATTTTATTTTTTACCTATATTCGAGCTTGACGAATTAAAATATTTGTCCCAATACTTAAGCTTCGCAGCTCAATCAGTAAGCTGCGCGGACACTCTTTATGTCCGATTTCGTTGAAATTTTACGAAAAAACCGGCTTACTAAAACTTAGAAAAAGTATGCTTTAGGTGCCAAGATACAGTGCTTAAGGTATTTAAGTTGTATGGGAGATGCCACCCACTATTGTCAAACTACGCCCACATTTTTCATGTGGCTGAAAATGCGGGAAAAATACATCCGATGGGGGTTTTTCACTTTTTTTTAAATTTGCGGTCCTGTAATCCTATATTATAGAATCTGGAAGAAAGTTTTTCCAAAATTTCGGCTTCCTAGATCAAACTTGCGAACGGCGTTATCATTTGTTTCCTTTTACAACTCAGTACCAAGCGAACGACCATAGTTCGGTTTTTCATTTTGAGGAAAAGTCAAAAAAATGCAATGTGTTAAAAAAAGTTGAATGAGGAATGAATATGGTCGAAAGAATATGGAAAGTATTTAAAAAGTTGAAAGGGGTTGACAAAATATGGAATATGTTGAAAAACGTCAAAAGAAGTTAAATCGTATGGAATATGTTGAAATGGTTAAAATATTCGAAAAATGTTGTAAAAAATGGAAAAGATTGAAAAATGTTGAAAGAGTTTGAAAAATGTTGCAACTGTTGAAAAAGGTGAAAAAACTCGAAAAAAAAAACGGCGGGTTGCACTCCGGGAGTGCCGACAGAAGTGAAAACAAATCGTTTAATGGCAAGTTAGTGCGTTAGTTGGTATGTGTGCGTTTTCTTTTTATATGGCAATGCAATGGAAGACAAAAACGGAATATGTATTCAAATTTTACTCTCGCTCTCATTCTCAATTTGTCAACGCAACAACGCGGACATTGAAAGAAACAAACATGTAAGCATAACAATCGTTGAATGAGAATTAAATGTGTCAGTTAGTGTGTATGCTTTGCTTTTTGTCTTCCACTTGGAATATTTTTTATTTAAAAGAAACAATAGAACATTAAAATTTTACCATCGCATTCATGACGGGGAATCCCGATGACGGTCGGTGTCACGAGTTTATACTTTTTTACTCAGCCGCACAACGTGCCATAAGCAGTTTTCACTTCAAAAATTGCTGGAAGAAGTATATTCGGCTCAATAGCCTCAACTGTGAATAATTAAATTTGAGCTAAGTACTCCTTATGTTTAAAAACAAAAATTTATTCTGATTGCAGTAAGACACATCATTGCGAATTATGTAAGTATAAGAAAAAATCAGGTAAAAAAAGTACCTGGACCTGTGACTAAATAGCTTAAACATAATTTTTCTTAAACTTAAGATAAAAATCTGCTTCTTCTAACAGACACTATGACACCACATTTATCAAAATCGGCTTATTCGTTGCCGAGTTCTGGCTGTTAGAATATTCAAACTGCTTAAAACGCCATCTTGTGACAGTTAATCATAATACAAATGACTTCAAAAAAATCTGTTTGTTCTTAAAAAAAACTATTACACCTCATTTGTCTAAATCGGTTTAGTAATAGCCGAGATATAACGTTTTAAAGTTTTTCAAAAAACCAAATTTGCTTGCTGCTGGTTCAAGGTGGCCTGGTATTTCAGATTTTTCTCTGCTTTGGGCTGCTGGCTCTGCTTTCGGCTGCGCTAGCAGAGAAAAATTTGCTTACTGAGCAACAACTAACCGGAAGTCAACATATGTATGCTACAAATTTAAAAATTTTTTCCACAAAATTACATACTTTCATGGGCCAATTTTTCAAAAAATGTTGCCTACTTTTAGGCGCTATTAATAATTTACCCTTAAGCGGCCCTCACACGATCAGTATTACTGACAGGATTTTGCATACTGACAGTATTACTGATCGTATGAGGTGAGTACTGATGTACTGTCAGTATAGAAAAACGATACTGATGACTGATGAAAAAATCGGATATTACTGACGAAGTTTTTAAATACTGACAGTAAAGCGGCCCTCACACGATCAATATTACTGACAGTATAATTACTGACAGTATTTACATTACTGTCAGTGTACCACTCACACGGTCAGTATTGTTTATTGTCAGTAATCAGTTTTTTTGACATTCGACTGGTGAAGGTGCGAACTATGCTCCGGCTACGTGACCGATAACCGAAAATGGCATGCCACTTTTTGGGGCAGATTCCATCCAAACTTGCACCACGCCTCCAGCTAGGCATCGGACGACCATACCCTTGGACGCAATGTTCCATGCCACTGAATGAGGAACTTTTCCAAGTTTCTTTCAAGTTTCGCTGCCTCATCGTCTATCTGCCACAAAATGGGGCATGCCACGCCCCCTCCCAGGATTTTTCCGTCCCATGCCTACTTGCACCCTCTGACCAACTTTCAGCCGGATCAGCATGCCACTTTTTGGCCACTTTTCTGTGCAAATAATACTGATGAACTGTCAGTATTCACCTCACACCATCAGTATTAAGCGGCCCTCACACGATCAATATTACTGACAGTATTTTGCATACTGACAGTATTACTGATCGTATGAGGTGAGTACTGATGTACTGTCAGTATAGAAAAACGATACTGATGACTGATGAAAAAATCGGATAATACTGACGAAGTTTTTAAATACTGACAGTAATACTGATGGTGTGAGGTGAATACTGACAGTTCATCAGTATTATTTGCACAGAAAAGTGGCATGCCACTTTTTGGGGCAGATCCGGCTGAAAGTTGGTCAGAGGGTGCAAGTAGGCACGGGACGGCAAAATCCTGGGAGGGGGCGTGGCATGCCCCATTTTGTGGCAGATAGACGATGAGGCAGCGAAACTTGAAAGAAACTTGAAAAAGTTCCTCATTCAGTGGCATGGAACATTGCGTCCAAGGGTATGGTCGTCCGATGCCTAGCTGGAGGCATGGTGCAAGTTTGGATGGAATCTGCCCCAAAAAGTGGCATGCCATTTTCGGCTGTCGGTCACGTAGCCGGAGCATAGTTCGCACCTTCACCAGTCGAATGTCAAAAAAACTGATTACTGACAATAAACATACTGACCGTGTGAGTGGTACACTGACAGTAATGTAAATACTGTCAGTAATTATACTGTCAGTAATATTGATCGTGTGGGAGCCGCTTTAAAAGTATGCAACACTTTCCGACGAATTTCAAAAATAGCACCTAAAATTAGGACACATTATCTGAAATTTTTAAAATCGTTACCTACTTTTAGGCGTTCTTTTTGAAATTTGTCAGAAAGCGTTGCCTACTTTTAGGGGCAAATTATTAATAGCACCTAAAAGTAGGCAACGTTTTATAAATTTTTTGAAATCGAGTTCATTTTCCAAGTCTTCAAAATTTTAAAATCGAGTTCGTTTCCCAAGTCTTCGAAATTCCAAAATCAAGTTCGTTTCCCAAGTCTTCCAAATTTGAAATCGAGTTCGTTTCCCAAGTCTTCAAATTTCTGAAATCGAATTCGTTTCCAAAGTCTTCGAAATTCTAAAATCGAGTTCGTTTCCCAAGTCTTCAAAATTCCAAAATCAAGTTCGTTTCCCAAGTCTTTCAAATTTGAAATCGAGTTCGTTTCCCAAGTCTTCAAATTTCTGAAATCGAGTTCGTTTCAAAAGTTTTCAAAATTCCAATATCGAGTTCGTTTCCCAAGTCTTCAAAATTCCAAAATCGAGTTCGTTTCCCAAGTCTTCCCGATGACGGTCGGTGTCGCGAAATTATACTTTTTTCCTCAGCCGCACAACGTGCCATTAGAAGTTTTCACTTCAATAAATTGAAAGAGGTTGAAAAAGTCGAAAAAATATGGAAAATGTTGAAAAAAATTGAAAGAGGTTGAAAAATGTTGAAAGAGTTGAAGGTAAGTAGTTGAATAACTCGAAAAAAGTTGAATGAGGTAGAAAAAGTAAAAATATGAAATACTCGTATGTTAAAAAATATTTGAAAGCGGTTGAAAAACTCGAAAAAAGTTGATTGATATTGAAAAATTCGAAAAAATTGAAAGAAGTTAAAAAGTCGAAAAAAATATGGAACATGTTGAAAAAATTTGAATGAGGTTAAAATAGTTTAATCTTTAGAAGACCGGAAAACCGATGTATCGGCTTTGGAGGAAAATCAATAATTTTTTGTCATAAACAAGATCCAGGGCGTTCATAAAAATAAAAAAAGAGGAGCTACAGAAATACTCTCTACGTCCACGTCGTTAGCTCTGGGTAGTTCTAAGGGGGAATTGAAAAATGAATTAAACTTCGGGAGTGCCAAAAAAAAGTCTTTGTACCGGATGAGCTAGAGTAGGGGGTAGAGATATGTAAATTGATTAAATCTGACCCCGGATTCGTAATCAGCGACCCCGAAAACTCCTAGCGCAGTGTGGTCATGGAAACCTAACAAAAGGGCTAAACAACAACATCAAGCAACAACAAACGAAATTTTATAGTCTTTTTTGCTGTGATTTCCAAATTCGCCAACAGCACAAACATAATCCAAATTGCACTACAAACAAAAACAATTGCATTACAAACAAAACAATTGCTACATTAGTCAAGGCACAATGCGCCGCCATCGCTTATGCCTTTGTGTGTTGCTTTTGTTTTCGTTTGAGCTCAAGTCAACGCTGTTCCTCGATAGCGTTGAGATTCTGCGAATTTTTTTTTCGCCTGCTTGTGCGTCGAATAACGGTTCGGGCAATGTGGGCAGATAAGCCCTAGAGTCACATTTTCACCGAATTTTAACAATTTCATAAAATTTAATACTCAAAATGTTTCCTATCCCTTACCGGACCGGAGAGCCGATATATCGGCTCGCCCTGTGATATGAACTTCTTGTATATATGTACATTAGGGTGGAGCGCGGCTCTATGGAGATTTTTTATTTTTACATATTCTAAATGGGCCAGTGCGGAAAAGGTGCTCCGTATATCACCTTTTATAGGTATATAAATATTTTTTAAAAATTTTGAGTTTTAGTACTGCCGCAAGCCAACCAAACATTACGCGTTGCACAGAAAAAAGAAAGCAGAGGCCAACCAGCGATGAGAAAGATGTAAACAAAGGATTTTACGCTCCAGTCTAGCGCAGTATTGTCATTTTCGGTACATTTCTACCTATTTCGGTGTTGAAGACAAAAAAAAGTACATTCAGCCTCTAAAAAGTACATTTGAAGTCTTGATTCAGTACATTTTCACAAAACCCAAGTGCCATCTCTGATCCAGCTTCGCTTCAACTTGCGATGGTAACATCTTAAAAACGGGCCCAAAAAGAGCTTCAGGAAGCTACAAATTCTCAAAGAGAACGGTTAATTAAAGCATTAAATGAGTGGTGGGCACGTAGTGACCCTATCCGCCCTCATTGCCCGCACCGTTATTCGACGCACAAGCAAGTGCAAAAAAATTCGCAGAATTTCAAAGCTATCGAGGCACAGCGTTGACTTGAATTCAAATGAAAACAAAAACATAAGGACCAGTGGTGCCCACTACCACAAGCAACGATAAACATGTGTTGATAATTCTGTATACGTGCACAGTTTTTACGCTCTTTGACGCTCCTTAAGCGTCTTAACGATCTCATTTTTACTTTAAAATTTTGTTTGTTGTTGCTTGATGTTGTTGGTTAGCCCTTTTTTTTAGATTTCCATGCCCAACACTGCATTAAATCGTTCTTCATACAATGAAAATATGAAATCGCAATTAACGACTATGAAAATTGTACTCACAACTATATCCCAAGCTCTCTAATGATTTAAGTACTGATAAATTATACCTGTAAGAAATATGCCAAGCTATGAATATGAGCACTTGTTCGGAAAGCTTGCTGAAAAGAAATCCCGGTAAAATAATTTATTCGAGATGGCTTTGATGGATTAAGATTGTATGTTAGCACAGCAAAACCCTATGAAAATCTACAGATTCTTACAAACTTTATCATAAAAATATATTCTCCCATGTGGTTTACTATTAAAACTCAACCAATTTGCATTTATGATACCAAACATTTGCACCGAACAATTTTGATTTCTCGTTATGTTAGTGATTCATTAAAAAAAATAGTTGACCCTGTTATTCAGAGAAATGGCTTTTTTGGTCATCCTGAAAATATCTTAAAATCGATGCTTGCAGACAAGTCAAGATCTGTTAGGATTTCAGCCTTGAAAAAGATACTGGAACTAAGGAAAAAAGAAACCGCATCGTCCGGTCTTATTCAACAATTTCTTTTGCCGAAATTTAATTTTCAGGCTAGATCTTACACTGAATTGATCAACTGAATTGATCTCGGATCCGCCTCTATTCAAACATACATATATCGACAGAGATTATTTCTGAAAGCATTGAAAATCCGGATAGTTTGGAGGATTTTACCGCAAATTCAATTTCAGGCAACTGAAAGGTGCGTATGTGGCATGTGGTTCAGAAAAAAGAGTTGGTTTCATCAAAATAAGGCTAGAATGTCGAAAAATATTAACTGTTTTAATACTAAAAAGGAGTACAAATTTTATTATATCAGAGTGGGATATTTATAGTTTCCAACACTATAATTATATAATTTATGTGGCTTGTTTAATACTTCTACATTAATATTGTAGCGAAAATTGGTTTATGCTAGAAAATTCTTGAAATAAAACCAACAAAAGAAACTAAACGATACTAGCACCATCTAGCGGCAAACAATAAACCGAACAGACGCTGCAGTACACTATAAAAGTCAATAACCGAGAGACATCTCGATTGTGAATTCAACGTCGTACAACGCCATCTAGATTCTGGATAATTGTGAACTCAACGTCAATACGCCATACTGATAAAATTATGGATTATGGTAGAATACACGCCACTTAGAAGCACTGGTAAATTATGGATTATGGTAGAATACACGCCAATTAGAATGTACTGGATTATTCGAGAGAGTGATGACTGCAGTACAAAAGGGTTGTCGTCTGAGTTGAGTGACACAGTAGAGTTAGAACAGTGAAGCAGAACAGTTGTATCTAATCAGTGAATTGAAGCAATAAAGTGAATACAGTGTGATCAGTAGTAAAGTAAAACAGTTTTCCATACAGTACTAAATTAATATTAGAATTTGAAGGTTAATAAAATAAACCATTTTATAACTAAATAAGTTTGTGTGTTTTTAATTGTTACACAATCCAGTGATCAAGCTCAGAAAAGTGTGAGAGATCGAAATTATCGTCAAAGAGACAGAAATTTCGAAACAATTGGTGTCAGAAGTGGGATTGTGTAAAAAGAATTAACAATCAATTAAAAAAAAAAAAAAAAATGTTTAAGTTTGACGAACTAAAAGTGTATCAACTGAAGAAGGAGTTGCAGCAGCTGAGTCTGCAATCTACTGGCGGAAAGGTGGAGTTACAGAAACGCTTACGGCAGGCTCTTGAGGCCCAAGGTGTAAACCTGGAAGAGCATGAATTTTATAGTGATGTATCAGAATCAGCAGCGAAAGTGGAAGAAGCTTCTGGATCAGCGGCAAGTGGTGAAGTTGTAGATATGTCAAAGTTCGAGAAAATGTTAATGGCGATGACGCAGGCAATGAGTCAAAATACACTACAAATGAATTGCAATATCCAGGCCATTCGAGAAGAAATTGGTCAGAGCTTAAGTCAAAATGCACTGCAAATAGACCAGAAGTTAAGTCAGAACGCGACGCAGATCCACGAGGCTGTTCGAACGGAGATTGCCAAAATGGTAAATGGCCTCGATTCAAAAATGACTGAGTTACGAGTTGACGTTGAATCATTCAAGGAAGAAGTTCAAAATAATTTTGAGGACGTTAACAAAAGGATAAAACAGTTGGAAATAAGCGAACCAACCACTCAAGTTATAAGAGAAATCAGCACAGAGAGGCTTAAGGCACCCTCGTACGATGGAACAACGCCATTTAGTGTTTTAAAGCTCCAATTCGAAACAACATCTGGCCACAATCGTTGGGATAACGAAAGCGCAGCTGCAGCGCTAATTGTGGCATTAAAAGGCGCAGCTGCAGAAGTATTGCAAACGGTTCCAGTGGCGGAGCAGAAAAATTACAAGGCGATGATGGATGCCTTACACCGAAAATATGGCAGTGACCATATGAAGCAGATACACAGATTGGAGTTGAAAAGTCGTATCCAGAAATCTGGTGAGTCCTTGCAGGAGTATGCTGCGGATATTGAGCGATTGGCACACCTTTCCTATCCTGACGAGTTAAGTGTCGTAGCTGAAAAATTCAAAATAGAGGCGTTTATTGACGGCATACGTGACTGAGATACAAAACGCGAGACAATGAGGAGCCCGAAGACAACATTTTACGAAACAGTAACGGTTGCCCTCACTCCAGAAATGATTGCGTTGACATGCCGCCCATCACTGAAAACTTATCGGATGGAGTTGGGGGCTGAAATCGTTCGCCAGCAGTAGCTTCAACGGAAAATGCTACAACTGTGGTAAACAGGGACACATGGCACGTGACTGCAAATCACGTCGTAAACGATCTGCATCACATTCACCAAGAAAAAGAATTGGAAATAGGGTGGACGATAGCGAAAATAGTAGCGAGCAGCAGTCGTTAAACTAAAGAGAGTCAGTACAGCGGCGCGTGAGCTGACTCTTACAGATGATTGCCCCATAGTCTTGGTTTCGAAGCTCTGCCGAAATTCCAACAGCCTTACCATCGGTGGAAAAATCAACGAAAGACCATGTGAGCTTACTTTGGATACAGGCGCATCGCATTCAATTGTGAGGAGAGACTTATTTGATAGACGACAAATAACGCCATTAAATGGGATCCAATTGAGAACAGCGACAGGAGAAATTGCGCAAATAGTAGCAAAAGTTACAGCGAGTATTCTCATCGGCAACAAAACTGTGGAACATGATTTTATTGTTGCAAACATCACCGATGAGGTTATCATTGGCGTGGACTTCATGATTCGACACGGTTTCACTTTGGATCTTAAGAAAAAAACGTTGAGGTATGCCAATGTAGAGTTGCCTTTAGACATTGGCTGTGGACAAAAATTAACAATTGCAAAAGTCTACATAAGTAAGCGCTGTCGAAGAAATTATTTGGGCCACAACAAATGAAGACTGTGGGACAAGCCATCTGTGGGTAGTGGAAGCAGATAAGAAAAATGTAAAGAAAGACCTCATTATTGGAAAGACCCTAGTAAACACAAGAACAAACAGAAAAATACCGGCGCGAATTTTGAATCCAACAAATAAGCCAAAATGGATGCAAAAATGTGAACTTATAGCGCAATGTGAGAAAGTTACGGTTGTGATAAATTGTGAAAATGACCAGCAGAACACACAAGATACAACTTTAACAAAATCGTCGGCCTTGGATGTATTGACGAAAGAATGGACGAAGGAGTTGTCTGCCCAGAACAAAAATAAAGCAAAAAGGTTTCTGCAAAAACATTGGCGGATATTTGCGTCCAAAGGAGAAAATAATGGCCGAACATCAGTTGTCAAACATCGCATTGATACAGGTGATTTTCAGCCGATTCGTCAACCTCCAAGGAGGCTAGCACTCGCTAAGAGAGAAGAAGTGACGGGCCTTATAGAAGATATGGCGCGAGAAAATGTCATTGCACCATCAGAAAGCCCATGGAGTTCACCGGTCGTACTTGTGAAGAAAACGGACGGAAGTATGCGATTCTGTGTGGATTACAGAAAATTGAATGACGTCACCAAAAAAGACAGCTACCCGTTACCCAGAATAGATGATACACTGGATACGTTATCTGGAGCAACATGGTTTTCCACCCTGGACTTACAAAGTGGATATTGGCAGGTGGAAATAGATAAAAAAGACAAGGAGAAAACTGCCTTTAGTATTGGGAATGGTCTATGGCAGTTCAACGTCATGCCGTTTGGTCTTTGTAACGCTCCAGCTACGTTTGAGCGGTTAATGAAACGAGTTCTCAAAGGACTACATTGGAAGACTTGTCTAGTGTATCTCGATGACATAATCATCATGGGTAAAGATTTTGATGACCACTTGAAAAATCTGGAGGAAGTGTTTGAGCGCTTGGAGGCAGCTGGACTAAAATTAAGTGCGAAAAAGTGCTCACTTTTCCAGCGTGAAGTCAAATATCTGGGGCACAAGGTTACGTCAGAAGAAATACACACAGATGAAGATAAAATAAAAGCTGTGAAAAATTGGCCACGACCATCTAATCTTCATGAGTTGCGAAGTTTTATGGGTCTATGCACTTATTACAGACGCTTTGTTCCTGGTTTCGCAAATGTTGCAGGCAGTCTACATGAGCTGACACAGAAAAATCGAAAATTCGAATGGAGTGAGGCACAGGAAACTGCATTCCAAAAACTGAAAGAATTACTGTTCACAGCGCCAATACTCGCGTACCCAATACCCGGCAAAGAATTTGTATTGGACACCGATGCGAGTGGCCATGGTATTGGAGGAGTTTTGTCCCAAATCATCAATGGTCAAGAAAAAGTCGTCGCATATTTCAGCAAAATTCTGTCGAAACCTGAGAGGAATTATTGCGTAACTCGGAGAGAGTTACTGGCAGTAATGGAATGCGTGAAACACTTTCATAAGTACTTATATGGACAGCACTTTCTCCTGAGGACAGACCATGCGGCATTAAGGTGGCTACTTCAATTCAAGGATCCGGAAGGTCAAATCGCACGGTGGATAGAACGCTTGCAGAGCTATGATTTCACCATAGAACATCGCAAAGGAAGTCAGCATGGAAATGCGGATGCACTTTCCCGTCGTCCATGTAAAATAGAATGCGGTCATTGTTCACGAACGGAAAATAAAGCTGGAACAATTGATGTGAGCCTTTTGAACGTTTTGCCTGAAGAAAAGTGGGCAAAAGAGGAGGTAAAATGAGACCAGCGCAGTGATACAGATTTGGCAACTATTATTGAGTATAAGGAGCTGGGTAGGAAACCGGCGTGGCAAGAAATTTCAAATGAAAGCCAAATCTGTAAAGCATACTGGGCGCAATGGCAAAGTTTGGAGTTGCATGATGGTTGTCTCTACCGAATCTGGGAAAGCGAGGATGGTAAAACTCGCTCCAAACTGCTGGTTATTCCAAAGGCCAAATTTAAGGAAATAATCGAGAATTATCACAATGGATCGAGTGGTGGACATCTGGGCATAACGAAAACCACAGAGAAAATAAAGAAACGGTTTTATTGGGTAGGATGCCAAGAATCAGTTGCTGACTAGATCCGCCGTTGTGACCAATGTGCAATTGCTAAAGGACCAAGGCAACGCACTCGGGGAAAAATGCATCAGTATAACGTTGGAGCTCCATTTGAGAGGATAGCCATGGATATAGCGGGACCTTTTCCAATCAGCAATGCAAGAAATAAATACATCCTTGTGGTAATTGATTACTTCAGTAAGTGGCCAGAAGTATATCCCATTCCCAATCAAGAAGCAAAAACAGTGGCAGACATTTTTATCAAAAATTGGATTTGCCGACCAAGGACGAAATTTTGAGTCGACACTTTTTAAGGAGGTTTGTGACATGCACCACAGCTTTGCATCCTCAGTCCGATGGCATGGTCGAAAGGTTCAACCGTACTCTAGAGGAGCATTAAAAAAAGGTTGTTGATAAAGGACAAAAAGATTGGGATGAGCACCTACCAATGTTTCTGATGGCTTATCGGTCGGCAATACACGATACCACTACAGTCACGCCAGCAAAAGCCATTTTTGGTACGGACTTAAGTTTTCCAGCAGATTTAAAGTACGGAGTAACCGTTGTCCCAGAAACGACTCATGCTGACGATTACATGTCGCGGAAAAGAGAAGAATTAGCAGATATACAAGAGCTTATCAGGAGACGTACTCAATTGGCTAGCGACAAGATGAAAGCTCGGTATGACCTGTGAGCAAATACTGAAGGGTTCAAAGAAGGTCAACTAGTGCTGCTACATAACCCACAACGAAAACGAGGCTTGTCTCCTAAATTACAGACTCATTGGGAGGGACCTTACCGGATCGTCACAAGGATTAATGATGTTGTGTATCGAATCCGAAAATACCCCGGGAACAAAAATAAATTTAAGGTAGTCCACATCGAAAGGCTGGCACATTATACTAGGGACGGAGAGACTCTTGTTCGGGACGAACAAGCTTAAGCGGAGGGCAGTGTAGCGAAAATTGGTTTATGCTAGAAAATTCTTGAAATAAAACCAACAAAGGAAACTAAACGATACTAGCACCATCGAGCGGCAAATAATAAACCGAACAGACGCTGCAGTACACTATAAAAGTCAATAACCGAGAGACATCTAGATTGTGAATTCAACGTCGTACAACACCATATAGATTCTGGATAATTGTGAACTCAACGTCAATACGCCATACTGATCAAATTATGGATTATGGTAGAATACACGCCACTTAGAAGCACTGGTAAATTATGGATTATGGTAGAATACACGCCAATTAGAAGGTTCTGGATTATTCGAGAGAGTGATGACTGCAGTATAAAAGGGTTGTCATCTGAGTTGAGTGACACAGTTGTATTTAAAAAGTGAAGAAGAACACTTGAATTGAAGCAATAAAGTGAATAAAGTGTGATCAGTAGTAAAGTAAAACAGTTTTCTATACAGTGTTAAATTAATGTTAGAATTTGAATGTTAATGAGATAAACAATTGTACCGTGTAAAAACTAACTATTGTGATTTAAATAAACCATTTTATAACTAAATAAGTTTGTGTGTTTTTTAATTGTTACACAATCCAGTGATCGAACTCAGAAAAGTGTAAGAGATCGAAATTATCGTCTAAGAGACAGGAAATTTCGTAACAATATGTACATAGTTGATACGTGACACCAGATACAAACTTGGCCACTTTTCAAGTTCAAAGTATGTTAACTCTCAAATCCCGGCCGTCTAAAGGTTAAAATCGCTAATGAAGAAAGTTGAAACGATTGAAAGTCGTAAAATTATGGAAAATATTGCAAAAAGTTAAATGAGATTGAATAATTTGGAAATATTTGAAAAATATTGAAAAGCCGACAAAAATCGAAAAATGTTGAAAGAAGTTGAAAGAATTTGAAAAGAATGTTGAAACAGTTGAAAATGTCTATAAAATATGGAAAATGAGGGAAAAAGTTGAATATGGTTGAAAAAGTCGCAAAAAAAATTAAAAAAGGTTTTCCGATGTTTCACAAAATAGAACTAAACGAAAATTGTCGTATCCAGCTTTTGGAAGAGCATAAAAAATTCGAAGCCTTTTAAGGTTATCTCCAAAACTGTTCTTAATTAAATACCTTCAGAAACTTTTGTCCTTGTTGGTACAGTTTTACAAACTCTTATCTGTTTGTGAACAAACGCTGTGACAACCGCAACAAATGTAAGCACCTTTTCAACGCTGCGTCAACTCAAATCATACCTTAGAGTCTAAGGCTTAGACCAACAATGTCTGAATCGAAATTAATGTACAAAGGGTTTTGAAGAAGTTCTTTTTTTTTTCAGTAACTCGTAGAATCGAGACAGAATATATGTATGAACATACACTGGTGGTGTTCACATAATGCCAATCAAAACCATTTGGGACTGGTTCCCTAAGCACAAATCCATCACAAAGGTGACCCAGGTCTTGGGGGTTTATCCAGGAAAAGTAAAAAACGCTATAGGATATTACAAAAAATAAAACATTTTTAATAATTTACTCCGAAATAAAAACCGAAAAACTACACTTTAGGATGGACTAATTCGCTTGAGCAAGTCTGATTATTTTTTGATATCATCTGAGCTGAGGGTTCAGATGGAAAAGTTTTATAATGTAAATGTATCCCTCTGTAACTGTACGAAAATGCTTGTTGAAAAATAATTTAAATGGACGCATTGCAAGATAAACTAAATATCTCAAGCATTAATATTGAACAACATCTACGATTTGCAACAGAACACGTGCACAAAGACACTATTTCCTGGAATTTGATCGTTTGGGGCGATTAATGTGAGTTCAATATCTTTGGGAGCGATGGTAGCCCATATATGAGACGTCCTCCGCTGAAATAAATAGACCCGAAGTATACCAAAAAGTCAATTAAACATGGGGGCGGTTCCGTAATGGTGTGGGAGTATTTTGCTTCATCAAAACACGCAACACGGCATTGGCACAATTGTCCAGACCAATGAAAAAATTACAGGAAAAATTTACGAAGACATTCTGAGCAGGCCATTTAGATACTGATTTTGTGTTTGGGGCATAAATAAAAAGTTGATTGCAGCCAAGAAACCAACCAGCAAAACGTTATTATTCAATATAATCAAGGAAGCGTGGGAAAAAATGTCTCCCGTCCGTCTCCGTGCTTTAATTTGATGTCCTCTATGAGGAACAGGTGTGCTCAGGTCATCAAGCAAAAAGACTATAACACTTAGTTAAAAAATTTATTTACAAGGATCTTTTTTTAAATTAATTACAGATAGCATATAATTGCACACTTAATTTAAGGATACATATCAATTTTTCATAAATGGATCAAAACATTAGGATTCGGTCCTTCCTCCTCCTGTTGTTTGGTTTCGGGTCGTACTCTTAAATCCTATCTTCATCACTTTTTAAGTTGCGAGGTCGTCGAACGGCACTTGGAAACAGTTTGAAGAGATGGTGCATTAGTTCCATATCCAGTTGCTCGTTCACTGAAAATTTGTACTGGCTTGAGTTGACTCGAAAGCTGTAAAGAATCGCATAAGTTTCTTGCTGCCTTGGTGGTGGAATTTCTTTCGATCTCTCATAAGTTATTTTTTGTTTTCTCGTCTCCATTCTGATCGATCTTTCTGAGATTTAAAACGAAATGTTGTAAAACAATTGTGAAGCGTATACCATCTATAAAAGTTATTTTATTGAGCATATTGTTCGATATGTGAAAATACACTTTTGTCAGTCCCCTCGCATGTATATTATGGCGATAAGAAAAAATCGATTGATTGAAATGTCTAGGTCTCCTAGTCTGAAACGATTCCATTTTGTTGGTAGATATGTGATCACCAATTATTCAACTTGACCTGATTTTTATTCAATATGACAACAAAATTTGGTTCATTGTAACAATTTTCGTATTTTTATCTTATTTTGTGGGCTTTGTATTCAAAAATAAATTTTTTATGAACTTTATAACCTGACATGAAATATTCAATCTAAAATCGAGCTCCTTGAATGATTTCTGCGCACGGGCCTGGTTTGTATAATAACTTAGTTTTCTTGTGCATATATTTCCTTGAATTATTGTTACTTTATTTAAGAATTTAGTTGTCTGTAAGTCAAAAGACTAAGTAAATAAATAAAAAATCTTGTCGAAAATGAACAATTTTATTTTTTTAATTAAAGCTAACTAAAATGTTAACAAATCGTCAGAGCCCAAATTTTGAAAAAAAATTTTCAATTTAATATATTTAAGAGCGCAAATTTTGTCAGATATGAATAATTTTATTTTTTAAAAACATTTAAAAAAAAAAATAATTTTAAGGTAAAAGCCAAAAAGAAATTTTTTTTATACCCTACAACGAGGGTATATTCACTTTGTCATTCCGTTTGTAGCACATAGAAGGAGGCGTGGCAGGTATGGAAAAGTATATATAGTTTTGATCACCGTCACCGCCTAAGTTGACTTAGCGATGTCCGTCTGTCTTTCTGTTGAAATCAGGTTTACGAGAAAACCAAGAAAGCTAATTGAATGAAATAAGCACACTCAGGTCACACCGTCTTGTAATGGACGACATCGGATCACGGACACGCCTACCGCCCATACTCTATGTATGTTTACCCAGGCCGATTTTGAAAAAATTTGCAGCGATTTATATGAAACTTGGTGATTTAATACACATGTGAACGAGATTAGGATTAGACCAGGTTTCAAGTTTTCAAAACATCCTACAGAGGGCGTGGCACATTCCTAAGTTTTCAACTTAATGCCATACATTTCAAATATATCATTAATTGGGATAAGAGTGGACGGAATTGTAAAAGTGGAGGCAGCACTTTTCAACAGTTAAAAATTTTGATTCTGTATGTCTCAAAATTGGCACAAATGTTGGTGATGATACCGTTAAAAATATTCATCAATACAAGCTCAGTCACTTTAGTTTTGATGCACTCGAATCTGCAAGTTGAATTGAATGACAAACGCAGGGAATGTGTATAATTTTCGAGTTATCCTTTTGCAAAAGAGCAATTCCTCCACCGTTACCGCCGGTCATAACACTGGCATTGTCAGTACCGATTCCGATTAAATTTTTGATGCTTAAGCCAGTTTCGCGAAGAGTCTTCATGATAGACGCCAGGTAAAGGCTATGAGCCGCCCGTACGCTAATAAAATTTTGCCGTCCCCATATTTAAAAAAAAATTATAAGATAAAAAACCAGAACTTTTTTCATTTCCATCCATGAGCATAAAAAAAAGGTACTCGTTTTGAAAATTAAATTTGCTGCCCCCATTTCCTTGATGCCCATACGCCATGGCGTCGGTGGCGTATGCGGTAACACGGCCCTGTAGACGCTATAATGCCAGCAGCTGAAGAATTTTCCAATTCTGCTAGTTTAAAAAATGTATTTACAACCACCTTTCTTTGTGAGCTGTAGTATCTGATAACAATTCCTATATATTTTAATATACTGATATCTGTTGCCTCGTCAATAATTAAACTAAAGCAGTTATTACCAATATCGGTCAGCAAACGTTTTTTAAAATATGGAGCCAAAGTGTACTTAATTATTGCACTACATTTTGTACGTCCAAGCTTGATTTCTGCAGCAGTAGTACGTACTATCAGTAAAAGCATTCTTTTGCATTTTTATGAAATGATCAATAGGGAGTATTGAGGAGTGTGCAGCGACATACAAGGCATTCAACAACTCATTTTTTTGGTAGAGGCTTTAGCGTTCAAAGTATTTATTTGAAGAATTGGTTGCTTATTGCCTGAAAACGGTGATGCTACCAAGACGTGCTTTTTGGTCTGCAAGAGCAATACTTACAAAATAGATTTTCTTCCTTTTCTTGAACCCATGTCTTGAAGCGCTAGTCGCATAACCACACTTTGCGTAATTTTTGCTTGTAGACTCTAAACAATGCAATATGTTATTTTAACATATAAAATTGGAAGTGAAATTATATACCTCGTATTTTTATTTAAGTTTTTTTTAGTAGAATCATTCCCGCTTCTTTCATCAAAATCAGAATCGGATGAAGTTTTATGCTTATGCGTCGTATCAAATAGAATTCTTATGAAAAATCAATGGATTTGCAAGCAACAAATTTAAACCGTACTCACTTGTGAGATCCACTTTTGGCTTGTGCCTCATTATGGGAATCACCACTTGATCGCGTTGATTGGCTTCCACTATTTTGTTTCAAAAACCTTCAGATAAAATTGTATTGTATAAGGCGATTGCTATTTTACTTTTTTCTTTGCAAAATTTCGTATGGAACAAAAAACAGTTACATATTATGTACGTACATATGTATGTATGAAGTTGTTTTGAAAACTACGGTTAGTTATATTCTCAGTACAATAAATGAGGTTACATTAATTTGACAAATTAAAATTTGAAAGCGAAATGGCTTCATAGTTGTCAAAATCCTATACAAACTTCGCATACATATTAATGGTATTCATCTAAACGCGCAGATATCCCATTTGTGTAGGGCTACCAGATGACCTGCTTGCAAAAGTAGCACATTTGTAAAATTTAAGAATTTCCAAAAAACACAAACAAATTTCGTAATTTTTACAAAAAAAGTAAAGTAATTAGCAACAAAAAAAAAAAAAAGGTCCCCATTTCTACTAATAAAATGTGCCATGGCACTAATAAAAAATCATTATTGTGTGTTTTGTAAAATTTTGTTTATCGATCAATAAAAAAAAAACAAAGGTCGTAACTTCGAAAGTAGTGAAAAGTAGCGCATTTCAACCAAAAGTAGTACATTTCAAGTGAAAAGTAGCAAAGCCTTGCAAAAGTAGCACTTTTGCTACTTTAGTATGCCATCTGGTAGCCCTACATTTGTGCAAGTGGGCAATTTTGCGCTATGTGTTTCATGAACGCCCCTTCGAATGTTTCGTGCAATTTGTGACAGTTGATGAGCCATTTTGTTTCTTTGTATAAATAACAATAATGACAACTTGATGTCAAAAAAAATTATAACACATTTGCACAACTTAGCAGCGCAAGTCTGTGCGACCAAATTGTCGCGCAAACTTTTCTAGCTTGTTCAAAAAACTTTCCATACGATTTTTGACAGTTCGTTTGCGACGGCGCAGAACTGCACAACTTGCACAGCTTGCGAGGGTTTTTCGCGTTTAGATGAATACCATTATTGTTTGTTTTTTGTATTGCATTTTGACATCTATGGAACCAATGAAAGAGAACTCTGTTATGGGGAAGTCTCTTTTATACATGTATAAAAACATGTATATAATCGTGTAGTGATGCCAAACTACCAAAAATAGTGTTTCATAATCTCTGAACGCGAAATTTGCGTAAAAGGGTGTTATGTACTCCATTTGATAAAAAAAGGCCAAAATATAAAAAAAGGCTAAATGCATTTTTAGAAAAAGATGAAAAAAAGACTAGAGGCTAGATGAAATTTTCGAGGCTAGATGGAATTTAAAAAGGCTAAATCTAGCCTCAAAAAGGCTAAATCGGCAACGCTGATGAAATGATGGTTTTATTAAAATTAAGCTGAACAAATTTTTTTTGAATCCTATACATGTCCTCGAAAGTAAACAAAAAACCTCATTTTTAGGTACTTAACCTCAAATATTTCAGAATTCTGATGTGATGGATCAATTTTGAGGTCAAATTCAGATTCAGTGCAAAAAATTACTACTTAATTCATTACCTGAATTTACTTCATTTAGGCTTGAATTTTGACCTGTTTTCGATGGTTTTTCATTTTTCTATTACTCTGGTCTTCTGATAAAAATACTGGAACATCGGGACCAGTCAGAATTTCTTCGTCTGTTTTCGGACAATATTAAAGAATATTAGACGAAGAAAAAAAATTTATTCCTTGAGTTTACCTTGCTAAAACCCAAATTTGCGCTGTTTTTCGCAGTTTTCTGGGAGTTTTTCGATGCTACCAAGATACCCAGCCGCTGTATAGCAAAACAACTATCACCATCGTGTTCAGCAGACCAGAGAATATAAGAATCAATACCAACAGCCTGTATCTCATGCGGAATAATCTTTTGGGAAGAGTTATAATCACTCGCAAATAAAATGAACGAATTTAATTCATAAATCGGACATTAGCGACCTCTAAGTATCAATATTTTTTAATAAAATTTTCGGTGCCTTATTTTTTTACATAACACTAACTACTTTTCATATAAGCAACATCAAAGTTGAAAATTCGTTTTTTTTTGGTCACTCTAATGCACTGGCTCACAGCAAAAGTCGGACAAGTGTTTGCAAAAAGTTACAGTACGATTTTAATTATTACAAATAAATTTGTTTGCAAATACATTTTGTGTCTTGCATTTATTGGTTAATGCAGAAGAAAATGCAACTAAAATAAATTAACAAAATTTTGACATAACGGTAGAATCTAGCCATAATATCGAAATTCCTTACAAATGTGCTCACATTGAAAGTCGGGCAGCGAAATGATCGATCCAAGTAATGTTGAATTTACCGTTAGGTTTGAGCAACGATAATTGGATCTGGTTTTCCATGACTTAAGTTAACTTCGTGCTGTCATTAGATAACAAAAAATTTTAAAATTATTTCAAAATTCAGCGTAAATCAACGTTAGAAAAACGAAAATTCGTAATTACCAATCATTTACAAGGCAAAAACGATCGCGAAATTACAAATTTTGTAAAAAAATTTAAGTTTATGGCTTACGGTATTATTAAAAAATATAAAGAGGACAACATTTTTTTAAATAAACATCCTTTGGTGGCAAAAAAAATGGTTAGCTCGAGGGACGAAAAATGGAATTTCCGCGAAACTAAAAATCCATTCATATCTACTCCAAAACTTACTGTAATGGTAAATAATAATTTTCAAAAAAAGTCCATACCGTAGCAGTTCGAATTATTCTCCGGAAAAATAATTGAAATGGCCGACTGGCACAGGATGAGCCATGCATCAACAAAAAAAGTTCGCTTGTATTTCGCAAAAGAGCACATTTCAAAAGATTTTCATTTTAGAGCACGACTTTTGTTGTAAGCCACTTTATGTATATTAGTTACACGAACTAACTCCCACAGGCGAAAAAAAATAACTTCCAAAAATTTCATGTCTAATTAATCTAATTATAGTTATAAAAATATAAATTAATTTATCTACAGACATAAGTAAATTCGTAACACAGCAGTTGTTGATATTTTTTCTTTTTACTAAGAAGAATATTTTTTTTTTGCAATATTTACAGAAGTCATTGGCTTTTAAAAGACAATACTGGGAAATCAACAACAAATAATTGAAAATCAAAAGGACATACAATCCTGAGTTGCTACTTTAGAAAAATCTTTTACTGAAAGCTTTTGTTATGCTTTATTTTTAAATCAAATAAAAATCTATCTTTTGTTTAGATGACTGACAACGGTGTAGAAATAGCACAAAACGAATTCCTTCGCAGGTGTAAAGTTCTTCTCAAAAAACTACATCGATCAGTTGCTAAAAAGCAACGACTACATTGAAGGAATGGTAATTTAATTTAAATTTTGTTTGAACACCAATAATTTTACAGAAAGCATATCTGCAAACTTGTAATTCATCATTTATCCTTTACAAAAAGCTTACACGCGTATTTTCAATTAAAAAAAAATTACGACCGATGATCTTTTGATGTTTTTCAACTTTCACGGAATAAAAGCTAAACGAGCCCTTATAAAATTGACAGTAATTAACGACATTTTGAGCGGTAGGAAATGTTATCCTATTTTTATATACACATTAAAACATCTGGTTTATTTTTCTTATAACTTTTAATCCCGATAATATTGATTTTAAACTATACTGGTGTTGGATCAAAACTTCATTACCTTAAAATTAAAAAATTTAATAAAAACAAGTTAAGGTGTTATTTTCGGCGAGGCCGAAACTCACATACCCTACACTGCACTGAAAGTACTTTTTCATCAAATGTTAAGAAGACGTTGAAGAGGTTGAATAAGTCGAAAAAAGTGTGAAATGTTACAAAGGTTGACAGTGGTTGAAAAATGTTGAAAAGTCGTAAATATATGCAAAATGTTGAAAAAAGTTGAGAGAGGTTGAAAAACTCTAAAAAAAAATGAAAGAGGTTGAAAAAATTTGAAACTATTCAAAATTGATGAAAAAGTCGAAAAAATAAAGAAACTTATGAAGAAAGTTGAAAGAGGTTGAAAAAGTCGAACAAATACATATAGAATATATTGGAAAAAGTTAAAGGGTTGAAAAAGTCGAAAGAATATGGAAAATGTTGAAAAAATCGAATAAAAATGAAAAATTTTAAATATGCCACGCCCACTTCTCCAATTTCGCCCACTTTTGGTTCAACAAATTATATTTGTGATCGACATCCTCATATTAAATTTCAGCACAATAGCTTGTATAGTTTGCGCTATATGCTGCAGTTTAATTTAAAATTTATGGCGGTGACACACCCACTGGTACAATCCAGCCCGGTTTTGATCCAGAAATAGCTTTTCATAAGCAAACCCCTAACACCAAATTTTAGTATGATTGCTCACTTATTTCGATAAATATGCCACTTACCGCATTTTATTTGTATGGGAGGTGCCACGCCCACTGGTGCTATTTCAGCCACTTTTGATTCAGATATACTCTATAGCAACTGAACCACTTTCATTGAATTTCATAGCAATTGCTGCAATAGTTCACTTAAAACAGCGCTTACAAATTTATGTTAATATGGGAGGTGTCACGCCCACTGATGCAATTCTGTCAAAACTAATTTAGTTTTAAAGCCTATAGTAACTGACATCTAAACACCAAATTTTATGAAGATTACTCTCTTAGTACACTATTTATAACAATAAACAGTTTTTGCTTATATGGTACTATTGTACCAAATTTTTGTAATAAAAGACCTTACAGCAAGTATATCTACCTCATTAAATTTCATCACGATTACGTTGTTCGTTCTCTTAATATAACGTTTAAAAATATTGTGGGCGGTGCCACGCCCTTCAAAGAGTTTTTTCAATAAAGAGGCTGAGCTTGTATTGATGATAGCTTTCAGCGGCATCATCTCCAAGATTTTTATGAAAATCGTTTGTGGCAATTTTGAGATATATGGAATCAAAATTTTTAGAAGTTGAAAAGTGCCACGCCCACTTTTTCAATTCCGCCCACTTTTATCTCAACTCAAGATATATTTGATATGTATCCGTTTACCAAATTTCATAACAATATCTTGCACGGCTTACGAGATATTGTGGTATAAAGGTTGAAATTTAGGGCTGTGCCACGCCCCTGTAGGAAGCTTTGAAAACTTGAAACCTAACCTAATCCTAATCTTGTTCACATGTGCATCAAATCACCGATTTTCATCAAAATCGCTGCAGCTTTTTTCAAAATTTACCTGGGTATATATACATAGGGTATGGGCAGCAGGCGTGTCAGTTAACCGATTTCGCCCATTTTCAATAGCAAGATGCCTGCAAGAAGATGTGACATGTGTGTGATAGTTTCATTCCATTAGCTCTCTTGGTTTCCCCGTAAACCTGATTTCAACAGACAGACAGACAGACAGACGGACATCGCTAAATCAACTTAGGTGGTGACGCTGATCAAGAATATATATACTTTTCCATACCTGCCACGCCTCCTTCTATGTGTTACAAACGGATGGACAAAGTGAATATACCCTCGGTGTAGGGTATAAAAAGCATTAATGTTATATCAGAATGGCTTAAAATTTATATTCTTTTATGCATTGTCCTGTATAAATATTTTTTGGTATTAAAATTTGACAAAATTTCTTTTTACAATCTTTTTATCTTATTTTAGTTTTTCAACAATAAAATCTCCATCCTTCAGATGTGTTCAAGGCAGTAGGGCGCATTCACTTTGAAACCTACTTAAAGGATGCTATTCAGTTTAGCCACAACAGAGCTAAACAAAGAACATTTGTTAAAAGAACTGAATAAATTATTAATGTTATATTTAAATATTATTATATAAAAATGAGAAATAAATAAATAAATATTAATTATAACTGTCGGCTAGCTCAGTAGTTATTTGTTTGGTGGAAATGTCTGGTAAGTATGATGACTATATAATGAGTTATTTATGAGACATTGTAAGCCTATATTGCTTACCAAAATCATAAGGTATCTAATTGGTTATACACTGGTTTTTAATGATAAGTGCGAACGAGAACATTATAGTAACTCCCCTGTTCTAACGACACAAGTGACAGAAAGAAGTACAAAGTCACACGTACAGAAGAGTATGAGTTAGATTTGTCCAAATGCTCTATACAAACTAATTAAATGTTTTTTGGCTTATAGCCAATACTTTCAGCAGCAATAACACACAAATAACGAGTTATATTACAATTGATACGTTCTTGCGTATTCAATATTATCACAAAAACAAAGTTTGTGTAAACAGCAAGTACCCTTGCTTTCACAAAAAACATCGATTGCGTCGCCATCTAGTTAGATGACTCTTAACTAATGAGTATAACAGTTTATTGTAAATATATAACAGCGCGCAAATTTGAATATTTCGTTAAATTGATATGTTGTAGAACTGCAACACTGCAATCTAAAATTATTGCTTCTATGGAGGGTAATACGCCCATTTGTAGAAATTGGAGAAATTGGATTGGACTATATCAAATAAAACTCTGAATATGGATAGCAGCAGGCGTGACCGTGAACCGATTTCGCCGATTTTCAATACCAACAAGCTTGTTTGAAGGTGTACTCTGTGGACCGAATATTATTCGGTTTTCTCGCTTAGTTTTTCAGGAATCGTGATTTCCATAGATAGACTGACGGACATGGCTAGAATCGACTCAAATGGTGAGGCTGATCAAGAATATAAGTACATACTTTTCTATACCTGTCATGACCTTTCTATATGTTACAAATGACAATGAAAATATACCTTGGGTGCAGAGAATAAAAAAATTTAAAACTTATTGCTTAGAAAGATATTGATTAGAAAGGTTTATAAGCTCATTAAAATCAAGTGTGGACCACAGCCCTTCTTCTTCTGTACAATACAAGTCTCTGTTCGAAAATAAAACGCTTTGCAGTGTATGCCAGTGATGGCTTTTGGGTTTTGTGGAAATGTACGGAATGGAGAGTTGAAATGTATTTCTTTTCACATGCCGAATGTACTTTTTTCGACTTGACATGAAAAAGTTACTCAAAAAAAAAAAAAAGATCAGTAAAATTTACTACAGGCACTATAGTATTGGCTACAAATTTATTAAAAAAAGGGCAGTATTTAAAAATTGACGATATGTGCTGATAATGTACTGAAAATGCGCCGAATGTACTAAAAATTGCCCAAATACAACAAATGTACTGACAACGGTTTTCATGACGCAAATGTACTGAAAAAAGTACGAATGAACGGAAAATGCCATCACTGCTGTATGCCGTTCAAAGTATCCTCATATTCTCGAATTCTTCGGGAACTCATTTTCGAGTATATCCCAATAAAAAAAAAAAAAAACTGGCGGGTTGCACTCCGGGAGTGCCGACAGAAGTGAAAACTTGAAATAATTTTAAGTGTTTGTTCGCTCCTGCACAAGTATGCACTATTGTATGATACGACACAATGAACTATTTTTTAATTAGATATATGTACATACATAGTCACTAATAATTTTTTTTTCTTTACTGTTCATTTGATATTTATCACGATATTCCTCTTAAATATCAAAATATTAAAGTTTTAAAATTGCTAAGAAAATTAATTCCACACGTAGAAAGAAGTATGCAAGCATAACAAATCGTAAGTTAGCAAGATCAAGATCGATTAAATTGTCAACCAAATCTGACAATGCACAATTATTATATAGTGTCCGGAGATTTCAAATACATAATCCGCAAAATCGGAGCTGCTCATTTACTCGTTTTAGGGCCATTTTAAGTTTAGCACACGATCCGTTTCAAGCAAGATCAAGATCGGTAAAAATTGTCAACCAAATCTGACAGTGCACAATTATTACTCAGTGTTCGGAAAAACATTTGCATATTTGCAAAAATTAATGACTTCATCGTGTTCAGCGACTTAAAATGCATAAAAAAACAATAATCACAGCATATTTAAAATTTCACTTGATCTTAAAAGCATCAAAAACTGTACACGGTTCGCTTCATCATTGTATTAAAATTATCGGTAAATGTGTTTACCTTAAAATGGCCATAAAACGAGTAAGTGACCAGGTACGATTTTACGGATCTTGTTTTTGAATCTCCGAACACTGAATAATAATTGTGCATTGTCAGAGTTGGTTGACAATTTATACCGATCTTGATCTTGCTTGAAACGGATCGTGTCGGCCAAAGTGCTAAACTTAAAATGGCTATAAAACGAGTAAATGAGCAGCTCCGATTTTGCGGATTATGTACTTATTTGAAATCTTCGGACACTATATAATAATTGTGCATTGTCAGATTTGGTTGACAATTTAATCGATCTTGATCTTGCTTGAAGCGAACCGTATGGACCTGCTTGTAATAATTTACGTTTCTGGATTCCTCTCAGATCAATGTTTATTACTCTGTTACTGGTGTTGGGTGCGCTCATTGACTCCCGTTGGTTGTAAATTAACGAGCGTCGACTGACACAACTGACAGTTGATGAAGCTCGAATAGTCGACAAGAACAGAATTGTATCATTTTATTTTGTTGTTTTATTTCAATTTTTTAAATTTTATTTTTAAAATGTCTTACAAATATTTAATCAACAAACTTTTCGTGTCAAAGACAAAAGCTCAACATCTCAGCAGCAATATCAGATAATAACCAAAATTCCGCCAAGATAACGTCAAGATGTGGAGATAAATAAAGTCTGTGTGCCAAGTGCAGTAACAGCAGTAGCATCCAGCATTACAATGGGTTCCAATGAAGACGTCATGTAAATGAGACACCATGCAAACTCTGGCGGGTTTTAAATTTATGAATGTTTTTACAAGGCATAAAAATAGACTTTCAAGAGCAATGCAATTATAGTTACAGTTGCTTTGCTAAAGGTTATAAGCATTATTTAGAACAACAACATTTTGCTTTTTAAGTTTTCTCTTGAATTGAAATCAACACACAATTTTTTGAGCTAGTTTTCCTCTTTGAATTTCTTAAATATTCCTAAAAGCCCCATCCAACGAAGGTCATTTAATAATAAAAAATATATGCAGTTGCTGTTAAAATAATAGCATCGCGGTGTAGTTTTTGAATTGAAAGAAAATATTTCGAACAATTGAAGTTTTTTTTCTTCTAACCTTTTAAAATATAGTTACTTGACAAGTACACAAAATAAGCACATAACAATTTGTTCCAAAAATCTATCTCAAACCATGCACGCGGATTATTTAATGTTACGGAATTGATTGCCGATTAAATATGTTGTTTTTCAAAGAATATAAGGGGACCCATATTTCCCCGATTTGATTAAAAAAATTTTTTGTGAAGTTGTGGCCATTTTAAGTTATGCCCATTTTAGGCTGAAAATTGTTTTAAAAAAGCTTAATTTCCATCCAAATCAAAATAATTAACACTTGTCTTTTGATTCTTATAGAACTTCTTATTCTCTGTTAGAATCTTTAAAAAAATTTCAAAATGGTTGAAAATTGGCAGAGTTATAGCGCCTTTTATGAGAAAAAACAAAGCTAGTTTTCTGAAAAACCCCACTTTTTTTCAATTAAAATTTTATTTTGGACTTGTACTAATGAGATAAAGAGATGATATGAGTTTAATGCGCGCTTAGAGACATTTGAGGTGAGGTGAATTTTTTTCCAAAACTTTCAGCTTATTTTTAATTAAAACATCATTTAGTACCGTTCTTTATTTTTAAAATGAGTTTTCAAGTGGTAATCTGCGATGTTTCCTCGCAAAGTTACAGCAGTTTGAAAAAGACATGAATTTGATCCCCGAAAATGATACCCCCGAATTGATCGCGTCGAAAATATCCAAAAAAGTTGAAAGAGGTTAAGAAATGATAAATCGTTGAAAAGGTATTAAAAATAAAGAAAATAATGAAGAAAAATGAAAGAGGTTGAAAAAGACAAACGAATACATATAGGATATATTGGAAAAAGGTAAAAAGTTGATAAAGTCAAAAGAATATGGAAAATATTGAAAAAAATCGAATAAAAACTTTGAAATTTAAATGTGCCACGCGCACTTCTCCAATTCCGCCCACTTTTGGGTTACTAAGTTATATTCGTCATTGACATCCACATACCAAATCTTAGCCCAATAGGTTGTATAGTTTGCGATATATGCTGTAGTTAGTCTTAAAATTTAGGGCGGTAACACACCCACTGGTTTAATATGGATCGATTTTTATCCAGAAATAGCTTTTTATAAGCAACACTCTTTCACCAAATTTTAGTCTGATTGATCACATATTTCGAAAGATATGCCACTTAAGGTATTTTACTTGTATGGGGAGTGCCACGCCCACTCGTGTTATTTCACCTACTTTCGATTCAGGTATACCTTTTAGCATGTAACCCACCTAAATTAAATTTCATACAAATTGTTGCAGTAGTTGAATCAATATAGTGATTGCAACTTTATGGTAATATAGGAGGTGCCACGCCCACTACTGCAATCTCGCCAATTCTCATTTAATTTCAAAGCCCATAGCAGCCGACACCTCTAAGCCAAATTTTATGAAGGTTACTCTCATAGCACACTATCTATAACAGTAAACGTTTTTTGCTTGTATGCCACGCCCACATGCTCCATTGCGCCAAATTTTTTCAAAAACATATCTTCTAGCAAGTATATCTATCTGCCTTATTAAAATTCATAACGATTACGTTGTTAGTTCTCTAAATATAACGTTTAAAAATATTGTGGGCTGTGCCACGCCCTTCATCAAGTTTTTCAGTAAAGTATCAGAGCTTGTGTTGATGACTGCTTTCAGTGACATCATCTCTAAAATTTTTATAAAAATCGTTAGAGCCACTTTTGAGATATATGGTATCAAAACTTGTAGCAGTTGAAAAGAGCCACGCCCACTTTTACAATTCCGCCCACTTTTATCACAATTCAAGGTATATTTGAAATGTACCCGTTTACCAAGTTTCATCACAATATCTTGCACGGCTTACGAGATATGGTGGTATAAAAGTTAAAATTTAGGGCTGTGCCACGCCCCTGTAGGAAGCTTTGAAACCTTGCCTAATCCTAATCTTGTTCACATGTTCACCAAATCACCAATTTTCATCAAAATCGCTGCAACTTTTTTCAAAATGGGCCTGAGTAAATATACATAGAGTATGGGCGGTAGGCGTGTCCTTGAACCGATTTTGCCCATTTTCAATGGCAAGATGCCTGCAAGAAGATGTGACCTGTATGTGAAAGTTTCATTCAATTAGCTTTCTTGGTTTTCCCGTAAACCTGATTTCAATAGACAGACAGACCAACGGACAGACACACGGACATCGCTAAATCAACTCAGGTGGTGATTTTCCATATCTGCCACGCCCCCTTCTATGTGTTACAAACGGAAGGACAATGTGAATATACCCTAGGTGTAGGGTATCAACATACCCACTCACACCATGTAAAAATAGACATATAGATATTAAAATAATTATATGTATAAATTTACGTGGTTCAAGGCATAAATGTTAGAAAAAATTTACCCAGCATGCTGTGGGGCTCGGACAACACAAACAAAAAAATTCACACCACCATTATGCTGAAATCGCAATGCTGCGTTCGGTCGGTCGCACTCTGACAGCTGAAGTAGAAACAATGCATGCTTATACTGTAATCTTAAATGCGACCTCAGGCGTTGCGTTGCGTTTTATCGTAAATACGATCAACGCCATACCCGAAGTTCGAGTAGAGCTACTTTCTACTAGAACGTGCTTTTGACACTTCTCGTTTACCCAGCGCTTCATGCAGTGACAAAATAAGGTCAACTAAATTATCCATTTCGTTCAAATCAATTTATTTTATGAAAATAACAATCAAAACTAAAAAACACGACAAAATTAAGCAAAAAACTGACAAATAGAACTCCTTTTACTGACAATATTGAAATGACAGACGCTCGCAACATTATGATTTACAAAAAGTAAGGTCGGGCGTTTTGACAGCCAATATCGTACATTTTAGCAAAGTTTTTCAAACGCCGATCAAAGTTGGCCAAAGCGCGACCGACCGAACGCCGCATTGCGATTTCAGCTTTAAGCTACAAATTTAGCTACAGTTAGTTTTCAGTCTAAGAGTTGACCTTTTGACAAGCTAATGTTATAAACTTCGCAATTATTAATAAGAGTTGTCATGCGATTAAAAGGAGCTGTAGCCATATAATTAGTTCTCCTAACCGGTTGGTAAAATAACTGATAAGAGTTACGAGTACTCCTCCGATTACTATTTAAATGTATATAGTTAAGAAGCTCTGGTGCAGCAAGAGACCCAGTTACAAGTTGATACAGATAAAGTATATCCGCAATATTTCTACGCGAGCTCAAAGACTGCATATGTAATAACTTTAAACGATCCTCATAAGGAGGAAGGTTTAAAGGGTCAATCCAATTTAAGCCATTGAGAGCAAAACGAATAAAATTTTTTTGAATTCTTTCAATTCTATTTATATGAATATTATAAAATGGTGACCATACTTGGCTGTCGTACTCTAAGTGAGGGCGCACTATTGTATTATATAAAGTCACGATTACTAAAGGGCTATTAAATTCTTTTGCCCACCTCTTAATAAAGCCAAGCAGAGATGAGGATTTTTTACAAATTTGATTAATATGCTCATTAAAAGTCAACTTAGTATCAAAATGTATACCTAGGTCTTTGACTACATCGACACGACAAATATTTTTATCTTTTAATTTATAATCAAATTCCACAATAGTTTTCTTCCTGGTAAAAATCATAGCTTGGCATTTATCAGGATTAAGATGTAAGTGATTCTTAGAACACCAAACTTCAAAGGATTTCAAGTCAGACTGAAGTGGAATAGTGTCACCAACCCCCTTTACGTTCCTGTAAATTTTCATGTCATCTGCATATACTAACAGGTGGGAGTTTTTAATAACATGTGTAACGTCATTAATTGCTAAAATTAACAGGAGCGGCCCCAGGTGGCTTCCTTGTGGAACACCTGATGTCGCGCTAAATGGGGAGGAAAACACTCTCCTAAATTTTATTTGATACGTGCGATCAGATAAATAATGTAAGTGATGAGAGTAATATCGTCTTTTTGGTGGAAAAGGCACTCGTCAATATGTAAGGCGTAGTCCAAATACAGAATATGATCCCTGGAATGATCTTACTTTCATCGTTATACACTAATTTGCAAGTGGCCATTTTAAGTGCCCGTGCGCAAAACCCGATCCCTTTGTGATATGCATTTTTTTAAGCAATGGAATTGGTTGCGGATTCTGGGCACTCAAATTGGTTTCCCTAAGTCTTCTTTTAACGGTTTCTACACCCGCTGCTATATTAAGCACTTTCTTTATTTCCGTAGCAGTCAAAAATGGATTGTGTTTCGAAAGCCGTATTGGACAATTCACGTCCCGGGGGGACATGGAAGGCTTTCGTTCTCGTGTTTTTCGTTGATTTGTGTATTTCATCGTATTCTAAACCATTTTCATTGAACATCCGATAACATTTTAATATCCTTAAAAGTCTTACCTTGCGAAATGGAATTTTTAATAATTTTACATTGTTCTGGCGTAGAATGCTTTCCACGGCCCACTTAAATGTAAGAATTTAAAAAAATCATTGGAGTATTATACAAAAATAATAGAACTTGCATTTTACGAACAAATTTTTTAAATAAGAGTAAATACCTTATCTTGAGAAGTAAAGGAGTTGAACACTGCCTTTATTTTGATCGGTCGAAATTACAAATTACTCAATATAATAGCAAACCTAGAAAATACCGATATTTTTTTGGAACAAATTGTCATGTGCTTGATTTGTGTACTTATTAAATAACTATATTTTAAAAGATTAGAAGAAAAAAAACTTAATTTGTTCGAAATATTTCCTTTAAATTCAAAAATGACTGCTATTATTTTGACCGCAGCTGTAAATACTACATATAGCACCGTCATAACAAAATAACGAGTTTTGAGCTATGTATACCACTATATAGCTCATTAACTTTTCTTAATTTTAGTCTTGTCATCACATTACTGGCTCAATTAATAGCTTCTCAGATTAATTTCTAGAGAAGACATATTTTGTTCTGTATTTTTTTTTTCACAGGCAAAAAGCAAATTTACACATGAACCTATCTATATATCGCACACATTTAGCTAAAGTGGCACAACTGAAAATTTTCGAATTTTCAGAAAACGCAAAAAACTGTTTTGAGCTTGTGAACTATTTTTTATAAATAAAGTGTGAATTATTTAGATGCAGGTACTAATAGGATATGGTTGGAAGCCACGTCGCAATCACAACAGCTTGAACTCTCCGATACTAAAAATAGGACACTTTTGCATATTGTAGCTTAATTTCTATTGCAACATGAAGAAAAACATAACTGTTTTTTTGACACCAAAGCACAGCAAAAAACGAGCTAATCTCTTTTGTGCTGACAGGTATGTGTATGATTAACAGTTTTAACAAGTAAACTCGAAAATGGGAAATTTTGAGTTGTGCATCTTTAGCTAAATGTGTCCGATATGTGAATTTTTGAAATATACAGCCGCATACATATGTGCTTAGTCTTCCACGAAAACTGACTAATTGTCCAAAAAATCGATAAACGTGGTGGTGGTGATTATGATAGAAAAAAGTACGCATCATTCAGCGAAACAAACTGCATAAGTATCCAGCTTTATAATTTATTAAATTTAAATTAAATTTTTGAAACAATTACTGAGTCTGGACAGCACACACTTAATAAATTCGGTAGGTAGTCAGTCCATCGGAAGAAATGCTAGCCATGGAAATTGAAGTAGCCATTCCGAACGAAATTTTCTTCTTGATTGCGAAGGAGCATCAACACTGTAAAATACAATTTATGTAACTTAACAACATTTCCATATTTGACCTGACCAAGAATTAAATTCCCTTCACCGCGTTAACAGTAAAAGTGTGCGTGAGCTCTAATATTTTATTAAAAGTGGTTTGGCTTGAGGTGTTAGGCCACAGTATACATTTTTTGAACATAATTTTTGTTTTATAGGATTAAAAGATGCCTTAGTACCTTGAACAGGACATACTAAAAGATACTAAAAGGGCTATGCCGAACAAAATATCTAAGGACTCGTTTTTAAATTTTGGCGGTCCATTTCCAGAACGTACTAATCCGTAGATACGGTTTTTTTTCGAAATAACATATTTCAAGTTGACCAAACACATAGCGCGGACAATTTTCGACCGACTGAATTAAAGTTTTGACTGTAACAAAACAAAAACTCGAAAACGCAACACTGAGAGACTTATTTAACCCATTTCCGGCCACGAAAATTCAAACCGCTTCCTTTTTAATGAAACCATGTAATCTAGGGTAACTTAGGGTCAGGAAATTCCAATCCGTTGTCAGATTTGAGCTAACTAGTCTGTGAGCTCTGGAAGGGGGTGTTAGCAAGTGCGAACATTTGGCATTTTTTTACAAATTATGAAATAAAAAAAATCAAGTTTTTGTTCAGAATTTAATTAATTGAAATAATTGAAATTTAGTGTATTCAGTTCAAAAATAATACTTTTGTTACATATTAAATAAAATTAAAATCTAAAATCATTGTTCGTGGTAGCTTTTGAAACAATTTGGATGCAAGTGAACGTTACATTTCTGACACATCCATTTGATTGGCTTTCCACAACCTTTTAATTGACATCACCGAGGTTTTCCGTCTAGTTGGACAACCGGAATATGCTCTCCAGAAATACGTGGCATGTTGGCTGGTCTGAATTCATCACCAGCATGATCAGTATCCGAAGTCAACAGCAATTTCTCTGTTATGCAGACACGAAAGTTTTTTTGAGGCATTGGCTTTTTGTTTTTATATTTCGCTACAAAACAATGCAGCTTCCAGGCGTTTACCAATGCTGAACTTACAACAGATATGAATAACGGCCAGTACCATTTCTTGGCTCGGATATTTATTCGATAATTCTGAACAGCATTGTCATGTAAGTCTACACCTTCCATGCCATTGTTGTAATTGTTGAAAAGTGCAGGTTGCTGATAATTTATATGTTTCTTTTCAATTTTATTCCATCGCTTGACTGAGTGCATTGGCTCTATTTGGTCAAAATTCGAACAAATCGTTACCTCTTTATTATCAGCCCAACGAAAAATAGTAATTTGTTCGTGGTATCGAACTGATAGTCTCATTCACCGCGGTGCAATTCTTTACCCGTTTTTAAAGGTGCATTTGCGATAGATTGCTTCGAACAGTTCCAGTAGCACAGACGCGTTTCTCACTCAGTAGCCACATCAAATAATATGATGAAAAGAAATTATCAAAATAAACTTTGTAAATATCTGCATGCTCAACCTTACTGAGTAGGCGTAACAACATCTGCACCCAATCCAATTTGGCGATCATAATTGTCGCTTGAGCCTGCATATGGTATACAGCTGAACAGGAAGCCAGACGAAGAACAGAGGCACCAGATTTTGCAGCCAAAACGAATTGGCTTATTTCGAATACACATTTTGCATGAATGCCGGCCAAAATATGGCACCATTTGCTCATCGACTGACAAGCTCTCACTCCAAACACCAAACTGCATAAACTTTTTGTTTGCTATTTCAAACAGTGGCCGCACCTAAAAATTAAATAGTAAATTTTTATTCTAAAAATGCGTCTAAGACAACATTCACCTTGCTCAGTTTATCGTCCTTGTCAAGATTATTGTTGTTGTTGAAATAGATAAATCGCTTTATTTCTTTGAATTTATTGCGAGACATGCTTTGTTTAACTATTGCATTGCCTAGACATGGATTATTTGACCAATAGTCTTCAATTGATGGCAATGTGTTATATCCTGATACAATAAGAATGCCAATAAACCGTCTTAAAAGGACATCATCTAAGAAAAAATCTTCATTTCTCTGTTGCGCGTATCTGTTGGTTTCATTTATAATCAAATTAAACATCTCATCGTCAAAAAATTTTTCAAACAATTCCATAGGTGTCAAGTCTTCTAAATCGTTGAAAATTTTCTCTTGTATACCGTGCAATGGCTCAATATTGGGTTTTAAATGAAACGAAAACTCCTTATCTCTATTTGTCCGTTTTGACCATTTGGGCTTACCGAATGAGTTCATAGTCTTTTGTGCCAACTTTTTCTTTTTCGTTGAAGGCCCTGGCAAGGATGTTTAGTTTTCAAAATCTTCAGTTATATCCGCACGTATATTAACTGGAAAGTCATAATTTACTGTCGTAACCTCGAACGTTCCAGCTAGTTCTTGCATTCCAGTTTGCTGAAACGAAAGCGTACCTACAAAAATATCATTGAAAATGCACTCAACTTACGTCATCATTCATTGGGTTCTCATCTTCATCAATTAATTCCTCATCAGTTATGTCACCAACATTATCCGGCGGCAAAACAGTAACTGCATCAACCAATTCTAAGTTGTCCCACTCGTTTTCAATAAAATCTTCGAGTTCTTTGATTGTTATAAATTTTCGCATTGCCATTTTACAAAAACAATTTTAAGCATTCACTGCTCTTTTTTTAATCACTATAATTTTTCTTTAAATTATATACTTTTCGCAAATAATAGAAAATATAGCTAAAACAACTTTCTTATGCAAAACACTGCACAAAAATGATCAGAACCGCTTATAAATTCAAAAAAAAAAAAAATTTCAAAGCCTACTATGAAAATTATTTGAATTTAAATATTTTTTTTATATGAGAAAGTAATCTAATATTATTAGCTAGAACACAATTGGGGCAGCAGCAGCAAAGCAGCAGCAGCAAAACGCTCTGTGGAACACAATTGGGGCAGAAGCAGCAAAATCTGTCAGAACTCCAAAAATTGTAAATAAACAAACTAATCAAAATAAAAATTTTAGCTATATTCAAAAAGAAAACTTTTTATATGAATTTCATTCTTAGTGCTGGAGAAATTGAAAAAAATAAACAAAAACAAAATTTTTATTCATGACATTTTGAATACAACACTGATATTTTGCTGCTTTGCTGCCGGATAAAAAATAGAAAAATTTCTATATCGGCAGCAGGGCAGCACGGCAGCAAACTGCAGGATTTTCTATTTGTCTCTTTCTCACCTCCATAATTCTCTATAATTTTCATGTTGACAGATTTTGCTGCCCTGCTGCTGCTGCCCCAATTGTGTTCTCGCTATATGTTACGAAATTTCTGTCTCTTTGACGATAATTTCGATCTCTCACACTTTTCTGAGTTCGATCACTGGATTGTGTAACAATTAAAAACACACAAACTTATTTAGTTATAAAATGGTTTATTTTATTAACGTTCAAATTCTAATATTAATTTAACACTGTATAGAAAACTGTTTTACTTTACTACGGATCACACTGTATTCACTTTATTGCTTTTAATTCAAGTGTTCCACTTCACTGTTGAACTACAACTGTGTCCGAAAACTCAAATGACACCCTTTTATACTACAGGCATCACTTTCTCGAATAATCTATTAGCTGCCAGATGGCGTATTTTCTACTATTATCTACAACCTACTAGTGCTACTTTGTAGCGTGCATTCTACCACTATCCACAATTCACCTGCATGGCGCACTGACGTTGAGCTCACAATTATCCAGAATGCTAGATGGCGTTGTGCGACGGCGATAATTTCTCTCGGTTGTCGATTTTTTTATTGTGTACTGCAGCGTCTGTTCGGTTTATTATTTTTAGTACAAAAACTGCACTTTGCGCTAGATTGTTCTAATATCGTTTAGTTTCTTTTGTTGGTATTTATTTCAAGAGTTTTCTAGCATAAACCAAATTTCGCTACAATATAAAATTCTTGTGTCACAGTGTTTGTTACCGTACTCCTCCCAAACGGCTTGACCGATTCTTATTAAATTTTTTGTGAATATTTGGTAGGTCTGAGAATAGGGGGTAAACTAAAAAATTCTATTTAGGGTGCATATTTAGGGTGGCCCTCATACAAATTTTTTTTTATAATAGCATTTTCACAAAGACCACTACATCGATTCACATAGAATTTACACCACGTGTCATTTATATTAAGAGACACTGTTTGGCCCATAAAATTTTTATTTAGGGTGGCCCTCATACAAATATATTTTTAAAAAAATCATTTTCACTAACACCGGTTAATCGATTCACACCGAATTTACACCAAGTAGCTTTTATATTAAGTGGCATAGTTAAGCCTAATAAACATTTATTTCAGGGACCCAAAATAACTATTATTTTCTTTTTTCAGATTGAAAAAATTGCCCAATTTTAATAACTATTTTTAAAAATTGATTTATAATTATTATGAATAAGAAATATTTTATTAGTTGTCAATAACTATTATTTTGCAATGGATTTTTTTTACGTTGAGTCATAACTATTATGCATAAGAGATATTTTATTAGTTGTCAATAACTATTAATTTGGAAAAAATATTTTTTTACGTTGTTTTGAAAAAAGTGTTCAACAGATTTTCATTTTTGTGAATCTTTTTGCACCAATCGATGGGGAGGTGGTTTTTATGTCATCACCAGAGGTGGTCATAAAAACTTTGCTTCAATCAATGAAAAGAGGTCTCAAAAGGATATTGGCCATCACTAGAAGTGGTACCGATCCTTAAAAGTGCTCTATATAGGTCCATTTTCGAATTTTTTTTTGCAAAAAATCGATAGAAAGAGGTTGACAATGGGCTTTAGCCATCACCAGAGTTGGTCCCAACTAAAAAAGTGGTCGATTTTTGTCCGTTTTGAAAAAAAAATGTTGTACCAATCGTTGGAAAGAGGTAGAATTCGAAAAAAAGTACCAGAAAGTGCCCGATTTTGGTCCATTTTCGAAATTTTGTTCGCACCAATCTTTGGAAAGAGGTCGAAGTCGAAAAAAAATTTACCAAAAAGTGCCTGATTTTGGTCCATTTTCGAAATTTGGTTTGCACCAATCTTTGGAAAGAGGTCGAAGTCGAAAAAAAGTGCCTGATTTTGTTCGCAAAATGTGCCCGATTTTGGTCCAATCATTACACGCGAACATAAGAACAGATAACAACGCACGGCATTTCGAAAATAACCGACATCAATGATTGGTGAAAAAAAAAAATTTTCGAAAATGGACCAAAATCAGGCACATTTTTGGACTCGGAACCATCTTCGATGATGACCAAAATCTATTTTCGACATGTATCCAACGACCGGTGCATAAAAAAAAATTTCGAAAATGGACCAAAATCAGGCTTTTTTTGGTACCCTGTTTTTCGACTTCGACCTCTTTCCAAAGATTGGTGCAAACAAAATTTCGAAAATGGACCAAAATCGGGCACTTTTTGGTACCTTTTTTTTGACTTCGACCTCTTTCCAAAGATTGGTGCAAACAAAATTTCTAAAATGGACCAAAATCAGGCACTTTTTTTCGACTTCGACCTCTTTCCAAAGATTGGTGCAAACAAAATTTCGAAAATGGACCAAAATCAGGCACTTTTTGGTTCTCTTTTTTTCGACTTCGACCTCTTTCCAAAGATTGGTGCAAACAAAATTTCGAAAATGGACCAAAATCGGGCACTTTCTGGTACTTTTTTTCGACTTCGACCTCTTTCCAACGATTAGTACAAAATTTTTTTTTCAAAACGGACAAAAATCGACCACATTTTTAGTTGGGACCAACTCTGGTGATGGCTAAAGCCCATTGTCAACCAAAACAACGTAAAAAAATATTTTTTCCAAATTAATAGTTATTGACAACTAATAAAATATCTCTTATGCATAATAGTTATGACTCAACGTAAAAAAAATCCATTGAAAAATAATAGTTATTGACAACTAATAAAATATTTCTTATTCATAATAGTTATGACTCAACGTAAAAAAAATCCATTGAAAAATAATAGTTATTGACAACTAATAAAATATTTCTTATTCATAATAATTATAAACCAATTTTTTGACATAAAACTTATAATAGTTATGGCCCTGATTTATTTAGGATGGCCCTCATACAAAAATATTTTTAAAATAGCATTTTCCCAGAGACCACTCCATTGATTCACATGGCATAGACATAGTCTTATATTAAGAGACATTTTTTGGTCTAAAAAACTTTTATTTAGGGTGCATATTTAGGGTGGCCCTCATACAAAAATTTTTTTAAAAATTAATTTTCACGGAGACCGGTTAATCGATTCACACACACCACGTAGCTTTTATGTTTAGAGGCATAGTTAAGCCTACAGAACTTTTATTTAGAGTGGCCCTCATACAAAAATATTTTTGAAATAGCATTTTCACAAAGACCACTGCATCGATTCACATGGAAGTTACACAAATATCTTTTATATTAAGAGGCACAGCTAAGACCGTGCAGTACCACGCTTTCCATATAAGAAAATACCAAAATTTGTGATGCAGATGATTTGTGATGTTGCTCAGATACGCGGGTATGAAATTCACGATTTTCGTACTTTTTCAGAATAAGTGTTTTTTTCCGAAAATTCATAGCTTACAGCAAACTTTATCAATTAATAATTGGTGAACGTACATTTTTAGGTTTTGAGTTGTACTTTTCAAAAAAAAATATTGATTTTGAAAAAAAAAAATTTTCACGAAAATTATGCGAATTGAAAAATATTTTTGCATTTTTTTTAAAAAAAACATATTTTAAAATTTTTTTTTTTTTTTTTAAAAAAAACTTTGATATATTCTGCGCTTAATGCCGTAAAAATTTTTGTGGGAAAAAAATTGTTTATATTTTTTTTTTAATTTTAAAAAAAATTAAAGAGCTAAAGTTCTGTAAATTGAAATGAATTTTTCAATTTTTTTTTTGAAAAATCCATTTCTGAAAATTTTTTTGTTTTTATATTTTTAGGTTTTTATTTGCACTTTTCAAAAAAAAATACTGATTTTGAAAAAAAAAAAATTTCGCAAAAATTTTGAGTATTGAAAAATATTTTTGCATTTTTTCAAAAAAACCCATATTTTAAAAATTTTTTTTTTTTTAAAAAACACTTTGATTTATTCTGCGCTTAATGCCGTAAAAATTTTTGTGGGAAAAAAATTATTTATGTTTTTTTTTTAATTTTAAAAAAAATTAAAGAGCTAAAATTTTGTAAATTAAAATGAATTTTTGAATTTTTTTTGAAAAAACCATTTTTGAATATTTTTTCGGTGAACTTCAGATTACAGCTTGATTCGTAAGCTTCAAAACGATATGCCATAAGATGAGGGCAAGTAGTTAATTAAAATGTTTGAGCCGTTAACCTGAAAACTAAAACTGAAATTTAAAATCAGTGCAGTAGCCTTTCAACGCGTAGTACAGCGCGCGTTTTTCTAAATTATCATGGAAATAACAATAAAGGTTAACCTAAATTGTCGCATTAAAATCTGACAGCAAAATGTGACAGTTATTATTAGTGAGTAATTATCATCAGGATTTTCCTCCATTTAATAATCAAAACTAATATTGAAATTATTTTGTAATTGCCGAAAAGTTTCCTCTTTTTTTTAATTATCAATTCATATAGCATTTATTTTCATTTCGTATTTTCAAAAAACTTCTCTATTAATTTAAATAAATAAAATAAAAAATCTTAATAAAATAGAAAATGGCAGATCAGAGGGAATTTCAGCTTCGTTGCTAAAAATCCCAATGCGCAATGTCGCATTTCCCCTCATTCTAAGACCGTATTTCTAAGGTCTTTGAATTAGTTACACGTTCCAATTATCGACATTTCTGGGAGCGTAGTTCTTTAATATATAATTCTTTGTTTAATATATAATTCTTTGTGCAAGACCCGAAAAACGCAAGCAGCAGAGCGTTTTTTCGCAAATTTTGCGACATCTATCGGGAACTAGTAAAAGTATTAAATTACATGCAACAACCACGTTGTCGCCCGATAGTATTTATAGCATCCAGCTTTTACGCAACTTAGTTTTTGGCATAGCTATCTTTGTAGACAATTTAATAGTAGCCAGGGCTCCCGTTTTTGGTAGTTTCCTACCAAATCAGGTAGGTTTTTTTCCTCTTGGTACGTTGGTAGGTTAAACCGTATTTTGGTAGGATTGCTGTACCACGTATACATATTGTAGCGAAATTTGGTTTATGCTAGAAGACTCTTGAAATAAATACCAACGAAAAGAAACTAAACGATATTAGCACCATCTAGCGCAAAATGCTAACAATAATAAACCAAACAGACGCTGCAGTAAACAATAAAAAGTCAACAACCGAGAGAATTTATCGCCGTCGTACAACGTACAACGCCATCTAACATCTAGCATAATAGCCAAAGAATTATATATTAAAGAACTACGCTCCCAGAAATGTCGATAATTGGAACGTGTTACTAATTCAAAGACCTTAGAAATACGGTCTTAGAATGAGGGGAAATGCGACATTGCGCATTGGGATTTTTAGCAACGAAGCTGAAATTCCCTCTGATCTGCCATTTTCTATTTTACTAAGATTTTTTATTTTATTTATTTAAATTAATAGAGAAGTTTTTTGAAAATACGAAATGAAAATAAATGCTATATGAATTGATAATTAAAAAAAAGAGGAAACTTTTCGGCAATTACAAAATAATTTCAATATTAGTTTTGATTATTAAATGGAGGAAAATCCTGATGATATTTACTCACTAATAATAATTATTTCCGCCATTTTTTATTTGCATAACCCATATTAATTAATTTATTTAGCTGCATTTGAGAAAATTCCTTTGTATTGCTACCAGGCAATCAGCAAATCCAACAACATGATTTTTATTTTGACTTCTTCAAACTTGCAAATTTGCAGCTGTTGCCGCGTAAATTTTGTTGTTGGTTTTTCTTCAGAAAAATTCAGTTGAAAAAATCCTAAAAAAAATTGCGTGTATTTGTTGTTGATTTTTTGTAGGTTACAACTGATACCGTTATTTGTAATTTTGTTGGTATTTTTTCGGCAGAAAAATGATATTTATGTTGTTTGCGTGTGTGTGTGCTCAAATTAGGCTGTTTTTTGCAACCAGGATTTTTGCTTCGGGGGCTATAAATATATAGAAATTATGAACTTATATTTTTCAATTTTCTTGTTTTACTTAAAACGAATCATTAGTTGAAACAAGTTAATAATAAATAAGTTCAATAAGAATAGGTTAGTCATTAGAACTGATTCTGGGTTTAAAAAAACACGAAAATCATATTTTCAAAGATAAAAAAATGGAGATTTCTTTAAAATTAACACGGAAACTAAGTCAATGTGTCAAAATACACTACTGCTATCGAAGTATTATCTTAATTTGGGTTCAAACCTTTCCGAATCAAAAAATATTCATAAAAGGGGCTTAGCACCCATGATCCCTTGATCAAGTACGTACATTTTTCGGCTCAAACTGAAAAATAAAAATGATATTCATGTTGTTTTATTTGCTGAGCGCCTGCTTCAAACAAAATTTCATTTGTCTTACGGATTGAATTGAAAGTATTTTACAAAACTCAAAATATTTTATAATTTCTATATTTTTCAAAATGATCATGGAAATAAAAATAAAGGTTAACCTAAATTGTCGCATTAAAATCTGACAGCAAAATGTGGCTTCGAAGCTGTCAAAAATTTATCAACTCAATTTTTGTTGTTTACATTTTGCACTAGATTTTGACAGCTACGAAGCCATATTTCGCTGTCAGATTTTAATGCGACAATTTAGTATAACCTTTATTGTTATTTCCATGACAATTTAGAAAAATATGGAAATTATAGAAATATTTTGAGTTTTGTAAAATAATTTCAATTCAATCCGTAAGACAAATGAAATTTTGTTTGAAGCAGGCGCTCAGCAAATAAAACAACATGAATATCATTTTTATTTTTCAGTTTGAGCCGAAAAGTGTACGTACTTGATCAAGGGATCAAGGGTGCTAAGCCCCTTATATCAATATTTCTTGATTCGGAAAGGCTTAAGCCCAAATTTAAATAACATGGCGATAGCAGTAGTGTATTTTGGCACATTGATTTAGTTTCCGTGTTAATTTTAAAGAAATCTCCATTTTTTTATCTTTGAAAATATGATTTTCGTGTTTTTTTAAACCCAGAATCAGTTCTAATGACTAAGCTATTCTTATTGAACTTATTTAGTATTAACTTGTTTCAACTAATGATTCGTTTTAAGTGAAACAAGAAAATTGAAAAATATAAGTTCATAATTTCTATATATTTATAGCCCCCGAAGCAAAAATCCTGGTTGCAAAAAACAGCCTAATTTGAGCACACACACACGCAAACAACATAAATATCATTTTTCTGCCGAAAAAATACCAACAAAATTACAAATAACGGTATCAGTTGTAACCTACAAAAAAGCAACAACAAATACACGCAATTTTTTTTAGGATTTTTTCAACTGAATTTTTCTGAAGAAAAACCAACAACAAAATTTACGCGGCAACAGCTGCAAATTTGCAAGTTTGAAGAAGTCAAAATAAAAATCATGTTGTTGGATTTGCTGATTGCCTGGTAGCAATACAAAGGAATTTTCTCAAATGCAGCTAAATAAATTAATTAATATGGGTTATGCAAATAAAAAATGGCGGAAATAATTATTATTAGTGAGTAAATATCATCAGGATTTTCCTCCATTTAATAATCAAAACTAATATTGAAATTATTTTGTAATTGCCGAAAAGTTTCCTCTTTTTTTTAATTATCAATTCATATAGCATTTATTTTCATTTCGTATTTTCAAAAAACTTCTCTATTAATTTAAATAAATAAAATAAAAAATCTTAGTAAAATAGAAAATGGCAGATCAGAGGGAATTTCAGCTTCGTTGCTAAAAATCCCAATGCGCAATGTCGCATTTCCCCTCATTCTAAGACCGTATTTCTAAGGTCTTTGAATTAGTAACACGTTCCAATTATCGACATTTCTGGGAGCGTAGTTCTTTAATATATAATTCTTTGTAATAGCTAGCTCAACGTCAGTGTGCCATGCATTGTGGTGAATTGTGGATAGTAGTAGAATGCACGCTACAAAGTAGCACTAGTAGGTTGTAGATAATAGTAGAATATACGCCATCTGGCAGCTTGTAGTTTATTCGAGAAAGTGATGCCTGTAGTATAAAAGGGTGTCATTTGAGTTTTCGGACACAGTTGTAGTTCAACAGTGAAGTGGAACACTTGAATTAAAAGTAATAAAGTGAATACAGTGTGATCCGTAGTAAAGTAAAACAGTTTTCTATACAGTGTTAAATTAATATTAGAATTTGAACGTTAATAAAATAAACCATTTTATAACTAAATAAGTTTGTGTGTTTTAATTGTTACACAATCCAGTGATCGAACTCAGAAAAGTGTGAGAGATCGAAATTATCGTCAAAGAGACAGAAATTTCGTAACAATTGGTGTCAGAAGTGGGATTGTGTAAAAGAATTAACAATCAATTTTAGAAAAAAAAAAAAATAAATAAAAATGGTCAAGTTTGAAGATCTGAAAGTGGATCAACTGAAGAAGGAGTTGCAGCAGCTGAATCTGCAATCTACTGGCGGAAAGGTGGAGTTACAGAAACGCTTACGGCAGGCTCTTGAGGCTCAAGGTGTAAACCTAGAAGAGCATGAATTTTATAGTGATGTATCAGAATCAGCAGCGAAAGTGGAAGAAGCTTCTGGATCAGCGGCAAGTGGCGAAGTTGTAGATATGTCAAAGTTCGAGAAAATGTTAATGGCGATGACGCAGGCCATTCGAGAAGAAATTGGTCAGAGCTTAAGTCAAAATACACTACAGATGAATAGCAATATCCAGACCATTCGAGAAGAAATCGGTCAGAGCTTAAGTCAAAATGCACTGCAAATGGACCAGAAGTTAAATCAGAACGCGCTGCAGATCCAGACGGTTCGGGAAGAAATTGATCAGAGCTTAAGTCAAAATGCACTGCAAATAGACGAGAAGTTAAGTCAAAATGCACTGCAAATAGACCAAAAGTTAAGTCTGAACGCGACGCAGATCCACGAGGCTGTTCGAACGGAGGTTGCCAAAATGGTAGATGGCCTCGATGAAAAAGTGACTGAATTACGAGATGACGTTGAATCATTCAAAGGAGAAGTTCAAAATAATTTTGAGTACGTTAATAAAAGGATTCAACAGTTGGAAATAAGTGAACCAACCACTCAAGTTATAAGAGAAATCAGCGCAGAGAGGCTTAAGGCACCCTCATTCGATGGAACAACGCCATTTAGTGTTTTCAAGCTCCAGTTCGAAACAACATCTGGTCACAATCGTTGGGATAACGAAAGCGCAGCTGCAGCGCTAATTGTGGCATTAAAAGGCGCAGCTGCAGAAGTATTGCAAACAGTTCCAGTGGGGGAGCAGAAAAATTACAAGGCGGTCATGGATGCCTTACAGCGAAAATATGGCAGTGACCACATGAAGCAGATTCACAGATTGGAGTTGAAAAGTCGTATCCAGAAATCTGGTGAGTCCTTGCAGGAGTATGCTGCGGATATTGAGCGATTGGCACACCTTTCCTATCCTGACGAGTTAAGTGTCGTAGCAGAAAAATTCAAAATAGAGGCGTTTATTGACGGCATACGTGACTCAGAAACAAAACGCGAGACAATGAGGAGCCCGAAGACGACATTTAATGAAACAGTAACGGTTGCCCTCACGCAGGAGACGATTGCGTTAACATGCCGCCCATCACTGAAAACTCGTCGGATGGAGGTGGAGGCTGAAAAGAAAAATTCATCGTTCGCCAGCGGTAGCTTCAGCGGAAAATGCTACAATTGTGGTAAGCAGGGACACATGGCACGTGACTGCAAATCACGTCGTAAACGATCTGCATCACGTTCACCAAAAAGAAGAATTGGAAATAGGGTGAACGATGGCGAAAATGTTAGCGAGCAGCAGTCGTTAAACTAAAGAGAGTCAGTACAGCGGGGCGTGAGCTGACTCTTACAGATGATTGCCCCATAGTCTTGGTTTCGAAGCTCTGCCGAAATTCCAACAGCCTTACCATCGGTGGAAAAATCAACGGAAGACCATGTGAGCTTACTTTGGATACAGGCGCATCGCATTCAATTGTGAGGAAAGACTTATTTGAAAGACGACGAGTAACGCCGTTAAATGGGATCCAATTGAGAACAGCGACAGGAGAAATTGCGCAAATAGTAGGAAAGGTTACAGCGAGTATTCTCATCGGCAACAAAACTGTGGAACATGATTTTATTGTTGCAAACATCACCGATGAGGTTATCATTGGCGTGGACTTCATGATTCGACACGGGTTCACTTTGGATCTTAAAAAAAAAACGTTAAGGTATGCCAATGTAGAGTTGCCTTTAGACATTGGCTGTGGACAAAAATTATCAATAGCAAGAGTCTACATTAGTGAGCGCTGTCGAATTGAACCCAATACCGAAGAAATTATTTGGGCCACAACAAATGAAGACTGTGGGACAAGCCATCTGTGGGTAGTGGAAGCAGATAAGAAAAATTTTAAGAAAGACCTGATTATTGGAAAGACCTTAGTAAACACAAGAATAGACAGAAAAATACCGGTGCGAATTTTGAATCCAACAAATAAGCCGAAATGGATGCAAAAAGGTGAACTTATAGCGCAATGTGAGAAAGTTACGGCTGTGATAAATTGTGAAAATAACCAGCAGAACACACAAGGCCCAACTTTAACGAAATCGTCGGCCATGGAAGTATTGACGAAAGAATGGACGAAGGAGTTGTCTGCTCAGAACAAAAATAAAGCAAAGAGGTTTCTGCAAAAACATTGGCGGATATTTGCGTCCAAAGGAGAAAATAATGGCCGAACATCAGTTGTCAAACATCGTATTGATACAGGTGATTTTCAGCCGATTCGTCAACCTCCAAGGAGGCTAGCACTCGCTAAGAGAGAAGAAGTGACGGGCCTTATAGAAGATATGGCGCGAGAAAATGTCATTGCACCATCAGAAAGCCCATGGAGTTCACCGGTCGTACTTGTGAAGAAAAAGGATGGAAGTATGCGATTCTGTGTGGATTACAGAAAACTGAATGACGTCACCAAAAAAGACAGCTACCCGTTACCCAGAATCGATGATACACTGGATACGTTATCTGGAGCAACATGGTTTTCCACCCTGGACTTACAAAGTGGATATTGGCAGGTGGAAATAGATGAAAAAGACAAAGAGAAAACTGCCTTTAGTATTGGGAATGGTCTATGGCAGTTCAACGTCATGCCGTTTGGTCTTTGTAACGCTCCAGCTACGTTTGAACGGTTAATGGAACGAGTTCTCAAAGGACTACATTGGAAGACTTGTCTAGTGTATCTCGATGACATAATCATCATGGGTAAAGATTTTGATGACCACTTGAAAAATCTGGAGGAAGTGTTTGAGCGCTTGGAGACAGCTGGACTAAAATTAAGTGCGAAAAAGTGCTCACTTTTCCAGCGTGAAGTCAAATATCTGGGGCACAAGGTTACGTCAGAAGGAATACACACAGATGAAGATAAAATAAAAGCTGTGAAAAATTGGCCACGTCCATCTAATCTTCATGAGTTGCGAAGTTTTCTGGGTCTATGCACTTATTACAGACGCTTTGTTCCTGGTTTCGCAAATGTTGCAGGCAGTCTACATGAGCTGACACAGAAAAATCGAAAATTCGAATGGAGTGGGGCACAGGAAACTGCATTCCAAAAACTGAAAGAATTACTGTCCACAGCGCCAATACTCGCGTACCCAATACCCGGCAAAGAATTTGTATTGGACACCGATGCGAGTGGCCATGGTATTGGAGGAGTTTTGTCCCAAATCATCAATGGTCAAGAAAAAGTCGTCGCATATTTCAGCAAAATTCTGTCGAAACCTGAGAGGAATTATTGCGTAACTCGGAGAGAGTTACTGGCAGTAATGGAATGCGTGAAACACTTCCATAAGTACTTATATGGACAGCACTTTCTCCTGAGGACAGACCATGCAGCATTAAGGTGGCTACTTCAATTCAAGGATCCTGAAGGTCAAATCGCACGGTGGATAGAACGCTTGCAGAGCTATGATTTCACCATAGAGCATCGCAAAGGAAGCCAGCATGGAAATGCGGATGCACTTTCCCGTCGTCCATGTAAAATTGAATGCGGTCATTGTTCGCGAACAGAAAATAAAGCAGGAACAATTGATGTGCGCCTTTTGAACGTTTTGCCTGAAGAAAAGTGGACAAAAGAGGAGGTAAAACGGGACCAGCGCAATGATACAGATTTGGCAACTATAATTAAGTATAAGGAGCTGGGTAGGAAACCGGCGTGGCAAGAAATTTCAAATGAAAGCCAAATCTGTAAAGCATACTGGGCGCAATGGCAAAGTTTGGAGTTGCATGACGGTTGTCTCTACCGAATCTGGGAAAGCGAGGATGGTAAAACTCGCTCAAAACTGCTGGTTATTCCAAAGGTCAAATTTAAGGAAATCATCGAGGATTATCACAATGGATCGAGTGGTGGACATCTGGGCATAACGAAAACCACAGAGAAAATAAAGAAACGGTTTTATTGGGTAGGATGCCAAGAATCAGTTGCTGACTGGATCCGCCGTTGTGACCAATGTGCAATTGCTAAAGGACCAAGGCAACGCACTCGGGGAAAAATGCATCAGTATAACGTCGGAGCTCCCTTTGAGAGGATAGCCATGGATATAGCGGGACCTTTTCCAATCAGCAATGCAGGAAATAAATACATCCTTGTGGTAATTGATTATTTCAGTAAGTGGCCAGAAGTATATCCCATTCCCAATCAAGAAGCAAAAACAGTGGCAGACATTTTCATCAAAAATTGGATTTGCCGATATGGAGCTCCACTTGAGTTGCATTCCGACCAAGGACGAAATTTTGAGTCGACACTTTTTAAGGAGGTTTGTGACATGCTTGGAATACAGAAGACACGCACCACAGCTTTGCATCCTCAGTCCGATGGCATGGTCGAAAGGTTCAACCGTACTCTAGAGGAACATTTAAAAAAGGTTGTCGATAAAGGGCAAAAAGATTGGGATGAGCATCTACCAATGTTTCTGATGGCTTATCGGTCGGCAATACACGATACCACTACAGTTACGCCAGCAAAAGCCATTTTTGGTACGGACTTAAGGCTTCCAGCAGATTTGAAGTACGGAGTAAGCGTTGTCCCGGAAACGACCCATGCTGACGATTACATGTCGCGGAAAAGAGAAGAATTAGCAGATATACACGAGCTTATTAGAAGACGTACTCAATTGGCTAGCGACAAGATGAAAGCTCGGTATGACCTGCGAGCAAATACTGAAGGGTTCAAAGAAGGTCAATTAGTGCTGCTACATAACCCACAACGAAAACGAGGCTTGTCTCCTAAATTACAGACTCATTGGGAGGGACCTTACCGGATCGTCACAAGGATTAATGATGTTGTGTATCGAATCCAAAAATACCCCGGGAGCAAAAGTAAATTAAAGGTAGTCCACATCGAAAGGCTGGCACCTTATACTAGGGACGGAGAGACTCTTGTTCGGGACGAACAAGTTTAAGCGGAGGGCAGTGTAGCGAAATTTGGTTTATGCTAGAAGACTCTTGAAATAAATACCAACGAAAAGAAACTAAACGATATTAGCACCATCTAGCGCAAAATGCTAACAATAATAAACCAAACAGACGCTGCAGTAAACAATAAAAAGTCAACAACCGAGAGAATTTATCGCCGTCGTACAACGTACAACGCCATCTAACATCTAGCATAATAGCTAGCTCAACGTCAGTGTGCCATGCATTGTGGTGAATTGTGGATAGTAGTAGAATGCACGCTACAAAGTAGCACTAGTAGGTTGTAGATAATAGTAGAATATACGCCATCTGGCAGCTTGTAGTTTATTCGAGAAAGTGATGCCTGTAGTATAAAAGGGTGTCATTTGAGTTTTCGGACACAGTTGTAGTTCAACAGTGAAGTGGAACACTTGAATTAAAAGTAATAAAGTGAATACAGTGTGATCCGTAGTAAAGTAAAACAGTTTTCTATACAGTGTTAAATTAATATTAGAATTTGAACGTTAATAAAATAAACCATTTTATAACTAAATAAGTTTGTGTGTTTTAATTGTTACACAATCCAGTGATCGAACTCAGAAAAGTGTGAGAGATCGAAATTATCGTCAAAGAGACAGAAATTTCGTAACAATATGTATGTATAAATATAATTACGCAATTTGTAAACGGAGAAGGAGGGACATGTATACCGTTTCCACGACTAAATTAATGGACCTATTTTGATGAAATTTTGTTTGGAGATAGATTGAACGCGAAAAAAAACAGCTTCACGGCTGAGCCGCTAAACAGAATTTGATGAAATTTGGTATGGAGATAGATTCAATTGTTATTAAAGATATTTGTTTTGAGAGGGTGGTGCCACGCCCCTAAGAGGCAAAAAGGTTTATAGTGGTAAAATAATGGGCTGATTTTGATGAAATATGGTATAGAAATAGATTGAATCATAAGGATGGTATTTGGTTTAAAATGAACGGGCCACACTAACGCTATTTTTTAAGAGGATTGTGCCATGCCCTGAACCAGGAAAATATGTTTTCTTAGCTAAACTAATGGGCTGATTTTGTTGAAATTTGGTATAGAGATAAATATGTATGTATAATGAACTCAAGAAGAGATAGGGATAGGGCAACATGATATCATAATTTTTGTGCCAAAAAATAGTTCTCTTTTAAGGGCACTATTTTCAAAGTTGTCATATTTTACTTAGGCCTGTTTCACTTAATCGGATCGCAAAAAAAAAGGTCTTAAGTTCTAGGAACTTATTTTCTTTTGTGTGTATTTAAGATTATATAAAAAAAAGTTATTTCCGTAACATTATATTTGTATTTGGAGACAAACATTTAAAAATATGACTCTTTTTCCGGACCCCGACCACTTAAGGAGTTGAAATTTGGGCTGTTATACTATCTATTAGTACTTTTTTTTAAGGCGTGTGTTATATGTCCCTTAATTCATCATACCCAACGCGGAACGCTCCGGCTAACTAGCGGCTCCAGGCGGTTCTTAACCCGCCGCGTTGGGTCGAAGGGAATAACAATAAATTTCACTCCCGACTTCCGCCGGAAGTGAAATTTGAAATAAGTAGCTCCGTACACCGGACACTACCTGGACAAACTATATACTCAAAAAAAAAACCAAAGATATCAGTACTCAAAAGACAAAAACAAAAAAACAAAACCGAATCATACTAAACTGAATATTTATCTTAAAGGGATCAGTCCTTGGATAGCCGTTAACGAAAAAAGATAAAAAAAAACTTTTACCACACAAACACGGAATTTGGTGTAAATTTCCAGCGCCCCACCCATCCAGTACCGCCACCGTAAAACTTCATGACAGTACCCAATTCATATCACCGCTCCTCTACCTATTCCTCGGTCATTTGGTCCATCCCCCCCTTTCTTAGCTAAATTACCACAGTAGGTACATCATCATGTTCAATGCATTTTCATATGATACCCGAATTTTTACGCAAAATATAATTATTGAAAAAAAGGTTTTCTCTGCAATTTCAGATCAAATCACAACCAAACGTAATACGTTTAACCAACTAGGCGTTGTAACCCAAACGCAAGTTTTCACTACACGACGCAGACCAAAATTCCAAATGAAAACAAATAATGACCTTTTCAGCTGTAACAATTGATTATTCAATATAATAAATATAATAAATTAAATGCATAAATTCAAAATTTTAAATTAGATTATTTTAAAGTATAACATATAAATAAGTGCTATAATTAATAATTTCCGAATTAAGACGGCTAACATAAGCACAAAAAAAACAGACCACCAAAATTGTCTCGATACAGATTTATTGAACAAATAAAACTTGTCACCAAAACCCATCAGTATTTGTTTCGGAAATTATTAATTAAAACATAATATATAAAAAAAATTAGATTTAAAATACACTTACATATATCTAAGACAAGAAAGGAAATTTCAAAAAGGGACGAATAATATTGCGTTAACCAAAAAAAAAAACGGAAAAACTTGACTACGCCTAATCCTGAAAGAGCTCTTTAAAGATATAAAAAAATTTGTTGTTCTTTTAAAAAGGCTAATAGGTACTGATTCGCGAATTCGAATTCCTTTCTGTTTCTTAGAGGTTCAACAAAAAATTTTAAAAAAAAAATAAAAAGTTAATCAAATTTATGTAATTTGGGTTCGATTCAGCCCACGGTATCTCCCTATTCTGCACAAATACTCAGAGCGCTCTCTTCAAATACTTTCTGAAAGTTCACCACGATCCTTTTGCATGTTCTCGTACTTTATTTAATTTTTTTGTTTTTTCATCCACATTCATATCAGGGGAACATTCATTTGCAGGAATTCTGCTTCCACTTTTAAAAGTTTCGCTTTGCAGACCCGCAGCTTTTCACAGGGTATTTCATATAGTTGATATATGTACATATATTTAAGAAAAATAATGGCAATTGTGACTGACCTTTTTTTTTTATTTTATTTTGGCGTAATTTTTTCGTGGCAATTTTGCCTAGACGAACCTTTTTCCTCGTCCTTACCGCAAGGTGCCAGCCACACTGTTCAAAAAAAAACACAAAGATTATTTAAACCACTACGCTACTCGAATACCAATGCTAGTAACACTCACATTGCCACTTCAAAATTGGTGTTTGGTCACCCTTTCTTAAAAATCGTCACTAAGATTCCAGGCCCGATCACTGCCTGTTTCCTGCCTCAGATTAAATCACTTTCTAAAAACAATTCAATACTGAATTTTTTCCTCAAATTTCACAAAAAATCTAAACACTTATATTACCTTTTATGCTGCTCCTCAAATTATTTAATGTCCGGTCCTGAACTATGAGCTACCTGCACCGTGAATCCTGCTATCCTGCACTAGATTTCCACTGTCCGTTTTTTCGTCTTTTTATTTCTGCACCTCAACTTGTTGAATCCACTTTTCACTTTTTAAAACTTTTAATTTTCACTAATTCAAAATAAACGGTTTAAAAAAAAACAATTTTTTTTAGGACCACGGTTTTTCGGCGACTTCCTCCAATGCAGTTAATTTTTACTCTGATCATAACCGGCCAATGCAGCTAGTTTTAAACATGATCTTGCCCTGCCTAAATTTCGCGTTGCTAAGCAAGCCGAAAATTCTAGAATTTTCGTTTACTGTTTGGGACAAAACTAATTGCAACAACTAAACCTAATACATAGGATTTATTTGCTGCATTTATGAAACATAACTAATAATCTTACTAATACATGTTACTAACTTCTACGTCGTATACCTGTTTCATTCTAAATTTCGGTCAGAATTTTGTTGCGATCGAGAAAGTAGCTACATGTTGCATACGTGTTGCGCTAAACCTGCCCCACAGTTAAATCAACATTTAATCTATTACATTTTCTCAGTCTGCACACCGAAAATGAAACATCCTCCATAAATCACCCATCACTCGACTCGCAAAGAAAAAGCTTTCATAACCAAAATACACCATGTCTCTTTTATTCCATTTTTCAATTCCTATTCCATTTCAAATCTGCACCTGTCATTCTGACATTTGACAAGCAAACGCATGGATTTTAATTGCTTTTGTGCTGAAAATTCATTGCTGATAATTTTTTGTTTTTAAAAGGTAAAATTAAGCTACTATTAAAAAAAAAAAAATCATCGGTTCTTAGACGCTTTGATCCAGAACGCGACACGCAATTCCAACAGGAGCTCCGGAGGATCAAAGTAGGGGTAAGGACTACAAGAAGCCATACGCATAGGAGTCAATCTTTTTCTTTGACCAGTGTGCAACAAAAATCGCGTTTTCAACACCATGTAACAATTTTTATTGTTGCAAAGAACACCCTGCAGACAAGATAGGTTTCCCCCAAATAAAACTACTATAAGAGGTAAGCTTTAGATCAAAATTAACAAGTTCATTGATTCCGTTTGTTGTATTTTTTTATTTTAGGTAAGCAAAATATAGACCCGTGCACTTGCCACAAATGGGACATTTGTCAGATTGTGAAGGCCAGCGACAGAACCCAGCGCAAGTAACAAAACTATATTTCTGCCACCATGCAACAAAACTCTGCGTTGGCCAGGACAGTCCTACGACAGTCTGCAGTTAGCGCAGTGTGCAAGGTTAACCTATAAAACGCATTATTTAACTTTTTTCGCAGCCTGATATTTTTCTCCATGGCATCTCATTTGTCAATCTGAAACAAATCTCTTCAGGGGCATGGGTGAGCTCGCGAGACATTGAAAACTGATCGATAGTACAACCCAATAAAAAAAAGTGGTGCGGCAAAAGAAAATTTATTTTTCAGGTCAATGATTACTTTGAATTATATGAAAACTGTACTAGGTTAGGTTACGGTATTTATTCGCATATCGCAAACAAGTCGCAGAAGTAATCGCAACCTACCGTCGTCCTTTTTGAACCCTATGAATGCTGTGAAATAGTTTTTCTAACAATACTGAATTAGTATGAAAAAAAAACAACACAATTTTTTTTTTTTTTATATATACATAAGCCTATTGCTGTAAAGCGTACGTTTTCGGGTGCCCAACGTAGGCTTCCGCCCACACCCTGAGATCAGGCTCATGCTAACCGACTTAGCTAGACGGGCATTCGATTTGCAGTCATCAATGTATTAAATTTTTTACAATGTTTTGATTTTTCTCTTGTTTTCATTTCAGCATCCTTCGGTTTGTTTTTATGCACGCTGTTATGTTACATTATTCATCGCAGGATATCATCTGACGGGAAGTACAACTTGTTTATTACCTTTAGACTGATACTTTGTTTCAAAATTTTTGTCTTTTCATTTTCTATTTCAGATACGACAATTGTTTACCAGGATATGATGTTGTTCGGATTTTGACTGCAACAGGAGATGACATCAATATTTTTTTCACAAGGACATTTTCAATTCTCATAAAATGGATGGTGAATATTATATTTTGATTTGTTGCAAGTTATCTTTTTTCGTAGTTTAGTATAAATATATATAAATTTTATCGTGATTATTTTATTGCGCCGTGCTGACGGTTAGATACTTTATTGCTTCAGGTCTTTTGTGTGGAAAACACCGATCGGTTTCCCTGCAAGGTTTTCGAGTTCGTACATATTATTCCCAATGGGACGTACGACTCGACATTTTATAAATTTTTTGCAAAACTTGGCGTTTAAATTTTTCTTGAAATCACTTGCTACAAAATTTTTTTTAAATATTTCCTGTCCCGGTGTAAAATGTACCTCTCGGCTACGTTTATTATAGTAACGTGAGCTTCTTTCATAAGCTTGGTGAAGGTTTTTGCCAACTTTTTCTCGAATCAACGCAATCCTATCTTGCTTGCTCAAAATGTTCAGATTTTGTTCATCTAGGGCTCTCAATTTTCTTGCTAATTTGTAATCAGCCCCGCTCGTAAACATTTGGTGTCCAAATAGTGCGAAGAACGGGGAGACTCCGGTGGCTGCATGCACTGAACTCCGCAATGCGCATTCAATTTCTGTCAAATACAGATCCCAATCTCTGTGGTCCTGTTGCATGTAAGATCGAATCGCCGTTAGTATAGACTGATTCACTCTCTCGGCAGCATTTGATTGTGGCGCATAGAAAGCTGTTTTGAGATGAATTATTTTGTACAGATTGATCATTCTTGTGAACTCTTTTGCCACAAACTGCTTGCCATTATCTGAATGTATAGTTTCAGGCACGCCAAATTTATGAAACACTTCACGAATCAAAAACTCTACTACTTTTGCGGCCGTCGCCTCACGCATTGCTTTTAGTAAAGTGAACTTAGTGAAGTGGTCCACCACTATAAAAATGTAGGCATTGCCTCCTTTAGATCTTGGATATTTGCCGAGAAAATCTACGTATATTTTTTGGAACGGACGCTCCGTCACTACTTCTTGGCCAATTGTAGGTCTTAGTTCTTTATTTGAGTGCTTAGACTCTTTGCAGATGGTACAGTTTTGAACAAAATTTCTGACGTGAACGACCATCCGCGGCCAGTAGTACCATTGACGTAGCCTGTGCAAAGTTTTGGCGACACCGCCGTGAGCAACGATCTCAGGGCTGTGCGCCTTTTCAATCAAGGTTGATGTTAAAGACTCTGGAACCCAAAGTTTCCAAATTAGTTCGTCGACTTCTGGGTCGCAACGTGTACGCTTAAATACGATTCCATTGTCAACTTTTAAATCCGGCAGCTTGTCAGAATTTTCTTCAATGGTCTTTATTAGGTTAAGATATTCAGGGGATTCGAATTCTAAAGTTTCGAAGTCCAACCATGGAGTACTGGCAGCGTCGATTTCTTCCACAAATCGTGATAAAGTGTCCGCTACAACATTTTCCGATCCTTTCCGGTGCTCTATCTGAAAGTCGTACGCCTGTAATTGAAGTGACCATCTTGCTAGTCGACCTGATAGATCCTTTAATGACATAAGCCATTTCAGGCTGGCATGATCCGTCACTACCGTGAAAGGCATCATCTCTATGTACGGACGGAATCTCTTATTGCTAGAACAGCTGCTAAGCATTCTTTTTCTGTAACGCTAAAATTGCGTTGGCAACTGTTCAGCTTTTGAGAAAAATAAGCTATCGGCCTTTCATTTCCCTCGCGATCCTTTTGGTACAGCACCGCACCTACGCCAATTTCTGACGCATCGCACTGTACCCAGAATCGCGAGGAGAAATCGGGATGTTGCAGTACAGGGGCTGTTGTAAGGGCATGCTTCAAGCTATCAAATGCCACGATGGCTTCAGGCGTCATTGCAAATTTTACTCCCTTTTTCAGAGTGTCACTGAGCAAAATTTTGGATGAACCTACGATACCATCCTGCTGTGCCCAAAAAACTTCGCACCTCTCTCGGAGATTTTGGAATGGCTATTTTCTGTATGGCTGAGACTTTATCCGGGTTGGTTTTCAGCATTCCTCCACCTACTATAAACCCCAAGTACTTTAGCTCCTTGAAGCAGAATTTTGACTTTTTGAATCCTATGGTTAGATTCGCTTTTCTCAGACATTCAGCTACCTGACTCAAAACTTCTAGATGAGCATTGCACAACCCGAAATGCATGACAGCAAATTGATACAGTGGCCTTCCGGGCACTGTGAATGCTGTATATGGTTTACTATCATCTTCAAGGGCTATCTGCCAGAATGCGAACTTGAGGTCGACGCTGCTTATATAATGAGTATAGTCGATTCTACTCAATATACCCTCAATATTTTGCAGTGGGTATGCGTCCTTTACTGTTCGTTCATTAAGCTTCCTCGCATCCAAGCAAAACCTGTTTTTATCCGGCTTACGGACAAGCGTCACCCTGTTGCTCCACGGGCTTTCGCTCTCTTCTATTACGCCTAGCTCTTTCATTTTGTCGACTTCAGCGTAAACAAGATCTTGCACCGCCGGTGACATTGGGTAGTGTCGTTCTTTCACTGGATTTGCTCCTTCAGTAAGCTGAATCGCATGAGTCTCAAGATGAGTTTTGCATAAACCATGCTCTTCGTATGTCAGAAACTGCCTTTTAACTTTATTTAGTCGTTCCTGTTGCTCTGCACTTAAACTATGTTGTTCAGGCTCTTCAGCCATTTCTTCATCAAAAATTTTAAAATCTTGTGTAATCTTCTCCGTATCAATTTCATCTACTGCAATCACGTCCAAAGCCAGCTCGAATTCTCTCCAGAAGTCGATCCCCAAATATACATTTTGCTCCAAGTTTGGACATAAATAAAAATTCATAAATTTTGTTGTTTCCTTATATTGTACAGGAATTTTGATTTTCCCAATAATGGCATGTTTTTTTCCGCCTGCTGTTTTAACCGTTGAAAAATATTTATCAACATTTACTCCAATTTTATCCACTAGTTCTCGGCATCCGCGCCCAAGAATAGAAACAGAAGCTCCTGTGTCTAAAAGACCTCTTACTTGCACGCCTCCCATTTGCACATCGGCATACGCTCTTGGATCTTTATCAGCCACCTTGTTAACTGCTTCGGCCACAAATTTTCTAATACGCTTTCGTTTCGCAAAGTTTAAACGCGCCTTCTTCACCTTTCTTGATACTTCACGCATCCCGCTCAGTATATTTTCATTAAAAATACGATCCCTTGCACTGTAGTATTCTTGAATCCTTTTTTCTATTGGTTTGCCAGTCTTCTGTGTTTGTGTTGTTTTATTTCTGTTGCAATTATAAATACTTTTTAAAATTTTTATTTTCTTTTCTTCCGCAGGCTCAGTCTCTGGATCATCATTATTTTTTTCCTCAACGCCAAGATCTACAATTTCTCCGCGGGGTTCTGTTTGGAGCGTGAATCCCCCGCCGAGATCACGTTCCTGCTCGCGTTTCCCAGTATACATGTCGGGCATTTTGGTGTGATTACGTCTGGTGCACCGCATTTGTAACAGAAAATGGTACGCTGCAAAGAGGTACAATCCATGAAGCCATGACCTGGTTGCTTGCAATTCCAGCACTCCAAAACACGTTTCATCTGTGGCTGCTGCTGTTGCTCCGATGGTTTTTTCGCATTTAAATTCTGCTGCTGTGGGTATGAATGTTGCTGGTACACATTGGTCCGACGCACCGCGTGGATTTCTTCAACTGGTACATCTTCGACACGATTATGCTGGCACTCCATTTCTTCATAGTCCAACTCATTAATTTTGTGGATTCTTTGTTGGCGTAAATATTTGTCATTCGGCTGGTATATCCCACGTACATCGCGCCTGCTATAATATTTTTCGGCCTCGACCCATTCGCTACGCAGTTGATCAACTGTATATATGATCATGGGATACACCAGTTGAGCTAATCCATCTCTCAAATTTTGCTTTACGATTTTAATTATTTCATAGTCGCTCACTTGTCGTTCCAATTTGGACCGAATTTTTGAAAGCGCATGAAAATACGCATCAACGGATTCACCTGGTTGCTGTTTACGTTCGTACAGATCACGCATTATTTCGAAATCTGTACGGCTATTCTTATATTGACGTTGAAGCGCATGTTTCAAGGTCGGCCAGTCCAAAGAATTGTTATTCTTCACATATAGCCAATACCACTCACGTGCGTCTCCGGCTAACAAAAGATGAAATTCTCGCATCACCAACTCCCACGGATAGCCATAGTGTGCTTGAAGGTGCTCAAAACGGAAAACGAAGTCTTCGACGGATAAATGGTCCACGTGACCGTCAAACATTAGACCCCACTTGTCGACTTTTACCGAATTTGCAAAATTTGATGGCCAGTGTTGTGGCCGTGGAGCATTATGTTGTCTCATTGGAGGTAAACTTGCAGTACTCTCTGCGTAGTAATTTGGCTGTGCATCATTTGCTCTTGCACTATCCTGAGCTGTTGGTGTACAATTCGGCATGTATCTTGGTTGAGTTGACTGTGGTTGCTGACTTACTGGAATCGGTTGTTGATTCGTCCGAAGAATGCTTTGGTACTGCGCTTGATTTGGTGGTTGATTTGTATATGGTATATTTTTCTGGTGATATGTATTTGATGTTGTATTATTTTCCTTAAATTGATTATTTTTCTCTCTTTCAGAGACCTCAGTTGGCTGCGTCGGAATATGGGATTCTGTACTTTGTCCGCCGTCATCATAAACGCTCCCTTCTCTCAAAGGCTTTGACGGTAAACTTACGTTGGAACCTATGCTTTGGGTAAGACTCAACTTTTTCATAAAATCAGACAGGCTTGTTTGGACAACATTTAAAATTCTAGCCTCAATAGATTTTTCTAAGACAAGCCTGGATTTTTCGGTCTTATTTCTGACAAAATTCGCTATATTTTCTGGAGTTACTGTGGTATATGGGCCTGGTTTTCTGCCCGGATCTTTAAACTGTTTCTGCGCCTTGTTTAGAGGCGGTGGGTAGAAAACGTTAGGTGGAAAACCGGTAGAGTTGTGAACATTAATTACAGGGACTTTCGGAATCGCTCCTGTACTTGGCCCTACGGCACCTGCGCCTCCACCAGTGGTAATGGTCGCAGATAGGTCCCTAAAGGTTGGGTCTACGTTCTGGTTCGTGTCTTGTTTCGGAATTTCATTCGACGACATTTTCGCTAAGGGACTACTTGTCGACAGTGAGCGATTAATGTCTTGCTGACGATGTCGTTTTTGGGCTACTTCTAGTCTTTGCTTTTGAAAATGGATTCTAGCTGAAATTCGGTCTGATTCTTCTGAGTCACTCATTGAATCATCCACAAATTCCTCTCTTTATGTTTTGTGTTTAGAAATGTCAATTTCTCGTAAACTTTTGGCATTTTTGAAAATTTTGAATTTTCTTTAAGCGTATTTTTTTTTTTTTTTTTGAATTTTATTTTTGAAAATTCTAAATTTTCTCAAAATTTTCAATTTTCACGAAAATAAAAGCAAAATTTATTTGTTGTTGGACATAAGAAAAAAAGGGGGAATCTTCCATGACCGATTGGCTAGGTAAAATAAATTACTTGTGGGCGGTGCATACATTTCTTGCGCCTATTTTTATTTGTTTCGTTTGTGTGGTCTATTTACTGTAGATAGCAATGAGGCCATTTGCGGTCTTAGCTTTGTGCTGTGCAAATTTCATGCAATTCGTGCTTCTGAATCTAATTTATTCTTTTGATTAGGCCACGAATCACTTATTCGGTTCCACTATAGATCTTAGCTAGACACCGAAATACGAATTCAATTCTAACCGAATTTGTTTCAATGATTCAGTTACCGTTCAGCACATCACAAACTAAATCCTCGCAACTCTGCATTTAAATCTTGGATTCCATCCATGTTTAAGCCAAAGATGCTTTACCCTTACTGACTACCTTTGGCTCTCCGTATCAGCAATCCTCGCGTTCAATGCAATCAGTTCATTGATGGAATTATCATGACTGAGCCACTAAAACGAAAAAGCACTGATACGAGTCCGCCCTCTCACTATAAAAAAAAATTATTTTTATTATTTCTTATCCCTTTTTATTCTTTTTTCATGCATTTATGATTCACGCGTTCCCTGCATTTCTCCAGCCTGATGCAGTTGACTCTGCTAAGTCCAGCAAGTCAAGTCACCATACCGACAGAAACACAGAGAAGGCGCGACCATATTTGCGACTCGGCTACCCAAGAAAAGATTTTTTTTTATTTTTACTGCATACTATTTTAATTTCACACGAATTCGATTGACATTCATCGGTCTTTCCCTCAGTCGATGCAATTAGCTCTTCGGCCATGGCTCGCCTAAGCCACCGATGATGAAAGAAAAACCGACAAAATACAACCGAGGCCACGTCCAATTTTGGCCGTTTCCTTCTTTTAAAAAAAAAAATTATTTTTATGAACGAAGATTTTTTTACTCTACTTTTAATCATAATTGTGTGTTATGTTGAATACATAGTTTGATCTTGGGGTATTTGATGTTTCATACCCTATTTAATTTGTTTTAAAATCGGTCGCCATATTGTTATGGTTCAACCTTGGGATATTTGATAGTATTATCCCCATTTTAATTAATTTTGTTTGGGCGCCATATTGTTATATGTCCCTTAATTCATCATACCCAACGCGGAACGCTCCGGCTAACTAGCGGCTCCAGGCGGTTCTTAACCCGCCGCGTTGGGTCGAAGGGAATAAGAATAAATTTCACTCCCGACTTCCGCCGGAAGTGAAATTTGAAATAAGTAGCTCCGTACACCGGACACTACCTGGACAAACTATATACTCAAAAAAAAACCAAAGATATCAGTACTCAAAATACAAAAACAAAAAAACAAAACCGAATCATACTAAACTGAATATTTATCTTAAAGGGATCAGTCCTTGGATAGCCGTTAACGAAAAAAGATAAAAAAAAACTTTTACCACACAAACACGGAATTTGGTGTAAATTTCCAGCGCCCCACCCATCCAGTACCGCCACCGTAAAACTTCATGACAGTACCCAATTCATATCACCGCTCCTCTACCTATTCCTCGGTCATTTGGTCCATCCCCCCCTTTCTTAGCTAAATTACCACAGTAGGTACATCATCATGTTCAATGCATTTTCATATGATACCCGAATTTTTACGCAAAATATAATTATTGAAAAAAAGGTTTTCTCTGCAATTTCAGATCAAATCACAACCAAACGTAATACGTTTAACCAACTAGGCGTTGTAACCCAAACGCAAGTTTTCACTACACGACGCAGACCAAAATTCCAAATGAAAACAAATAATGACCTTTTCAGCTGTAACAATTGATTATTCAATATAATAAATATAATAAATTAAATGCATAAATTCAAAATTTTAAATTAGATTATTTTAAAGTATAACATATAAATAAGTGCTATAATTAATAATTTCCGAATTAAGACGGCTAACATAAGCACAAAAAAAACAGACCACCAAAATTGTCTCGATACAGATTTATTGAACAAATAAAACTTGTCACCAAAACCCATCAGTATTTGTTTCGGAAATTATTAATTAAAACATAATATATAAAAAAAATTAGATTTAAAATACACTTACATATATCTAAGACAAGAAAGGAAATTTCAAAAAGGGACGAATAATATTGCGTTAACCAAAAAAAAAAAACGGAAAAACTTGACTACGCCTAATCCTGAAAGAGCTCTTTAAAGATATAAAAAAATTTGTTGTTCTTTTAAAAAGGCTAATAGGTACTGATTCGCGAATTCGAATTCCTTTCTGTTTCTTAGAGGTTCAACAAAAAATTTTAAAAAAAAAATAAAAAGTTAATCAAATTTATGTAATTTGGGTTCGATTCAGCCCACGGTATCTCCCTATTCTGCACAAATACTCAGAGCGCTCTCTTCAAATACTTTCTGAAAGTTCACCACGATCCTTTTGCATGTTCTCGTACTTTATTTAATTTTTTTGTTTTTTCATCCACATTCATATCAGGGGAACATTCATTTGCAGGAATTCTGCTTCCACTTTTAAAAGTTTCGCTTTGCAGACCCGCAGCTTTTCACAGGGTATTTCATATAGTTGATATATGTACATATATTTAAGAAAAATAATGGCAATTGTGACTGACCTTTTTTTTTTATTTTATTTTGGCGTAATTTTTTCGTGGCAATTTTGCCTAGACGAACCTTTTTCCTCGTCCTTACCGCAAGGTGCCAGCCACACTGTTCAAAAAAAAACACAAAGATTATTTAAACCACTACGCTACTCGAATACCAATGCTAGTAACACTCACATTGCCACTCCAAAATTGGTGTTTGGTCACCCTTTCTTAAAAATCGTCACTAAGATTCCAGGCCCGATCACTGCCTGTTTCCTGCCTCAGATTAAATCACTTTCTAAAAACAATTCAATACTGAATTTTTTCCTCAAATTTCACAAAAAATCTAAACACCTATATTACCTTTTATGCTGCTCCTCAAATTATTTAATGTCCGGTCCTGAACTATGAGCTACCTGCACCGTGAATCCTGCTATCCTGCACTAGATTTCCACTGTCCGTTTTTTCGTTTTTTTATTTCTGCACCACAACTTGTTGAATCCACTTTTCACTTTTTAAAACTTTTAATTTTCACTAATTCAAAATAAACAGTTTAAAAAAAACAATTTTTTTTAGGACCACGGTTTTTCGGCGACTTCCTCCAATGCAGTTAATTTTTACTCTGATCATAACCGGCCAATGCAGCTAGTTTTAAACATGATCTTGCCCTGCCTAAATTTCGCGTTGCTAAGCAAGCCGAAAATTCTAGAATTTTCGTTTACTGTTTGGGACAAAACTAATTGCAACAACTAAACCTAATACATAGGATTTATTTGCTGCATTTATGAAACATAACTAATAATCTTACTAATACATGTTACTAACTTCTACGTCGTATACCTGTTTCATTCTAAATTTCGGTCAGAATTTTGTTGCGATCGAGAAAGTAGCTACATGTTGCATACGTGTTGCGCTAAACCTGCCCCACAGTTAAATCAACATTTAATCTATTACATTTTCTCAGTCTGCACACCGAAAATGAAACATTCTGACACTACACAAAGAGAGGTAAAAAGCATAATGGCCGCCTCCATAAATCACCCATCACTCGACTCGCAAAGAAAAAGCTTTCATAACCAAAATACACCATGTCTCTTTTATTCAATTTTTCAATTCCTATTCCATTTCAAATCTGCACCTGTCATTCTGACATTTGACAAGCAAACGCATGGATTTTAATTGCTTTTGTGCTGAAAATTCATTGCTGATAATTTTTTGTTTTTAAAAGGTAAAATTAAGCTACTATTAAAAAAAAAAAATCATCGGTTCTTAGACGCTTTGATCCAGAACGCGACACGCAATTCCAACAGGAGCTCCGGAGGATCAAAGTAGGGGTAAGGACTACAAGAAGCCATACGCATAGGAGTCAATCTTTTTCTTTGACCAGTGCGCAACAAAAATCACGTTTTCAACACCATGTAACAATTTTTATTGTTGCAAAGAACACCCTGCAGACAAGATAGGTTTCCCCCAAATAAAACTACTATAAGAGGTAAGCTTTAGATCAAAATTAACAAGTTCATTGATTCCGTTTGTTGTATTTTTTTATTTTAGGTAAGCAAAATATAGACCCGTGCACTTGCGACAGAACCCAGCGCAAGTAACAAAACTATATTTCTGCCACCATGCAACACGTGTTAAAAAACCTGTAAGATATTGAATTATTTGTTGTTCGTTGTTTTAAAAAAATGTGTTTACCTTGCTCCAAAATGAGAATACTTTGAAATGTGTCTCTCGCGAAATTTTCTTGCTGATGCATGGCTTATCCTGCGCGACTCGGCCATTAAAATTATTTTTCCGGAGAACTATTCGAGATGCATACATGCATATCTAATGTAAGTGAATTATATTTCTGTGCTAGAAATAATTCACTTACATTAGATATGTATGTATGAATATACATGCAAGCATTAGCAGGTAGAATGACAACGACAGCAACTGCTACGTCAAATAAAGCTATAGCCGACATTCGACTACGATAGAAACAACTACGACTACTATAGCAATAGTCGACAGCAAACAGCGATAGCTCGTCGTGATCTGTTGCTACGACTATTTGATTTTACGCAGCAGACTACAGTTAAAGACTGTCAACTACGATAGCTCGTCGTGAACTATTGCAGCGGATATTGTATTTAACGCAGCAGATAGCAATTGCTGACTATCAATAGCAATAGTTTTTTAACAATTTGAAACGCTGAAAACAATTACCAGAGTTAGAATTTAACAAACTGTATTTGTTACAATCAAGAATGATAGAATACCATATTACGCATTCCGAGTTGAAAAATGGAAATCTTTTGCGCAACTCGTCATCTGGTGGACGATTACGGTTGCATTTTTCTACTTTTGCACCAAGTACATAAGGGTTGCCAAGTTCTTTTCCTCAACTACATATAAGCTTATATGAAAATATAGCATTTATTTTGAGTTCAACTTCAATATTTAGTTTGATTTATATTTTAATTATATTTAACTATTTTAGGATTATTTATTCACAAAAGTTGTAAAAATACCTAGATTTTGTTCTAAGTGTGGGTAAACACTTAAGGATTTTTACTTTGTAATTTTAATTTTCAATTTCATCATTTCACTTTTATTAAAGACATTTTGCGATATTTGTCTTCACATCTACTTATAATAGTAATTAGTATTTTTTTTTTTGTTTTTGTTAACATTAGTAGCAAAAAAAGTAACTTGAATATAATTTCTTATACCACGGCAACTCTATTCGTCCAACAGATGACGCTCAAAAATTACAGTAAAAAAAACGGAGATGCGCAATGCGTAATATTTTATTCTATCATTCTTGTGTTGCAATAATAGGAAAAAAGTGCAACTTTGATTGTCTAACAGATGACGACATGCGCAGAAGAATTTCATTTGAAAACTTGGAATGCGTAATCTTGTATTAAATCATTTTCGCTGTATCTGCTTTTTTTATGCAAGTTATGCTATTTACACACACCGAATTTGAGCGTCGACGTGTGACTTCGGAGTAGTTTTTTGTTGTGTAAGTGCGACATACGTCGGAGTGGTAGTTCGGTATTTCTACGTCGGCGTGGTGAGTCGATGAATAAGTTCGCTGCTGTGTAAATGGAGATTTGAGCGTCGACGATCGTATGTCAAAAATTCCTAAATTAATTTGTAAGTAAAATAAATGTTTAAAATAGCATTAACTCATTCCAGACTATTGGGTATTTAAATACCCAAAAGAAGAGTGAATTTTAAAAAATCCTACCAAGCGACAGGTAAGAGGTGCTGTGGTTTTTAAAGCTTTTTTGGGTAGAGGAAGGATTGGTCTGAAATGAATATTTTTATTTTGCCGAACTTTTTTGATTAACCTGTATTTTTGTGAGGTAGAATTTAGGTAACATAAAATTTCCAAAATTTTGGTGGAAAATCGATTCAGGCAAATTTGAAGACTTAAAGAAAAAAGTTCGAAACAAATTCAAAGATTCTATGTGGGATGTTATAATAAATCAGATTTGATTGAATGAAAAGTTGGACGGTAATTTTTTTTTTTTTTTGTCTTATATAGGGCTATTGGGTAAAAATTTACCCATGCCATATCTCCGGTGTGCCGATAGGGAAAAATTTAATTTTTTCATCAGCAACTTCTATTGATCACCTGACCTCCCACACCAAATTTTATCAAAATTGTACGGGCTGTTCTGGTAGCAGTCTGGAATGGTTTAAGCTAAAATAAATCTTAAAATTGAACAAAAATAAATTTTAAAGTACGAAAACAAAAGAAAAATAAGAGAAACATCTATTATTATTAATTTTTCTTCGTAATCTTAGACTACATCGTAGCAAACTATTTTGTTGTTGTTCGTTTTGTCCATCATGGTTTTGTCATCAAAGAATGATATTTGAACGTCGACGTATCTGTGTGTAAATGCCTGAATAAGATCGAACTTGTGAGTCGGTGTTACAAGTCGACGCTGCGTGTAAGCAAGATAAGGCCGCGGTTACACTGGATGCGGAAATTTGTTCGTACGAATTCGTACGTATTCGTAAGAATTGCAAAAATTGAACAAATGCATGTGTGTATATGAATGCGGTTACAGTGGCTACGCATGCTTCGTGCGTATTCGTACGAATCTGTACGACTGCTTTGATGCGAACAAAAAATTTTGTTTTTCATCAGTCAGTCGCACGAAAACAAGGAGAAAAACAGCTGATGGTTTGCACTTCAACTCAAAACATAAACGTCGCGTCTAATGTAACCATTCTACTCGTACGAAAAAAATCTTACGAATTCGTACGAACAAATTTCCGCATCCAGTGTAACCGCGACCTAAGTGTTGCCTTAAGGGCAGTTCACATGATCCATCATGCTGTCCAACATCAATGCTCGATCATGTGAACTCTAAAAACAGCCGCATGACACTCATGTTGTACGAATTTAAATTTTTTTGCTATCTATACAACATGTGTATAAAAGTGAAAATTTTTAATTTTAAATAAGATTTCACGCAGTTAACTTCGTCGTGAACGCTTATAAATTCTTCTTCAATTGATGTTTGATGACATGCTGTGAACGCAAAGCAGTATTAACAGTCGCACATGTTGGACAGGGATAATGCGAACTGCCTTTTAGAAAGTTTGTCCACTTCTTGTGATTTTCTCGGTCCGCTCGTTTTGTCCCAATCCTACAATTGTTATAGCTTATATACAGAGCTGGGCACCACTACACGTGTGTTTTTCTTAAATGTTCTTCAATGCATGTGTATTTGTGCTTTGTTCGCTTTTCAAAGCAAACTGAATTAAATTTTATGCTCTCTGCTTTATATACGTATATGAAAAGTTATTCTCATTCTGCCGCAGTACCGCGCGCGGTACGTTTTGCCCAGCCACGCTTATATACCTGTGTCTATATATACATATTCTCATATTCTCTTTTTCATAGAATTTTAATTTATTCATTTCATACTCAGCGTTTACACACAGAAACTATTTCCGAAAATTCTTCTGGTTTGTTGGCAAGAGGGGAAATCGCAAGGGTAGAAGTACAGAATTTGTCGTCTGTTGCAAATGCAAAACCAAAATCACACAAGAGAATGGGCAAGAATTTCTTTCACAGAATTTCCTAGTGTAAGCATGGACATAAAAGGTGCATTTTCTTACATTTCCACTTAAGTGAGACAGTATTGTCAATTAAAATCTATCTGCTAAAAAACACCAATAGGGGGCTTTCAATCTTCTTACATTTCCACTTAAGTGAGACAGTATTGTCAATTAAAATCTGCTAAAAAACACCAATAGGAGGGTTTTGGGGGTCCAAACTCCGCACTGGCTGACATGTATATATTAGAACATTTACTAAGTGCCTTAAAATTTAGTTATGCTTCGGTATACTCCGCAACGCTTCCTGTATCCAATAATTTTGAAAAGCATGAGCGCAATGAGAAAAGATTGCTTGTTATATGAAAAACAAACCATATTTTATTAAAATTATGTTATTTTATTTGGCGCTTAACCAAAATAGCTGTGGTGTGCTTCTCCAAAAAGACATGCTGTTTAAAAAAGATGTGCAGAAACGATGGCATTGGAAGCAGACTTCAGATTCTTTTCAATTGCACCAGAATAATTTTTTAAGTGTGTACAGTTCCCCTTCCCAGTCGGCATGAAACGTTTCCGAAAAATTCAGAAATATTTCGTAACGTTTCGTAACGTTGCAGAAACGCTTCATTTAAAACGTTGCAAATGAAACGTTACAGAAATCTTTCTGATACATTTCAAATGTAATGTTTCGTGTGCAATCATTCTGAAGCGTTTCTAAAAGGTTTCAGATGCAACGTTTCCTGAACTTTTTCAACTTTGATTTTCATTAATTTTTTTAATTAATATTGACCGTTATATACTTATTTATAAATTTGGTGTTTTAACATTATTATGCGAACTCAAATTAAAAAAAAAAAAAAAATTCGAAGAACTTTTCCTGCCTGGAGTTGAACCTGGTCATTCCGTGTCGCTAGATGCGCTGCTTAACGGAATCAGCCAAACTCATTGTTATCTATTGACCCACTAAAAGTAAATAATAATAATTTTTTTAACAGTGTCATATTTGAATTGTCATTTTATCAGAGTTCCCAGGCTTGGGTGTTTTCGTAATGTTTGTTAATTTTTTTTTTTGCTGGAAATTTATGTAGTAGCTGCTCGATAATTGGAATTAGAATATTAAAAAAACATAAGTTTACTGTAGCAATGGCTTTTTATTTATTTATAAAACAGTTTTGTTTCAACATTTTCTTAATACAAAACTGATATATGTATGTATGAACAAAAAAGCCTTTTCAAGAATGTAGTTATGCAAGTTGTTGTTAAATAGAATAAAAATTAGAGACGAAAGTGTGGTTATACGACTGAATTATGAACATTATTTAACAATAATGTCACAATTATAAAGTAAATAATTGCTTGTGTGAGATTTCATTGTGTCATACAGTTTACCGCTTGCACTAAATTGCAATGCTCAATGTAACTAGGGCTACCAGATGGCCTGCCTACAAAAGTAGCACATATCAAAAAATTACAATTTTGTAATGAAAACCAAAAATTTTTTAATAATTCCGTACAAATATTTTTGATGAGCAAAAAAAAAAAAAAAGGTCCTCACTTTGTACGACAAAACCCCAGCAAATTAAAAGAATATTTGAAATAACTTTCATTTTACAATGCAAACATCGAAAGTAGCAAAACCATCCAAAAGTAGTACATTTCCAGTGAAAAGTAGCAAAGCCTGCAAAAGTAGCACTTTTGCAACTAATAGCGAGAACACAATTGGGGCAGCAGCAGCAGCAAAACGCTCTGTGGAACACAATTGGGGCAGCAGCAGCAAAATCTGTCAGAACTCTAAAAATTGTAAATAAACAAACTAATCAAAATAAAAACTTTCGCTATATTCAAAAAGAAAACTTTTTATATGAACTTATTTCTTAGTGGATAAATTGAAAAAAATAAACAAAAACAAAATTTTTATTCATGCCAGCTTGAATACAACACTGATATTTTGCTGCTTTGCTGCCGGATAAAAAATAGAAAAATTTCTATATCGGCAGCAGGGCAGCACGGCAGCAAACTGCAGGATTTTCTATTTGTCTCTTTCTCACCTCCATAATTCTCTATAATTTTCACGTTGACAGATTTTGCTGCCCTGCTGCTTTGCTGCTGCTGCCCCAATTGTGTTCTCGCTATAAAGTATGCCATCTGGTAGCCCTAAATGTAACATTATTTGTATTATTTATTTTTGGTAATTGAAAAAAATTGTTCGTTGTTATTTTGCAATAAATTTGTTTCAATAGAATCTCCATTTTTTAGCCATTTTTGATAGAATTCCAATGCAGTTTTGAAATCCGATTGCATCGAATTCATCCAAAAATTTTTTCATCACCTGCAAGATTATGTGAAATATTTCTTTTCGAATTGGGACTCAAAGTAGTTCAAAAGCATGTACACTAGATAAAGCTGGACTAACTTAAATAGTTATAGCAACGTGCAGAAGTAAAAATGTTTCTACAATTTGTTTCTTAAAACTTTTTGCAAAACCACAAATATCCAAAATATATCAGAAATGATCAGAATTCGGTCGCCTTTCAATATTTATGGTATATAAGAGGTCTCGGTTTGACAAGTAAGCTTCAGCTTTGTATTATAAATCTGTTTTTTCTTAAAGTAAAACACAGTTCACACAAAAGCATTCAAAAACAAGCTTAATAAAGTAAAAACTTTTCAAATCAGAAGGAACATTAATTTACATCGGTTCATTTAATTGTCAAAGAAAAATCAACCAAAATGAAAAAAATCTTCCTTTCTACCAAACCAAAAATTTTCTACCAAATTTGGGGAAATCTACCAAATGTGGCAGCGCAGGTAGACATTGATTTTTTCTAATAAAATCAAAATAATTTTTTTGATTCGTTATTACTTTTTTGTTTTCATAATTGTATATATATGACATCAAATGTAGAAAGATAGTGATGAACTATGTGAATGTTGCCTTGATGACTCTATGCTTTGACGTTGTCTCAAAATATGAATAAATATGAACTCTGTGTATGAATGACGACGACTAACAATATAAATAAAAAAACGTCAAATAAATAAATTCATTTAAAATAAGTCAACAAAAATATTAACGCGGAAGTGTGTGTGTGGGTAATACAATCATATAAAAATATGCATTATGTATGTGACGCTGTACCGCAAAGACGTGGAAAAAAACAATCAATGACAAAAAATTTTTCCCCAAAACACAATTATTTTTTTTTTCATTTCTCCCCCTGCAGAAAGGTTTCTGCAACGTTTCAAATTAAAGCAAAAAGCGGACATTGAAACGTTGCAGAAAGCTTTCTGAAGTGAAAATGAAACTTTTCAGAAACGTTTCTGAAAGATGTAAGGTTACATATGAAAGGTTTCTGAAAGGTTTGAGAAACGATTCATGCCGAGTGGGTTGGGTATTTTAGTTACGTTCTTCTGTTTTAAATGATATATACAGGAAGGACCGGCTTGGAAGCATCATCCGGATGCATTTGAGTTTTTTTTTTTATTGAAACTTTTTCGAAAAACACCGATATAAAGTGTGGTTCTCTTACCCATATTTCTATGCAGTATAGTATATCCTACAATTTTATTTTACAAAGATATAATCTGGGACGTTTACTTTATCAGATATAAATTTATTTTAAAGACTTTAGCTAGCTATCAATGAATTTTTGGAAAAAATTATTTTTGTGAGTAATTTTTTCTTTTTATGGAATCGGATTGTAAATTAATGCAATCACAAAAAATTTCTACGAAATAAAAAATCATTAAAAAGTGAGTTAAGTGGCGTTTTCTTTGTTATCTATCTTGATCCCGTATCAGGAATATCAAATCAAATCATTGTAAGAATGAAAAAGCATGTATTGCATTGACGAACGCTAGAGTGAATAGGCATACATTTGCTATTTTTATAGAACGTGATATTCTCCCTGACATAGGATAGTAGAAGATCAGAAGAGATAACATGAAAACTAGGCATTAATTATGAGTACCTAATGAAATTCCCTCATTTTATTGCTCAAGCTCTATTACTTGGAAAGGTTTGATATAACCTTTGTTTGTAAGTACTACCCTAAAATAACTTTGTAAAATACCCTGTAAGTCATAAGTTGTTTCAGATAGAACCCCATTCTCTCCCAGGAAAATTGATTTTTACGGATGGTGCTTCTACCCTGTAAAGTAAAGAAGTTTCATACTATAAAAATTACCTCTGCTTATTTGAACTCTGATCATGATTTATCGACCTTTCATTGCACAAAAAATAAGAATCTTCGCTTCCATTAAGCCCAATTTCCATGTGATCTTATTTTATCTTATCTTATCAAATATCAGGGAGGACATCACATGCTATGAAGATAGCAAATGTATGCTATTCACTCTCGCATTCTCCAAGCGCATTAGGTTCTGTTCGCATGCTTTTTCTTTCTTACAAAAATTTGATTTGATATCCCTGATATGGGATAAGATAAGATTACATGGAAATTGGGCTTTACTATATAGTACGTCATTGCATGGATACCAGGTTAAGCTGGCCTATGTATAGTTTAGTTGGTCCTTAAGCAAGTTTCAAAAGTTACATTTCATTTCTCTTTTTTTTATTATTACGAAAAAAGCGGATTTTTTTACAAATTAATAATGCAGGGGACACATTATTAATATAATGCAGGAGACACATTATCGACATTTTGTGCCGCGTTTGTCTACAATGTCTTGGAATGCCGTAGCATTGTTATCTCGAAGGGAATTACATTTTTTAAAACTGACACTAGATGCAGACATGTCTAATATTTGCGTGTCCAAAAATAAAAAAAAAGAATATTGACAAGTTAAAATCATATTGCAGTCCAATAAAACGTCAAATGTTGCATGGACGTGTCGCGTAGAATTTCTTTCTGTAAAAAGTTTATTGCAATTTTTTTTTGTGTGCAAAGTGTTTGTTTATTTTGTTAAAAAAAACCATTAAAATATATAAATAAAAGTGAGTTTGTTCAACTAGCTATAAATTATGAAACTCGAAATCATTGGAATTTACATATATCGATCGCATCCGTGGCACGAAAAAAAATAATTGATTTTTACACGAATTAGTGCATCAGACATTTACGTTATAAGAAGGAATCAATAAATCTTCAGCTCCTTAAAATATGAATTGGTGAAAAAAAACTTCGTTAAAGCTATTGTGTATCATGTAATACCACTTCATTTTACATTACCACTTTTACAGTTTTAAATTTTGTGTCTCGATAATTTTCCATTGGTTATTTCACCTCGAATAAGTAAAAAAAAAAAAAACCGTGCCAAGTTACTTAAAAGTGCTCTATTCGCCAATACTAACTACTTAACTTTATCTTATTCGCGAATTCGCTTCATGCATATGTGCAAATAAAACGACAAAATTACTAAAGCCTAAACCAAAATAGACGAGACGAGACGTAACGAGTAAGTTCGAGTGTATGTAAACCAATATTGATAGCCAAAATGAACCAACGTAATTGATCGAAAGTGAACGAAACATTTTGACGAGACGAGTTGTTCCGTATGAACCGAACTTCAAAACGTTGCTACTCGTCATAACAGGTTTTTCGACTCGTTGGCTAGCGTAACATTTTGGGTTAAATGTCAAAACAGACGAAACGAGTGCAAACGTTCGTTCAATTGCTACCGTCTCGTCACGTCTATTTTGGTTAAGTCTTAAGCCTCCTATACATCTTTTTTATTTTATTTTCCAATGTATGCCATTTAATAAGTTGTTTTTCTGCGAAATATTTCTTTTTACTTCAAAGTTCATGGTTTGACAAATTAGAAATCTGTTGAGTAGCACTGGCACTGCAGGCTTGCGCAAGTTTACGAAAGCAATGTTTTCTTAAATACAGTTCATGTGCTACATATGCGAACGTGTCCGTATCTGCTCATGGAACACAGCAATTGAGTTCTATTTAAAAGCTGCTGATTACATAAGCTTCACCGACCGTGACAGTTGTTTTGGGATGGTTTTTGGTTTGCGTTGGCAACGCTAAGCGTACGATTTGCCAATTCGAAGTATTTCATACGAAAACAACAAAAGCATCGTTGAAATGTAGAAAAGTGAAACGCAGAGAACAGACAAAAGGAATATGAAGAAGCCAAATGAGAAAAAAAACTGCCCGTTTTTCGTTCGTACGTCGTGAACATCGTTGGTCGTCGCCGTCGTCATCCAAGGAAAAAATTTCAAGAAAAAAAGTTCAATATAATTTTCATTTCAGACAGAAACAAAATATAAAATTGTGTAAGGAATTTAAGAAAGCGATAGTTAATATAGTGACGTCTTATCGTAATACGGTGTTTCTATCGCTGGTGAATATTGAAGCAAGAATAATGAAAAAGAAATAAAACATTCAAGTATTTCGCATTGATTTTCAGACTGAAAACGGCAACGGATTCACGTAATTCATGCAAATCTTTGTAGTCGCATTCGGTGACAATTGAAAACATTAAATTGCGAGTGAATGCGTTTAAATGCGGCAGTGAAAATTGAAAAAAAAATTCATCAACAGCACAAAAAGATCAAAAAAATCGAAAATTTTTCGTCGACAACGAAACGAAAAGCGTTTTTTTGTGGAATTGGTTGAAAAGCAAGAGGTGAAGAAGTAGAAGTCAAAAAAAAAAAAAAACATTCATCGGCAGTAACGCACACAATCGTCCATTGCCTGCTGCTTGCTTCTCTTTCGTCGTGGTAGTCGACATTGTTGGTAGGTTTTTCGCTGTCGCCGTCGTTAGTTGCGTGTGCATGTGTGTGCAACTCGTCGATTCGTTGGTCATCACTTCGCCGCAGTTGGAATTTTTCGAAATCGCCTTCAACGATAGTCGCGGAATTTTTTTCATCATATTATTCTCTTCTCTCTCTTCTGTATGTTTTCGCAGTTTAAAGAAGAAGCAACGCGTCAACAATTCAAGGTGAAAAAATGTTAGTTGCAAAAATTTATGTAAAAAAATGTGCAGAAAAATTATGAAAAAAGTGAGATTTGAAATATAAATAAAATTACGCTAAAACAAAGCTTTCGCAGGTTAAATAAAAATTAAAATAATATGAGGTAAATAAGCAACGAACGAGAAAGAAAATAACACGGTAAAAATGTGGTGAAGTAAACGGCGAATGTCATATGTGTGAGTTTGTCGGTGTGCATTGAGTGTAACAGCTAGTAGAAATGGGGAAATTTTTCGCAAAATTTAAGTGAAATTAAAATTACGCAAAAGTTTATTAGTGCTGTTGACTAATTTTCGAAATAAATGGCCAATCTTTTAATTGATTGCTTCATAATTTGGCCCAAAAAAGTGCTGAAAAAAAAAACCCGACTGCGAAAATTTTTCTTATCTTCCACATTTTTCGTGTTCTCTTGCTCTGCTCACTCGTGCGTCGACCTACACACACACCGTCAAATGTTTCGCCATCGTTTATTTTGTTGTTTTTTCGACGGTTTCTCCTATTTTTTTGACGTTTCACGTATCGGTTTTTCGAACAAGAAGTGTTTTGACAGCTGCGGCGTTGACCGCAGTCGCTCAGCAAAATGAAAAACTGCTTTCAATTAATTAATCAAGAAAGCAGCATTATTAAAATTGTTTCTTTTCGTATATTAAATTTTAATTGTTCAAAAAGGCGCAAATTGTGTTTTGTCGTTTTCCTCTTTGTGTTTTTGTCTTCATCCATTTAGATATTTTTGTACGGACTTCTCTGCAAATATCGCTCTTCAAATTTTTGCAACTGTCAAACATTTTTAATCCAATTGACAGAAATTTCTGCTAAACATTTTATTTACCCTAACATCACCAAATGCAATTAAACACATAATTTTGATTTTGTGCAAAATTGAAATAGAACTAATTTTGTAAACTAAATTTAATATTGCCTAAAATAATATGACTGATTTTCCCTTTTTTGTTGTAAATCCCTTATGATTTTCTGTTGTCAAGTGTTTTCTCTTATTACTACTTGTTGTTGCTTTTTCCATTGGCTAAAATGTTGATTCATTCTTTTCTGCGCTTCCACTGCGTCTGGGAGAGTGGAGTATTTTCTTCTTTTCGCCTGAATTGCATTTTACTTTCATTTCCACTTCACGTTTTATTCTGCTGCTCCACTCCTTTTTTTCATTCGAATTCCTTTTCTGTTGATTGTACGCCGCATATTCAATTAATTTTTTATAGGATTTGCACTGATGAAATCCCCAATTTTATTTTTGCCTTTGGAAAAATGTATACTTTATGATTCTGTGTAGATTTTAGTTGATTTCGTAATTGCCACTTTTTATGATTTTGTCTGCAATGGTGCCACACTTCCTCATTGTTACAGTAACAGCTATTTGCAAAGTGAGTGAAATGAATACAGAGTGACTGGAATCGACTCATGCACAAATGGTACATTAACTATGTAAACTATATCCAGTCATTCTTTTATTTTTTTCAATGCGATAATTTTTTTTTTTTTAATTTTTCAACAAATTTAGTAAACACGTACACATTGCATACATACGTTTGTTCATTAGGGCCTATATTTTGAAAAATTTGTTTATGTATTTAATAATTTCTTGCCTATATTTTAGCTTAAAGTTTAAAAATAATTATCCCAATATTTGATCTTCCTAGCTCATACCTGTAAACGAAGCGGACAGAGCTTATGTCCGATTTCGGAAGAAATTTTACGAAAAAACCAACTTAAGTCTAAACCAAAATAGACGTGACGAAACGTAACGAGTAAATTCGAGTACACCTCATTTTGTTATTACACGGTAGATACGTTCCAAACAAGACCGTGTAAAAAAAAAACCGTGTAAAAAAAGACATGAAGTATTTATGTACACACATAGAAAAAAGCGGATTAGTTCCATATCCTTCAACCCTATTAACCTTCTAACCCAATTCCCTAACTAAATTTCTAAAATATAACAGTTATCTCTTTAAATTTTCAATCAAATATCTTTTTTTAACCGTGCTAAATCGAAGAATTTAGACCGTGTTAGATCAAAACCGTGTAAAAACAGAATTGGGTGTATATGCAAACCAATGTTATTAACCAAAATAAACGCACGTGATCGAAAGTAAACGAAACATTTTAACGAGATGTACTCTGCCGTAATAAGCGAAAAAGACGTATCTCAAAAAAATTCATTTCGAGATAATTGATGTTTTGTTTATGTCAATTTGTTGAAATACCTGTAAAATTGAGATAGAAGAAATTTTCTTAGTAGATTTTTTATATGATTGAACTAAGATGCCGACATTTGGAGTATTTCATTAGACGCGTAATTTCTTAAGCTATCCGATGCCATAAGAATCTCGGATATTTTTTTTTTTTTTGAGATGCGTCTTTTTCGCTTAGTACGGCAGTACTGTTTCGTAAGAACCGAATTTCGAATCGTCACTACTCGTCATTCTTCGATTCATTGGCTAACATATTATTTTGGACTTAGTGTCAAAACAGACGTAACGAGTGCAAACATTCGTTCAGTTACTATTGTCTCGTCACGTCTATTTTGGTTAAAGCTTTACTAAAACGCAGAAAAACTTTGCCTTACGTGCCAAGATATAAGCCAATACGACTACAGTCCTTTCCTTGGAGATTTTTGTGCATTACAGTAGCTTTTTTCGAGGCAAAGTACTGGCCACAAATATTACAAACTGCAACTGAAGGACAAAAAAAAATCGTAAGGCATGATTTAGAACTGTAGATGTACTTTTGACCAATCGTAATTTAACTCTAAGCGAAGAAACAGGACAAAACTGATTGCTGTTTTGGTTTACTGTTGAAGAAGGAATCGAAAGCGAATCTTCTTGTTGAAGACAGCAAGTGGGTGGCAAAAAACCGGGACAACAACAACATTTCAACGTCGACGTATCTGCGTGTAAATGCCTGAATAAACGGTGTTACAAGTCGACCCTGCGTGTAAACAACATACATATAATTTCATTACATAAACAGAAGAGAAGTTGTCCCATTCAGAGTTGATTACTTAAATCGATTGTAATCGATATTTCTGAATCTTTCGTGACTGTCGAAAATTCAAATATATTTCATTACTGTCACAAATGACGATGCGTTAATACAACTTTTATGTATGAATACGCATTTTAAATCTTACGTAAGATGATCATTAACCACCCGCCCCCCCCTCGTAAGATTTAGTAAGAATCCGCCGACCCCCTGCCCCCCCAAAACGTCTTACGTAATTTATGAACGGCCCCTTACAGAACTTTTACGTCTCGTTAAAATGTTTCGTTCACTTTCGATCAATTACGCAGGTTCATTTTTGGCTATCAACATTGGTTTACATGTCATTGTCTCGTCTATTTTAGTTTAGGCTTTAGCGTTTTAGGTATTTTAGTTGTATGGGAGATGGCTCCCACTCTTGCCAAACGGACAAAATACATTCGAAGGGGTTTTTATTTTTTAAAATAGCGGTCCTATATGCCTATATTATAGAATTGGGCTTGAAGAAAAATTCTATTTTACACTTTGTTATGTTAGTTTTCGAAGTGTATTAAGATAAACAATTTTTATTATGAACAAATGAAAAATAACATGCTAACCCCCCAACTAGTTCTTTGTCCTTTTCTTGACAAAAACCATTTTACGAAAAAGTGGATAATCATATTCACATATAATATATTCTTACTCAAAATGGAAATTTTACTATTCTATTGTGAACAATTATGATAAACACTTGTTTAAAAATAAAACACTTGTATCAGATCTAAAATAATGGAGATTTCTCTGATTTCCTGTATGCACAAAAACATTATTCATCGATATACATATCGACCCATTTGCGAGAAATCATCGTAAACTAAATTTCATAGGAGAGAGTTTTTTTTCTACTTTTCTGTGATTTAGCTGGCTGTACAAGGCAAATTTCCCATGAGAATTTTTGGCGTAAATGTAAGAATTTCAATTTTTTTTTTAAAAAAAAGAAAATCCACATCAAAAAGCAAAAAGAATGTCCATCCGCTAAACCAGTAATAGTGCTAGTAATAGTTTCATCATAGGCGAATCCAGTATAGAAAAGAGGATAACTTCACTTATTTGTTATTCACAATAAGGATAATTTACAAGTGTTCGCCAACAGTTGTCTTCATCTGAAAATTTATTTGGCTCAGGACCATCACCAGGTACTGTCAAAATTCGATTTTAATTCAAACCAAACGACGAAAATGGAAATGGATTCAACACATTTTCAACATTTTGTACATATTGTACTGAACAGAAAAAATCGCAAGTTACACTATACATATTCCCAATTTCGGCCGTATAAGATGAAAAAGGTTGGTCGCACATAAAAATTACTCAGATGACTTATCTTCTTTTTAGCCTTTGAGTTTGAATGCCCTGGAAACTGGAAATTAATTAATTTGTATCGAACTTAAGAATTCGGAATATCGGAAAATGGATTTTTGTGATCTTTAATATGATAAAATTCCGGTCGATAAGGATTTCAAGACAGAATATTCCGCCAATGTCAAAAATAAGTATGTTATCAAGTATGCAAAAGTTTCAAAAAAATCGCAACTTTCATCAGTTTTTTTCTATTCCGGTAAAAAGGGTTAATAAAGAAAAACCGTAGTTAATTGCATATTAAATAAAAGAAATTTAATAAGGTTTTTTCTAAAATTTTATTAAAGTTACAGGCATAATACAATTAATCGGTTAAAAAAAATTAGTGAACATTTTAGAAAAATGGTAGTGTTTCGGATATTATGGACCGGTAATGCAAAGTTAATGTTAACTGATTTCCTAAAACACATAAAAATATTTTTGGCATTGCAACTCGTAAATTATTTGCTATTTAATGTTACTACCAATTAATTAATTAAGTACCGATTGAACATCTTCATCAAGAGATCAAAATTACTAGACTAGAGTTTTTGATAGTGTGTTCGAATAGTGAGCTTCCTAGAAATTTCATTAATTTTTTTCATATATTTAAGAATTAACTTGTTTTGGATATGACAAATTATAATTTTTATTGCAATAAAATTGGAAAATTGGTTGGGGTAATCTCTAAATGTTTTCAGATCAAGATAAATTTCGGGGTATGGAATATTTTCTAAATTCGGAAAGAGACTAGGGTATCTAGAAGTGATCTTTGATAATTTCCTTAACTCCTTGGTAAACACCTAAATCCATCGCTATTAACTAGGAAAATAAATAATGTCTTAAAGCGCTATCGGGTAGTACCTGTGGTAATAATGCGGTATATAAAAGGTTATTATTAGACCAGATGTATGAACGTCGTTCAACAGTGATATCCAATGGATATGTACGTCTGCATGAATTTCACAACATGACTTTGCTAAATACTACCGGTTGCTATCTCCGGATCAATCTATACAATTTCCATATTATTTTTAAAATACTTAAAGTCATGCTTTGCAAGCAGTTTCTACTAACCTATAACCTGAGCCCACACTGTCCCAACAGAACATTTATAGACATGACGTCTTTCACCCCTTGAATCCATGAAGACATGATGCATTACGATGACTTACTCAACTTAGATGATCCCATTCATCATCCGATGTACAGGACATGAAGACTGAACAAAAGTTAATATTTCTTTTACGTAAATATACCCAGAAAATTAATACTGACTACCCTAAAGAATCCATTATAGGGCCATAATAGCCAATATTACAGTTTTTTAAAGATGTGTCTTAATTTCGAATTGAAAGTGATGTAAGACTATTACTAACGTTTTTCAAAAATAATTATTTTGTTAGATTACGTACACGATGAAATAAACCCATAATTACACAAAAGCTTGGATTCCTTCCAAAACAAATTCATACAAGCAATTTTTTCATCTATAGACAACTAATTTCCACAAAACTGCTTCATTCAACATTTGCGAAAAAAAATCGATGCTTGTCATCTGAAAACATTTGCAGTTCTGAAGCTATATGAATGGAATACTATGTTCTTTAAGAATGCAAATATCAACATAGAACTCAGGTTTGTCATTGACAAACTTCACATCGTAAATGGTTTTCCTATTAAAAAATATCTTCTCGATAAACAGTCATCGTACATATACAGTAACAAAGTAGTATTTTCAGCCTTTTCGGAAGGTATCTCACGTCAGAAATAACAAATAAGAGAAACAAACGTAATCGTTTGGAATCTCACTTCAGATATTGGGGCCAAAGTACTTAAGGAACTAAAAAATATCCCTCTTTACGTTCTGCATAATTAACTACTCAACAAATGTTTCGTAAATCTGTTGCTACTCTTGCCAAATTAGGTAACGAAGTTTTTGAATATCGAATATTCCAATTAGACTATTATTTTTTTATTATAAATAAAGTTTTTGGTTCTTGTACAAAAGTAAGAAACTTAAAAACTGCAACTACGACTGTCCATATGCACAACCGTCTGGAAAAAACTTATATATTTGATACTTTTATTATGTTTCCACCAAATGCATTTTTCCAGACAATTTACAGTTTCCGGGTCTTAATTTTAATTTTGACAGCCTTTGCTTCAAAGACATGATTAAAATAACACCACATGCTCTATAGAAACTTGCATACAACTTCGTCAACGGATAAGGGTTGTTTCTACAAGTTTCAAATTTCGATATTAAGAATTAAAAAATGGCTTTATCGAAAAAAAAGAAATCAATCATGCTTTTGTCCGAAAATTAATTTTCCTGCAGACTTATACGTTATCATATAAAAAATTGACAGTTCAAAACGTTTTCTATTTATCTTTTTGACAATTTTTTTTAACAAGAATTATTGTTTTTTATCGGACATTTTTATTAATTTAAAACTTTTAAGGTGGTGACATTAAAAATCGATCGATTTGGCACTTTCTAACATCTGGCAACTTTCGTTATCATTACCGCAAGTACTTTCATGGAATTACCGTTTTGTTTTTATACTTTTTTCTTTCCATTTGCTGCACAATTCATTCGCTCGGAATACATTGGTTTTTTGTTGCATTTGTTTGTATAGAAAATCCGTCGAATCCGATTAGATTTTGTTTGGAAATTTGAAGCTTTTATATGTTGTTGAATTTGCCTCATTTTATTTATGTTTATTGTTGATGTACGCATTTTTTATTTTTTTTTTTTGTTGTGATTGGAAGAATCAGAGTCAGTCTGTTAAGCAAAATAAAAAAGGGTTCATCTATTTCTTCTATAGCTGCCATTTAATGTCCGATCGTCAACTATGGTATATTGCTTTAAAAGTCTCGACAAGTATTCCATTTCTAACCTAGAGCTCGTCGAAACCTTTTCATCGATATAGTTACTAAACTTGACAATCGAAAATCAATGGCAGAGCTATCGAAACAAAATCAAAAATAAAACAGCTATTTTAACAAAATAAAATGTCGCGCTCAAAATTTTCTAAGATAAAGCTTTCAAACTCTCTGGTGACAAGTGATTTTGTTTTCGTAATACGCCCTAATACTCAGTCTGGACCTGCCTGGGATTTCTCTTGAATCGTTTTCAATGGTACTGGCTGATAGCAAAACTTTCAGAGAATGCGAATCGAAGAAAATCTCATGCTTTTTTTTCTTTAAATTCAGACTAATTTGTTTATTTTTTGAAATTCAAATTTTAATAAAAAAAAACTAACTTGCATGGGATGTGGCACACCTAGTCACCATACACCATGCCGCTTACTTTTGCTGCAGTGGGTACAAAACTTTATAACAATTGCTCACGCCATTTTCAATATATGACGCACAAAGTTTTGATATAGTGCAAGCTCACAGCATCAACACAATATCTTCATATTAAATTTCATTATGATTGATTTGCAATGTTTGCAAATAAATTTTTGCTTGCTTGAAAACTGTTACGCACCACTCCCTCCCCCACTGTAGCAGTATTGGTACTACACCTAGTAGTAGCATATTAAATTTTAAAACGATAACTACTATAATTCACTTAAAAACCCGGAACAATTTTTTGTGTATATCAGAGGTGCCACTCCCACTGATACAATACCGTCCACTCATATAGACTAATATTATACCAAATTTCACTGTGACTGTTGATTTAGTTCACTAAGCCAACGCGCGGAAGCTTACAATAACCAACATCCTCATACTAAATTTGATAATGATTGCTCACATATTTCACTAAATACATATGTATATCATTAAGTTTTTTGCTTGTATAAAATGTACTGTTTCACAAACTTTTAGAGATACCTGTCATATGAAATTTAATAACGATTGTTTTATTTGATCTCTTTTTATAACGTATCCGAATTTTCGTTGGTGGATGTTTTTGCAATACAATCGCGTATGGTTTAACTATTAGTGTTCCTGCAAGTTGTCAAACTCATTCCTGAATTTAATATTTTTATCCTTTAAACAGAAAAATTGTCTCTTTTTTTTGGTCGATCGGCTAATTTTTGCATTTGGCATCACAACGACCTATATAACTGCAGAATGACAAGGACCTAACATAAGTTAATGATTGTCTATCATCTTCAAATTTTTTATCAATATCGTTAACGTCGTTTTTTACATCTTTCCAATAAGAAAAATGTATATAACAAAGTTATATTGACATAAATTCGGGTATTTACATATTTACTTTATATCTCCAAGGAAAACGAACTTTTTGAGCAATATTTTCAAATTAGTAATTGAATCATCAGTATCCATTTCTACTTTTATTTCTACACAAGTTTATGTGATATCAACGTCACAACTGTCACGTTGCCATTCCACTATTTTCTATACTTTATATGTACTTTCTTATTAGTATTTCATCTGCAACATTTGCTAAATCTGCGATTTTTTCTTTCTTTTAGTTTGTTGTACCTGAAAAGTTTTTATTTATTTCTTGGTTGTTTTTTCAATATTTGCCTTGCTTTATCAAATTAATTTAATTGACGCGAACAAACAAACACTTTTGCAGGAATTTAAATTTCGATTCATTAAAACTGATTATTTTAATATTTTTTTCCTATTCAAAATATAAACTAAAACGATGAATTATGCATATTTCACTCGTTTATCAATTTCCACTTTGTCTTTTCGTTGCACTTTGGTCTTTCTCTGGCTTTTTTTTTGTAATCATGGGCATTGCACTCCCTCCTATCACTGACTAAATAAAAAAGGAAGGAAAACAACACAAAAACTTCGTTTTTAAATGACTCATATCCGAAACATTTCATATACAATGCCTCTCTTATATTTTGTTTCAATCATAACAATATACATATGTATGTATTAAAATCAATAAAAAAGACTCGTCCCATTTGTAAATTATTCACAAATTCTTTAATTTTCGTGTGCGTAAATGATAATTATATCGTTGGTATAGAAAATCTTTAAAGAATTCGATAATATCTATTCATTTTTATGAATATACATACATATCCTACTGAATTTCATACTGGAAATATCTCAATTGAAACAATTGGTCTTTCAAACATAACATCTTTTATGATTTTTTTATACATGCTTATGTTATTTTTCATTCAATCATAAGAATATATCTGCTTTCAAATCGAAATTTCCGATATAACTTCGAAAAACTTGCATATTTTATTGAAGGAGTGCACCTGCCTAATTGCATGAATCATACAATGCAAATCAAAAAAGTGCTCAATTATTTAAAGAATGGTCGATATATATTCCCCAAAGTTTTTGAGATATTTCGTTTTAAAAAATATTAAAGAAAAAAAAAAGCAAATTGTGCAATTATTTTAAGAATGACCGAGATTGAAGAAAAATATATAAGTAAAAAACAAAAATAAAGGTTGTGTCGAAGATATTTTGAGAAATATGGTCATGAAATATGATCAATGAAAAATTCATATTTTCCAAAGTTATAGCGGGAATTTCGATATGAAAGCAGATATGTTCTTAGGATTGATTGAAGAATAACATATAAAAAAAGATGGTTGAGTATGTTGAGTAACATTTTTATAAATAAATAAATTATGTTTATACAAATTTGTTTAAATTTAAAATTTTATTTTTATAAAATTAAACTATCTTAAGGCAAAAATAACACTGGTCAACACTAGTTTTGGTGCCGAGAAGCTGTACTTTTTTTATAACTAAGGACCTTATATTGATTACATTATTAGCAATAATTTTGATATCCTACGTGTTGTTTTCTAGATTTATATTATTTAAATAAAAACTTTCTTTTTCCCAACTTTCGTGAATGAGCAATAGTCAGCCATCATATGGCGATCCCATCGGCCTTGGTATCTTTCTTCCATAGCCTTTGGGTCCTGGTGAAACCGCTCTCCTTGTTATTCGCTATAGGATCTAATATAGCCTGAGAATTGGTCAAGATGACTGTAAAGGTCGTGCACTTGATGGACATATCACATCCTAAGCTATTAAAGTGCTCTAGCATGTCATTTACAATTTCGGAAAAGTTACTTGACTTGAAATTTCAGAGAAAATTTTTAGTAACTTCAACAAATGAAGTCCACGCAGGTCGTTCCAAATGGTTCATTGAACTAAAGAGATCTGTATCTTTTATTATTATTCTTATTTGTGGGCCATCAAAAACTCACGCTTTTATCTTTTCTATGCTCAGACCATCTATCTAGCGCTTTAACAAATTGTTTCATAAAACCTTACTTTATGTGCAAAGGGGGCAATATAATTTTATCTCTTGAAACCAAATTTGGATTTATAATATTTTGCTTTCCCACCTCCATCGTCTGACTTGCGGGCCAATCTCTATTTACCCAGTGTTGATTCTTATCACGACTGTCCCACAGACAATAAAAGCATGGATATTTGGTGTGTCCACTTTGCTGTCCTAATAAGAAGTTAACCATTTTTAGATCAACATAAATAATCCATTGATGTTCACTTCATTTGATTTTGTCTAGCGCAAGTGAAATATTTTGATATTTTTCCCTTAGTTTTGTTGAGTGAGCAATAGGAACATTTTGCAATTTATTTCAATTTGGGACGAGTGCTGGTTTCCTAGCAAGGTACATTTACCGTCATCCATTTGCGTTACTGCGTTGCATTGATTTTGTTAGATATTTTGTGATTAATTTTTGCGCGTGGCGACACCGAAAAATTCATATTTGGAGAACCTGAGCTCGGCCCAAATTGTAATAAATTGCAAAATGATTGCTAGGATTTTATTTTTTCTCTAAAAAAAATCAAAAAAATTAAGAATACCCAAATAAAAACATTTTCGATTTTAAGTTTTGAATTGCAAAATTTTTGTTTATAATTTAAGAAAAGAAAATTTTTAATACGATAATATGAAAAAAGACGTCAAATGCTAACTCTTATGCCTTAACGGTTTTTCTACATGACGCGTACATTTTGCGAAACTCTTATGCCTTAACGGTTTTTCTACATGACGCGTACACTTTGCAAATCAAGCGTCCGAAAATCCATATATTTTCAAACATGTGATTTTCAAAAAATCGTATTTTCGAAAATAAGCCCGGAAAAGCTTTTTCCAAAAACACGTATCGAATATTTTTTGAAAAAGTATCGAAAAAAAATTGTTTTTGAGAAATCTAAATTTTGAATGTAAAAACGAGGTAGAATGACCCATATGCTATATTAGGATGTTTATTTTGGAAATTTTGTAGACGTTTTTTATTGTCTTTGATTTAGCATGGGCCTTAAAAATAGTTGTCACAATTCCTATCTCAAACGTGCAAACAGCGCTGACCGAGTTTGTGTCCGATTTTATTGAAATTTTACGAAAAAACTGACTTACTAAAACGTAGAAAAAGTTTTGCTTAGGTGTCAAGATATAGAGTTTTAGATATTATTGTTGTATAGGAGATGCCACCCACTCACTATTGTCAAACCTCGACGACTTTTTTCGTGTAGCTGAAAATGCGAACAAAATATACCCAAAGGGGTTTTTTACGGTTCTATATGCCTATGTTATAGAATCGGGTTTGAAGAAAATTCTCCTAAAATTTCAGCTTCCTAGGTCAAACCTGCGAACGGCGCAAACAGTTTGTTTCCTATTACATTGATATGGAAATGACCAAATATTGGCGTCTTATTCTTGACCTTCTTTAAACAATTCGACTTCATACAAGAATCCACAAGTAGACATTGGGTTGAATGTTGCTACTCAGCGAATCCAATTTTTGCGGTAACTTTCAACCATAAGTCTCTTACATACTATAGTACACTTTCGATTATTTTTGCTTTATTTTGGTATTGAAGATCTTGCTTACCACTTGCTGCAATTACTGTACAGTGCAAGTATTTTAATTATTCCACGAACTCTGTAAGAATCGTAAAACTCGATGTCACGCCCCTTTGCTTTGCTTCATTAATTTTTGTTAGTAAAGATGATAAGTAAAAAATTTTTTTGATGACACATCCTAATTATAATTAAGCACAGTCTAAACATTAATGATATATGCCTTTGTGACTGACTTGAAGATATGTCCTGGTATCTGATTTTGACTCAAACAAATATTTGATTGCTCTATATCAATTATACATTTATTATATTCAAACAAATCGTTTTCTCAGTGTAGACAGCAGTTATGAATTAAATATCTCGAAGCTCTGACGTTTTGGAAAAATAGATTTTTCAGATTCCCTTTTAACAGATAACAATTATAGGACTGCATGCTGGTTACATTTTTAAAAGTAAAGCTTTTGTAGATAGCTTCCTCAAGCATAAGTTAAAGCTAAAATAGGCCTTGAAAAGTTGACAAAGAGTTAAATCGCAGTAACGTTTGCTTACATTTTTTCCTGATGCAAAAAAAAAACAAAAAAACGAAAATCACTTAGAAATAGAATAAATACAACTGCAAAGTAAATACGATTAATATCGATTTTAAGAAAAAGTAAATATTGAATTGTTTGATTTTTAACATTATCTAATAAGCGAGTGATCACCACAAAGCCAATACAATAATTTAGAGTTTGTGTTTTATTAACTGCGCATTAGTTTTATCTAATAAAAAACGCATTTTAAAAGTATCTATTTTTCCATAATTTTTTTGCACATAAAAATAAAAAAAAAAAAAATGTAATACAATCTTTTTTTCTGCTTTATATCTTCTAGCATAGACTGCGACTAATGAAATTCTGTTAACTGTCGTTCGAACTCGAACTCGAAATCAAATGCAACGGATGGAATTGTGTAACATAAAAAAAAAACTAATTAAAAAACAAAAATATTATAATTTTAAATCGCATTAAAATTATTTTTATTAAAATTTATTGCAACGCAACTATAAGCTTAAACCTGAAGATTTTTGATCTTGAAAGCTAATAAAAGCCTTTTGGCTACTAACTACTACACTACCCCTTTTACGATCGAGCTGAAAAAAGTCAGTGTTGTTTATCAATTTAAAATTTAAATTCGCCCCATAACAAGTGGCGGCAAGAATAGCAAAATCACCAGCAACAAAATGTGGATTTGAAATAATTGTTAGAGAAGCAAACGGCTGTGCGAAACAAGGGGTTTCGAGTGGTACGGAAAATAACGCCTTCATATCCAAAAAAAAAAGCAAAAACGAAAAGTCGCTTGCTAATCTTAATTAATCAACTGACATTGCTGGTGACACCAGGCAGCTTGTATGCCCGAAAAGCTACAGTGGCTTCTCAGCAGATTTAGTCATTGAAATTTAAATTTAAATTGAATTCACTAAAGTTTTCTACTTGTGCACGTTGCCCAGCGGCGTATCGTAATGTGAGGAACCAAGATCGGTCGGTTGGTCGGTCATAGTCGTCGGAGGCAAACAATATGTGTCGCCGTCGCCGCCGCGCAAATATTCATAACGCCGTTGTTGTCGTCTCAAAAGTTGGCAACGCCGTCCAAATTACGATCTCCCACAAACAGCAGCCGATAAAAAAATATTTATCACCGCCGTCGTCGTCGTAGCTGTCGTGATCCTCTACTCGTAGTGATCGTGATTTTTAAACGTGGTATTGATCGTCGTCGTCTCCGTCGCTGTCATCCTCGTGTGTGAGAGCTTTTCACAAGTCTATGCTACGCTAGTCTAAGCAGCAGTGATGATCATTCATCCGATGATGAAATTCAATTAAATTTAATTTATTTTACATTTAAAGCAGTTTGTGTCAATCCAGCAACAGCAACAACATCAAGAGCAACAACAGCTACGTCTAAAAGTATGAAAAAAAACAAAACAAAACAAAAAATAAAAATCATAAACCAAATATATCGTATGAGAAATTTTCAAATCTGTGTTAAATTTCAGTAGCTTGATATACTACAAGCCAGAAGCAATCGTGTCTAGTGAGAGTGAGTGCATGAAGAAGAATCAAAAAGAGTTTAAAAATTAAGTTCGTGTTGTTTTCGTTTCTATTGTAGAATTTAGTTTTTAAAATCTAATCTTAAGTACAACTACTTAGGTAAAATTAAAATATCGTATAAATATATCTATTGACAACCCCCCGCGCGTTTAAAGAAAATTATCGACCCTGGATTATCTTCTTAAAACACTTAGGACTTTAAAAAATCCGATTATGGCTGAGAATCAGACAGCGACGGAGGATTCTGGCCAATCGCAACAGCAACAGCAACAGAATCAGCAACAGCAATCGCCTCAGCAAGAGCAACAACCACCCGCATTGTCATCTCCTACATCGCCTTCGCAAGAAGACTCCGCTTCCTCCCCTGACGACTCTCAGACTATTGCAATTCCAAATACTAATCATCATCCCCACCATCAGAGCCAAATGCAGGAACAAACACAGTCACGCAGTCTGATTGATCGACAGATCAGCAGCAAATTCAAAACGAGTTCGGCGTCGACGCAAAGGCGTAACACAATTCAGGCACCGGCACGTGCCGTTAGCACGACCGCCATTAAGAAGCCGCCTTCCACGAAAATGCCATCGATGATCGGGTCAGCCACTGGTGGTGGCCCTGTAGGCAGTACCGTCCTGAATGCCGATAGCAAGCATCACCCACAGCATCACCATTATCATAACAGCACTTCAAACCATCATCACTCCTCGTCCACCTCAGCGTCGGCCGCCATACAGCGCACGACCAGCGAGAGTCTGCGACTGAATGCATTGCCCGGCGGGTCGGCAGGCGAATCCTCGTCTACTTCGAACCTGTCAAATGCAACCAGCAATAGTAGTTTGAACTCGCACTTGTCAAACAGCACAGGTTCGAGCACCTCGGTTGCACCACAGTCAACTACCACGACTGCTTCCACATCGAAAGCAACTTCGCCTAATAATAATACGAGTGGTGGCGGTGGTGTTGGTGCTGGCAGTTTAGCCAGTCGTAGCCATCACAGTCATAGCAGCCATCATCATAGTCATAGCAGTCATCATCATCACGGCCAAGCTTCCTCGCAACCCTCCCGTAAACCAAAGACATCCTCATTTCAAATCACTTCAGTGACCGTTGGACAGGCAAAGTTAAGCTCCGATAATGGTGATGAATCGGCCGATGATCTCGATGAATCTCACACAGATGACAACAGTCGTATCACTGATGTAGAGAATGAAACACCGTCAGTGTCAGAGGATACATTCTCCAAGGAGGAGGTTTACTTTTCCAATAACGCATTAAGCACTACTGCCCCGGTGATTCCAACAAGTTCACAATATGGATTGGTCGTGGTGGATCCAATTGGACCTAATTTGGGTCAAACCTTACAAAATGTGCAAGTGAACGTGTCGGACAACATTATAAATGTAGTTAGTGCTGGCGTATCCGGTGAGGATGGCAAAAAGAAGGATGACGGTAAAGACACACAACATCGTAGCGAACGATTTAAGGTGGTTAAGATTGAGTCGACTGAGCCATTTAAACGTGGTCGTTGGATGTGCATGGATTATCTTGATCACTCGGCTGTGGGCACTGGTGGCAAAGACAACAATGACAAGACTGTTTCGTCAGAGTCGGGAAGCGGCGGAAGCGGAGAGCCGTCCAAGACTACACAGAGCATGATAATTGGGACAGGAGCTGCTTGTTTGCTTGAGAATCATGTTGATGCAGTTGGCAATAGCTTGCAACTGACCGGCAATGTTGGTGCAAATGAAGGCAATTGGAACTTTTCGGAAACATCGACAAATCAGCAACAGGGTAATGTTCCATCTGGAGTTGTAACTGCGCCAGCAACAGTTGTACATGGTATGCAACAATTCATAACTGGTGATAGCGGTCAGCAACAAGCTTACAGTGATAACGTGAATGCAAATGATAGTGGGGATGCTGTGCATGGACAAACAATGCCAATGGATTATGCAGCTGCTGCCGCGCAACAATTGCAACAATCGTTGCAGGAGTTGAAGAAGCAGGAGGAAGCAATTGCAGCTGAATCTACTAACAGTAGTGGGTCTATATATACCCCCGAACAGTCACAACCAATAAATTTTGTGGCGCAACAGTTGCCACAACAGCAGTCAATGTCGCAACAACAGCCACAGCAACAGCAACAACCACAGCAGCAACAACATGCTGCAACATTGCCTAGCAATATGCACTTTCAAAATGGTGCCATTTCTGTTTCCACTGATACACCAAGCAACAATAACAATGTCCAAGAGACAGTAGAGCAAAATGAAGAACGGACACAGCAGCAGCAGCAGCAGCCAGCAATGCAAACACTGAACATGTCATATGCGCCAGTTGAGTCGCAACAACAATCACAGCCATTATCCCCAGCACCTCAGAGTGCTCAAACAGAAGCGCCATCGTTTATTCCAGCCGATGGTACTGCTTACAACCAACAAAACTTCCAGCAAACGCAGCAACAACCGCCCCAAATTATTCCTAGCGATGCAATACATTTGCAGACGCAAGCAACACAACAGCATTCTCAACCACAGCAGGAACAACAACAGCACTCACCACCTCAGTTAAAGCAACAGATTTCCCAAACTGATGGTATTGCAGCCCCCATACAACAACAACAACAATCGTCACAACAACAATTTCACCAACAGACTGCAGCTGGACAGACTTTGCCTATCCTTTCGCAAATGCCAAGTTATGAAATGAAAGCAGGCCAAACTGCAGCAGCAGCACCAACAGCAACGTTAGCACAAACACAACAACCTGCACCGGCAACAATTGTCGATCCAACTACAATAAATGCAACACTTCAAACACAGCAACCAGCTGTAGAAGCAGCAATTTCTCCAAACACAAATGCTGTGGATACAGAGAATTCAACACTAAAAACGATTGCACCAACAACAACAGCCACCAACGCGCCCAATGAGCAACAAAATAACGCGAGTGTGAGTGCTAACAGTAGCAACAACAATAATAATGCTAATAGCAACAACAACATTTCATCAAATGTAGCAGCAGCAGCAGCTGCAGCTACCAATTCGACAACATCGACTGGTGTCGATGAACAACTGCAACAACAACTACAACCACAGCTGCAATCAAATACGGAAACAGAGACTGAAAGGTAAGTTTTGTTTTAACAAATATTAAAATCTGATAGGAACTTAGTAATTTTAAGGCTAACCGAGTTTTTCAAGAGTTTTAAAAATTTGTTCCTGAAATTATAGTTACACTACGAAACTAAATCCAACGGTCAATAAGACTGATATCAACTGTTAAAGTTGCGGGACTACAAGATTCTGTATATTTTCAGTTTGATCGAATTGATAAGTGTTGAAACAGCGGCAGTGTCCATTCACACGATCACGGTATACCGTATAAATTGCACTACTATGAGATGTAAATACTGAGTCGATGCCAAAGCATAACCCTAATTTTAGTGCAGTACCATAGTACCGTGGTAAGCAATTTATACTTACTAATTTCATTGCATGCTTGACAAGTGGGCGGCTTTTGGTATGCCCAACTTCGTCTCCGCTAGCGACAGCGGCTCAGGGCTTACATCCCATAGTATATCCAATATCGGCTCAGTGCTTTTGCATTAAAATTTCAATACGTTGTATACCGCGCAAACCTTAGAACGTGTGAGTCTTTAACAGCACTTTACAGTTACTATTTATGTTTCAACGTTCATGTACTGAAAAGTTAGCTTGATTAAAATAGCCACAAATGAAAATGAACCATTCTTTTTGCATAATATTTTTAAATAGCTATGCTATAATATGTGATTTAAAATTAAAAAGGTTCTTTAAAATATAGATGTTGAACTTAAAATTTTCGTTTTGCTCCATATTTTTATTAAACTTTAAGCTGGTGTGGTGTAAAAAAATTTTTTGACAACCTATGTGTTCAACTTGTTAAAAAATTGCCTGCTTAACTAATACAGATTATGAAATGCTATGAACATACGCGATAGCTCTTATGATTGCAAAGATATTGCTATTTAAGTGGCACAAGAGCTTTTTATATGGAACTTACTTAAATTTCAAGCAATATCAGGTCAATTTCGAATTTTATTTAATTAATTTGTTTAATTTTCACATATGATAGCATAACTATTTTAAAATATTATGCGAAAAAAATGTTTCAAAAATACTTTCATTGGTGGCTGTGGTACCAAAGCGACTGACCAAAGGTTGCATTTTTTCGAAAATATGAAAACGGCCGATTTTCTTGAAAACGGTGCGATTTTTACTAAACATTATTTTACTTTTTCTGACCCGCCTTGAGGTCGCCCATTTGCTGTTAGAAGGTTATCCATTATTTATGGGACACCCTGTATATATTTTATACACCTAAATTCAATTACACACAAAAAAACGTAGGTAAATTTAACCGAAAACGACGTTAAAATCGCTCCAACCCTCCACAATACATAGTAGTAAATTTATAAAAAAAAATTATCGAAAAAGTTGTTAGTTAACTATTTTGTAGGTAAGCCTATTAACAAGGTAGATAAATTCAACAGATAAGGTAGCTAAATTCACCGAAAACAATGGTCCAAAATAGTGAATTCAGCCTTTGAGAGGTGGTAAGTTTATTTTACTGTTTGTCTACCAAAACAGTTGTTAGTTTACTATTTGTCTATATCAGCGGTGGGCACAAAAATATAACAAAAGAGGAAAACAACAACATCAAGCAACAACAAACGAAATTTTAAAGTTTTTTTTACTTTCATTTCCAAAATTGCCATTAGCACACAAAAAAAAAACAAATTTCACTACAAACAAAAACAATTGCTACATTCGTCAAGACACAATGCGGCGCCGTCATTTATGCCTTTGTGTTTTGTTTTTGTTTTCATTTGAATTCAAGTCAACGCTGTGCCTCGATTGAAATTCTGCAAATAGCGTCGATAGCGTTGAAATTCTGCGAATTTTGTGCCTCGATAGCGTTGAAATTCTGGAATTTTTTTTTCGCTTGGTTGTGCGTCGAATAACGGTTAGAGCAATGTGAGGAAATTGAGGCACTAAGTGCCCTTCACTGGTCTATATGATTTTTAAAAACAATGACAAAAAATATGGCTTTATTTCACATGTCGTATTATTCCATATAATAATTTTTCCAACATTTTTCTTCATAAGCTCCACAAAAATTTTCTAAATAAATTTTTTAAAAAATTTTAATTGTTGCACAGGTCTCTAGCAATAATTTGGCTTTTACAGATTGAAAAATATCAATTAGTCGACGAGTTATAGCCAAAAAACCATATAAACAATATGCTGAAAGTCGGCATTTGGCTGCAAAGTTCGAAGGTCGATAAAAAAAAAATTCGAACTAACATAAAGAAACGCCGTGATAATGGTCTTCTAATTTAGCCTCTATTTTGAACCCTCACTCTCAGAATCGACCTAACTTTTGCTAACCTGAATTTGTTCCACAGTGTTACCCTACATAACTGCAGTTACAAAAATTTTTGTGCTTAAAACCTTTGAGTTGCTGCCTAAATCAATTGAAATTTCTCTCCTACCCACGTAGTACGTATGGCGCCACTTTTCTTGTACTTCAGTCCACCGCAACCTACAGTTGTAGCTACTCTTGTGCAGCTGTAAAATCTGGAATTTAACATTGTCAATGTATCAAATGCCATGCACTTTTGTTTTAAAAATTACCTTTGTCTTCCGAAATATTAGGGTGTGCATCTATATCATAATATAATTGAAGTATACAGAAAAATAAAGAATAGAAAAAAGCAATGATACGATTGAAAAGAAAATCATTTGAATTTTAACAGGTTTTTTTATTATTTTTTACGGTTACGCTACAAATTTTGTGTCAGTTTGTGAGAAAAAATTTAAGCATTCATTTTGGTAAATTTAACCAACAATCGTGGTATAAGTACCTATACTCTTTGTAACAGTAACAATTTTTTCGGTTATGTAAACTACTTTTTGTTGTATTTTCAGGTTTTATTTAAACTAATTTTTTTTTTTTGTATATTCTACCTACCGAAATCGGTTGAAATATTTGGGAGTTTTCATACATTTAGAAAAATAGTAAATTAACAATTTTTTTGGTTTTATTTACCCACCTTTTTTTTGTGTGTACGTGTACAAGCATATTGACTCGTCACGGCCTAGACAATGTTTTATAGCACACACCCCACCCTAAATGATATTTGGACTGGCTGGACCAGCTAGGCCAACTTACTGTCGTCAAAGTAGCTGTCCATCTTTGGGTTAATGACTACAAAGACTGTAAACTATTGTTATATACAGAACAAAAACTTGGTCAATGAAGTTATATACTTAAATATTTACAATGAGATCATTAAAAATGGCAAATATGTATTAACTACGAAAACTCTGCTGACTAACCTTCTTTACTTATCATTTATTTTTTTTGTTGGTTGAAAACTGGATCTGAATGCCTTATTACTTGCATTTTAATATCAAATTAATACTTTTACATTTGCAAATATTATGTAAATAATAAATTAAGCTTTGTTCACGAGACTTCTGAATTGTAAGATGATCTTTGCGGAAGCGTTTAGAGCTTCTAATGGAATTTCTGAGTAACAAATCGTTTGTATTAGCGAGAAAAGCTAACAAATTTGAAATCTTAAGTTAATCAGTCAAAAATTATGCGAGTTATGTGTCTGGCCAACTTTAAAAATGCTGTTTCGGAAACCGCGCTTAAAGTTTTCAGTACGGACCAATAGGTATTGGCAGCGAATCGCTTCAAAATTCGAGTCGCTAGATATTTTTTTTTTCGGCGTAACTCTTAGTATATAATTTTTTTAGATACTAAGCCAATGAGAAAATTCGATTTCAGAAATTGGCAACTATGGGCTAACTATCGTAGATACGTGACATGGGAAAATTCTAACTTCAATAGAGGGATAAAAAGTGGGCGTGGTTAGTCATGTTTGGGTGACACCTCCATACGATTTATAGGTGTTTTCAGACTTCCAGGATCGCAACGTTTAATAATGTAGCCGTGTAAAAATGGCTACAATTCAAAAATCATATTTTTATTGTTGTCATTTTCGGTAAACCTTTCCGTGGAAATGCCCTAAAGGTCTAATGTATGTAGTCTCATTGCAAACGAAATCAATTAAATGATAAATTTGGTGTGTAAATAATTTACTTTGGAACTTTGGTCTTCCGTTCATATCGCATCGCATCGCATCGACAAGTGATGTTTACACAACCCAACAAAGATAAGAAGTGGAGAAATGAATATAAAAAATTATAGCAATGAGCAGAATTGACTAAGCAAGAACAAAATTTTGCAAAAAATTAGCAAATTTCTCTTTTGTATCTTTTGACGTTGCCAATTTTTTCCCGTCTTTTTTTTCTTACTCACTTCACGTAGGTTGGTTTATTTATCGCCGAGATCTGTTTTCTGCACTAACAGTTGTTTCATTTTATGCCGTATGTTTTATTTTCCTTTGCTACATCCCTTCCTCCACTATAATTTCAATGAGCAAACTTTTTTTTTGCAATTCAATACTGCCACTTATATTCGCATTTTAAGCCAGTGACTGGATTTGGTGTTGGTGCGATTTCGCATTTGGGGCATTTCAGGCGAAGCGGACAATGCAAAAAAAAATGAGATTTAGAAATTTGTTCATATTCGGCTTAATTGCTCTTCTAGAAGGTGTAAACACTTATTTTTTTTTTTATATAAGGCTTAATTTTCAAGTTGTGGACTTCCAAAAATTGACGAAATATGAAAAATGGATTTTTCGGAAGCCGTTATTCGAACTTAACAAAATCGTAATAGAAATCGTATTGGAAATTTGATTTTTTTTTCTTGTAGGAAACCGGAAGTGAACATTTGATCTCAGGATTGAAATAATTTCGACATATTTCATTTTTTTTATTTTAACTTTAAAATAAAGCGTAAAATATACCGGTAATATGCTAAAAATTTCTTAACGTGATCTACATTAGTTTACGAGATATATGAATTGAAGTGTATACGCACTTTCTTAAGTACTTTAATATCTCCTTAACTAAAAACGATCACGCTAAAATTTTTTTTCTGAAACATTTATATTCTTAAGGCTTTTTTTAAAAAATAAAATATTTAAAAAATATTATGTGGAAGTTACTGAAAACTTGATTTAAAATTTTTACTTCCATTTTTCCATACTTAAAAAAATTTGAAATGCGAATTTAACTAAAAAATTAAAAAGAGCATCCTTTTTACTAGTTAAATCAATATTTTTTATCATAAATTCCTTGATTCCAGTAACAGCGTTCAAAAATGACGGTATGTACAAATATGTGTACAGATTTATGTCTACTAGATGTACATATAACTTACCGGAATATAAACAAATTTCACGACCTCACTTTATTTTCATTGCCCGCTTCGCGTGAAATGCCCGATTTGTCAGTAGGGCATAATGATGCCAGATTTTTTTTTCTTAAACATTTTGAAGCAGGATAATGAATAAAGTTGCAATGGTTTGCCATATTATTTATTGTGATCTAAAAATGTTCACACACTTGTGTTCTTGTGCATAATGTCGGCCGCAAATATCTAATCGTTTGACAAATATGACATTGGTCACCTACAAGCCCTTAGGATGAGTTACTGCTACGCGTTTTTTGTCGCGCTACACGACAGCTTCAGAAGCGACGCACAGTGGGAAATTTTTTAATGTTTTTGGACAAAAAGCCGTCTACAGCGCAATTTTTAATGGATTTGAAAAATTTTTTTTTTTTTAAATAATCGTTAGGTGAATACTGCCCAAATTTTTGAAAACGTTCAACATAACCTCAAAAAATCATATAAATATATATACCTCAAAATTTGCGGTGAGCAAGATATTTGGAGACTGGTTCATCCGAAAAAAGAAAATTAAATTTTTTTCGGTTAAGCAAATAGTTCGTTCGATACATTTTTGGATACATATTTTTTGACTTATAGCCTAAAACGACTTCAAGTTTGTGCACAAAAAATGAAAATTTTCTTTGTACGCCCGCCATTTTGTCAAAAATTAATATTTCTCAAAAATCAACGATCAAACGCCTCTTCACTATTTGCTTAAGCGAAAAAAATTTAATTTCCTTTTTTCGGATGAACCAGTCTCCAGATATCTTGCTCACCGCAAATTTTGAGGTCGTTCACGGCATTGCACTTTTCTAACTTATTGACAAATATCTTTGGACCAAAATTTCAGAGATAAATCTTGAATATTTATACTTTAATAATGTAATAGAAATTTTGGTCTAAGATAAAATGCAACTTCAAAAAAAATTTTAAAAAATGTCTTTTTATTTTTCGAAAAACTCCCTAAGTAAAATACACGAACTTCATATATTTATAGGATTCTTTGAGGTTATGTTGAACGTTCTCAAAAATTTGGGCATAACTCACAGATCGGGTGGTACTTAACAATTATTTTTAAAAAAAAAATTTTCAAATCCATTAATAATTGCATTGTAGACGGATTTTTTTCCAAAAACATTAAAAAATTTCCCACTGTGCGACGGTGCTACTATCGAAAACGCATACGAAAAATGAGATGCCATTCTTGATAAAAATGTTATTGTAACTATAGATAGGCTGAGATCGAAAATTTTTTTATATTACCAGTGTTATCCCCTAGGCCCGTTTCAGGCTAATTTTTTTAAACAAACTTGATTCCTATTGGTCTGATTTTAATTTATGTTAGGAAAAGTTGAAGGTTTTGTATAAAAAATGTTTGATAAATTTTTAAGGTGTAACCAGCCGCTTTCATGATAAATAAGTGTAAAACCTATTTCTAATCTTTAACCTTGAATATTTTGAAAACGGTTAAACTTGCATACGTGATTAGCGGCGTTAATTTATTTTTTGAAAATTGCTTTGTCCTTATCTTTTGCATAATTTTTGTCCGGTTTATAGGAAGTGAGATAATAGCAAAATTCTTTTTTTTTGTTACCTTTGGCCTTAAATATTAGTATGTCACAGAAAATTAGTATATTTCCGCAACGACTGATGAAAAACTTTTTTTTCGAAAATGAGTCCAAAACGGACTCTTCTGGGGCAGTCCCAAATTATGGTAAAAATACATTTTTCACCTTTCCTTATCGATTGGTGCAAAAATGCTTCTTCAGAAATGGGTTCAGTTAAATTTTTTTCGGAAATTGGTAAAAAATTATCTCTTCAGTGGTCCTGGGCTATCCTTAATTGTGTCAAAAATCCATTTTGTATCTCTCCTCATCGACTATTATTATTTCGTCGCTTGCCGTCGCTCCAAAAGTTCAAAATGTTTCGGTTGCAAGCGACGGCGCTTCGTAGCTTGTCGATGCTCTTGTCGCGCTTCGCGAAAACGCCTCGCTATTAACACTTCCATAAGAGGACGTCCATAAATTACGTCAGTCAAAATAGGGGGAGGGGGTCCAGAAAAATTTCACCAAGGGGGAGGAGGATTCAACAAAAATCTCACGTCAACTTTTTAATGCAGAGACTATGCATTATTATAGCAGATTACATTTAAAAATTATAAGGCAAGTCTCACGGAAGGGAGGGGGTGTCCTGTCAGAACTCACCAAATCTCACCAAGGGGAGGGGGGTTGGGGGGTTCGGCTTATATTATCACGTAATTAATAGATGACCCCTAGCACGACAAGCTGTCGTGTAGTGCTACAAAAAACGCGTGGCAGTAAACGCACCCTGCCAGTACAACTACGAAGCATTTGATTGAAAGGAGGAAGGGTGTGGGGAAGAAAGTGAGGTCGTTATCAACTTTTGCCAATATAATGAAATATAATGCTACCCTATTTCATAAACTTCTTCCAGCGAAAGAAAGTTTTCCACAAATTTGTATTTTTTTTTTTTTTGGGAGTTAAGGAACCGCATGCTTGACGTATAGGTATCCCAACAAGATCGAGTGCCAGGATTGCATTTGTCGGTGTTTATCATCGATTCGAGAGAATTGCAAATTGCGTATCGTATTAGAGAAAATTACTCATAAAATGATTTAAGTGTGTCTTGGACAGACTTGTTTAAGTACAGACATGCGCAAACTTCTCTTTTATGGTTTTTGCAATATTTGCTACAAAACTGCAAAAAGAAAAAAATTTATAAGAAAGTACATTCAACCATTACCAACAGACTTTATAGTCTTAAGTGCTTGTGCATGACTTTTTTATAGTTGCCATAGCGAACACAGTTTAAAAATGTTCAAATCTACTGGGTTCAGTTAATTTAAATTCAATTAAAAATGGTCAAAGTCAATGGAACAGCATATGCTGTTTTCATTGCTACGTACATAAAAATCCGAAGTTATTCTACAATTGAGGTGCAAGAATCAAAGGAGTAAATTATAAAGAACGATATTACGAGCTTGGAACCTCTTGGATCGTAAATCTTTCTGTGGCAAAAAGTAAACGAAATACATCTACATTTTTTGCAAGAATGTGTAGACTAAAATGCAGAGGAGAAATTTCAACTAGTAAAGGTGTTATCTTTGGTCTAGCCTAAAATTAAATACCCTACACCACGTTAACTGTAAACCTTGAAGCTTATGCTTGTATGGGAGGTGCCATTTTCTTTTTCCAAAATTCACTAACTTGGCCGTACTATTTTTTGTATTTGTGTGAAATTTGGTTTCATTACTGTAAAGTACCAGAAGACCGACCATTGTTTGGTTTTATGGTTTGATCCTATGATTAAGAAAAAGTGTGAAAGATTCTGAAATACGAAATTCTGAATACGAAAAATATTAAATAAAATTGAAATAAATCGAGGAAGTCGAAAAAAGTTGAAAAGTTTGAAAAAGATTTTGAAAAGTTCAAAATTGAAAAATATTGAAAAAGTCCGATAATTTTGAAAAATATTGTATCAGAAAAAAAAATTTAAATAGTTGTCGCAAAAGTCGAAAAAATAAAAATAGAAAACGTTCAAAAAGGCAGAAAATTCGAAAAAATATTAAAAATTGCAAGAGATTAGAAATGTTGAAACAGTTTCATACCGCTGAAAAAATTGAAAAAATATGAAGATAATGATAAAAGTTGAAAATGGTTGCAAGAGTCTAAAAATGTTGGAAAAAGTTGAGAAAAAGCCAGGAAACTGTTGAAATAGTTGAAATAAATTGAAGAAATCGAAAAAATTTTGAAAAAAAAAAATAAAAAGCCGTTGAAAGGGTCAAGAGAGGAATAGTCGAAATGATGTAGAAAATGGTAAAAATTGAAAGAGGTTAAAAGAATCGAAAAAATATGAAAAATGTTGACAAAGTTTCTAAGGCTAAAAAAATAACATGTATCTACTTTAGGGCGGTTCTTATTTGAAATTTTTGCGAAAATCAAATGCGACGACCCCTGGTTCGAAATGGGGTAAAAAAATTTTAGAAATTATTTCGAATTTCTATGTGTAATCTATACTGACCCTATTTCAATGAGAAATTTGGTCACTCGTGATCAATATCGCCAAATCTTACGACAGAGAAAAATGATTTGTCCTTGCGGTGTACCTCTTTTCAGACGTTTGATCAATGAGATTCCGACGGTCGAGTTGATGACCTTAACCCTTAAACGCCTCGTGGTACCGCAAGGAACCAACCACTTTAAAAAAAATTTTAATGTATTTAACGTACAATTTTTAAACTTTGCGTCACACACATACACGCTCGGTTTCAAGCGCCAAAGATCAGTTCGGTTTTCGCATTCTATTTCCTTCGTAAGTCACGTATTTTTTCAGTTGAGTGATAGCACCTCGCCAAAAGGCATTTGTGTGAAATTATGAATTTTGAAAATATTAGACTATCAATAAATTTTATGATTTTAAACCTGAAAAAATAATATTCGTAATGGTTTTTCTAGTCTCATTTTTCTGTAAGTTTTCAATATATTTAACACAATAAAATGAAATAAATTTTCTCTTGCAAAATTTATTAAAAAGTACGGGGATCTGGTGGTTCCATCAGGGACCAGCCAGGTTATTTGTGCCTAGGGGGCGTGCCTGTCACTTAAAAAAAAAAAATTATGGAACAAAAGTTGTTCAGAATCGCAGAATCTACAACATATATTTTTTTCAGATCAAAAGAAAAACTTGGGCATTTAAGGGTTAACATATTGATTCATTGGCTTACATATATAGTTGCAAATAATGTGAGTTGCCTTTATCCTCGCTTTCATTCACCGTTTCAAATAATTTCGAATGCATTTGCTGCTTATTCCTCTATTTTCTCAGAGGTGTTGGCTGTTTTCAGTTTTGTTTGTCGAACTTTTTTGTTTTATATTCAATCTTTCTCTTTTATTTATTTGTTTGATAGCAGAAATTCTAAATTTATCATATTGTTTTTCTTTATCATTATACTTTTTTCTGTTGCATGAGTATCAGGTTTATCATGTTCTCGGAAGAAAAGATGACTCTTATTATGTTATTAATTTTGCAATTCGATTTTGTTTTGGCGACACAGTGGCAAAATGCGGTTATCTTCAGCGACATTGTATTTTAAACGACATTCATATTGAATTTCGTATGATGGTTTTGCACACCCAGCTTTCTTGGTTGCTGCCTGAACTTATGAATGCAGTGATCAACATTTACAGTGGCAGTTTGTAGTTGGTTTGACCCGCGCAACCGCTGCTGTAAGTAATGACCGACTGGATGCTTATCAAGTCTACATTCCACTCCTTTGAAATTTTTAATAAGATTTCCCCAATGATTAGTGTTTGCAATTTAATTAATTACATGGTCAGTTGTTTTGTATAGTGCATTTTTATTTTCTTTGACGCTGACAATAAATGACTATTTCGGATCAATTGTTGCGAAAAATCATCGATGATTTATTTTTGACGTAAGCCTTAAACAGAAAGAGCAGTAATAGTCTTTATGTCTGAAATGAATACATAAGTAGTTATCTCTTTTTAAAGTAAGCCTTTTCATAGAAGAATAATTATTTTAATTTGATTAATTATATTAATTTGGGTGATTTGATTTGACTTTATTAACATTTCAATGTAGTGCTCTCTGCATGTAAGTCTTCGTCAATTTAAATTGTTCACTTGCCTTCCTGAATTACAAGTTCCTCTGATAGACTAGATTAAGGAGAAGGCCTTCTGGAAGACTACCACTTGGCACTAAATTGATATTTTGTTTCGTAACGAAGTTAAAGCAATTAGTGGCTTACTTACCTATTTAAAGTGCTGCTTCTTTGATTGTGAACAATTGTCTGTTGCCATGTGAACTTAGTGATTCTTTAGAGTATTCTACTGCGCGTAAGACATGAGGCGGTACACTTAAAAAATATGTGCTTTGTGGTTTCAAAAGTTTCCCGAAAAAGGCAACGCTCAGATTCGTTGGAAGTGTGAAAGTGACCAGAGAGGAGTCCCACTAGAATCTGTTATTCCTTGTAAGAAATAAACAAAAACCTTCTTCAAGTTTGAAAACAAGTTTTGCACTTATTACTTGATAAAAGTTGACTCTACAAATGCTACAAATAACAGAGCTCTAAGAGCCTAAATATAATATATAGCGTTTCTTGTTGAATCGCGTTCCAAACATTGGTTGCCACCTGTTTTTGTGTCAAATAATAGATCTTGAAGAGCCTTAGTAATATGTATATGTAGGGTCTTATTATTGAATTCCGTACCAAACATGGGTTGACATCTGTTTTTTGTGTCAACTTTTTTTTTTTAGAAACATCTGTATGGTGTAACATTGCAGCTTGAAATGTGTGTCAAATGATAAAATTCGAAGAGCCTAAATAAATTATTTAGAGTTGCCTTGCTCAATCCCGTCCCAAAGATGAGTTGCCTCGTGTTTTGTGGTCCAATTTTTTTGGAAAAATGAGCATGGCGTAAGATTTTAGCTTGAAATGTGTGTCAAATGATAAACCTTGATGAGCCTAAATAAAATATATAAGGCTGCTGTGTAGAAATTTGCTTCTAACATGTGTTGCCACCTGTTTTTTTGGGTCAAATTTCTCTTCACATACATTTCAAGCTGTAATCTTATACTTTTTTTATTAAAAAAAAGTTGGCCCAAAAAAAAAAGGGTGACAAACCATGTTTGGGGTGGGATTCAACTAGGCAACTCCGTATATTATATTTAGCTCTTCCAGTTCTACCATTTGGCATACATTTTAAGTTGTAAAAATACGACAAAAAGTCGGGACGATCTTTGACAAAGCAACCCTGGTTGGTTAGTTTCACCAAAAAACATTACTCTCTTTTTCGTATAAGTATCTTATCCTGCAATCTTATACACTCGACTTTGCTACAGCTGGCTCTTGGGCTATTTGCAAGGAGCAATGGACGACTGACCAGTAAACTTCATCAGGCTTAAAGTTCATATCAAAAATCGATGTAGTTTCCAAACTGAACGGATGGTAAAGGTAGACGACGAAGTAGGAGGAGTTGCTGTCGTAAGATAACTTTCCCTGATGCTTCTTGAAAATGTATTGAAAAATATCGCTCTTTTTTTGATAAAATGCAAATTGCTGGAAACGGTTATCTTCGGTTTTTACTTGAGGCATTATTTAGATTATGAGCATTGCATTTCATAGCTCAAACACATTTCTATCGCGTTGGCTTTTGACCAACGTTGATGCATCTTAACGTTGAAGAAAATATTTGGTACTTTCGCATCTCCCTTCTGACCCTTTTTGACCAATATCCTTTGAGTCATACTTTGGCAATAACTACCGCAACTAACAAAATACCCTGTACCCACTCCATGAATATGCGTATACTGGCGCCTTATTTGCGTGAAGGATTTGTTTGTGTAACAAATTGGTGGCGGTACTCACACCTAAAGGTAAATATATGTACATGCAGACGTGTGTAATTAAGTTTTATTGTGCAACATTTTAAATTGGTGCAAGTAAATCGATTTTCATTTTATTCAGTGCAGCACAGAGAGAGTCAAAAGGTTTGTTGTTTTAAAGCCTAGACATGGAATTAAAAAAAAAAACAAACGCTTTATGCAAATACCAATCGACGCTTCCCTTTGCTATGTATCGATTATTTTTTTATTTTTCTGACCCAAATGCAGTTTTTCCATTTATATTACAACCACATAGAATTGAAAATATTATTCGAATATATAAATATAAAGTCTTGAACATAATTAGATGTTGTTTTCTTGGCTCAATATTGCCTAACTTTGAAATAAATATATAGATCCTAGCTGATCGGTTAAGTCAGATATAGCTTATCTAACGGTCGTACTTGGTTCTTTAATGGCAATTTCTTGATACTGCCAGCGCGGTGTCTTTCCACAACTCTTTGGGGAAGCTTGTTTGTTTTTTTTTTGTCCATGTACATTAAGTCAGTTTTTAAATCACTTTGTCATAGGCCTAAGATTTCCGTTTTTTGCTGCTAACTGACATTTTGGGATTTAATTTTTTCTATCACATTTTCGATGTTTTTTGATAGCTTTTGTCTTTTATCGATATTTTACAAAAGCTTTTGATTGGTTTTGATTTTTCCAATGTTATTTGATAAGGTTAAATTTTTTGGTAAGCTTAGATATTTTCGACAAATATTGTCTTTTTAGAAAAGTGATGATTTTGTCAATAGTTCTCAACCATATTCGATAGTTTTCGATGGATATCAACATTTTTCGACTTACTTCGACACATCGAAATTTTCCGACTTTTACTATAGCATATTTCAACTCTCTCCATTTGTTACTTTTTTTTAATTTCCTGTAAGTGTACCTGGCTAGGTTTCAAATAATAAATACAAAAATAAAAAACTAGGAGCTCGGTGGTACATTTTACTGGGTAAAAATGTTTATTGGTTATAGTTCAAAACTTTCTATTTTCAAAAAACAATGAAAAATCGAAGAGCATCGCTGTATCTTAGAGCTACGCATAACCCGAAGAGCAGTGCAGAGTGAGTGCCAAGCAATATGTATCTATTTGTGAGTTTCAAAGATAGAAATATATAAATTAATTGGCCCAAAAAGCCCCCAGCTGATAGAAAAAGCCCCAGCGCCGGATGAACTTGATACATAATTATGATTATTTTGGATCGAAAAAAATACAAATCCAAAATAACAATTATTTTTGATCGAAAAAAAAATACAAATCCTAAATAACGATTATTTTTGATCGGAAAATGTATAAATCCAAAATAACGATTTTTTTAGATCGAAAAAATACAAATACAAATCCAAAATTACAATTATTTTTGATCGAACAAAATAAAAATCCGAAATTACGATTAATTTTTGATATGAAAAATTTTTTGATTTTTAAAATAAAAATCAAAAACTTAAAAATCATGTCATACATCTACGCTTCACATTAAAAGAAACTCATCTGTCTACTTAAACTCATCTGTATACATATTTCGTCTTTTCCTTCATTGTGATTTTTTATTATCTCAATTATTAAAAATAACGATTATTTACGGTCCCTGTTTTTGACTGATATCTGATTCGAGTATGATTTCCGTATGAACAAGTATAACTAAGTTAGAAAACGCTGCAAGGGGCTCTAATCCTTAGTACAAGGGTGCCCATGCGGCCAGTTTTACTTTTTTGTGCGGCCTTACACTTTATTTTGAAAAATTAAATCGATTTTTGATTTCCGAAAATCAATGTTTTCACGCTATCCCCTACAAATAAATTTAGTTGAGTTTCGAATCAATTAAATCAGTTCAGATAAATGGCAAAAATACAAAAAGATTTGCTACTGCTATACTGCCGTACTAAGCGAAAAAGACGTATCTCAAAAAAAAAAAATATCCGAGATTCTTATGGCATCGGATAGCTTAAGAAATTACGCGTCTAATGAAATACTTCAAATGTCGGCCTCTTAGTTCAATCATATTAAAAATCTACTAAGAAAATTTCCTCTATCTCAATTTTACAGGTATTTCAACAAATTGACATAAACGAAACATCAATTATCTCGAAATGAATTTTTTTTGAGTTACGTCTTTTTCGCTTAGTACGGCAGTATAAAGAAATTGATTGTAGAATTTCATGCACGGTTTCAAAATGTTTTCTAATCCTTTTTCAATTGAAATAAATTCAGTTGATGTGAAAATTCAGCTGAAATTACTGGAACTGCAAAATGACTTGTATGATAAGCAGGCATTTTCAGACAATAAAAACCATTTCCTTAAAATTTACTTAACTAAAACTAATTTAAAAAATGAGATAAGAAACTTTAAAACTCAAATTGAATATGACTTAAAGAAAGTAATTTAAGTAAAAGGAGTCAACTTGATTAAAAATTGTGTTTTTATTTTGCGGCCAGCATTTTTCTTCTTCGTCAAGTTTTGGCCATTCATTTTATGATCATTGGGAACCCCTGCCTTAGTATATAAACAAAAGTTTAACCTAGAAATTTACCGCCTAGTGGACTCGCTTATAAATTGAACGACCTTGAAGATGGTCAAGATGGTTTCACGATTGTGAAAACGTCTCCGTTATTTAATCGCCAACTAAAAACGCCAGTCATGCCAGACAGGTTATTGTTTCCGTTTTCTCCGGATGCTTTGCGTTGTTTAAGTAAGAACTTTATTTTGCATTAGAGTGTTGTTGGAACTGTCTCTTGGGGACACTAGCTGAGAAATATTATCTCATTTCTCAAACAATTTCATATACTAAACCAGAAATGCACAAAAAAATTTGATTCGGGAGTCGGTTACAAAGCTGAAAAAGCAAGTGACCTGATAACAAAATCACACAATCAAAAAGAACTCAGCGATAGCGAACTGAAATTGTTTAACGTGAGTAAATGCGTTGAAATCGAAATTACACAAACAAAACGCATGCGACGATAGTGAACCGAAACTACTTTACTTGAGTAACGGCAACAGTTGAACGAGCCGATGCGATGCGTTGAAGAAAAAATCACAGAAACAACAAGCATGCAATAATTGCGAACCATAATGATTTAACTCGAATAACGTAAAGTGCTCTCGAAGAGCTGGATTTTTTTTGTTACTGTTGTAAAAGCTGCAAGAGTTAAACGAGCTGTGCATTTTTGCCTTAGACCAGTGTCAGACATTCTGTCGCCCGCGGGCAATAAGGACAGAACTCAATCAGAGGCTGCGTGTAAGCACACTAGATCGTTACTAAAAAAGTTAAGTTCGTTAAACGTTAAAGCGAAGGAAGGAAGGCAGACGCAAGTTAATCCATTATCCGTTAACACATGATAAAAATTGCATTATTTATATCGATGCGTTAGTTATCTTCTTTTGAAAACTGTTTGTTTGGATTCTGGAAGTTAACAGGTTATGAACAAAAAAAAATAAAAAACAAGTTGGTGTGTTATTTTCGGCCAGGCCGAAATTTACATACCCTACACTGTACTGAAAGTCCCTTTTAAATAAATGTTAACAGACGTTGAAGAGGTTGAGTAAGTCGAAAAAAATATGAAATGTAATAAAGGTTGAAAAATGTTGAAACAGTTGTAGAAGTTGAAAAAATATGGAAACCATTGAAGAAAGTTCAAAGAATTACAAAATAGCGAAAAAATATGAAAAATGTTGAAAAAAGCTTAAAAATGTCGAAATAATATGAAAATGTTCAAAAAAGTTGAAAGATATAGGAGGCGCCACGCCCACTACTTTTCATTTTATTTCAAAGCCCATAGCAGCCGACTCCTCTAAAGCCAAATTTTATGAAGATTTCTGTCATAGCACACTATCTATAACATTTAACGTTTTTTGATTGTATAAGAGATGCCACACCCACATGCTCCAATGCACCAAATCTTTGCAAAAACATACTTTTAAGCAAGTACATCTGCCTTATTAAATTTCATAACGATTACGTTGTTAAAATAATATGTAATAACATAACGTTCATAAATATTGTGGTCTGTGCCACGCTCTTCTACGAGATTTTCAGTAAAGTGGCTGAGCTTGTATTGATGACTGTTTTCAGGGGAATCATCTCCAAAATTTTTATGAAAATCATTTGTGCTAATTTTTAGATATACGAAATCAAAATTTTTAACTGTTGAAAGTGCCACGCTCTCTTTCATCATAATTGAAGATATATTTGAAATGAATCCGTTTACCAAATTTCATCACAATATCTTGCACGGTTTACGAGATATGGTGATGTAATTATTAAAAGTTAGGGCTGTGCCACGTCCTTGTACGAACTCTTGGAAACTTGAAACCTAGCTTTATCCTAATAAACAGATTTATGAATATCTGTTCCCCGAGAAATGCCGCATCGTTGAACAAGTCTTTTGATTTCATGTCTAGCCACATTTTGACGAGACTTTGAGCTTTACTTTTTAAAGATATGTGGCTCTTAGGTTTTTCTTTAGACTGAGTGACAGAATTGAAAAAGTCTTCCTCATCATCGTCGTCGCGTTGATGCCACCGCCACTTAAAATATCTCTGTTTTTCGAACTTTCAGCTGCTTCTTGTCGTCACTCCTCTTCTACCTTTTTTTCATGAATTTTTTGCTGTATCCATTCGACTGCTGTCATACATTCCCAACCATATCAATCGGAACGTAATTGTTGTGAGAACGTGTTTTTCGCGGTGCGGTGCGTGCGGTATCGTTTTGGTAAATAGTAGGTACTGGATTACCGATTAATGAACTTCAGGAAATTTAACGGAAGTTGACAAAGTTAAAAATTAATCCGTTATTCGAAATGTTAACTTCGTCAATTAACGATTAACGTATTAACGAGTGAATGCCCAGCTATGAAACGAGCATACATGCACACAGCCTTTTTTGAGTTTTGCTGCAATCACCCCCAGCAATCTTAAATTATATTCCTCCACAGTAGTGACATATGCTAACATAAAAAAAATAATGTTTCCTAAGCTTTTTATGCTTATTAAAGCTTATTTCTCATGATGTAGTTCATGCATCCATGTAGTTCATCTGTGCAAGTTTGCCTTAAACTGCTTTAGAGATGTATTACAAAAGAAGTTCTTTAATATTTTGCGAAAGTATAATGAAGCGTATAATGAAGTTTAGTCTCTTCAATGAGTTTTGTATGACTGAGAGAATCGAAATTGAATTGCTAGGCATCAGACGCTACATTGACTACCGAATATATAGCGCCAGAGATTTTCTGACTCTGAATTGGTTTTCGGACGCTTTAATATTTTTTCCAAGCTTATACATAGCTATTTTTATCGCTCTATTCCTATTCTCTACTATTCCGTAGACTGTTGTCAACAATTGTTGCAGCGTGTCTACAAAAAACAGTTTTCTGCTTAGTCTACAAATAAGAAACTTGTGGGCGCATTCCTATCTAATTGTAATGCCTTGTATATATTGCTGTTGACTTTTTTAGCTTATGTACGTTTTGATTTACCAAATTTTAGTCTTTATTTGTTAAAAATCTTAATAAGGTTTGGTTGGCATATTTACTATACAAAATTACATGTCTCCTGTTAATGATTTTCGATTCCTTATTTTGACAAATTAATTCACCACTGCCTCTTCATGTTGAAATATATGCTAAGGCTATTAACAAGGAGTGCCTGCAGCAGCGACAATATATTGAATTCGCCTAAGCTTCGCGCATTTGTTACCAACCCAATGCAATTGTGTCTATTTTTAATATACGCATTATCACTATTTTATTTTGTAATTTTGTTCTCCTTTTCCAGCTTTAGTTCCTCCTATTTTTCATAACTTCACTTATTTGCTGTGTACTCAAACGAATATGTAAGCTGAATTTATTTGGAAAAACATTATTTCTCTAAGATTTTTTAATAAATCACATATGAGTAAGTGCTGCCTGTGCGCCTATTTCCTGTGCAGAAAAAAAACCCACGTTAATCTGCGCATATCTACAAATGATCGTTGGGGCCTCCTTTGAATGCATTACAGCCGACACTTGAACGTTGATCCACTGCAGTCACAGTCATTTGCACTCCGCTCTTGACTCACTCGTAGTGTGTTAGGCTGCAGGAGCCTTGACAGCTGTTTTATTCTTCTCATACCAAAAAATATCTGCGTTTTGTAAATCATCTTCTGTTTTTATGTCTTGATTGATTGAATTTACTTCTGTACCTTATGGATGTATGAAAACTTTTTGTTTGCCATTCAGTCGATAAATGTCTGCATCTATTGAAAAGTAAACATATTTTTCAAACTATTGATCATGAAAGTCATTAATTGCCAAAGATAAACGGTCGATGCGTATCCATAGTACATATCGATTTTAATTTCTAAGGGACTCTAAGAAAACTTACCATATTTCTAGTTGTCGTGCCTGGACGGCCATCACTCTTACGGGGACACATGGATTCAATGGAACTTTTGGAGCCATCTGAAGAACTGACTACAACGATGTGTGTGAGATGGGTTTGAATGTCCGACGGTCTTGATGACAGTACGGTAACCCTTGTTTATAAAGAAATTTGTGGTTCTACCTTGTGACGTGTCGAAACGTGCTACTATCACAATTTTTTTCACACAAATTTTTTTGAAAATCACTTCATCCGAATCGTATGATAAACTCCACATTATCGCCGAGAACCAGAAATCGGTCAGACTCTCTTGGTCGTCCTCGGATATACGAGAAATAATTTTTTTAAATATCGTCTTGTTATCGTTATCAGGACCGAGAACGATATTATCGATTTTCGGTGAAGCACTATTCTCTTTTCTCAGCGATGTTACACCTTACATATCGAAGAAGATTCGTGAGGAACGACGGTGTTGCGAAGCAAATTTAATATTTAATATCATGTTGGACCTATTAGTGGAATGTTATTGCAACGTCGTATTCCGGACAGCTTACCATTTGTTTGAGATGCTCTTATAAACATATAATTAAAGTAGTATAGTTAAGCTGGACGGTTACAAACCTCAGACCCTATAGAATAGTTAAAGGACATATTCCTTCAGTAGAACACCCAAAGATTCACTTTGATCTCGCAACTGAACTAGACGCAAACTTTTTGTTTATTATATTGCAATCATTTGTATGTTAATATATTTTAAAATAAGGTATATCTACGAAAATGACTCATAAGCACTGTAAAGAAAAAAATTAATAAACAAAAAATTGGCTTGTCTGATTGTTAACCTAAATATTTAAATTACTGCTACCTGTGATTGATTTTTGGTAAACAATGACTTGTCACTTACTCGTCCCGATTTGTGTCAAAGTCATGCCGCACACTTTAACTACCCCCTCAACTCATTTGTTGCTTTTTATTTTGTGTTATAATTTTCGCCTCATTCACAAAAATATTTGACCCATAAATGCAATTACACAGCAAAAATTTTATCATTACTTACGAAACTAATAAATGGGGTTCTTTGTGAAATGAAACTTAATATGTCCATATGTACTGTACAGACTGTACTTGACTTTTTGACAGTATATTGGTAATTTAGATGAGTAGAGTATGAACAATGGAAATCTGCTATCTAGCATAAGTTCGATAAGTCCATCTACAATCGTAATCAAAATTCTATTAAATTAAAGAATTTCAGAAACTAATTATTTCTCTTTCTGGATTGATCTTCTAACATATATTTAGTGATGCATTATTACCCAGTTCTCTGACTTCTTCTCTATTTGACTTTTTCTCACCTGCTTTTTACATTATTTCTATTTGGCGCACCAAGTAATATTGGAATATATTCGTAACGAAAAGGAAAAATCGATTAAGCTCTATGCCAATATATAGAGCTTAAACTGTTTTTCCTTTCTGTCACAGATCATATGGCGCACAGTGATGCGACCCTATATAACAAGTGGGCAAAATTAGAAGAAATGCACCTATGACCATGAAATTTATGCTTGTTTAATTTAAGCTAATTAAGGAAAATTTCAAAAATAGTCGAAATCGGTCACCTATATCTTGGCCCTATATTACTTTTGTACATGCTTTTGTGTGGAAGGTACATGAAAAAGTGAACCGATCTTAACGTTTGATCGTTGGATTTTTTTTGCTTGTTTTAAATAAAAGCATAATTTAGTACCGTCCTTCCTCTTTGAAATAAGCTTTTAAATGATCATCTATGATTTTTTTTCGCAAAGTTATAGCTATTTTAAGGTGACATAAAGTTGAAACCGGCTTGTTAATATTGTTGGGTCGTATAGGATCAAACTTATGTCACCTTAAATGAAATGGAATTCGACGGGATTTCATCACTAAGCGAGGCACCTTTCATATTTAAAAATACATGGCCTCGAAAGTAGACAAAAAATCATTATTTAGGTACTTAACCTCAAATATTTCAGAATTCTCACGTGATGGGTCAATTCTGAGGCAAAATTAGGATTCAGCGCGAAAAAATACTTTGCGACCTTAAGCAGCCCAACAAAATCCAATAACTTTTCATTCACAAACCTTATTACTAAAACAAAGTTTTTACATGTAAAACTAACAGGCTTCGGTGCCACCTTTTAAAATTTAGCTGCAGAGCTGTAATTGCGTAAGAATTATGTATCTTCATAACATAAACTTAATTTTTCCGCAGCAGCACCTTAATAACAAACATTTAAAACAAATTTGAGCCACCCTAATGTACATACATAAAGTATAATATGTGTATAATATATGAAATTGACACGTTAAATAACCTAAAAAGACAGTCTCACAGCTCAAATTTCAGCTCCCTAGGTGTTCGGAGTCTTGAGTACTGGTAGGTCAACCTTCGAAAAAACGCAATTTTTGCGAAAATATCCAAATTCAATGTTTGATATCTTTGGGACTGGTCAACCATTTTTACTACATGGTATCTCATTTAAAAGCGAATAGATAGACAAGCATAATAAGATCGGTCTATAGTATTACGACTTATTTCACTTAATCGAGTCGTAAAAATAGGTCTTAAGGTCTAGAAGCTTAAATATTTTTTAAAAGCATATAAGATGGCAATAAAGAAAAAATTCATATCCAGAACTTTAAATTTGGATTTGTCGGCTTTTAGAACTAAAATTTTTAAAACGGGCTAAAACGGCTATTTTCAGGCTAAAATATGAATATTTCCCAGTACCATTTCGGCTGTGGTGCCATCTATTTAGGTTTATTGACGTATCAAAATTTGAAGAAAATCGGATGTTTTTTAAATTTCGTACGTATATTATGCATATGTCATATCATTAAAAAACAGTAAATATGAAATTAAAAAAAAAAGCTCTAAGGATTTCTTTTGTTTTAGCATATATCGACTCTAACTTACATCCTTAACAATCCCCAATTAAAGCTTTTGTTGTAACTCACACTTTTATTAAAAGTTTGTTAAAGCCCACCGTGATTTCAGAAGTTAAGGGCCAACTAAACCATGCACGCTTTGACTGCAGTCAACTTCTGTAAGTGTGCGAATACACACAAATCGTATATCAAAGCTACAACGTACTTAACAAAAAGTTTCGTTAAATTTCCACAAATGTCATTTGCTTAAGGAAAGAGCGAAACTGAACGCACTTTCTGTACGGAATCAGCTGTTTATGCATTGTATACATAAGAAAAAATTTTTGCAATGGAACTTGAAGTGGAAAATACTTTTGTTTTGAAATTAATAGGAAATGTGAAAAAGAAGATAATTAAACAGTAAAATAGACGCATTTTATTGAAATCGAAATGTAAAGGAAAGGGCTTGGAGTGAAGTTGCAGAAATATGCATTTTAATGTACACACACACTACATACAACAATTTGATTGACAATTCAGTGATGCCACGCGCTGCATTTGCCAATACTTTTCCCCACAATCTACACGCATAGTACAAAATGAGCAATTTTGTTTTCTTATTTTTTTCTTAAAATTAGTAAAAACAATATCTGGATTTGCTTTAAGTATTTAAATAAATGTCATTGAATAACATTTTGTGAATGAATTCAATTTATTTAGGAAATATAAGAAATAAAACTTATGCAATTGCGGGAATATTTCACACACTTGCAACTATGGCTACATCGCTTCTTAAGTTCAACGAAGTACAACATAGCCACTAAAAAGTCTTCTCTGAGTTTCTTAAGCATTTGACAGGCTTTTCGTTCAAATTTGACAGTAGGTTACGCTAGGCGATGCATGGTTTAGTTGGGCCTTTAGCCTTATTAACTACGTAAAATCAGGCTTTTTTTTTAACTACACAATTTGGACTTGTGCGAATTAAGTAATTTTCTGCAATTAGAGAACTTTCTTACAGTGTAACATCTGTAATTAAAATAACATTTTTGACAGTTTCACACATTAGTTTACCTTGTGAACGTCACACCAATTTCAGTTTTTGTTTATATCTTTAATTGTTTACAAATCGCGCAGGACAAGCGCCACACGCATGTCAATTTGCTGATGTTGTCTCTTTTGTGCGCATACACTACTCAATATAATTCTCTTTTGTCAAAACATAAAAACAAGTTAACAAGGCCAACGTTAAACATGCGCCAGCAAAAAAAAATTACAAAACCAAAATAAACAAAACAGCCAACTATATGAAAAAGGCAGAAAAAAGTCACAATCACCAGACATTTCGCGGTCAAAAATATGTTAACCAAAATATCTTTAAATGACCTACATTTCTTTTTTTACTTAAAAAAATTGCTGCGACGTAAATTGGACTCAGTTGCGACTTCGAAGTTCAATTCTTAAATGAAAGACCGGAACATTTCGAATACTTGTGATTCTGAATCCAAACCACAGGTTGCATGTTGAAACTGTTGCTCTGTCTTTCACTAATTGCGATTAATATGTACATATCATATAGTATGAAAATATATAGTTTTGTTGATGTTTTTATCTTTCCAATTTATATTCTTTAAATTTTTGCCAAATTATGATCGCAACAGCTGTGACAATAAAAAATACATACTATGTAGATATGGACGTCACGCGAACGTCAGGCAGGTTGTGTCTAGATAAACAGCAATGGCGGCTATGATATCTAAAAACAACAACAAAATCAAAAGAAAGATAAAACAATCAAAACAATCATCTATTAAAAAGCAACTGAATTATGCCAGTGTACAGTGAAACAAGAATTAAACTGACGTATGTATTATATTTTTTGCTGCTTGAAATTTTGTTAAACTTTGTCTGATTTTTCAAAATTTCTCGACGGATCCACTTGAAAAACATGAAACACTTAAACGCCATCAGGTCACTTGACTTTTGTTTTCACTTTTTTTTTTTGGAAATGATTTATACTGTGTGTGCGAGTACATAATTTTTTTCTATGGATTGCATCATCCATGTTGCATTTCATTGTTTTTAAATTGTTTACCTTTATCTCAATGGTATTTCATTACACTTCTATGTTTATTTTTGTACTAGCTGCCCCTTCCGGTTTCGTACGGAAGTTGATAGCTGAAGTATAGCCTTATGAGATATCTCGTATGGGAGATGTCACATCAACTTTTTGATCAATCATTAATTTGAAAGTGAAAGTTAGCCGGGCAGACCATGTTTAACTTTCGTTAAATTTTTTTCATGGACTTGTTTTGGGGAAAGATAGGAAAGACCGATTTATTTTTGTTGTTGATTCCTTCGACCAATTTTGGGCGATATTTCAAAGCTCTGTAATTTTTAGTAACAACTAGTAAAAATGTTGATTTCGGTCAGGCTTCGACCTCCCATACTATGCATTGAAAGTATGGGGTAAAATATACGAAAACTCTAGGTAAAAAATTTGAATTCACCGATTTGGCTCAAATTTTGGATTATTGTAGTATTGATGCCCAGCGTCGGGATTATAGCCTAGTATTATTTGTTGTTGAAATAAGGGGTGGATGTTGCCATGAATGTAGTTATCAATATAGAGCGAGAAAATGTAATTGTGATACAACTTCGTACGTATCGCCACAAAATCTTTCAACGGAGCGCTCGTAATTATCGCAATTATTGACAGATAAGATGAAACAACAGCCAAGGTCATCATTAACTGAATTTTTTTCTTATTTTGACTATTTTCAAAAGGAACGGCTCATACATTCTACAAACTTCTTAGGATTTTCGCATTCTTAAACTGTTAAAAACAATAATTACAAATACATATGTTTACATACCTTAAGACTTCATATTTCATTTTAAAGGAAAATTGGCTTTACTATAGTTCGCTGTTTAAATAATCGGCTCATACAATATACAGACTACGACAAAACGATAGCACAACTAGTTTTTCGGTGTTTTAAGGGATTTACAACAATTATATAAAATTTGTTTTCATAGTATATATTCTTAAAGCTAAGGAAGTAATTTATGCATTTTTGAATTAAGCTAAAAACTCAATTTTAAACGATAGCACAAAGTTTTTGTAACTTAAATTCGTTCTAGGTTTATAAAAAAAAAAAAATTAAAACATTATTTTAATAATGGGTGGATCCTCCTTTATGTTGAAATCGCAATGGTGCGTTCGGTCGATCGCACTCTGACAGCTGAAGTAGAAACAATGCATGCTTATGCTGTAATCTTAAATGCGACCTCAGGCGTTGCGTTTTATCGTAACAATCAACGCCATACCCGAAGTTCGAGTAGAGCTACTTTCTACTAGAACGTGCATTTGAGACTTCTCGTTTACTCAGCGTTTCATGCAGTGATAAAATAAGGTCCACTAAACTATCCATTTCGTTCAAATCTATTTATTTTATGAAAATAACAATCAAAACTAAAAAACACGACAAAATTAAACAAAAAACTGACAAATAGAATTTCTTTTATTGACAATGTTGAAATGACAGACGCTCGCAACATTATGATTTACAAAAAGTAAGGTCAGGCGTTTTGACAGCCAATATCGTATATTTTTGTAAAGTTTTTTAAACGCCGATCAAAGTTGGTCAAAGCGCGACCGACCTAGCGCCGCATTGCGATTTCAGCATTATTCTTTAGCACTTCGAAGAAGAGCCCACTCCTTTCAAATCGCTGTTATTATTATTCTGTTACTTTATTTAAAACCAATAACGTCAAAATAGATTTGCTGAAATTCGTTAATTATTACACAAAAAAATTTTGAAACAGAAATGAGGAATGATGAGAATCGAGAAATAACACCAACGTTTTACTTGTGGTACAGAGGAAACGTATTACTTTTTTTAAAAGTTTCGACCCAGTTCCTTATTATTAAAAGTGAGATTTTTACATTTTTTTTTTTCAGTGTGAACTTAGTCATCCTCTAAACTACGGCAAAACTACTCATTAGTTTACATCTACTTCGGTGTGCGCTTCTCCTAATTTCTCTTAATATCGCAATCTGTCATTATCGCAAATATTAATCAGTTTTTGCGCCATACGTTCGTCTATTGCAGCAGTTTTTTTTTGCTATCGCACTGTGCTGCTTCAAGCCCCATTTGCACGCACGCCACTGCTGCATTCTCCATTCAACTGCATTTTAAACATACAGACACGACACACATCGGTATACTCATACAAATACACACATATGCTCCACATCAGCGGCGTCGGCACTTGCATGCATTCGTTGCATTGCGTGGTCGTCTACTGCCTTCCGTTACCCCCTCCCTCAACCCCCTTTGTATTGTGTGTGTGTGTGCTCTCTCTTTCATGTTGCTGTTGCTGATATTCAAGTAGTTTTCTTTGCAATCGTTGCCCACCCCCTTTTTCCGCTCGGCCGTCGTGCGCTGTTTTGTCTCTCTGGTGTTTCGTCTGTCTGGTTAAACGTTCGTCTGCCCTCTACGTCGATGTGAACATCGCAGTTTTGTTGTTTCTAAAAATAGCAACAAATGTCGATTTTCAGTCGGTTTTTTTTTTGTTATTGTAGTTGTTTTAATACTCATTTTATAAATAAAAATGCTGTTCGGCTCGTGTTTTTTTTTTTTTTATTCGAGAGTGAATTTTTCAAGTATGTAGTTTTCTCTGCAGTGCGCAGTGTACTTATTACATATATTGCCATCTTATTCGCACAACAGATTACTATCACCCGAACCACTTTTGTTAACTTTAATATTTAAACTTTAAATATCTTAAACAAAATTGTGAAAATTATGTAGTCTAAAGCGCTTGTAACTAATGGATCAATATGTGTAACTGAACTAAGCATTACTAAGCTGTTAAACATCGGCGGCGTTCGTTTGTGGTTTGCGCCTACTTCCTATTCCAAGAGATACATACATGGGTAGATTTCTTATAGATTGACCAACACTTTGGGAAAATTTCGGTCAACCTTTCCGATGGGTTACTATTGATCAGGGACGTAACTAATTAAGGTTTTTATCAAAAAAGGCTATTTTGCAATAATTATTGGTAAGGAAAATTATATTATTAGCTGAAAACAATTTTTTTGTATATAAATAAACATTCTTTACTAACGTAACCATTTAATTTTTTGCATCAAAGCCGTACACCTTATATTTCTGACATAAATTAAATATCAACTGGAAAAATAAATTAAAAATGACAGTTCCGAGTTTTCTTATTGATTGATGAAAAATAATTATTGTAGAAAAACGTTATCTTTTAAAATAAACTTTACTATACATGCTAAACTTGAAATCATACGACATAGAAATACAATATCGTAAATACTACGGCGGATTGAATTTTTTAGTGGTCCGGAAACTCTATTTTTCTGAAAGTTCGTCAAACTTTAAACAAAAAAGTCCACTACACCATATGGCCACAATGAATTTCGAGCCCGCGAGTTTTTATTTGAACTAGTTAAAACTTTTCAACCTGCTTATAGCGCCATCTGGTGACAGTTTTCAGTACTTAAAAAATTTTGATTTTCTTCCTCAACTCGTAACCAATAAATTGACATTTTCCTCATTCAAATCTGTCCATTAAATGCGGAGCTATTCAAGTTTAAGCAAAACTGTTGAACAAACCGCTTTCATATATTTTTCGGAAAACCGAATTTTCTCCAAAATCTCGGGTCCAGTTTTAAATAAATATGCAATTGAAGACACATTTTTATTAATGTTGGTCTTAATAATTAAAGAAGCCATTCGAACTGTAATTTCAAGTTGTGTTTTATTGCTAGTCCATATTTTATTCATCACCGAAAACATTCTTTCTACAGGTGCATTATTGCCCGATAAACATTAAATGAATCCCACTATTATTATAAAATTTGCATAGTCAAGGTTTCCACGAGGAAATTCGATGAAACAAATTCTTAACCATTCCCTTTTGTAAATTTGTTTTGCGTTTACACACGAAAACTAGAATTTCTTTCTGCTTGTGAATATCAAAGCAGTTACTGTGTCGATCCACCACAACAAACGTAGAGTCAAAGCAAAATATAAGCTAACAAACAGAACGAAAGAGAATTTGCGGGCTCCGAAAATTCTTTACACCACCCTTTCGTTTTTCCTCTCTTGCCTACAAACAAGGAAACTTTCTGGCAAGAGTTTCCTCATGTAAACGCTGACATACAACAGTTCTGCCCTCATAAGCGAAAAGGGCGTAAAAAAATTCACGGCATCGGGTAGCTTAAGGAAAAAACTACTCCAGAACTACTGGTGTGGTGTAAACATTCGTCGCCATTGTAAAAATTCAAAACACCCACACTACTGCAGGATATGAATTCGATTGAGCATATTTGGCACTTACTGAAAAAACATACGGTTTCATCACATAACATCGAAGGATTCTCTTAAGGACACAATTCGCACAGAGTGGCCAAATATAACACCCGCGGATCTAACTTAGTTGGAAATATGCGTAGACGCATACAGGCAGCTATTCAAGCTAATGGAGGTCAAACCAAATATTAGATGTTCGGAAATTGGACCAAGGCTTAAATTTTTCATATGTGCGCCTAAATTTTTTTGATTTGAAAATCATGCATTTTGCCTGATTGTTACAACATTATGTACATCTAAAAAAATGGAATTTTTGTTAGTCAAGTGGAAAAAAAATTATGAAGAGATAAACTTTGTAAATGGCGCTGTGCCTAAACTTTTTTGATTCACTGTATAACTAGGATGTTAACATGCAATCTTCGTCACTTAAGAAATATACTAAATTTTTGCACTGTGTTATCAGTAAAAACTAATCAGTATTATTTTGATAAAAATTCAAGAACATTATAACACCCCATTTACATTTTAAAGGTAGCCAATTTCGAGGGGCTCAAAATGGCCATAGGATAACCCATGATGTAAAGCCATTGAGTGCATATCATGCAAAAACTTTACAAACGTTAATTTTTTCAATTAAAAATAATCAGCAGAAGCATTAACTTGAATTATTTTTAATTTTTGTTGCGAAATTTATGTACTGCCGTGCTACTATTTCGAGTGCTGATGATCGTTATTACAATAACTGCTGAATATTTACAATTTATTACAAACACGAAGTTGCACGCGTTCGAACATGTTTTTTCTAATCAGCACTACGTACGTTGTCCACCCTTCCTACCCCTAACCCCTTGCCCTTTACAATTTCTATTGACTAAAAAAATTAACTACTAACTGACTTCTACTACTAAGTAAAACTACTACGCATTAATCGAGTGTGAGCTCGAATTTAAATACTCTTTTACTGTCCAGACAGAGAACGAATGCGGACGTTCAGACGGATGGTGAATGGTAAGCAGCATTCACTTGTACTTTGTTGTTTGTAAGGGGCCATGCTTGAATTTATTAAAAACCTTATGACGGTTGTTGGTATTTTCTTATCACTACTGTTGTGTTGTTGTTGTGGCTATGGAATCCTAATATCTTGAAAATAACAGAAAAAAACTACGTAAAAGAAAACGTAATAAATTTTTTTTTGTAGTAAATAAATTCATTGAACTCTTGCGACTTTCGATAACTTTGGCATTAGAAATGAAACCACCACAGGTACAGATAAACGTCAATATATCACATTAATACAACAACAATGGACAAAACCGCTTGAATGAATGAAAAGAAGGCGGTTTTTGTTGTTGTTGTGAACTGACAGTCGTCAGCTTGGTTGTCCATCACTGAGCCCAGCGTCGTCGTCTTGTAGTAAAAATTTCAAAATTCATTCATTTCACACCTCAATTAAAATTTTAACACCCGTTCTGTTGTTGTTGTTGTTGTTGATTGTCATTACACTTGTTGTAATCGATTTGGAAATATTGAGATACTTACGTACCTACAACGAATGTAACGTTTTATTTGTTTTACTTTGAAGTGAATTCCCCCTTTTGATGAATATAAATATCTGTGTGTATTTTTAATGTATTGAAAATGGATTTTTTAATGCGCGAGTGTTGAGCGCAATATCTTTCCCGCGAAATGATTGAAAATTAAATTTGTAAGCAGAAGCTCAAAGTAACAATATTGATTCTTTATTTAATTTTTTTGAAAAATAACGAATTGATAGATAAAATATATTTTTTTGAAAATGTAAATTTGTACTGATCACCTATTCCTAATAATGTATATCTGTATCATATCACATATTTTTTTTTTGATCGAAAGCTCATACAAAGTTTGAGATTTTACACACTTCCTGCCCTGATTCCAACAGCTTCTTAATTGCAACTCCAACCACTAGTTGTGTGAACTGGCGGGTACTGGAGTGAATATAGGATAGCACCCACCGTCAAGCTATTTTAAGACTTTTTCAAAATATTTCGTCATTATTCAAAAATGTTCAACTGTTTCAACATTTTTCGAATTTATGATATCAACATATCCCGAGTTTTTCAACATTTTTCGACTATGTTTATCAACGTCTCTCAACTATTTCAAAATTATTTCCAAATTAATCAATATACAGTATGTCCAGTTTTTAACAACATCTTTCGACTTTTCCAGCATTTTTCGAGTTTTTCAAAATGTTTTGAATTTTTAAATTATTATTCGACTGCATCAACATCTTTCGACTATTTCAGCTAGTTTTCAAAATTAATATTTGTCGATTTTTTCAACATTTTTCTATTTTATTCGACGTCTTTCAGTTTCTTCGTTATAATTTGACATTAATCAACTTCTTTAATACTTTTCGATGTCATCAAGAAATTTTTGACTCCGCGACTTTTTCGATACAATTTAGCACACTTCGATTTTTCGATACTTAACAATTCATTAAATTTGAGCTTTGAGAAGTTATTTACATGCACATTAGGGTGATTCAAATTTTTTTTTTTTTGCTTGAAACAGGTTCAAAAGTTGCAAGCACACGAAAAAAAATTCTGGTGAAATTATAGCTCATAATATTGATATTTACTGGTGGCTCATCGAGCTATTTTGTATTCCATACGATTTGTATGGGGACAAATGCTTGACAAGACATTTGTCTCTATAACTCGTGAAAAAAAAATGTTAAAAATACGGGACCTAGCTTATTGGAAAGATCATAAAATTTTTTATAAAAAAGCTCCTCGTGAAGCAAGCACTTCGTTAGTTAATTAGCAAACTAAATTCATAAAAAACTCAAAATTGACAAGACATTTGTCTCTATATCTCGTGAGAAAAACAAATTACATAAACGGGGCCTATTCGAAAGATCATAAAATTTTCTACAAAAAATCTCCTTGCATTTTTTTCATGAAGCAAGCGCTTCGTTAGTTAATTAGCAACATAAATTCATTCAATAACACAGCACATGTACTCTTAAGCGATGCTTAAAATCAACATGGATTCCTATTTACTCGCCTTATTGTCGACTGCCGAGATTGAAACAAATTAACTAACGAAGTGCTTGCTTCACGAAAAAAATTCTAGGAGCTTTTTTATAGAAAATTTTATGATCTTTCCAATAGGCTAGGTCCCGTATTTTTAACATTTTTTTTTCATGAGATATAGAGACAAATGTCTTGTCAAGCATTTTTCCCCATACAAATCGTATGGAAAACAAAAAAGCTCTATGAACGACCAGTAAATATCAATATTATGAGCTATAATTTTACCAGAATTTTCCTTTCGTGTGCCTGCAACTTTTTAACCTGTTTCAAGCAAAAAAAAAAAAAAATTTGAATCACCCTAATGCACATGTACTGCTAAAGTTTGGGTGTTTAATGATACGTCACTTCAACAGCTGTATAAATAGTGGATCTGGCACCTTTTACGAAAGCTTTGTAACATGATTTTGGTGTTAGATTTAAAATAGTAAAACTCTTCAAATGTGAAAAATAAATATTGGAATCTGCAGAATTTTTTACTAAAATTTCACGTTTTGAATTTAACAAGTTTAATAGGACAAATTGTAAACTATCAACTTCCATGAAGTCAGTGAGTGATGTGATCTCGATTGACCACAATTTTAATCAGTCGCTGCAGAAAGCCTTTCGCTCGCTTAAAACTGGGCTTATAGGACTTGACGAAGTGCTTCATAAAGGCATTCAGAAATTTTGATATATCTGTAGCATTTTGAATTCGCAGTTATTCCATCTAAAATTTCGCTTAAAAGAAAAAACTCTTTCTTTTTCTGCAATTTAAAATCCGTTGAAATGTAAACTTAAAAGTCCTACTTATAATAATAATAGCTGCGTCTTATGCGTCACAAAGCAACCAATCTGCTAAGTCTCCTAACTGCCATTTCACTTCATGTTTTTATATTAATTATTATAATTAGGGATCAAATCGTTTATTGCAGAAAAAATAAACTACTCAACTACTTAATTTGAAACTTTCATTCGCCAATATTGTAGCTAGTAAAGTTATCTTTCATATGACACCAGTATTATTGAAATTTATATATACCCCCCTCCCAACAGCTTTTAGTCAAGGTTTCGATATCTACTGTCGAACCCTTTTGCACAAAATTTAGAATTGCAGTCCTATTGTGGCATTTAAAAAAAAACCTGATGACAGATTATCTAAAAAAAACAAACCCTTTTTTTGCCCTCTACGTGTTGTTGTTAAAAGAAAATATTATTATCTTAAGTATATATGTACTTAATCATTGAAAAAACTTTGACTGATTTTCTTTCTCTTTTTCTTTCAGGTAAGCCAAAACATCAGTAAGAGGCATAGATATATAATTAGTAGACCAATAATGTTCTACCTTAATTTTCTTAAAGAAATCATCAAGGAACCTTAAACGAATTTTATATTTCATGCAGAAAACAAATGTTTAAGTATCTAGTAAGTCCTGAACGAAAAACTAACAGACACGTTTATAAAACTTTTGTCAAGAAAATGCTAAATTATCAAGAAACAAAATACCGAAACGAAATGTGTATTGAAGGTCTGCATGAGTGCACTCGAAACGACCATCAAGCCATGCTGCGATTTCATCGAATCCTTGTGCACAAAAACCACAAATCAAATTGTGAGTTGTGAGTGCTGCACTTGCAAATAAAATGTCCTACAAGTTCAAGCACTCGAAGTTTTTTGCATTCGGAAGTTTATATAATGATCATTTCGAGTGCATTCATGCAGACTTCTAATGTGTATTCGATATGCCTTAATTGAAAAATTAATAACACAAGCGCAATCAGTTTCGTCTTTTAAAATGTGAAGCTAAAACAACTCAAAATTCAAAAAATCTTGTGGTGAACACATTCAAATACATAGTTACTATGTTTCTAGGCTCATATTTGTGCGGAGGTGCACATAAAAGTAAAAAATATGCGTCAAGTAAATTATAACGGCACAATTCAGCTCCAGGTTAGGTTAGGTATGGGTGGCGGCCGCAAAGCCTCACATAGACGACAGGGGTCCATAGTCATACCACAAACTCTCTGCTACAGTCTTATTAGTAACTTCTGTTCTTTCAATTATGGTGCTCGTTCAATTTGAAGGAGTCTGTTGTTGCTGCAAATCTTTTGATTTCACTGAGATGGACATTTGTTAGTTTCTTCAAGGATAAAAAAAATGGCTGCAAAAAGTATTTAAGGGAGCAGGTCGAGTCAGAATTTTCAACATATCGATTTCTTTTTTTTTTGTATTTTCTTCAAGTATGATTCTTAAAAATATGTTCTGAAAATTTGAAGTCAATCCGACAATTACCTTAAGAGTTATTCGGCAATAACCAAAGGGCTCTCTCTCTCTCTCATTCATGTGAGTATAAAACTTTAAATGCGTTTTTCTCAAAACTATGTTTTCGGAAGTGATGACCACTGTAACTTGAAAACCGCTCGATAGATTTCAATGAAATTTACACAGTTTTTGAAGAACATAAAAAGCTAGTGCCTGATTGAAGGATTTTATTTTTTTTTTAAATATCGATTTTTTTCGAACAATTAATTGTTGGTATTTTCCCGAAAATCTGGATTCAAATTTCCGGAAGCCGCCATTTTGTTAATTTAAGATTATTTATTTAAATAACTAATTTTTCTTATCCGATGGATTTTAGATGATTTTCCAAGGATTTGTGATGGTCATCGCAAGGCACTCTGTATGACACAGGGTCCAACACAGCCAGCTATAACTTTTTTTTTTAACTTTGGTCAAGTCAAGTTGAAACATAATGTAATGATGCCATACTCGTATTATCAGTTTTATTAAATAAATTAAATTAATACCAAAAAAAAATTATTGAAAATGCTCTATTACTCATGCCTGTGACTAGACCTGCCCCCTTAAATCTATATCTTGCCAAAGCGGACATTATTAATCAATCTTTTAATAGATAGTAATGTTTAAGGGGTGCTGAGACACTCAAAAGTTGTGCATCTGACAGAGCACCTTGCTTTGCTGGTTGATCTGCATTTTCATTTCCTATAATTTCGCAATGCCCAGGTACTAACTGAAGCAATAATGTATTCTCCTCACTTAGTATTCTCCTCACAAGGCATTAAAACATTCTAAGACTGTTCTTGATTTAATATAATTCGATTTTAGGGAATTCAAAGCGGCCTGACTCAACGTAGAAATAAAAGTTTTTGTTGAAGGCAGTTTCTTTAAACTAGACTCTAGACTAGTAGTAAATGTAGTAAAGGTGGTACTCAGCAGCGCCAGGTGGTACTCGTTCAACTCCAGAGTAGGAAAGATAATAGTACAAACATATGTTCCGACAGAGGCTTCGAAATCCAAGAAGAAGCACCAGTTTTACAGCAAAATAACCTCAACTCTAAAATTGGCAACAACATAAACATATCATAGTTAAGCATAGTCTTGAGCAGGGAAGGGCACTTAGTGCCTCAATTTCCTCACATTGCTCTAACCGTTATTCGACGCACAACCAAGCGAAAAAAAATTCCCAGAACTTCAACGCTATCGAAGCACAAAATTCGCAGAATTTCAACGCTATCGAGGCACAAAATTCGCAGAATTTCAATCGAGGCACAGCGTTGACTTGAATTCAAATGAAAACAAAAACAAAACACAAAGGCATAAATGACGGCGCCGCATTGTGTCTTGACGAATGTAGCAATTGTTTTTGTTTGTAGTGTAATTTGTTTTTTTTTTTGTGCTAATGGCAATTTTGGAAATGAAAGTAAAAAAAACTTTAAAATTTCGTTTGTTGTTGCTTGATGTTGTTGTTTTCCTCTTTGGTTATATTTTTGTGCCCACCGCTGGTCTTGAGCAACGAAGATAAATTGCGACTTTTTGGTAAGATTCTGTAGTGCCCACAAGCTTGTAATAAGAAGCTTCCTTTTCACTCGCAACTGCATTAGCAAAACCTGGCGAAGCAATTTTCTCGACGTTCGCACACCTAATCAGTGCATATCGATTTCTACACTGAGAAAACGATTTGTTTGATTATAACAAATGCATATTTCATATAGAGCCATCAAATCATTATTTGAATCAAACAGATTTGGATTAAATGTTGGTATATGTTGATTCAAGTATTTTATTTTACTCAATAAAATATTTAATTGCTCTATATCAAATATAATTTGTTATATTCAAACTTTGAATAGTGTAGCTACTTTGAATAGTGTAGCTACTTTGATTAGGGTTGCTTTGGAAAAACGTTCAAATCCTATCAAATTACCATATCACCTGAGAAGTTTTCGCTTACTGTACCTCAATATCCAAAAACATAATGAGAAACGCTAGGAAGGAAAATCAGTTAACAAACAAGAACCAAATGACTTCATAAAATTTCTTTTCAGTTTGTGACGATCCGATCTTGTCACGTGAACGCCAATATTCTTTACTTTACCTCTGCTTCTCTTCTTCACATTACCTGTTAATTCGTTATCATTACTTATTTCTGTTATCGAAAAATCGAGAAGATTTATAAGGGAAAAAGAGAGAAGTATTTCCATAAATGAGTGAGGAGGGTAACGCGCTAAGTTCCGATCGATGCGATCGTACTTTTATCAGTTGTTACAATTAGAACAAGCATGTGCGATAAAAACCAAAATAAATAATAGGTAGGTAACACAGCTGCAGCAGCAACATCATATGAGCATTTTTATTTCATTGGACTTCTTTAAACGTTTTTTTTTTTTGGCGCAACAAATAAACCAGAAATGAACCAACGTCAGAGGCGCGTGAGCTATAAAAAAAAAAGTGAATAATTTATAGTTGAGCTGCCAGAAAAAGTTTTTTTTTGTCCACTCTGGGAGGTTACAAGCAAGAGAAAGACCGTCATATTTTTTGCAATTGTAAACGTATTCTCCTTTTTGCCAACCCGCTTTCTTCTTGCGTGGGCATTAATGCGACAACGTCGAAAAAGAAGGAGGCAGAACAGTTTTAATACTCCCACGTTTGTGGCGCCTAGACACAAAAATGGTTCGGCATTTTTGCTTTATCTCTTTGTTTTCTTTTTGTTTTTAACGTTTAACCTTGATTTTACTAGAGGATTAGTTTCTACACACACAAGTCAAGGCGCCTGATGATAGCAAAGCGTTCGAACTGAAATTAAAATAATTGCATTTCTTCATAGTCTTGTTATTTTCTTTCTTCCTTAGTTCTTAATTAATTAAAAACAAAAAATATAAGTAAGAAATTTTATGAATGAAATTGAATTAAGAAATCATGGCTATATGCAAAACTTGCTTAATTATAATTGCGGTTGTACGTCCTCTTATGGATCTCACGATGGAGAGATAAATTTACGCCTGTGTGTTTCTAAAGCAAAAATACCGGAGCCAATTTAGGTTCAAGGCTATACTCACGAAACATTGTGGTCAATTAATATGGAGAATATTAATTTTTTCGTTAGAAGAAATCACATAAATACCAAAATAAAAAATTACCGAAAAAATAAAGGGGTTTTGAAATTTCGCCGGGACTATTAAAGCACAAAATCTTGACTAGATAATACCACACCTTAATTATGAACAATTTACCGTAACAATAGTTCTACCTATGCCGAAATCATGTATGATAAATCGTCAACTAATCAAAACAAATTAGCAGAATTGAAGACCTTAAGGTCCAAGTCCTTTTGTTTGAAAAACGCGCCATATATAGGATATAGAGTCCCCAAGATATTGCAGCCCATCCCAAAAGATGCTGCCATGCCACTGTGTCCAGTACTTAGGACAAAATATTACAATAATACATAAACCATATTCAGTCCTCTGAAGTATTTTGTTATTTCTCAAATATCGCCAACCAAATTTATACCAACAGTAAATTAAATTTTATTTTATTGCACTCTGATTGAAAGAGTTGATTAAATAAACTTAAATTACCAACTTAACTTTTTTGTTAAAAAAAAAAAAAAATGATTTCCTTTTCCTCTCGGAAATACGTTGGTTGTAAATAATCGAACCAACAAATTCGTGCCAACAACAAAAGTTCATATTTATTTAACTTAAAAGTGTTGTTGTTTTTCTTGATTTAAATGTAAAAAAACATCTTGCACGAACGGCACTGACAGTAAGGAAGTGCAACAGCAGATACGAGCACAGTAGGATGAGTGGGGGTTGTTAGGACTGCATAAAGTAAACAATGCAAAAATAACCTTGACAGTGAAATGTATTGAAAAAAGCGTATATTTATTTCAGTTAAGTTATTAAACAAAATAAACTTAAATAATAAACTTTTATAACATTTAAGCGCTAGGATTGTTGCATTTAACGCACGCATTTGAATTTTTTTTTTGACTAGTGTGCAATTCTTCAAACTTAGTTTTCTAAATATGTATATACACTCAACCCTCTTTTTATACGGTAGATACGTTCCTTAGAAAACCGTGCAAAAAAAAAATCGTGTAAAAAAATACATGCGATATATGGTAAATTTGGGGATATGTTCCACAACCTTAAAATATCGTGCAATTGTAGTATATGATATTAATAAAAAATTAAGGTTTATAAGAAATTAAGTTTGCTTCAAGGGTTAAATTACTGTAAATTTTTCCAGAAATGGATTCTTTTTTTGTTTATGCTTGTAAAATAATTTAACTGTTAAGTTAAAATTACAACATTATCTAGGGAATGTCTTACGGAGTTTTCGATACTTCGATTGATTTTTTTACTATTTTTTTGTGTTAAGATTTAAGGCAAGGGTGCCCAAATTGCGGCCAGTTTTACTTTTTTGTGCGGCCTTACACTTTATTTTGAAAAATTAAATCGATTTTCGATTTCCGAAAATTAATGTTTCCTCGCTATCCCCTACAAATAAATTTAGTTGAGTTTCGAAGCAATTAAATCAGTTAATATATGTAAATGGCAAAAATACAAAAAGACTTGATACTGCCGTACTAAGCGAAAAAGACTTATCACAAAAAAAAATATCCGAGATTTTTATGGCATCGGATAGCTTAAGAAATTACGCGTCTAATGAAATACTCCAAGTGTCGGCATCTTAGTTCAATCATATTAAAAATCTACTTAGAAAATTTCCTCTATTTAAATTTTACAGGTATTTCAACAAATTGACATAAACAAAACACCAATTATCTCGAAATGAATTTTTTTGAGATACGTCTTTTTCGCTTAGTACGGCAGTATAGAGAAATTGATTGTAGAATTTCATAAACGGTTTCAAAATGTTTTCTAATCCTTTTTTCAATTGAAATAAATTCAGTTGATGTGAAAATTCAGCTGAAATTACTGGAACTGCAAAATCACTGGTATGATAAGCAGGCATTTTCAGACAATAAAAACCATTTCCTTAAAATTTACTTAACTAAAACTAATTATCCATACATAAAAAATATTTTTTAAAAATAGTACTTTTATATGGTACAACCTCTAATTGTGAATGTTTTTTTTTGGATTAAAATATACTAACAATATTTATAGAAGCAGATTAATGACGACAATTTAAAAAATGAGCTAAGAATCTTCAGTACTCAAATTGAATATGACTTAAAGGAAGTAATTTAAGTAAAAGGAAGTTGATTCCTTTTTGATTAAAAATTGTGTTTTTATTTTGCGGCCAGCATTTTTCTTCTTCGTCAAGTTTTGGCCATTCATTTTATGATCATTGGGCACCCCTGATTTAAGGGGTCAAAACTAAAAGAGAATAAAATTTTTAAAATTACGTACGACATTCATATCTTAAGTACTTTTGGATTAAAATTACGGCAATTACAGTGCGTGCTGTGAAGCCCTTGAACGAAATCATGGCTCTAGAGAAGGCATGTAGCGTGGCCATTTTGTAATATTTTTTAATAAAAAATTACTTCCTTAACACTTTAATATTTGCGTAGCATTTTTTTTTTCATTATTCTTATTCTTTTCTTTAATACCCGAAGAAGTTCGAAAAAATCGAAACGGTTATTTACGGTTACAGTGATAAGCCCCTTAAAAAACTAATTGGCCACCTATTTCTATCCATACCGTATCATAATTGAAAAGATAAATTTACTTTATTTGAGAAAAAATGTGTTGTACTGAAGGAAGCAGATATCCTCAAATAGAGCTACTTATGTAGATATGTTATTTTGAAAAAACGATTTAACACAATCTCTCAAGCATTTACTAATATTTAAAAATTAAAAAACCTTTATTTTGAGATTGTTTATATATTTTTATTTTGGATGCATTTCGAGCAGTTTTCTGCTCATCTTCAGTAACACGACTCGTCGCATCCAAAATAAAAATATATAAACAATCTCAAAATAAAGGTTTTTTAATTTTTTAAATATTAGTAAACTACTTAGATATTTTAAATTTTTTTCGAAATTTGGCTTGATTCAAGGCAGAAATTTTCAAAAACTTGAAAAGCTTTTGCTTCGTTTCCAGAATAAGACTAGGTGTTACCCAGCAACTCTGCTCGCACACGTCTGTTTTCCAATACCGCATACATTTTTCGCTGTGCTAAGTACAGACAATAGGTACAGCAGCGGTCAAAATAATAGCAGTGCGGTGTCACTTTTGAATTGAAAAAAAATATTTCGAACAAATGACGTTTTATTTCTTCTAATCTTTTCAAATATAAATACTTGGTAAGTGCACAAAACATTTTGTTCCAAACAAAATAACGATACTTTCTAAGTTTGCTATTGTATTGAGTAATTTGTAATTTCGAGCGGTCAAAATAATAGCAGTGCTCAACTACTTTTCTTAAGATTAGGTATTTACTTTTATTAAAAAAATTTTATCGTAACAAGTAAGTTCCATTATTTTTGTATAATACTCCAATGATTTTTTCAAGTTTTTGCGTTTTAGTGGGCCGTGGAAAGCATTCTACGACAGATCAAAGTAAAATTATTAAAAATTCCATTTCGCAAGTTAAAAATTTTAAGGAAATTTTAAATTTTATTGGATTTTCTGCAAAAATGGTTCCGCATACGATAACATACACAAATAAACGTAAAACACGAGGCTCAATTCCTTCCATGTCCCGGGACGGTAATTGTTCGATACGGCTTTCAAAACATAATCCGTTTTTGCCTGCTACGGAAGTAAATAAAGTGCTTAATATAGCAGAGAGTGTAGAAACCGTCGTATCGAACAATTAACGTCCCGGGGGGGACATGGAAGGCATTTGGCCTCGTGTTTTTCGTTTATTTGTTTAATTTATCGTCGTATGTGAAACCATTTTCGCAGAGCATTCGATAAAATTTAAAATTTCCTTAAAAGTTTTACCTTGCTAAATGGAATTTTTAATAATTTTAGTTTGCTCTGTCGTAGAATACTTTCCACGGCCCACTAAAATGCAAAAACTTGAAAAAACCATTGGAGTATTATGCAAAAATAATGGAACTTACTTGTTACGATCAAATTTTTTTAATAAAAGTAAATACCTAATATTAAGAAGAAAAGTAGTTGAGCACTGCTATTATTTTGACCGCTCGAAATTAAAAATTACTCAATACAATAGCAAACTTAGAAAGTACCGTTGTTTTTTCGAAACAAAATGTTTTGTGCTTATTTTGTGCACTTATCAAGTATTTACACTGAAATTCTCCATAAACGGACACTCACCGTCGCAGTATTTTTGTCCGGTTATAGGAGATGTCCGCTTATGGGGGAGGAACAAAAATTTTTGTTTGAAGCTGCCGTTTACTGAGGTTGCTGAACGAATTTACACACCACAGGCATTTTACACAAGTTTACATACTAATTTGGTTAAAAAATCTAGTGAGAGTAGATTGTTTTAACTTCAATTGGCTCAACTTAAGATGTTATTAAATTCTAGAAAATCATCTCTGGCAAAATACTTCAAACGGGCAGCTTACTTCAATGCCTCATCATATGAAGTTATGGGGTCAGCAGGTTCTTCATCAGCTTTGCCTTCAGGCACGGTTATCTGAAGAGTGGCGCATTGATTTTCAAATTACACTTCAGTATTGTTGTCTTCAGTTAATAAACTTTCATTTTCGAAAATTCATCAAAACCTGCGTATCGTTTTTGAAATTTCGCAAAGGTTGCCGGGGGTAATTAATCTTCGGCATCAAAATCGGAAAGATAAATATTAGTGTCAGAGAATCGACCTTACGGAAGCAGTTTCTTTTGTTTGTTGCTTCCACTTTATCTTTGATGAAGTATAGTACATACAAAGCTTCAAGAACATTTATCGATTTTGACAACTCTGATTCTGAAGTCGCTGTGTCAACTTTTGATAGTAGGTGTTTTTATAGAGAACAGCTATAATAAATCTTAAGATTTTGCATTATGGGTTGACAAACTGCAGTTGTATTTGGAGGCAAAAAAAAACAATGATTAAATTTGCTAAGTTTAATTTCCTTTGACGAGATACTACGTTATTCAAGAATGTTTTGTTTTTAAGATATCATTTTCATCTATGCTTTTTTGTTAGATTTCAAATCAACCGGCATTGCAATAATAGGAAGATCTTTAAATGCTCTAGGGCGAGCTGCTTTACCCACGACCAAAATCAACTCTTTCTCTCCAGCCATGTATGCACAAAACAAAACTGTGAGCCTTCCTTCGAGGACTTATCACCGATGCATTTTTCGAATTTAAGAGCAAGAGTCTTATCAGGTAATGCGCGAAGGATAGTACATTATTTTTTAGTGCCATTTTATGGCTCTGAGATGTTAAAGTGACACAAGCTAAGCAACCAAACTACTTCACAGAATGAACGAATAAGTCCAACTCTACTCAACATTTTTGACATGCATAAATGTGTACAGTTCTTATTTAATTATGTCCGTTTAAGAGAGATATTTTTATCAAAACGATATAGAATATAGTGTCCGCGTCCGGCTATCGGAATTAATTTTGTATGAAAAAGTTATGGGAGCTGTTCGGTTATGGGGGCTGTCCGTAATGGGGAAATTCACTGTATATTTTAAAAGATTAGAAGAAATAAAACGTCATTTGTTCGAAATATTTTTTTTCAATTCAAAAGTGACACCGCACTGCTATTATTTTGGCCGCTGCTGTATGTATAGAGTAACTTCGGGTATTGTGATATAGGCATTTTTGTATTTTAAATTACACGTAACTTTTATAGCATAGCTTCTACTTCTTTATGTACTTATTATGGTTTGTTGATGCATTGTGCAGTATATTACGACTTCCGAGCTCTATAGCGTAAGCCAATCTGAAGTTATTTCAACAAAATGAAAAAAAAAAACGAAGTGACACTCCTTAATGAAATTGGAGGGTAATGTGATATATAGCGTTCGCATAATGTGATATACTTACTATCATAAAAAGCATAATAAGTATAAAACAGTAGGAACTAAAAATACAATAACATAACATCTTTTAATAGAATTTTCATAAAAAAGGAAACTAGATTTAAACTGAATCAATAAGCGAAAAGCAGAACATATTAAAGTCAAATAGATGACTCACATACAAAAATTGCTTGCAGTCTTGGAAGACAATCATTGTGTGCCCAAACATTGCAGGCATTAAACTCAGGTCTGAATTTTTGTATCCCTCTGGAAGGATTTGTTGAAAAAAGCACAGATAATGTCCTTGCTGTGTGGAGCAAATTGTACTATATCACATTAGCCGGACTTCAGTTTTAATGCACTCAGGTTATTTTATTAAAACACACTTCAGCAAAAAAAAACTCATATTATTTATGACAAAGTATATTCACCCACAAACAAATTTTCGTATTTCGGGTTAATACTTACTTTATTTTGGGCCTAATTCACTCATGAAATGCACACAAATAAAATTTCGACTTCACCGCTAAATCAATTTCTAGTCGTGACAAAACTCCCGTGGATTGCTCTCTAAATACCTCTTCACCCACTCCCAATTTTCCCGCTATAATCTCTAGTAGCAATCTTTCATCTCCTTCCTCCACTATAAATAATCCTCTGTCAATTTCGGCTAATCCGCGGGTGGATGTTGCGATTGATAGCTCTGTGCCTCCGGTTTCCCTGCAGGCATTACCAAGGTTAAAATCGATTTTTATTTCACGACTGCATTCCAATACTACCTCTGACAGCGTTAAAAATTTTATCAGACAACATCAAATTATTCCTGCCGACGCCTTCGTTTCTTGCAGGAAACTCGGTAATAAACCAACTCATGCGTCTTTTAAAATAACAGTGGCATCTTCTCATGTTTCTGCCATTCTTAAATCTAAAGCATGGGTGGATAATATCTATATTTCAGAATTTAAATCGAAAAAAAATGATAAAACTGCACGTTCCAATTCAAAAAACTGAAACGGCTATCCCTTTACTATCAAAATGTAAGGGGTTTGCGTTCCAAGACGCAAGATATCTTTTTATCAACTCAGAATTTCTCTGAGGATATTATCGTGTTTACCGAAACTTGGTTAAACAACAGTTTTCTCAATATGGAACTTTTTGATAATAGTTTCCATGTTTTTAGAAGAGACAGACACTTGGAAGATCTTTCTTCTGTTGGTGGAGGCGTCTTAATAGCTATAAAAAATCATTTAACCAGTTCATTAGTTGAAATTGCCTGTGCATCTAATATTGAACTGTTATGTGTTAAGGTCACACATTGTAACTCTAATTTATACATTCTTAACACTTATGTTCCTCCAAATAGTAGCGCAGATGTCTACGAATGTCTTTCGATGGCCGTAGAATATATTATTAATGAACTAGACACTAATGACGACATTTTGTTGTTAGGTGATTTTAATTTGCCTGACCTAAAATGGACTCCTTCGGACGATGGTACATATTTTTATGCATCTTGTCCAAAAACTCGACAACAACAAATTTTTGTTGACGAAATACTTTCAAATTTACAACAAGTAAGTTGTATAACTAATTGCCATGGACGACAACTTGACTTAGTCTTGGCTACAAATAGTAGCAATGTTATTGTAAGAAATGCTATCCATGCTCTGTCTACGGTAGATTCCTATCATCCACCTTTGAGTATTGTGTACCAATCTGACAATGAAAATTTGACTAATGCATGTTCATCCATTAATATTTACGAATTCAATTTTAAGAAAGCTGACTTTTTAAAATTGAATGAAAACTTAAGAAATAAATTAGACGACTTACTCATTTTTTTTAATAACAATACATTTGATGATTGCATTAAATTTTTCTATGGTGAACTTTTTTCTGCCATAGCATTGTCGGTTCCATATACAAGGAGGTACGTTAATAATTCCTCGTACCCCTGGTATACAAAGGATTTGAAAAAAGTTCGCAATGGCCGTAATAGGGCATGGAATAAATACGTTTGTAGCCAGGACCGTAATGACCTTGTTGCTTATCAGCGACTGTTTCTTGAATTTAAAGATATGTCAGCTTTGGTTTATTCTGAATATTTGAATAAAATAAGGCTGAATATTCTTCATGACCCCAAAAATTTTTGGGGTTTTATTAATTCTAAAAAAAAATCTGACGGGTTTCCATCTGAGTTTAAAACAGTTGATGGGCTCACTAGCGACCCACAAGTTATAGCCGGGTTGTTTGCTAATTTGTTTAATGAATCGTTTTCTACGGATTTATTTAGCCCTGAAATCAACTATTTTGAATATATGGATAACGACCCTTTAGTTTCGGTTAATGAGATATCTTTCTCTCCTGACCTAATAGAGAAATATATTTCATCTGTTGATGATGACTTGAACTCCGGGCCGGATGGTATTCCTGCGACAGTTTTAGTAAACTGCAGCTCTGTGCTGAGTCAGCCCCTCAGTATTTTATTTAATAGATCAATTCAAGAAAGCTATTTTCCTAAATTTTGGAAAAATGCATACATTAGCCCCATTTTCAAGAAAGGGTGTAAAAATGATGTTTCAAACTACAGGCCCGTGGCTAAGTTATCATCAATACCGAAAATTTTTGAACATATTATATACGATCAGGTTAAGGTGTGCTGTGGTGAAGTCATAACAACTCGTCAGCATGGTTTTGTTAATGGCAGATCTACAGTTTCTAACCTCCTTGATTTCACTTCTTTTGCGTTAAGCTCTTTAGACTCTGGTGGGCAAGTTGACTGCATCTACACTGACTTCAGTAAAGCATTTGATAAATTACCACATAATTTGATTTTGTTTAAGTTAAAGAAGCTTGGATTTCCCTTAAGTTTTGTCAGCTGGATTGAATCTTATTTATCTGATCGCTCGTATCAAATAAAATTTAGGAGAGTGTTTTCCTCCCCATTTAGCGCGACATCAGGTGTTCCACAAGGAAGCCACCTGGGGCCGCTCCTGTTCATTTTAGCAATTAATGACGTTACACATGTTATTAAAAACTCCCATCTGTTAGTATATGCAGATGACATGAAAATTTACAGGAACGTAAAGGGGGTTGGTGACACTATTCCACTTCAGTCTGACTTGAAATCCTTTGAAGTTTGGTGTTCTAAGAATAACTTACATCTTAATCCTGATAAATGCCAAGCTATGATTTTTACCAGGAAGAAAACTATTGTGGAATTTGATTATAAATTAAAAGATAAAAATATTTGTCGTGTCGATGTAGTCAAAGACCTAGGTATACATTTTGATACTAAGTTGACTTTTAATGAGCATATTAATAAAATTTGTAAAAAATCCTCATCTCTGCTTGGCTTTATTAAGAGGTGGGCAAAAGAATTTAATAGCCCTTTAGTAACGGTGACTTTATATAATACAATAGTGCGCCCTCACTTAGAGTACGCTAGCCAAGTATGGTCACCATTTTATAATATTCATATAAATAGAATTGAAAGAATTCAAAAAAATTTTATTCGTTTTGCTCTCAATGGCTTAAATTGGATTGACCCTTTAAACCTTCCTCCTTATGAGGATCGTTTAAAGTTATTACATATGCAGTCTTTGAGCTCGCGTAGAAATATTGCGGATATACTTTATCTGCATCAACTTGTAACTGGGTCTCTTGCTGCACCAGAGCTTCTTAATTATATACATTTTAATAGTAATCGGAGGAGTACTCGTAACTCTTATCAGTTATTTTATCAACCGGTTAGTAGAACTAATTATATGGCTACAGCTCCTTTTAATCGCATGACAACTCTTATTAATAATTGCGAAGTTTATAACATTAGCTTGTCAAAAGGTCAACTCAAGCTTAGACTTAAAACTAACTGTAGCTAAATTTGTAGCTTAATGGTGGTGTGAATTTTTTTTGTTTGTGTTGTCCGAGCCCCACAGCATGCTGGGTAAATTTTTTCTAACATTTATGCCTTGGACCACGTAAATTTATACATATAATTATTTTAATATCTATATGTCTATTTTTACATGGTGTGAGTGGGTATGTTGAGAAAGTGCGATAAAGCTAAGAAAAAATTATAAAATAAATAACAAATTAATGTGCATGATAATTTTTTCTATTCCATTTTTTATTGAATAAGCTTTTTACTTGGTATAAAGCTTCAATGCTAAATAGCTAAGAAGGCTATAATAGCTGTAGTAGCTAAACTCTATTATTATTATTAATTTCACCACACTGAGACCAAAAACAGTGAATACGAACGCACAAAACCTCGCAGCACGTATGTTTTACGGTTACTGCTATGTTGACAAAGGAAATATGATGGCATATCACATTACCCGACCATATCACAATACCCGAAGTAACTTTATATGTATGTACATCAATGTACGAAATTACACAACTATAGCTGTTGCACTCCATAGTATGAAAAAACCAAAATCGAAGCGTTTTGGTGTTTTTTGCATGGGAGGTGCCACGCCCTGTTTTTAAATAGGCTTAGGTGCAAGCTGTAGCGTTTTAAATATGTTTTTTTTTTAGTATGTGTATTTCCTCACTTATTTTATCTTCTATATCACTTCTAATCTACAGGGTGGTCTGGATCCCATTTGTCACCCGGAAATAATAAATTCCCTGGGTCATTGTGAGTAAAAAAATGTATTCATTCCTATTTTGAATAAACATTCCTCCGGACCATCTGTCTTGCGATCGTGGAAGATTTTTGGGGAGCGAAAAAAAAATTTCCTGGAAAATGAGGCTATCGGCAATACTTTTCTGGGGAACATTTTTTGACGTTTCATGCAAATTTTTTTCCCTAATTTTGTTGAAAGGAATTTAATGAAGAAATAATCAATATTAGCAATATTTTCTTATTATATTTTTATTTGATAAAAGTTGCTTTTAACATATTTACAAGATTTGACAACACAAATAAAAAAGCAATTACTGACATTGGTCCAGTACATGGAATCCAATTCGAATACAGTAAAAGGCTTCATGAAAAGGAGTAGATGGCAAACTATCAAGCTATACTATACTCTATAGTACCTGGAAGCTGCACCCAACTTTTCAGCCCGGCCCAAAAATATTTATGGGATATTTTATTAAAGATTTATTAGAAATTTATTCCGGTGGAAAAAATTTTATTAACGTTGCCCATCAAAAGTTATTAACAAATTATCTAGCTTCAAACTGAACCTGCACCGAACGTGAAAAAAACCCTTAAAACATTTCTTAAACATTAATTAGAATTTATTAACGTAACAATTAAATTTATTAGCACTACCTACCCAAAGTTATAAGCAATATACTCCAACTTCAACCTGAACCTACACCGGACAAATAAATTTCTCATTAGAACATAGTAGAAACTCACCTCGCTTGAGGTAGACTTTATTACCAATTTATTAGAGTCGATCTAGACCAGGCATGAAATTTATTTCGTTGGAAAAAATGTTATTAACGTTGCCCATCAGAAGTTATTAGCAAATTATCTAGCTTCAAATTGAACCTGCACCGAACGTGAAAAAAAACCATAAAACATCTCTTAAACATTAATTAGAATTTATTAACGTAACAATTAAATTTATTAGCACTACCTACCCAAAGTTATAAGCAATATACTCTAACTTCAATCTGAACCTACACCGGACAAGTAAATTTCTTATTAGAACAAAGTAGAAACTCACCACACTTGAGGTAGACTTTATTACCAATTTATTAGAGTCGATCCAGACCAGGAATGAAATTTATTTCGTTGGAAAAAATGTTATTAATATTGCCCAACAGAAGTTATCAGCAAATTATGTAGCTTCAAACTGAACCTGCACCGTACGTGAAAAAAAACCAATAAAACATTTCTTAAACATTAATTAGAATTTATTAACGTAACAATTATATTTATTAGTGCTCCCTCCTCAAAGTTATAAGCAAAATAACTCTAACTTCAACCTGAACCAGCACCGGACCTGGTTAATTTAACAGAAATCGCGGTATGTATCTAGAAATTGTATGGGAAGTTCATTGAAAATAATTATTTAAAATTAAAAATTTTATTATAATTTGCCAATAAAAAATGTCAAATGCAATTTGATCAAAGAGTTATGCATTAGAGTGTTAAGTAAAAAGTAAAGTTAATAAAGAGAGAAAGACTTGTGCGAATGAGTACGTTAAACATAGCTGGGCACAAGCTCTTTTGCAAGTTCTAACGAGAGCGCAATTGAGAGTAACGAGAGAGCATTTGTGATACGAATACAAATGTGAGCGTACAGCAACGATCAGTTTTACTTCAACCGAAGTAGAATTCCATGTGGTTGTTGTAACACTACATGGAAACGAAGTTTTGCGTGCATGTTGGTGCCCATCATTGACGTTAAGCAATAAAAGAGAACAACTGTAAAAGGAGAATGACTTGTGCGCAGTTATGCAGCAAGCCTGAACTGTACACTCGTTAATTTTGTCACCAAAGCTAACGGTAGAAAACCACCGGCTTGTGGCGTCAGTTAAAAAAATATAAAAACAATTGCTTATGATAAGTGGAAAATGTAATCATTTTAAAGAAATAGTATGTTCGTTAGACCGTACCAAAAAAAAAAGTTCACCGTACACCATCGAATCTGAAGCATTTTTGCAAGGCGATTTCGAAAAAAAAAATTTTTTTTTCTTACTGAAAATAGAGGTCGCGCATCTACATTTTTCTTCATATCATCGGCATTTACTGATTTTTTGCAAGCTTTGATTTTCTGACACTAGAGCGGTACATTAAGATGGTAAGAACTGCGATCTGGTAGGTAAGTACTAGAATGGGGTCCTTGATGTCAATGACCATTAAAGCAAAAAATTGGCCTACTTGAGACAAAAACATTGATATATCATTATTTAAGATCGGACTGTAAATGCCGATGATATGAAGAAAAATGTAGATGCGCGACCTCTATTTTTGGTAAAAAAAAAATGTAATGGTGTACGGTGGACTTTTTTTTGCCTGTAAGGTGGTACGATCTAATGTACATACTTACATATACGTACTATATTATCCTGTTTCCCATGCTTAACCAAATTAAAAATATATTTCTAATTTTGGTGCAATCTTAACAATGTGGCAAATTTGCCAAAAATTCTTGTCTATTTGCCGCTGAGAAAAACGTAGCGCGCGCGCGTCTGCGGGAGAAAGAGAATAACAGAAAGAGTAACATGTGCTGTGGTGCCCACTACCACAAGCAAACGCTCTCACGATAAGCAAGCGTTGATGATTTGCTTATCAATTCTGTATACATGCTAGCTTTCTTATGCTCTTTAAGTGCCTTTTCGTTCTCATTTTTACACTCTTTGAGCGCCTGCTCGTTCTCTGGGCAGCTCTGAATATATGTATGTAAGCAAAAGTTTACGCACAGTAGGCGTACGTATGATGATACAATTATGTATATACAGTTTGGCGCGAACGAAGAGGCGGGAAAAAGATAATTAGTGCTTTTACTATCCTTGTAATCGGGTGTTTATTCATCAGCAAATTTTTATAATGAATTCCGTAGATGAAAAAAACGGTTCGATCGGAACAAGTTCACACGCGAGTGATAATAATTTTGCCGATTATGAAACTTCGATAGAATTTCCGGAAAAGCAGCATTTTAGTGAAAGTGAAAATAGTGATGTTTTAAAAAGGAAGAAGGAAAACAATCCTCAGGACGAAGAAGGTGTCGATGATGATTTGCCGCGGGGGCGTCCATTGCTTGCAAAAGAACAACAATTTGTGGACGCCGTTTTAAGACTCAAAGGTGATATTGTTAAAAACAATAGTGTTGTGCCAATCAGGAACCCTGTGTGGGACAAACTAGTTTCAGAGCTCAAGAACGCTTACAAAAAAACGTCTCTGAGGGTCATGGTGTGTACCAATAGACACAATGTTCTCGTTCGTCTTGGATTAATAAATCCGACTCAGAACCATACTTTACGACGAGAAAAAGAGAGGGAAGAACGTGTGTTTGATAACACACTAGAGGATAGTTATAACCCTAACAATTCTCACGAGACTTCAAACGGACCAATGTATTTTGAGTTTTTTATTTCAAAAGAAGAATTTCAAGATATCGTGATGAAGAAATTCTTTACCAGAGCAACGAGCAAAGGCAGAGTCCAGAAACAGAAACTGGAAAATGTGTTTGATCCCGCGAAGTACCACATTTTTTTTCAAAAAAAAATTTTGGAACAAACTTCTCTCTCCTGTGCGTTCATGATTAAACGCGCAACTGTCAATATCGACTCATCAAAAGGAAATATAAAAGGTATGATTTTGATTCATTTGATTACACTAGCCGACTTTTTTGACATTTTTTTTTGTTCCATGAACTTTCTTAATTTTTTATGATGTATTTGATGGATTTTTCTCACTGTTAGTTTTTTTTAAATTCTTTTTCAGTGTATTAGTGTATTGTACACACTAAAAAAATTTTAAGAATTAACCGTGAGAAAAATCTATCAACAATTTTTTTGAGCTTAGGGGACCTAACTACATCATAAAAAATTTAGAAATGTCATGGACCATTTTTGGTGTCGGCTGGTGTTAGGGGGCGTTCAAGTATTACGTAACGTATTATGTCTGTTGAAATCAAGTTTACGGGAAAATAAAGAAAGCTAATTGAATGAAATTAGCACATTCGGGTTAGACCTTCTTGCAGGCATCTTGCTATTGAAAATGGGCGAAACCGTTTCATGGACACGCCTACCGCCCATACTGTATGTATACTTGCCCAATCCCATTTTGAAAAATATATTTCCGTTAAAATGGTGAATTGAATTAACATTAATTTTGTGTGTAAAAATTATAACTAGCATGGTATATGGTAAAAATTGGTGAAATCATACAAAAGTTGGCAACTTTGAATGACTGTATCTCAGCCAATTTTTATCTAAAATACCTTTGAGGGTCACCATTTTAACGGAGACTATATCATCTTTCTTTTTTGTCAGGCAAACACATCTCTGAATCCACTCAGAAACAAGTTGTATCCAAAAATTAAAATTTTTCGGTTTTTTTAAAATCGTTTTTTAACTTATTTTGATGAAAAAATAAGATTTTTTGACTTTATAAAGTGTCATAACGATAGGAAATTTTATTCTCTGCAATAAGGCTGCTAATGTGTAAACACTAAAAATATATAATTTTTGAGTTATAATTAAAAAAATAAAAAGTGGATAGATTTGCACCGTCCTCAAAAGTCCAACCCTTAATTTAATCGCACTTTTGGCGATATCATTTTTAGGGTACAATTGAACATATAAGACAATAAAATACATTTAACGAATTTGTTCCTTTTACCCCTGTTTAATATGACATAGTCAACAGCCTATATGCCGAATATTTTTCAAAACTATCTGTCCCGATTTGCGGAATAGTGGACTTGGGTACTACAAAGTATCTTTTAAACGCCTGTGCAGTCCAAATTTGCTGTCATTAAAAATAATTTATAATCCGCTTGAGGGGACCTGTGAGCTATTCAATAAACATACACATAAAGAAAGAGTTTCATTATACAAACCTAATTTCAAATCACCACCCGCTAAATAGTTTAACTTCAAAAACAACGTTACGTAACGCGTTGTTCGAACCACCCCCCCCCCCCTCCCCTATAACGCATCGTAACTTTTTGCAGGACCCCCCTCCCCCAAATTGCGTTATGTAATACTAGAACGCCCCCTTATTTGAATCATTCGTTTATGAAATTTTTTCATAAATAATGTGATCCGCAGGTCATTGTAGATGTGGAAGCAAAATCGAGATACAAATTGAGCATCTTCTCCAATCTCAGGAGTATGTGGCAAAATGTTCTCTGGAATTGGGTTATGGAATTTGTGGTAAATACTATGTTAGGAAATCACAACGTGATGAACTTGGTAAAGAACTGATGACGAAGAGCGTACATGCCAAAAGAGCTGAAATAGCTAACAGTAAATGGCCAAATAAAGGAGAGCCACCAGCCTTGTATTCGTCGGAAGTACTCCATCAGATCAAACAAGAGTACAAGAAAAATTTATATTTTGATCAAGATTTATTCAAGTCATTAGCATACTTAAAGTACGTGAAGTATCCAGGCTGCATCGAAGATATAGGATATGCGCCTTTTTTTATGCAGTACAGAACGAATGAGCAGCTGAAAGCATACAAAAAATTGAGTGACGAAAACAAGAAGAACGAGAAAAAAATAATCGCTTGTCTGGATAGCACAGGCGGGCTGGTTGCTCCTATTTATCGAGGCTCAGAAATTCCCTGCAAACATGTGTTTCTTCACAGTATAGCAGTTACCGATTCTGTAGTTCAATTTACCATCGCCCACATGCTATCAGAAGATTCGCATGCTCAAGCTTTGAGTAACTGGCTGTTGATGCTAAAAAGATCTGGGTATCCGGATGCTGATGTATATGTCACAGACTGGTCAAGGGCGCTCTTGAATGCCGTATCAGCTGCGTACACGAAATTCAAAAATATATCTGAATATGCTAATGCCCTGAAATCTGGTGATATACCATGCATCTACATCCGGATTGATGTTTCGCACACTTTGAAGAAATACTCCAGATATTTTGGCTCAACTCGGAGAAGGATAAAAACTTTGTACATGGCGGTCATAGGTAACATAATAGTGAGCAATGAATTAGAAGATTGCCGCAAGCTTGTCCAGTCGCTTTTTATTATCGCCTTAGCAGAAACAGACGGAAAGAGCGCAGGAGGTCTCAATACCGCTTGTCAAGATGCCAAAAACTATTTGATAAATCGCACTACAGGTAATTTGTTCTACATATATTTCCATTATTTTTCTCGATAGACTATTCCATATGAGAATCAAGATACCCGCCAGTGCTTTTGCGAGATACCCGCTAAAATTCATTCTTCTTTTTTGTTTTAAGTCTCGCTGTCCGGCTGGTATCTCGCAAATCCACTGGCGGGTACCTTGACTGTTATTATTTCATTCTGATATTTTCTGGAATTGTGTTAACGGTGCAATTCTTTGAACCATACAATATTATCTACCACACCTGTTCCTCGTTTTACACGGTAGATACGTTCCTGACAAATCCGTGTAGTTCGAAAAAATAATTTTTGTATGGAAAAACCGTGTAAAACGAAAATGACTATAAAAAAGCTTTTTTAGACATTCATTGAACACAAAATATGACTAATACATACACTTAATAAAATATAAAAATACCATTTAAGAAAACATAAAAATAGTTAAATTTATTTGGAAAGTGGAAAAAAAACATAAAAAATCTTTTCCTTGAAAAACAACATATATAATCGGCAACCAATTCCGTAACATGAAATAATCCGCGTGCATGATTTGTGATGGATTTGGTCACTTCATATAAATAAAAAACAATTTGTATAAGTTTTTGACAGTGGATCATGTGTGCGTCTGAAGTGTTGCCAGATCTATAATTAAGTAGAAATAAATTCGCGTGCAGTCAAAATTTGTCATTTTCTACATAATTTTTTTTTAATTTTGATTTTAAAAACCGTGTAAGATCGAAAACGTGCAAAACGAGCAGCGTGTAAAGTGAGGGATAAGTGTATTATTAAACGAGCTAAAATTGTATGTATGTATATATATTAGGGTGGTCCTAAGGGTACTTTTTTGCGAAAATTAAATGGGACGCCCCCTCAATTGGTTCGAAATAGGGTAAAAAAATTTAAAATTTTTATTTTTCACCCCTACGGACCCTATTTCAAAATGAAATTTGTCATAAGCCGCCATTTTTAAAATTATTTTTTCTTAAGTAGCTTTTAAATTTAAGAAAGAGTATAGTAAAAAAAACATCGTTTGGTTCTAGTTTTCGAGATATAGTCATAGGAAATCGCAGATATTTCTAAAAATCATTATAAGTTGGAAACTTCTGAACAGAGTTTAAATATATTGATGTCATATGGAATTAAAGTCAATCAATTGGGCTATCCATAATATGTTAATAAAATTACAGATTAATAAAATAATGCTTAGAGAAAATAACAGTTATTTAAAAAAAAATGGTGACAATTTTAAAAAACTTCATGCCTCAAAACACGTGGAAATTATTTCAAATTTTGATGCGTCAATCAAATAGACAATAAAATGACCTTCCATTTGACATCAATATATGTATGTTAAATCTGATGGTATGAAATGCAGTCACTTTCTTAAATTTTGGAAGGGAAATTGATGGAGTTTTATGTATATACAGTGACCGACAAAAGTCTAGATACACCCCCACTTTTTGTTAGAAAATTGGTTGAACACATATCTAGCTCATCAGATCAAAATGTGCAGCAAGGCATAATTTGCGTAGTGCATGTAGACTTATGTCACCCGTTTTTGTGTGTTTTTGTCAGATAACTTTTCAAATTTATATGGAAGAACTTTGTTTTTTGCTCATTTTCATTAAAAGAGTTTCGAACAAAACTGTATCATTACATTTTTCCATTATGTTTTCGGATTCTCGATCTAGCAAAAAGTGGGGGTGTACCTAGACTTTTGTCGGTCACTGTATATAAAACTCCATCAATTCCCCTCCCAAAATTTAAGAAAGTGACCGCATTTCATTCCATCAATATTGATTCGTCAACTGTCAAAAGATCGTTTTTAAACACCCGTCAAAACTATTCAAATTGGTACTATAAATATAAAGTCGATGTATCCGATACCTTTCAAGGATATTCTTTTTTGGCTATAGTTTTTTAAGGCGGTCAGATACATGAACCTGGTCGGAGACCGGTACCGTTAAGTTATGTATTTAACTTCATTTCATTTTTTTCTACATATTGTATATTTTTTCGACTTTTAAAGCTTCAAAACGAAAAACCGAACTACTGAATAGATAATAAGAAATGATATTCGTGTTTTACCAGGTTTTTGTATTCCGGAAGAAGAAGAAAAAGTAGAAGCAGAAGGCGATGATTGCGAACTCATGGATCATGCAATGGAAGAAAATGAAAATGATCTCACTAGATATAAAACACGAAACCTCTGGTTTCAATGGGGGTCAGAGATTCTAGAGTCAGTGAAAGAGTTGTTGAATAAGAACGATGACGGGAATGGTGTGAATGCTCATTTGGACACAAAATTCCCTGATTACATATTGAAAGATATTGAATTACTGCCTCTTTGGACTAACATTTGCTCTAAGGATTTTGGTTTTTGCCCTACAAAAAAAACCTTTTCCACTGGAGCTATGGAAAATGAACACAAGAAACTGAAACATCAAATTTTTACCAAGCAGAAACTCCCGATGCCCGCCGATCTTTTTGTAGAAAAACACATTGATTATTTGCAGGGAAATTCAACTATAATCTCAGCCAAAATAGATGGTGCTGAAAGAGATCAGACCAATGTTAGCCCCGGTGATAAAGAACCGTCAGAAAATATGACCAACGACTATACTACACCTGGCATGACAAATGCCCACAGCGCGGATAGGTTCAAATGTTCAGTCTGTAAAAAAAATCTGACGTCCAGAAAGTTGTGCAGCATTTGCGAACTACCTATACATTGCAACGATCAATGTTCCATAACAAGAATAGACAAAGAAGAACGAACATCTGAACGCATTTGTAAAACTTGTTTCTCAAGAACAGATGTAGATGAAATTATAGCCTTAAGAACATTTGATAATTGGAAAAATATTGGAAAAAAAAATGCAAAAATGGATAAAATAGCAAAAGAAAAAAGTTCTTGTAAAATTCTTGAACAGCAAGCACAAGCCGTGCCTGCTAATCTTGTTTGCCCCACATGCAAAAAGGAAGTTGGTAACTCTCACGCTTGTTTTTATTGCAAGAATTTCGTCCATGCCATCGAAATCTGTTCCCACCCTCACATCGAAGATGAAGAAGGTTATGGACAGAGACGAATTTGTTTAAAATGTTTCAAAAGTCGAAACGTCCCTGAATGCGAGATTTTAAACCTTCAAAAAGAAACCAATGAACCCGAGGAAGAAAATCAGAATGACATAGGCAGTAACCTTTCCTGTCCTTCGTGCAATAACGAGGTAGGCGATGTCCATTCATGTGCTTCTTGTCACAAGTATGTTCACGCCATCGATATATGCTCCGAACCATTTGAGGAAGATGAAGAAGGTCACGGCCAAAGAAGAATTTGCAATAGCTGCATCACGAAGAAACAGAATAATGAAAAAAAAAGCCAAAGCAATAATAAAAAAATGAAGCACGGAACGGAAAACATAAAAAAGGAAAAGAGAACTGCATTTTATCTGGGAGAGAAAAAAACTCTGGTGAAAGATATTTTAACCTTGAGACGGCACATTAAAATTCCGGTCATCAAGAACGGAAGTACTTTGAACTTAGCGACGATAAAAATGAACAAAAAAGATATTGTTCTAAAAAATACTTGCGCCGCTGACTCGTTATTTCAACTATTTTTAGCTGGCGCTCACGATTACGACATCATTAAAAAAAAAGCAAGTTGATTGAAGTTTTCTATTTTTATTTGTTTGAGGTAAGATAATTCATGTTTTTTCCACATACAGGTAACAGAAAATGCGGGAAAAAATGCCTTTTTTAACTGGGTAGAGAACGTGAAAATAAATGGAATCGTAAACAAATCATATTACCTACGAGCTGAGACTCTGCTGCCGCACTACACACTGAAACAGCATGCCCAGACTCCTGGCCTATATATTGCCAATTGTAATATTAACGTTGGGCAACTCGTGGACATGTTGTTTTTGGACATGTTCAATTCTGTTCAAACTTTTTCTTGTATTAAGGGATGTTTGCCAGTGGTTGAAGAGCTGTCATCATTCAAAATTTCCCTATTTGACAAAAACTTTCGGAAAACATTCTTTGTTGAATGCTATTCACAACAAATGAATTCTATTTGTCAAAATATATCAAGAAATGAAACCTGCGGAGAAAAATTGACTCTCGAATATTCTATAGGTAAATAGTAAAGCCACGGAAATAATATAATATTAATAAAATATAAATTTAATATTAATTATTTACATGTGCATATTCGGTAATCGAAACTCTCAGTTAATGGGTAACACTAATATTTCAGGTGACATTGTGGTTATTGAGATCATGCATAATTACCAATGCATGGACTTAAAATTGGGGGATATTCCAATATTTTATGACATCCCAGGAGATCCGCAACATCATCTCAGCGCATTTGGTATTATAAATTATAAAAGATGTAGGCCAAATTCGAGAGAAGAAGACAGTGAGGGTCATTATACTGCAATTTCAAGGAGATGTGACAATACCTGGTGGGCTTATGATGATTGTGGCGGCATGACTAAGCAGATTAAATACGAAAATAAAGTTCAGCCAGCGTTAATACTTTTGTACAAAAAAAAAAATAATGAATAGAAAATAAAAATTGAAGACTTAATGAATAAGCACTAACAATGTGTTTCTCATTATGTAGAAACATATCGAATAAGTGATAACTATAACGATTTGGTTCAATTGTAACCGATTAATTATTTTCAATAAATTTCTCCCACAGTTTCTAGATACGCTCTAATCTAATCTAGATCAACTCTAATAAATTGGTAATAAAGTCTACCTCAAGTGTGGTGAGTTTCTACTTTGTTCTAATAAGAAATTTACTTGTCCGGTGTAGGTTCAGGTTGAAGTTAGAGTATATTGCTTATAACTTTGGGTAGGTAGTGCTAATAAATTTAATTGTTACGTTAATAAATTCTAATTAATGTTTAAGAGATGTTTTATGGTTTTTTTTCACGTTCGGTGCAGGTTCAATTTGAAGCTAGATAATTTGCTAATAACTTCTGATGGGCAACGTTAATAACATTTTTTCCAACGAAATAAATTTCATGCCTGGTCTAGATCGACTCTAATAAATTGGTAATAAAGTCTACCTCAAGCGAGGTGAGTTTCTACTATGTTCTAATGAGAAATTTATTTGTCCGGTGTAGGTTCAGGTTGAAGTTGGAGTATATTGCTTATAACTTTGGGTAGGTAGTGCTAATAAATTTAATTGTTACGTTAATAAATTCTAATTAATGTTTAAGAAATGTTTTAAGGGTTTTTTTCACGTTCGGTGCAGGTTCAGTTTGAAGCTAGATAATTTGTTAATAACTTTTGATGGGCAACGTTAATAAAATTTTTTCCACCGGAATAAATTTCTAATAAATCTTTAATAAAATATCCCATAAATATTTTTGGGCCGGGCTGAAAAGTTGGGTGCAGCTTCCAGGTACTATACTCTATTTTAGATGATTTTTTTTTGTCGAATAGATAAATGCACTTAATTTTTATTTATAAAATTGTTCAGCTGACAGATAAGCTAATGTCAAATATGCAAAATTACAGATAAGCTAATGTCAAACATGAAAAATGCAACTGTGATTTTTGACTGACTGGGAGAAATTGGAAATATGTTGGCAGCACTGACTGGATATGAAGTTTTCCATTCTTCAATTATTTATGATCGATTTCGCTCTCAGGAAAAAAAAAGAAATCCGAAAGAATCGTTTTCCCTCGGATGATAGGGGTGATTTTGTTTTTTATTTATTTTTTTACTACAATACAACTACAATTTATATTGTGTTATCATCATTTTTCATAGGATAGATATTTTACTATATGCTTAATTTTAGATACTTTACGAAGTAAATAGCCATGTTTTTTTTGACGCGGGTATAAGATAGTTATCTCAGTTTTTGTAAGTCAAATTTGGCAGCACTGCCGTAGAGCAACTGTCAAACAAAAACTGACAACTGAGTTAAATCAGTTTTCTTTAGACCGAGCAGGGCATTAACTTCCGTTTGCCAGGCAACTTTGTCTTTTGTAGTTGTTTTCAATTGCCGGACTTTTTCACCTTGCTACTGAAAGAGAGCGACAGCAAACAGCGCGTGCACAAAAAATTTAATTAGAGTAAATCAAAATTTTAAATAAACTACCTTTTTAAACGGCAAAATTAGATAACAAATAAATATTTCTTATTTAGTCTATGTTTTTTCAAACTATTTTTCATATATAAATATTTACTTTTTCCTATTTAAAGTCTAGAGATGAAATATTTTCGATTAAAAATTGGAAACTTTGTGAAACTGTGCTGCCAAGTAGCATATTTACAAGCCCAATTGTGAATACTCCAACGCTTATTTGCACGACTAATATTTAAGCGGCGATTATATCACCGACTAATTTCTCATACAAAAAAATTTTTTAGCGGGTAACCGCGTCAAAAAAAAAACACGGCTAATATTTCACATTTTAGACAATGTTGATCTGAATCGTGCAGAATTCAGTTTTAAGCCTGAATTTGTACTGTCTTTGGCAACAGTTCATAATTTGACAAAAAGTTACTACACTTTTAAGAGACTGCGCATAGCTACCACTACTTAAATAGTTGGTTGACTCAGTGCAACTGTGTACACTCAATGACATCCTGCATTAAATACAATCAACAGCTTTCATTGAAAGTTACCAGTGACATTTACTTGTAACTATACGTTGATAAATTAATTGTTCTTAATTTTTACAATATTAGGTTAGAGTGGCGTCTGAATAGCAACACATAGACCAGGGTAGATTCATAGTGATACCACAGAAAACTGGGCGTTGAGTTATGTACACGGAAAAAAGGTTTTGTAAAAAATAGCGTGAGATATTCAAAAAAAGCAAAATAATCAGGAAAAATTGTCGTAGAGCCCTGTAATTTCTGATTTCATTACATTACATTTGCATTACAGTCCAAAACTTTATTATTACACTTTCAGAATGGAAAATATACAATGTGGTCAGGGAAAAATTTAGTTAGCAAAAAGTACTAAATAATTATTGAAAATTTTTTATGATCGACAAATAAAAATTACAGGGTAAACTTTAATAACTTCAATAAATATCACATAATAAATTATTTATCTTACGATTCGATATTACTTTTTTGTCACCTGCGTTGTACAAATACAACATAAAATGTAGATATATGGTTACAAGAAAATAATTATATGAATGTTGCCAGGCTGGTTCTCTGTTTCATGCTATGTTAAGAAGTATGGTTAGGAAGTATAATAAAACTTAAAATAAGAAAAAATAAAATAAAACAAAATTTTTTCGGAGTAAATGCTTAATTTTACAGTGTGAATACTGTAATTTTCCATTGACAATCACAATCAATTATTACAGTTTTTCGCTTACTATCTGGACATTACAGGGAAAAACTGTAATTATTGTCGGAAATCCAATGAATTTTTACCGAATTTTTTTTTTCCGTGTAGATATTTCTGCATTTGTGCGTTAGTACGTACTCGTACATACATACATACTATACACACGTACTTAATTTCTGAGAGCGAAGGCTTTGGATGTTGTTGCAAAGTCCTTCAGCAATTTGAGGTTAGCGCCGGCATATTCTTCAAGTTTCCTTGAAAAACAGCAGATGAATTATTTTGCTGAAAGCTGGGCCAAATTTTACTTATTCCATTGACTTTCAAGCGTTGCATAAACTATTCAATTTCAAGTTTTTACTGGGTTTTTGCTAGACCTTTAAAGATATTTGCTATACATTTTTTTGCGATTACTGACACTGATAGCGTGTCATTCATGCAAGTTTTGTTTTTGTTTTTCGTTCTAAAAATATAATTTATTATTGATTTTTCAAGTAGATTTCATTCAACCAACCGAGACAATTACGAGTACAATTTAAATCAAAATAAATAAAAATAATTGCATTTTATACTGATTTTATTTTAAGTATAAAATTAAGTTAACATACGTAAAGAAGAGGCAAAGAGAGCATACAAATGAAGAAAACAAAAACTGCGCCACAAATGTGCAACAACGAGGACAACAAAAACAATACAAAGTGGGAGGAGGAAATTGCCAAATTGTGCCGATAACAAACAACAACAAACATGATAGCAAATCCGAGTTGAACCAACTCGGTTTAAGTTGAACCACAAATGAATCCAAAAACTTCAGTTTCCGATTCACACATTGAACTCAACCCGAAGCTTCGCAGTGAAACTGCGCGCGCATTTCTTAGCAGGGCTACGAATAATGACAAGGAGATTGTGTTGTTCAAGTTGGTGATTCAATGAGGCGTGTGAGGTTGCCTTAGGAGGAGCAGCTTTGCACTTCTCATTTTTTTTAAAAATTTTTTTTTGTCAACGTCGCATATACACATGCACGAGTATTTTATGATGACTACCACAATGAGGAGGAGGTCGTTAGCCTAGCTCACTCACTCACCATTGCTGATTAGGTGTGAAAAGCAATAATAACAAATATAAAAAAGCAACAAAAAAATATTCAAATTACAATATGTGGTGGTATCGCCATGGAAATTCTTCCTTGCCCACTGTTTTCACCATTCACACACGCGCACGCACGCATGACCATTTCGCAACAAAGTTTCTAGATTGTTTTAACCGCTGCTTCACAAAATTGTGACATGTTAATCACGATTCAATTAACATGGTTGCGGTGATACAAAATGCTGCCTCTTTACTTATCATTTTATCTTCTGCAGGTGTCAAAATCAGCTGTTCGAACAAGATAAAACGTGATATGCGCTCTTAAATTACTTCATAATAAATAATTTTTGTAGTGATAGCGATTTTGACAGCGGTGAAAGTTAATTTTTCTCTTGCAGGGTTGCATTTAATGTATTTTTGCCAACGTGCATTCAGCTTGTCATTATATCGTGCTTTTTTGTAACGTGAACCTCAACGTTTTCGTTTTAAATTTTATTGACAACCAGCTGTAGTTCATTCGAGTTTAAGAGCGATTAGGCTGCATGGAGTCCTAAGAAAAAAAATTTTAAAGTGTCTCAACTTATTTTGAGAACTTACCTGAATGCTTTAGCACCTCTGAATTCTCTTCACTCTGTAAAAATTGCCAAAATTGATTTTTCATTATAACTTTGACGTACGTTCGTCAAATATAAAAATAAAAACATTGCATAACGAGCATAAGAATAAACCACTTTCACCTCCTTCCCATTCGTCTTGAGACGCATTCCTTAAATATCGACTCTAGTCAAAGTACTATCGTGTCTTCTATTTCTTTCCTTGTTTCCGTTTCAAAATTTTCTCCATGATTCAACTAACATGGTTGCAAATGTCTCTTGTCTCTTTCTCTATGATATTTTCTACTATATATTATATACATACAGTCATGTGAAAAATAATAGGGACACTTACATTAAAATAGTTCAAACACACCTCTGCTTCTGTTTGAAAAGATTGAGATAAAATTTTACATTACATTACTTGCTGGGATATTACTTTTCGCTGAGGAGCATGTCATTTGGCCAGTGAAGAAATGGAGCAACATCCTGTGGTCGAACGAGACCAAATTTTACTCTGACTGTGGTACTCAACGTGAGCGGGTAAATAATATTAGATTTATTATCATCCGACCACAAAATATTACGCCATTCCTTCACTGGCCAAATAACATGCTCCTCAGCGAAAAGTAAGCTTTTACTGACGTCTTGTTTAGACAGGAAAGATACTTTTCTGGATCTCTTTGCTTTTAAATCATTATAAATTAGCCTTTTCCGAATAGTCGAAGTGCTGACATCCATGGAAAGCTCTTTATTTACTTCATTAGAACATACAAAGGGGTTCTGTCTCACAAATCGCAACATAGTCCTCTCAAGAATAGGCGATATTTTTGACTTTTGTCCACGCGTTTCTTTCTGTGGCGTATATTTAATTGCATTTTCTACCATTCTCTTGGACCAATTCAACGTTCTGGCTATTTCTCGTTATGAAAATCGTTACCGTGAAGGTCTTTAATGTCTCTACGAAGTTGGACGCTGCAATGACGTCATCTTCCCATTCTGAATCGCTAAATTACATTATTTGGTTATTTTTTCAAATTATAATTTTAGCTCATCTCATATGCAATGCATTTCTAACTTATAAATGTTTAAAAACCACAAAGCTTCAAAAATATTACTTATTTTATATTCGTGTCCCTATTATTTCGCACAGGCTAAATTGAGCCCACTTCACAATACAATCAACAACTTCGAAACGACGAAAAATATTTTTACTCTGATAACGGTTCTTTACTACATTGATATCCCAGCAAATAATGTAATGTAAAATTTTATCTCAATTTTTTCAAACAGGAGCAGAGGTGTGTTTGAACTATTTTAATGTAAGTGTCCCTATTATTTTTCACATGACTGTATATAATAAATAAATATTTTCTTTAAAATGTGATAATATATACTATACATATATACACACTTCATAATCCAAAATTTTTGTTTTGTTGTGATTATGATATGAACAATTGAGGAAGAAGTCAGTCGTCTATGTATGCCAGTATTGCATTCAGAAATTTTGAAAACTTGCGGCCACCAAAGAAAAGACTTATAAAAATTACTCTACTCGCCACAATAAAATGTGTGCAAACGACATTACGAAGAAGAGCGTTTCTAACTAAAGTTCCAAATTTTCACCTCCTCCCACTCCGCGAATATTTAATAAAATTCCAAAATATTTAACTGATAAATTACTAATCTTAGGACAACTTATAACAAAAATTGGGCATTGATTAGACATACTCTTTTTTCGTGTATAAAATAATTCGTTGGTAAAATCAAACAGCCATATAAAAGAGATAATAAAAGTCCAAAGCAGCATGGAAAAATTGTTATAGGTAGAACACATTTGTATCCACTTTTGCTGAAAAAGAAAAATTCACTGCCGCACTAGATATAAATCACAAACTTTCTGAAAAATTTTACTGCATAGTAATTTTTATGTGCTGTCTGATAACTTGACACTATTTCGTGGGTTTTCGGTAAAATTTCGTCAATAAGACTTTCAAAACAGTGCTTTAAATTTTTAGTGAAAATGTTTAAAAGTTTGACAAGGGAAGTTTTATACAGCTTATTAGAAGCTCACTCATATATCTTTTAACTACTCCCATCGAAAAACCTAAGCGTCGCTTCGAAAAGGTTGAATAAAAGGGATCTAAATTGGACTTTTCGCCAATTTCTCTTAAAAAAGAAGTTGTACTATTTTAGGACTGTTTTTTGTAGGAATAACTATTTCCACATAAAGTGTCTTTCAAGTTTGTATTATTGTATTACTTGTATGAATGTTAAAAAAAAAAATAAACACATAAAACAATTTTTAATAAAAAGGTTCACAATGTACAAATATAATAACTGTGGATGAGGGTATACTTGGGCGAAAAATGTACAGATGTGAAACAACCTGACTGGCATTTTGTAAAAATATAACCGTCTGAACACGTTTTTTGAAATTAATGGAAAGTGAGACGTGCTATTGTGCTACGTATATGCTATGTGGTATCTCATTTAAAAGGAAATAAAAAAAAAATTAACGTGATGCATCAGTATCTTATTAAAAACTTTAACAATCAGAAATCATCGATAAGCAAAGCTACTTAATGTTTATTTGTTTTAAAATTCGTCAACCGAATGTGGTTATCTCAACAAAATTTTTGCATAAAATTTCTTTTTCAATACAATGATCAAACCAAAAGCCTTATCTAATACATTTAAACAAAATCCGTCTAAAAACTTTCCCCCCTAATTTACAGCAGTTTTTGGGTGGGAATAGGTTCCAAATTTTAGATAATTTTAATTGCTTGAAGCTTATTTTGAATATTGCTATATATGTACGATTATGTTTGTTCATTTCAATTCATTTCATTTACGGTCTTTAGTTTTTGTACCATTTTTTGTAAACTCTTATTATCATTCCACAATGATTTCTAACATAAAACTTAAATGGAACCTTTAAGTTTTTTTTTTCTTATTATAAGTATATCAATTTTTTTCCTGTATAAAATTTAAAATTTTCGGAGCGTGAGCACTTCAAGAAAACATCGGTTATAACTGAAATGGTCTAAATTATTGATGGACTTTGAACCATGCTTGCTTTCATTGTTCAATCGCATTTTGTCTGCTGAGGAGTAAACATCAAGTATACTGAAAAAATGGCTTAATTTTATTTTAAATAGCTCCCAATTTTTATTAAACCAAACTTTTTATGTATTTTTTAATTATAAAAATGAATATCTAATCCAAAAGTGTCTGTCAGATCTAGTTTCAGAGAAAGAGCCGTCGGAGGTTGCGGATATAGCTTTTGCAAAAACCAATACAAGTTGGGAACCCCTTGATTAATATCCAAATTATGGGTGTCGTATGAATGATAATTTTTGAAATTTTAACAATTTTTATATAAAAACCGTTGTTTTTTCAAAAAAATATGTTAATAACTCATATATTTTTTAGAAGTCTATAAAGCCTAATTTCCTTTGCTTTAAAATGATGGATCATTTGTCTTAAATCGTTGCTCGCTATAACCCTTTTTTACCGGAAAATTTATTCAATAAATTATTTTGAAAATAACCCATAGACCAAATCCATTTCAAATCATGCAATCGGACGGACTTGTTTTTAGAGGATATTGGGGACCCTTGTATCCCCCCGATTTTATTGAAAAACATTTTTAAGAAGTTATGCGTATTTAAAGTTTCGGTATCAAAAATTGAAAATCCTCTGGAAATTTTTACAAAAAAAGGGCATTTCCATCCAAATAAAAATAGTTAATTTTTGTCTTTTGATTCTAAGAGAACTTTTTGTTCTCTGTCAGAATCTTTCAGAAATTTTTATCATGGTTAATATTGGCGGAGTTATATCGCTTTTTATGAAAAATAAAAACAAAGCTAATTTTCTCAAAAACCTCAACTTTTTTTGGCTTAAAATAGTAATATGAGAAAGAAATGACAAGAGTTTAATGCGGGCTTAGAGACATTTGAGGTCAGGAGAATTTTTTTCTCAAAATCAAAATGTGTATAAATTTTTGTTTCAACATTGCCAAACCATCCAGTCGATAAAGATATATAAAGACAATATAAGAAATATGCCAAAATTCATCAAAGTGATTAGTTTTTTTCGGTAATAATGAGCGAATATGAAAAATGTTTGTACAAATGATACATTATTTTAAAGAGAAGTAATTCAGCTCTCTTAACATGTTAAATAAGTTATGGGTAACATTTTTGAAAAAAAAACTGCTCTTTACAAAAACTCTAAGAAAATCACGGAAAAATCATCAAATTTGAAATCTGTAGGTTACATATTTAAGTTACAAAGGTCAACATGGTGACTCATTAAATTATATTTTTTTACCCATATTTTCGATATCAATCCAGAAGTTCTCAACTTATATTGATTTCTTCAAAAGCTTAATCCACAAATTCCGACGGCTATATATCAAAAACTATATCCGACTGACACCTTTGCTTAAATTTTTTTTTTATTATCCCAAAAAAAAAGAAATAAAAAAAAAAAAACTATCAGCAATTGGAGCTAAAGAAAACCTGTTCCATTATTTCTTCGCAATTAAATCCACTTTCATTTTGTTCTAAGTATACTGTGTAAAATTTGTGCGTAGATTGAGGTCGGTAGTACTGACGGTGGTATGAAAAGTCGTAACGTCTGAGGCTTCTATAAAATTGTATTATATTGACATACCTACTACACTCATACAACTAAAAAAAATTATTTTATATGTATATGCCACGCCCTCAACCTGCATTATATATTTCTTTAATGAATTTATTGCTGAAAAATTGAAATTCTTTTATACCACAGCAAATGATTAAAAAGTTTTTCTCTTCGTGAATTTTTTGTTATCCGGCATCACTTTTCCGCTATTGTCTCTTGCTATAATAATGATGGAGAGAGGGCTTTTGTTAAAATTGGTGTGAATGAATTTCTCACACTTGTAGAATGTCGGCGCTTAAGCTGACGTCGCTGTTAGCGGCTACGCTTGTCATCCAAACGAGCATTGCGGACTTTTGTTGTTGTTGTTAATAATCAACGAGCGACGAATGTGTGACACGAGTAATTAGCAAAAAGTTTCAAACACGAACGCAAACGCCATGCGAACCTGCTAAATATTTAGAACAAATTCTTGAACGCGGAAGCGACTACTTTCTGCCGTCGCTGTTGCTGCTTGTTTCCATGCCAGTCACGGCAGCAACAAAAACAGCAACTAATGCTAAACAAACGAATCAAATTCCTACTTTTCATTCATTAGCCAGTGCAAAGTTTGATGTTGCCACACTTTCGAAATCAAAGTAAATCGATTCGAAATTTTACGATTTGATCGTGCACCAATTAATTATTGCCGCTTTAGGAGTAAATTTGAAGCTCGTTAATTTCCTTTGTTTTTGTTTCCTTTAATTTATGTTTTGATTTATTTGGCGCTAGCGCTGAGTCTGTCGTTTTAATGAAGCCACTATTTGTTTTTGATGGAATCTATTTACACACCTATGCATCTGTTGCTGTTTGTACATATCTAAGTAGAAAAATATTTTTTGGAATTCCGTCATATTAAGTTTTCTCATTCGTTTTTGGTAGTGGTAGCGGCGAAAAAAATAAGTCGCTGTCAAAGTAAAGAGATACATACAGTGGGAAGCAAAACTGTCCGGATGTTTTGCATTTCTATAGTAATGCTATTGAAATTAATAAGCCAACAGCAATTTCAGATATATTTTTATTCGATTTATTTAACTTAACATTTTCTTCAAGTTTAACAACAGAAACCGATACAAAATTCAATTTTTTTAAAAAAAAATAGCAATAAACAAAAAAATTCGCAATCCGGACACTTTTGCACATTAGCGAATTTTTTTAGTAATCGTTGCCTAATCGTAATAATTTCGCATACTTTAGTATTTGGTCCAAAGCCCATTATTTTTTATCATGCTCGCAATTCTTTTTGGCATACTTTCTACCAAGTGTTCCATTATTTCGTGGTCAATTCTCTGCCATTCTTTCTGTGGTCTTTCCCAAAGGCCGTGGATGTTTTTTGGAGGATTTTCATAAGCTCTCACCTTTCTTTTAACAATTACCCACGAATTCTTTATCGGATTTAGATCCGGGCTTTGCGCAGGCCATTGAACAAGTTGAAAATATTGATTTTAGTGCCAATTTTGAACCACTTTCGCTGTGCGCTTCGGATCCCCGTCTTGCTGGAAGACCATTTTTTTGGAAGGATATGCGCTTTCATCAACAAAATTAAGGAGATTGGTTTGCAGAACATTTAAATAATCTTCCTTCTTCCTAATGCCTTCGATTCTCACCAAAGGTCCGATGTGCCATCAGGTAAAACAGCCCCAGGCCATTATCCGTCCACCAGCTCTTTCAGATAAAAATGTGCAATGAGGCTTGAAGTTCTGCAAGGAGCACAGAAACTGGACTATTGATGACTGGAAACGGGTTATTTGGAGCGATGAAACAAAAATCAACCGTTATCAATCAGATGAAACAGAGGATCACTGGCATCGACCGCACGAGCGCATTCAAAAGCATCAGGTGAACGAAACGATGAAACACGGCGGTGAACGGATAATGGCCTGAGGCTGTTTTACCTGATGGCACATCGGACCTTTGGTGAGAATCGAAGGCATTAGGAAGAAGGAAGATTATTTAAATGTTCTGCAAACCAATCTCCTTAATTCTGTTGATGAAAGCGCATATCCATCCGAAGAAATGGTCTTTCAGCAAGACAGGGATCCGAAGCGCACAGCGAAAGTGGTTCAAAATTGGCACCAAAATCAATATTTTCAACTTGTTCAATGGCCTGTGCAAAGCCCGGATCTAAATCCTATAAAGAATTCGTGGGTAATTGTTAAAAGAAAGCTGAGAGGTTATGAAAATCCTCCAAAAAACATCCACGACCTTTGGGAAAGACCACAGAAAGAATGGCAGAGAATTGACCACGAAATAATGGAACACTTGGTAGAAAGTATGCCAAAAAGAATTGCGAGCGTGATAAAAAATAAAGGGCTTTGGACCAAATACTAAAGTATGCGAAATTATTACGATTAGGCAACGATTACTAAGAAAATTCGCTAATGTGCAAAAGTGTCCGGATTGCGAATTGTTTTGTTTATTGCTATTTTTTTTTAAAAAAATTGAATTTTGTATCGGTTTCTGTTGTTAAACTTGAAGAAAATGTTAAGTTAAATAAATCGAATAAAAATATATCTGAAATTGCTGTTGGCTAATTAATTTCAATAGCATTACTATGGAAATGCAAATCATCCGGACAGTTTTGCTTCCCACTGTACATATGTATGTAGATATTAGGTGTACTGCCAATCAGCGGTGCAGGTAATATCTCGTAAGTGGGATCAGATTTTTTCAGCCCAAAGCGGGACAGAAAAATGCCGTTTGAAATGAATCACAACCTCTTGCCTTCGTGTTTTTGGTGAGTAAAAAAGGGCCTTCACTTTTAAATAATTAAACCCTTTTGCGTTTTGTGGAGGCTATGCTCCGCGAGGAGATAGAGGGTAGAAGAGATATATTAATGTTATTTAATACATCTTCCTTCCAATAGGGATCTATCATCAGGATCACCCTTTGTCTACGCCACTGCTGTAAAAAAACAATTTTTCAAATCATTTTCAATGAGCATCTGGGAATACCAATGTTTATATATGTTACCGGCCAAACTAGTTTTTCCTAGGTCAAACTAGTTCATCCGAAGCGTGTTAGAATGAACTAGGATATTTATTTACTTTAACGGCATCACTCCCAATTTTTTTGAAATTTTAGTATGTTAGCGTAAGTGGACGATCTTCGGCCGCGTCATCCAATATGTCCAATATGAAAAAAAAAAAATAAAACAGCATCGAATTTAGAGGCCGAAAAAAAAAATGTCCAAATATGAAAAAAAAAATAAAACAGCATCGAATTTAGAGGCCGAAAAAAAAATCTTTTAATATTAGCTTTCAAACTGGGGGAGGTCATTCGAACTTTTTTTTTTGTATGGGGGTCGATACTATCTAATACACATGTAAATATTCGAGCAGTCTCGATTGAAAACAGAAAACGAAAGCTTATTAAAGTGAAAGTGCTAACTACTTAAATGTGTCTAATAAACGTAAAAAAAAAATCTTCCAGAAATTAGAACATTTCGGATATTAGAATTACCCAAAAAAAAAGTGGTTCTAATTTACGAGTGTCCACTGTATTGACAAACAAAAACTAAAAAAAAACTGTGTCACATAAATAAAAAGTTGAAATCAAAGAAATCCGTGAACTTAACAGACAAAACTAAAGCACCCCCTTTTTTTATGGTACATAAAAACTTTTAAAATTAGTACTTTGTTGCAAATCCTTTATACTGGACGACACACTCACCTCTTTAAAGTTTATTGGATATTAAATTTTTAATGACATCCTGCGATATCCCTTCCCAGGATATTTTTAAGATTTCAATAGATCCTCTGTGGTTTTGCAATTTTCTCTGTTGATATTCATATTAATGATATCTCAAAAGGATTCAGGTCGGCGGCTCTACATCGGCATATGGCAGCATCACATCTTTTAGTATGCTGACGTATGTACATGAAGCGATCCATAATTTCTTAAACTTTGTGAATTGGCCCAATACCTTGACCAGAAAAGCAACCCCATACCATTACACTGACTCCTCCGTACTTTACAGTGACTTTGTTATATCTACTTAGGATTCAGTTATTCTCCTTTTGGTCTGCGCACACGCCTTATTTCATCCGAATCTTTCAGGTTGTACTTGGATTTGTCAGTAAACAACAGCAGTCTTCCATATTTGGAAATTTCGTTGAGGTGGGCGTGGAGTGAGATTTAATATGAAAGATTTAATAGTGCAATTAAATTTATTTTTAATAAGTGAAATTTTTGAGGCGTTTTTGCATTAATATACATACATACTAGATATATTTCTAATAATCGGTTTTGATAAAACTGAAAAAAAAAAAAAATTCCTGTATTCGCTTTGATTGTTTTTGTTTGTGCAGTGATTTTATGTCTAAATTTAGACTTTGATAAATGAAAATTTAAAAATAAAAAGAAAGATTTAAAAAATGCATGGCACATGAATTAAATATCAATAAAAAACGACAATTTAAAAAGATAGAAGGGGGAGGGAGAAAGGCGATAGAGAGAAACTACAATGTGCGAGTAAATGATTCGCACCAGCAGCTGCTGGGGTGCTGTGTTCGCGAATGCCAAAGTGATGACTAACAAATTACTCAGAGTACCATAGTCTCATACAGTGGGAAGCAAAACTGTCCGGATGTTTTGCATTTCCATAGTAATGCTATTGAAATTAATAAGCCAACAGCAATTTCAGATATATTTTTATTCGATTTATTTAACTTAACATTTTCTTCAAGTTTAACAACAGAAACCGATACAAAATTCAATGTTTTAAAAAAAAATAGCAATAAACAAAAAAATTCGCAATCCGGACACTTTTGCACATTAGCGAATTTTTTTAGTAATCGTTGCCTAATCGTAATAATTTCGCATACTTTAGTATTTGGTCCAAAGCCATTTATTTTTTATCATGCTCGCAATTCTTTTTGGCATACTTTCTACCAAGTGTTCCATTATTTCGTGGTCAATTCTCTGCCATTCTTTCTGTGGTCTTTCCCAAAGGTCGTGGATGTTTTTTGGAGGATTTTCATAAGCTCTCAGCTTTCTTTTAACAACTACCCACAAATTCTTTATCGGATTTAGATCCGGGCTTTGCGCAGGCCATTGAACAAGTTGAAAATATTGATTTTGGTGCCAATTTTGAACCACTTTCGTTGTGCGCTTCGGATCCCTGTCTTGCTGAAAGACCATTTCTTCGGATGGATATGCGCTTTCATCAACAAAATTAAGGAGATTGGTTTGCAGAACATTTAAATAATCTTCCTTCTTCCTAATGCCTTCGATTCTCACCAAAAGTCCGATGTGCCATCAGGTAAAACAGCCCCAGGCCATTATCCGTGCACCGCCGTGTTTCATCGTTTCGTTCACCTGATGCTTTTGAATGCGCTCGTGCGGTCGATGCCAGTGATCCTCTGTTTCATCTGATTGATAACGGTTGATTTTTGTTTCATCGCTCCAAATAACCCGTTTCCAGTCATCAATAGTCCAGTTTCTGTGCTCTTTGCAGAACTTCAAGCGTCATTGCACATTTTTATCTGAAAGAGCCGGTGGACGGATAATGGCATGGGGCTGTTTTACCTGATGGCACATCGGACCTTTGGTGAGAATCGAAGGCATTAGGAAGAAGGAAGATAATTTAAATGTTCTGCAAACCAATCTCCTTAATTTTGTTGATGAAAGCGCATATCCATCCGAAGAAATGGTCTTCCAGCAAGACGGGGATCCGAAGCGCACAACGAAAGTGGCTCAAAATTGGCACCAAAATCAATATTTTCAACTTGTTCAATGGCTTGCGCAAAGCCCGGATCTAAATCCGATAAAGAATTTGTGGGTAATTGTTAAAAGAAAGCTGAGAGCTTATGAAAATCCTCCAAAAAACATCCACGACCTTTGGGAAAGACCACAGAAAGAATGGCAGAGAATTGACCACGAAATAATGGAACACTTGGTAGAAAGTATACCAAAAAGAATTGCGAGCATGATAAAAAATAAAGGGCTTTGGACCAAATACTAAAGTATGCGAAATTATTACGATTAGGCAACGATTACTAAGAAAATTCGCTTATGTGCAAAAGTGTCCGGATTGCGAATTGTTTTGTTTATTGCTATTTTTTTTTTTTAAATTGAATTTTGTATCGGTTTCTGTTATCAAACTTGAAGAAAAATGTTAAGTTAAATAAATCAAATAAAAATATATCTGAAAGTGCTGTTGGCTAATTAATTTCAATAGCATTACTATGGAAATGCAAAACATCCGGACAGTTTTGCTTCCCACTGTACGTTACTTGCAGACTTTTGAACCAGAGTTGAAAAAGGAATTCACGATATTCAGCAAAAATGTATCGTTATCGCTATATCGACGTACCACACGAAAACTCGCAAGTTTGAAATTCTTCATGAAAACTTAAACTTTTTATAGACCTTAGTAGATAACACTAGACCAGAACTTTTAACCCACACGGCATTAAGTTCGATTTAAGCATCGAAAACGAAAATTGAAAGTCAAAATAGTATAAGTCGTGTTTGAATAAATTTTTAAAAATTAAATGTCTACTTCAGTTTTGTTTTTCGCTTAATTTTCCACATGTTTGGAAAATGAACTATCCAAAGTTTCATCAGCTATGAAAATGAGAACAGAACACGGATTTGTAAAAAAAAATATAAGAATAATTATAATTAAGAAATTCAAAAATTACTAAATATAAATGTTAAACTTGAGATTAAACTGTAATCTGGTTTGAAAGCAATCCCTTTTGAAAGCGCAGCCCCAACTTTAAAACAACATTAGCATTATAAAAAAAGTAGCTATAAATGGTCTTTTTATTATTAATATATCATCCGGCTCTTTACTTGATACTTGATTCCTGTATTTAAGAGAAGAAAAATCAAAATCATAACATAACTGTTTTTTTAAACTTCTGTACTTTCACTTCACTGTCGATATGGGACCCAAGAAGATACAATTGTACTCACTTCATCATCAATTTAAGAAAAAATTAGGCTTTCACTTTTTATACTTTAGAAACATTTGTAAAGTTCAGACTTTGGGTCTACAGCATAATATCCATGTTCCAAAAACGAATGAATGCATCTTTCTGTCACAAACTGCAGGCAACCATTCTGGTGCGCTGTGATCCGTTCAATCCTTATTTTCAGATTGTTTCACACTCCTAAATCTTTTGATGAAGGTGTGGAAACATAACGCACCAGATCGCGGTATTACAGCGATTTCTAGCCTCGGTGCGAAATCTTTCGGGCTAGCATTTCTGTTAAGACACCAAATTCAAAACACTTCCCATTTCGATCCGACTACAATTCTGTAAATCTCATTTAACCGGTCATGTGATTTTGGTTTCATTTTAGCATTTTAAGATGGTGTGTAGGGCTCCATGCAATGGTTTCTTATTCCAATAATGCCGTGAAATTTATGTCCCTACCAGTGCACCACAGAGTCCAATTGAAGAGCCTTATCACGAAACCATGCAGTTCGCTTCGAAATGGTACAATGGTCCGGATTACTCAGACACGTCTTATTTTTCATAGTATGACGTCAGAAAGAAGTCATACGTAGTTAAGCTATACTCGCTAATGTGTTGGTATGTTTTCTGGGCTCAATTACGACTTGAATCAGTTTATTCGACGGTTTTGTGGTAACAATGATTTCACTGTTTGGGTATGACTCCAAATCGCAGAAAGAAACTTCCCTAAATTTGTGCTTCTTAAAGTAAGCAGAAGTGCAGAATGTAAAACTGAACTTTTAACTTAACCCACATAGAGCTACTCGCTAGCAACATCGCTATGACTCTAAGCGTTTAGTTTCTTGAATCAGTATCGATATTTTGATATACATACGAGTGCCATTATATTGCGACAACTCTACACAGTAGGATGCAATGAGTGAAAGAAGCGTGTGGGTCTAAGCGGGCGTTCAAGACTTAACATGGCTAATGGATTTGGCTTTAAAAGAGAAAACCGGTTGCTTTTTAAAGCTTCGTCTGTTAGTTGTTAATCAAAGCCGGGTGATGTGGAAAAACGGCAAACAGACGAAGATTAAAGACAGCTGGTTAGATATAAAAATAAGTCGACAACAATAACAACAATTAACTGTCTGTTGAGTGTTGCATGCAACAATGCAATTTACGGTGAAATTATTCCAGCTAATTGGAAAAACATGAAAAATTTTCTAAAAAACGAAAAAAAAAACCAAATTTTATGTAGAAGCAAATTTTTTTTATGTTCCAAGTTATCATATTTATCGAATACCATAATTTTTCATTTTATTACAATTAAATTCTTCATACGTTTAAATGGCGCCCCAAATTAACGCCCTTTAATTTTTTTTTCACTATTCGCTTGCGTCATATTGCTGTCTATGCGAATTAGTGTATGTATTTATTTGTCAAAGTAATTACTTCACATCATTGCAATTTTTATTAATAACTCAATTTATTTATTAGTTTATTTGTGTAGTACAGTAATCACTTCGCATTAATAACAATCAACTCTATCAATAATATTCAGAGCAAAATGATTCTTTCAGATTTTTTTTTTTTTTTTGGTGAACAAAATTTTGCAATCGTAAATAATTGTGGAATTTAAAAACTAATTTCCAGTCAGTGCTACCAGCATATTTCCAATTACTTCCAATCAGCCAATAATACAACTGTGATTTTGCATATTTGACATTAGCTTATCTGTCCAGCTGACGGATTTATAAACAAAAATTGAAGTGCAAAAGAATAAATTCATATAACTACATAAAATATGTGCTGAAAAATTGTGAAATTTTATCTACATTTTTAAAAAAAATCGCCTTAAATAAATGCTTGGTAGTTCTCATCTACTCCTTTTTGTGGACTCCATATATTTGACCAACTGTATTTGAAACAAAAAAAAAAATTACTTGTGTTAGATCTTTTAAGTATGTTAAAAAAATCTTTTTATCAAATAAAATTACAAAATATTGCTACAAAAATCTAGAAAAGATCAAAACATCAAAAACTTTCCCTCAAAAAATTATTGCCGATAGCTCATTTTCCAGGGTATTTTTTTCTCATTCCTTCTTTTTTCTCAAAATTATCAACGATTGCAAAATGGAATTGTAGAAAAATTTCGATTGAATGTTTATTTATGACAGAGGTGTATCTGAGTGAAAGTAAGTTTCGAGATAATTGATGCCATATTCTTGAAATACCTCTAAAATGAGATAGAGCGAATTTTCTTATGAGATTTTTTATATGTTTGAACTAAGGTACCGGTATTTGGCGTAGTTCATTAGACGCGTAATTTCTTAAGCTATCCGATTCCATAAGAATCAAGAATATTAATTTTTTTGAGATACCGCTTTTGCGTTTCTGAGTGCAGTACTGTTGTCTTTAAATCATTGGAAAATGTTTGTCTTCCCAAAAATTCATTTTAGTGTTGAATCTGTGCTGAAAAATTGTGAAATTTTATCTACATTTACAAAAAAAATCGCCTTAAATAAATGCTTGGTAGTTCTCATCTACTCCTTTTTGTGAAGCCTTTAGCGATATCCAAATTGGACTCCATATACTTGGCCAACTGTAATTGAAACAAAAAAAAAAAAAAAAATTACTTGTTAGATCTTTTAAGTATGTTAAAAAAATCTTTTTATCAAATAAAATTACAAAATATTGCTACAAAGTTCTAGGAAAAATTTTGCGAGAAACATCAAAAACTTTCCCTCAAAAAAAAAAAAAAAAAAAAAAAAAAAAAATATTATTGCCGATAGCTTATTTTCAGGGTATTTTTTTCTCATTCCTTCTTTTTTCTCAAAATTATCTACGATTGCAAAATGGAATTGTAGAAAAATTTCGATGGAATGTTTATTTATGATAGAGGTGTATCTGAGTGAAAGTAAGTTTCGAAATAATTGATGCCACATTCTTGAAATACCTCTGAAATGAGATAGAGCGAATTCTCTTATGAGATTTTTTATATGTTTGAACTAAGGTACCGGCATTTGGCGTAGTTCATTAGACGCGTAATTTCTTAAGCTATCGATTCCATAAGAATCAAGAATATTCATTTTTTTGAGATACCGCTTTTGCGTTTCTGAGTGCAGTACAGTTGTCTTTAAATCATTGGAAAATGTTTGTCTTCCCAAAAATTAATTTTAGTGTTATATTATACTCTGAGGTCCATACATTTTTAAGTTTCAATATTGTCTTATTGCGCCACACGGTCACTTATCGAATCACTTAGCTTCAATATTTTGAAAATCAATTAAGATATATTGAAACAGTTTTTTGTTCAAAATTCGGACTTTGACGAATTATTGGCATTTCAGTTAGCTTTAATGAAAAAAAAAAAATTGTTCATTTCCGACAAGATTTGCGCTCTCTAGCGATTTTCGAACCAAAAAACTCGATTTGGTACGTCTGTGCAACGGGTCCTTAATGTTTTATTACTTCTTTTCCTTCGAGCCCAGAAATTTCAATATGTAGTGCAAAATAATAACGACTGCTTCCATAGCTCAAAATTGTAGCTATCGAAGGTAACATTTTGTCCCAGATGTTGGAATATTATACATATGTATTATAAACGCATTAGCGAGTTTGTACTGTAGTATTAATTCTTATTGCCGCAACTTTGTATAACTATTGTAGTTTGTTTCCGATGACAATCTGACAATTATACGCAGCTACATACATCCGCCGTTGACAGTTTTATTTGTTTTTTTTTTTTTTTGTGGTTTATTGGTATTAATGTTCACACAATCGAAATTTTCTGCAATTGTGTAACATTGTTGCTATATGTGTGTATGAATTACGTGATTTTTTGGTATAAAGTTAATTTGCTAAAAATTTTTTTTTTTTTTTTTGAAATTTGGGCACTCATGAAAATTTCGTCCATGAAATTTTTTATTTTCATTTTTCATTAGCTCCATCAAATATTTTTGATTATAATGTAATTTTAGAAATATATGCATTAGAGTGCACCATAAAAACGCTTTTTTTCGCATTGGTAAAGCAATAAAGAGTTGCCAACTAGGCTTAATGATGCTCATAAAAATTTTGTTGGAGTTCCGATTATTCGGTCCGCGAATTGACCTTGAATTTGAATGCTTTTTGTGAGTATGGAGTCAATAGTTAGGAGAGACATCTAACAAAAGAGATATAGCCATTGAAATCCCAAATATATCTATTCAATAAATTGTTATAAGCTCAGAATCCCTAATCAATTAAAAAAATAATATGTAGGGGGTATTCTCGCAAACGCGAAAACTCGAAGAACATGTCAAACTCGGAAGTTTTCAAACTTGTTTACAGGAACACCTCTATCCAAAGCAATGGCAATTTGACAGTTTGATTAGTTTTGCCGAAGTCATGCAAAAAATAAAGAATAGAGAAAATACTTATATCAAAATATGCGGAATAAATAATAACAGATCAAAACTGAAAAAAAAAAACTCAAAAATTATTATTTAATATTTAAAACTCTTAATGTTAAATTTATCTGCAAAGAAATTTAAAATTGGTAGAACATTGTTTCGACAAACGGCAACACTGGTTCACTTTTCAACTATTCGAGGCTGCTTGCTCATTCAGTTATCTTTTCTCCGTTCAAATCTTTTGCGATACTCTAAAATGTTCTCAATTTTCGCAGCTAACACAGTTTTCGAGACATCTTCGCGTTTAAAGAATTATCCTTATAATTAAGTGAATTTTAATAGTGGTGCATAAAAATTTTAAATTAGACCTGGTACCATGTAGGTGGTTGGCCACGTTTTACAATCGTACAAATAGACTGGCGCCACATTCGACTCAAATATCTCTAAGTTTCGTTGTCATTGACGGGAGCGAAGATTGCCAGCAAGGATAGCTATATTGGACCTTCCATCAGGTATAATTTCGCTGCCAAAATAAGTGCAGTTACCCTTGTTTTCTATGCTGGATTCGCTTAAGGTTAAATGTAACGATAATGCAAAGAGTATTTATTTGATCAGTACAAATTCTGTACAGGTGAAGGCCTATCTATTGTTTACGGATAAGTGGCTCCAGTAGGGTTGCCAACACGGACTGTTGTCTGACCCGGAGATTCAATTAGGGGGGTGGCTGAAATTCTATTAACCTTCCGTTACTAACATGCGGTCTCACAGACGGAACACTTACTTAAAGCTTTATGAATACAAAAGTTAAGCTTTCAGACCTTCCGCTTCTTGTATACCTTTCGGTTGACCAATACTCTTGTTGTTGGCGGTGCAAGCAGATCGTTGCTAGTTTGTGTTTTGTTCTTTTTTTAGTGGTTTTTGTCGGTGAGACCGGGAACCCCTGAGTGAATATCAAAAATATGGATGTCATAAGAAAGATAATTTAATGGCCTGAAATTTTGACTAATTATTTTTTTAGCAAAACGTTATTTTTTCAAAAAAATGTGTTTAAAATGTATACTTTTTAGCATGATAGGAATGCTTCATTATTTTGCTTTAAAATGATGTACAATTTGCAATCTTTCTTATGACATCCATATTTTTAATATCCATTCAGGGGCTCCCAACTTATACCGCTTTTTATAAAAGCTATGCTCTTCCTCTTCAAAACACGCTTGGAATCATATCGATATATTTTTTTTCAAATTTTTCATACAAATTTACACACAAAAGTTTGTATGCAGACCTATATAATAATTTTCAATTTAGGATACTTTGAAAAGCAAAAAAGATATCGATATAATTCCGAGTGAGTTTACAAGAGGAAGAGTAGTTCTTCGAAGCTCATTAATGGATTCACAAAAAAAAATATATTTCTATATAAATTTGTCCAAGATATCTCGAAAAATCGTGATTTTCGCACTTAGAAAATCTCGAAAACCGGAGCTATTTGAGAAATTCTAAGCTTGGATTCGAGTTCAGCGCGTCAAAACCTTCGGATAAGTAAGGCAACAAAATCATTGTTGCCCTGTGTTATTTTATAGTTTGTGTTTTTTTTCGTTTTTTTTTTCTTTGAATTTATCAGAATTTGACATTCGGGAAAACTGCTGACTCAGATTCGATTTTTTTTGTTGCGGTCGACAAAAATGATATTCAACCCGGAGGGATTGACTTTGAACCCGGAGACCCGGAAATCATACTCAAAACCCTGAGTCTCCGGGCGAAACCCTGAGTGTTGGCATCCCTAGGCTCCAGTGTTATGCTGACTTTGGTAAAAATGATTTTTTGGATTTTCACCAAAAAAAAAGAGGATTTTTTCAATAACACGGGTAGAAGGGAAACCGTGTTGAATTATGTTAGAACTGTTTTTGACATATTTATTTACTATTTGCAATTAGTTAAACTAACAATGAACACTATTAATTAATTAGAAAGCAAAAATTGTACACATTATTAAAAAAGTCCAATGTAAAATAATGCTCATGTTCGACTTTACACTTTGTGGTCTTTCTCGGACTTCCGCAGATATCGAATTTCAAATCAAGCGCATTCGTTCCACCTTTTCTATTACAAAATAAAAACACTTTTCAGGCTTTGTTGGGAGATATTTCATATATAGAAATCCTGTTTTTCACTACAAATTTAGTTTAGGTGCAGTTTCGTTTCATTTTGTGTTATTTCCGTGTCGTTATTGCGTAGTCGCTGCAAAACTTTCTTTCAGAGAAAATAAGAGATTCCTTCCTCAGATCACGCCAATAATGACGAAATCTATCTGGTCCTTCCAAATGAAATTTGTTTTCATCAGAAAAAATAACTTACTTCGAGAATTCATATTGCCATTGCTCAGTTATGGTCTGGAGCGTATTCAACAAAAGTTGTGTGTTCGATTTATAACTCGCAAGGTCAAGAATGAGTAGTGAGAGAGTACTTCTATGTGCTGAAAAAGTAGCCTGCTACCTCCTTTGCTTGAATCTAGAGAAAAACTCTACATTTTCTTGCAGGATAATGCTCGTATTAAAGAATAATTACATTCCATTACTTGTTTCTTTGTTTTGACCGTAAAACTAAGAAGGTGTCTTATAATTTTGATACAGTTAACAAAAATGTGTGCATTCTAATCAAAAGTAACGGCTTTTTCACGGAGGGAATTAATTTCTAAAATAGAAGTAGAATTTACGTTGAATCAAGAAATCGTAGTACGATTCTCGTCCAAACAGATTATTATTTAATTCAAACATTTGCTTTTCTTGATCCAAGAATCACTCAAAACAAATAAAATTACGAAATACTTCTTAAATCAAAGCATAATTATTAGAACTTCTGAGAATCAATCAGAATTTTTTTCTAGAATTCAGAAACAGTAACTAGAGCTTTTAAAAACTAGTAAGAAATTTTTTCTGGCGTCTAGAAATAGTTACTTGAACTTTCAAAAATAAATAACTACTCTTTTCTGAAGTCGAGAAATCATTACTAGGGGTTCTAAGATAGAACAAGAAATTATTTCTTGAATTGAGAAATAGTTAGTAGACCTCCAAAATATGAACAACCACTTCTTTCTTGAATCAAAAAAATAATGTTCGATAGCAGAAAAAAACGCGGAAAATACAGCTCAATCCGAGAAAGAATTTAATAAATCATAGAAAAGTATAAGCACGTTATGGCTATCAGATATGCTGCATTTCCAAATTTTCTTGTCTTTCCCTTTGGTTTTTCCCGTTGGAGTAATTAAATGATGAAGACAGTCAATTACTTTTATATCCTTTGTCGAAAAATATTATTTTCATTCATTTAAAAATGACATAATAATATACATATGATAGTTTCGTATTTGTACAGTAGGTGACATAGGTTTTGTTTTACAAGAAAAAAATATTTGAATCAAGAAAGTTTTAAGTTTGTTTCGATCAAAACTTAGTTCATCTAAAATTTAATTGATTAGGATCTCGTTGATTTGATTGAATTTTGTAAAAATTGTAGAAAAGGCAAGAAATTTTTACTTGTTTCAAGAACCTCACTACTGATTCAAACTCAAGCAGATAATTCGTGATATCAAATAAATAGTACTTAATATTAGAAAATTCGAATATTTCGAGTATAAAAAGTAACTAACAATATACTTCTTAATATAAGAAATTATAGTTTGTAATTTATGTGTATCAAGAAAGCGTTTCTGAATCTGAGTAAAAATTAATCAATACGATTAAAACAAGTTTAAATTAAAAACAAGTTTAAATTAAAAACAATTTGTTTGTTTTTGGATTTTCTTAGTTTGAGAAACGAAATGGATTAATTTAGAAAATATGATTTTTTCCGTGTTCCAATGCTGTGCTTAAAATATATAAAATATATATTTTTAAAGCTTATTATTTGTACATTCATTTACTATTTTTAGTTTTTGCAAAAGCATAAACAACGCAGCTTTACCGTGAGTAAAAGATAAGTTTTGAAAGTGACTTATAATTATGGCCAGTACCTTACAACCCAATAAAAATTTAATCGCCTAGTTGCATTTCAAACAAGAAAATATTTCTCTGCAGAATCTTTTTGTTTTGTTTTGGGCAGTATGCCCTCTTCTTTGGGTATAATGAAATTTTATTCCAAAAGTTATGGGCTTAATTAAAATCAAAAATGCCACATCACTCAATATGAACTCAAGAATATCTAAATCTCTCGTAAACTCTTGCAATAATGTTATTTCCAATCATTTTTGTTTTTTCGGATATAATTTACACCATTCAATCAAAGTTTATAGTTCGTAGTTCATTCAAATGCCATACTTATATTTAATTTAGGTAGGATTATCATAGATTTTGTGAAGTATTTTTTCTTCACTCCCAGAACTGTCATTTTATACCAGTATTTTCCTAGATTACTTAGTACATTTGTAAGCTACAAAACGTTTATTCAAGCAAATATGACTGCATCATTCAGTAAAATTAAAAAATACATCACAGCTGTAGCATTAATTTTGTTTGATTTTGCTTTTACTATGACTAATAAAAAAATCATATTAAACATAACATAAAAATTAACACACTTTTTATTACTCTGTGTAACTATTAAAATCTTCTATTTTTATGTTCCAATTTTATACTATAGTTAAAGAGTACCTAGTTAATTTTTGTATTTTTTGAACTTGATTAGATATTAAATTACCTATGAACTTGGTGGACATCTTAAAATTAATGCTTAAATCATTAAAAATATTTGCTACAAAGACCGTCCCACTTTTTTAAAAAGATTCACGTAGTTGAGTGACAGATTGAATTACGTATCATATATTTTGCAAAGAGTGCGCTTTAAATTTCAAACGAAAAATTAAAGCTAAGTAATTTCATAAAGAATTTTTTTTTAGTTGAATAAAAAGTTTAATCTGCAATTAATCAATATACATATTATATTAAAAATAATATTTACTTCATGTAAAGATTAAGTTGGAGGAGAGACTAGGCTCAAAACCCTACATATGTAAGAACTATGTATATCTAGAATTGTCAAAAATAAGTAATAACTACAGTGTAAGTTCTAGCCGCGGACAGCTCCCGCAGGGGTCCTCTCGTGGCCGGAAGAATTTCTTATTCTCAGGTTTTTGTTATGTTCTTAGAACTAAATACATTCCGGTGGGCGGACGCCCCTTTGTCTGTCTTTGGCATTTCATATAACAAAAAAAACTCACGAACAAGAATTGCGTGTAAATCGGTGATTCCCCTTTGTTCGCTTTGTATAGTAATGCTCGCAGGTGAGTAAAACGCAGCACTCATTCTTATGAAAACAGCTGTGCTGTGAGCAACTCTAGATATATTATCATGTATTGTTAAAAACAATAAAACGGAGGCTCATATTTTTATGTCATTTATTGCTTTGTGTTGATAGGTTGTGTCGTTTAAGATTTTTTTTGTCATTCACTGGTTTGTAGAATATATCGTTTGCTTTATGTAGAAAAGACGTGTTTCAATTTATTTCAAAATCGGGTGTCTGCAAATTCATATCAATCAATCAATGTGCTAGCTATGATTTAAAACCAAGGAATTATAATGAAACGAAAAAAAAAAAAAAAATTTGCTGCCTCAGTACAGTATTCAAGTATTATTCAGTTTTTTCTCTTTCTTGTAAAATAAAGTTATCTGGGTGGCTACGATAAATTCGTCTCACAAGAAGAACCTACTTATAGATATAGGCGATTTCAACGCTAAAGTAGGAAGCGACAATAATAACCTCAAGCACGTTATGGGTTGATATGGCGTCGGCAGCAGAAATAAAAACAGTGAACTTCTATCTCAGTTCTGCAGTGTCGCAAATTTTATGATTGGACATTGTTCCATCACAAGCTTAAACATAAAAACACGATCACCGAACAGAAAACTAGATAAACCATTTCTGCATAAAGATATCATGAAAATGACGTGAGAGTCTGGAGAAGCGCCGACATCGGCTCATATCCAACAAACCGCCGTAACGATCAAAAACTTCGCCCTGTATAAACTCAAGGATTCCTGGCTTCGGGAAAATTTCTTTGACGAAGTAACCCGAGCTTAACTTTATCTGAATGTCAAAACATTAAGTCGTGATTTATAACAGAGAGTGAGACCGTACTTGGCCTTACTCCACGGAGCGGAAATTCTTGGATGAGCATCGCTACCTAGGATATCATAGAAAAAGGAGAGCAATATGGAAGCAAAAGTCTTGCAAAAAGGATAATGAGAAATATTCAATGGCCTCGCAGACAATGCCCAACAAGCTGCACAAATCAGAGATCTTCGTACCGTTTACGAAATAACTCGGTAACATATTCAGACAAAATTAGACAGTCAAAAGTAAAAGCAGGAGCCTTTTGACAATTACAGATGAGTAGACTTACTTCGTGCTCGTCTTCATTAGCGGATATAATAAAGGTCATCAAACCTCACAAAAAACAACAAAGCAGCGGGAGCAGATCGTATAGTTGCCAAAATGTTGGAATCTGCCCCAGAGTTTACCGCTGAACTTGTGACCTTTTCTTATTCAAGTTCGGGTAGAAGACGAATATCCGAAAACTGGCTCATAGGAACCTTAGTGAAAATGCCTAAAAAAGAGGACTTATCATTATGCCAGACCTATATGGTCATCATGGTGTCATGATGTCATGTCATGATGTCTTATCCCAAAACAACCGGCTGAATTTCACCCGAACAGATCGTGTTTTAATCAAAATAATACCCTTCGCATTATCATGGAGCAGAAAATTTAGTGGCAGGCTTCCTTACATCTAACTTTCATCGACTAAAGTATTGCTTTTGATTACATCGACCGAAATTGCATCAAAGATGCATTAACAGACGAGGTGCAGCACCTATGATTATTGATCTCATCAAGACTCAATATTTATGTTTCAAATGTAGAGTCTTTGCAACTGGAAACATTCTAACTCTTTTGAGTCCGTCTCAGGTATATTGTTTCTGACAGTACTTGACGATGTTTTTAGCAGAGCCCTAGACTCAACAAACCGCGGCATTCAAGAAAACTCATTGCTATCAAATCTTCTTCGGAAGAAGTAGGTCTGAAAATCAACACCCGGTGCCAGCAATAGCTTCATGATAGGCAAATCCAGAATAAAATTAGTGAATAAATATAGTTGACTGGGTAGCGTGATAACATTAAAGACATAAATGTTTCGTAATATCTGCCAATCTTTGTTCCTATCAACGACAACGAAGCTCAACATTTTTGAGTCAAACGTGTAGCCAGTTCTTTTGTGTGGCTGTAAAACTTGGCTTACCAACAGCGCCGTGATTGCAAGTGTTCACCAACAAATGTCTTCGCCGAATCCTGAAAATGTGGTGGCCTAGGACCAATACCAATACTGTTTCAAAAGAAATGCAATTTATATGAAGAGTATGTTCGATCCTTCAGAATGCTAAAATGTTCAAAATAGTCGCGAGTCGCCAAAGTTCTTTCAAGGTTAATTTTGTTTGCAAAAGAAGCTTCGAAAAATTTCAACACAATCAGCGGTTTTCCGATTTCGGAAGCTTACCCGGGTAATTCATCAAATAAAATTCATAACAGCGATATCGTAGTAAAGGAATAAAAATATCTTTCATCATTAAGTTACTCATTAATTGGCAACACTACTGAGGTTGACGTCGTAGTTACGCTGCTTCGAAACAAATCACATAAGCTTTTTGTTGTTGTTGTTTGTCTGTCCTGATGGCGCCAGTGACGTGTGGCAGTGCAGAAGGCGCTTATCGTTGCTTGCCAAAAGAGTTGCCATACTAAACGATTTCCGAGTAGGAATGGTTGAATAATAGAATGTAGAAAGAGTGATGTTGTTGTTATTTAATCAAATCTATAGTTAGTAAATTTTAATCTGAAAATAAAATATGAATATGCACAATTCATTCTCTTTGTTTCTCTTGCTTAATTTTTTGTTTTATTGATGCTCTCTTTTCTTCTCTCTTTTATACAATTATGTACATACATAAAATGCGATTTATTTCCCTTTGCATTGTGAATTTTTGTTTTTTTTTTTCATTTTCTTATTTTGTTTTGTTTTAAATCCGCGTGATTTATTTTAATAAACGAATGAAAACAAAATATCCATCACAACAACAATATTATTGAAAATTAAAAACGAGTGCATTTAAATAAAAAAATCAACAACAACAAGTAAAACAATGGAAAAATAACGACATAAATAAAAATAATGCGCAAATTGCTTTTTCTATTTTCTCGTATTGTCTTATTTGTAATTATTTGTCTAGTTCAGTGACTTTCAATCTTTTTTGAAAATGCAACCATAAAATGACAGAATTAACACGAGGCAATAGCTTGGTGGTGAACGACTTAGGGACGGTTTCACAGTGTTTAGTTAAACAATTAGTTAACTTAACTAATGTCTGTTAGTTAACTACCAAATTTAAGTTGTTCAGTTTCACAGTCCATTGGTTAACTAATGATAGTTTTTTGTACAAAATTTGGCATCACTGCACAAAACATTTGTTTTTCATTTGACATTTCATAGTTTGCGAAATGGAATCAACAAGAACTTCTAAATTTTCGGCAGACGAAATGAATTGCTAATTTGAGTTGGTCGGCAACTTTGAAAACATCATCGAATGCAAAAAAAAACGATAAAGTAAGTTAAGACGAGTAGGAAAAAATATGGGGGACCATTGTGGACGATTTTAACGGCTTGCAAGGAACCTACCGAAAGTAATATGGACGGGATCTTAATACTTTTTTTCGACAAGCAATTGCAATATTCCATACTACTTCAATATCTGAATCACTATGAACTTTGCAATCCCAATTTGAATCCATATTTACAGTAGGTGGCCAAATTAATGGGGACAGTACTCAAATTTTTGTATTTTCTAGTTTAACCAAGTTTTTTGAGCATATAAATTAGTTTTCATAAAGTTTATTAATTTGCTTTTGCTGCTGGTATCATTATTGTTGTATTTGATAAGCGGCAACATTAGTAGTCTGCGTCATCTACTAAATAAGTGAGGTTAAGTGAGATTACTTCTTATTTGGTAAAACGTGCTGTTGTAGTTTAGTCGTTTAAAGTTTGAATAAATAATTTTTTGTCCGCCTTACCTGTCCGTAATGTTCAAAATGTAAATAATGGTTCTTATTTATTTAGTTTTACTAAGTTTCATGAATTAATTTATATTTGGACAACGGTATTGAGGTGTATCTTCAAAAGTGTTTCTTATTTGAATGGACAAGTCTTCAGACACGTGTATAAAAAAATATAGAGAAATACAGACGTAATTATGTAACTCATCATATCCCCAGAGAGACATAGCTACACTTGCAGGTGTTTAAAAGTCCGTTTATAACCGTATTAAAAATAGTAGATCAAAACGAGCCTTTGAACGCAAACGGTGTAGGGAAATGTGGTAGAAAAAGAATCAACACAACTCGTACCGACCGTAAAACTATGGACATCTGCCTCAAAAATTGTAAGAAAAGTATGGCTCACTTAACTACGATGATAAACGACAGGGAAATTATCGTCTCCAAAGGGACAGGTCGGCTGCATTTGACAGAATAGAACCTGATCGCTTGTCGTCCAATCAAAAAAAGGTGCCTGACCAATGCCATGAAGAAGAATCGACTGCAATTGGCCAATTAACACTTAAAAATGACTGATGCGTAATGGAATCGAGTACGTGCTACCTCTTAAAATAGAGTAGTTCGTAAACTACTGATTCTTATTTTAATAATCGTGTTTTACAGGTATACTTCTCTGACGTGTCAAAATTCCAACTTTTGATTGACAAAATTAAATTTTTCCGACGATGCCCTAGAGAGCAGTTCCACCTCGACAGCCTTGTAGAGAGGGCTAAGCACCTGGCTAGCATCATAGTGTAGCCTATGATCTCAGCCAAAGGTATGGGACTCCTATACGTCGTGGTAAGGACCATAAGGCAGAACCAACTCAAGCGAGTACGAAGAACTCGCCTGCTGTCACAGCTCGAAGAATGGTTCCCTGGTGACGAGAGTACATTTTTATGCACGATTCGGCACCATACCACAAAGCCACGAGTGTAACTATAATTCTAGCTGACAAAAATATTAGCTATTTGCCTTGGCTGGGCACTCACCTGACTTGAACCCCATTGAGAACATGTGGGAGCTAACCAAACGGCCAATCGTCAAAGAAGTGAATACCATCAAGCGGAAGTTGATTGAAGCAATCGTCAGAGAATGGCATCACAACACCGAACTCCAACAACATCCAAATAAATTGGATACAGAGAATGCCCGATGCATACAAGCCATCATTGCAGCTATTGATGGAATCACCAAATACTTTAATTATTTACATAAAATTTTCAGAGAACGTAAATATTACTTTTACGAAAAAATAATTGAATGTACACTACGCAATATGTTGATTTTATTATCTTAATAGAATATAAATTTTTACATTAATAATTAATATCTTATTTCAAACTAAAATTAAACCATTATAGTTCACTTTTATGTCGAATTTAAGTTAAAAATATTCAAAAGTAGACATTTCTGCTTGCTTTTGTAACATAATTAAAATGATTTCGTGTTAAACCTTTTTTTGAAGAATATTCTGGTTTTTGGGACACATATGTCCCTTGGTCCTCAAAGAGTTAAGGACTAATCCAAAGATAATTAACGCTCTACAAAAAGGTATGATGACAGAGTTTATGCTGGAGCATCAAAATTTTTCAAAAAACTGTCTGCCAAACTGCACGCATGGGAAAGTCATGTCCCAAAGGCTTTGGGAGGAGCTAACTAAAAATTTAAATGCTGCAGGCCATCCCATCTTTGGGCACAATTTGGTTTCAATTTCACACACAACATTTGCAACGATATTGCAGAATGTGCTTTGGCACTTTCCAACTAAATAATCATTCCCTACTGTGTGTTGAAAGCTTCCGCCGGCCAATAGTGCAAGTGTGTGTTACTGCTAGCTGAAGCGTTGGCGGCACTGCTGTGGATAAATGACCACTGAAGTTAAGCTGCGAGAGCACATTATTAAAAGCTTATTTGATTAGCCTAAAACTTTTCTAAATCTGCAAATAAATCACTTTCAATATATATCCATGTATTTTTAACTTGTATGTGTCTTACGCTACTGTTCATCCGTATGTCACGGCCTTTCTCCTCCGACTCCGAATAACAAAATAACACCAGATTAATTTTTTTAAGCCCGAATCTTACCAAATGCACTAAATACAAATTGAAACTTTGACGTACTCTGTCATATGACAATAAAAGAAATCGATAACTTCGTCGTCAAATTTCGTCTCGTTTCGAATCGAGTGCCTCGATCCAGCAACTCGTTTCGTTTCGAAATTTTATTCGATACGATTGCTTACTCCATAACGACTTAAGCGATTCGGCCCCTGTTTTCATTTTGCCCAGTGTAGCTTGTCACTTCACCGAGCACTTTGAAGTTATATTTTGATTAATTTTTGCTCGAACTTCTGTAGATTTACACAAAATCGTTAAGTGCTCGGTGCCTGCCACCCTATTCTGAGCAGAACTACTAAATATAGACATAATTTTTTTTTTTTAGTTTAGCCCAGTGTAGCGTACCATCGAACACTTACCAATTGTCAGGCTTTTTATATTCACTTTTTTAAGCTCGATTAAAAAAAATATGCTTCTGACGTTTTTTCTGTTGGTCTACTAGATTTCTGGTAATAAAGTAATTTATACAAAAACCTTAAAAATAATGCGATGTATATATACTTCGTTTTGTGTGGATTGAAATGTTGCTGAATTTCCACATTTTATTGAGCTGTGCAAAGACACTTACGCCTATACTTTTCGTCTTCTGCTTCCAACATCTACATATATGAAATTCTATGTAAAACTTCCATTCTCGGAAGACCTCCATAACTCACCTCATGGATGCGCTCTTCGCATGATCTTAGTGTAAAATTTGATTGGTGGTGAGAGGTTGTAGTTGCGAACGACGTGAACCTATAAGTAAGTTTGATTGATTCCAAACCAGAGCTGAGCATTTTTAAACCGGTTCTTTTACTGTCTAAGCGACCGGAGTTACTAATTTAAGCTATTTAGAAATCCTCACATATTCTATTCTATTCTATTCTATTCTATTCTATTCTATTCTATTCTATTCTATTCTATTCTATTCTATTCTATTCTATTCTATTCTATTCTATTCTATTCTATTCTATTCTATTCTATTCTATTCTATTCTATTCTATTCTATTCTATTCTATTCTATTCTATTCTATTCTATTCTATTCTATTCTATTTTAAAATAGTTGAGTTTAAAATTAATTTTTTTTTATGGCTGTCCAAGCCAGCACGGATGAATGATTCTGTAAGAAGACTTGTGGATAGATATTCGCTTCAAAAGATGTGAACAAAAGTTATACAACTTTATTGTTGTCCTGAATTATTGCGCGATCTCGAATGTAATTTTTATTCTGCGTTTTACTTTTGGCTCGACGTGAATGGTTAATGAAATTTCCTGACACTTTTTTCGTAATGCTGTAAAGTTTCTGAGGTGTGGATAGTGACAAAAATTTTCGTAACTTTTTCCAAGTTTTTTATATTTGCATTCACCTATAATTTTGATAATTACGACGTCTTAATGTGACGAACAAATCAAAAAAGTTTTTACTTTTTGAATCTTGGAAATGCTACGAAAATTAAATGTGTTCTTTCGGGGTCTCGACCAAGACTTTAAAGAACGCTGGAGCTTTTAGCTGTTTTTTATTTATTTATTTATTTTGTTCTCCCTCCCAAATCAGAGAAGCGAAACTCCGATTGCAGTTTCATTTTGTTGTTGTTTTTGTTTATAACTTTTTTTTTCTTCATCGTCATCTTTGTTGTTATTGAAAAAATTTATTGTTAAGTGTTTAGAATAGAAAGAAACAACAACATTACAACGACAGTGTTGGCTGTGGCAGCGGTATCTTTGACATTTTTGTTTTCACTTTTGTTTTTATTTTTATTTTTTGCGCTTCAAGTTGTTACGGTTATCTTTTGGTTCAAGCTGCGCAGTTTAAGCAGAACAGCCGCCCCGACTTTCGCAGTTGATTTACATAGATGTCAACGGCTACGCTGGCGTTAACTTTGTCTTGTCATTAAGTTAGCCATGTTTAACTGAGTATTTCAATATAAAACATAACCATAATTTTAACAGTAGGATAAATTTAAAATGCGGAATTTTCGAAAGCGTAGTAAAAATAATTATATTATATGTATATATACATTAGGGTGATTCAAATTTTTTATTTTTTGTTTTTTTTTAAGGTGCTGTTGCTTAAAAAGTAAGTTTATGATATGAAGAAAAAGCTCACGAAAATTCAGCTCTGTAACTCAATTTTATAAGGTGGCGCCGGAGCCTGTTAGTTTTACATGTAAATTGTATGGAAAAATTATTTTTTTCAAAAAAGGTGTCTAAATGAATAGGTGATTAGTGCTGTTGAGCTGAAAAGGGTCGTTTTTCGATGTAATTTTTTACGCTGAATCCGAATCTGGCCTCAGAATTGACCCATCATGTCGGAATCCTGAAATATTTGAGGCTAAGTACCTAAAACATGATGTTTTTTGTCTACTTTCGAGGCCATGTATAGGATTTAAAGAAAGTTGATCAGCTTATTTTTAACAAAAGCATCATTTAGTACCATCCTTGCCCTTTAAAATGAGCTATCAAGTGGTGATCTGTGATGCTTCCTTGCAAAGTTGCAGCCATTTCAAGGTGACATGAATTTGAAACCCGTTGGTTAATATTGTTGGGTTGCAACCCATTGTAGGGGATCCAATTCATGTCACTTTAAAATGGCTATAACTTTGCAAGGAAACATCACAGATCACCACTTGAAAACTCATTTTAAAGGGCAAGGATGGTACTAAATGATGCTTTTGTTAAAAATAAGCTGATCAACTTTCTTTGAATCCTATACATGGCCTCGAAAGTAGACCAAAAACATCATGTTTTAGGTACTTAGCCTCAAATATTTCAGGATTCAGACATGATGGGTCAATTCTGAGGCCAGATTCGGATTCAGCGTAAAAAATTGCATCGAAAAACGACCCTTTTCAGCTCAACAGCACTAATCACCTATTCATTTAGACACCTTTTTTGAAAAAAATAATTTTTCCATACAATTTACATGTAAAACTAACAGGCTCCGGCGCCACCTTATAAAATTGAGTTACAGAGCTGAATTTTCGTGAGCTTTTTCTTCATATCATAAACTTACTTTTTAAGCAACAGCACCTTAAAAAAAACAAAAAATAAAAAATTTGAATCACCCTAATATACATATGTTTCAGTGATAAAATGAATGGTTCCCATTGAGTACTTCTTATTAACAGAAGTGTAAAATTTTTCGAAAACTCCGCTTGCAAATTTGAAGAAAAATTAATTTTTTTTAAACTTTTTTGGCCACTGATGAAAAGACCCAAAATTTTGTCCACCCCATCATATCCACTTTAAAACTAAAATTATAATCACATTTTTTCCGATCATTTCCATTAAAAACTCAATGGAATAATATTTCAAGTAGTAGGGCTTTTTTGCAGAAGTCATCCCTCCTTTAACTTAACTCACCTTACACTATCGCAAATTAGGGAAAGAAATTTGTATGAGAAGAAAATTCTTAAAAAAAGACATTCTATCTTGTTTGAAATGTCTCTGGAATTGAGAAATGTCGTCATTCATTTAACGAGAAATTTTACCTTTTCGTTCACAAAATTGCTGATTTTTCTTTTAAATTGACTGCCCCCACAAGATTTTTGAAAAAGGGTCTATTAACAAAGTAATATACGAATATTTTAAAGTCGATAGTTTGACGAAAGATTATAAAAAACACATATTTTCCATATCATTTTTAAATGATAGTTAAAATAAATTTTAAAAAAAGTAGATGTTAATTTTAAAATGTAAAATTAATCATTTTAAAACTTGAACTATTCATGTTTAAATAAAAATTTTAAAAAATTCATGAAAAAGCGTTTCTGCTAGTACTTAAACTCGCTCGCATAGTGATTTTATAATGTTCATATTTAAGAATGCAGATTTTTAAAAATGAATTGAAAATATTCGAACGAAACGTTCAGAGAGGGAAAATAGCGCCAAACGTTTAATTTACTGTGCTTATGTCTTTCGTAATACATATACAGTATTGGCCAAAACTTAAGCACCCCCTTAGTACATAATTTTTCAAATCATAATTTTTTATGAAAACATCGTTTTTTAAACATATTACGTATTTATTTTATTTATTTATACCTTTATTATTGACAAACACAAATTAAAGAAAAATCTGCGTCTCATAAATAAAAAGTTAACATCAAAGGAACATTTTAAACCCGAAAACTGAACGGACAAAACGAATTCATGGTAAATAAAAACTTTTAAAATTAGTACTTATTTGCGAACACTTTATTATGGACGACTCGCGCACCTTTTTAAGGCATAGAGGATATTAAATTATTAATGATGTCCTGCGACATCCCACCCCAAGATATTTTTAAGGATTGAATAGATCTTCCGTGGTTTTGCAATTTTTTCTGTTGATATTTTCACGTTAACAATGTCTGATGGGATCTCAAAAAGATTCAGGTTAGGGCAGGCCAACCAAAAAATCCTATCCTAAGCCAGGCCTTACAAGCACTAGAGGTATATTTTGGACCGTTGTCCTGCTGCAACTCCACTTAAGTGGCATCGTTACTTCGTTTTACTTGCAAATTTTCGCGAATGCGATGAGATGGGATGGTTTTTCTTTATGATTTGAATATTTAAACAAAGATTCTGAAATAAACTTGAAATAAAACGCACTTTTGAAACAGATTTGGAGTAATGTCACCATTACAAGAAATTGTGTAAGAACATTTCTATTTGTGGCACCAGAGATTAATCCAGAGCATTGAAATGCATTTTATTTAAAATAACTATAACTTAATTTTGCAAAATATTATAGATATAGTTTTTGATGTAAAAAAAAAAACCTCTCTGTGAATGTACTGCTTCGCGAAACATTAACCCAACAGCAAGATATAAACTGACTAAAAATTGCCTTCTTTACAACATATATTAAATGTAAAGTCAGAAAATGCAACCGTAGCTAAAATTTTTTTTGAGAATTTTTGAGAAACTTTTACCTCTTCCCATTCAAGTTCGTTACACATCAGACTTCATTGAAACGGAAAATGTAAGGATTTGTGACTTCGTCTTAAAGTAAGGACAAACTATCTAAGAATTTTATAGAAAAAATTAATTTACGCATCTTTAAACCGAGGTGATAAAAAGTACTGACCCTTCAAAAGGTTGGAAAAATTGAAAACATCGCAATTATAATGTGCGATATCTCTGAAAGAAACCATCGTATCGAAAAGTTTTAAACAAAAAATTTATACAGGTGTACTTTGAACAATTCTGTGGCAAAAAGCAATAACAGCTTAAGTCTAAAATTGATATTTCGAGAAAATACGGTTCAAAGTCTTAAACGAATTTTTGATAAAAGCTGCAACGCATTTTGAAAAAAAAAATTGCAAATAATAATCGGCTATTAAATATATGAGCAATGTAAATAAATTTAACAAATATTAGAAAATTATTTATTGACCAAGTATTTCATAAAAACCTGATATTAGCGATTGTTGCAAAATTACTATCAACATTCAATGGCTCTTATATCGACTTAAGCTTTTATTGCAGCATATTTCCACGTTAATTTCTTTTTATATGTTGATTTAAGTTATTGAAATTGTACCAATTTAACAAAATATTCAACCAAAAAACTCTGAAATAACAACTTAATTTGATATAAGCTTTTTCAAAGAAACAAAAATGTATGTGGACGCAATTCATTCATTCTGAGTTAAGCGAATACGTTTATTGAAATAACTTTTTTTTTTTTAAATAGTACAGACTCTCGAATTTTACCTAAATATGCAGTGGTGGTAATCATAACTCAAATCCTTCTTATGTCAACTTAAGCGGTTATTGCTTTTTTCTACAGAATTTTTGCTCGGGGCAAATAACAATCTGCCACCCCTATATTTGAACACCGAATGTATAAATAGCCACATATCCACAAAAAAACTTAAATTTTCGTAAAAAAAAGTTTAAATGTACTAAAAATAAACAAAATGCAAAAAAAGTCATTCGGATAAAATTTTGAAACTCAATTTTGATTAATTGCAAATTTTGACGACCATTTTGACGCTTCCAAATCTTTGCGCCCAGGGCAACGCCCTCGCCAGTTACGCCACGATTTCTTGAATAAAAATCAGTTAAAGTAACATAATTTCAATTATTCCTCAAAACAGACTTTTATTCATGTTTCAAGTTACGATATTTCAGAATACTGACGCGGTTCAGTCTTGTCAGCAAAAATGGATATTCTTTTTTGCAAGCAATTGTTTTTCAATACAAATTTAACTCGTTTCGAAAAGACTTAGATTTTTGAAAACTCGTATATTGCAGCCCATAAAGAGATAAAATACGGCGATAGCTCTATTTTCTCACAACAACCAAAAATATCTCTTAAAACTCATTCTCATCTGTTTCAATTCGTCCCATTGTGTCTGACACAGTTTGATGTGCGCAATTGAACGGATGTGCTGAGCTAAATGGTAAAAGAGCTTACAGTTGGAAAGTGACTATAATGAGTAATAAAGTTAGCTGTTGGTTTATGTCTTCGCTCAAAACTTGAGTAAAAAGCAAAAGCTTTACTTCATTAAGAAAAAGCTTTTCAATATACCATACTTATGTAAGGTACAGATGGCAGTGATATCGACTTTTGCCATTGCTGTTAACAGTTCTTATGAAAACTTTCAAATGCTCATAAGCCCTAATTGTGGTTTCATGAAAAATCGTGATTACGAAAGATTATTGTTTTGGTATTGTTTTTACTTTTAAGTTCCTCAATTTTCTATAAACTTAATTTTAATTTTTCTCTATTTTATTTCAGGTAAGTGATGAAACTTCCAAATAAATTGGACAATAAATTAGTCTACATGCGCACAGTGAGTAAACGATATTTAGTATATTAGATAATTTCTTTATTTAAGCAGAATAATTTTTGTATGTTTTTTTATTTTTGATGGTAAAACATGTATTAATGTTAGGTGTACAGATTTTTGCAATTGCTTTTGACCACATTTATGGTAAATTATCAGTGATTCCTTGAAACCAATTATTAGCTGTCGTATTGAACGTAATAAAGGAAAATTTCGGAAAAGAAAAAAAATCGTCTCAATTTCTTTGACAAGTAATAGCTGTTATTTTTTTTATCTCGGATAAGTAGAAGCTGGTTTGCTGGTAAAAAAAAAAAATTCAATCAACAACCCATTTGGAAAAATGACCTTGGAAACTTAAATGGACGCTGACTATTGTGTCAATTTTAAATATATATGGGTATTTCCGCCAAAAAGCCAACCGTGACAGAAGAATTAAAAGTTATTATAAAAGCGTTACTATCTGATATTATTTAAGGAAAATATTCAAATTTTGTTAATTTAAACAATTTACACCAGAATTCATTTATCACATTGAGCAAACCACCTGCAAACTTGCATAAATGCAGTTTCTTTTTTTTTTTGTAATATTGAATAGGATTTTGCCTTAAATATTTAAGTGTGTAAGAGAGGTGATACATGATGATAGTCTTTCCGAAAAATCTCTTTTCCAACGTCAATTAGCTAAAAACAATGCAAGAACATCAAACCAATCTCTATTAACTGTAAAATTTTAACTTGCTTAAGTTTATGTTCTAAAGTCACAAATAACATAGAAAAACATCATGTGTTCTCATTTCGAAGTTGATAACAGCAGCAAGTGTGTCAAAATTTTTGCACGAATAGAGTTTCATGCAAATAATTAAAAAAAAAAAACGAGTGCAAAAATAATAAACTTTTAAATTTGTGGAGCTTTTTGAAGTTGGTCATGTACGAAAACATAAGTGTAATAAATAGGCAGTTCAAAACGGTTAAACCACTTTTTCACAGCCATAGCACAACATAATCGCATAATTTTTTTTTTGTTGGAAAGTTTGTGAAGAGAAGGAAGGACATGTTTACTTTTTTTCAATAGTAGGCGGTGCCACGCCCCTAACGGGAAAAACATTTCCACGGCTAAACTAATGGACCGATTTTGATGAAATTTTTCTTAAAGATAGATTGAAACCTAAGAAAGATTTTTAGAAACTCTGAATCCTTAAAGCGGGCGTGGCATTGCTCCAAATGGGGAAAAACGGTATCACGGTTGTGCCACTACACTGATTTTGATAAAATTTGGTATGAAGATAGATTGAAACTTGAGTAAAAATATTTTTTTTTAAGTGAGCAGTGCCACGCCTCTTACAGAAAAAACGTTTTCACAGCAAAAATACAAGTTTTATATTCTTGTAAAGAAAGTGTTCGCTGCTTCTACGATTTGTCGTACTTCTTTTAATTGCATTTTACTTTCATCGTCCAATTGTTTTAAAACAGTTACACATATGCGTAGACCTTAAAAACAATAGCTCAGAATAACAAAGCAATGAAGAGAAAGATCACTTGTCATTTACTTGTAAAAACGTGTTTAAGTCTTAACCTGTAAAATTAGTTGAAAACGGCATACTAGAAGTAATAGCTTTAAATATCGTTTCTCTATTTACAGGTATATTAAATTAATCTATAGTATAAGAAATAAAGATTGTAATAAAATAACTCTATTTACAGAGAAACTTATCTTAGTTTTATTTCTCTATGCTGTGATTGCAGACACATTATATTCTTTTAAGAAAAATATCTACTCGTTCCTCTTTTCTTTGTTAAAATTAATCTCACTAATTGATTTCGTAAATATGAACATTAAACTTGTTTTTTTGATGTTATTATTTACATAAATATTAAAGAAGTTTTGAAAAATTGCCCAAGTGAACATAAACGGGAAAATATGTCCCGTTCGAATGGATTATTATGCGTTGTAAGAAAAAAAGTAAATAAGATTTTTCAATCAAACGAAATCTATTAAAAAGTTACATTATTCCATAACATTTTAAAATTAGTCACATTAAAAAATGTTTCCAGGTTTCGCTGACTTCTGCTTTTCTGTAGATGGCCATGAAAAACACATCCGTTTTTTGTCCCGTTCGAATGGCTTTTTTATTGCCTCTGCCTTGAAACCAGTATTACGTCTGGTATCAAATTTACCACTCAATATAGTGCTATCAAAGGCATATTCCTTAAAGTAACAGAAAAAAATAAAAGTGTTTTACTTTGACTTTTATTCCACTTTAAAAAAAAACTCCCGTCCCGTTCAACATGAGAGAAATGCCCATATGTACATACATATAGCCTTATTAAATGTTTTTTGTGTAATTTTGGAGAACTTTTTTTTTGCAAAAAATACATAAAACTTAAAAAAATTTGATTGCGTTCTTTTTTATTTCGATTTTGGCCGTGAGAGAAAGTCTGTTAATAAACAATGTACTTACTAATTTGTGTCTTATGGTAAGTGGGCAAACATTTTTGGACGATTAATTTAGGTTTTTGTGTTTTCTGTCATGAAATTTTACCTTCGGAAAATTCTTCTATGAAATCTTGGTTTATTTAAAGTAGGAAATAATCAGTGGCGTACCGTTTTCGTTTCGGGTTTTGCCCGAAAACCCTAGCAAAATGGGGTAAAAGACGAAAACACCAGGTGAAAAAAATTTTTCCAGAATAAGTGTTTTTTTTTTTTCGAAAATTCATAGTTTACAGCAAACTTTATCAATTAATAATTTATATACAATTTTAGGTTTTTACTTGTACTTTTCAAAAAAAATACTGCTTTTCGAAAAAACAAAAAATTTCCGCAAAAATTTTGCGAATTGAAAAATAGTTTTGCACTTTTTTTTAAAATGCGCATTTTTAAAATTTTGTTTTTTTTAAAAACTTTGACTTGTTCTGCGATTAATGCCGCAAGTTTAACCGTGGGTAAAAAATAGTTTATATTATTTTTTTAATTAAAAAAAAATAAAAGAGCTAAAATTTTGTAAATTTAAATATATTTTTGGTTTTTTTTTTTTGAAAAACCCATTTCTTAATATTTTTATAGTAAACTTCAGATTATAGCTCAATTCGAAAGCTTCAAAATACATAGACATACACCCAACATACCCGTGTATCCCATACATTTTATATGAGTGTTTTCAATTTTTTATGTAATTAATAGTTTTTTCTATTTATAGCGATTATAGATTATGCATATTAGGGTGGTTCTTAAGAAAAAAAAATTGGGAACGGTCCCTAAATCGTTTCAAAATAGGATAAAAAAGTTCAAAAATTAATTTAAAATGTTTATCTTTAACCCCTACGAACCCTATTTCAAAGTGAAATTCGACCTCTTTTAATTGGTTTTTTTTTTGCGAAAATCAAATGGGAAGCCCTGAATCGGTTCAAAATAGGGTAACAATATTTTTCAAATTAATCTAAAATTTTTATCTTTAACTCCTACGGACCCTATTTCAAAGTGAAGTTTGATCTTTTTTATTTGTTTTTTTTACGAAAATCAAATGGGACCGCCCCCTAAATCGGTTCGAAATAGGGTAACAAAATTTTTAAAATTAATCTAAAATTTTTATCTTTAACCTTTACGGACCCTATTTCAAAGTGAAATTTGACCTAAGCTGCCATTTTTTAAAATTTTTTTTTTGTAGAGAGGCTTTTAATTTTAAGGAAAAATATATCATCAATATATGACATCAATATATTTAAAATCTGTTCAGGAGTTTCCAACTTATAATGATTTTTAGAAAAGCCATATCCGGAACTTCACATGACTATATCTCGAAAACTAGATCCGAACGATAATTTTTTTTAATATATTCTTTCTTAAAATTAAAAGCTACTTAAGAAAATAGTTCAAAAAAATGGCGGCTTATGTCAAATTTCATTTTGAAAACGGTCCGTAGGGGTTAAAGATAAAAATTTTAAATTAATTGTTAAAATTTTTTTGCCTATTTCGAACCAATTGAGGGGCGTCCCATTTGATTTTCGCAAAAAAAGTACAATTACACATTACACATTTTACTTACTACAAACATTTTGTTCGTTTGCTTCTATTTCTTAATTTGCATCTCGAGAACGCCCCTCCACACAAAAAAAAGGTACAAAAATCGTGAATTTCATACCCGATTATCTCAATTACAAATAATACTAGGGCAAAATCCTAAAAGCACTTTTATTGTAGGACATCGATACTCCAATAATGCAAAATTTCAGCCAAATCGGAGCCATACAATTTTTTCACCTGATGCTTTCGTGTGTTTTACCTGGGGTTGCCAGATGGTCTGGATTCGCCTGGATTGTCCAGATTTTTAGTCTCAAGTCCAGAGTCCCAGCAAACAGAAACATGTCCAGATGAAATTCTAACAACCGTACCAACCTTGCCGTTAACGAATCATTTGCAGAAAATGCGTTTACAACAATTGGCAGACACAGATTTTCGTAGTGCAGGCGCTTGGGTGGCTATAGTAAAAAGCAAAATAGTATCAGGCGTGGCAGGCAGTCCAACCGCTCAAGACACAAAATTGGATTTTATAGTTTTTGCTGAAGTAGCTGTGGAAAAACATTTGCTATGCAACATAATCGCAGTTGATACAAACGAAAAACTGTTATCGCTGTTGAAAAAATTCTCTTATTTAGTTATTAATATTATGAGCTCTCCTTGCACCAGCATTTTCCTTTGATGTACCTGCAACTATTAATCCTGTTTGAAACCAAAAAAAAATGTTTTTGTATCACCCTACTGTACATATGTACATACATATAGTATGTATGTACCAGAGAACTGCAGTGAGCCACTCAGCATGTGAGCGATTCATGAATCTGTTGAAATTTTCTGGACATTCACACAAATTCACCGCTCACAGAAAATGTTGTTTTACTGAATTGTTATGTATGTATGTTCTTCTGAAACTAGTTTTCACTTTTAGTCATTATCCAGAAAAATCAAGATTTTTGCTTCAAGTGTCCAGAAAAATCCAGATTTTTTTTTGTTTTTGTTTTAAATGTCCAGAAGCTCGTTTCTGTAAAAAAATCGGCAAGTTACCGATTTGTGTGACGTCAAACTGTTTCGATCCTGAGTTACCGATTTCGTGACAACTGATGTTTCTGTACGTTCAAATCGTTAAAAATTTGGTCCGTGATGGAAAATAACACAAATTGAGAAGAGGCGTTGTGAAATTGAATCAAATAACATCTGTTTATTTACATTTGTTTGTTTACTTTTCAAATTTTATTTGGAATTATTTTCAGAAACGGAAATAATTTGACACTTAGTGATGTGAAATGAAAAGTAAACATATATTTGCAACCGGTTACTTTTGCGTTGCTTTAACAAATATTTTTTTTTGTTCAAGTTTCTGACTGTTATGTATAGACGTTTTAGTTTTAAAACACATTATCTTGGAAACTAAAATGTTCTAAAATAAACAAAAAGATTATAATCAGTAAAAAATTCAACTTCAGCTAAAGTACTCGGTTTTAAAAATTTATATTGAGTACTTGTTTCTTCATATTTACACAACATTACTGACATTTTTTAGAATCGGTAAAATTCTCACTTACTGGAGCGTCAGTGACAAAACTGACATTTTAAATCGATTCACATTTCTTACAGAAAAACTTTTTGAAAAGGTTCTATTGGAATGAAATTGGAGAATGTGACAACTTATCGATTTGAAACGAAAAAATTGAAACCGAAGTCGATTCAAATATTTACAGAAACAGTGCAGGTGAGAGTGACGTCAAATCGGTAATAAGAGTCGGTAACTGCGATCGTTACGAGTTACAGAAACGAACTTCAGGTGAAACACAATTTTGATCTGGCAAGCCTAGTTTTACCCCATATGTAATTTACATTAAAATTCACATTACCAGGACCATTTTTCCGCCCCAAAGCGGTTGCGCCCAGGGCGACCGCTCCCTCGGTTCCCCTTTAGGTACGCTACTGGAAACAACTACCAATATCTAATATTCACATTAGATAATATTTTGCAAGCTTTGTTTTAACTTTTTCATTTTTGGGAAATCGGCTTATTTATTTTGAAAAAAAAAAAAAAAATTATTTGTATTTTTAAAGTAATTTTTCTATTTTAGAGGTTAACATTTTTTCTTGAGCAATATTACCACCACCTCACCTCCCCAAACAACCATAAAGTTGGCAAGTGTGTGTGAAACTTTTTATAGAAAAGAAAAGATTCATAGGAAAAAGCAAATTCGATTCAGCGAAAGTGTAGAGATGAAGTTAGAAATTAGTATTGGATCCTAATGGTTTAAAGACCAACTACGACCACGAATTTAGCTAACAGCTGGTATCACAGCATGGCAGTGAATGCCCAAAATTTATTTTACTCGAAAATGAGTTAGGCAGCACATAAAAAGGTAGCAAATGTCATTTAATAACAAATATCAATAACAACTGCAACATGACGCTTGAAATGAGCAATAACTATTGCATCAACTATTGGTTTTGCTGTTGCAATGCAACAAAATACCTGGTAACTAAAGCGTGTGATTATCCAAGTGCTGTTACAACAACTCCGCCTGAAGCATCGCGTACGTAGATGCAAAATGTTCGAAGTTAATTCGTGGTTTTTTGCATTATGGGTTTTTATTGCTAATTCGTGTTGTACAAAATTTTAGTTTTTTTTATCTGATGGAAAACTCAACGAGTAGCATGACAGTCGTCGATGCACCAAACACAAGCGAATTTACAAAGAATTCACCAACTCATGTTGCTGCGATCCATTCACCCAATTACCAGCAACAACAACAGAAAAAAATACGACACGAAAATACACGATGACAAATCAGCGAGCGGAAAACTTTATTTCCTTGAATAATTGTTTACATTCAGGTGGCTGCCATGAGCGGTAACAACAGCAACCAACAAAACAACAATTTATTTGAAAGCAAAAGCGCGCCAAAAACTTTTTAAGTTGCAATTACTGTTGTTGTTGCTATTTAAATGATGGCAACATGAGAAATAGAGAAAAAACAAAAACCTAAAACACTGCAGCGTGCAACAGTTGCAATGAACACAAACAACAATACAACGGGAAATACTGCAACATAATGTTGCTATTTATTTATTCCAAATCGGCAGCCAGTTTTATTTTGTTGTTTTAAAATTTATGTGAAAAAAACATTTTTTTTGTTTGTAATAACTTTGCTACTGTTGTTGATACCCAACGGGAAACGGAAGCGCGGAAGTGGAAGCTGCTTCCAATGCGCATCTCACTGCTTATCTTTTTTAACATACGATGTCATTGCGGCGATGCTTATCTTTGGAAGCATATTTAATGCGCTTCCTTGGATGATGAGTAGAAGCATATTAAGCTTAAATTGAAAAAAAAATGCAACTAATTTTTTTAATTTGTCTCCAATCAGATTCGAACCTAGGCCTCCGCGACATGCTACTCCTAGTGTTCTGAAATGTGCACATCTTAACCAACTGAGCTACTCTTATTATTATTGTGAATGAGACTAAGACTGTCTTCCGTCAAAATGAATTGTTGAGTTTTTGATTTCTTTGATTGCCACTTGATAATTCAAATAATATACATTTAGAAGCCTAATTTTAACAAGAGTCTTGGCTGATGTCTTTAAACTGTACATAACTGCATGTAATAGCACGGGATGCCTAGGTTCGAACCCCAGTATATGCGGAATATAAAAGTTTTTTTTTTTTAAATTAAATTTAATTGCAAATTCAATGCATCCGAAAAAGCACATCTGCTTCCAAATTTCACGTTGGGAAGCACATCTGACATGCTCCCCTTGGAAGCTGCTTCCAAATTTCCCGTTGGGTATTGCTACACACATACATCTACAAAACTTACTGAAATATTCCCAACTAGCATTTAGATCAGGGGTGCACACAATGTTTTTGCGGAGAGTCAAATTATCAATAAACAATTTTACTGCGGGACAAAAACAAAACAAAATCGATCGATTTTTGTAAACATTAAATTTTGGTTTATAGTTTTAGAAATGTTTGGAGTCAATTGAGTTGTAGATAACCCCATCTAGGTTTACGTCCATAATACGAAATCGTAGCTTACTTTTTTTCCGATTGATTATACCGGAGTTGTGCTCACAATTACAGGTCGAACCAAACAAAAATTTGTATTTTTGTCTAAATATTTCACATGAGTGCAAATCTATTGATTTCAATTGCAGCTGTGTGTAAAAATGATATTTGGTGAGTTGCGAGGCGTAAGATACATCTCTGAGGGCCGCACTTTGTGCACCCCTGATTTAGATTATCATTTTTTTTAAATCACCTATACGAGTCATTTTTGACTACTATTTATGACCAAAAAGTGATTAGTTTAATTTTAATACCAAAAAAGTATTTATATAGAACAATGACAAAAAAGTATAAGTTTTAAACTATTTTGGAGTAAGTAAAGAGAGAGAGAAATGGGGAGAGTTATACTTTTTGGTTTTAATTTTAAACTATTTTGGAGTAAGTAAAGAGAGAGAAAAATGGGGAGAGTTATACTTTTTGGTTTTAATTTTAAACTATAACTGGAATGAATTTTAGTTGTTTTTTGGTTTCAAAAGTAAACCTCTTTAATTTTAAATGAAATCTGAAATAAGATTAAAATTTATATTTTTCAAATATGAAATCTATGCCCTATATGTGGATCTCCGCCAAAAAAGGCCTTTTAGCTGGTTTCGTTTTTTTTTTTTTTTTGTGGCACATCCTTCAGCCATAATTTTTCTTGAAGTTAAGACTATCTTGAATTAATATTCAAGGAGGAACAATTTATTTAATTTTATGAAGTTAAATATTTTTGGCAATTATTTCAAATCACATGTTTGAGATTGAGAGAAATACATATTTTAATACTTTGTTGGCATTATTCTTAGACCAAAAGTTTTGAAAATGAAAATGAGAGAACATTTTAATACTTTGTTAGTATTTTTTTTAAACCAAAAGGAACGTGAATGCGAAAAAATTTATGGTTCGCCATGGATATTGTAGCCAAATAGAAAAATAAGCCAAAAATGATAGGAATAAATAGTGTAAAATATGACTCGAAAAAGACTCGCATATGACTAGAAATATGACTCGAAAAAGACTCGCAAATGATTAGAAATATGACTCGAAAATGAGTGGAAACTGATAAGAAAAACGGGTCATAAATGACTCTTCAAGAAGAGTCGCGGATAGGGTACAATTTTCTCCCGACAAAAGTAACATTTATGATCAGAAAAAGAGCGCATTTATGACCATTTTAATCAAACAGAGGACTCGAAAAAGACACGAATGTGATCTGAAATTTCATAAAATTTTTTTATTTTTAAAAAGTCAAATTTTTTAATAATGATTGATGATATAAAATGGGAAAATCGCCTACATAAATCGACACCATTGTACGAGAATTAATTTTATCATCCCACCAATTTGTTGGTTTCTTTTACCTCATGAAAAGAAATATAGTAAATTTTTACGAATAGACTTTAATTTGTTGGAGCTATACTCGTATGCTCATGTCTCGTAGCCAGTTATAATGCGTTTCATGCAGTTGAGATCCGTAGAAGACATGCAAACCAGCCAACAGTATTCAGAATGGTGTCTCAAAAATAAATCGAAAAAGATTCGCTGAGGGAGTTGAAGGTTATTTCTCAATCAGTCTACTGAATCAAGCACTGACGTAAATGTATTTCAACCTCTAGAGTCTACTTTAATGGCGGCATATTTTAATAAAGAAATAATTTATTTTGGCTAAGCGCATATTATCAAAAACATGACATGAGGATGGGCTCAAATCGGAGTTGCTAAAAATGATATTGCATATGCAGCACATCGATCTTTTCCCAAAGAGAATAGTTCATAAAACTGTGCTCAGATTAAAAGAGTCTGCAGGGCTTGGTTGTGCTCTCAGGAAAAAAAGAAATTCGAAAGAATCGTTTTCCTTCAGATTTTCATTAACTATAGGGGTGTATATCAAATCTTTCTTACGAAATATCGCTTTCGTTTTATTTAGGCCATTTTTTTTTTTTTTTTAATTCTTATCCAACCAGAATTTTGTGACATTATCCCTATAAAGTAAAAATTAAAATTGTATATGAATATTGAGAAAATTTGCTTACAGTTTTCATAAATAATATTCGACTGAGGCACAGTTTTCATAATTCGTTAAGTAAACTAACTTCTTTTCTAGTCAAAAGCAACTACTTAAAAAACTTAACAAGCAGCCCGAAAATCGAACAAAGAAAACAAATAATATTTTCATCCGTGATGCCATAAAAGGAAAAACCAACGATGCAATTAAAAAGAAAAGAAAACGTTTGCTTTTTATGTTGATGTTTTATTTATGCTGCCAATTTTGTTTCAATGAAATGAGAAAACGCTGAAAAATGCAAAACGATGCATTTTCCCCATAAAAGGAGACAGTCAGTAGTGGAGTAACAACATAGCAGCAGCAGCAACAGCGGCAGAAAGTCATAAAACTCGCACAGGAAGTTTCGTTCGTTGACACAGTTAGCTGCTGCCGTTGCCGCGCTGACCACCGTCGTGGTTGCGGTTGATGCCCGCTCTAATGCGTCGGCCTCCATCGGCCTCTATTTGAAACGGAACCAGCTGTCATATGTCTGTTGTTTTTGTTCCTCGTATGCTTTCTTTCAGTCAGCCATTTGTTTTTATGTGAAAATCACGCACGTAACTGGAGCAGAACGAGTGAAAATGTTGCGCAATCGCAATTGCTATCAAGTTTTTCTTTTCCCTTTTTTTAGTTATTTAGATGCATAAGCGCATTGCAGCGGCATATTAGCGATGCAGAAGCATATGTGTTCCATCATAAATAAATTTTCTTAAAAAGATTTTTTAATATTTTATTTAGTTTCTCATTTAGTAAAAGTTGGATCTCATATGATTTACATAGTTTAAGATGTACCAAATAATCCAAAATAAATCAAAACTTTCGATTTTGTTTTGAGTTTTGATGAACCGAAAAAGAAGTACAGTGCAACCTCGGTCAACGCAACCCTCGATAAATGCAACTCCTCGATGTGCGCAACAAGCAAATTTCTTACATTAGAGACTCAGTAAGTGCAACTTTTCTAAAAAATTACCTCGCTTATGGCAACATTTGTCATTTGAATATTCTCTATATGCAGCAGAAAGCTGAAAGCAGAAAAGCTCGACAATTGCATCAAAAAATTATGGAAAAGCCAACGTCCTTTAACACAAAACGGTTATGGTATCCGCATGCTGAAAATCTGTGGGGAAAAGTTATCGAATAAGGCGGAGCTCGTGCAACAATTTTTATAGGAATATAGGGATAAAATTGAAAAGCTGGACTTATTTCCCGATCAGATTTATAATGCGGATGAGTCAGGTCTGATTTTTAGACTTCTGCCAAACAAAACTTTATCTTTATCTTTACTTGCGTGCACAAATGTATCCGGATCGCATAAAGTAAAGCTACTGGTAATTGGAAAGTCAAAAAATCCTAGGCCATTTAAGAACTGGAAAACTATGTTAACAGTTTACATTGCAAATAAAATTGAATTTAATACTGAAGAAGGCGATGGTTCAGACACAGATGAAGTTGAGGTGGTTCTTTCACAACCGGAAATCAAATCTGAAGATGCAGACTTTTTCAAAATATTGTAACACGTTAATTTAGCTTAATGGATTAAATAAATGATTTTCTTTTGATGAATTAACGTTGTTTTTTAATTGAATGTTTTTTGAAGTGAAAACTTCTTATGGCACGTTGTGCTCCGTAAGAAAGCATTCGCGGCTGAGGAAAAAAGTATAAACTCGCGACACCGACCGTCATCGGGATTCCCCGTCATGAATGAGAGCGATAGTAAAATTTGAATGTTCTATTGTTTCTCTTAAATAAATATTCCAAGTGGAAAACAAAAAGCAAACCAGACACACTAACTGACACATTCCATTCTCATTCAACGATTGATATGCTTACATGTTTATTTCTTTCAAATTCCGCGTTGTTGCGTTGAAAAATTGAGAATGAGAGCGAGAGTAAAATTTGAATACATATTCCGTTTTTGTCTTTCATTGCATTGCCATATAAAAAGAAAACGCACACATACCAACTAACACACTAACTTGCCATTTAACGATTTGTTATGCTTGCATACTTCTTTTTACGTGTGAAATTAATTTTTTGTTTCAAGTTTTCACTTCTGTTGGCACTCCTGGAGTGCAACCCGCCGGTTTTTTTTTATTAAGTACCTACACCCAATTACTTCAGATTTCTTGACTCAGTCATTGCAACTACCTCGGTTATTGCAACAGGCTGCATTTTTATTAGTTGCGTTGACCGAGGTCGCTCTGTAGTTTCTGCCTTTAAAGTTTACTCTTTGACCATATTAATATCATAGGCAAAAAGCCCGCTGTAGAAAAGTCTAGCGCATAAGATGTACAAGAAAGACAATAATGCATTTTGGTGAATTCAATCAACCAGGGTTGCATTGCCAACGCCCGTTCCGATGTTTGAAAATGCTCGAATTGTGGGCAATTTGTTTTTTTCTAATTAAAAGTGTATAATATTATAGCTTGATAGTATATACGCCAAATGATAGAACTTGATGAGTCTGAATAGAATATCTAGGGTAACATTGTTGAATACTTTTCCAAATATGGGTTGCAACCCATATAGACTTTTACTTTACTGACTAAAAATTCTTCGTAGAGACATAGTCTGGTTTTTGTTTTTAAAAAACAAACAAAAAATTATCGAAAATTTTCTAATAAAAAATAATATAAATATGATTCTATGTCAATTCATATGATAGTACTTATGTACTTAAAAGGACGAACATAATTTTTGGAGTTGAAAACTTTTGGATTAAAGTTGAAAACAGACATATTTCAACCAAAAGGCTTAGTTTTTCAACTTGTGGCTTAAAAATTCAATCTTTGGATGGAATTCTTTTGAATTAGTAAATTTTTTAATAGAACCATCATATAAATTAAACTAAACATGTAGTTGAACCAATTATTAAATAAAATATTTAATTAAATAATTACGTATATGAGTCATTCCAGATGAAAACGTCTAAAAAATGGAAATTTCGTTGCTGCAATACTTTGAATTTTGCTCAAACTTTGCGAGAGTCTTCGTTAGGGTTCCAAGAAAGGAAATCCAAGGGCTTTTAATTTTTGGATGCGTCAGTCCCCGGCAGGCCGAATTGAAGCATATGAAAAACGTAATTTTTAGGCTTTAATATTTTTCGCTGTAAGAATTTTTCTGTTTAAGATATAGACACACTTGAGATGGCATCTTAAAGATAAGAGATGGTAGTATTTGTGCAATGAATATACATTCACACAATCAGTATACGCGAAAATTACACGGTGCTGAAAATGCATGTATTTTGTTGACTTTTCGTGATTTTTAACTGGCTGTTGGTTACAAATCATAAATATTTCTTGTGGATCAAGTATACACATATTGGGTAAGAAATAACATCTGCAATTTATTCCTTCGGCCTACTTTTTATAAGAAAAATCTGTGCTTGAAATTTCGAACTTTTGAAAAAATACATTTCTTAGGCCATTATATCGGCGTGTGGACCACGAGATAAAAATATGAAACTTACAGGATATTTAGTTTTAACCCTGAACTTTAAAAGCCTGAAATCTCGTTAACCGGTTTTCATCCTTTCCACGTGTTCAGGTGGCTTAAAAGAAGCACCAAAAAAAAAAACTTAGAACGAGTTTTTTGTTTGAATTTCGAACCCAATAACGACAATTTCAACAAAAGAATTAATCTGACATAAATTATGTGGAATTTACTTTGAATAAGATAATAGTACCAGGAGACCGACCATAGTTCGGGATTCCTTTTTGGGGCTGAAAAGTGTCGAAAATATTGAAAAAATTTGAAAGGGATTGAGAGACTCAAAAAAGTCGAAAAAAGTTGAATGTCGCGAAAAAAAAACAAAATATACGGAAACTAACGAAGAAAATTGAAAGAGATTGAAAAGTGGAAAAAATATGGTAAATGCTAAAAAAATTTGAAAGAGGTTAGTTCAACCTAATAAATATGGAAAGTATCTAAAAAAAATTAAAAATGTGAAAACGTCGGAAAATTTTTAAAAAGTTGAAAAAGCCGAAAAAGTTGAGAGATGTTGAAAATGCCGGAAAAAAAAGAGAAAATGTTGAATGAGGTTGAAAAACTCGAAAAGTTGAAAAAGGTATTAGAGAAAACTTAAAAGTGGTTGAAAAAATTGAATAAAAAAAATATGGGGAATGAAAAAAACTGAAAAAATTTAAAATATTTGAAAGAGGTTGAAAAAGTCGAAAAAAAATAAGAAATTAAAAATTTCGAAAAAAAATTAGTGGTTGGAAAAGACTTGTTAAAATGTTGAGAAATATGGTAAATTCGAATAAGTTGAAAATGTCGGAAAGAAAAAGTGAAAATGTTGAGAAAAAGTTGAAAAGTTCAAAAAGTTGAAAGAAAAGAATATTCTTATAAAATAAAATATAGGAAAGTAATGCCTTTGTTATTTAAAATGCCGCATATGAATATTTATCATCACGGATAATTAAAAAATGAATATTGAAAATTCGAAAAAAAATAGATTTCATCGTTTGCACATTATCAGACTAGACTTAGAATTTGGTAAATAAAAAACAGTTTTTACATACAATTTTGAAGAAAATCGATCATCAGATACATACATTGTTTAAAATGACGATTTATTTTTAAAACTTGGAAATACCATAGTAAAATAATTTTTAAAAAAATTTTCGATATTTTTTTATGAAAAGTACGTTTAAAAACAAAAATTTTGAAACAAAAAAAAAATTCAGTTGGGCTGATTATTTGCGGAGTTAGTTTAAAATAAAAGTGCTAAAAATTGTCAGCTTTCAAAAATGTATCCCTTAAATAGGCTTGTAAAAAAATAAAAAAAATTATAGAAAATACTTCCAATCAATGATAAAATTCAGAAATACAAAACCAAATGGTGTCCGATTTGGCGTGGAATGCCCCATGTACATGCAATTTTAGCTTGTTCAATAAGAGTAAATAATTTAGTTAGCAAAAAATTAAATTCATTTTATTAATTTTAGCTTACTTTTTTTTTCTTTCATTTTATTTTTATTGAAATACACTTTTGTTTTTTTATATTTTTTTTATTTAATTTTATTTTTTTTTTTTAAATATTTTTGAGATTCAGCTATATTATTGTGGAATAACTATCGTATACAAAAAATAATATAAAAAATTTTACATTAAACGTGATTATAATGGTATGGTGGTGTGATAATATGAATTTATTATGTTAAATTAAAAATCCAAGAAATTCTATATCACATACATACAAACAAATAACATTTTCAAGAATATATATTAAGCTTTGTCAACAAACACACACTTGTCATTTCGTCCTCACACAATCCCACACAAGTCCCAATAGTAAAGCAATTTAGTGCTCCGCTTGAATGACATGTCCTACGAACAAGGACGAATGCCAAACATTCTTTACAATTGCATGCGATGCCAATTAGTGGAAGGAAGTAAGAGCCTTGCTGTTGTGTCAATGACATTTTTTTTACTGTCATTGGTCACATTAAGGCTGACCCCCAAGCTTTAAATGAGCCAATTAATTTGTTACAAGAAAAATTTAATTTTTATTAGCGTTTCTATGTAAATTTTGTTATTCTAAGTGAAATTATTTTAAATACTGCACCAAATGTTCGTTGAAATTCCAAACTTGAAATTAAATTTCTTCATCACATTTAATCCTTTCTTGAAATAAAATTAACCTTTTTCCCCGGATATTTTTGAATTTAATTTTTAATTGGTAAATTTTCTTCTTCTCTTCCACTTTTTTTAATTTGAAAATTTGTTCTACGTCATCAAACTGATCTTCTTCACAATACACACAAAGGACTTCCCGACTGTCACGAAATTTGATAGCATCCGGCAGCAATCGTAAGCGCGCTTTCAGCACGCCTCACATTTCGCCCGCTATATCAAATTTTTTGAACACCAACAGCGCCAATTTTACAACGCAGAACCCTAATCAAATAATAAGCAGTAGTGGCGGCAACACCACTGACTCCAGCCCTCACCTCTATTACACAGAGTCAGCCTCAGGACGAGTCTCGTTTTGTGTCGACGATTCGCAATGGCCCAACACACAGGGTCGCTCTGCTGGCTCGAACATTTTTACGAACTTGGCGCTAGGAGACGAACGCTTCCGGCTGCCATTGAACACGGCTGCCTCTAATAGCACTACCAGAGAAAGTTCATTGGGCCCAAGCGAAGAATTTCAAGATGCTTCAGAAGTTGTAGTTGAACGTGATAATGTCAATGAAAACTACGATGAAAATGATGAAGCTGTAGATCAGTTTTCACCTACGATTTATGTAGCCAACCTGAGTCGTTCCGTTCCGATACCCATTAGCGCAGGGAATAGCCCTCAACATATGGCGCCCTCGGCTAGCGGTGGAGGCTTGCAAACGCCTCAGCTGATGTCACCCACGCGTCATGCTGTAGCAGTTAACGCCAGTCCTACCACTGGTGCGCATATATACTCGCCTTTCTATTGTGGGTCACCGGAGGCGCTGGCAAGCGCCCCGCAAATGGGCGTTCAGGACGGAAGCGGCATCGGCTTTGATACAACTAAGCTCAGCTTCAGTTATGATCCTGCTCTAAGTGCAGCTATTCAACGCTTACCTTTACCAAACAATAGCCGCCAACATTCGCAACGCACCAGTCCTGTTGAGGAGGGGTGCACTTCACCCGCAGTTACCGCCACCGCCCTGGTATTTCCAGTATATTCTTCGGCAAGTGCTTCGGCAACAGTTTCGCCGACAAACAGGTCAGCAATGATTATGTTCGTGGCAATAAAATCGTGCTTTGTCGTTCGTACGATCGTTTCTTGTTGTTTTTGGTTAAAGTTTGTGATTTAACGAATGCGAATCTTTTTTCTCTTTCATTCTCATTGTACTCCATAGAATTGCGTGCATTTTATTCTTTCATTCTGCACTCGTATTCATGCCATTTATTATTGGTGCCATTGATATAAATCATTCCCTCTCCATTGTTCATACGTATGTACATTAGGGTGTTTTTTTTTGAAACTTTAGGACAGGGATTTTGTTTATTTTTTCTTAAATTATAGCTTGAGGAATAAAAATAATTGTCCCAACATTTGAGCTTCCTAGAACAAACCTGAAAACGGCGCGGACAGAGTTTATGTCCAATTTCGTTGAAATTTAACGAAAAAACCGACTTACTAAAACGTAGAAAAAGTCTGCTTTAGGTGCCAAGATATAGCGTTTTGGGTTTTTTAGTTGAATGAGGGTCGCCACCCACTATTGTAAAACCACGCTCACATTTTTCGTGTGACTAAAAATGCGGAAAAAATACAACCGAAGGAGGTATTTTTTTAAATTTGCGGTCCTGTGTGCCTATATAATAGAATCGGGTTTGAAGAAAATTCTCCCAAAATTTTAGCTTCCTAGATCAAACCCGCGAACCGCGCATCCACTTTGTTTTTTAGTACAATTCGTATGACAAACGAAAAAGCAAAACAACGAAAAACAGATTTTTTTTGCGTTTTATTAAATTTTCTGATTTTCGTTGTTTTGCTTTTTCGTTTTTCATACGAATTGTACTAAAAAAACAAAGTGGATGAGCGGTTCGCGGGTTTGATCTAGGAAGCTGAAATTTTGGGAAAATTTTCTTCAAACCCGATTCTATTATATAGGCACACAGGACCGCAAATTTGAAAAAAAAAAATAAAAATACCTACTTCGGGTGTATTTTTTCCGCATTTTTAGTCACACGAAAAATGTTAGCGTGGTTTTACAACAGTGGGTGGCGACCCCCATTCAACTAAAAAAACCCAAAACGCTATATCTTGGCACCTAAAGCAGACTTTTTCTAAGTTTTAGTAAGTCGGTTTTTTCGTTAAATTTCAACGGAATTGGACATAAACTCTGTCCGCGCCGTTTTCAGGTTTGAGCTAGGAAGCTCAAATGTTGGGACAATTATTTTTATTCCTCAAGCTATAATAAAGGAAAAAATAAACAAAATCCCTGTCCTAAAGTTTGAAAAAAAACACCCTAAAGTACATTCATCTCTTTTTTTTTTTTACTAATTCCGAAGTCAATTGGTTGGTGAAAATTTTTGAATGTAAAAAGTTGAATTTCTGATTGACTTTACGTCACTCATTTCATTTTCATTATTGAAATGTTCTATTTTTTTTCAGTGCATGGGGTTTCTTGTATTGTTTTTTTTTGGTTTTTATTTTAGTTTGTACATCAATGTTTGCCTATGTCTTAAAAATTATTTAATGAGCTAAATTTTCGATTGGGTCTATATTGAATGTTTTTATTAATATATTTTTAAGTTCATTTTATAGTCACTGAAAGCAATTTTAGACTTTCACTTGGTTAAACTAATTTTGATTTCAATTCGTAAGTTATATATAGAATCTTAAGTGAAAATATGTGCATATATTTCATATAAATTACTCTGTAAAAATGAGCTTAGGCTGTGTAAGCTTCTGATGATGAATTCCTAAAATTAACATTATTCTAACCTATGAAAAAGACAGTTAGCTGTAAAGTTTGGAGCTATTGCACGCAGTGTAAATTAGAGTGACCAAAAAAAAATCGAGTTTTCGATTTTGATGTTGCTTATATGAAAAGTAGTTAGTGTATCTCATGCGGAATAATTTTTTGGGAAGAGTTATCATCACTCGCAAATAAATTGAATGAAATTAATTCATAAATTGGACATTAGCGACCTCTAAATATAATTATTTTTTAATAAAATTTTAAATGCCTTATTTTTTTACATAACACTAACTACTTTTCATATTAGCAACATCAAAATCGAAAACTCGATTTTTTTTTGGTCACTCTAATGTACATACGAAATTTTGTTTCAAAATAATCCTACAGTCCTACACATAAGATATTACACTTTCCTTAGCTTTTTCTTACCCAAAAATAGTAACTGTAACAATCTCCACATTACTTACAAAGTAATGGACATGTTTACAAAGTAATGGACATGTTTACAGAGTGAAAGACATATATACATCAGTGATGGCATTTTCGGTACATTTGTACTTTTTTCGGTACATTTGCGTCCTGAAAAATCTTCTACAGTACATTCAACAAGTTTTCAGTACATTTGAGTAATTTTCAGTACATTTGGAGAATTTTTAATTCATTTTCAGTACATTTGGACAATTTATAATAATTTCCTTTTTTTTAGTAAGTTTTGCTAAAATATGTGATCAAAATTTTACGATCAATTTTTTTTTAGTCAATTGAATGAAACCTCTACATTGCAGTAGCTAGCAACAGTTCGAAATAATTTGAAATAAATATTGGAACACTTCCGAATTAAATTTGATAATGTAGTAGATATTACGGATGAAGATTTATTGCAAGAGTGAAGTTTCATTATGATACTGAAGAGTTATTGTACGATTGAATCAGAGCAGATATGTAAATAAGCAATGAATGAATAAATAGAGTAGAATTAATGTAGGTTTTTTTTTTTTGTAATTAAACTAAGGTATTGGGTACTGCTCATGTTTGCATACCCAAAAGTAATCACTTTTGTTTTTTTTTTTTTAGAAAAGTATAGAAATTACACAGTTCAGTACTCACCCATAAGTGATGATTTTTTTTTAGTGAAATGTCAAAATTTTTACACATTTTATTAAAATTTGGCAAAATAAAGACAACAATTCCAAAAAAAGTACATTCGGCCTTTAAAAAGTAGATTTGAAGTCTCGATTCAGTACCTTTCCACAGAACCCAAATGCCATCACTGACATACATACGTATTGTATTGCTAAATCAGTATCAGGCAAATCTACACCAATGCATGTCAATGTGTGCGTGAACTACACCAGGAAAAATTAGGGATGAACATAAGAATGTACATAAAAAAAACGGCCGAACGTAATCGAGTCCAGCCGAATCGCATTCCGCAGCGTACACAACGAGCATACCTACACGCAGTCTCTGCTTAAGTTCTGCGCAGTTGCCCGCTAGCGACAGAATCTCTAAAAATGATCTAAGTCATAAGACTAAAAAAAAAAAAAAACAACTGATCCTATTCCTAATTTTTCCGCCCAATAGCTATAGAAATACAGTGCGACCTTGGTCAACGCAACAGATTACATTTGGATTTTATCTGTGGCATTTCTTTTACACTGAATCAAATTTCGTATATAAAAACTATGTCTGGCTTTCATTAAAATTTTTATTAAAATTATACATTTTTTCCATGAAAAGTGCATTTAATCAATGTATTTTGTGTACATTGCCATAGTAGCGTATGTACAAGTACATTCGGTCAGTGTAATAGTACATTGAATATGAGTGCGATACATTGATTTCATGTTTTCGTACATAAATCATATGTATGTACTTTTACACCGGCTTTATTTTATTTTAATGTAAAAACATGCGCTGCATGTAATTTGGAAATATGTAAATTTTTCGTTCAGTGTGCTAAACTTTTATAATGGTAATTGCTGACTTTTTATGTTTATATTAATTAATTAATTAAAATGGGTGTTACAAAACTTGTTGAATTGTCAATTAAACAGAAAAAGGAGATTATACGCAAATTCGAAAAGTATGTGAACAACACTATGCCGTTTAAGTCGGAACAAAGTTACGCTAAAAAAGTTCATTGCTAACAATGTCGAAGCTAGTCCTGGAAAACGAATAATGTTGAGAGCTTGTGATTACCCAAAGATGGATAATGTGTATAGAAATGGTTTCTTAAGCAAATAAATGATGATTTCTTTTGATGAATTAACATTGATTTATATTTAATGTTTTCTTTTAAAAATATCTATATATATCCGGGTACCTAAAATTTGTTCACTCCATCATTGCAACTAATGCGGTTATTGGAAGCAGCTTCGTTTTTATTGGTTGCGTTAACCGAGGCTGCACTGTGCATACATAATTGTATATTATATATGCATATTCATGTGTATATCAGTGTATGCTGTTTTCAGTTCAAAAGTGACATTTAGAGTTCGATAATGTCACTTTTATTTCTAAAATTTCGTAAATAGCGATTAGCCAATAATTCAAAACAAAACATTTTTTTTGTAGTTATGTGCGTATATTCATTAATGTATGTATTTATAATCGATTTTGATACAATTTTAGTATATTAAAGTGCTTATCGTACTGATAATTTTTTTTATTGAGATGAAGACCACCGCAAACTTTTCTAAAAGCTAAAACATAATTTAATACGGTATAACAATGTCATATGAATACTAACTAGAAAAAGTGTTATATTTGGCCTAGCCAAAAAATTAAATTCCCTACACCGCATTTACAGTAGAAGTGCGCGTTAGCCTTACCCAGACCGGACCATTTCTTGTATTTGTGTGAAGTTTGGCTTCATTACGTTGTGAAGTTTTTATTTTTATAGAGTTTGCCACGCCTAGGAACTTATCAAGCTCTAGAGCTTTTCCGAATCAATCCCTCAAGCCGAAATTAGCCATTTTGTCTGTTGCTAGGCCGAACCATTTTTTGTATATGTGTGAAATTGCCGTTTAAAGTTTCTGCTTATATGGAAGGTGCCACTCCCTCTTGCTGAAATTAGCCAATTTTTTTTCTGGAGCTTGCCCAAGTTATTCTTAATATTTGTGAGCAATTTTGTTTCACTACATCAAATGACTCCATGAATATATCCTTTTAAATGTTTTATTTCTATGGGCGATAGTTGTGACCTTGAGCCGATTTCGCCCATTTTCAATCCCAAAAACCTTATGTGAAAATGTGGCATGTATATCAAATTTCATTCACAAATCTTGCTTGGTTTTTCCGTAATTGTAATTTCCACAGACTAACTCAGGTGGAGACGGTGATCAAGAATATATAATATATACTTTTCTATTTCTTTCACGATCTTTTCACTGTGTAACAAACGGGATGACAAAGTGAATATTCTGTAAGGTATAAAAAGCGGCCTGCCAATGTTATAATGAGTTTTCTCATTTTGTTAAACTGTATACGCAATTTTCGAGGTCTGGAAATTTAGATATAAATAACACTACTAACGTCTAAATGTCAAACTTTTGACTCTCCAGCTCTTGGACGAAAAAAACCATAAAAATCGGTTTTTTCTCTCAGTTCAATCTACATAACTATAGAAAAAAATCAGGAAAAACGGAAACGAAAGAAATGTCAAAAATTTTTAAATTTAATGTTTCTTTTGAGCAAGGATATCTTAGAGACCCTATTGGAAATATCGGTGCTCATAGTTAAAGTGTGGCCAAAGTCCCACATTAATCGATTCCATTGTCTTACGGCACATTATGGCTTATGATTCATATAAAGTTCCACTCACTGTATTGGGACAACATACATTGGAATGATGACTTTTCGAATAAAGTTTTCTTCAGCAATGAAGTTAAATCCGGCCCGTGAATATGCAAAATTGTCATATACGCGACTATGAAAAGCCACAAGTGAACTTAGAGAAGTCTTTGTATCCGGAAAACGGAACAGCCTAGTGTGCATAGTGTTTCTCCGAGGCCGAGGCGAGGCGAGGTTCTAGTTGATCTCGGTCTCGCCTCGTTTTATAAATTTAAGTCTCGCCTCGCCTCGGCCTCGGACGAGATCTTGCCATCACATGCCTCGCCTCGCCTCGGTTCGCCTCGTTCTCGGCCGAGGCACCTCGGTAAAAAAGCGAGTTTTTTATTAAAATAAATAAAAAATCATACATGTATCCGGGCTGATAGGCTGATCAATCCTCAAGAAATAAAATAAAATATCTGTTTTTGTTTTTGGTGAATTGGATGAGATATGATGAATTTAATTCTTTTCTTATATGGGAAGGAGAGGCATTGCCTATTTTTCCAAACCAATCTAAGCTATGAACCTTTTACAAACTATAAGAAAGATATGTATCAAATCTTATTTATCTACGTCAAATAGATATTGAGATATGGTGAAGTTAATTTTTTCTTATATTGAAGGCATGGTTCCGCCCATTTTATTAATTGAATCTTAGTTATGCCTCTACCTTTTATAAATGTACCAAGTTTTATTAATCTGTATCAAGTAGTTGATAATATATGATAAATTCTGTTTTTCTCTTATGTGGGGGTGGCATCACCCATTTATCGTAAACTATGTTACGGAGCATCCCAAATCATTAGAAACATATATGTATGTGAAATCTTTCTTCGGTTGGTTAAACGGCTTAGGAGTCCATTAGCAACGAACATACATATATTGATCTTTATTTATATACTAGCATTACCCTGTGCGTTTCGCTTCACCTTACCGGTTCTTAGAACGACTATTAGAATAAATCAATTTCAATGCAGTGTTATAGCCTTACATAGCCTTACATGCTTCCCTAATCGATCAATCGAGGCGAAGTCGCATAAAATCTGATGCGATCCAAGCACTTCTGTGCATTAGCGCTTGGACCAAATCTGAACTCGTAAGAAGCACATGCGGGTTAAAAATAAAACAAAGTCAAAATAAAATACTAAAATATTAGTTAAATATAGATTTTAATATAAAAATTACATTCATATTTTGGATCTGCATATGGGTCTTACAAGTTCAGATTTGGTCAAAACGCGCCTCGCTCTTGGTTTCGAAAACGAGGCTAGGACGAGGCGAGGTGCCGTGTGATCTCGCCTCGCCTCGGTCAAGCGAGGAAAATTCATTTTTCCATCTCGCCTCGTTCTCGTCTCGGTCTCGCCTCGTTCTCGTTGTCAAAAACGAGGCTGCCTCGTAGCCTCGGTGAAACACTAAGTGTGCATTATGATCTGGTGTTGTCATTTGCCCGTATTCTTTAAAAAATGACGAAGATTCAATCGTTGCCGCGAATGCTGAGCTTGAAAATTGCGATCTGGACGGTATATGGCTTAAACAAGACAGCACTACTAGCTATACAACACGACTAATTTTGGCCTTATTGCGCGAAAAGTTCGCAGAATACATAATTTCGAGATTTGGTGATGTCATTTGGGCTCCAAAATCAAGCGACACTGGAACTTTATCTTGTGGGGCTATGTGAATAATTTTGTTTATGCAAAAATCTATGAACTCTGTCTAGAGCAATTAAAAACCTACATTATTCGAGCTATGACCGGGTTACAAATCGAACTGTGCAGAAAATTATCTCAACAGAATTGAGCCCTGCAGGAGGTCTCGTGGCGGACACTTAAATAATGTTGCATTTAATACATACTTAGCTGCAAGGTTTAAACAATATAATGAAATTCAAAATTAATCAAATCCGTTTTTTTTTTAGCTTTCTTCCCAAAGCACGAATTGAATAACCCTTTATAATATTAAAAATTTGGTAATTGCTATTTGTTTCTGTCAACACAATTATTTTTCGCTACAGAAATGAAAATCTGGCGCAAAATTTAGGAATTTCTATTCATAACCCTTGGCCATAAGAAAAGATTTTGTAGTTGTAGTAGAATTTCCATTCCTGACGAATTCAAATCCAATCCCAATTGACTTCAGCATTCTGATGTTGATAGAAAGAAATTTCATCTGAATGCAATCAAAAGGCAGCAACGCATTAACAAAATTATAAATGACGACATCTATACAATATTTCTGTTGTGGAACTTTTTGGGTCATATGGGAAAATATTTTTTTATATTTTTAAAGCACGCTTAGGTACAATAAACGACGTCATCCCTGCAATGGTTTCGGTTTTGCCTTTGTGACGCAGCATGTTACGCCAATAATTGCGTCGCAGCAAATTTAAGGTCATGTTTTTTTCTTTTAAATGCTGAATTGCCTGCAGCCCACTTCATTTTATGCTCCTATTTTTTGCTTCTTCCTTGCCATCGTTTTAGTATTTTATGCTCCAAGGCAGAATTTTATGAAGTGTTTAAAAAAAATTCTCAAAGGTGGGAGCAAATAGAAAAAACTTGAATTTTGAGTAGCTAAGAGTTTGTTGACTTGGTTATCAAGAGCTCTATAAAACAATTGATAATTAAAATTTTTTTGTTTTTTGATAATAGTTTTTTTCTTATCTCAAAACATTAAATTCCATATAAAGGTAAACTTTGAATTAACCGAGTGTGACCATTTTCCAAAAAAGTAATGAATGAATCTACGGGGCGTAGCTGGCACTTTAATTCTCTGACCTCTGAGATCAATAAACCTTAGAAGTCATTTGAAGGTCCTTTAAATCCCAGTCAAAGTTCTAAAAACTGGCTGTGCGAAATTCCCAAAAACGTAGTAGAGAGATCATGAGATATTTCACAATGAAATGTGCCTATTGTCATATTTCTCTCACATTTCAAAACTGTTTACTCGCATTCAATTTGTTTTTCGGTCGTCTCAACTCGGCTTCCACTATGTTCACTATGCGCGATTTCATATGAAAGTGTGTGTAGTTAATAACAAGTCTATATTAGATTTTCTTCTAAAATTATTGTATTTCCTATAATTTCGAAGTTGCCAGTAAGTTAAAGATCCTTTCTAATTTCGGATTCAAGTCGTTTTTAAAAATGCTCCCAAATTATAGGACTTCCAATTGCAACTTCCTTTTAGTTCTATCGATTGAATATTCCTAATATATCGAAATGTTCATATGCTCATATTATAATCATATGCTATATATTCGCCGAACACGAAATTGGGTAACCTTATTTCAACCCCTCGGACATTCATTGAATTGACAGCGTCCAAACTTTTGTATTTCCTAGTGGCTTTAACTTTCAAAATAGTTTATTAGCAGAAATCAAAAACAGAACGCTGTTCCTGATTCATATTTTGCCACTTTTTTTAACAAAGTTCTATTACTAAGCCAATTTTTAAAAAAATATTGGTATGTCAAAGTGCCAGTATTTCACTATCCTCGAAGTTTATTCTTAAATTCAAATTTTAAAACACAGTTTACTCAGTGGCGTACCGTGAATATTGAGCGTCCGGGACGAACAGGTAATCTTCCGCCCCCACCGACTGAAAATATTCTTTGTTTTTCAAATAGGTCCTCTTATTTGCTCCTCGATACATAAATACATAATAAAATCGAAAAAACCCAATTTGCTCGTGAAAATGCTGTTTTTGCTAAGCAAAAACGTTGGGTTTTTGCTCCAAAAACGAAAAAACCCGATTTGGTACATCACTGCACATGCATAACAGATTTCGTTGTCCTCCGTCAAATCACTTTTATTCTTTGAGTGAAATTTCGAATGGGGCCTTTTGAGATCGCAAAGTCTCCAAAGTTTATCGATTCCGTTAATACTCGTAATTTGAAATTTCACTGCCCTAAGCTTTAGCTATATCCAAGATATACAAACCTCTTTAAGTCGAACCTCGATAAGTCGAAAATCTCCCAAACTCGAAAAAATATTGTGTTCCCTTCCCTTCAAGCCCCAAAACCTCCGTTGCTTGAAATCTGACCTCTCTATAAGTCGGAAATAATTAGTGAGCCCCTAAAAGTAAATTCAGTACATATTTTCCCTCCATAACTCGGAAAAATAAATTTGACCTCTGCATCTCGAACATAGCAATGTTTGATTTTACAACCTTTACAATTCGATTATTTGAAACGACTTACCTCTATAGCGCGAAGAAAAATAAGGTACCGACTTTAAGAATATGCCGACAATGTACATAATTGTTTCTTAGAAATCAATCTAAAAGCCTACCATAAAATTAACTTTAGCGATAAATTATTAGAAATTGTTTGGTCCTACTGCAATACACACCAATGTTTAATATCTCTATAACTAGGATTTTTATTTATTTCACCTCTCTTACTCAAAATTAGTTGGAATAAATCTTAACCTCTACAAGTCGAACATTTCCTGACAAAATTCGCTTTTGGCGAAGTCCTCCATCAGTCGAAAACTCCATAACTTAAATTTTTTGGCGTCTCCCTTCAAGTTCGACTTACAGAGGTTCTACTGTACATATATGTATGTACATTAGATTTGCAAACCGGCCCACCTCAAAATTGAGAGCCATTGTGTGGCGTTAAAAGTAATTCCCAAGAATTAAGTTCCCCTAATTTTTGTTTACAGAATTATGAGGATTTCATTAGCTGCTATGCTTAAAACGTCAAAAAAATTAACTTGAAACTTTTTATGAAAATCATTTCGTTTTTTATCAAAATTTTAATTTAAAAACTTGAATAAGAATTTCTCCTTACCTGTGAAAATTTGCAACGATCGTGAAACGAAAAAAAGTTGAAAACTGACATAAGAAGCCGCCAGATTCTTTACATTTGAAATAAACATTAAATTTTGCTATTTAAAAGCAACAAGAATAAATAAATTTCAGCAGCTAATTCAAGATCTACTAAAATCGCCTTCGTACTGTCAGACCATAACTAGCAGAAGGAGCCTTAAGGTAGGTTGTTGCTAATTAAAATTTCAAAACCCTGCGGCCAGACAGGCAAACGAGTTGCATTTTTTCATCACTGCGTGTTGCTTTTGTATAACTTCGTGTCGGCCTAAAGAGTTTTCAGGTTCAAGGTTATGTTTTCATTTGCTCGTCTCCAAAAAGGATGGCAGCATTTCGAAGTTTTGACAAGCGCTGCAATGCTGCCGATTGAAACGCAAAAAAGTTCATACCTTTTACAATCGAAGAAGAAGAGCAAAACCAATACGAGCATCGTTTTTTTGGGCTTACACTTTTGTATATGTTTCTTTTGTCTTTTATCTTTCTTCCTTGTTTTTGAGTTTTGTGAGCCATGATGATGTCATGTTATATTTGTAGTTATGGCGGCATAAACCAACAAAAAACGAAAAAGTGTCAGTCGCAAAAAAAATGATTATCTGCCAAAAAAAAACAGAAAAATCGCTTCTCGCTCAGACGCGATACTTAAAATTCAAAACTAAAAGAAATGAAAAAGAAACATGTATGTATGTGGCCGAAACGAAGCGAAAACACTAGCGGCCGTATCCATAAACGATGGCTAGCAAGCGTCTAACTTTGATCAGTTTTTCAACAACTCACTAATTCATGGTTTACACTAGGAAATTCTGTGAAAGAAATTCTTGTCTATTCCCTTATGGGATTTTTGTTTTGCGTTTGAGACAAACGACAAATTCTGTACTTCGACCCTTTCGTTTTTCCCTCTTGCCAGCAAGCAAGAAGAATTGTCGAAGAGAACTTCCTAAATGTAAACAACCACTAAGCAAAAACTTGTTCAATAATTGAAATTCCCATACTGCCGTACTACGCGAAAAAGACATAAACAAAACATCAATTATCTCGAAATGAATTTTTTTGAGATACGTCTTTTTCGCTTAGTACGGCAGCATAGTTGTTCAACGATCGGCTAGCGTGTTACGTCAAATGTTCTGTCAAAAATTCAACAGCATCATTTTTTAAAAAATTATCAATGATCTTAAAAGCAACCATATTTTGGCTGAAATCAATGTTACAAAGTTAAACCTTGAATTGAATGCTAGGGTCATATTATACACTGGAGCACGATTGCTAGAATTGGCCATATAAAATGGTATTTGAAATAGTTGCCTTTGCCTAAAATTTCCATCAGATGCATATATTTCAAACAGAGCAAATATCATGCGAAAATACCTCCGCCTGAACTCTAGGATTTTTAGCCCTAGAAAAAGACAACGAAATTCTTATGTTGGCATAAACTCCTATTTTTGTAATAGCTAAGCGCGTAAAATTCCTTTGAATGTTTTTAATTCTAGTACTATTTACAGCATACAATGGGCCCTAAAATATACAGTTATATTGCAATACCGATCTAACTAACGAAATGTAAATTGATTTAAGCATGAATGAATCTGATAACTCTTTTGTATTCCGAATAATAAACGCTATCATTGAGAACCGAATATAGCTAGGTAGATCGTTGATAAACAGAATAAACAAAAAGATGACTATCTCGGAATAAGGGATAACTTGGATATTGGTTGGTAACTAACAATATATGGCCTAGACGCTAATTTGAATATGGGGGTTTTCATCGATATTTTCAAGTATCAAAAAAAAAAGATTTAAAAAAGAAAAAAAAATGAAAATTAACCATTTTTGGTTTAATGTAACTTGAAGGTCGAAAGAGACAGCGTTTCACAAATGGCACTCTAATAGAAGCCTATCTTTCCTTTTGCTATTGAAAGATAGCCATAAGTTTAAGTTATTTGTGAAGAGAGTGAAGGATTGACTCCGGCTCTCTTAAAGAATGGTTAAATATTCACTGAGCCTGTATACAAAACTAATATTTTCAAAAAATGATTCGACCATGCTGGCCATTAACTTTCGATCTAGAGCAGTAAGTACTTACAAACCTCAACATAAACAAATCATCAGAGCCTGATGGCAGATCAGCCCATGTGATCAGAAAGTGTACTTCGACAATATGTAGTTCGCTCAGTAGGTTGCTAATGTCCAGAAAGTTTCCAAACACATATATCTCTTGAATAGCTTGACCAGAAAAATAAAAAAAAAAAAAAATATGGAGAATACTTTCAACCAGTACTAACAAAAAAAAAGTTTTCAAGAAATCGAAGATGCAAAAGCAAATTGGTGTCCGATTGGGCGTGCAATGCCCCACATATAGTGCTTTAATCTTTTCTTAGAGTACGTTGAACTTATATTTTTCCGTGAAAGAGGCCCCATATGTCAAATTATGTAGCCAGGGCATAGTGCCTAAGGATAAAACATATTAGACGGTATTTCGATGTATAGTGCCCTGAAGCAATCAGACGCTAATATTTTTGGTCATTACCTTGTGCAAAATAAAACATATTCATTCCTTTGGTATAGGGTGCTCAAAATACTAAATTTGGGGAAATAACACAATGAATGAATGGGTTTGTTGTTATCTACAATTTTTCTTTCTTTCTTGCTTCTTGGTCATGCAATCAAAAAATGTTGCGTGTAGCCAAAAAAAAGTAAACTCAAAACAATGCCAACATTTTTGTATTTTCAGCGATGACGTCGTTCCCGGCTTTTATACACGAATACTCCATCCATCCTTTCTCTTTTTTTATTCTTTTGCCTGCCAAAATTAAATAATTTTGCGTATTAGCATTTGATATATTTCTTCTTCTTCAGCTTACATCTTTTTTTTTTTATCAAAATAAAATTGCGTTTAATTTTATATAAAAAACTGACTTTTTCCAGTTTAAGGCAGTTTTTGCGGGTTTTATATCTTAAATTCATTGCATTTATCACATTGTGTCGGCTTGTTGACTTCTTTTTAGTATATCATAAAATTAGAATTTTGTTTAAATTTTGATTTTTTTTTTTCTGTTTAAATTACTGTGGGAGTTAACTTAAATGATATAAGTAAACTAATTGTAAGTAATTTGTACTTAAACCGTTTTGCAAAGAATGTTAATATTTGTGGTTTTCTTCTCTACTTGATGTCCATGCATCAATAAACAAATCACCTTTGTAGCTTCCGTTTGTGTGTATCTATGGATCTTGTTATATATTAAGTTAAGATATTGAAACAATAAAATGCCACTCAAACTCTCATTAAAAATCTTCAAAAAGCGTAAACGACAGCAAATTCTTAAATTTGACGGATGTATGGGCAAACCTCGCAAGAACTTTTATAAAACAAAAAGTTCGCTCAATAACTCAGAAAGTAAACTATAATTAGAAAAATATATTAAAACCAATGATGTAGAGGAGATAACAGCACATCGATTTCATACCTTTCCCCTTTGACATGTAATATGATTGAATTTTTTTTTAGAAGGAAGTTTTATATGCTTTAATTGATTCTGATAGAATAATATAATAAATTTGATCATATTGATGTTTGTAAATTGTTTGTTGTGTGTAAATTGGCATGTTTCGTGTAATAAAACTAATAACCAAATGCTCGTACATAACTCATTTACTAAATTTAAATCAAAATTTTTATTATTTTTTTTTTTATATTTCCAGGTATGTACGACTACAAATCATTTTATTACGAAATATGGGTGAGTTTATCGTTATTTATATAATATTGATGTCTCAAGGTTAGAGTCCATCGGTTCTATCAATATTATAAATTGTTTGAGGTATACTAAAGCTCAAAACATGTATGATTATAGATAAATATAAAAAAAACTCGGTCCTGTATGTCAAAATCAATTAAAGTACTTAATACTTACCCTCTCAAATAAGGCTCATATCGTTCACTTAAAAAAACATTAAAATTGTTTAGTTATTTATTGAAATGAGCTAAAACTTCAGCAACCCACTTGTATATATTTTTCAAATAATAATTTTTTTTTATGAATACGACGTTTTTGAAACATGTTGTCCATTTATCTTACTTAATTATGCTTTTATTATTGACAAACAAAAACTTATAAAATTCAGCGTCTCTTAAACAAAAATTAATTTTATCAAAAATTTTAAATCAGAAAACTCAACGGATAAAACTAAAGTAAATAAAAACTTTTAGAAATAGTACTTAGTTGCGAACCCTTTATCCTGGACGACACTAGCACATATTTTAGGCATATTGTAAACCAAATTATTAATTTCCCCTATTGATTTTCATGCTAACGATCTCTCACAAGTTCGCAATAGGATTCAGATCGGGGCAGGCTAACCAAGAGGGAGGGAGGCGCCAATTAAAGTCTCACGTCATCTTTTTATGCCATGTTTCCAAATATGACAATAAAGGAAGCACATGAATTCGGATGAAGTGAGTTTCGAATTAGGGAAGGTGGTGCCGCAGTCTATTTGTTACGATATAAATTAAATTCGTTATTGTGTTCTTTAATCGTATTATAGTTTCCCTCCGCTTATGTCACAGAAAAAATGTGTTATATGCCCTCTCGTTAACTTTTCAGGAATCTTTTACATGAAATCATACAAAGTTTCAGTTACATTTCAGAAATCTTTCATTTTCATTTCACAAAGCTTTCTACAATATGTCAATGTCAGCATTTTGATTTCATTTAAAATGTTTTTCAACATTTTTTTATCACGTCATCGGACCCATTTTTTATTCTACTTCACTTGTGCAGTTATTTAATTACGTCATCGGAACTGTGATAAATTGTTTCATTTTACCCCCGTCATCACTTGCGTTGATACTAAGTATGCATTTTACGTTATTTTAAATTTTGTTTTACAAAATGTAGATTCAACTACACAATTTTTTGCACAGATTCTATTTAAATTTATCTTTTGCATTTCACTTTATTTTGTTTAATATCAAAATCACAGTTGCGTTATTAACTGATTGGAAGTAATTGGAAATATTTTGGTAACATTGACTAGAAATTTAGTTTCCCACTCCTTATTTATTTACGATTGGAAAATTTTGGTCGCAGGAAAAAAAAATTGTGTTCCTCCGAAAATTCATGATATAGGGGTGTTAATTTGTAATTAACAATAAACTTTACTTAACATACCATCAGAGAATCATAAAACATTATTTAGATTTCATTAAAAAAAAATCAGTAAACATTAATTCTGGAACCTATCAAAAACACTTTAGAATGATTACATGTTAAATATTTTGTTTTTAGCGTGTCAGAAAGATTTCATGTGAAACATTACATTTGAAATGTATACGAAAGATTTCTGTAACGTTTCGTTTGAAATTTTTTTAAAAAAAAAGCTCTTTTGCACTGTTTCTAAAACGTTACATGCTGAGTGGGTACACGGTTGAAAATATCAGTATAAAATTAATAACTTTTAGTTATTCATATAAATCCATAAAAAAATCGTATAGATTTTATAAGTTCTGAAGTTATAAAATTATATATGTATGTATAAATATCATATTTTTTTTCTATATTGAAAAGTATAGAATAGGTTGACGTATAAATTCTATAATTTATAATAAGAGTTTGTATTTAATTTTAACGTTAATGAAAAAAATGTATATTTATGTCGGCTGTTAGAACGTTTGACTGGGTCGCAGAACGCACGGGTTCGAGTCCTGAAACAAATACATACTTCTTTTTAATTTGATTTTATTTACAATTTTTAATTATAAAATGATTTGAATAACGTAACTTGAATGTACAGAGATTTGAACCTGCTTCATTTCTAGAATATTTTGAATGCGACCCCGTTTCTTAGCCAGCTCGGCTACAGAATGTCGATGTTTTATTAGACAAAATTGAGCATAAGCAACTGGCCGTATAGCTGGTTTTTATATGTTGAAAACTTATTAAATTTATACCTAAATTCATATAAAACGACTATTAAACTGATATTCGTATGAGAATTTATACTAATTTTTTCAACCGTGTAGAAGACAGTAGTTAGTGGCATAAAGCAAATAATAGACAAATCTTTTTGTTATTATTATTTTTTTTTTTTTGTATAGGAGAGCGAACTTCATACGTAACTCATAATCCTTTAAACATTTTGCCGATCAAATTATGCTTTTCTATGTCAAGATGAAAACAAAAGACTTACAGCTTTCGTTGTGAAAGTAATCGTGATTCATTTGCTGAATTACTGTATGTATTATAGTGAAATATAAGCAGGTACATAAACCGTATTACATTTCCTATTTTGTAGTTCTAACATCTTTTTACATTCAAAATGCTTTAATTGCAAGTAACTAATAGTAAAGAATACATAAGCTGGAAAAAAGTGTAAATGTCAAACAAAAGTGGTTGTTATTTTTATCTCTTTGCCTCTTAAAAATATCTGAAAAAAAACAATGGGAAAAAAACCCATAATGACTAACACTTCCAACCAAAAGCGAAACTTGCCGCCATTTGGTCTGCCATGTATCGCATGTGGTGGCGGCGTCTTTGGAACATAAGCGCGCTGTGCTGTGGCTTCTCGGAAAAGTGCAATAAAAAACAAAGTATAAATAAACTTTACATCATATGGTACCCCAGTATAATGCAATAACAACAATTACGAAAATTATACGAAAGTCATAGACAGCTGAGATACAGTGGTTGCATTTAGTAACACGTGTATTGAGAATCATTCAAATTGCTGATTACAATCTAACGAAATCGTACCATTTATTTTTAATTGTTAAGGCAAGACAATGCAACTATTTTTTAATAATAAAAATGAAAAGATTGCATCAGTTAATTTAACCCTTTCAGTGTGATTTTTAAAATTTAATTCTAGTTTTTTTTGGAAAAAAGTGTCGAACACATGACATTCTTCATACAATTGAAGGAATTTGGAATTACCTTACTATGTAAATAGTAATGTCAGACGAATGTATTTCCAATAAAAATACTTTGTTTTATATATTATACTAGTGGTACCCGCGAATTCACACGCGCACGTCTCGTTGTATCTTCAATATGAAATTACTCTCTTAACATCTCATTCTATCTGGTCTCTTCAAAAATAACAAAAAAAAAATCAATTAAAAGGGAGTTTGTTCTTTGAACTTCGAAGCCAAATACAAACGATACAAATATGAAAAAAAAAAAATAAAAAAACAACAAAATTTAAAGCGTAGCATTGGCATAAGCAACGAAATATCAATCGATAATTTTTGTGTGAGGTTTTGCACAAACTTAATCCTAAAAAATAGGATATTTAATTTAAGGAAATAAAAAATAAATATGCAATAACCTTCCTTAGCATAAATATTTTGTTTGAAAGAATAAATTATAAAAATCGGTCCAGTACATTTTGCAACAAAGCGTTACAAACCATTTCCATAAAAGCAATTTTATATAAATAGTATAGATTACCAATCTCTTGACTTCCAGGCTCATATATTAATGGGTTAAATGATACAAGTAGAAAGAAAGATATTTCTCACGTGATTTATATCTTAAAATATTGTTTAAAATTAATTTTATTTTCAATACAAAAAATTGACAAGCAATAAAAAATGTGCCTTTCTATTACATTGAATCGCCAGATGGCGACTGATTGTCTAAGTAGTTTGTTTTTGGTGTTTGGTGTTACAAGTTGTTACATTAAAAGTTGATTAGGAAGTGGAAGTAAACCAAATATTTAGTAATTAATTATATTATAATTTATATGTTCAGTTTCTATTTTGAAATTTTTTTTAAAAAAAAATTATTTTGATATTTGCAAATAAATGGGTTAAAACTAGAGATGGAATGGATAGTAGTTTAGCCGGATACCGGATGCCGGATATTCGGCCAAGGCCAACCTTATAGCTGGATATTCTGCCGCCGAATAACCGGCGGAACATTGCCGTTTGGTGCACCGCACGAACCACGCTTGCGTAGGCGACGCGCGAACGATCAGGTGAACTCGGTTCAACTAGGGTCTTTTCATTGATAAACGAAGTTAACACTTGTTTCTTTTATTGACTTATTGTATTGATTGCAGTGCTAACACGTGCGTGATCATTTCTAAAAAGATTTAACGACGAGAAATGACATTGTGACCCTTATTCTTGGCGGGCAGCTAATGCTAATCAATACCCAAATTTAACAAAGTTTGCCAAAATCTATCTCTCAGCACTTTGCTGCAGTGTGTACAGCGAAAGACTTTTTTCTTAATGCAGAGAAATAAGTATAATTTACCTTTAGAGCAGTATGAGTACTAATTCATTTTCTAAGTTGTACAATTATCTTGTGATTACTGATTGTATTTCTTAAGTGATACTAACTAAATAAAGCAATTAGTTACCTAATTTTTTCTAATCCGGTATTCGGCCGGATAGTATTTAGGCCGCCGAATAGGCCGGATACCGGATAGTAACCGGATATCCGTTTCATTTCTAGTTAAAACTCCCTTGCCTTGAATAATTTTTGTATTCAATATCTATTATTTCAAAACTAGCGTATCGGTTTCAAATTAAAACGCTTGGCTTAGAAAAAAAATAAATCGCGAAATTTGTTTTGTGAACTGTTGAAGAAAATATCTATAGAACCATTCAAATTGTAACCAAATGTTGAGAATCCTTTTTTTTATAAAAAAATCATTGATTTGAAATTTTTGAAACTTATCGGAATATTCGACAATTTTTTCTTTAAATAGGGTTCATTTGTGTAAAAAAAAAATATAATTACATATTTCCTTTCGTTACAATTATGATAATATTACTAACAATATTTGATGTGCACTTGATAAATATCGATTCATTAGTTTTCGAATTAAATTAAAATTTATTAAATAGTATCATCGCAAAAGTCAGTAAAAAAGAAAAGTAGAGAATTGTGTCGAAAAACATCGAACAAGTCGAATAGTATCGAAAAAATAGATAAAGTGGAATAAAATAGAAAAATATCGAGCCGCAAAGTATCGTTAAACATATAAAAATTCGAAAAACAGCCATTTAAACGGAAAATTCCTTTTTTGTTGAATATATTTAAAGGGCATAAAGTTTTTCGTCAAAGTATTTATTTTGCTGAATAATTTAAGGTTTTTCTTGCCTATCAGCCCAAAAATCGATCCATTTTACATTTAAACTCAATGGCCCATATTCATAGTCGCAAAATAAAGTTAAAACCTGGCTTTTACCCAAAATCGAAGATACAGACTGGTCCCATAAAAAAAAATTACATTAAATTATGAGAAAATTTTAAAAAATAGACACAAAATATTATAGACGCAGTGAACAAAAGGCATAATAAAAGAATCCAATTTATGAGGCAGCGTGGCGTAATGGTTAGGACTGTGAACTCTTAGCCCTCAGGACGTGGGGTCGAATCTCGTCAGAAAAAATGCTTTTTTTCTATAAGCACGTTTTAAATTTAAAATCAGGAAAAGTGCTTTTAAATATTTACAACCAGGTTTTAAAGTAACATTTATTTTTATTGATATCAATAAAAAAAACATTTACATGTACGAGAATCGAACCCACGCGCAGTGGATTTTTGTGGCCATAAATAGGAAGAAGTTGGAATTGAAAAATTTTGTAGTACAATCGTCAGATAATACTTAGGGCATGAAAAAAAAACTAAAAGTTTTAAATTTGTTTTGGATTTAGCGACACAGTACTTTGTACTCCAAAAATTTTATATGAATTTTTTTATATAAGCAACTGTTAGATAGGGTGCTCTAGTTAACTTGTTTGAAACAAAATGCAATAATGTAGCATATTGGCGGAAAGTACATTGTTTCTACTTTATAAAAATTAATTTAGTTTTCTTTTATCGGCCTTATATGAATTTTACGGAATTTTCAAAAATTAGAATGAAAAATGGTAAAATTGAAAAATTTTAAAACTTTAACAGAAAAAAACACAAAAGTATATCTCCAGATTTATTAAATTTTTTATATATTATGTGCGAAGGTATGGTTAACAAAATAAAAAAAAAAGCTGCGCATATTCATAACTTTTTTTTTATGAGGTTTTTCCTAATGTAGTTTTAGATGGAACACAATATATCGACTTTTATTAAATGCTTTCACTAATTTGTGTGTATCGAAATTTACCAAAATTGCATACTGGCATTAAGTTAATTAATTGTACTTTTCAAAAATTGTTTGCTTGAAATCTTTTATTCTATGTGTGAATTATGCTGGCTTTTTAAAAATTAGGGCTGAAAAAGTCATAATTCAAAAATTTTGCAATATTTAACAGCAAAAAACAAAAAAGTATATCTCCAGATTTAAAAATTTTTTTTATATATTATGTGCGAAAGTATGCTTAGCAAAAACAAAAAAAAAAAAAAGCTGCGCATATTCATAACTTTTTTTTTAATGAATTTTTTTCTATTGCAATATTTGAAGGAAAAAATATTTGTGTATCGTTGCATTTTGCAATGCTTTACAACAATTTTATAAATTGTAAAAGCTTACATTGTGAAGGAAGTTGCCTGAAATTAGATAAGAGTTCCCTCAAATAGAGCGGAACTGGTTAAGGCTGTTTTTTCTTTTTTCATCCCTCTTTGCTTTCGCTTTTTTAGAACCAAATATAGCGTAGTGCAAATATGAATGGTGCAGCATAAGGGGTCCGATTATAAACATTATTGTTACTATTATTATCGTAATATATTTCCAAAAAAATTTATTTTAAATTCTTATGTCCTTAATTATGATAGTTATCATTCTATATTTTCCAATAAATTTATTTTATGTTTTCAATGTCTTTAATATATGTTCAGAAAAAACTTATGTTTTTATTAGAAACAGTGTTTCAAAAGTCATTGCGGCCGAATATTGCTTTTACTATTAATATTTTACAGTTATTTTATCAAAACAAATATAGTAGAATATTTTCCAAGCTCTGGCTTCCAGAGAAGTTATAAATCTCGAAAGCTTACACAAATATACCCAAAAAACTGTGTAACTTTATTAAATGGACTACAATTCGTACAACATGCCTCCTTCCGTGCACAAAGTTCTAATACATTGAAGTCAAATTATGCAAGAACTAGAAGTTCCAATCGGACGTCTTTCTGAAGAAGCTCAGGAAGCATTAAATAAAGTTTTTAAAAACGCGAGGCTGCACAACAGCAGGTGTTGCTCTAGAGTAGCAAACAACGAAGATGTTTTTCATTATTTGCTGATTTCTTCTGATCCTCTTACCAGCCAAATTCGAAAAAAGCGAGATAAAAAATATTAAGAGTTATCACCAGAGGCACAAGAAATGCTTGAAGTCTATGAAGAAGATGATTAAAATAAATTTAAAAAAAACATTGCTGTTTTTTTATTTATTTTCCAAATTAAGTTTTTTTATTGAATTTTCAGTTTTTTTTAATAACTTGAAAACTATAAAAGATATCGCACAATTTGTAACATTTTTGAAATCAGCATTGCCAAATTATTGGAAATCGATACCCATTTTGAAGAACAAGTCTCAATCACTTCCCACCTTTGTATGGGCGGTAGGCGTGTACATTGGCCGATTTTTTTCATATTCATATTCATAAATTTTTGATTTAACCTAAAAAACGCTTGTGCCAAATTTCAAGACTCTGGCGCTATTCTTACTGTTTATGGCCACCGTTTTTTGGTTTTTCTGTAATAACTTTAAAACTATAACAGATATTGAAAAATTAATAACATTTTTGAAATCAGCATTGCCAAATTAATGAAAATTCAAATTTGAAAAACAGTCACAACTTCATCCCACCTTTGTATGGGAGGTAGGCGTGTCCTTAACCGATTTTTTTAAAAATCACCAATTTTTGTTCTCTTTACCTTGAAAACATCTGCACCAAATTTCAAGAGTCTACCACGTCCACTTCCTGATGGCTATGAGCTCACAGTCCTAACCATTACGCCACGCTGCCTCATAAATTGGATTTTTTTATTATTCCTTTTGTTCACTGTGTCTACAATATTTTGTGTCAATAGCGCAGGGTAATCTATTTTTTAAAATTTTCTCATAATTTAATGCAAGTTTTTCTTTTTTTTTATGGGACCAGTCTGTATCTTCGATTTTGGGTAAAAACCAAGTTTTAACTTTATTTTGCGACTATGAATATGGGCCAATGTATTTTACTGTTAGAGGCCTACTTTTCCATATAAACATTTTTTCAGGCGGTATAAAATACTGCACCCAAAAATGTATCTGGCTCCCCTCGTACTATATGCAATTGCCTGTTATGGTGGTGCATATTTTAATAAAACAGAGCTATTCTTATCAGACGGAAGCATTAAATTAGACTTATGGTGAATTGTGACTGTTCGGGGCTCTTTCTAAGGCATGTTGTATTGATACATAGTTTTAGAAAAACTTTCGAAAACTTTGGGTTTTACTTAGTAGCTTTACTCGGTTCATTAGTTATGTAGCGAAAACATGTTTTATTGTTATAGGCGTGGCACCGCCCATTCAAAACAAATATCTTTACTCAAGATTCAATCTATCGCCACACGAAGTTTTATCAAAATTGATGATAAGGCTCAGCAGAGACAGCGTTTTTTCTTATTAAGGGCGGTGTCACGCCTCATTTAAGAACTTAAAGTTCGGTCTACCTCCAAACCAAGTTTTATTAAAATCGGCCTATTAGTTTAGCCGTGGCAACGTATTTTCTCGTTAGGGGCGTGGCACCACCTACTATTAAAAAATGTATACATTGCACTCCCTCTCTTCACAGACTTTCCTAAAAAAAAACCAACTAAGCGATTATGATTATGGCTGTTTACAAACTGCCTATTTATGCATAGATATCTATGTGTAGGCGTCGCTTTATGGTCGCCATTCTGTTAAAAACAAAACATTCGGAAACAACCGTTCACATATGAAAGTTCTTGAGCATACGAACATTTTGACACCTTAAAAACGTTTTTCCGCTGCGCTCAATTTTGGGCATACCACTGTCCCGGTTGACATGAAATGTCCCATATAAATTCTTGATCAGCGTCACTACCTGAGCCATGCCCGTCTGTCTGTGGAAATCATGATGATTACGGAAAAAATAAGTAAGATAATTGAATAAAATTCTTGGGATTGAAAATGGGCAAATTCGAAACACGAATACGTCTACCGCTCATACAAGTACAATATGTAAAACGTTATATTGAGAGGAATTTTTGATCTTGTATATCCAAATTTCTTAAAAATGCTAGGAAAAACTTAGACAAGCTTTGGCCAAAAAGTTGGCAAATTTCGAAAAGAGGGCGTGTCACCTCCCATGTAAGCAAAAGCTTCAACACGCTACACAGAGAGCAATTTAAGTAAATGTTGCCAAATTCAATGTGAGTAGGCTTAGTCAAACCTAGATATCCTTTTAATACAAATTTAGGACCTAAGCTCACTTTTACTTTTATCGTGTTTTAGGGTATTTAATTTTTGGCGAGACCTTTACTACTACTAGTTTGACCTTATTTTGAGTTTTTCAACATTTTCCATATTTTTTCGTCTTCCTAAACTAAACATTTTGCATAACTTATTCCGCTTCAAGATCTTTCTCGCAGTACGTTGCCGAACTTCTCCGGGTCTTAGAACTTCGAGCTAGAAAAGGGACATCACCCGTTATCAACTAAAATTTTACTTTCTATCAACATGAGCGAAAATGATCAAACTTTTAATGTCGGTGCAGTTTCTGGAATATATGTAGATAGATTGGTTTTTACCATCAGTATTATTTTCAACTTTTATTCATTTAAATTTTAAAATAAGAATATATATTTTAACAACATTGTCAATCATCAGTTTAATTTAACTAGTAGTATTACCAAGTAATTAAACATTTTATTGTTTAGGCATTCCACCTTCGCTTACCATATCGTGAATTTTTTCCCCATCTCAGTATAAAAGTAAGAAATCAATGGTTACAAATGGTTATGTTCTTGAGCAGAACATTAGCTATCATTAATTCTGGCCAACAACAGTGCCATAAAAACAGTAAGCATGTGAATTCATATTCGTGTTTTTCCTTTGTTTTTTGAATTCCACTTCATCTTAGTCAGACATTTTGTCGACATTTATTTTATATTTCTGTAGAAGGTAAGTTTTTCTGGTATCGTGTAGTTTTCTTACACTGTTCCTGCCATTCTGCTGCTTCATTACAGGTTAGTTACCTTACACGTTACGACGCACAGTGGCACACTTTTTAAGAATGCGCTGCAAAAATCGATTTTGGTGTGGGACTGTTTGACAAATTTGATACTTGCGTCGAATAGAAAAATGTCAAAAGCAGATAAATTTAAAATTTCAACCCATTCGGATAAGTAGTTTAGTTTTTACAGTTAGTCAAAGTTGAGACATTTTTGAAGTTTGCAAAAAATTTAATTTTTGGGATAAAAATTTCATGTTTGAGCTGAAAAATTCAACAAATGCTGAGAGAAAGATGTATACTTTTTTTTTAAAAGCATTATTGGTTTTATTTAAACAAAATAAAATAGTGCGTTATTTTTTTTTTCTTCGTTTTTGAAAAACTGTTTTTTTGAAGTTTTTGAGCTTTCAGTTGAGCTTAAAAGTAAACTTCACAAAACTTCAAACTGAGCTTCCACACAAATAATCACTGACTCTATCTTAACATATTCTCAAAACAAACTAGGCACCAGAGTTTGCCGGTTTGAGTGCTAGAGCGATTTTTATCGACAAACCTACGGATATAGCACCCTAAGTCCATATGAATATTAGAAATATTAAATCTTAAGCCTTTAACTAAAAAACATTTTCTTTGGTGTGCAGTGCCTATTTGATAGTTCATAATTAAAAACGTTTAATTTAAGCTACGGCCCCGCATCTTTTTGTTTTGGTCAAAAACTACCTTTTATAGGTTTTGAATATATTTTATGCAATAAGTTTTTAACTAAAAATTTTTCTGATTGCACTAATCCTTTTGAAGGTAAAATTCCTGAAATCTTGAAAGTTACATAAGGATTACAAGAACAGGTAAAAAGATTTGTATAGAGAAAAAAACAAACTAAAATCTTAGAATATGTAAAACTGCCTGCTTAGTTATTACGGTATAAGTAATTTTTATTAACTCTTTCGGTGAATTTCGCATTACAGGTATTTTATGTGTTGGAGTTACAGATAGTGCAACAGTTGATGTAAGGATCTCAAGGATAGGGTAGAACAAAAGGAAAATTGCAGTATATAGTATGTTCTGGCTAAACTAGTTTTTAGGATAAACTAGTTTTTCCTAGGCCAAACTAGTTCATCCGAAGCATGTTGGATGAACCAGCTTAGCCTAGGGAAATTTTAATATGTTAGGGAAAGTGGGCGGACTTTGATCGCGATGCAGGGCTTACATCTTCCAATATGTTCAAAAACGGCTTCGCGGTTCACTATAATATATCCAACGCTGATGTGTGATAGCGTAGCCCGTGTTCGACATAGTGAAGTGAAACGCGGCCGAACCCTAACATACTAACATTTTAAGAATATCGGGAGTGAGGGCGTTAAAGTAAATAATAACCTTAGTACATCCTAGACTAAACTGGTTCATCCTAACATGCTTCGGATGAACTAGTTTAGCCAAGGAAAAAGTAGTTTATCCTAAAAACTAGTTTGGCAGGTAACATATATATATAGGGCTACCAGATGGCCTTAGTACAAAAGTAGCACATCCGTAGCACAAAAGTAGCACATATCAATTTGGAATTTTGTAATTTTGATGAGCAAAGGTCCTCACTTCGTAACAAAAAAACCCCAGCAAATTAAAACAATAATTTGAAATAACTTTGATGAGCAAAAAAGGTATTCACTTCCTAACAAAAAACCCCAGCAAATTAACAAATTAAAACAATAATTTAAATAACTTTGAAGAGCAAAAAAAAAAAAAAAAAAGGTCATCACTTCAGTTCAAATATTTTATTTTACACTGCAAACATGGAAAGTAGCAAAAACAAGGTAGCAAAGCCCTTGCAAAAGTAGCACTTTTGCTACTTTAGTATCGCATCTGGTAGCCCTACATATATAAGGTCGTTTCGACACGTAATAAATTTATTCCTACAAGAGAACTCTTCTTAACTTATACTTCGAAAAAAATTTAAAAATTCAACATATACTTACATAAAAAATGCTACATTATTCAAACTTTTTTCAAAGCACATCAAGTCAAGCAGAGTTCAACGCATAAGATGTCTGAATTTAAAAAAATTGTATCCAACATATATTGGAATATGAACACTTTCCATCACACTTTTCTGCAGTTTTCAAAGTCTACTTGCTATAAACAAAACAGAAGTTAATTTTTATAAGCAGAAGATATGTAATTTATCCACCCTACAAAAAACTCAACTTTAACAATCAATTGCTTCGGACTCAGCAAACCTTTTACAACAAAATTTGACAATTTAGTAGCTATAAGAATTTTCTATCATATAAAAAAAAATAAGCAAAAAATCTTTATTCGTTCAGAAGTTATAATTTTTGCAATCAAAAAAGTCAAATCTTGCCACTGTGCGACGTCTATTTTCCTATTTAATTCTCCAACATTTTAGTAATCGACATACTTTGGGCCTGTATGGTATATGTATTTCTATTGTTGTTTTGTTTCCTTGGCAACAGATTTATGGTTTGTTGGTAGCAACAAAAACCGCAATAAAAAAAAAAGTTCGAAGAACTGCATGAAGTAATTTTGACTTCAATTGTACATTGTATAAACGGGCCATTTTATGAGTAACTTACATTCAATATGTACATTATATTTTTAAAATAAATTCGTAATTAATAATGTTTTCAAATACCATAAATAATTTTAGTTTCATAACTTTGACTTTCATAATTTGTAATCTTTTCTAAACGCGAAAAAATGCAAACATCGAAGATGGCGCATCTTGTGCCTCGTAGTCAAAAAATTAGGAAAAATTTAATGTTTAATACAAGCAACTATTTATATTCAAAAACCCTGTTATTATTATGTCGGTAGATCGAGTTTGCGAAACATTCTACAAAATAGCTTATGGTGCTTCTCAATACTTACATTTATTGAATATTAGCATACTATTGCAAACCGGTTATTACACGGTGTTAGATACGTAGAATGTATTGCTGGACATTTTTTTTTGTTTCCCTCATAGCATTATAAAGTTGTTAGGATCTATAGAAATAATCGTCTTACCAGTTTCCAGTGAATAACATTCCATAGGTCAGTTTTGGATCTTCGTTAATTTTAGCCTTCTTTGTATTGTCGGTCGAAGATTTCGGACGATAAATGTTTATACTGAAGTCATTTGGAAACATACGAGGATGGTGCATTCGCTGGTTGGTATTAGTGGAAAATTTTGCTCTAATTTGAGTTGACATCGAAGCCGGTAAATACTCAGTAATCGAATTACTGGGGATTTCTGCCCACCTTATATGCGTGATTATGTTCTCTTGTCACCTTGCTCACCGATCTTCTCTAGATTGTTTCTACTTTAAAATTTATTAAATAATACTAAAACTTGATTGATACAATTAAACGTTTTTCTCAGTGTTGTATTTAATTTGCACTCTTAATATGTATTGCAAAAATTAACTAAAACAGTAACGTAACACCTTTAGTGGACTTGTCCATTTTGAATAACTCAGAAAAGCGATAAGTGCAAAATTTCACTGATTTCTGTGTTTAATCATTTTTTGATTACTATAAATAAAAAACTGACGTTATGCCAATGTGTTAAAATGTACATTTTCAGCTCAATTCTTACGTATGTGTGTTGAAGCGTGTGACTCATTGTCAGAACAATTTTTTCTGACATTGGTTCAAGGCTAAATGCAACAAATGTCATTGACTGCCGTAAAATTTAATTTTTTTTATAAGAATTTGTTGATGATAATAAAATAAAATGGCAAGTGCGAAAAAAATTCCTTAATAATGAAGTAAAATCTAAGACCCGTTTGAAGTTCCTGAACTCTTTTAGAGTTTTCTTCATAGTAGTGTTATGATACCTACCTTTGTTGTTCTTAAAATTTCTGCACTCCAAAGATTGTGTATTGTTCGCTGGCGTGAACATTAAATCGATTGGCTGCATATATACATTAGGGTGATTCAAATTTATTTTTTTTGGTTTTTTGTAAGGTGCTGTTGCTTAAAAAGTAAGTTTATGATATGAAGAAAAAGTTCACGAAATTTCAGCTCTGTAACTCAATTTTATAAGGTGGCGCCGGAGCCTGTTAGTTTTACATGTAAATTGTATGGAAAAATTATTTTTTACAAAAAAGGTATCTAAATGAATAGGTGATTAGTATTGTTGAGCTGACGTAATTTTTTACGCTGAATCCGAATCAGGCCTCAGAATTGACCCATCATGTCGGAATTCTGAAATATTTGAGGTTAATTACCTGAAACATGATGTTTTTTGTCTACTTTCGAGGTCATGAAAGTTGATCAGCTTATTTTAAACAAAAGCGTCATTTAGTACCATCCTTGCCCTTTAAAATGAGCTTTCAAGTGGTGATCTGTGATGTTTCCTTGCAAAGTTATAGCCATTTTAAAGTGACATGAATTGGATCCCCTACAAAGGGTTGCAACCCAACAATATTAACCAACGGGTTTCAAATTCATGTCACCTTGAAATGGCTGCAACTTTGCAAGGAAGCATCACAGATCACCACTTGAAAGCTCATTTTAAAGGGCAAGGATGGTGCTAAATGATGCTTTTGTTAAAAATAAGCTGATCAACTTTCTTTGAATCCTATACATGACCTCGAAAGTAGACAAAAACATCATGTTTCAGGTAATTAACCTCAAATATTTCAGAATTCCGACATGATGGGTCAATTCTGAGGCCAGATTCGGATTCAGCGTAAAAAATTACGTCGAAAAACGACCCTTTTCAGCTCAACAACACTAATCACCTATTCATTTAGATACCTTTTTTGTAAAAAATAATTTTTCCATACAATTTACATGTAAAACTAACAGGCTCCGGCGCCACCTTATAAAATTGAGTTACAGAGCTGAAATTTCGTGAACTTTTTCTTCATATCATAAACTTACTTTTTAAGCAACAGCACCTTAAAAAAAAACCAAAAAAAAAATTTGAATCACCCTAATATACATATACCTGACCTCGTATACTACTTGATCTGATCTTCATATCAAGTTTCCAAACCACTTAAAACCACCTTGCATTTTGTCATTCGTTTGAACAATTATTAAGTGAAGTCAATGTATCTTTTTTGTCATTTGAAAGTTTAAGTCAAAATGTAAATAGCAAACCGTTTTTCATTTATCTCGTTTTTCAAAATAGCTTTCACACTGTCATTAACGGGAATTCGCAAACATTAGCTCGGTTTGTTTGTCGGTCAGCTGTATTGTAAAAATACGTTATAATGACAAATATTTTTGTTGTTGCTGTGCGGTCTTCGCTAGATTCTATTTTTTTTTTTAATTTAAATTGCAAATTTAAAATATTTGTTGTCAATATTAAAAATGTTGTTCAAATTGAAAAATCGACGTCCCGCAATGACTTACCAATTATAACATTTTTGAAATTTACTTGAAGTTTTTATGTATTTCAAAGATAATTCATTAGAACTGCAACTTTAAGTTGTCAGTACCAGGAGACCGACCACAGTTCCGTTTTTCGTTTTGAGGTTGAAAAAGTCAAAAAAATTTAATGCAATTGCATGAGAAGTTGGAAATATTTAAATAATATTGAATAGGGTTGAAAACCCGAAAACAAGTTAAAAAAGTTTGAAAGAAGTTGATTATATATGAAAAATGTCGAAAAACGTTGAGAGGGGTTGAAGTAGGTGAAAAAGTTTTATAAACTCGATAGTATGTATATTAAAGTGATGAAAAAGTTGAAAGAGATTGAAAAGCTCGGAAAAAGTTGAAAGTCTCGGAAAATTTTGAATGTGTTTGAAAAGCCGAAAAAGTTGAATGTGGTTGAAAAAGTCCAGAAAATATAGAACGTGTTGAAAAAAGTTGAAAAGGTTTAAAAATATTGAAAAAGTTGAAAGAGTTTGAATAACTCGAAAAATGTTGAATAAAGTTGGAAAATTCGAAAAAATATGAAAAGTGTTGAAAATAGGTTGAAAAATGTTGAAAAAGTTAAAAGAGTTTGAAAAATTCGGAAAAAGTTGAATAAGGTTGAAAAATTCGAAAAAATATGAAAAATGTTGAGAAAAGTTCAAAGAGGTTGAATAACTCGAAAAAAGTTGAACAAGGTTGAATTCAAAAAAATTTGGAAAATGTTGAGAAAAGTTGAAAGAGGTTGAAAAATGTTGAAACAGTTGAAAGGGGTTGAAAAATTCGAAATAATATGGAAAATGTTGAAAGAGGTTGAAAAATGTTGAAACAGTTGAAAGAGGTTGAAAAATTCGAAAAAATATGGATCATGTTGAGAAAAGTGGAAAGAGGTTGAAAAAGTCAGACAAATTTGGGAAATGTTGAGAAAAGTTGAAAGAGGTTGAAAAATGTTGAAACAGTTGAAAGAAGTTGAAAAACTCGTAAAAAGTTGAATGAGGTTGAAAAAGTCAAACAAATATTGAAAGCGTTGAAAATATTTGAAAAATGTAGAAAATCGTTGAGAAAAGTTGAAAGAGGTTGAAAAATAATGAAGCAGTTGAAAGACGTTGAAAAACTCGCACTAAGTTGAATGAGGCTGAATATATTCAGACCAAATTTTATTAGGATCACTCCTTTAGTTTGCTAAATATGGCATCAACGTTATAAGTTTGTATGGGAGATGCCACGCCCACTAAAGAAATTCCGTCAAAATTCATATAGTTTCAAAGCTTATAGTAACCGACACCTCTACACCAAATTTCAAAAATATTACTCCAATAGCACACTAAATATAACATTTAACGTTTTTTGCTAATATGGGAAGTGCCACGCCCACTGATGAAATCTCGTCGATTTTCATTTATTTTCAAAGTTTATAGTTACAGACACCTTTACACCAAATTTTAGTGAAATTACTCCCACAGCACACTAAATATAACGCTTTTGCATGTATGTGATATGCCACGCCCACTCATCTTATCCGATCGAAATCCATTTAATTGAAAAGGTAATAGTAACCGACATCTCTGTGCCAAATTTTATTAGGATCACTCATGTAGTGCACTAAATATAACATTATATAACGCCCACTTATTTAATCTCATCGAAACACATCTAATTTTAAAGCTCATGGTAAGCGACACCATTGCACCAAATTATAAAAAGTTACTCCGCACACAAAATACAACACTTACCATTTTTTGGATGTATGGGAGGTGCCACGCCCACTGAAATCTATTTAGTTTTAAGGCTTCTAGTAAGCGACATCACTATGCCAAATTTGAAAAATACTACTCCCATAGCACACTAAATATAACATTTAACAATTTTTGCTTGTATGGAAGATGCCACGCTATTGCGCCCACTTTTAGTTATAAGATGCCTTGTAGCCAGTATATCTACCATATTAAATTTCATAACGAGTGCGTTGTTCGATCTCTTATTATAACGTTTATAAATATTGTGGGCTGTGCCACGCCTTTCAACGAGTTTTTCCAGGATAGTGGCATAGCTTGTTATAATGACTGCATTTAGCGGTATTAACTTTAAAATTTTTATGAAAATCGTCGGTGCCGTTTTCGAGTAATATCGAATCAAAATTTTCAATTATTGAAATATGTCACGCCCACTATTTAGATTCCGCCCACTTTTGATATCATTTAAGATATTTATGATCTGTATCCGTTTACCAAATTTCGTTGCAATACCTTAAATGGTTTGCGAGTTATCACGTTATAAAAATTAAAGTTTAGGGCTGTGCCACGCCTGTGATGGAAATAAAATAAAATAGCTCTATTCGCTATCAACAACGGATATCATATGCGATTGCTTGCGAAAAATGACTCAAAATCGCTATCATAATTCGAAATATTGTGTAAGTCATTATCATGCTCGAATTGTGAAGTTCTCTCTGTGATATTTTCAACAAGATTAGAATTTTCTTTTTTTGACTGGATGGCACTGCACTACAACAAAATTGGTTACTAGCCGTTTTGATCCAGTTTTGTATAATTCATGATAACGAGCCATACAAGACTTCAGCTCACGTTGAAACTGTGCTGCCCTTTCGCCATTAGGATCGTTTGTGACGAAATGATTTCCTAATTTATTAGCAAGTTGAAGACCCTCTAGAATTAATCTTGTGGTTGGTTGAACCAGTTCATCACTGTCACTGCTTTCTGTAGAATCAACAGTCTCTAAGGCAACTTCTATAATTTCTACTTTTCTTAGAACATTCCCAACTAGCAGTTCGTTAATATCATGAATATCGATCTTTTTTTATATAACTTAGTCAACAGCTTATATAAGACACGTTCAATTTTATTGAAGCTAAACAAAAGACTGAAAGATATGTACATATACATACATACTTATGAAAATAAGGTTGAAAGGAGAATTCCCTAACTAAATTTTTAAAAGATTACGGTTAGTAAAAATGTTTGTCTTTAAGTTTTCAATCAAATAGCTTTTTTAAATAGTGCTAAATCGAAAAAAAATCGTTTAAAAGCGGAATCCATTTTTTTTTTAGACCGTGTTAAATCAAAACCGTATAAAAAAAGACCGTGTAAAAACAGAATTGGGTGTATATAAATATACAAATACACCCAATTCTGTTTTTTACATGGTTTTGATTTAACACGGTCTAGATTCTTCGCTAAAAAAAGTTATTTGATTGAAAATTTAAAGAAAAATATTTTTATCAACCGTAATGTTTTAGAAATTTAGTTAAGGAACTGGGTAAGAAAGTTAATAGTGCTGAAGGATATGGAACTAGCCCCCTTCTTTCATTGTATGTACATACATATTTCATGTCTTTTTTTACACGGTTTTTTTTACACGGTTTTTTTTGGAACGTATCTACCGTGTAAAAACAGAATTAGGTGTATATAAATATATAAACATACAATTTTAGCTCGTTTAATAATAAGTAGTAGATGTCATAAGCAGTAAAATCAGTTGAAGAGTTGCTGGTACCTAATAAAAAAAACAACTTTGTATAAATTAAGTTATCAAAATCATTTCCAATATACATTTTCCAAAAAATTTAATTAAACCTGAAGAAATAAAGTTTATAGAAATAATTGCATGAGCAAAATGAAAAACTTTTTTTTTTTTTTGTCAAAATTTTGCGCTTTCAAATCCTTACAACCGCACGATTTTTTACTTCCTCTAACTAAATGTTGAAATGTGTAATTCTATGTGGAGTTATTACTTGTTGTTGCTGTTGCCTGCAGCGCCTAGTAACCTATTAACTGACAAAAGGTGATTGCACCAGTCGCTGGCGCTTCATGTTTTCTTTTTTGCCGTGTTTGCCAATCAACCAACTCTTATCCCTTTGGTGGGAAATGTGGAATCCAAGCACGCAATTAATGTTACCCGGAATTCATGTCCTGTGCTATTTTAAGGCTAAAAATTCAAAGTGCAACGTACGAAAATTTAATTTATTTTCCGTTTATTACGAATGAATGTTTCCTTTTTAAGGGTTTTTTTTTTTTTGCTTTTTGAGTTGTAAAAGACATTTGACATGAAATTTAATGTTTTTGTACACACTTTTATTGTATGTTCTATAAAATTAAAAATGACTGAACGTAAATTTAGTTTATTTAAATTACTAAATAAATCACTTTTATTTATTTCATCTACCGGGTATTACCCTTACAGATTACAGTATTAAAAACTATCATTAAAAATATGTATATCAACTTAACTATATAGGAACGATTATTTCTTCAAGATATTTTTTGAAGGCATTTCTATTTAAGCTAAAATCTAATTGGTTAGCGAATTCGTTACAATTAGACAGACATCTGGAAATGGGTTCATTAGAACCGTAATTAGTTCTGTGATACGGAATATAGAACATATTAGACCCTCTAAGGTTGCGAGCTGGAACATTGAATGGAATTAGAGCAAGTAAATCAGGTGAAATTATTCTTCCATCGATAATGTCCTTAATGAAGTAAATATTAGATATTATTTGTATTAGCAGCAATCACAAAAATCTCTATGACGTTTCAACTTTTACCAACTAATAAAAGCTTGAGCTTGGAGCTTGGGGTTGAGTTGTTGATTTTTCTTATTTACCCGTTGCGACTTTTATGATGTGGAAAATGGTTTTTAAATAAGTTACATACCAATAGTAGTCAAATTTTGGTCACCTCTATTTTAATAAGGGTCAACGTAGAACAGCACTGTTATAAAATTGAATTTAAAATTTCTGTGAAATCATTTGAAAACAGCTTCTTGGTTGAAGGTGATATTTACATTGAATTCATTGATTTTTTGGGGTAAATGTCCACATATGTGGACATACGTTTTTCTATTCATATATTTGCGGATTATACTTTGTTTCTCTCAAATATTGGCGCATTATAAAGAGGAAATATTCTCTTTCTTTAGCGCTTTTTTATTTTTTCTACTTACCTTTTTTGGTGCGATTTTTCATTGCATTTTTGCAAAGTTGTCGAGGAAAAAAGCTCCTCATTTTGGTTAGTAAAAAAATGATATTAAATAAAGAATTTATTGCAAAAAAGTGAAAAAATAGTTAAGACCTTCTTTCCATCAATGTTTGATATAGTAATCTAAATATATTAGAAAATTGTCCTATATCCAATTCTTTGCCCAATTGTACAATATGGTGGTGTGAAGTTCAGTAAAAAATTACAACTGATTTGTGTTCATCAGAGGAAAGTCATTCGGTTGCACAAAATCAGACATCTGAATTCAGTTGAACATTTTTATATCTGTGTCTATTAGAGTGACCAAAAAAACATCGAGTTTTCGATTTTTGATTTGCTAATATGAAAAGTAGTTAGTGTTATGTAAAAAAATAAGGCATTTAAAATTTTATTAAAAAATATTGATATTTAGAGGTCGCTAATGTCCGATTTATGAATTAATTTCATTCAATTTATTTGCGAGTGATAATAACTCTTCCCAAAAATTTTTTCCGCATGAGATACGGATCGATTCTTAATTTTCGGGTCTGCTGAACACGATGGTGATAGTTGTTTTGTTATACAGTGGCTGAGTATCTTGGTAGCATCAAAAAACTCCCAGAAAACAGCGAAAAAACAGCGCCAATTTGGGTTCAAGTGGGGTAAACTTGAAGAATAAATTTTTGTTTTTGGTCTTATGCTCTTCAGCATTGTAGTCCGAAAACAGACGAAGAAATATTGACCAGTCCCGATGTTCCAGTATTTTTTATCAGAAAAAATGAAAAACTCTCGCCAAAAGGCCAAAAATCAAGCTCAACTAAAGCTTAATTGAGATATATTCGGGTAATTCTTTTTTTAAAGATGGTTTTCCGAAATATTTTTTGCGATGAAAATTTGGCCTCAAAACTTACCCATCATGTCAGAATCCTGAAATATTCGAGGTTAAGTACCTAAAAACTAGGTTTTTCGTCTACTTTTGAGGATATGTATGGGATTCAAACAATCTGTTCAGCTTAATTTCAATAAAACCATCATCTCATACCGTTCTTCTCCTTTAAAATAAGCTTTTAAATGGTTATCTGCGATGTTTCCTCGCAAAGTTACAGCCATTTGAAAGTGACATGAATTATTATATTACATATTTATTGTAAAAAGTTTTGTAAGGTGGTGGAGATCTCTTGTAGAAAAATGTCTAGGAAGATTAGCCATAATTTTTAACACCTTATTTTTAACGCATTATTTGCAATTTCTTAATATGAGATAGAGTAGCGCTAGCCCAAACTGGTGAAGCATACGTTAGACCCGGTAAGAAAATCATTTTATAGATCATCAACTTATTTTCCAAACTTAAGTGTGATTTCCGATTAATCATTGGGTATAGAGTTTTAATGAGAAGATCAGTTTTTCTAATTCTTTCGCTTATATGTTGCTTACAGGTTAAAGTTTTGTCGAGAACCATTCCCAGGTACTTAAGTTCAGAGTTCCATTCAATTTCAAAACTGCCAAAGAATATGTTTCTTTGAGGCAGGTTCCTTAAAGCTCTTTTCTTAGTAAAGAACATTGCTTGCGATTTAAGTGAGCTTATTTTAATTTTCTATTTAAAGAAATATTTGCTGAGCTCGTGTAAGTGGATTTCAATATTGGAAATTATGTCGATAACCGAACTATGAGAAGCATAAATACATGTATCATCAGCAAAGAGTGCCAAATTAGTATTGCCCGATTTGGGAATATTCGAGATGTAAATGGAATGCAGTACAGGTCCAAGGACAGACCCTTGTGAAACTCCCGCAGCTATATCAAAAACAACAGAAGCAGTGTTACCCATATGCACACTAAATTTACGATTTTCAAGAAAGCTGTGAATTATTTTACATAAATAAATTGGAACTGAAAAGCTTTTCATTTTATAAATGAGACCTGCTTGCCATACACAATCAAATGCTTTTTCGATGTCTAGAGCGACAACTGCAGTAGACTTGCCTTCACAAAGTTTCTGACCTATGAACCGGGTAAGACGTGACAGTTGATGATTTGTGGAATGACCAGATTGGAATCCAAATTGCTCATTTGGAAACAGACCAAGAACAACTACAAGGCTTTCATTTATCTTAGATTTAATTATTTTTTCAAATATCTTACTCATGCAGCTTAAGAGACTAATTGGGCGATAACTTTCCACCTCAGCTAAATCTTTACCAGCTTTTGGTGTAGCAATAACTTTAGCATGTTTCCAGCTGTCAGGGAAATACGAAAATTTAAGGCAATTGTTGTAAATATTGCAAAGGAATCTAATTGCATCAAAAGGTAGGTTCTTAAGGTGAAGATTAGAAATTCCATCTAAGCCAGACGCTTTTCAAACTTGATTCGAAACTGATTTAGGGTCAATATTTGGTATGTTCTGCACATTTTCCGCTTCCAAGGAGAGGAGAGCATCACCAACTATTGCATTTGTTTCTGAATCAGAAAGATGCACAGTGGTCTGATGTGCATTGCAAAAATGAGTGCCAAGGGCACAAAATTTTTCGTGCCTTGTAATAGCAATAGATCCGTTCAGTTTTAGTGCCGGAACGGAAAAATATTTGTTTTTGAACACTTGCAAGCTTCCAAAACTTTCTTGAACCTTTGTCTAAGTTCCTCAAGCATTTATTAAAAGAATCATTTCTTAATCTTTCTAGACCATTTTTTATGCTAAAGTTCAGAAGATCTAACTTGTTCTTAAAAAGGAGAAGTCGACTTCTTTGCCATTGTCTGCGGACTGTTTTTCGGTCTCTAATCGTATTTTTAATGTATTGTGGAATACTTTGTTGGTTCGCAGAACAAGATATTTTTGGTACAGCTGAATCAAAAGCATTTTTAATACTAGAGGTAAAAAAATAGATCTTGTTATTAATTTCATCAGAAGATGACGCTTGAGATGTGAAAGAAGAAGCAATAAGAGAGTTTCTAATGCTTCTTTTATAAGCAAAACACATTGCTATTGCGAATGTCATGACTGTTAATATAAAAGATAACAGGGTTGTGATCAGAACTCAAAGGTTGACTGCAAATGGAAGGACAATTTGTCAATAATATGTCCAACACTGACGGTGAACCTCGTGCAGCACTTGGGATATGCGTAGGATCGGGAGGAAACAAAACAGAGAACCTACCTCTTGTGTAATGTGAGTAGAACAGATCACCCCATTTATTTTTTCTAGAACAACCCCAATAGCTATGACGTGCATTAAAATCTCCACAAATAAGAAAATTACCACTACAACGCAAAAGCTTGTTTAAGTCGTTAACGAACTTTAAGGACTTTACCGAATCGTATGCGCCACCAGGAAAGTAGGCTGCAGTTAAAGTTACACTCATGTTATTAATTAATTTAATTTTTATTGAAAGCGCTTCAATAATTTCAAGATTTAAAAGAGGGCAGAGTTCATGCTCAATACCTTTATTTATAACTATCGAAACTCCATTACCCCTAACAAAAGATCTGTCAAGCCTATAAGTAAAAAAGTCTTGATGCTTAAAACTAACGTTAGCAGAAAGCCATGTTTCACAAAGTAAAGCAATATCGATATTTTTGGAATAAATAAAATTAAAAAAATCTAGTTTTTTATTTACAATGCTGCGACAATTCCATAAAATACATTTTAAATTAGACATTGTTATAAATATATTTGGTAACAACGCTGGCAATTGCCATAATCTGACCTTCTTTAGTGTGAGCAGAACGCAGGTTTTGCAGTAATTCTTTGGTTATTTCGATTAATTTAGCTGAAGAAAACAATTCCTCACCACTATTATGAATTTCTCTGCCTTGTCTAGCAACACTAGAGTAAGTCAAATTAGGCGATGTATAGGTAGCAGTTCTAGCTTCAGTAGAACGATTTTGAAGAGGTGGAAATTGAATAGGTGTTAATGTGGGCCTAATACTACCTTGCAGCCTACGCTTCGATTTTGTTCTTAAATTATTCAAAATATTTACATATTCTAATTTTTTTCGGCAACCTGGATCAGATGACTTATGATTTTCACCACAGTTTGAGCATTTAATTGTCGTTGTCGAAGACCACGCTTTGGATAAATGACTTTCTCCGCATGATTGACATTTTGGTGGAAGGTGGCAATTCAGCTCTCCATGACCAAGTATTTGACAACGATAACATTGCGTAACAGATGAAGGTCTTTTTCGCCAATGACTCCACTGAACAATTGTATGAAAAAGTGCTATGCATTTTTTTAGTTCAGAAAACTGAATGCTTCCTTTGATAGATAGCACATGGTAATTTGTCTGTCCATCAAATCTTTTATTTTTAAAATTAATGGCTTTTACTTCTGTGCATTTAATATTGTTATTATGAAGCTCTGCATATACTTCAGAAACAGGTTGATCGTGAAGCCCAGATAGAACAAACTTTAAGGGACGACTATCTTTTTTCGTAAATGAGAAAAATTCACATTTTTTTTCTTTCAAAACACAAACTAAATCATTATAGTATTTTTCATTTTGCAAAAATATTTTAATACCGATCGATAAATACTTCACGTTTCAATTTGATTTCCTAACGTACTTTGAGTTTCGCAAAAAAAAAAAAAATTATTTCGTTACGCCCTAATGTATTAGGTGCGCAACTAAGTTCTCGCTGTTTGTCAGTAGATGGCTCCAGCAGTAAGAGCTGGACGATTTTGTCATATCCAAATTGTCATGAACCAAGATTAGACACAGGGTAAACAAACCGCTTCGACTCATAAGTGATTTTGTTTTTGCGTTATATTCTGATGGTTGTGTAAAAATGGCTGATTTTGTGCCAAACAATCGTCATTTGCGGGATTTTCTTTTATTCAAAGAAAACGGCGGTTGAAGCACATCGAGAGCTCCAAAAAGTTTACGGAGATGCTGCACTAAGTGATACAACGTGCCGTGATTGGTTCCGTCGCTTTAAAGACGGTAATTTCGATGTTGACGATCGTCCGCGTGAAGAATGGCCAAAAACCTTCGAAGTCACTGAATTGGAGGCATTGCTTGATGAGGATTCATGCCAAACGCATGAAGAGCTTGCTACAGCATTAGGAGTTACCCGCCAAGCCATTTCCAAGCGACTCCATGCGTTGGGAATGATTCAAAAGTAAGGAACTTGGGTGCCTTATGATTTGAAGCCAAGAGACGTTGAGCGTCGTTTTTTTTTCCTGTGAACAACTGCTTCAGCGGTAAAAAAAAGAAAGGGTTTTCTTCATCGCATCGTAACAGGAGATGAAAAATGGATTCATTACAGCAACCCAAAGAGAAAAAAATCTTGGGGACTGCCCGGTCATGCTTCTACGTCATCGTCTCGGCCGAATATTCACACTGCAAAGGTTATGCTGTGTATTTGGTGGGACCAGGTCGGTGTTATTTATTATGAGCTGTTGAAACCGAACGAAACCATCACTGGGGAACGGTATCGAACTCAATTGATGCGTCTGAGCCGAGCACATTCTAATGCATGACAACGCTCGGCTCCACGTTGCCAAACCCGTTAAAACCTACCTGAAAACGCTCAAATGGGACGTCCTACCCCACCCGCTATATTCCCCAGATATTGCGCCGTCCGATTATTACTTGTTCCGTTCGATAGCAAATGGTCTGGTTGATCAGCAGTTCCACTCATATGAAGACATCAAAAAACGACTTGATTCGTGGATAGCCTCAAAAGACGAACACTCCTACCGCCAAGGTATTCGAGCTCTGACAGAAAGATGAGAAAATGTTGTCACCCGCGATGGGCAATACTTTGAATAACTAATTTGTAACCAGTTCATTTTTGATTAACAGCGAGAACTTAGTTGCGCACCTAATACAAGTTATACTTTTTTTTTTGGTCGCAACATCAATATGAAAAATGTCAAAACTTTCAGATACTATCCATAAGATAACGTTTAAGTGTTTACAAATCAATTGTATTCACAAATATACTTATCAAATATTATTTGACTTTTTCAATAGAATCCAATATTTATTTTGTACGCTAAATAAATTCAGCATTAACTTTTCACACACTCTAATTTCACCAGACTGTTGCATTGACCCAAAATCCGTTGTTGTTGTTGTTGTTGTTGTGTACAAAACAACCCTTCTTCGTATGTAAACTTTGCTTAGTAAATTAAAACGAAACATTCAAATTTTACAAAATGGTCAAATATTATCATTGTCAACACAATTAGTTTGACTGACCCATATTTGGTGTTTATTCTGTCACTATTTGTTTTAGTAGGCAACCTTCTACACCACACAATGCCGGTGATGATTCAATGATTTAATTTGATCAAAAAATCTGAAAAACATTTGCAGAGTCACTACTGACTGACACGTGTGTGATTTCTCATGATTTCATTTGCTGCGTATTGTTCAAATGGTTTTCAATGACCACTTAAGTGATGTCTACGTTAGCGTCTGCGTTTTGGGTTGGAAGTCGAAATCTGAGCCACAGACTTCAGTTTTCGCATATGAAGTCATAAATCATATTTGAATTGTTTGGTAAGAGCTTTGGTTTTAATTGCTCTCTTCCCGGCTAGTTTCAAGTCTGCTAGGCTGTCAAAATTTAATTTGATTGCATTATCTCATGCTTGGTATTCATTAAATGCCGATTGTTATTTTAAAATATTTTTTATCTTCATCTTTTATTTGTTGTTCAGGGTCAATACGATAATAGAAACCTTCATGTTCACTAACCAAATACAAAAAAAAAAGACGAGAAAATCCTAAAGGCAAAGTAAGCAATTAATTATTTTTTAGCAATTTGTTTTTTTTTTAGCACTGCCTTTTTTTCAAAAGTATTTCAACTTTCACTTAACGCTTTTTTTGTGTGTAAGAGCATTAAAAATTAATTAGTTTTTTTACAGCTTACATAAAACTAATGGGTTATTGTTAATGCCATCCAAATGACATATACAAACATTTAAATAGCGGTTTTATTTCAATAAAATGTGTATTTATAATGATAAAAAAAAGAAGCTACCTCAAAAAAATAAGTATATGTGCACAGACTTAATTTGAAATAAAACCACTAAAAACCATCGGATTCTTTTCAAATTTTTTTTAATTTATAGAATTAATGAAGAGGAACAAAAAACAAAACAATTCAGTTTAATTAAAGCTTTAAATAGAAAAATAACAAATTAAATGTAAACTATTCTTATGAAATAAGTATATGTGCACACAGAAACTTCTTGAGTTATTTGTAACCAAACTTTGTTTTTGTTGTTAATTAATAGTTAATATGTTTTCCTTTATTAATAAAGACCTTATTTATCCTATTTGGCATAGAATTTACCAACTGTTTTAGAGTTAAGAGGCTTATTTGATCCCATTCTCTAACTAAAACCTCTTTTAGTTGTTTCATGGTGTCGAATTGCCGTCCGTTCTTGTAAACCTTGGCGGAGAGTATTCCCCAGAGGTCTTCAATTGGGTTCAGATCTGGGCTGATCGCTGGCCATTCTAAAACTGGTATGTTCCTAGATGAAAGAAACTCTTTTGTGATGCGTGCAGTGTGGATTGGGGCGTTATCCTGCTGAAAGATCCAATTATCTCCATACAGGTCCTCAGCAAATGGAATAAGCACATCGTCTAACATTTCTACATAAATGGGTGCATTTGTTTTGGTTGGTATGAAACACAACGGAGACTTTCCGGCATACCCAAAAGCAGCCCAAACCATCAGCGATCCACCACCGTGATTTCTCTTATGGCGAGTTTGGCGGGGCTGCCGTAAATCACGTCAATACTTATGACAGCCATCTGGACCGTCTAAGTTTAACTTTTTTTCATCTGAAAAAATAACGTTTTCAAACTCGTCGGACCAAAATTTTAACTTTTCAGCAAATGCCAAACGACCGCACATATGGCGTTTCAATAATTTGGGAACAGGCTCTCGGGAATCAACCATTTTATTTTGTGTTAGTACTTGATGCACTCGTCTCCCAGATATGCTGAGATCTAAATGGCCTTTGATCTCCTTACATGACATGTTTTTTTCGACCGCTAGACGCTGAATTTCTCGCTTACACCGATCATCAATGCTAGTCGGTCTGCCACAGCGCTTAATTTTGCCATAATTGTCAGGATCTTTTAGAAAATTTTGAATCGTATTCCTATGACGATTGATCCTGGCAGCGATATCAGAAATTTTTTTACCTGCTTCATGTAAGCCCGCTATGAATCCACGCTCCTCCTCTGACAAATGTGTTGCACGTGGCATTTTAACCTAAAATTCACATTTTCTGTAAATATTATGCATTTTAAATGTACTAATTACTTACTTACAAGTTTTTTATTTAAATTATACCACTTATACCAATGACTACACCACCACTCCACCTTCTACGCAGTCGAATGATACTAATCTGTTTTTGCACATATCGTCGCTCACTTGTACAACGGCCCTAATTGACATTTTTTTTAAATCCAGTTTATTAAATATTCCTTAAGACCAACCTCAAATGCACCTTCACCCAAAAAATTGGAACGGTAACACAAAAAATACCAACTTTATAAGGTGATATTAAAAAGCCCTAAATGCATCCAACATTTTTTATATGTTAAAAGGCCTAAATGCTTTTTCTCGCGAAGTAGTTTTCAATTTGAACAAATTTAAATTGTAATCGATAGCATAGATAGCATAGCACTTCTAGAGAATTTCGAATTCAAAATTTCCGTGTAATTTTCAATTTTAAAAAGTAACAATTACTTAGTTCATATCTAGTGTTGGGACGCGTGTGTAGTCTTTGTTTTAATTATTCGCAATGAGTGTTACGGAAAATATTTTGTGTGAGATCAATGCCTCTGATTCAATCCTGGAACAATTAAAACGTGATCGGATTCTAAATATGAAAAAACGAATGCGTGGAGTTCAATATATAGGCGTTTCCATTGAAAATGGTTTGTGTGAAAGGGCTGAAAGACAGCTTGGACCACCTTGTACGTCAAAATATTGCTAGGAAAGACGTAACCGGTACTGTTCACTTTTTAGCACAAATGCAAGGAAAAGCATCTTTGATGCATTTTGGAAAATGACATGGGAGCAAAAAAAGCTATATGTAATAGGCCTTGTTGATCCGGTAAGCAGAAAACGAATTTCGTCCGGAAACTCAGCGCGTACTCACTCTCTCGAATATTTCTTAAAACACAATTCCCAACGATTGCAAGTACCTATGTCGGCAAATGTTTTTATCAACATTATGTTTGAAAGAAAAGATGGTGAGGACCTGGATAAAAAGCAGCTGTATTCACGGCACTCAAATTAGTCCTGATGATTCAAAGATATTCCGAGTACAGTCGAAGCGGATTTCAGGAACAAAACCTGGCGATCCAACTGTGAATATGTTCAGAGCCTAGGCATATGATCCATCTCAGGAAATATATTACAAAGTTGACATAAAGGATGAATATCAGCCCTTACCTATAACATCAAAAGCAAGAAAGTTTTCCGAAGAAAGGCTGAGCCCTTTATACAGACAAAATTGAAAATTTCAAAGCAAAAGTGGGACCATTTGCAAGATCTGAAAAAGTTATTGCCGATGGATTGCCAACAATTTTATGATAGTTTGCCATTCATCTAATCATTAGATTCTAATGCATCATTTGAATAAATTTGTTTATTCAAGTTTTTTTTTAAGTTCTTTTTATTTTTTAAAAAAATACATCAATAAGTATCTACAATACTTGCATATTTTCTTTAATTTTGTTGTAAATGAATCACACTTTTAGTTTTCAAAGTAACTGCAAAAAGCCCTAAATGCACTTTTGCATACATAAAAATGATGTCAAAAAGCCCTAATTGAAATAAAATAAATATCAATAAAAAACAATTAGCATTTTCATTAAAAATAATTAAGTTAATGTTTTTGTAACTAATCTGCATTAAAAAAAATTTCAATATTCTACATTGTCGGTTTTTATACAGTTTTTTGTGTCTTCTGAACAAAATCAAAAATGTCAATTAGGGCCGTTGTACAAGTGAGCGACGATATACTTATTTCATACGAAAATCACGATCAGTAGCACAAATTGAATATAACGGTACTTAGAAAGAAGATAATGAAAGACTTTTGCATAGGGTTATTAAACATAATACAATAAGAAAAAAAGTTGCATACTCAAAAAAAATATACCTTTACAAATGGAGAAAGAAACGATCAAAACAAAAATGCACATATACTTACTTCCTTGAGGTAGTTCACTTCGCAGCGTTAGCGTATCTAGGGGGTAGAGGGGTGGGGAGGGTCCACCCGGTCGTAGCCGCTTGGTGGCGGGAAAAATGGTCCTCGTAACGTGGGATTAAAATTTTGGCGTTAAGCGAAATTGTATAAATGGTGACGAACTTTGTTTCTTATATTTTTTATTTAGTAAACAAAATTAGAATTCTTACAATTGAAAAAATTTTTTTTTTCACTGGTGCCCAAGGTGCACGGTACGCCACTGCTTCCCAATAGAAAAGATAACGATCCACCAACTAATTGAACTTTAATTTTTCGTAAATTTACTTGCAATGGACAAATTTATTTCTTTTAAAGCAAGAAATCCTAAATTCCGCGAACGGCCGTAACGCCCAAAAGACATAAATAAATTGGGCGTTGAAAGAGAAACGTCGCCCAGTTTTAAAAATGAAATATTGACTAAAAAATATATAGTCACTGCCCAAACCAAGTTGCTAAAATCGAATTAACGCCTATAACATGTGCGTGGTCAAAATTTTGGTTAATATTTTGTATGAAATAATTTTCAAATTATTATGAATACATATACATACATATTTGAGACGTTATTTTTTTGATTTTTTTGGGCAATATTTCGTTGCCTTATGCCGAAAAAAGTGCACTTACATAAGACTTGCCTTCCTCAATTCATTTCTCATTGGACTATCATATTTTACTAGATCGATTTGATTTCTATGGTTGATACACTGAAATATGAAAGCATTTTAGAACCATAATCGGACGATGTTGAAAAGTTATTTTATTCAGCTGGATATTTAAAAGAAAATCTTTGCCGAATAATATGAAAATGCGTATTTTTTTTATTTCGACAAGTAAAGAGTAACTTTATTAATTGAAAATTGTTTAGTCGAATTTGCAGTCATTTGCAGTAACCGATATTCATGTGAAATTTCACAAAGATAACAAATGGAACAATTTATTCTGGCGTCATGAAGCTTTTGCTTGAGAAATTACGCTGAAAATGGATAGATTTGTAGAAGGACAACTCATGAATTTTGCACCAGCGTACAAAGTCATCATTGTTCAAGAATCTTAAGTTAAACAAGTTAAGGTGTTATCTTCGGCCAGGCCGAAACTCACATACCCTACACTGCACTGAAAGTCGCTTTTAAATAAATGTTAAAAGACGTTGAAGAGGTTGAATAAGTCGAAAAAAATTTGAAATGTAAAAAAGGTCGAAAGAAGTTGAAAAATTTCTAAGGTCGAAAGATTATGGAAACCATTGAAGAAAGTTGAAAGAAATTCAAAATGTCGAAAATATATGAGAAATGTTGAAAAATGCTTAAAAATGTCGAAATAATATGAAAACGTTCAAAAAAGTTGAAAGAGCTCAAAATCGCTGAAAAAGTCTTAAAAATAAAGAAAAATGAAAGAGGTTGAAAAAGTCAAACGAATACATATGGATATATTGGAAAAAGTTAAAAGGTTGATAAAGTCAAAAGAATATGAAAAATATTGAAAAAAATCGAATAAAAACTAAGAAATTTAAATGTGCCACGCCCACTTCTCCAATTCCGCCTACTTTTGGGTTACTAATCATATTCGTCATTGACATCCACATACCAAATCTTAGCTCAGTAGGTTGTATAATTTGCTATATATGCCTTACTTAGTCTTAAAATTTAGGGCGGTAACACACCCACTGGTGCAATGTGGTCCGATTTTTATACAGAAATAGCATTTTATAAGCAACACTCTTTCACCAAATTTTAGTATGATTGATCACATATTTCGAAATATATGCCACTTAAAGTATTTTACTTGTATGGGGAGTGACACGCCCACTAGTGCTATTTCGCCCACTTTTGATTCAAGTATACCTTATAGCAAGTAAACCATCTTTCACCAAATTTCATACCAATTGTTGCAATAGTTCAATCAATATAGCGATTGCAACTTTATGGTCATATAGGAGGTGCCACGCCCACTACTGCAATCTCATCAATTCTCATTTAATTTCAAAGCCCATAGCAGCCGATACCTCTAAGCCAAGTTTATGAAGATTACTCTCATAGTACACTATCTATAACAGTAAAATTTTTTTGTTTGTATGGGAGGTGCCACGCCCACATGCTCCATTGAACCAAATTTTTGCAAAAACATACCTGCTAGCAAGTATATCTGCCTTATTAAATTTCATAACGATTGCGTTGTTAGTTCTCTTAATATAACGTTTATAAATACTGTGGGCTGTGCCACGCCCTTCATCGAGTTTTTTCAGTAAAGTGGTTGAGCTTGTATTGATGACTGCTTCCAGCGGCATCATCTCCAAAATTTTTATGAAAATCGTTTAAGCCACTTTTGAGATATATGGAATCAAAATTTTTAACTGTTGAAAAGTGCCACGCCCACTTTTACGATTCCACCCACTTTTATCACAATTCAAGATATATTTGAAATGTACCCGTTTACCAAATTTCATAACAATATCTTGCACGACTTACGAGATATGGTGGTATAAAGGTTAAAATTTAGGGCTGTGCCACGCCCCCGTAGGAAGCTTTGAAAACTTGAAACCGAACCTAATCCTAATCTTGTTCACATTTTCATCAAAATCGCTGCAACTTTTTTCAAAATTGTCCTGGGTATATACCTGGGTATGGGCGGTAGGCGTGTCCGTTAACCGATTTCGCCCATTTTCAATAGCAAGATGCCTGCAAGAAGATGTGACCTGTGTGTGAAAGTTTAATTCAATTAGCTCTCTTAGTTTTCCCGCAAACCTGATTTCAACAGATAGACAGACAGACGGACATCGCTATATCAACTCAGGTGGTGACGCTGATCAAGAATATATATACTTTTCCATACCTGCCACGCCTCCTTCTATGTGTTACAAACGGAAGGACAAAGTGAATATACCCTCGGTGTAGGGTATAAAAATCAACGAATGTCTTCGGCTGAACACCGTATTCACCTGATATGGCCCCGTCTGACCTTTTCTTGTTCCCGAAGCTAAAATTACCACATCGCGGAAGGCTCTTTGAGCCGCTTGAAGCCTTAAAAGCAAATACGCTGAAGGATCTAAAGGCTATTCCTCAGTCAGCCTACGAGAAATGTATGGACCAGCGCTGGCGTAGAAGTATTGCAAGCGACAAAATAAATTTAGATAAATAAACAATTTTGTTTCGTTTTGCTAATGAATTCCAGCTACTTTTTACAGACTGTATCTAAATAAAAATTAAACAATTGAATCTCACCCCATACAATATTTAAATTTTATTGCATGGTACTAAAATTAAGACGCAGTCACGAAAGCAGTGTTCCACAATTGCGAATAATTTGGACTTTGGCACACCTTCGAAAATTCACACCCAACCTTATCTTGCGCTAAAATGATGTCATTAAACGGTGAAACAAAAGTCTCACTAATAAAACTTTTGTTTAAATGCATTAGTTTTCAATAAATATTAAACAATTTTTATTTGGGCTTTATGAAAGCCATAGAACAATTTAAAGTTTATTTAGTTTTTCATTACTGCAAAAATATGAGAATAATCACGTATTGAAAATATCTTTAAATTAAATACTAATCTTACGTATAAAGCAGATACAAACATACTTAATAGCTAATTAGATTCTAATTTATTTCTATTTACATCTTATTGTTAAGTTTTTTTTCTTTTTAAATATTGACCAAAAATCGTTGTTGCTGTTGTGGCCCCGTTGAGTCTCATAAAACGGTCATGGCAAACAACATGATGAGCACCAAAATCAACCATGGACAGATAAACAATAAACAGGGTACCTCCAACATTATTGCTGTGCTGTTGCTGGCTTTTTTTTTTTTTTTTTAGTTTGGTACAGTGTACTTTTGGCTGACTTCTCGTTTAACTACTACCTGTTGTCACAAACACTACTATTGTCTCCGGCCGGTTTCTTTTGTTTTTTTTTTTTTCAAAAAATGCGGCACGTGTTGCTTGCTTTAGTTTTTGCTTATTTTCACTTTAATATTGCAATGATAAAAGTGCAAAATTTCACATTTTACTTAAGTTGTACTTTATTAAATTATAAATGTTTGTGGTTCCTCTTTGATAACTTAACGCTTTTGATTTAAAAATGCGACACTCCAGCTACTTTTTCACTTTTTTTGCTTCCATTAGGTTTGATGTCAAACTGACAAATACGCAGATACTTTTGATCACTCGTTTTCATTGCTCTCAGGTTGATTACGTTTTGACTGAAGTATCGTTGCAGCTTTTTGTTGTAATTCCTCTTCACTCACATTTTTACTCTCTTTAGTTTTGTTATCGTTTGTGAACCGTTTGTTTGTGATCGCACTTTGAATGAGAGTGGTACAGAGAGAAACTCGTTTTTATTACTTGTTTATGTATTACTTTTTTGCGTTTTAGCGTTAAAAGGAAAATTATTTTCTCTTGGCCCTCTATACCCTTGCTCGCTCACACTAGTTGAAATTAGTTCTACCTTTGAATTTAATCAGCTGGAAAAATAAGATTTCAAAATTACACAATCCAACAATTGAAAATATTTCTCGAGGGTTTGATGGCGTAGGTACAAAGTTTTCAAGACAAGTACATATTTCCATTCATACCTTCGAATCAAACCTTTTACATCTACTAAACAGGGCCTGCAAATTATTTGAGTACTGCGGGCTGCTATACGAACACATGAAATGCTCGAGTAGGTATTTAACGCCCATCTTATCAGAGCTGAAAATTGAAATTTTGTCATATTCTTATAGAGGACAAGAAAAGCAATGAAACAATCCCTTACTTCGGCAAAACTTAATTGACCCTTGATTGACTTTGTTTGAAATCGACTCTAGCGCACTATTGAGCGAATTTAGAACTAAGTCCGAGTGAATACTGTGTGACAAGGGCAGTAGCGTACCTAGGGAGGGGGGGGGGCTGCATGTCGAGAAGGCGGCCGCTCCGGGCTCAAATACTTAGGGGGCGGCAAAATGGTTCTCATAATATGAAATTAAAATTTTATTTTTAGCATAACTACGAATACCCTATATTTAGTCACCAACAATTGGGCCCGGGCGTCATATGTGCACGGCACGCCACTGGTGACAGGATACCTCAAAATAAGGGAAAATTTAAAAAAATATCATTTTTAACAACATTAAAAAAATTCTTTGCTCTCCTGTAAATTTTTTTTACCTGGATACGTTACCTGAAAAGTTTTCCGGTAGTTTTGAAAATGAGTAATTTTATAGATTTCGAAGTGCTCTTTCCGAATTTCAACTTTGCCACCTCGTATTGTTGCCGCTCGCACCGCCATATTGGAAAAATAGCGCCTAAAAGCAGTTTTTTGACAATATCTCCTTTCTGACTCATTTTACGATACAAATACTTATTAATATACAAAATGAAACTAGAGAAAATTGCCTATTTATGTTATAACCTTTTTTTTTGCGTAAAATCAATAGTTATGGCGTACAAATGCTCCTATAATATAATTTTTATCACTAATTTTTCATTTTTTTTTTATTTTTCAACAAGAAAAAAACATCCAATGGCATAATCGTATTTGACGGAAGTACACTTTGCGGCGCTCGTACGCCAAAACTATTGATTTTACGAAAAAAAAGTTTGTAACATAAATTGTAGGCAATTTTCTCTAGTTTCATTTTGTATATCAATATTTTTCATATGTTCCCTAAGTCAAATGAATCTTTATTTCGACGTAACCGATAACACGATTTTGAAATAACACGGTTCAGAAATAAGAGCAAATAAACTTTTTTACACGAATTTTTTGTTCTTGCACGAATCTAAAAAAAAGATTTTTTTAATTTCAATTCTAAGTTGAACAGCTAAGTTGTGTATACAGCAACAAAAATACAATTGGGGGAATACCCGAATGTTATAGTCAGTTTTTTTTTATCTGATTGCACTTCAACTTGAACACAGCATTAGGTTATTCAGTATTTATTTTATGTTAAAGCGTTCAGTTCGCAGTTTTAAAAGTTGATGTTCAAATTAAAGTTTTTTTTTTAATTCGATGGTGAAATTTAAAGCATAGTTTGCATTCATGTTGATATTTTACTACTAATAAAGGTAATGTGTTAAATATTCAGCTTAGATAAGTCTATAAATATATTATATTATTTTACATCTTTGTTATGTTTAGTACACTTCCGATTAATAAAACGCATAAACAACAACAAAATATACCAAAGAGAAGAGCATTTTCGTTAGAAACTTAAATAAAAATCTTAGACTGTCTAAACTTAGGATATTTTCCACCCTAAAATTAATGGTTGGAGACTTGCGGGGAAATATTGACGAGGACTTTGTAGAAGATATTTTTCTCATCAATCTCAACTGATTATTGTAAATCAAATTTTTTATCAAATACTAATTTCTTACTTCGTACTTATAGCGTATGATATTAATTATATGTTTATATATATTTCTATATTCTTTTGGATTGTTACTGAATAAAAATAACACAAATTTGCATAGTTTTTTTTTTTCATCGCCGAACCGTTGAACCGAAACCATGGTTCAAAGAAAACAAAAACCGTTTTGACGAACCAATCCAAAAGTACAAAGACACACAGCCGTACAGACAGGCGGACATGGCTAAATTGACTCGGGTGGTGATGCTGGCCAAGCATATTACATTTCTATACACGCCACGCCTTCTTCTGTGCGTTACAAACGGAATGACAAAGTGAATGTAACCGGAGTGGAGTGTATAAAACGAACATTTTTAAATTGAAAATATGTTCATTTTTAAAAGTTAAGCGAAAATTTTACATAAATGTCATTTTAAGCTAAGTTTTCCTTGTTCTATTTTAATAGAAGAGCTCAGGTTGAAACGTTTCCTAAAAGTAACATGAACTTTTTTGTTTTTCCATGTGCACCGTGAATGGGCTGGTGGATCTTTGTCTTTTTAGTTCAGTTAGAAAGAGTCCTTTTTTATGTTGGACAGTGTTTGGTTATCTTAAAATTTTACATATCTGTCTGTTTGTTTACAGTTAAAGCAAAAAGTGCGCTAAATTTGAACGATAATTTTTGTGCTATTAAAGATAAGATATGAGAAAGTGTTTTTCTTCGAAAGCAGGGCTTAAAATAGAAACAACCACTGTGTTTCTAACGCCTACGTCCGTTTTTGTGAACTTTGTAATGCTGAAGTTATAATCTTGATAAATATGTTTGGAAATGTGTACGTTTTTTTAAGGCAATTTCGTCCTATACTGTTTTTCGTTATATCTGCGTATAGGATCATTCGTACTCATCGATGGAATTATACGCAAATAACATTGATCCTCACAACAAAACCTTCCAAGTAAGTATAATTGGCAGTATGGGCTTTGATGCTCAATAGATAATTTTTCAGCAACACAATATCTCAAAACACACCGCACATGTTGTCGAAGCTTGGATTAAAAGACAAACATTTTATGTTTCGAAATGGCCTCTGCAGTCTCCGAACATGAATCCAATAGAGAATTTGTGAAGTCATGTCAAATCACAGCTTGGGAATTATCTTAGTCCGCCAAAGCAAGTTCATGAGCTGTGGGAGCGAACCCAGGAAATTTTTAACTCAAAAAGGCAAAGGGATACTGAACTAAGTACAAAAATAGTTTGTATCTCATGGGTAAAACAATTAATGTGTAAAGAGTGCAAAACTGTAACATTTAAATTTACAGTATTGCTCGTCAGTGTATATTTATATTGGTTATTCTGCACACTTTTTTGATTTTGATTGTTTTGAAAATTTTTGAAACCAAATATCTGAAAAACATTTTATCTGTAAATAAGTCGAACCATAACTCTTATAAAAAAACCGATGGAAAGTAACATGACATTATCTCAAAAACTGTAAGCCAGTGTAAGAAAACTGTCGCTTTTTAATATTTAAGCGTTCACTACAAACGCTTGGTAACAACTCAGGTATCCACAAATAAATTCTTAAGTTTTGCAGATAATTATTACATATTATGTTACGCATGCATTAGTAATTCGTTTTTTTGTGATTATTTTAAAAGCCGTTTAAAAACTGAAAACTCAAAGTTCATTCACGAGTTTTGTTTTTAAAAAAACACGCAATACGTAACAATCTGCCGAAAATGATAACTATTAGCGCAGGTGAAAGAACTTGAGAGGTGTTGATTGAAACGAATACTTGCGACCTTAAAGTACTTAGAAACGCATATTGCCACCAGCATATCTCAGTTAGTTCCTATTGAAACTACTAATCCAAAAGTAGTTTCTACGCTTAGATTTTATGAAGTAATCGTGCTTTGAAGTAGACTAATTTGGGGGTTTTTCTTGATTTGTTTTCCCCTCTCAGAATTTATTGCTTAAAGTGTCTTTTAGCTATCTATTTATAGTAATTATAGATACCACTATTGTATTATCGTTTCATAGCCTATTTCTACGTTGTATGACTAATTTGTAAAGTATTTTCAAATTTCTCAAACAGTTGTACTAATTATATGTATGTGTGTTTCTGTTTAAATACAGGAAGTTCTAAAACAATAAACCCGATAATAATTTAAAGATAAGTCCACAATAAAAACTTTATTAGACATATTTTTTTTATTTAGATAAAGCTCACATTTTTTTACTGAAATAATTTACTTATGCCCGTAAGTGATATGATTCATTTGATTTACTTTGTGTTTCGAAACATTCTCAGATAAGAAGAAGAACAAGAGCTATAAACCTAACTAGACTTCATGGTTGCAAGAGGAAGGGGCCCTTGAGTTGAACTTTACAAAATGTTAAAGCGCTTCGTTAACTCTCAGTTTATTGTACGTTTTGTAAAAAATTTTACTATAAAACAATCGCTTAATCAATCTTGTGCTTGATTGGGATTGCAATTGTGCCTTTTTTTTATAAAAATTAACGTTGAAATTGCTCTCTGACATACATTTGTACATACTATGCTCGTATTTTCTAGGGTGATTATTAGAAAGTTTTTTTCTTGTTTTTTAATCCCCAAGGCAATCGTACCCCCGAAACTTTACACAGAAAATCAAAAAAATTGCTTGATATCTCAGTAATGATACCTGCCGCAAAGTTATTGAAATTTTGTCTTGGATTTATATTAGGAAATTAAAATTTTTTGCTTTATCTCAAGCCGTTTTGTTTAACTCTTAAACAAACAACAGTCAACAGCGTTTTTGCAACAGCATAACCATGGTATAATCCTGAAAAAAGACGTTATCCTGATCAATTTTGTCGAACATAGTTATACTCCATCGCGTCAGGCTTTCGAGATATCCTAAACTAAAAATGCCTAAAACACGTTTATGTGCTATATTCGACAACGTAAACTAATTTCTCTAATCAAAACTCTTTACGGCATGTAAAAGTACTATGAAAATTTAACGAAACCTGTAAAAAAATTCTTTGTTTTATATATGTATATTTATTTCAGTTATGGAATTCTTTGTGATTCTGTAAAAATAGTTTATATTATTTTTAAAACTTAAATAATTATTCGACCTTTTTTGTTTAAGTATATTTTGATAGTTTTATTTCGGCTAGTAGGCCTGTTTCAATTTAATTCCTTATTTCTTAAAACTTTTGCTCAAGATTTGACCTCGTTAAACTTAAATTGACCTCTGAAGATGAAGAAGGAACTTCTTCGAAATATTGGGTAAACATTTTAAGAAATAAGTAATAAAATTGAAACTAACCTATTATCCGAAATAAAACTTTCAAAATATTATTTTTAAATATACACCCAACCCTCTTTTTAAACGGTAGATACTTTCCTTAGAAAACCGTGCAAAAAAAAATCGTATCAAAAAATGCATGCGAAATATGGTAAATTTGGAGATATAACTATAAAATATCGTGTAAGATGAAAAAATCAAAGTTTTTTTTTTCAAAATCCGTGTACAAAAATGCAAATTATGCTGGAAATTTCACCATCGAATTAAAACAATTCTATTCTAGATCTCGTCAACTAAGCCTTAATGTAAGTACAGCTAAAAAAATATTGTAGTTTCAGTATACACACCTGATTTCAAATCACACCGTTGTAACGAACCTCGCAACGATGTTTTAACTCGTCGGTGTCCAAGGTTCGGCTACAAAAATTTGTAGTTTTGCAGGTGGCTAACGAGAATTTATTTTCCAACAAAAATTAATAACAATACACTGTTCCTTTTTTTTTAAAAACGCTATAATTTTATTCTCTTAAATCCATATTACTTAATCTATTTGTTACACTACCGACGAAAGTTTTATTACTCGAATGCGTACTGCGGCTTCTGTTTGGTCTCAGTCGTACGGTTTCCAGTACAGCTCAGTTACCGTACGACAGATTCCACAAATTCTGGACGCTGCTCTACTCACACGAGTGTCGGCACAGCTCAACATTCGAGCAGCGGAATCTCTAGGCTACAGTCTACGCTACTTCGCCCGCAGTTTCTGCTTGGTCTCAGTCGTACGGTTTCCAGTACAGCTCAGTTGCCGTACGACAGATCTTTGGACGCTGCTCTGTTCACACAAATGTCGGCACAGCTCAACAAGCGTGCAGCAGAATCACCAATTACCTACTTACTGCTAACTAAGGCTTATCAGCTGCGTCCGAGCCCGAGGCCACCGGCCGACTCCGTCCCTACTGCGGGTGTGCTACCGCTTTTATAGCCATTTGTGCTGCGTAGTGTAGAGATTGAACAGCTGTTTGTGAAATCTCCACAAACAGCTTTTACCTAAGTGTTGCCGTTCTACTTACTAAATGTTACACAATTTTCTTAGCATAATTATTTTCTTTAATGTATAAAATTAATTCATTTGTAGACGGAAACGCGCGTGCAACTTCCGTCTTCACACCGTTTCTTTCTTTTTTGGGGTTCGTGCTAGAATAAAAAATTCGTGTAAACAAGTTTATTTGTTCTTATTTTTGAGCCGTGTTATTTCAAAATCCTGTAAAAAAACACGGTGTAATACAAGTGTTTGGTATATAAGTATGTATGTGTCAGAATTTAGTTTTTTGAAGATTTCTGAATGGAAATTTTCTTATTGGATTTAAAACTACTCGTTTTTATGATTTTATAGTGTTTTTTCCCCATGTTAAATACATGGAAAACTTCAAGGGCCTGGCGCACCATTTAATATTAACTGATTTAAGAATGAAAAATATGGTATCTTTATGACCAATTCTAGGGGATGGGTGCATGCAAATTTGTAAAGTTTCTAAGAGACCCTTGCCTTGAAAATTAAAAAAACCTTATTTATTGCCACCCTAATGTACTTATATGCATACAAATATATGTAAATAAGTATGTATACTGTCAAATCAAATTAATTTATTTTCACAACTTACATAGGCTTAGGTGGTATTCTGGGTTATGATCAGATCCATATCAGATATTCCTTAATACGACCATTTGATCAGTTCCTGATCAGGGTACAGTGATCCGGTCAGGTGATCAGTTCTTCATCACGATACAATGGCCCCTATTATTAGTGTCAATAAAAACGAATTGACTCGACACTTGTCGATTTCAGTCAATGCCTGTATAATGAGAGTCAATATTTGTCAATATTCGACACCAATCAATTTTAATCCATTGTGAATGACCGACTCGTATTATAAGTGTCAATTTTTTCGGCTGGAGTCAATAAAATTGACTATTATTTGTCTATCAATCGAAAGTACTCGACAGGGGGCACAAGTCAAGGTTGCCAGATTTTTTTTTTTTTTTTTCTTGGAAGTAACGTAGTAGGGATAAAAATAAAAACGTTATAAAAAAGTGTCGCTTCGATCCAGTGTCGGAGATATAGCAATCGGAAGTTGCTTATATAGGTTTTCTAAAAAGCAGTATAAGGTAGGAATCTCTCAAGCGATTTTCACAAAATTTATGTCATATGAAAGGTAATAGGCTATATTATTGATGTGGAATAATTTGAAATCTGTTGCAAAGTTTTTAAAATATGAGATTTGTATTGGATTTAGATCGATCTTTTTTTAAAAGGTGTTATTTACTCAAAATATGTATTATAACTCTAAAAGCAGACTTGGGAATTTTTGGATTACTTTTTTTTTCAATTACAATTACAAGTAATCTTTACCTGTAATTGAAAAAAGTAATTGTAATTGAAGTTTTTTTCAATTACATTAATTTAAATTACATGTAATTTAAAATTACAATTACATTCAATTCCAATTACTTTTGTAATTGGATTAGTAATCCATGAAAATGTCATCCTTTTGATTTTTGTAATCCATTACATTTGCCAAGTAATTTGAAACAAAAATGTAATTAACTACACATTTTTCTGCAATTACATTTATTAAAAATTGAAAAAAAATTCTTACACGCGATAAAATTTTTTAAAATTTGATTCGTTAAGAAGATTTGGTTTGTGGGCTCATCTTAAAATGTAGAGGTAGATGCATACCAACAACAATATGTTTATATATATTAGAGCGGTTCAAGAAAAAAAAAATTTATAAAAATTTTCAATTATTAAAAAATGCCATGCGCACTTTTCTAATTCCGCCCATGTAAAATTTGAATGTTCTATTGATTCTTTTAAATAAATATTTTAAGTGGAAGACAAAAAGCAAAGCAGAGTGCAACCCGCCGTTTTTTTTTTTTTTTTTTATCAAATACATGATTTGGTAATTACTAATGAATGTCGTTCGATACTTTTTGAATTTTTAACCTTTTTGGCTATTTCGAGACCTATAGACTTTTTTTGATACTATTGATTGCATCGGCTTTGATTGACTTTTTCAATAATTTTCGACTTCTTCGATAGTTTATTACTTCTATGAATTTGTTCTATAGTTTTCGATAATTTCGTAATAATTTGCTTATAATATAATTCAAAGAGCCTTACAAATTCTTTCAAAGAACATATTTCGTTCATTACATATTTACTGATCGTATACATATGTTCGAGTATATAACCAGAAAATGTGCTTTCTACAAATCACTCCATCAAAACCAAAAAATATAAAGGGTATTTCACAATACTGGAAGTTGCTCAACTATGAAATTCTGTTTATTTTAAAAATTTTGGGTTGATAAATCCAAATTCAATGGCTATTTTGCCCGATGCTACAATTTTTTTGTTAATAATTCTACGTATTGAGATTTCTACATTAAAGAAATCGTTACTGAAAATTATTTTCTTAGCATAAACGAACGTTTTAAAAGGTATCGCTTTAAAAAAAAAATCTTATGTTTTTTGGGCCACCTACAGCTGTTGTCAACTAATTGGAAACAAAATCTTTCGTGGTGTTATTAGTAGTTTTTTCATTTATTTTTCTATGTGAACCAGAAAATTTATAGAGATTATAAATGTGGAAACTATAAGCTCTAAAAATAAGACCATAATTGAAATCAAATTCATAGCATAAAAAGTTTTATGAGAGATTTTCTGCTCAAACCTCATATTTGACTGAGTCAACTAATTGGAAACAAAAAAATAATTTGCAAAAAAATAAAAGAAAAACTTGATAAAAGATTCCAGAAACGATATTGTGATCTTGTCACTGCTTGTAAGAACACTTTTTGACCGAATTCGCTTATAAGCGTATCCTTAAACATGGGTTGTGGCCAAAAGTTGCACGCCGTGCACGCGTGAGTAAATCGTTGAGCTCCGAAAGACGGCCATGAGATATCAGGCGATAGCAATACAGCTAAATTACTCCAAAAAGATGGTATTCAATGCACTTGATCAAAAAGAGACCTCGTAAGACTTCTGGGTACAGGGATCGCCAGATTGTGCGCAAGGCAAAATTGGATCCTCGTAAGACTGCTGCAGACCTCCATTGCGAAATAATTGATCAATATGATGCACAAATATCCAAGCGAACTTGAGGCTTGACTCCATGGGCGGATTTCACGCAAGTACCCATTGGTGACAGTTAAGCGGAGGAATAGCTGCATACAGTTTGATAAGACGCATGCCCAGCATAATTGTATGAATTGTTTGCTATTTTCCAAAGTTATTCGAGTGTCGGGAATTTCAATTTCAATGTAGATATATTCTTAGGATTAATTGAAAAATAACATAAAAATAAAAATCTTATATCGAAGAAAACATTGTTATTATATTTTGCGCCCCATCAAAAAATACATAATTTCCAAAAGTAGCTATGGCGGGAATTTTGATATGAAAGCAGTATCGATTGAAGATGTTATATTGAAGATATTTTTAATTAAAAAAATTTGTTAAAATTTATAAAAGTAAAAGCATTTCTACTCAACAAAATAGATTCAAGGTTTTTTATTCGTATCCCTACAGTTTTTGAGATATTTCGTTTCAAAAAATGTTCAAAAAGTTAAGAAAAACTAAGTGTGCAGTTATTTAATGAATGACCGACATAAGACATGTTCAAATAAACGTCATATTCTAGAATTCTTCGGGAACACTGGAACTTTATTAATATTCGAGTGTATCCTCAGTAAAATAAAAAAATACTTCTAGCGTTGCTACCAGAGCTGCAAAATTTTAATTTTTTTGGAATTTGAATAAAAAAAATTTATATATTTTTCTTATTTAAAATCTTTCTTTTTTAAATTTTAAATTCAATAATTTATTTTATTCTTTCTTTTCAGGTATGTCAACTCTTCTGTTCGAATTGCAAATTCATATAAATTTTTTTAAACTAAAAATTGGATAAAGGTAAATTACAAAAAATTAAGCTAGCTTCAAGTAAAAAAAGCAATTGATGTGCAGTTTCTACATTATCTATCAAATCACGTACTGGAGGGCTGAAGAAATTTTGAAAATAATTGCATTGTCAAACTCTTTCAACTATTCAAACCTTCAATTAAATCAGTCAAACGACTGAATAAATAATATAAGTTTCAACCTTTTTCACCACATGGTTGTAGTACTCTTTCACCTTGGAAAAGATTTATGTACATTTATAGATAAAGAATATTGAACATTGCGTCGCTTTTGCGATTGATGAGCTGAGTGGGTTGACGCTGCTTTTAAGAATACACTTAAACTTTCACTTGGCACAACACATAAATGGTTGGTCCATTCTAAATATTATCCTTAGTGTTGCTGCAACCTCGGTGCTGCTCATGCTCACTGACTTCTACACTGAGATCTCTTGAGCAGCCTCCCCCACTGCCATCAACAGAGGTTACAATTGTTTTATTTTGTCTATGTAAATTTGTCAAATGACTGACTTGACTGCCTTCGACTTGGATTTTGATTTAGAAATAACATTTTATTTATTTCAGCCATGTAGCAAGGGATGGGGGCGTAGTGGGCGGCAAAATATTCTACCAATTTGCGTGCAAGTATGATACACGTTTTTTCAGCGTCCGTGATTTTTTTCTCTTTTTCTTTGTATAGAGCAGGTCCCTTAATACTTTAGGTATGTATACCTCAAAACTTTTGGTATATAAAATTTGACATTGGTATGTTGATTATTTTGTTTGTAAGCTTTCAGCTCTTTGTTAACTACACTCTGCTGAATGGCCTGTACTTATTTCGTTGGAATTGAAATATTATTTACATTAAGCGTTTTTGAAAAATAAAAACAAATTTTCTTCCTTGTGTTTGGCCTCGCAAGTAACGATTTTATTTTTATTCACCATACGACCTCCCGTTTTCTCAATTCTGTTCTGTTTTTTCCCACACAAATGGCAGCACCTTTTAAGGAGGCAATGCAAATTTTTCAAACAATTCATAAAACTCTCAGTGGTTTTTTTTCGCTACATGTGTAATTATGTTGGAATATCTACTGAGAAGTATTCGTTCATAAGTAATGGTGTGGAGAAGGGTATAAGGAAGTTCAGAGGGTAGAGCCAAATAGATATGTAGCATAGATAAGCATTTCTGCACAACATGTAGTTAATTTTTAGCTGCGCATGTCCTCTCATTTCATTAAAATTGTATGCAGTATGCAGGGTACTCTTCATTGTACACAAGGCATGAATGTTTGCTCCTATTTTTGAAAACTAAAATGCTATCTAGACACAAAGACAAAATTGGTATACAATTTCTTGAATTAGAGATACCAACATGCTTCGAAATTAAGAGTGTTCAGGAATTTGAATAGTTTTGCCAAAATTTTCATAAGAAGACAGCTAATAAAATTTGAGATTTTGTTATTTAACGATACATACATATATACAAAAAAACGATTTTGTTGTATACATTTACATATGATTATTTGGTAATACTCGTAGCTTAGAAATCGTAAATTTCATTTAAGCGAAACATTTTTATTTGATAATAATGAGGGATGCAACCGATACCGATACGATTACCGAAATATCAGGATATTCCGATGTATCGATATCGGGGAAAAAAAATAAACAAACTTCGGAAAAATTAGTGGAAAGCCGGATTTTCGTGTTAATCTTCCTTTTGTGGCTCTAAACAGAATCCCAAAAGTTCCTATCGATACGATAAGTGTGCCGCTAAAGATATTACACGGGGTCAAAGGTCGCCATAAACGGGTCTTCATGAAAATATTGTTAATGGTCTCTTACAGTAGCGAGCAAATTTAGGACAATATTAGGCAGTTTCATACTTAAATGGTCATAATAATATTAATAACACTAGTTTACAAAATAATTTTTTTTTTCTGTTCCATTGATCTGAGTTTACTTTTCTTATGTAAATTTTCCTGCTGACTTCGAAAATGAAAATTTTTTGAATGGTACAGTTTTCGAGATATTGTGTTTTTTTTTCACTTTTTCGACCTCTTTTCACTTTAAAACTTATATCTTAAGCTAGAAATGTCCAATTTCCTCGTTCTTAGTGTCAAATTAAAGATAATAAAATGGTAAACAAACGTGTGTAATTACATTTTTTATTAAAAAAGTGGTTCAAAAGATATAGATGAAAACAGGACAGATTTTAAGAAAAATCAAATTTTACATTTAATTCTGTGGCCACGAAAAAATAGAAATAAAATAAAAAAAAAATTTACTTTTTACACGTAGACCTGATGCTTTTACGCAAAAATTAAAACATTCCACAAGAAAATCGACTGTAAAATAACAACGTTAGGAGCGATTGAATGAATAAATCCAAATTCCATATTTTATGAATATAGTAATTTTTTCGACAATTTGTTGAGCCTTATCGTTACAAAAAGATTTTTCTCATGTACCTTTGATAAGAGGATACTTTTCTTATATACTTTTTTCTGCTGAATTCGGAAATGAAAATGAAAATTTTTTGAATGGTACAGTTTTCGAGATATTGTGGTTTTTTCACTTTTTCGACCTCTTTTCACTTTAAAATTCATATCTTAAGCTAGAAATGTCCAATTTCCTCGTTCTTAGTGTCAAATTAAAGATAATAAAATGGTAAACAAACGTGTGTGATTATATTCTTTATTAAAAAAGTGGTTCAAAAGATAATGATGAAAACAGACCAGATTTTAAGAAAAATCAAATTTTACATTTGATTCTGTGGTCACGAAAAAATAGAAATAAAATAAAAAAAAAAAATTTTACTTTTTACACGTAGACCTGATGCTTTTACGCAAAAATTAAGACATTCCACAAGGAAACCGACTGTAAAATGACAACGTTAGAAACGATTGATCGAATAAGTCTAAGTCCCACATGTCTGCGATTTCCCGTCATAACTTCGTACTTGTAGTTTTTCCAGATACTTTTTTTTTCTACACCACATAGCCACAGACTGCTACCGCTGGAGGTCGAAGCAATCAAATATGTGGCGTAGACTTAAATTGAATAAGTTTTTCAAAAAATTGTATGATTCTATTGTTTTGTCCGTAACTGTAGGTGCAATATTGGTAATTTCCGTCATGTTTCCTCGGAAAGTCTTTCTTTGAAAATTCAGTACTTTAATTTCATTTGTAAACTAGAAATTATAATGAATAATTCTAATAGATTTTTTCATAATCTTTATTAAAAAAAAATATTTTTTTGTCTAATAATTTTTTTTTTTAGAAAAATATTTCAATTTAAAAATTTTTTTGCATATCTTTAATATGGCTAATGTGAAAGCTTGATTTATTAGCCTTAAGAATATTAAGATCTCAAAATTCGCAAAAATTATTTCCAGCCCTTTTAAATTTTAATCGCTGTTAAATAAAAAAATATTGAAAAATGTTTCCATTATTCTTGATTTTTACATAAAATAAAAAAAAAAAAATATTAAAAGTAACTTATGTGACAAAAAAATAGGCTATGCCAGTTAAAACCAGCCACTTATTCTCATTCAATCTTATATTATCCGCAATAGTTTCTGCAGTTGAACATTTTATATAAAAAAAACCTAATTGATAGGAAGAAAATTCAATTTTTAATTGTAAAAATTGTGTAGCTTAAAAAAAAAGGTTCTCAAAAACTCTAAATGAGATATATTTCACATTGAATTACAAAATCACCTACACATTCAATCGAATTATTTGCATTTACTAAAAGAAAAAAGTACACAACTTGTACAAAATTTCGCAATTATGCTAAAAACAAATTTCATATTACGTAGGCAATTTTGCCACCCGCCAAGTGACTGCGCCTGGGGCACCCGCCCCTTGGAACCCTCTAGTTACCCTATTCGAATTATATATAGGAAAAACTAGTTTATCCTGAATAGAGAACGATCAAACTAAGTTCATGAAAATGACTGCCTTTATTTTGGTACATACAACAGTTTCTTCAATATTGAAGAACGGAGAAAAAACTTCATGGGGTCTCAGTATATTAATTTTGTCAAAACCAAAGAACAAAAATTGAACACCAACTTCCAAGAAATTTTTCTTTATTTCCAAGCAGCAACATTAACTGCTACTAAGGAAACCAACAAAATTGTTTTAAGGAATGCATGGCTTTAGTGCCTATTGTAGACAATCCATCTTTAAATTAAGGAATTCTTCCTTAATCAGAGTACACTTTTTTGTGTAGAGAGATTGATTACTTTGAAGATTTTGTGCTCTATGTTCTCCAACATTGACTTCATAAAATAAACCTGCCTTCAGTGGCGTAACGTGCATATTTGACGCCCGGGGCGAATAGTTGAGTTGCCGCCCCCTACATACCATTTAATTTTTTTACTGACAAAAAGGAAAAAGAAAGGTCCTCACTTTTGCTTCTCCAAAAACGGTACGAAAATATGTTTTTCATTGCATTACAAAATCATTCCCCACATACCCATCAATTACACTAGCTTTCAAGAAAAAAGATCTGTTTTCTCATAGACTTTTTTCCATGTATTTTAGGGCGTAGATTCCAAAAATGGCAACCATTTTTTTTTTCTTAAGAATCGTTTTCGAGATATCTCCGAAAAACCCCTTTTTCGGCACTTTTTTGATTTATTTGGCTATATCTCGATGAATTTTTTTTCGACTCATAAACGTTTTACAGCACTCGAAAGATGGAGTTGATGGAGTTACAAACGCTCAAAGTACAAAAAAACTGACTTTTTTGGTCTTTTTTAAAAAATCACTTAATTTTAATTTCTTCATTTGAATAAAATTTTTTGTCTTTTTTATATTTTTAGAATTAAAAATGAAAGACTATTCTTTTGCAAATATTTTAAGTATAATTTTGCGAAAATCGGACAAAAAATGTAGAAGTTATTCTAGAAAACAGTAAAAAACTTGAAATAAAATTGAACTATCAAATCGAGTGCTGAAAAATGTTTTTGAGTCGAAAAAAAAATTCATCGAGATAATGGCCCCTATTGCGGTTGTCGATTTGCGATAAAATCGAAAGCCATCGATTTAATAGAAACGATGTTATTTTGGTATTACGAAATTCAATAGAAAAAATTGCGTCATTGTGACTTGAAATATTATTATTTTTCTTGAGACAGCCGTTTAGTTTCCTTCAGTTTGAAATATTTTATGTGAAAAATTTAAAAAATAAAGAAATATCTACTAAAATACAAAAAAAATCTTATCTATCAAAACAAAATGATAGAACAGCCAGCGATTGTGGTCGATAAACACAATACGAAACAAAATCGCTAATAGAAAAAAGCGTTTGCCTATTGTAAATCGACAACCGCAATAGGGGCCATAGCCAAATAAATGAAAAAGGGGTTTTTGGGGATATCTAAAAAACGATTCTTAAGATAACAAAAAAAATGGTTGCCATTTTTGGAATCTACACCCCAAAATACATGGAAAAAATTATGTAAGAAACCATATATATACATATATTATATTTCACCTAAAAAAAATTCCTCACTTTTAATTCAACAAAACCCTGCCAAAATAAGATAAATACAAGGACCATTATTCCGCCCCCTCGTCCCCCTAATAGGTACGCTACTGCCTTTCATACAGTTTTTAATGTATGTTGCGACAAGTCGTACTTACTCTGGACCGCAGTTTTTGGGATATAGATTTTTCTTGGTGCCAGCAATTTTTTATGGTCGTAGTTAAAGCGTCAGGTAGTGGAAAATCTTTCATTGCTGTAATTGTAATTGTTTTGATAAAAAATAAACAAAAATAAAAGTTTTGGTCCTAAAGTACTTAAAATTTAATTTATAGGAAAAATTATCTGAACAAAAAAAAATGTTTTGAATTTTTTTTCGACTTTGATGGGAATTTTTCTTACGGCATTAGCTTAGTTGGCGAGTAAAACAGTTTCCCACGTGTAAGTGTGGGATCAACGATATAGCTACCGGCTCACACTAAATTTCCATCCACTACGCAACCCACCGCTGATGCGTTCGTAGAAAGAAAAAAACACCTTCATCCATTTTTTTCCATTAAATCCTACTTGAACAAAATGTAGCATATTTCTACCTCGAAAAACTACATAAAAATATTTTGCTACGGGTACATCACTGCCTTAGTTGGCGCGTCGCGCTCTCGCAAGCATTTCCCTTGCGCGCGCTCTCTTTCCCATTTATCTTGGCTATGCGCGTCGCTCTCAAATTTATGCAGAAAAGCTGCACGCTGCTGCTACTATGAAAATGCTTTTCACTCAACCTTTGCACGAAGCTTCCCTCAGCATTTTCCGTCAATATTCACTTTGGCTTCTTTCTATCCACCAACAAAAATTACAACAAAAGTATTAAATTTAATTTTCACATTTTTTAAATGCGCTTCATTTAGTTTAAATTAAATTAAAATAAATAAAAAAATTTCTCAAACAAAAATCGTAATTTTTGCGAAAGGAAAATAAAAAACGCGTACAAGAATTTTCACGAAGAAAATCGGGCAAAATTTCGTGTTCTTCAGAAAAGAAGCAAAAGTTTAAGTTCAAATCTAAATACAGCAATAAAATTTTTCTAATAAAAGTGAAATTTTTTAATAAAAATTAAAGTTTTAACCACAAAAGTTGTTCAACAAAGTGAAAATTTTGTAAGAATCTGTTTCTACGCGTTATCTTCTTGCAAGTGAAAAAAAAAAAAGTATTCAGTAAATCCTGCTCTGTAATCGCCTTTTCCCACCCTTGCAACGAACTCCATCCACCCCACAATCGAAAAATTGTAAAAAAATAGCAGCTTTTGTGTGCGTTAGAAAACGCTAAAAAGTTGAAAAATTTTATAAAATAAATTACGATAATTTTTTTCTACTACTATTTTCCCCGCCGTTGCACGTTTGCTAAAAATCATTATTTATGGAAAACAAAAACAACTTAGAAATTGCTTTCAATAACGGAAATATTTTTATCAAAAGGTAAAGTTATCAAAACAAATTTTACTTTTAGTCTTAATTTTAATTTTAAGTTAAAGTTTTTAGTTTTTTCATAAACCAAATTACAAGAAATAAAATAAAACACACAAATAAATTTTTGGGATGAATGGTTCAAGAATGCGATCCATCACCACCACACACCACTAGTTTCACCAACACCACACCAATGACACTAGCATAGACACCATTTTTGTATCGTTATTAAGGTGTTGCCATCGAAATTCGTACTTAAAGAATGAACTTACACATTTCTTACATTTTTACTCAGACAAGCGATGATATTTTATTTTTCATTTAAAATTTAAATTTTTTATTTATTTTTTTGAAATCAAACTGGTTTTTTTATTCAGCTAGTGTTGCCAACTTTGACTGGACTAATAATGTTACTAACTATAAAGTTTGTCTAATTTTTTTAAAATTGTTTATATTCTACGTATAAATGTATCAGACATCCCTTGAGTTTTTGAGCCCTCCTCCTGTATTCAAAAAATAGTACTATGTCATGACGCAAACACGATTTTGTCATATCGCCAAAATGTTCCGAAGAAATTGTTTTGGCAAATTTATTTGGGTGCTGTGATATTTTAATATTACCTTTATAAATGTCATTTTGCCCATTTATAGTCATATTGTCCAGAACGTAGAAAACAAATTATAACACCAAGAAGACATAAAGCCCAAATCTTTCAAATTTCCAATTTGTATTGTGTAGTGCTATAACTTCGTGTACACATTTAAAGTGAAATAATACTATTATGCCTTAATTTCGTTCACAGTCGAAAGTATAAGATTTCAGGATGGCATGTTCAAGGTTGTTGTCTTTCTCAAACGATTTTTGGTCAAATTAAATTTACTGAAAATTGTATAAAGTTACAACTTTAAACTTAAAACTGAAAGAGTTTTAAAAAAATTTATAGGTAGGGTTGCCTTACTGAATCATGTCCCAAACATTGGCTGACACCCGATTTTCAGATCATTTTTAAAATAAAAGTGTAAATTAGATTAGATTTCATAAAATATGTAGAGTATATAGGTTGCAACCCGATTTTTGGTTATTTTTTTTTTTTTTCCTTCAAGTTTGAATTACCATTCTCAATCGAGCTAAAATTATATATGTATATAGATCCTTCACTTTTTCTGAACAATTCCCCAGCAGATTACGTCAAAAGAGTTTAAATTTGGAGTTTACTGCAACAACAAATTTACATGAAAAGACCATATCCATAGTATTGTCTCTAAAATTAATGGTTCGCTTCAAGAACTCAGCCCTACTTTGAAGTACCTTCCAACTGCATTAAAGCTAAGGCTTGTCCAGTCATTTATATTGTCAATTATATTGTACAGTCGTAAAATTTATTGAAACCTTGATCACGATTCGAACAGAAAACTATCGATAGCTTTCAAAAATTCCGCGAGATTTATTTTTAATGTTAATGGACACCTGCACATTCTAAGCGTTAACTATTAAAGCATTTTGCCGGCAATCTCTCAGTTTTTACCTTGACTATTACTCCTTTTTCTTTAATTTTGTTCCCTATTCCTTTCAACATTTTGCTAGAATTCATTCATATGATTTCCGTTACTAACATTTGTATACTTTTTCCGCTATTTAATTAATTTACTTAAAACATTGCTATTCTTATTTAAATTTAAATTCTGAATTTTTGATATTATTTGAACAAATATTGGATTAGTTGGCGATAATTAGATTGGGCTCAGTGTTAAATGAAATTTAAAAAAGAGACACCTCATCTTTTTGGCATTTATTTACAACGTTGATTTTAATCTCTTCCTTCATAGCGTATACTTAGTTTGTAAATCCTAAAAAAATATATATTATTTGTACAATAGAAAAATAAATAAATAAATCAAGTAATTCTATGGAAAGCACCCACCCACTTAAAGTGAGTGGAAATACATACGTGGGCGTGGAACGTTTCATACAAGAAAAGCACTGGCACCTGTAAGAGTTCATCACGCGAACAAAATGATCATCATCTCTTTCGCATGCCACTTTCAATCTCTCGATTTACATACTTATATCTCAAATGAGACCCATAATTAGTGAATTTTTGCTATAAAATGCCGGTAGCTGGATATTTTGGACAACTTGCGACCAATAACTCTAACCTTTTAGTCCATTGAAATGTTACAACATTCTGGCTGAACCTTGCACTTTTGGCAGGACAAGATTTTTTTTCTTTGTTGGGTAGTGGTGGTCAGTGTTGAAAGCCCCCCCACTTGGCCGCCATTTTGCAATTTGATGAAAATAGTTTTTGCACGATATCTTGAGAGCCGTAAGAGTTTTTGAATCTATTATATGCAATAAGTTTTTAACTAAAAATTTTTCTGATTGCATTAATCGTTTTGAAGGTAAAATTCCTGAAATCTTGAAAGATACATAAGGATTACAAGAACAGGTAAAAAGATGTCAAGCGATTTGCATAGAGAAAAAAAAGAAACTAAAATTTTAGAATAAGTAAAACTGCCTGCTTAGTTATTACGGTATGAGTAATTTTTATTAACTCTTTCAGTTAATTTCGCATTGCAGGTATTTTATGTATTGCAGTTACAGATAGTGCAACAGTTGATCTAAGGATCTCAAGGGTAGCGTAGAACAAAAGAAAAATTGCAGTATATAGTATGTTCCGGCAAAACTAGTTTTTAGGATAAACTAGTTTTTCCTAGGCCAAACTAGTTCATCCGAAGCATGTTGGATGAACCAGCTTAGCCTAGAGAAATTTTAATATGTTAGGGTAAGTGGGCGGCCTTTGATCGCGACGCAGGGCTTACATCTTTCAATATGTTCAAAAACGGCTTCGCGGTTCACTATAATATATCCAAGGCTGAAGTGTAATAGCGTAGCCCGTGTTCGACATAGTGCAGTGAAGTCACGAAGTCAACATTGGATATATCAGAGGATGTATGCCCTGAGCAGCGACCGAAAGCCGCCCACTTACCCTAACATACTAAAATTTTAAGAATATCGGGAGTGAGGGTGTTAAAGTAAATAATAACCTTAGTACATCCTAGACTAAACTGGTTCATCATAACATGCTTCGGATGAACTAGTTTAGCCATGGAAAAAGAAATTTATCCTAAAAACTAGTTTGGCCGGTAACATATATAAAGTCGTTCCGAAACGTAATAAATTTATTCCTACAAGAGAACTCTTCTCAACTTATACTACGAAAAAATTGAAAAATTCAACATACAGTGAACCCCGGTTAAGTATCTCAACTCAAGATGTCAGGTTTTTGAGGTAATTAAGCGGGAAAGGTACTTAAAAAAATCCCGCATAAGTACCTCAAGGTACTTAAAAACTTCCGCTGGGATGGGATGGGACCATCACCATTTTTCCTCACCATCAAGGCCCGATTAGCTCGTGTGAGACTGTGAAATTTGACCTCATGATTAAATTTTTCGTACGCATCAGCGGAACCTTTTTAGCGATTCTTCCTGAAAGGTCTGCCTTCTGCAAACGACGACGAATTGTAAGAGTGCTTACAACATTTCCGATTTCCGCAAAAATTGCCTTGGAGGACTTGAAAGGGTCTTTTTTTTGAAAGAATAACTATTTGGCAACCAACTTCTGGAGAGGTTTTCGTTGGTCTACCTCTAGTTTCTTTTCCTTTTTTTCTTTATAAAAACATTTTGCACAAAACGCAAAGACTAATCCATCAAACTAGCGATGTTCCGCAAAGATTTTCCTCTTTTTCATAGGCTCAGAACCAATCGTCACTCTTCTGCTGTGCAATGACTTTTTCGGCCCATATCTATAGTATATTTCTCATAATTTACTTGCAATGAATTTATATATAAATATACTACTACCGTTATTTAAAAAAAAAAACACAAGAAAATATAAGTTTTAGATATAAAATTGAAAAACAAAACAAGTGTATCTATTATTTTGATCAGCGAATTCGCGCCCGTTTTCGATTTATATTCACTGGCGAAAAAATAGGGGAAGTACTTTCTATCATTTCTCAGTTAACGGCATCGCCAGATTGTACTCTCTTGTTTTACAAAAAATTCTAATGCCAATTCTTCCAAATGTGGAATTTATTGGGAATTGAGTGAAAATCTTTTTGGTGTATCTGTAATTATGATCAGGGGTGTATGTTTAAGGAAAAGTCATAACTAGAGTATTTTATTAACATCAATGCAAGCAATATTTTTTCCTATAAATACACATTTTTCAAATCGACCATGCTAACTCTTTTTTTATGCCTTAACGGTTTTTCTACATGACGCGTACATTTTGAAATACAAGCGTCCGAAAATCCACGTATGTATTTTTAAAAAAGTCGTAGTATTTCCGAAAACAAGCCCGGAGAAACTTTTTCCAAAAACATTAATCGAATATTTATTGACAAAGTATCGGAAAAAAATTGTTTTTGAGAAATCTAAATTTTCAATATAAAAACGAGGTAGGTATATCAGTATGGCAAAATAAGCCCATTTGTGTCCCATCCCAATTAATTTTTTTCAAGGATGTAATCAGCTTATGTTGGAAAAGCAAAATTTTTCATTAAATATGCTTTTTTTCTCAGACATCAAAATCTCGCCCAGGCAAGAGAATGAGCTGTTGCATTTTGAGAATATTCATTCCTCACCGCAATTTTTTTACATTCTATATCACAGATGAAGACCATACTTTCACAATTTTAAAAACATGTTTTCGGTTCGTGATTTTTGAAAAGACGTTGTTGATTCTCTTTAGAACAGTGAATAGATATTTGGTTAAAACTTCGTGGAAATCAGTAAAATAAATCTTGAATTTATAACTACCAAATAAACACTACAGCACAAATTTGGCCGAAATATTCACATTATTTCGCAAATGTTGAATTAGAATATGTAAAATATTCAGTTTTTCAATTTTCGATGTGCAAGGGTGAACGTTTGGCAAAACATTTGCAAATATTCACTTTCTCGAATTTTTCTTTTTACAAAATATTGCACAAAGCTGCCAAATTTAACAGAGTATTCGTAAATCTGTAAAGCTACAAAATGTAAAAAAATAAAATGTTTGTAATTTGCTGAAAAAATTTGCAAGTAGAGTGCTTCGCGAGCATAATCACTTGTTCATAATTTTTTTCCGGCTTATGTACGAGTATATTGTTACTTTATTACTTTATTTTTAATTTTACGTTTTCTAAATAACTACAGCGATGAATGCACTTTTTGAAATACAATATGAAACCATTCTTTCACTCACATATTTCAAGTAAGAACTATCCAATTGTTATGTGCTCTTGCGGCGCAGGAGTAAAGAAAATGTTTAATACTCTCGTCCTCTTCAACATCAGTTCAACTTCTATAAAAGTCAATACACCAATTTCAAAACCTCTCCGCATGTCCATCGATCGGAGCAACTGACGATTCCTTAGATATTGGAAGGCTATACATCTGAGCGCAAAGTTGTGAATGAAAACAGTCGCTATCATTGTGGTGTCGAAAAAAGTGAAATTCTGCATACAGGTCCACGAAACTCAGACTATGTGATTCTTATGGATTTGGGGACTGCATATTCAGTGTATGTTTTCCCCTCAATAACATTACGTTATTTTGATATCCCAATATTTTGTTCAAAAAAAGAAATGGTATTCATCTAAACGCGCAAAACCCTCGCAAGCTGTGCAAGTTGTGCAGTTCTGCGCCATCGCAAACGAACTGTCAAAAATCGTATGGAAAGTTTTTTGAACAAACTAGAAAAGTTTGTGCGACAATTTGGTCGCGCAGACTTACGCTGCTAAGTTGTGCAAATGTGTCATAATTTTTTTTGACATCAATTTGTCATTATTGTTATTTATTCAAAGAAACAAAATGGCAGAGGTAAGCAGCTAGATTATTTTAAAAGCAAACATTTATTAATATTTAATTTATTTTATAACAGAAAATAGCAGAACAAGACACTTACAATCTGACATGCATGCCCATCAACTGTCACAAATTGCACAAAATATTCGAAGGGGCGTTCATGAAACACATCGCGCAAAATTGCCCACTTGCACAAATGGGATATCTGCGCGTTTAGATGAATACCATTAATATATTTTAGAAAACGTTTTTAGATAATTCAAAAGGAAACATTTTAAAATATCTTATTTATCTTATTCCATTCTCGTTCTCTCCATGATATCAGGTTTTCTTTTAAATTTTCTTAAAATAAAAAAAAACAAAAATAAAACTAACATTTAAAAAAGAAAAACATGCCTAATGTGATCGAATTCGTTAGCAGCGATTCAAAATTAATTGAAACGACCTGTGAGGATCGAATTAATTTGTCATTTATTTAGTTCCTATTTTATCGGAGTGTATTATTAGCCCCTACGCAAATTTGACTTGGTTAAGAAGCTCTTTGTTAATGTACTACGCGTTTGTCGGCGTATGTTATTTTTACCCTCCCCTTGTGAAAAGTGTGGAAATAATTTTTCTTGACCACAATCAATTTAATTTTCTTTTGTTGGCAAATATTTAACTTATCGATTGAATGAAATCCATCCGCACATTTACTTGATTGCTGCTGGGTTTTTCTACATCAAGTTGCGTTTGTTTCTCCATTTGTGGTTATTTGCTATGTAGTGTCCTTAGCTTCCTTTTTGTAATAACATTTATCGTCTTCATCCGGCCAATGCTATGTATTATGGGCGATTTAGCTAAAGAAAACCCAATTAATGAAATGACAACATCATGGCGTTGCATACATTGTGGAGTTTTGCGCTGTTCCTTTGGCCAGCCATTTCATCCTATTAATCCGATGACCTTAAAGTTTCTTTCTATTTTATGTTGCTTTGTTATTTTTATGTTGTTTATTTGCTTTACTACTTTCTTTTGAGTGCTCATTTCATTAAGTTTCTTTTAATTTCATTGGTGGTATGATATCATACGTACTACCTAAGTTTTTTTTTGTCTAGTATTTCGTCACGTCATATGTGTTGCCAGCAGCACTCCCATGCATTTTATATTTTTTATTTTCTTGAGATTTTATCGTAAGATCTCTAAATTTGCATAAATAGTTCACGATTTTTTACGTTCATTTGTGAAGCGAATCTTGAAGCTCTCTCAAGCGTGATGTATTTTACACTAAAAAAAAAAGTTTTCTTCTAACTTGAACTTGAATTCCTGTTGGTCGCTGCCAAATTCTAGTCCCGAATTCGAATTTCGCACGTCAAATAGTCTGGGAACTTGTTTCAAAGAACTGTGTAATGATTCCTTTAAACTATAAAAACGCAAGTTTACGAGTAGTCTTTATATAGTAGATATATTAACCCAGGTTTTAAGTTTGTAAATTGCAAAGTATACATATGTTCAAAAGCTGTTGTTAACTTTGAAGCCGAGTCTTTGAGCTCAAGTCTGATTTAGTTGTTTTGCAGGACATCACTTTTAAGCTTAATTTTAAAAAATTCTATGAATTATAGTAAAAGCTATTGATTTCAATAGAGCCTCTGTTATTTAAGGAAGAAATCGTTGCACATTTTATGTAATATGAAAATTACTCAAATTATTGAGCTATTCGCGAAAATAAAACTTAAACGGTTTTTCCAAACAATTACTGCTTTGACATACCGCTTAACTCACATAAGCATCAACAAAGCAAAACAATTGCATTGGAGATAAAACTTTTCTCCAAACAATAGATATTGCAGTCAATTGGATGTATTGACAAAAACTTTTATTTCGATGTAAGCTGTTTTGACGTTGCCTATTTTAATATTCCAACTTTTTTTTTTATTTGGAAAAACAGCTTATAGAGTTTTGAGCTCTTATCGTAAGTACACTTAACTATTATTCCAACTGAGATTGTACGTTTAAAAGAGATAAGTCAAACTCCATAACTTCCCGAAAAATCATCCAATATAATTCAAATTTCGCTCAGGGGTAATTTTAGCTGCTGAGATCATCATGGCGTTCTTTAAATCAATTTGTGATTAAGTCGACTTAAGCAGTTTTTCCTTTTCACCACAGATATATTCCAAGGGAAACTTGAATTAAAGCTTCCTTGATTTTACCTGTATTATTTTTTGAGTGTAACAATGCTTCTCAATTTATTACACTGATTTGGAGAAGGCCAATTTGATTTGCAATGATCGAAATGATAGAACATTTATTTTAGCTTCGATAACATCTTTTAATTTCCTTTGCTATATGCCGTCATCCTTGTAATTTTTAACCCTTAAACAAAACGCTACTTGTGACATTTGAAAGGTTTGTATTATTTACAGTATGACTAGCATTTTCCCTGATCATATAGTTCAGTGTCGGTAGAATCTTATAGAGATTTTAGAGTGTAAATAATAAAATGTTTACCGAATCCTTTCTGCCGCTTTCTGTGTATAGTATTTACTTTCTTCAAAAACCTTATTATGATATGATTATAAAGCTACTAGACCAATCCGGTTGGATATAACTTGGGAAAGTTTCAATTTCGAATGGTTTTTGTTTTTTAGGGATGTGGTATAGTCGTAATCTTTATATTTTTATTTAGTATACAGTGGCGAACATTGAAATCCGGACAAACAAAAAAAGTTGAATAAAATCCTTTAGGATCTAAGTTTTTTATCGAGCAAATAATTTTTACTGAAAATATTTTGCTGTAGGTCGGAAAACCACACCATTTTTAGCAAAAAAAGTGAAATATGTGCTCTATTAATAAAAAAAGTTTTTGGTAAAATGTAATAAAATTTTATTTTTAAGGAACTAATTTGAAAATATTTACAGCAGGTATTTTAAGGACTAATATTAAGGATTAAGAAAAAACAGGTATCAATATTTTGTCGCTTTTATGACCGCCATAGCTCGCTGCGGCATGGAAGAAATCAAACATTTTGAATTATTCTGTCTAACTCAGGTAAATTAGTGGGCTTGTGGCTTGCTACCTGTACCTTTATTATGTGCCAAAGGTTCTCAATGGGGTAAGATCGGGACTATTGACTGGACTATTGAAATGCCAAGTTAACTTAAGTAAAAGAAGAAGAAGAAAAATAGGATAAATTATGTGTGGATTATTATTAAGTACATAATAAAGATTTACAAAGTACTAATTTACCAATTGCGCTCGATGACAAGTCGCAGAATCATCTTGAAAAATCACGTTGTCCACACGCAAAAAATGCTCTTCAATAGAAGGCTCCAAGTTTTCTTTCAGGATGTTTTTATAGTCAGCTGGTTTAATAGTTCCTTCAATCAAGGCCAGTTGTCCAACTTGGTAATAAGAAAAGCATCCCCAGACCATTCTACTAATCGGTTGCCTAAATGTTCTTTGGATGCACTCATCGCTATAACGCTCTCCAGTTCTTCGGCGCACATGCAGCATTCCATCGGAGCCGGATATGTTGAACTTTGATTCATCTGAGAAGATCACATTTTGGCAATCAGATATAGTCAACATTTTGAGCTGGTTGGCCCACTTCAAGCTTTTCCGACGCACTTCAGTGGTAAAAAAGGCTTTTTAGCGGGGCGATGTGCTGATAAACCAAGCCTTCATCGCACAGTCATTGGAGTAATTTCTGTTCCTCCACATTCAACAAACTTTTTTCTAATTTCCACAGCAGTTTGGAAGCGATTTCTAAGACTTATCCCTTTTAAAAGTCGATCATCAGCTTCTGTAGTCTTTTTTCGCGCTCCTGACCCTTCCTTTCGACTTGTTGACCCAGTTTCAGAATATTTTTTTAAAAACTCGGCAATTGAGGACTTACTAAAGCCTACTTTATCAAAAATTTCCCGAATCGTTAATCTATCGCTGCGAAACTTCAAATTTTCGCGCTTATCCGCATCGCTCATTTTTTTATAATTAGGCATCTTTTTCAACACAATAACACAAGAATGATTAAAAACTAACAGTGTAACTTCCATTTATACTAAGATATTGTCCTACCACTAAAAGAAACCCCTACCTACGCCATACCTGTAAAAAAAACCGTACCTACAAAACCCTTTTTTTAAATTTTTTTCTGCTTGTCCGGATTTCAATGTTCGCCAATGTATATCTAGAAAATCATTGAGTTTTTTGCAAAGAACCTAAGTATAAGGCTTGAAGAATATGTTAGTAGACGTGGCACAAAATTTTGTTTTCTCAAAAACGAATTTTTATAAAACTTTTAAGGAAGATTGTTAGGGTGTTATCAAAAGACCAAAATAGTACAGCAGCAAATGTTTGAAAAATTCCCATACAAAAAAATAAATAGTAACAATATCTTATATACCAACCTTCTTCGCAAGTTCAATCAATTGAGCTGTTTTGGGTAACTTCTTCAGCAAATAGGTTGTGCTTTTTTCAAATTTATGAGGTGACTTTCGACAGACTTTTGAACTTTAGAATTCTGCTGTTTATGCATAAAATAATGTACACCAAAGAGCCATTAAGGGTATTCCTCTAAACGCAAAAACACGAAAAACATGTAAAACTTGAAAGCTTTTGAGCTTGCAAGGCAGTGGCAATTTGACAGTTTGATCAGTGTTGCTGCAGCTAAGGAAAAAATGTATCACGCCAAAAAGAGAAAAAGGAATAAAAAAATGTATAATTAAGTAAATAAATAACAAAACACCAATAGGAAAAATAAAACAAAAATTCTGCAAATTGTTTGGACGAACGGCAACTTTTTCTCCGACTTTTCGAAAATGCTTTCTCATTGAATTTGCTCTGAAAGTTTTGGAGACTTGCGTAAACTTAGCTCCAGACAAATCTTTATCGATACTTGAAAATGTTCTCAGATTACGGAGCTTTCGAGGCATCTTCGCACTTAGAGGAATACCCTTATTGTATCTTTTCCTTAAACTACGTTTTTAATCTTTTGACATTCAAACGACAATTTTTTCATGTACGAAATTCGACTTTGGAATCTAGCTAGGCTGAAATTGATGTATTTTTAAATATTTATATTTTTAAAGTTATTTTTAATTGGATACAAATTTTAAAAAAATAATTTTTTTCAAATGTGTCAGCTTTCCTCTCGTAACCTGTATATTGAAACCAAAACCTGTCTTTACAAGAGCTGTGGGGAATTTTATTACCTTTTTTTCGAAATCTATTCGAAGAAAATCGGCTTATATTTGGATGAGATATAGCATAAAAAATTAAAATACATACACTGAAAAAGAATTAAAAAAAAAAACTAACAGCTAGAAAAATCGATCAAAATTTTTTTTTGAAAGTTCATGGAACAAAAAAACTGTCAAAATAGTCGGCTAGTGTGATTTATTTGCTTGTTACTACTGACACAAGAAATAATGTTTTTTTAGCAAGCTTATGGAGTTTCTAGAACTTTTGTGATGTACGATAATTTTACATTTAACTATAAGTGATCCATGAAGTTTTTTTTCTTCATCTAGTATTGCATTAAAATCCGTTTCCGCATCGTTGTGATTTATTGTCATACAAAAATATTTCGTTGTCTTCAACTATGGACACTACCTATACCTAATAAAGTCTTTTGTCCTTTTCACGTAGTCCTCAAGTGGTTGTACAAAGATTTCATTGGCTTAGAACCAACATCGCAAGGCAAATTATACCCTATGCCAACTAACTAAAATATGTACACCCGCAATACCACACTTCCGTCAAGCGTTACGTGATTGACCGGCAAAAATGTTGAGCGTTGATGCGTTGGTCCGTTAGTCAAAAAGTGACTGAGGAGCTGATTGAAGCATTTGATGACGTAGTCAGGCAAAATATGATACGTACATCCTTGCATAAGTGCAATTGGCATTGTAACCAATGTTGCCAGATGAAGTTATCCACAGAATAAAACTCAATTAAATCGTAATGTTTTCTCGAATTGTGTTGCAAGCTGTTTGATCCTGTAAATATTGTAATATCAAAAGTATTTAATTTATTAAAAGTAGTTAATATGCCTTATATAAATAATTTGATGAATTTATGCACGATACATATGGCAACACTTGCCAACGCAGCGTAGTGAAAAGCATCTATATATTAAAGCGCATTTCCAGGTCAAGGTTGACGGCTCTAAGTGGAGCAGTGTAGAGCTTTTCTCTGTAAACGTGTGTGTGTTGCCTTGTATGTGTGTTTCTGTATCAGTGACAGCATCACGTATCCTTCGACTTTTTCGCAACGCAATTTCATTCAAGTGTGTGGAAAACTTAAGTTTTTCTTTTTGGTTATGTAGCTGTTCCGTTTGTTGTTAGTGATTGTGTTGTTCGGTTGATGCTTTGCTCGGCTCTGCGAATTCTACGAAGACACTTTTTATTGTCTTCTGTTATCCTGTTTTCCGCATAAGACTTTGTGCTTTTATTTTCTTTTAAAATTTTATTTATTTTTTTCTGCTGTGACTTAACTTGTGTTCATTTTATCCTTGATGATTGCCTAATACAAATCGTATGTTCAAGTTTATTTATTTTACATGTCCTGCTTAAGGATCCTTTGTTTGCTTTGTTTTATTTAAATTGTTATTCAGTTGTTTATGGCATTTAATTTGCATTTTTGCCTCTGGGTTAGTTATATTGGTTTGTTTTATTTTAGACTGTTGTTGTTGTCCTTGCCATAATGAATTGGCATACTTTATTGAATATAAATGACATAATGTAAAAAAAATAATTTCCTAAGAAGCTCTCTAGTGAAATGAATGATCCACACAGACAAATTTTAAAATTTGTGTTGGCAGTTCGAATTCTTAAAAAAAAAAAATTCAAATGCTTTAATTAACAAATTTCTTAAATCTGACAGATAACGATAAAATACATGAATTTTCCAGTATATAATTATTTAAACAGATGATCTGAAATTAATAAAAAACATTTAACTTTTGATTTCGATCTTTACATTTTTTTCTAAATGTCGTAATTTCCCAGGAACCCCAAAACAATAAGCAATTTAGACCTACGCACAGTGGATGAGTTTGTATGGAACGGCGACCATAAATAGTAATAATAACGCTGGACTCTTGAGATTTAATACAGATGATTTTTGTGTTAAAACATCAAAAGTTTCTGAATATGAAAAAATTCCACTAACGTACACGCCTGCCTCCCACGCAAGGTGTGATGTAGTTGAGGTTTTTTTTTCAAAATGGGTATCAATTTCCATTGGAATTTTTTCAAATGTATCAGCTTTTATCTCATAAGTTGTTTTTTATACTCGAAAATTTCTTCTACAAGAGTTGTGGGGAATTTTATAACCTTTTTTTTAATATTTATTCGAACAAAATCGGTTTATATTTGGATGAGATATAGCCTAAAAACTACACAGAAAATACACTAAAAAAATTTGAAAAAAAATTAACCGTGAGAAAAATCTATCAAAATTTTTTTTTTAACTTAGAGGACCTAACTACATCATGAAAAATTAAGAAAGTTCATGGAACAAAAAAAAAAAAATGTCAAAAAAGTCGGCTAGTGTTATTAGAGAAAATCCGTTTTGAAGGCTAATCTCTTCTGTTTTTGAAGATCATTTGAATTTATATCGTTTGTTCAAAGGGGATGAAAAGGCGAAAAATATCCCATATCTGTTTCCCACCTTCATTTTCTTCTTCAATTAGTGTTAGTTTTATACAAAACGGAACTACGTCTCAAATGGAACTTACTAAAAAGTATGTACGAGCAATTTTCAATAAGTAGAATAACAAAGTCAACGCCATCGTGTGGAATGACAACTTAAAAGATTTCTAAAATGGACGGCTATCATAGAAAAGGTTTCATTTAACTATTTTTCTATTGCGCTTCATTATATTATTTGGAATTAAAGCTCATAATTTCTCTATTCCCAGTTTATTTCAATTGCGACTTTTTCCATTCATTCTCAAAACTATTGGCAAATTTTATCTATAATTTAATTAATGATTGTTTTTCAGTGCCATAATTTCGTTTTCTTTACTTCAAAACTAAAAGAATTGAAAATTTCCTAATGTCAATTTCTTGGCGGTTTTTGTTAAGTAAAAATACAACTATTTTTGATAACAATTAGGAAATTGCCTTAGACACCTAATCACACAAAAAAGCAAAACGACATTTAACATGTTTCAACATGACAACCACGATTGGCGCTAAAACGAATTGCATTCTACGTGCCACGCCTTCAACATTTTGCGGTGCGGTGCTGACTACAGCAAACTCCCCCACTGCAGCAACCACAACGGAAGTTGGCAACGCTGTAGCAGTTGTCGAAGATGAGGATGTTGCAATAGCGACAACAGTAGTAACAATGGATATTATTGGTGCCGCTGAGTTCGTTGCTGACTTGCCATCCACTTGTCATGATCCAGCAACTGCTGCTAGTGCTGCTGCACAACATTCACAGCTGCAGCAACAACAACGAAACCGTCGCTGCGATTATTTGCCAGTTTTGAAACCCGAAGCTTTACTCCATGACGGTGGTTTATTTTCAGTTTATTGTTTTGTCAAAGATTTTATCGGGTAAGTTGGCAACACTGAACTCTCTTTAATTTTTCAATCGTCTTTTTAATTTACTTTCTTCTTTGCTTTCGTTTATTTTGATAATTTTAGATTAAGAGGTTAAGATAAATAAAATACGTTCTCAACCTGCAAATGCAGACGCCTAAAAATAGGCACATACATTTTACTCCTAGGCCACTAAATAAAAATTCACCCGTAACGAAATTTTTACATTTCAAATAAATTAATTACCTGGAAACATTTTTTGTTCTGCACCAATCTTTAGAAGGTGATTTTCAATCATGATCATATGATGATCACGTAAACTTTGTGCATAAATAATTACCTTCTGTAAATTTTTTTATTAGTGAAAAGTCCTTAAATTTGATCCCACAAAACGAAAAAAAGAAAACAACTTCTACACTCAAAAACGAAATCGTGCTAAATTTAAAAAAAGAACTTAACTTTTTTGTTGTTCTTATTTTTTAATTCGATTTATGGTGTCAGTGTAACATGCATATTATTTATTAAACAAAATATTCGCTGCGACCGCATTTGAACTGGCTGGGATCAATAAATTTTTAAGTGAGAGTGCAACGAACACAAATTTACCCTCCAAACAAAAGTTTACAAAATTCAAAAAGATGACAAATCAAAACAAATACATTTTTATCAAAAAAATTATGCAAAGACTTAATGAAATTATTGAGTCGATTTGAAGTTTTTGTGCAATGCTATGGTATGGTTATAAAAAAAAATTCTGGAAGAAGTTACCCACAATGTTATAGATGGTCTTATAGTGTCATAATTAAAAATTTGCCTGATCGTGTTACCCTCTCATATCTTGGTGCTAACCACTTTATAACAAATAGCGGAGAAAGACTTATTTTTATTAGTTATAAATGAAATTGTTAATAAAAAAAATTTAATCCTTCTACACCAAGAGAAAAACACATTAGAAACACCATAAACCCTCTGTAGAATCTTAAATAATTTGATATTTTGAATTAAATTTTTAGGAAATGGTCTTAAAAGTACGGGCAAGATTTATATATTGGAGAAAACTGAATCTTAAAATTTTTAATTTACATTGTTAAAAAAATTCTTTGGAGCTTAAAGAGTAGTGAAAAATTATTTTTATATTTTATATCCCACACAGAGGGTATATCCACTTTGTCATTCCGTTTGTAACGCATAGAAGAGGGCTGAGCAGGTATGGAACAAGTATATATGTTTCCGGCCAAACTAATTAGGTTAAGCCAAAGGATGTGCAATGACATTTTAATGCAAAAGCACTGTGGTTAGTGAAGGCTACGACAGTTGCAAAGTAAGAGAACGACATTTTTCAATTTCATTACATACTTGGCAAGTTGTAAGTGAGGATAATTGGGATTCAGGATTTACATCCTCTAATATGTCCAATTTCGGCTTCGCGGCGGTTCAGTCTATAATATGTGCAACACTGTCTTCGCTATTCACAGTGCTTTTGCATTAAAATTGAATTGCATACTTTCAGGCCTTACTAGTTTGGCCTAGGATAAACTAGTTTGGCCAGTGACATATACATATATTCTTGACCAGCAGCACCACCTGAGCCGATTTAGCTACGTCCGTCTGTTACAATTAGGTTTACGAGAAAACCAAGCAAGCGAATTAAATGAAATTCAAATAAGCTTTACGGATACGCCTACCGCCCATATTGTATGTATATGCATATAGCCAGAACTATTTTAAAAAAAGTTGCAGCGATTTTGATGAAAATTGTATCACAATGGGCAAACTGCCTCCGTGTGAAACTTGCTATATTCAAGCGACCCTTTTAACCTAACCTTGATGAAAATTGGTGATCAGGTGCACATGTGAACACAATTAGGATTTTGCTAAGTTTCAAGGTATCAAAAGCCCTTACCGGGGTGTGACAAACACCATATCTCGTAAACCATCCAACAAATTGTGATGAAATTTGTTATACGGCTATAGATCAAATATATCTTGCACTGTGTCAAAATTGGGCTGAAGTGGAGAAGTGAGCGTGTCACTTTTTAACAACTGAAAATTTTGATTCTGTATATCAGAGTAAACTTCATAAAATTTGGTATAGAGGAGTCGGTTAGTATAAGCTTTGAAATTAAATGGAATTCGACGGGATTGCATCAGTGGGCGAGGCACCTTTCAAATTAATTACGGCATGTATCGCAAATTAATCAAGCTATTGTAATAAAAATTTGGTCTGCTGATTTCAATCACGAATATAATATATTGGACCGAAAGTAGGTGGAATTGGAAAAGTGGGCCAGGCATACTGAGACTATTTCATTTCTCTCGAGGTTTTCAACATTTTCCATATCCTTTTGACTTTTTAAACCTTTTACTTTTATTTCAACCTCTTTCACCTTTTTATTGTTATTTTCTTTATTTTTACTACTTTTTCAGCGATTTTGAATTGTATTAATATATATTGAACTCTATCAACTTTTTTCTTCAGCTTCCATATTTTTAGACTTTTTCAACATTTCTCAATTTTTCTTTAGTAGTTTCCAACATTTTTTCGACTTTTTCAACTGTTTCAACTATTAAAGCTGCAGGTCTGGTAATTTAGAAAAATGTAGATATCTTGGTTGTGTAATAAGATTATGATATTCGGAAACCACCCCTATTTTGTTGGAAATTTTGGATTTTGCACCATTCAATGTTTTTTTTTTAAAAAAAGTAAACAACTTCAAACAAGTGGCGCTAATCCAGTTCTCAATATTAATGAAATTTCTTTTGAGGGGCTTTGCCTAGACATATAACGCTATTGTAATCCGCTTACACATCGTAAAAAAAACAAAACATTTTTTTTTGAACCGCTCTAGTATACATATGTGTAGGGGAGGGTGGGGCTAAATCGGACACTTTTTGTCTTTTAGTAAAAATAATGTAAAAAATTTATTCGAAACCTGGGGTGTTATATATCATTCGAAAGCTACATCCTTTAGCTACAAATCGCACATCGTTTGATGGTTTAATATGTATTCAGTTTGGCGTGAGCTCGTTCAGACTATACCAACCTCGAAATCGAAAAAGCCAAAAATGGTGGGGCTTAACCGGACAGGGGGTGGGGCTAATCCGGACAGTCGCGCCAAAACCAAAATGAATAACAAACATGAAGGCACATTATGTTTAATTGTTATTTTGAATCTTTATTGATGTATTTCGATGTGTTTCGTACAAGAAAAGATTGTATTTGATTGAAAAAATGTTGATTTTAAGTGCTAAAAGCAAAATGATGATGAAAAAAATTTTGGATAGAAAAATTAGAATATTTTTTTTCAACGAAAACTTAACGGAAAATCGGAAAATATTGAAAATCATTCAAAATCTTCATCTGGTTTTCTTGCTCCAATCTGCCAATGTTGCTCGCTTGATACCATGCAATTCCGATGCATCTCGAATCGACGTTTTATCACGAATCACCGAAATAACAGCTAATTTCATTTTTTCCTTATCGACTGCAGGCATTTTACGTTTGTAATTACGCACCATTTGCTGTGATTAACTTAAAATAATTAATATCAATGTTTATTGTGCTTTAGTTATGTCGTAGAAACATTCAATGTGCTTCAGAAGTGTTTATGAAAAACAAACACGAGTTTAAAATGACAAATAAGGTGTCCGGTTTAGCCCCACCAAAAAGTGTCCGGTTTAGCCCCATCGTGTCATTTTTTTAACTCGATCGAAAAGCATTGATGAAAAATATTTTATCATAAAAACCACTAACACCATTCGATTCAGCACATCTTAATTACCTAAAAACACTCACCGAATATTCTGCGCACTTGTATATTAATTTCACAATCCAAAAATTTTTACTTTAAGCGAAAAAATACATGTGTCTGCACTCTTCGACGTCTGACGCTAAACTGAATGATGAAAAATCATCGACACTTGGGAAGTTAGTAGCTTATGACAGGGTGCGTTCATCGCGCATATCGCCGTTCTGATATTCAAAGTAGTTTTTGATTAATCGCGACTGTCCGGTTTAGCCCCACCCTCCCCTACATCAGTTAAAGTCGTGTCCAAACTGCAGGAAATAAATTTTGAGTTAGATCATATTTGTTATTTTGACGTCAAAATATTGAAATTAAGTTTATTTTTAAAAGGCAATAATTATTTATTATATAATTTCAAAAAAATTTATTTTGCTGAATCAAACGGTATATAATATTATTATTTAGGCTTCATGAAGTGCTTACATGAGAAACTGCGCCGAATCCTTTTCCCAAATCGAAAATTACTTCTTCGAGAAAGGCTGAAGGCTATTCCTCAACCATGGGGGACTGAATCAAGCGCTGGCGCAGAACAAGATTTCAAGCAATGAGGTCTACTTTGAATGTTGTTGAACAAATGATGTTGTTTTCTTTTATTAAACAATTTCGCTTCGTTTTTTGTGACACAAAAACAGTATTTTTCTTCGCTATCGCTAGAAGTTAAAAAGTTTCGTTGTAAAAAGAATGGGAAACTTTTTCGTCCTTGATTCCATCAATGACCTTAGTAATTTGCTTACTTATCTACATTTATTTATCTGTATTATTTAGACATAATAAATCAAATTAATTTATGTTATTCCTATTTTATTTTCCTAATTGCTCTTGACGACTTATTTGCATTATTGATGGCCATAATTAATATTCATTATGTTGCAGGACACAAGACTCGTACTCAGTCAATAAATAAAAAAATGAATTTTTTCATACCACACACTTTGCGACTGTAAATTAATAAATAATTAACCGCTGTACTTTTGCAGCTTTGACTTATGTGAAAATTCATATATACCAAAATATGTAAATGATTGCTTTTTCCTTCCTTGTTCTAGGCCAGCATGTCTGTCTAGTTGACTTTTATTAATGACACATGGTGAATGAGATTTTTTTGTTGTAAAAACTTTGCCGACCTGTTAAGGTGAAAGTCATTACACGGCGAATGTTTGTTCTATATGTCGGTTATACAATTAACTTTGATATTAAACACAATTGACTTGTTAAGACGAGCTTATTTTATAAAGTTATTATACCACATTTATTTGTAATTTGAATAAAAAATTATTTAGGGAACTAAAGTTGTTGACTAAAAGAAAATAACTGCATTACATAAGTGAATGAATAAGAATCTGTATCTTCATAAGGACTGAAAGAACTATTAACCAATATATTAAATTGTGATCTATTCATCGGAATCGGGAAGAAGGTGTGATGACAGAAAATAATAAAAAATTGAAAAAATCCCTTCTTTGCATGTCTGTATTTTGAACGTGCTGGCAACACCCTGAGAGGCTGTATAGCCAGCTAATGTAGTTTGATTTCTTCAGACTTTGTTTTCGTGTTCTTTTGTAAATTGAATGGAAGTATTATTTGTTTAAACATATAAAGTCTTATGTAAAAGTGACAAATTACTCGATATGCTTGGAGATTTTTGAGCAATAAAGAATAAATTACTACGATTGGTCCCCCCACCTACCAACAGATGCCTTAAGCGATGAAGAAAACTTAAATAACTCTGCCCTCTGCCCTCTAGAGCAGGGAAGGGCACTTAGTGCCTCAATTTACTCACATTGCTCTAACCGTTATTCGACGCACAACCAAGCGAAAAAAAATTCCCAGAATTTCAACGCTATCGAGGCACAAAATTCGCAGAATTTCAACGCTATCGAGGCACAAAATTCGCAGAATTTCAACGCTATCACAGCGTTGACTTGAATTCAAATGAAAACAAAAACAAAACACAAAGGCATAAATGACGGCGCCGCATTGTGTCTTGACGAATGTAGCAATTGTTTTTGTTTGTAGTGTAATTTGTTTTTTTTTTTTTGTGCTAATGGCAATTTTGGAAATGAAAGTAAAAAAAACTTTAAAATTTCGTTTGTTGTTGTTTGATGTTGTTGTTTTCCTCTTTTGTTATATTTTTGTGCCCACCGCTGCTCTAGAGCAATGCCTAATGTGCTTAAGGACGTCCGGGAGTTTTTCGCAAAATAAAAAGACATTTTTTTAAATTTTTTTTTTTGAAGCTGCATTTTATCTTAGACCAACATTTTTTTTACATAATTAAAGTATAACTATTCAAGATTTATCTCTGAAATTTTGGTCCAAAAATATTCGTCAAGAAGTTAGAAAAGTGCAATGCCGTGAACGACTTCAAAATTTGCGGTGAGCAAGATATCTGGAGACTGGCTCATCCGAAAAAAGAAAATTAATTTTTTTTCGGTTAACCAGCTTCAAAAAAAAAGTTTTTAAAAAAATGTCTTTTTATTTTGCGAAAAACTCCCGGACGCCCTTAATAAAATTGTAGATGTTGAATACAACAATGCAAAATTTTGTAGCACCTGTAGCCTCCGATGTGCCCACGTCAAGTGCAAATGGTTACAAATACATTGAAGATTTCAGAAATCCGAATCGGAGAAAATCAGTAAAATTCTGAATCGCGAATGTCAGACGAATATCAAAACAGGTTTTTTTTCAGCGCAGTGTAGTAAGTTATTAGTACGATCACAGGGTTATTTGAAATAAGGCTCTAAAAAAATGTGTGTCCATCATTCCACAAGAATCGGAAAAGTTTCGAGCATGAGCATTTACGATTTTTGGTTCAGGAAGTCCTACCATACCTCATTTGTAAAAGTCATTGTATTCCCAAGCAGCATCAAATGATAGTTGGCCAACTATTTTCACTGGTTAATTTACATTTACTGAGGGTTTCTATATTAGATATTATAAAGTCGGGACGACTCAAAGATCATTTCCCAAATAGGGTTGGCTCAAAACATTGTGCGACATGTAACAGCTTTGTTATGCAAACCACTACGATGCGATATGATTACTAACGGCCTGTGCTGCCTGGGTTGCTCATTGTTTTGAAAACATGTTCTGGTGGGAAGAATTTCGTTACATTATCTTTGAATTTAATTACATATAAATCACAGTAAATGCACCATTTCACTTCAATTTTAAATTTTAAAACCAAAATTAACATTCTATTTTATTTAACCTTCAATTTCTTAAGTTTTCGACATTCTCAAATGCTTAGTACTGACTCATTTTTCAACGTAAATAATTAATTTTCCGCCATTTCCACGTGTTTCGTACCACGAATTTTCACCAAATTTAAAAAGGAGGAACTATACACGAAATCGCATTAATTTCTCATCATGCTTAATTACAAATTTTTCGCTTTACGAAATTAATTACCTCAATCTTGAGCCCAAATTTGCTCGTCTTTTGATGTTTTCATTGCAGCCAACTTACGAATAAGTGAATTTGTTAAGGAACGAATTCAATTCAATTCGAATTAAATTCATTTATCTTCGCGCTTCTCGCATCTGTCATCAATTGTGATGCATTGCTTGTAACTTGGCTGCTGGGCGCACCCACGACCACCACCCCTTTTTATATCTCTACCATCTGTCGATTTGCACACTTGCAGTTCACTTGAGTTTCGTGATCGAAATTTTAATCACACGAATTTGCTGCCAAAAAGAGCGATTTGTGGCTATAATGTCAGTCGCAGCCAGACTGCAACATTTTCAGGTGTTTATTTTAATTTACGTAGATTTATCTCTGAATTTATTGGATTTTGTCCAACATACATGTATCCATTGCGATATTCAGCTTCTTGTCAATGTGGCTGATGAAATTAAGATTCAACCTTTAATTGGTCTTATCAATTCTATTATAAAGTCTGTTTTGGTCATATTTTGAGTTTCTAGTATATTATTATTAAAATTTTTAGTTGATTTTTTTTTTTCTCATAAATAATAACAAAGATCACCTTTGGAATGACATTTGTTAAAATAAATTTTTAATTTGTGATAACTTTTCTTTTATTTGCAGGTGAGTTTCAAAGTTTTTTGCTAACATCATTCCAAATAATCGGATGTGTAAGTAGATAATACATTTTACTTTCAAGACTAAACTAAATAGTCCTTGGGCGATATGAAGATTTTATTGTCATTGCGTGGTACTCATTTTTGAGGCATTCAAGACGAAAATGAAATTTGCCTCACTTTAACACTGCCATCCCATTTTAAAATATTTTCGATATGAGTTATACTCTACCTGATAATCTTATATGTATAAAAGTAGACCATTTTTGTTCTATATTAAATGACGTTTAATATGATATGTAACACTTAGTGATAGCAATTCAAACGAGAAACATGTCTGACAAGCAAAAAAAGACCTCGAACTGAATTCGTTCACATACCTGCAAGGTTAGGTTAAGTTACAGTGACGGCTTAGCAATCATGCTGTAATCTTTAAGTAGCACTAGTTGTGCTGTTTTAATACCACCTACGCGACCCGCAATACTGGTAAAGAAAGGTTGTCAAAAGAATTTATTAATCCTTAAAATCGATTAAAGCTATATCCAGTTAGTCCTGTATAGGTAGTTGAGCAGCGATCTGATTTCACTTTCGGCCAATTCGCTGAGATTGTTGAAGAAAGCTTGTCCTAGATATCTGAGCCTGGTTCTGGCAAGGGCCAGAGTGGAAATATTTTCCAATAGGAAAATAGTCGGTGCATCAGAAAAAACTGTCTATGGTTATTCCTAATTATAAGAAGGGTTTACCTGTTTCACGCAGAAACCAAAATTTTCTAAAACAAAGCTATCGGCGAAGGTGAAGCGTCTTTTAAAGTAGAATTCCAAAAGTTTGTTATTTACATTCTGAATACTAGTCATTATTAATAAAAAAAGACCAAAAAGTTCATTGGGTACTTTTTTATAACTGAAAAACAAACCGTAAGTATTTTCTGCGACAGTCCTTAATTAAATCAAATCCATAAAAAAACTATCACTTGGAAATCACCAAATTTAGAGGCATTGTAACGTCAAATTAGTCACTCTTATTTATGCAGCCTTGTTTCACAGCAAGTTAACGTATCAGCAAAATGGGAGATCAGTATTCTATCGTTCTCAAAAGATAAATCTACAGGCGATTTTTACATAGTGAATTAAATTTATGTTTATCTGTGCAAAAGAGCAAGAAAAATGTATTTTCTGTCGGGTTTTTCCGTGCCTCCTCAGACTTTTTTGGACTTCTAACTTACAGGCTTTTGTGAAACTTGATTTCGAAGCCGGAGCCTGTCACCGAAAAGGAAAGTTCTGCAAGCCACGAAAAAAACCCCGGTCTGTGCTCATCTCTAGTACTCATACTCGATTAACGAGGGGAAAAAACAAGCTGGCCAACCGTTTTCTCCTACTACTATTCATATGGATATGACTAATTTATTTCGAAAATGTTTTAACTCCATTTTTTCTCGTTTTGAGAAATAAAATGGTTCATCATTCCGTTTCAATCGATTATGAAGTATATGTTAGGATGAACGTAGTACTAATGCAACTTTATCGCTTTGCCGCTAAAGGCTGACGCCTACTTATCCCATGCATACATGCATCCGCCCCTGCTCACTACTGATAGTGAAACACAAACTCGGTTATAACGTTCAGTTAGCCATTTGATGAGTTAAGTTTTTAGATTATCACCCCATGTTCCAATGCCTGACTACCCCTGCATCCTTTTTTTTATGAATAAGGTGATACCGGATACGGATGATGCTGTAAATGCTTTGGTGACAAACTTCAGTAATCCCCCCTATAACACGGGACTCTTATAACGCGTTTTCATATTACGCGATTTCACGTCCCTCCTCGTATAACACATATTTTCCCCCATATCATGCGGGGATGTCCCACTTTATATATCTGTACTGTGAAATTTATAATCATTTGTACAGCTCATTGTCATGTCAATTGCATTCTTATAAAATTTGTACATAACGCGTTATACGGGGTCATACGAGCGCGTTGGACGAACATTCTCGTACAACGCGTTTTCCTATAACGCGGAACGAATCTACCGTGTTCTAGGGGGGATTACTGTATTTATGTTAGTATGTTGAAAGCTGAATCCATATTTAATTGAAATTCTGCCAAAAGAATTAATAGCCGGTGCTTAATAGCTTAAATCATTCTTTTGAAATGGCTTTAGTAATATTGCACTTATTAAAGGACGATAAAATGTATTATTTTGTTATCTTAAAAATTTTTTTTGATTGTAATATTTTAATGAAATTGCCATAAATATGAATTCGTGTGAAAGCACTTAAGTTGCTTTTGTTATCGATTGGTTGCTAAATTGTGGCTAATTAAACGTAAAATTAAGACCTACCAAATTTATTAACGATAATTTTTTATTTTTCCGCGAAGCAATAGATTAATGTATTATATATGTATGTCGCAAAAAACTTATAAAATAAATTAGCCAAACAAACCTTATCAAAAGTTTCGCAAAATTAGAAGTATGGATTGAATAAATGTTAATAAGACTCGTAGTTTTAAAAGTAAATAATTAAAATAATAAGTTTTTTTTTTGTTTTTTGAATTAGTTATGCCTACAGGACCCTCGGTCCCATAATTTTTTTGTCTTTTATTTGCGGCACTGTCCCTTAAAACTACGATTAACTGTCCCTTAAAACGTTCATGCCTTCAATTTCAAAAAACATATTATTGGATTTAAGAAACCAATGATACTGATATGGCTCCAAAAATTAAATGAATCGCATATATTTTAAAGAGTATAGTCTTCTCAAAAATTTCTTGGAAAGAGTTATCGTTCCCGTAACTTTAACATATAACCCGAGAGCAATAGAACAATGTACTATGTAATTATTTAATGTTTTTTGTCTTAGGACGTATTGAATTTTTTCGTTTATATCAAATACAAAAACTTTGTAAACAAACAAATATATAATTATTTTACTGAGCTTCCTGTTCAGTACTGTGTCAACTGTGTGTCAACACCAAAAAAATTGAATTAAACAAAAATAAATTAAGAATAAAAAAGGCTGAAACTAGTCATAATAGTTTCATTCGTTGGTAAGCAGACTCATCAATGGCTTTTAAGCCGATTAGTAAGAATTTATGAGCCTGATATATTTCCCTTTTATGCATAGATCTGTTGCGAACCCAAGCAAAAAGTGAAACAAAGCAAAGCCATTTTCTGTTTGTTTACCTTTGTTTTTGTAACTCCTCTGATATTAAACGTTTTCTTGCAGGCGCTTCGTTGCAAGTTTTCTTGGCGAGTCAAAACGTAGCAGCAACCGCAATACCGAATACATACTAAATTAATTTGTCCTTATTTCTGCTTTGAAAAATGTGGTCACCGTAGTTAAACTCGTAGATCTCAATGTCGGGTTTGCTCCTCAATCGATTTTACGAACGAGTACTACAAATTTGAAAGGTATTTTACTTGAAAATGTCATCTCTTACTTCTTTGGTTACCAAAAACTTTCTAGACCCTGGAAGTGAATGAAGTGATATGATGTTACATGGAGGAGTTGTGAACTAAAGCCATTGGGCATACAAAGGTGAGGCTTTAGAGTTCCACTTATATAGTTATGTGGGTTGCCTTGCTTTTGATAAGGAAAATAAATTACATAAATTAAAAGTTTTTTTTTTTGATAAACATTTGAAAACTTACTGGTCTGAATTTATACTGGTCATTTATATCTTCTAAAAATATTCAGTTAAAATTTTTGTGCTAATGAAAAAATTCACCAATAAAAAAACAATTTGTTTTGAAAGATAAGAGGATAGTACGCAAAGTTTTACTAAATTTAATAAAAATGAAACTTTTTATATCACAAAATTTTCCGCATCACCACAGCATTAGTGAAAAGCTCTCACTGCAACTTAACAAATTAGTGATAGTGATGAGTGGTGGAAAAATGTTTCACTACCACTGTGTTTATTAAAAATCGAATTTTAGTGCACCTGCTACTGCCCCCATATCTGATATTTATAAAATTGATAAGGTGCCAAACTGCAACCAGACGATTAAAGTAATTTTCTACAAATTTCTCTAAATAACTACCAGGTGTTTATTGTTTTAGTTTTAGATTAAAACTGCATTTCTTCCAATTTCTTTCATTCTCTGAAACATTCAATTAGCAAATTTTCAATCTTTTAAATTAAAAACTTACCGCAGCTTTTCAAATTTTGTGGAAAATGTTCTAATATGATCTGATTTTATTTTGCATAAGTCGTGGCAATTAAATTTTTTTATTCTGTCCTGTTTTTCCTTATGCAAATCCACGAATTAATTGATGCAATTAAAATCAAACGAATGAAATCTTTGCATGCGCAAAATTTTAATTCTAATTAGCAAATAATTTTTTTTTTGTTCGTCTGTCATGTGCTTCACGCTTGGCACGACGCATTTGTGTGGATCACCCACTTAGTTTAAGTACAGGGTGCTTAAAATAAAAGTTCATTCTTTCACTACACTGAGTGCAGTTTTAAGACAAAAAATTTGAAGGAAAAACGACTGATGTTAATGTAGGATAATTTGGAGTCGCTGAGCTCTCATCTGCCATTAGATTTTGGTAACAAACGGTAATTTTTTTCAACTTACACTACCCCTGCAGCACCACTCCTTAAACCCCTTATGGAACATTTAAGTCAAATTTTTTGAAAAATTTTACCTACGAGACAAACAACTGAAAACTATTTCATACACTTCAAACTATGAAAAAAAAAAATTAAAGGAATTGAATATATACATAAGTTGGACCATTTATAATTTAGAGTTTGATTTTGCTATAAGGGGTAAAACACGCGAAAACGCCAGCGAAAAAATTTTTTGGCTCCGATTTGGCTGAAATTTGGCATTATTGTAATATCGATCTCCAGCAATAGAACTGCGTTCAGGAATTTGCCCTAGTATTATTTGTTGTTGAGAACATTTCAATTAACTACTTGCCCTCATGTTATGGCATATCTTTTAGAAGCTTGCGTATCAAGCTGTAATCTGAAGTTCACCGAAAAAATATTCAGAAATGGATTTTTCAAAAAAAATTCAAAAATTCATTTCAATTTACAAAATTTTAGCTCTTTATTTTTGTTAAAATTAAAAAAAAATATAAATACTTTTTTCCCCGCGAAAATTTTTACGTCATTCAACGCAGAATAAATCAAAGTTTTTTTTAAAAATAAAAAAAAAAATTTTAAAAAATGGTTTTTTTAAAAAGAATTCAAAAATAATTTTAAATTCGCAAAATTTTTGCGAAAATTTTTTTTTTTTCAGAAACAGTATTTTTTTTCGAAAAGTAAAAGTAAAAACCTAAAATCGTAGGTATACCAATTATTAATTGATAGAGTTTGCTGTAAGCTATGAATTTTCGAAAAAAACACTTATTCTGAAAAAGTACAAAAAACTTGAATTTCATACCCGCGTATCTCAACAACAAATAATACTAGGGCAAATTCCTGAACGCAGTTCTATTGCTGGACATCGATATTACAATAATGCCAAATTTTAGCCAAATCGGAGCCAACAAATTTTTTCGCTGGCGTTTTCGCGTGTTTTACCCCATAAATAAAAATCGAATAATTTTTCGTTGTTTTCCTTTCGTTCGCAAATACGATCACTCCGGTTAAGTCCTGAATTTAATTAAGTTGACCCCATAGTCCCATAATAATATGGTCACATTATATTTAATTTTCGAGGTAGCACACATCAAAGAAGACTACTCCATTTAGTTTGAATAATTTAAGGAAAAAGTACTCTTCAGGAAGGAAGGTATCTTTCTTACACGGGTCCTCCCTTTCAAGCGGATTAGAAATTATTTTAAATGACAGCAAATTTTTGACTGCACAGGCGTTTAAAGAGTACTTTGTAGTACCCAAATCCACTATTCCACATCGGTGCGTGCATAGTTTCACAGAAATTGCCATTTTAGCCCGCCATAGTTTCGAGTTTTTTTTTTTTTTTTTGGGAGCACAACTATCTTGAATTAATATTCGAGGTGGAATAATTAAAATTCAAAACATCTATAACTTTAGATGTACATAACTTCTTATGTTTTTTTACTTAAAAAGAAAATGGATGGGATGTGATGAATTTCACCATTTCACCATTTGTCCTCACCATCAAGGCCCGATCAGCTGGTGTGAGACTGTGTGAAATTTGACCTCATGATTAAATTTTTCGTACGCATCAGCGGAACCTTTTTAGCGGTTTTTCCCGGAAGGTTTGCCTTCTGCAAACGACGAAGAATTGTAGGAGCGCTTAGAGCATTTCCAATTTCCGCAGAAATTGCCTTGGAGGACTTGAAAGGGTATTTTTTTGAAAGAATAACTATTTGGCAACTAACTTCTGGAGAGGTTTTCGTTGGTCTACCTCTAGTTTCTTATCCTGTTTTCTTTATAAGAACATTCTGCACAAAACGCAAAGACTAATCTATCAAACTAGCGATGTCCCGCAAAGATTTTCCTCTTTTTCGTAGGCTCAGAACCAATCGTCACTCTTCTGCTGTGCAACGACTTTTTCGACCCATATCTATAATAAATTTTTCATAATTTACTTGCAATTAATTTATATATAAATGTATTTTTACCGTTGTTTAAAAAAAATCACAAAAAATTTAAGTTCAGGGGCTCAGGAATTTTAGTTCGAAATCGCCTTAAACACTACTGCTTAGAACCCTTTTCCAAAAATTTTCTTCAGGCTACCTCTATTTGCCTACAAAACCATTCCAAAAACCTTACTGTTTCGGCAGTCTACTGCCCACCTCGATTCGCAATCAGTGAGGAAAAATTCAAAGAATTTTTCGATACCTTGGGAACTAGATTTTTAGCTGCTGGAGACTATAACTCCAAACATACATACTGGGGATCTCGTCTTATAAACCCTAAAGGCAAACAATTATATAATATGTTAATGAAACATCGCACCACGTTCGACTATGCTTCTTCTGGTCAACCAACATATTGGCCAGCCGACCGAAGCAAAATCCCAGACCTCATTGATTTTGCCATCACAAGAGGTATCGATAGAACCTTATTAACAGCCGAGACAAATTTTGAACTCTCTTCAGATCATTCTCCAATCATTTTTTGCCTTTTAGAGAAATCAGTTGACCTTAAGCCCCCTATGAGACTAACATCGCATAAGACTGACTGGCTAAAGTATAAAAAATACATAAGCTCACACATCCACTCAACCTATTCGATAGAACACAACGAGCATATTGACGATGCTGTTGCCGTTTTTAATACAATACTGTATTCAGCTGCTGAGCACTCAACACCTGATCAGGCTGAGAAAAATACAAAAACCCGTTTCCTTACTAACAGAGAAATTGAAATTCTTGTAGCAGATAAGCGTAGGTTAAGGCGAGAGTGGCAGGTCCATAGATCCCCAACTTCTAAAGCAAACCTAAAAATTGCTACATACAAACTTAGGTCTGCGTTAAAAAACAAGGAAGACGTGGAACAGCAAAAATATGTCTCAAAACTTGCCCCAAATGCTAATGGATTAAAATCCTTGTGGAAAGCCACCAAAAAAATTAGATCACCCACTGAAAGTGAATCTCCGATAAGAGACCTACATGGAAATTGGGCTAGAAGTGATGCAGAAAAAGCTGAGGCTTTTGCCAATCACTTAAGTACAGTTTTTCAACCAAATCCGTATATTCAAGGTTTCATGCCTTCCCAACTGCCAATAAACACCGATACTATCCAAATGAGTTTCCATAGCAGTAATTTAATCAGTTTAATTCAAGAAATGTGTCCTAAAAAAGCCCCTGGGTGTGATAACATCACTCCCAAAATGATTAAGGAACTGCCTCACTCAGGTGTCATCTTTCTGACCAGGCTTTTTAATGCTATAATTCATTACGGATATTACCCAAAAGAATGGAAAAACTCGTTGATAACCATGATACCAAAACATGGGAAAGATCGTACACTACCGTCATCGTATAGACCCATAAGCCTTTTACCTTGCTTGTCAAAATTATTTGAAAAATTAATTCTAGCAAAATTAATGCCATATATTACTGATAAAAACTTATTACCGCCTCACCAATTCGGCTTCCGAAAACAACACGGCACAATCGAACAGGTTAATAGGATCACAAATGAAATAAGAAAGGCTTATGAGCGCAGTGAATACTGCACTGCAATATTTCTCGATGTCGCACAGGCGTTTGATAAAGTATGGCATGAAGGCCTTATCAAAAAAATTGAACACCTATTGCCTCTTAATGTTCATAAAATATTTACTTCTTACCTCGAAAGCAGGCTTTTTAAAATAAAATACAAGAATTTTATTTCAACTCACTTCAATATAAGAGCAGGTGTCCCTCAAGGTAGCGTACTAGGACCGTTTCTATATGTATTGTATACCTCAGACTTACCAATCAGTGCCAACACTACCATCTCAACATTCGCAGATGATACCGCAGTCTTAAGTTGTAACCGTTGCCCTTTGGAAGCTTCTCGAAACCTCCAGTTTCATTTGAAATCAATTGAAAAATGGTTATCGCTATGGCGCATAAAATTAAATGAGCAAAAATGCAAGCAAGTTACTTTTACTCTTAGGCGTGGTGAATGCCCTGCAATTGTACTAAATAATATTTCAGTCCCACAGGGTGAAATTGTTACATATCTAGGTATTCAATTAGATCGACGATTAACATGGCGTAAGCATATTGAAGCCAAAAAAACGCAGTTAAAGTTAAAAACCGCCAGTCTTCACTGGTTAATTAGTCATCGCTCCCATTTGAAGCTTGAATATAAAATCCTTTTGTACAAAACAATCATTAAGCCAATTTGGTTATATGGTATCCAATTATGGGGTAACGCCAGCTCCTCAAACATTGAACTAATACAACGGGCTCAGTCCAAAATCTTAAGAATATTTACAGGTGCCCCATGGTATATACGGAATGAAAACATTCACAGAGATCTATGCATCCCCATGGTAAAAGATGAAATTAACAGAATCAAACAAACCTACGCCATAAGGTTGCTGCATCATCCGAATCCATTGGCTCGTAATTTAACAAACATAGAAAGTCGCTCCAGATTAAAAAGAAAGGATCGCCCTTCTATGCAAGTCACTTACACCGAACCAAACTAAACAGCTCAAACGTTTACCCTTCCCCCGAGGCACTACACGTAATCATCAAGAATCATATGAGGACTTTGTTCCGGGACCTAGCTCGTCTTGGGCACACATGGCAACTTATCGCCGCCAGCTCCCCTTCCGTTGAGGGTGTAAGACCGGGACCTAGTTCGTCTCGGCCACTTTCCGGTGAATTGGAGAGAGTAGCAGGAAGAGAGTTGAAACAGTGTCTTCTCGGTCTTTTTTGGGTGCTAAACCGGGACCTAGTTCGTCTCGGCTACCACCTCAAGAACGTCCTAGAGGCACTAATCACTCCCAAAGTGGTCGACCGGGACCAAGTTCGTCTCGGCGACCACGAAGACAATCGTTTTTGTGGTACTCAAAACCTCCATTCGGGTAGACTGAGGCCTAGTTCGTCTCAGCTACCAAGCCAAGACCGGGACCTCGGTCGTCTCGGGTGGCAAAGAATATGGGGAGAAGCGATCGTCAGCTGCATCCACACCTATGCTCCAATGAGTTATTCGATCTTGTGCACTCGCTGTGCTGAGCCATACACAAGCTGCACCTACTACACAAGAAGTATAAGTCCCTGCTAACTTTTGTTTCTGGAGACAAGTTCATTATTAAATTATATATTCATTATTCACAATAATAATGTATAATAATGTTTTCTAGTTTAAGATTTTAAAACTTATTGTTAGTCTCTTAAGAGAAGATACAATAAAAGAAAATGAAGTTTAAAAAAAAAAAAAAAAGATATAAAATCGAAAAACAAAACAAGTGTATCTATTATTTTGATCAACGAATTCGCGCCCGTTTTCGACTTATATTCACTGGTGAAAAAATAGGTGAAGTACCTTCTTTAATTTCTCAGTTAACTGCATTGCCAAATGGTACTCTCTGGTTTTACAAAGAATTCTAATGCCAATTCTGCCAAATATGGAATTTATTGGGATTTAAGTGAAAATCTTTTTGGTGTATCTATTACACTAGTTTACAAAATGATTTTTTTTTTCTGTTCCATTGATCTGAGTTTACTTTTCTTATGTAGATTTTCCTGCTGAGTTCGAAAATGAAAATGAAAATTTTTTGAATGGTACAGTTTTCGAGATATTGTGGTTTTTTCACTTTTTCGACCTCTTTTCACTTTGAAAGTCATATCTTGAGCTACAAATGCCCAATTTCCTTTTTCTTGATGTCATATTAAAGATAATAAAATGACAAATAAACGTGTGTAATTATATTTCTTATTAAAAAAGTGGATCAAAAGATATAGATGAAAATAGACCAGATTTTAAGAAAAATCAAATTTTACATTTGATTCTGTGGCCACGAAAAAATAGAAATAAAATAAAAAAAAATAATTTTACTTTTTGCACGTAGAGTTGATACTTTTACGCAAATATTAAAACATTTCACAAGAAAATCGACTGTAAAATAACAACGTTAGAAGCAATTGAATGAATGAATCCAAATTCGACATTTTATGAATATATAAATTTTTTCGACAATTTGTTGAGCCTAATCGTTACAAAAAGATTTTTCTCATGTACCTTTGATAAGAGGAAACTTTTCTTATGTACTTTTTCCTGCTGAATTCGAAAATGAAAATGAAAATTTTTTGAATGGTACAGTTTTCGAGATATTGTGGTTTTTTCACTTGTTCGACCTCTTTTCACTTTGAAACTCATATCTTGAGCTACAAATGCCCAATTTCTTTTTCCTTAGTGTCATATTAAAGATAATAAAATGACAAATAAACGTGTCTTATTACATTTCTTATTAAGAAAGTGGTTCAAAAGATATAGATGAAAATATACCAGATTTTAAGAAAAATCAAACTTTACATTTGATTCTGTGGCCACGAAAAAATAGAAATAAAATAAAATAAAACAATTTTACTTCTTGCACGTAGAGTTGATACTTTTACGCAAAAATTAAAACATTCCACAAGAAAGGGAGAACATTACTGTGGACAAAGTCAACATAAAATACGTTCCACTTGTCAAGAAAGAAAGTATAATTCTTCCAGCGTTATATATAAAACTTGGCCTTATTAAAAATTTTGTGAAGGCCCTCAACGTAGAAGGCCAAGCTTTCACTTACTTGAAAACTCTTTTTCCTAAGCTGTCTGTAGCTAAAATTAAGGAAGGCGTCTTCGATGGTCCAGACATAAGAAAATTGATGAAAAGCACAGATTTTCCAATATATTTGACATCGGTTAAAAACGAGGCCTGGAATTCATTTCAGCTGGTTGTTACTAGTTTTCTTGGGAACCATAAAAGCCCTGACTACGAGGCAATTATTACCGATTCGCTGGAGAACTACAAAAAGATGGGTACGGAATGTCATTTCATTCTTATTAATATTCTAGTGTATTTTTTACCATTAAATTTATTTTTATCAGGCGTAAATATGTCTCTGAAAATCCATTTATTGCATTCGCATTTAAATTTCTTTCCCCACAACCTTGGTGACGTAAGTGACGAACACGGTGAGAGATTTCACCAACAAATTAAGACTATTAAGTGGCGCTATCAAGGGTTTTGGGATGAAGCAATGTTGGGAGACTACGTATGTTTCCTTACTAGAGAAACGGATCCCAAAAGCAAGAGAAGACAAAACAAAAGCCACAACTAAGTACATACATATATATAACTTTGTGTCGTATATTATGATTGTTTGTGCTAGCCTGTGCTTGTGTGTGCAAATAAATGTGGTTTTTTGGACATAGTTCCTTTTCCACAGTAACCGGTGCATTTTTATTTTCAGGGCTATTGAAGGTTTTAAGCAAATTTATTCTAATAATCCGGAAACACCAAACAATATAGAGAATTGCAGCGATTAAACTCAACAAATTGTCGAAAAAATTTATGTATATGATCAAAAAATGTGGGACTTAGACTTATTCATTCAATCGCTTCTAACGTTATTATTTTACAGTCGATTTTCTTGTGGAATGCTTTAATATTTGCGTAAAAGTATCAACTCTACGTGCAAGAAGTAAAATTGTTTTTTTTTTATTTTATTTCTATTTTTTCGTGGCTACAGAATCAAATGTAAAGCTTGATTTTTCTTAAAATCTGGTCTATTTTCATCTATATCTTTTGAACCACTTTCTTAATAAGAAATGTAATAACACACGTTTATTTGTCATTTTATTATCTTTAATATGACACTAAGGAAAAGGAAATTGGGCATTTCTTGCTCAAGATATGAGTTTCAAAGTGAAAAGAGGTCGAACAAGTGAAAAAACCACAATATCTCGAAAACTGTACCATTCAAAAAATTTTCATTTTCATTTTCAAATTCAGCAGGAAAAAGTACATAAGAAAAGTATCCTCTTATTGAAGGTACATGAGAAAAATCTTTTGGGAACGATTAGGCTCAACAAATTGTCGAAAAAATTAATATATTCGTAAAATGTCGAATTTGGATTCATTCATTCAATTGCTTCTAACGTTGTTATTTTACAGTCGATTTTCTTGTGAAATGTTTTAATATTTGCGTAAAAGTATCAACTCTACGTGCAAAAAGTAAAATTATTTTTTTTTATTTTATTTCTATTTTTTCGTGGCCACAGAATAAAATTTAAAATTTGATTTTTCTTAAAATCTGGTCTTTTTTCATCTATATCTTTTGAACCACTTTTTTAATAAGAAATATAATAACACACGTTTATTTGTCATTTTATTATCTTTAATATGACATCAAGAAAAATGAAATTGGGCATTTGTAGCTCAAGATATGAGTTTCAAAGTGAAAAGAGGTCGAAAAAATGAAAAAACCACAATATCTCGAAAACTGTACCATTCAAAAAATTTTCATTTTCATTTTCGAACTCAGCAGGAAAATCTACATAAGAAAAGTAACCTCAGATTAGTGGAACATTTTGAGTGTAAACTAGTGTTATTATGATCAGGAGTGTATATGTTTATATTCACCAAATCATTTATTTGGCTGAAGAAATATTGATTTGTCGCTTACGTATATAATCGTTGATATTGATTTAGGTAATAACCGATGAGCAAAAAGTCGATATTCTAAAAAATCGATCCATAAATAAATCGATATTTTCTCATATCGTTACATCCATATATTGGATGCCGTTGCTATTTACACAATCATAAATATCTGAATTGTGTACTGAACAGAAGGTAAATAAATAGTGTTTTACTTAAATATGTTGAGAATTGTATAATATTCATGTTCGATCCAATTGGATAAATTCTATCGACTATAATAGATGTCATGTAAACAACACTTTAACTTCCAATTAAGGGCATGTTAATATCTACTAAAACATTTTCTTTCCTCAGTGTAGTTTAAGAAAAAAAAAAGCTACCAATTTGAGAGGCTTAACGCAAAACGACACGTAAGGCCAAAATTAGCCTCGTCATTTATGGACGACTCCCTGCTAATGATGTTAAAAAATTGTTGTTGCTTTATTGGTGCCATTTTAATTTGTTGTTTTTATTTTGACAACATTTTAGCCGTAGATTAAAATAGCGATTAGGTGCTTTTCAAGCAATAGAAGAGAGATAAAAGCAATAAAAAAACTTTATTGTTTTTGTATTTGCGTATGTGAATTTTGCGTTTGCATTTTAACACTCGTCGTCGCGTCGTGTGAATAATTCAAGATTTTGAGTTTTTTCGAAATTTTTTATTTTTATTGTGCTCAGTTTTTATTTAGCTGGTTTTTTGGTGGCCTGTGTTTTTGTTTTCTTTTTTTGTCTTCAGTGTAAACAAACTTTTGTCGCGAGCGCAAGTTTTAACTCATTCGAGCGTCCATCGGGCCGGCAGTTACATTGCGAAACCGTCATTAGTAAATATCGCTCGATTCAGCCAGCGTTCACTCGTTCCACCTCTGTGTGAACTTTGCTTGGTGCGAAAAAGAAAAAACTTAAAATATAAAAGAAATGAAACTGAATTCTCGTTGTGCCTGAAAAGTAAATAAATATCTGAAAAATTAAAAACCGATTTATTTTCGTGTTTTCAAATTACATTCATTCGTTTCGAAGAAAGATTTATTTTTCTTCTTGTGCTTCTAATTTGTTTTCTCATTTTACCTTTTGGCTTGGTTGAAATTCATGACGTTTTCTTGAGTTAATTTTCAGTTTTAACCTTGCGAATACCTTGACTGACACTCGTAGTTTGCTTCGTACGCGTGCTCCCTATCTCACTCCTTCACGTGCAGCTGCAGTTGTTTCGTTTTGACATTATTGAAATTTGTTCAAATTAAAATTTATTCATGCGTTCTATGATTTATAAAAATACTTTTGAATTTATATTTTACCACTAATTTTTTTTTAATATTTACTTTTGTGCTTTGTAGATATTTTTACTTATTTTTTTTTAATATGCGAACTGGAGGCTGAGATAGTACATCCGAAAAATCATTGATTTTCGAATTCCAGCCTAATTCTCCATTATCAAGAGTTGAAAACACAGTTGAGCTCAATTGCAAGTTCATGCCATTTTCGACTTAAAGCGAAATACTAGATATCCAACACTAATTTTCCTTATTAAAAAAAAAAGTATTTGAGATGTGAAGTATATTCGTAAAATTAACAAAATTGAGTTTCTCAAAAATCCTTTGACATTCTACGAATCGAACACAAATTCCCCTACGTTGCGCCAATTTTCGTATTGAGAGTTTGGAGGAGTTCTCATGGAATGCTACATGTAAAACTTGCTTTAATTTTCAGCCTTGGATAAAACTTTGATTTCCAACTTAAGCCACACTGGAATCAAGTGTTCATTATCTCGAAGACTGAGAAAAACTTTTATTGAACCGTTTACTTGAAAAAAAAAAATCGCTCCTGGCTATATTTACAATGGGGTTTCAATATTTTTTACATTCATCAAACAATGCAAATTAGTTCGAAAAGAAAAGATCCAAAAACATCAGAGGATTCGTAATCAAAATTCAGTTAATGCAATAGCTTTTTGTTTTCGTAAAAAACAGATTCAATGCATTGGTAAATTTATGCGAGAAGCAGCGCAAACTACCCTATTAATTCTTGGCATTTGAAAACTTTGGCTTCGTTATTAATCATTAGCATATCGTTCGAAGCTTTAGTACTCAGTGTCTATTTATTTACTGTATTTACTATTTATATAAAATTGCTTATGTGGAAGTGGCTTGTAACGCTTTGACGCAAAATATACTGAACCGATTTTAATAATTTTTTTTTTAAAACAATATATTTGTGCTTCTGAAGATTATTGTGTACTTATTTTTTTAAAGTTAAATATCCTTTTTATTAGGATTAACCCTTTTATACTGGACAACGAATAGACAGACATATCACTTGTCGCTTGCAAGTCAAATATTGAAAATAAATTCCAGGAACTAGAAAACTCTAGATCGGTGCACAATATGACGACGTGTCATCCTACATTAGATATGGTTGACGGTGGATTATAAGTGATCAAAGAATCTCATAGCTTTTGGGTGGCCGGATATCCAGTGAGTGGTAGAAGTCCACGCTGTCAACTTCATTTTTAGCAAACATGCTATGCGTTTGGATGTTCTGTAGAAACTGAAAAGTGTTGAGCACCTTCTCTTGTACACGGTTGGATGTAGATATTCCGATGTTCGCCAATTTACATATCGATTGGCGCAGACATTTTTTTGTGCAAAATCTCTTGAAATAAGGCTGCACCGTTTTGGTGGCATCGAAAATCCATTTTCAACCTCTTCACTACAATTCAGAATTTTTTTTTCAATTATTTATTGCAATTTCTTGAACGGAATTGAAAATGAAACAATACCTTTTTGCCATAGGAATAGAAAAATCGACTCCAAATCGTAATTTCATTCATTCCTGAAGTGCATTAATGAAAGAGTATATTTCGCACTAGGTTTGATGGGGTTAAAGAATGGAGTCTGATATTATTCGAAAAGCAATTTACTGTAGAAAATGCAATTAACTAAAATACTGTTTAGTGGTGCTGCAACATCTTATAGCGCCTTTTTATAAATGCGCACTGCTTTTTGTAAAAATGATTTAAAACTCAGTCTGGTTAAATTCTTAAAATCTTATTATTGAGGCGTCAAGTGTTCTTAAATTTATTTTATTCGAGTATATTCGAATATATTGGATAATATAATGCGGCGACTTAAGTATTCACAAAATTTGCATTTGGTTGAAAAGCGATAACAACAAAGTTTTATTAATTCCGTGCGTCCGTCTGCTCTTCTAAAATTCTTTCCAATGCTTGACATAGCACCGCTGTCAAAACAAATCAGCTGTGAAGCCAAATGGCGTGTGGATGGATACAACTTATGGATAGGATTTGTAAAGAAAATAAGACGAGGCAAGACGCCTGTTTATTCGAGCACCCGCTACTAAAATGGGTGAAGCAATAAAAGCAACAACAACAACAACAACAGAAATGCTGAAGAGCAGTATATCAGGTTGGGACACAAGCGGCGAACGCAAACGTTGGCGCGCAGCAAAAGTTCTCAATATGGCGACGACGACCACCATAGTTGGCGCCATTTTTGTTATTTTTGGCACATTCTGTTTTGATGTTGCTGTCGGCAGGCAATGAAAAGCGATAAAAAAGCAACAACCAAATTTTCCAAATGAGCAGAGCGAAGCAGCAGCAGCAGCACAAAAAATTTTCCGTATTAACTAATTCTGATAGAAATTTTCGCCTAATTCAGTATTCAGATTTCGACCAGCTAGCGTGCAACAGAAAAAGTGTCAAAATTGCAATTTATTGATGAATATTTAGCTACTTGTTTTCAAGCGTTGAAGTATGTATCTTAAAGATACAAGTTTTGTTTATTCTATGTATGCTGATTGTATCGAATACTTGATTGTTATTACTTTTTTTTATTGTCAGCAAGTCGCTTGATTAATTAAAATGACAACAACAACAACAACAATTATATTAGCAAAATAATAATAAAAATGGAATATCAGTATCGCTGCGAATATCTCACAGTTTGTGTAATTAGTACGGCAGAGTGAAGACGACGTGACGCCCGCCCGCATGTGTGAAACAAACAACGCGATATATTTTTTTGAAAAATTTTAAAATTATTTCACCGTAAAGGTATTTTCTTAATTGAAGAAATGTAAAGCGGAAAACAAACTCAAAAGTTTAATTGTGTGATGTTTTATCTAACATATGGAGTAAAAAGTGCGCAGATGTTTTTCTGAAATAAATACATACGCATAGATGGAAAACTCAAGCGATAAAATTTGATAGTTTAACTATGTATGTAGGCTGATTTCATATGGAGTGTCGCGCACCCATTACGCGAAAATCAAGTATTGATAATATTTAGCTTAACTCTTTTGCATCTTCTCTTTCGTACGAAAAAGATTTAAAAAATATGCGTTTAAAATGTCTAAATGGAGATTGTGACCATAAATAAAAAAAAAAGAAACGAAGTGCTAGCGATTTAAAATTTTTTTTACGACAATCGTCAGATAATAATGGAAGAAAAAAAAACAATAAAAGCTCTTAATTTTCTTTAGGCATAGTACTAAAGTTGAATTTTGAACACCGAAAATTTGATGAGGAAATTTTAATATTAGCAACTGTTGGGTAAAATGCTCTGGTTAATTTGTTTGAAACAAAATGTGCTAATGTAGCATATCGATTTACTTGATTTTTTTATATATATGAGGCGGCGTCTAATTGCAAAACCGGCCAAGTCCCTTTTACATACTTTTGGAAAAACAACGAACAACTTTTTTCCCACATTCGTATTTCGATTTTCATCTGCTTATGTTTTTGAGAAAACAATTTTGAACTTGGCGAGTTTTGATACCAATGTACTGGACTTGGCCGGTTTTGACATAGTCATCAACAAATTTTGTTTGAAAAAAAGTGGACTTGGCTGGTTTTGATTTCAAGGCTTTGGACCGGTTTTGAAAGCAAGTTCATGAACTTAGCCAGTTTTGAAATCTATGCATTAAAAATAAATTTAAAAAATGTAATATTTCTGTCAAAAAATTTTTTTTAATCTAAATCATAGTAGAAAGATAAAGCATGGTCTAGATTTTGATTTATGAGAATTACTCAAAATTTGATTTTATTGGATTTGGTCGGTTTGTGAACTGGACGCGGCGTCATATTCTTTAATATATGGTTAGGCGAAATCCAAATTTTCAGCTTTAGGAATTCATTCATAAACATTTTTTTTATGCTCTTTCGAAACAGAAGAGTTAAGCCTTCATAACAGTTTTTTTTTTATAACTTCAAAATTATAAAAGATATCATATAATTTGTAAAATTTTTGAAATCAACGTTGCCAAATTAACAGAAAGTGATGCCTATTTTGAAGAAAAAGCCTAAGCCCCATCCCACTTTTGTGTGAGAGGTAGTTATGTCCATGGGCGGCTTTTTTCATGTATACAAATTTTTGTTGTTGTTTTAACATAAAAACATTTGTACCAAATTTCAAGAGTCTAGCGCTTTTATTACTATTTATGGCCACTGTTTTTGATTTTTTCTGATAATTGGAAAGCTATTAGAGATAGCACATGAATTGCAACATTTTTCAAATAAGCATTGCCTAATTAAGAAAAATTGATACCCATTTTGAAGAAAAAGCCTCAACCACATCCCACCTTTGTATGGGAGGTAGGCGTGATATTTTTTAATATTCACAAATTTTTGTTGCTTTAACCAATAAATTATCTGTACCAAATGAAAGACTGAAAAGTATTAGGTACTGCAGCTTCGATCTTGTAAAAGTGCAAAAGGTCCCAAACACTAAGACCGATTCTGTAAGCTGTATACATTATTGGCTATACAGGCCAAAATGTATTACAAAATTCTTTAAACAAGAGCTTGTAAAACAGTGAATGTGACCATAGGCGTCCCGTAGGCTGTTCAGGGGTTTCACTTCCAAAAAATATTTTTTCCACCAATGAATGTGAATAAACCTGTGATCCGCTTCGGTTGGTACAAACACAATTTTTTTCAACATGATTTTTTTTCCTCTAATTTCATTGAATGAAATCGAATTGAAAAAGTCGATTCTCAATGCAAATTTTTTGGAATGAAAATAAAAATTTATGGTTTCAAATTTTGATGCCTGTAATGAATGAATGATATTGGCAAAAAAAATAAATTCAAAATTCCAAATTCTAATTTCTTCAAATGTAATACAAATTTTTCAATTCCAAATTTTGATTCCAAAAACATAATTTTTTGGTCATGAATGCGAAAAATCGATTTATGGGAAATGAAATTTTTGATATATGTAAATGTTACCGACCAAACTAGTTTTTAGGATAAACTAGTTTTTAGGATAAACTAGTTTTTCCTAGACCAAACTAGTTAATTTGAAAGCCTAAAAGTATGTAATTTAATTTTAATGCAAAAACACTGGTTAGCGAAGCCGGTGTTTCTCATGTTATAGACTGAACCGCGGCCGAAGGCCTCCGCGAAGCCTGTGTTGGACCTATTGGAGGATGTAAATCCTGAGCCGCGGCCGAAGGCCACTGGCCACTTCCCAAGTATTCAATCAAATTGATAAGTTTTATTATCTTACTTCGCTACTGCCTTAGTTTTAACTAGCCACAGTGCTCTTGCATTAAGATTTCATTGCATGTCTTTAGGCTTAGTGGTAACTACAGAGTTGCCCATATTCGAAGCGCCCATCAGGCAACACTATAACTTTTGACTAATGACATACCGCGTTTTGGAGCGTCATTCCAAGCAGATTTTTACCATGGAACAGTACACGCAACGCGAACGCTCTAAAATTGTTGAAATTTACATTCAACAAAACAAGTCAATAGTGAAAACTCAACGTGACCGATGAAGCTCATTTCCAGTTGAACGGAACGGTAAACAAACGAAATTGCCGTATTTATGCCCCTGAAAATCCACAAGAGATTCAAGAGGTACCTCTTCACGATGCAAAAGTCACTGTTTGGTGCGGCGTTTGTGCTGAAATGGTCATTGGGCCGTTCTTTTTCGAAGATGATAATGGCCACACGGTTACTGTTAATCAGGAGCGTTATCGCGATATGATAACCAATTTTTTCATGCCAATTATTCGTCGAAAGCGTATGGGGCACTACTGGTTTCTACAAGGCGGCGCGCCACCACACACAATCCGCACTACAATCGATTTTTTAGGGTAAAAATAAAATGGGTGCTTCGAATATGGGCAACCTTGTAGTTTGGCCTAAAACTATTTTGGACAGTAACATATATAAAGCAGTAGGAGGCGATATATAGTGTTTTATCTTAATATTTTGTTCTCGATATCGTAATAACCAAGTAAAGAGCTTTTCCATTTTGTCTTCAGCGCGCATTATCTAACGATCAACCGATTGGTTGTACTTGTACTATTAAAATATTTCAATATCGACTAAGAGCTTTGATTATATTATACATGAGATTACATACAATATGTGTGAAACTATGAAATGCTCATACGCTCATGTGTTAAGTCCCTTTTCATAGCAATAAAATTAATTATTTATTTATTTTGAGTGCAGATAATTAAAAAAAAAAAAATATGTAAAGTGAAAAAACTTGATTTCTAATTCGGTAAAAAATTCATTAGCACCTTTAAAAACCATCGCATATTTATAATTTAAAAGGCAACGTAAAATTGAGAAAGCTGCAGTGTAATCAAAACTAAATCTTCGGCAAGTGTTAACTATCGATTTTGAATGCCGTCATTCAAAATTCTAAAAATACATTTTTTAAAATCAATCAAGTGTTAAATTTTATGCAAATTATTTATCGTCACGGCTAGCAAAAATAGCTACACTCGCCGTTAACCAAACGCTAATTTGTCATATCCTTTGCATATCACATTCACATATACAAATTATGGGTCCAGCTTCACACGCTTCATCATCAGCGACATCAACAAACGCAGCTGTAGCCAATGGTATCACCAACAACATTGCTGCTGCTATTTGGTCTAATACCACAAAATATCCACGTACCACTTCCTCTAACAGCTCGGGTTTCTTTGAGGATGATGAAACTTCATTGAATCCTTATCAAACGCCGCCACCATCTCCAGCCTTAACACGTGCCAATGTACCACTTGGCTTGCAGCGTCACATTGTCAGAATGTTCAGCAGTGAAGAGTGAGTTGTAATGCCTTAATATTTTGTTTTAATAATGAAACATTTTTTTTTTTTTTTGAATTTCTTTTTGGCCTAAATTTTTTTATGTGTTTATTGTCTTGTTTGTTTCTTGACGTCTTCTTTACTTTGCTTTGTAAATTTGTGAAAGTTAGGCCTAAAGTGACATTTTTGCAAGCGAATAGCCATCGAACAGTTAATACTTTGTTTGGCTTCGTTGTTTTTGTGCTCTCACAAGCTAACTGGTTTTCTCATATAAAATTTAAGATAATGTGGCAATTATTCATTTATAAAGGGTGGCCCAAAGGAAGTAATTTTTGATATAGCGCGCAGGGTTTTAATGTTTTACCGATTCATGAAGTATTATATATGGAAGACTCCACGACTTATGTCGAAAATTTCTATGACCGTTTTGCAAAAATGTGGTTTGTGTACCGCTCCATTTTTAATAATCCTGAACTCTCAGCTGTCACCCTGTCTTTTCAACATCAACACTTTACCGTACAATTGGCACATAATTCAAATCTCGCTTGAATTTTGGCGTACCCTTTATTATTTGGTAGTTGCTCAAACCTCTTTAAAATATCAAGAACTAAGGCGCTTAGTGTTTCAAAAAAAAAAAAAACTGATTTGTATAAAGCTTCTATTTATTATAGTAACTACCATCAACCAAACTAATCAACAAAATTAAGGAAAAAAGTTGTTGTAGACCAATCAATAACAATTTCTTATGCAAAAAGGTGCGCTGATTTCGAAAAGAACATTAAAAGAAGTTGTCACGTGTAGTTTTTGAGATACTATTGAATTTTGGCTTATTTTTAAGAAAGCTACTCGTATGCCACTCAATTGTACAATAAACGATTTCCAATTAGTCGTTTGTTACATTTTGTAACAACCACATTAACAGTAACTTTTATACACAAAAGTTCGTTCAACAGTTCAAGAGCATTGAGCGAATCAAAACCTGATTTGGTTTCTTTTATCGTAAACTTATCGTAAAAAATTTAGAAATACATTTTTTTATTGTCATTGTCACAGTGGTTTAGTTCAATTATTTATCTAAAGGGTTTTTCAATAAGAGCGCTACAAAAGTTTTTTTTAAATAAAACAAAAACGGTTTGAGATATCAATGAAATTCTTTATTCTTGTAAAAGAACATTCGATGCCATTATGTATGGAACTCAATTTCTCTTGCATGGCCACCACGGGCACGCCTGCAGAAGTTCAGACACTGAACCCAATTTTCGACAGTTTTCAAGCATAAATCGGCCGATACTGCTGCAATTTCACGTTCGATATTCGTACGAAGTTCATCAATCGTCGCTGGCTTGTTGGCATAGACCATAGACTTGACGTATCCCCACAGGAAATAGTCTAACGGCGTCAAATCGCACGACCGAGGCGGCCAATTGACTGGGCCATTTCGTGAGATAACACGTTCAACAAACTTGGTTTTCAATAAATCGATTGTGACATTCGCTGTGTGGCTTGTGGCGCCGTCCTGTTGGAACCACATATTGTCCAAGTTCATATCATCCAAGTTGGGCCAAAAATATTCGGTTATCATTGAGCGGTAGCGATTCACATTCACAGTAACGTGCCGGTCTTGATCAACACGGAAGAAATACGGCCCAATGACGCCGCCGGACCATAAACCGCACCAAACCGTAATTTTTTTGGGATGCAATGTTGACTCATGGAGTACGTGTAAATTGCTGCCTGACCAATAACGCATATTTTGCTTATTGACAAAGCCATTCACCCAGAAATGAGCTTCATCGCTGAAGATGATTTTTCGATGAAAATCCGGATCATTTTCAAGTTGTTGCTCAGCCCAATTCACAAACATACGATGATTCTGGTGGTCAAGCGGCTTCAGTTCTTGCGTCAATTTGATCTTGTAAGGATGTAGGCCAAGATCTTTTCACAAAATTTGCCACAACGACGTCACAGAGATGCCTAACGCTTGAGAACGACGTGTGAGAGACTGATTTGGGTCTTCCTCAATTGATGCGCTAGCGGCAGCAATATTCTCGACACTACGGGCACTTCTTTGTCTCACTGGCATGGGAACAATTTGTACTGTGCCTGTGGATTCAAATTGTTCCACTAGACGCTCAATTGTTGATCTGACAGGACGATTATGACGACCATAAATTGGACGTAGCGCTCTTAAAGTTGAGGCCACTGACTCCGAAGTTCGGCAGTAAATTTTAATAATTTCGACTCGTTGTTGGATCGTATATCTTTCCATGATGAAATGGCAATCCTTACTGAAGAGAAATATCAAAAGAGCGGGATAAAATATGGCGTCGTTTGCTGTCCCTATTGGTCTACTTTTGTAGCGTCCCTATTGAAAAACCCTTTATTATATAAAATTCATTTTTTGTCTGTCTGTCTGTCTGTATGTCCTTTATGGACGCGAAAACTATACAGCCGATCTTGATGAAAATTTTACAGTATGTTAGTATAGATCAGGCGGGTGTCATAGGCTATAAAACTTTTATTTAGGATGCATATTTAGGGTGGCCCTCATACACAAATATTTTCAAAACAGTGATTTCTCAAAGAGAGGCAAATCGATTCTCAAGAAATTTACATCGTATATCTTTTATGTTAAGGGGCACAGATTGGATGGTAAAAATTTTATTTAGGGTGGCCCTCATACAAATATATTTTTAAATATCATTTACACTACGTATCTCTTATGTTATCTTCTATTTAGGGTGGTCCCTACACAAAATATTTTTTAAATACTATCATTTTCTCGAAGTCCGCATAGTCGATTCTCATGTAATTTACACCAAATGGCTTTTATGTGAAGAGACACAGATTAGATTGTAAAAATTTAATTTAGGGTGCATACTTAGGGTGACCCTCATACAAAAATATATTTTAATATAATTTTCACAAAGACAGGTTAGTCGATTCACACTGAATTTACACCACGTTGCTCTTGTGTTAAGAGGCATAGTTAAGGAAACAAAACTTTTATTTAAGGTGGCCCTCACACAAAAATATTTTTTAAATATCATTTTCTCAAAGACTGCTTAATCGATTCTCTTGGAATTTACACCACATGGCTTTCGTTTTAAGAGGCACAGAAAAGCTTAAAAAAATTTATTTAGGGTGCATACTTAGGGTGACCCGCATACAAAAATATTTTTAAATATCATTTTCAAGAAGAGAAGTTAGTCGATTCACTCCGAATTTACACCACGTAGCTCTTATATTAAGAGGCACAGATAAGGTCGTAAAAATTGTATTTAAGGTACATACTTAGGGTGACCCTCACACAAAAATATTTTCAAATATCATTTTCACGAAGACAGGTTAGTCGATTCACGCCGACTCAAAACTTTTATTTAGGGTGGCCCTCAAACAAAAATATTTTTATATAACATTTTTTCGAAGACCGCTTAATCGATTCTCATGGAATTTACATCATGTGGTTTTCATATTAAAAGGCACTGCTTAGGTTGTAAAAATTTTATTTTGGGTGCATACTAAGGGTGATCCTCATACAAAAGTATTTTTTAAATAGAATTTTCACGCAGATTGCACAACGAATATACACCACGGTTGAGGTGAAGCGATGCGCACAGGGTAATGCTAGTATGATATATTTTTAAAAATTAATCTTATAAGTATAAAGTGTTCAATCATAAATATTCAAAAGCTTTCAAATGAGATATGTAAGCATATTATTGGCAAACAAAACACAGATTACATACACGTAGGCATTCTATGAAAGTTGCCATAAAAATGGGATATTTTGACCCGAAGTGGTAAGAGTTTTCGTACTAAAAAAATATTTTTCAAACGATACATACATATCGCTCACTTACTTCAAGACTGGCATGTCTGAAAAAACATAAAGTGGGAGAAAAACGCATTTAAAGTTTTCAAAAAGTTGCTTTTTATATGAAAATGATGAAAAGTATGTCTACATAAACTCTTCTCAAAAGGCAAGTTTATGAGATACTTTTCTGATTTTTTCACAAAAAATAAAACATGAAATGGCGAATAATTCTGCATCATTTTCTCAAAAATCACGTTTTTAGAGTTATGCCAGTCTTGAAGTAAGTGAGTAAGTATTAGAGGTCTGCGATTAAATCGAGTGCACTCATGCAGACCTATATTGATGATTTTGAAATCTTGATTTAAAGTTGCTTATGGTTGATGGGAAAAGCTTGAGCCTATTTAAACCTTTGTAATCTTTTTTACCCACTCACGTTGAGTACCACAGTCAAAGTGAAATTTGGTATCATCCGACCCCAGGATATTGCACCATTTCTGCACTGGCCAAATGACATGCTCCTCAGCGAAAAGTAACCCTTTAATAACGTCCTGTTTAGATTGGGATGGTACTTTTTTGGATCTCTTTGCCTTTGAATTATTATAAATTAGCCTTTTCCGAATAGTCAAAGTGCTTACATCCATGGAAAGCTCTTCTTTTACTTCATTTTAAAGTGCAAAGGGGTTCTATCTCACAAATATCAACATAGCCCTCTCAAGAATAAGCGGTATTTTTGATTTTGGTCCAGGCGTTTCCTTCTGTGGTGTATATTTTATTGCATTTTCTAACATTCTCTTGAAGCAATTCAACGTTCTGGCTATTTCTCGCTATAAATATTCGTTATCGTGAAGGTCTTTTACGTCTCTACGAAGCTGGACGCTGCAATGCTGTCCTCTTCCTATTCTGAATTACTGAATTACATTATTTGGTTATTTTTTCAAATTATAACTTTCGATCATCTCAATACGCAATTGCTCATTTTTATTTATCTTTCTATACTTATCCTTTAATTTTAAAAACTCAAGAGCGCAGGCAAATCAGCATTCAAATATTCATTATATCTCCTCGTTTGTTTTCATCACTCCTTATTTTCCTCACTGATAAATAATAAACGAGCGAACATTGTATTGTTGCGTATCGTTTAATTTTCATCACTTTCGAGTTTATCAAATGATAAACTCATTTTGAGATGATGTGAAAAGTGAGGAGTATTCAAATGATAAATTCATTTGTCGATTTTTCTATTTCAAGCAAAATGTTTGTAGTGATGGGAATTAACTTTTAATACACGTAGGACAGAGTTCGGAAATATTCATGTATGTGCACTCAAAATGTCGCATTTTATTCATTCCTGAATTTTCTTAAATTTTTTTGCAAGATTGAAAATCGCTCTTTATTGCACCGCATTCGTATGTGAGTATCCGTTTTTTTTCAACAACGAGTAGCATTGCTAAAAGAATGAATTCAAGCCAACAATTTTTTCACCCATCATAAATGAATATGAACTATGTGAGAAAGCGCGATAAGCGATTGTGCATGAACAAATTTTCTGTCGCTCAAAAAGTGCGCGTAAAGAAAATGATCTCTATCACGCAGAAATGCATCCGTTTTGACTCAAAAATTCAAGTAAAATAAAATTCAATAAATTTATGAATTTTATGAATGAAAAGTATGGGCAAGTAAAAAAAAAATGTTCACTCATTGAGTCTTATTGAAAATAATATTCAGTGAATGATAAATACCCAGCGGCAAATCGATGAAGTACTCTGAATTTTCATATGTGAAAAGCTATACCCTTTGTGTTGTATGTTTCACAAATGAAATTGTTACTGTGATATTTTGTTTATTTGTTTGCTGGCTGCCTGCTTTGTATATGGAGCTGTAGGCAGTCCGATTGCTGGCTGCCTCCTTTGTATATAGAGTTGTAGGCAGTCTGTTTGTTGGCTGCCTGCATTGTATATGGAGTTGTAGGCAGTCTGTCTGTTTGCTGTCTGATTTGTATATGGAGATGGTCTATGGTCTATATATATGGTCTTGCCTGATGGCTGCATACTTTGTATGTGGAGATGTAGGCAACTCAGTACACTATACAGGCACTTGGTAAGCGATGTTTTAAGGCAATCTGCCTTTCCCTTGCTACACATTGTATATAGAGATGTAGGCGAGCTGCCTACAAAGCGGCCATCCCTTTGTAAAAAGCATTTTCAGTTGTGGCTGGGACTGTGAGCATTACTGCCTACAATGAGTATAGCTATTCATTGATGTTGTGTATAACATATTTGTCGCTGGGTATGAAATAGAAATAAATAATAATTTATTTGGTTTGTTTTGAGACTAATAATTATTATATTAATAATTTTTGTATTGAACTTTTTAGTCATTTATGATTTAACCTATTACCAGGTTAAATTGATCCACTTGTTATCTTTGTCATGTTGGTTGTATAAATGACTAAAAAGTTCAATACAAAAATTATTAAAATAATAATTTATTCACTCAAGATATTAAAAGAATTGAATTGAATTGCATTGAGAGTGAGGAGTGAAATTTTACTCCTCAATGATGAACTGAGCCCACTTCACAATACGACCAACAACTTCGAAACGACGAAAAATATTTTTACTCTGATAACGGGTCTTTACTGCACTGGCATCCCAGCAAGTAATGTAATGTTACATTTTATCTCAATTTGTTCAAACAGAAGCAGAGGAGCGTTTGAACTTTTTTAATGTAAATAAGTTTGAGATGATTTTTATGTATTTATGATCATTTTAAGTTATTCGAAATGCTTTTTTCAACAGTTTTCAACCCCAAAAACTAATTTTTTATGCGACTTTTTTCTATCGAAACGAGGGTTATTTTTTTACAATCACCCATGTTATTGATGCCTCTCATATATTTTGTTCAACTTCGTATGGTTTCATCAAAAAGATCTCGCAAAAGCCATTTATATTTTTTTTTTTATTTTGTAAAAAGGCTAAAAACTAAGAAATTTAAATGTGCCACGCCCACTTCTCCAATTCCGCCAACTTTTGGGTTACTAAATCATATTCGTCATTGACATCCACATACCAAATCTTAGCCCAATAGGTTGTATAATTTGCTATATATGCGGTAATTAGTCTTAAAATTTAGGGCGGTAACACACCTACTGGTGTAATGTGATCAGATTTTTATCCAGAAATAGCTTTTTATAAGCAACACTCTTTCCCCAAATTTTAGTATGATTGATCACATATTTCGAAACATATTTTACTTAAGGTATTTTACTTGTATGGTGAGTGACACGCTTACTCGTGCTATTTCGCCCACTTTTGATTCAGGTATACCTTATAGCAAGTAAACCACCTAAATCAAATTTCATACCAATTGTTGCAATAGTTCAATCAATATAGCGATTGCAACTTTATGGTCATATAGGAGTTGCCACGCCCACTACTGCGATCTCATCAATTCTCATTTAATTTCAAAGCCCATAGCAGCCGATACCTCTAAGCCAAAATTTATGAAGATTACTCTCATAGCACACTATCTATAACAGTGAACGTTTTTTGTTTGTATGGGAGGTGCCACGCCCACATGCTCCATTGAACCAAATTTTTGCAAAAACATACCTTCTAGCAAGTATATTTTCCTTATTAAATTTCATAACGATTACGTTGTTAATTCGAGTTTTTTCAGTAAAGTGGCTGAGCTTGTATTGATGACTGCTTTCAGCGGCATCATCTCCAAAATTTTTATGAAAATCGTTTAAGCCACTTTTGAGATATATAGAATCAAAATTTTTAACTGTTCAAAAGTGCCACGCCCACTTTTACGATTCCGCACACTTTTATCACAATTCAAAATATATTTGCAATGTACCCGTTTACCAAATTTCATAACAATATCTTGCACGGCCTACGAGATATGGTGGTATAAAGGTTAAAATTTAGGGCTGTGCCACGCCCCTGTAGGAAGCTTTGAAAACTTGAAGGATAACCTAATCCTAATCTTGTTCACATGTGCATCAAATCACCAATTTTCATCAAAATCGCTGCAACTTTTTTCAAAATTGACCAAAATTGTATATATACATAGGGAATGGGCGGTAGGCGTGTCCGTTAACCGATATCGCCCATTTTCAATAGCAAGATGCCTGCAAGAAGATGTGACCTGTGTGTGAAAGTTTCATTCAATTAGCTCTGGGGCCGTTCAAGTATTACGTAACGCAATTAGGGGGAGAGGGGGGGGTCTTGTGAAACGTTACGATGCGTTACAGGGGAGGGGGGGGGGGGGGTTCGAACAACGCGTTACGTAACATTGTTTTAGAAGTGAAACTACTTTAGCGGGTGGTGATTTGAAATGAGGTGTGTATAATGAAACGCTTACTTTATGTGTATGCTTATTGAATAGCTAAAGCCAAAAAAATTTTATTATAATGATAAAAGTTGATGGGATCTAGATAATTTACAGCAATAAATGATATGTTAAATTAAAGCACTTATCAAGCAGAATGTCCTAAAACTATCATCTTCGAGATTGGTTAACCAAAACCAGAGATGTAAGCGTGGAAAGATTTCCTATTTTTCTCATTTATTGCTGTAGCTGTTCTAGATCCCATCAACTTTTATCATTTTAATAAAATATGTTCGTCTCATTTTTCGCCATTTTAACATATTTTAAGCTTATGCAAATGTTTATTACATTATGTGTGATTTTTATTAAATAACAATATGAACAAGTTAAGGTGTTATCTTCAGTCAGGCCGAAACTCACATACTCTACACTGCACTCAAAGTAGGTACATATGTATATTTCAGTAAAAAAAGACGTTGAAGAGGTTAAATAATTCGAAAAAAGTGTGAAATGTTTAAGAGGTTAAAAACTGTGGAAAAAGTCGTAAATATATGCAAAATGTTAATGTTGAGAGAGGTTGAAAAAGTCTAAACAATTTAAAATCGATGAAAAAGTCGAAAAAATAAAGAAATTTCATCACAATATCTTGCACGGTTTACGAGATATGGTGGTATAGAGGTTAAAATTTAGGACCGTGCCACGCGAATCTTTGGAAACTTGAAACTTAGCCTAATCTTAATTTAGTTCGAATGTAAACCTAATCACGAAGTTTCATCAAAATCGCTGCATTTTTTTTCAAAATGGGATTGGGCAAATATACATAGAGTATGGGCGGTAGGCGTGCCCATGAACCGATTACGTCCATTTTCAATAGCAAGATGCCTGCAAGAAGGTCTGACCTGAGTGTACTAATTTCATTCAATTAGCTTTCTTGGTTTTTCCGAAAACCTGATTTGAACAGACAGACAGACGGACATAGGTAAATCAACTCAAGTGGTGACGCTGATCAAGAATATATCTATATACTTTTTCATACCTACCACCGCCCTCTTCTATGCGTTACAAACAAAATGACAAAGTGAATATACCCTCGGTGTAGGGTATAATAAAGAAAATAAACAACATGCGCATGTATTTCCGGAACTTTTCGCAACATAATTGTGACTTTTAGGTAAATATGGTCACTTGGGTGTTACGTAACGTTTAAGGGGGGGGGGGGGGGGGGGTAGAGGAAAACGTTACGGCGCGTTACATAGGGGGGAGGGGGGGTCAAAAATCTTCGAAAATTGCGTTACGTAATACTTGAACGGCCCCTCTCTTGGTTTTCCCGTAAACCTGATTTAAACAGACAGACAGACAGACGGACATCGCTAAATCAACTCTGGTGGTGACGCTGATCAAGAATATATATACTTTTCCATACCTGCCACGCCTCCTTCTATGTGTTACAAACGGATGGACAAGGTGAATATAAGTACCTCGGTGTAGGGTATAAAAACGCGATAATTCAAGTTTAAAGTAATAACATGAAAAAAAGTATTATTTTTTATAAATTTAACGCGATTTTTCTTTCTGGGTGTATAAATTGCATGAAATAAATTCTGTTTTTTTATAGATAGCAATAGTGCGAATTTTAAAACCGTTTAATGCCTCATAAATAAATTGTTCAACAACAAATCGCTAGAAAAACAATTAGTGAGATATTTAATTTTGTTGTAAAGTAATGTAAAGAAAAATTATTGGCTGCGCTTGTGTGGCAACGGAATGACTTTAAAACACTTGGAAATTAATTTATTGCATCTAGAAAATAGCGTCGATTCACGGGGATATGGTAGGGGGTTGGGAGAGGTGCGCTGTTTAAGTGTTGTGTGGGTGGGGCGCAACACAAGTGACACAACACCAAGGCCTAGGCTTGAAAATTTGATTTTAATGGCTAGCGAGCGATGTGGAGAATTTGCATTTCTCGTATTTTAAAGCACAGGTAGAAATATTATTTAATATTGAAAAATTTCTCACAAATAAAATACTATTCAATGTTGGAATATTAATGAATATTGCGATTTTAATTGCTCGTGCAAATCAATAAGCCATTTAAGATTTCACACAACGCAATAGAGTGCTACTGCGTACATCATAATGCCATCAGTTTTTTGTATGAGAAAATTTTTATTTCATGGTTGAACTTAAACTTAAAATAAATTTAGTGAGTAAATTTTGAGAGTAAAATTTCTCCACCCCTTTCATTATAGGGGTAGTATGGGTACAAAAAAGGATCAGTGGTTGTGAACAAATGTTCACTAAATTTTTGTGAAAGTTAAGATTTTTATGTGAAAATTTCAAAGAAAATGGGATATGCCGCTATGCCATATAATTGAAGGGTCATCGCGATATTGTCAGTACCATCAAAAGTACTTCTCTTCAAAGTCAGCGAAAATCTTTTAGTAACTACATCTTTACGAAATAATTTGACTACAAAATTTACACATTTGTAACTAAAATACTGCCGTACAAAGCGAAAAGGGCGTATCTCAAAAAAAAATTAAATCCGAGATTCTAATGGCATCGTATAGCTTAAGATATAACGCGTCTAATGAAATGCTCTAAATGTCGGCATCTTAGTTCAATCATATAAAAAATTTACTGAGAAAATTTCCTCTATCTCAATTTTACAGGCATTTCAACATATTGACATAAACAAAACATCAATTATCTCGAAATGAATTTTTTTGAGATACGTCTTTTTCGCTTAGTACGGCAGAATACGCCTTTTAAACCTTAGGACCAAGAGACCGACCATAGTTCGGTTTATCGTTTCGAGAAAAAAAAAAAAATTGAATTAGTTGAATTAAGTTGAATAAGTTGAAAAAAATATGTTTAATATTGAAAAAGTTGAAAAATTTTGAAAAAGTTGGATATATTTGAAACATATTGAAAAAAAATTGAATAACTGAAAGAAATTGAAAAGTGTTGAAAAATTCGAAAAAAAATGAAAAATGTCGAAAATAATTTAATCAGGTTGAAAAAGGCTGATAATGTCGATAAAATATCGAAAATTTTGAATACATTTGAAAGAAGTTGAAAATGTCGAAAATAATTGAAACCGGTTGAAAAGTCATATTGTATTTAAAAATTTCGAATCGTCAGAAAATATTAAAAAAAAAAAGGTTGAGAATGCCGCGCTTACAGATTTTTGTTGACATTGGAGGTGCCACCTCCCTGATCTAATCTCGTAATTTCCATTTAATTTCAAAGTTTATAGTAGCTGACATCTCTACACCGAATTATTTTATTAGGATCACGCCAATAGTGCATTAAATATAACATTAAACGTGTTTTGCTTGTATGGAAGGTGCCACGCCCACAAATACAATTGCGTGTACTTTTGGTTATGAGATACCTTATAGCAATTATATCTACCATACTAAATTTCAGAATGATTACGTTGTTAGTTCTCTTATTATAACATTTATAAATATTGTGGGCTCCGCCACACCCTTCAACGAGTTTTGCTAGTTACTTTCAGTGGTACAAGCTTTTATGAAAATCATAGATTCCGTTTTCGACTTTTCGTATTGAATCTAATGTTATTTAAGTTATTTATGCTCCGTATACCAAATTTCAATATAATATCTTGAATGATTTGCGAGATATGACGTAATAAAAACTAAAGTTAAGCGCTGTGCCACGCCAAGACTTGTTTCAAAATTTCTCATACGGAATTTTACAGACACGAAATCAATATGTTTTAATCTCCTCTACAACATTGTCTTAATATGTTTTTCTATTTGTGGATTGCTATCCGAGTTATTGCGAAATTTTTTTTTCGGCCTCTTACAGCCAACCCCACCATAATTCTGGTGACTGACGCATATTTCGATTAAAAACCATATTTAAACTATCAATTACAAAAAAAAGTAAGCGGGATGAAATGACTATGGTATTATGTTGGGTTTTTTTTTTTAAATGGAAAGTTCACCTTATAGTCTTTTATTATAAATTATGCAATACTTGTGCATACTATATATTTTATAATTTCTTTTGTAAGATATTATTGGGTTTTTTGAATTATTCTTAAAAGTCTGTTATTTCATTTTAATATTCACAATAATATACAGCTGTTTTTACCGTCGCTGTGTTGATTCTGTCATTTTGTGTTTTTCCATGGCCTTTAGGGAACAGCAAAAGTTCTGTGTGAGCTAGGGCTTTTGAGATTTGTACAACTGTTTGGAATTTATATTTTAATTATTCTATTTAGAAAACGTGTCGTTGTTTGCGCTGGATGTGGCAGAAAATATGATCTTGAAAACCACCTACAAACCAAATAGACCCCACGCGCAACTGCATATCTTACAAAGTACGAGACAACTAGAAATTATCGGAAAAATCCATGTGCTATAAAAGTTAAATTTCTTAGTAAATAAAGTTATTATTGAAATAAATTTTATTGTTTTTATAAGCAGCGCAAAGTGGGTAGATGGCTCCGAAAATGGAGATTAATTTGCTTCATGTTTTGTGTGTTTTTTGTTGCACATTCCGAATACGTTTTCTGTTTTTCCGTACTTTTGGAATTGATAGATCCAGTGTTACGAATTTTGTACTACAATTATATACAAAAATCTTAATGATATCGTTACAATTTAACGAATGAAATCGGAAAGATTTAGAAGTATTTTAGTTTGCTGGGATACTAAAGTTATAAAAGATTCTTTAATGTTGCGATAAATATAGAAAAATATCTTTGAACTGAAGAAAATAATTTTTGTTTACGGTCACGGCTTGTTTTACTACTTCATCCTTAAATGCATGGGGTCAGCCCCCAATATGGGCATTCATTTTCCTGGGAAATCCACCGTTTCCCGGAAAAATTGTGATTTGTGCTGTGTACCAAATATGGTACTCGTACCTATTCATTAATCCTATATATTTAGGTTAGGTTAGGTGGAAATAACAAGTGTGGTAATTTTTTATAGTATATACAATAATTTTTTGATCATTAGTGTGATACGCGATGTAACAATTACGTTTATCATTCAAACATAAGTGCAAATTGTACTTTCTGCATTTGAATTTTTTCACTTTTGCACTGAGCACGTCCTTCGATAACAGGTAGGTGGTCAATACCATCAAGTTGAGAATTTCAAGGTGGTTCATGTTCATCTTGCGCACTGGGGACTGGCATATGTAGATACATCCGGCCGACCTCATTTCTTTATTTTGTTAGCACGTGGGCTACTTCCAGGCGGAGCGTCTTTTGGGTCATTGGGATTGTAGGGCTTGCTCTCTTAAAGAACAGGAAGTCGTGATATTTTTGTGGTTCTTTTTATCCCAGCGTTGTACAGTTGAGTTTTCAGCTTCAACGTCACATTCATTAAGTAATGGTTTCATGCCTACGAAAGTGGACACAAGGTTTAACACTTTGTCATGTTTCCACGATAGGTATACCTACCTCTCCTTAATCGTTATCATATAAGTATCATATGTGCCACTTCATCGGCGCCATACCTCTTTCCGTCAATAATAAGGCCATTTGAAACTGTAAACAAGAAAATCACGAATACTTACATTTGATCAATACAAACAAGGACCGATTGTACATGCTATGACGGTCCTTTTTATATACATTCTGAAACCAAACAGCATGCTTGAATCCATATATTCAACACACATTCATCCATATCAGGAATAAACATGATAAAGCATGATTTCCCACCAAAATCATAAAATTAGTTTACCAATTTAAGAACTGCCATGTACATATCGCTCACTTACTTCAAGACTGGCATAACTCAAAAAACGTGATTTTTGAGTTAATGATGCAGAAATATCCGCCATTTCATGTTTAATTTTGTGTCAAAAAATTAGAAAATTATCTCATAAACTTGCTTTGTGAGAAGAGTTTATGTAGACATACTTTTCATTATTTTCATATAAAAAGCCACTTATTGAAAACTTTAAATGCGTTTTTCTCCCACTTTATGTTTTTTGAGTTATGCCACTCTTGAAGTAAGTGAGCGATATGTATAAATCAACATTACTGATTTGGCTCAGATGTATGAAGTATGTACCTTATATGGTGCGTAGAAAAATAGGTAAAAACACTATTCTAGATGATCGAGTTCGGACTAGATTCTTAATAATTTGCTAAAACAAAGTGATATACTCGCCAATATTTTTTTTTAACTCGAATAATGAAAATTATCAATACACTGATGAAAATCACTTTCAAAATTATTTGTAAACACAACGATCCGACCACTTCGACATCTTAATGGGAACTGAAAATAAACATCGGAGAGCTCAAGAGGCATTTATGTGAATGCTGGTAATACCTGCTGCCAGTAAGAGTTAAACTTATCGCGATGTAAGTCGTTTGGTTGATTATAGGTACGTACCAAATATGATACGCTATACACTTAAGGATTAATAGCAATTTATATCTTTGATTAAACAATGTCATAGCCAAAAGGTTATTTGACATCAAGACCTGTCTGTCCTTAAGTTTATCCAAGAACTACCCTCGTTTTGGACAGTTGGCTCGGATTTTCTAGGTATGCGAGTATGATGCTAAACATGTCAAAAACTCCATTTCAGCCCGAATTCTGGAATTTACATAGATTTAATTGACTTTTTCCCATACATCTTCAATAAATATGAACCGATTCGTACATGAAATATTTGATTTCATAAGCTAAAAAAAGGGGGAGGGGCATTGGAAAGTTACGAAATTAACCGACTTCCTAAAATCGTTCATTTCTTGTGTAGGATTTAGTCTTAAACCAAAACATACTTGCTTCATATATTTTGAAAAACTTTTTTTGACACCTCTTACATCACAAGAGTTTCCTGAGTATAACCAACCGTTCTCTCAAGCTAATACAACTTAAGTATTCTCAGGAAAGTCAGGAAATTATAAGTGCACATACTTTAATTGTAACAAGTTAAGGTGTTATTTTCGGCGAGGCCGAAACTGACATACCTTACACTGCACTGAAAGTACATTTTCATCAAATGTTAAGAAGACGTTGAAGAGGTTGAATAAGTCGAAAAAATGTGAAATGTTAGAAAGGTTGACAGAGGTTGAAAAATGTTGAAAAGTCGTAAATGTATGCAAAATGTTGAAAAAAGTTGAGAGAGGTTGAAATACTCTAAAAAAAATGAAAGAGGTTGAAAAAATTTGAAACTATTCAAAATTGATGAAAAAGTCGAAAAAATAAAGAAACTTATGAAGAAAGTTGAAAGAGGTTGAAAAAGTCGAACAAATACATATAGAATATATTGGAAAAAGTTAAAGGGTTGAAAAAGTCGAAAGAATATGGAAAATGTTGAAAAAATCGAATAAAAATGTAAAATTTGAAATATGCCACGCCCACTTCTCCAATTCCGCACACTTTTGGCTCAACAAATTATATTTGTGATCGACATCCTCATTTTAAATTTCAGCACAATAGCTTGTATAGTTTGCGATATATGCTGCAGTTTAATTTTAAATTTAGGGCGGTGACACACCCACTGGTACAATCCAGCCCGGTTTTGATCCAGAAATAGCTTTTCATAAGCAAACCCCTAACACCAAATTTTAGTATGATTGCTCACTTATTTCGATAAATATGCCACTTACCGTATTTTATTTGTGTGGGAGGTGCCACGCCCACTGGTGCTATTTCAGCCATTTTTGATTCAGATATACTCTATAGCAACTGAACCGCTTTCATTAAATTTCATAGCAATTGCTGCAATAGTTTACTTAAAACAGTGCTTACAAATTTATGTTAATATGGGAGGTGCCACGCCCCCAGGTACTATTGTACCAAATTTTTGTAATAAAAGACCTTACAGCAAGTATATCTACCTCATTAAATTTCATCACGATTACGTTGTTCGTTCTCTTAATATAACGTTTATAAATATTGTGGGCGGTGCCACGCCCTTCAACGAGTTTTTTCAATAAAGAGGCTGAGCTTGTATTGATGACAGCTTTCAGCGGCATCATCTCCAAGATTTTATGAAAATCGTTTGTGCCAATTTTGAGATATATGGAATCAAAATTTTTAGCAGTTAAAAAGTGCCACGCCCACTTTTTCAATTCCGCCAACTTTTATCTCAACTCAAGATACATTTGATATATATCCGTTCATATCCAAATTTCATAACAATATCTTGCACTGTTTACGAGATATGGTGGTATAAAGGTTAAAATTTAGGACTGTGCTACGCCCCTGTAGGAAGCTTTGAAAACTTGAAACCTAACCTAATCCTAATCTTGTTCACATGTGCATCAAATCACCAATTTTCATCAAAATCGCTGCAACTTTTTTCAAAATTGACCTGGGTATATATACATAGGGTATGGGCGGTAGGCGTGTCAGTTAACCGATTTCGCCCATTTTCAATAGCAAGATGCCTGCAAGAAGATGAGACCTGTGTGTGAAAGTTTCATTCCATTATCTCTCTTGGTTTTCCCGTAAACCTGATTTCAACAGACAGACAGACAGACAGACAGACAGACAGACAGACAGACAGACAGACAGACAGACAGACAGACAGACAGACAGACAGACAGACAGACAGACAGACAGACAGACAGACAGACAGACAGACAGACAGACAGACAGACAGACAGACAGACAGACAGACAGACAGACAGACAGACAGACAGACAGACAGACAGACGGACAGACGGACAGACAGACAGACAGACGGACATCGCTAAATCAACTCAGGAGGTGACGCTGATCAAGAATATATATACTTTTCCATACCTGCCACGCCTCCTTCTATGTGTTACAAACGGATGGACAAAGTGAATATACCCTCGGTGTAGGGTATAAAAACCATAAAACCCTAGCTAAAGCCGAATATACCTGGCCAACTTTTATTGTCTATAATTGTGCGCAATTGAATGATGGATGGCCAAACGAACCGAAGTTTTTGCTTTGCATATTTTTGTGTAAATTTTGCCAACATGTGGCTTCAATTAAGAGTTGTTTTTCTTATATTTTTCTTAAAAAAAAACTTGTGTTGTTTACGTTCCGCATGATTTTGTGCAAATTTTTTATGTCTCTGTTAATTTTCATGAAGATGTTAATTCAAAACTTTTGATTAACAGACATAAAACTATTTTTATTTTTGAAAAAAATCATAAAATATGATGTTTTCAATTTGCAAAACTTGTTTTTTTTTTTGTTATTTTGTTATAAGTTATCTAATTTTATATTTTTATCAAAGGTCTTATTATGGTCTCTATGTAGTTATACTTCGTTTGTATGGGGCTGTCCATGAGCCACCTACTCTTGTTAAGTAATGGGAGAATTTGGTAAAAAGCAATGCTAGAAAAGAATAAACGTCAATATATCTTATGGCGTCTGAGAAAAAGTTACTTGAAGTTTAAAAATGTCAAACGACAGAGGAAATCTGTCAGAAGAACCCCATAGTAGCAAAAACAGGTGTTATAGCTTCTTTTACAGGCATTTTAAAGACAAATAGAAAGACAACATATTACACAACTTTATTATACTTAATTTGATTTTATCATCAATTTTAATTTTTACTTACGATTTACAAATTTGCAAAGTCAGTCTCGAACCCATGTCCCAGGGATTCATAGTCCTGCGCGCTACCTACTAGGTTATCTGTCATATATTATATTACGTGTCAAAGGCTAATCATATCTTTCTCTCATTTGTTTTGGTAAACCGACAAAAAATGGACAATAATGTACCCTATCTTGAGTGTCTCTGAAAACATGAGACGTCATGTTTTTCAAGTGACTTATATGGCTACAATATTAAGACAGAAGAGAAATGCGGTCTGTTTCGCGAATTATCTTATTAATTTTGATACAAAGCTATTTTAAAGGCATCACTGTTTTGTAAGCTGGATATTTGTCTTTATAACTTCCCCTAATGCTACATGGGCGGTTTTTGCCTTCCTTAAAAGCAGCTTTATTTAAAAATTAAAATAAATTTATTAACTTGAAAGTGCTGATCGTAAGTGTGGAAATTCTACATAAATTCAGATGTTTCAATATTTCTTGTCCGAATGTTTCTCGACGGTGTAAATAATCCAACAATTTTGTGTTTTTCTTTGTTGTTTGATGTATTGAATTTTGAAATTTATTTCGTTAAAATTTTAATTTCAAGGTGAATTTCAGAAAACAGTAGGCGTATATATGTTATTGTTTCTATTTTTAAAAATAAATAAATTTCAATCTTAATATAAATATTTATTTGCAAACAAAGTTTTTTTGAACTCTTTTCTACACAATACATTTGCATTATTGAGTGCATTGCAATTTTACGTGCAATATAAATATTAATAATATTTAATTAATATAATTTAATTAATATATTAATGTCATATATAAAGAACAAAGTCTGGAAGAACAAATTTTTGGAAAAATCATATTTCACCAGCGCATTATGAGAAATTATTTCCCTTTTTCGGCATAGATTCGAAACAACGGATACTTAAAATATATTTAAAAACAGAAAAAAACAACAATGACCACGCCCACACAAAAATCTTCATTTAAAATTAATGTATGCGATTGAATCAAGTCATAACTATTATTAAGTACTTTAAGGTATCCTAATCTTAAGTCTGCTAAAAATTCCGGCAGACTTGCGGTATTTTCTAAAACCCTATATCTTTTCATTAACTATCTTTTACCTGCCGTACATTTGATGGGGAATCGTTAGTTCGACCGACGGTTCCTATAGAGCCATTCAAGTATTAAATGTGTACAAATTTCAGCGTGTTCAACGTCATAGTGTCAAGGTTGAAAACTTCGATATTTTAAAATACTTAACAATGAAAAACTTCTATGGCAGTTCCAAGACATCAAAAAATATTTGGTTTTTTTTTTTGTATATCTAAGGCATACTTATTTAATTATCTTTTACATCACTTTTTTGAAACTTTATACTAACATGTGTTCTTTTCTACATTTTTTTCAGGTAAGTCATCGCCTCGGTAAACAAATATGTATAAGATTTGATACAAAAAGTATAAGACCTGATATTTCTGAAGCAACAAAATTATTCTGTGAATCGCATAAAGTTCGTTTTTAATCGTTGAGGGCCCTTCATTCATTATGAAGAAACTGTTGTACACAGGCGAGTAGCGAGTAAGAATCTCCAGAGTAGACTTTTCATTTGAATTCCTTAGTTATTAAGCATTAACTAATCGTAACTCTTTTAACAATCAGTGAAAGATATTGTTGAACAGTCACGAATTCATCACGTTTGTCCACTAATGTACCAAAACCAGATCCGCAGCCAATGTGTCGAATTTTCGCTAGCATAAAGTTTTCGCTTGTAAACAACAATTTTTATGAAAATTTTAATACGTTGCTAATTGAGATTTCCGTGCGATAGTGGTAAACAAACTAAAAATTAATATTAATTTCGAATTTTGCAAAAGCAAATACAAACAAAATATCATTTGTGTGTCTGTTAGTAAATAAATAAAATTTTGTTTATAACCGGCGCTGTCGAATTTTGACTGCCAGATGCGCTTGAACGCTTCAGCGGTTATTAGCATAATAACAATAATAATAATAATAGAAACACGGGTAATACTTAAAATGTTCAGGTGACTTTATTGTTTCTTTTCAATTTTGTATTTATGTAATTGATTTTAATTTTTGTCTGCCAGACACGATTATTTGGTGTTGTATTTTGAAAGACTTTTTTCAGCCACAACTTAAAAGCCAATCAATCAAAATGAATTTGTTGAAAGTTGAGTGACATTTTAAAAGCTTATTTCATTGATATAATTAAACTTTGCCAAATATTTTTAAAGATGACATCATTTTTATAATTCATCACACAATAATTTTCACCTCAACTGATTTTTTTTTCCGAATGTGAAAAATATTCATTCATTGTCTTTAAATAAAAAGTACAGTAATATTAGTAATAAGTATTAGGTTCGTATCTATGTAGTTGTACAAAATTCAGTCACATATCGCCTCGAAATTGTATTGTCGTCTATGAAATTGAGAAAAAGTATAGGGTCTACATAACAGCTTGATGGGAGCTCTGGCTATGCTGTGCTCTTGGGCCATTGGGTGTGCTCAGTCAAAAAAGAATTTGTTGTTTTTTATCACAAAAACCAAGATACCCAATTTTAATCTTTCCCGACTTAGAAAACAGGCTCTTTACTTGCTAAGTCTAAAATATATAAAAAGCCTTAATTGGAAAGATAGCATTGAATAGAGATGCAAAAAAGCCTGTATAGCTTTCTATGCTTGTAAGAAAACTTAGTAAATAATGGGGTCTTCAACTAAAAAATGTTACACAGCTATGGTTTGTTCAATCTTCACTTACGGTTCTTACGTCTGGAGGCCGGCTATTAGCAAAACGTACAACCAGTCTTAAATAGAGGGAATGGAAATGGTGGCTTGTGTCGGGGTTTGAGATCATGTCCTAAGACAGCTCTAAATGTCATTTCGACACCTTGAAAATCGAACGAGGGTGCTCTCAACGTAAATTTAAGTTTTGAACCCGCTTTATTTATCGATGGGTCTAAGATAGACTTGGAGTAGGTGCAGGAGTCTATTCAGAGGACCCAGCATTCTCTCAATCGTTGCGTTTACCTGATTTAGTTAGCATTTTATAGGCAGAAGTTTTTACCATTCTCGATGCTTACAGGTCAGTAGGTAATATTAACTCAGTGAAGAAGAAGCAATTTTCTGTGATAGTCAAGTCGCTTTTGAAGCGTAGAACTAGTTGGACTAGGGCACTTATTTGACATTACTCTCATAAAGAGTCCAGGCTGTAGGAACATTGATGGAAATGAATGGACTAATGAACCAACAAGACGTGGTTTCTCTCTTAATGAATCCGCTCCGGATCGTGTTCACACTCCTCTCGGCTTACTTTAGGAGAGAATTTTCTAACTGAACCCGAAAACACAGGAAGTCTTTAAAAACATATAAAACAGCTAGATTAATCTGGCTTATTTTAAATAAATTAAAAAACCCTTGCTTACTGTCCAGGTGCCGATTCGACATCGCAAGAATCAGCGTGATCTGCACTGGACACTGGAAAAGCATGCTGAAAGATTAGGGATCCCATTCCATTCTTCCTGCAGCAGCTGATTTTATGCAAACGAAAGTGAATCACTCCAACACTTTGTTAGCAGCTGTCCAGCCTTAGTCAGAATCAGGCTAAGATGTCTTGGGAAGCTTTTCTTCTAACTGGATATAGCTGTTTATCGTTACCAAGACAGGGTCATAGAAAGTGGTAATAAAACTACTTCGGGTTCCCAGCTCAATAAATGTTTCGCCACTCAATTAATTCATTAGTCATTTACGGCTCACATTAAATCAAATCAAACAATTTGGGATTTTACACAGCGCAAAATTATTTCAAGTTAAAAATTGCCCAAAAGCACTACATCGGAATGAAGAAAATTTCATTGATGACACACTAAATCTACATGAAAATACTCGTTGCCTTTAACTTCTTTGAATTAAAAATCAAAATTTAGTTTCTTTTTTTTTTATTTGCCTGCTATTTACTCTTTAAGTTATCGTTTACTTTGTAGTTTTCATTTTTTTTTTATCTCGTTCGTATATTTTGAGTCATATTTCAAAAGTCGTATGTTTTTATTTTCGAGTTTTATGACTCAATATGTTGGATTATATGCATGGTGAATGACGTCTGTTTGCCTATTGGGTAGATGGTTATGACGATAGTGTCTTACATCATTAAATAAACCGCAAAAATATTAACGACGCACAGTAGCTTGGAATGGGGAAAAAATCGGTAATTTTAAAGGTTAGCAGAATGATGATCTTTCTTTCATTCAAAATAGTCAGGCTAACGTATTCTGAAGTTAATAAATTCAGTTATTTTCAAATGACACTCGTAAGCATGGTCTTAAAGTATATAAACCTAAAAATATATTTTTGTCCTATAGCCGAATCAGAGCTCATTCTCGAATTCAGCTTAAGACTTAAATCCATCTCCCCGATATAAGTGTTAAGGAGTCGTCCATAAAAGACGTTCGCTCCAAGGAAGAGGAGGGTGCTCCTAAAATCGTTCAAGCAGGGCGGACGGGTCCAAACCTTTTCGGAAGTTAATCTTTTCATTTTTTTTTTTTTTTTTGTTCATAAGAAATTTGAAAAAACAACAAAAAAAAAAAAGAAGAAAATGGGGAGGGGGCAGGGGGAAACAGAATTCTTTGTGTACGTCCTTAAGTTAAGTCAATTTTGGATTTAGCGATCGTTATGTCTCGTGATCTGCTATCTTTACGACAAAAAATGTGATGATCTCTGTTGTGCTAAGTTTTTTCAGCAACAACTTAGTATTCGAAGATGTCTTGGAAACTTTGACTCCGTGTAACTGACTTACTAGTGGTCGTTTCGACTCCTACTAAATTGTCTTTCAATTTGCATGAACATGAACCACTGTGCGACGTTGCGACTTTGCGTTGACTAACAGCATGTGCTGTTGCCAAGCAAATTTTTACATTGCGTCATAAAATCATAATTACGATTAATATGAAATCAGTTTTAAAAGTTGATATTTCGTCATTGGCTTAAAAAATACTCATTGCTATGAAGAATTCTTGATATTATTGCATTAAATTAATTGATATGGAATTTTAATTTCGCTCTTGGTCAAAATAATTTATAGACGGAACATGACCATAGAAAATGTATGTTGGATTTTAATGATAGTACTCTTTTAGCCTATCAAAATCTTGAAGAAAATTTATTAAAACATTTTCCTTCGTTTTTCTATCGACTTTTGAGCCTGGCGTTAGACGTTAGATTTTTATGAGTTGGGCTTTAATGAAACACAAATTGAACCTAAAACAATAGCACATAATCCGAACGCATTACCGTCGTAATAGATTGAGTAGAAACAAACAAAAGCTTTTCCTTTCATGATAAATTTTATCGTTTTGTCTGTAAATTGCAACGTGCAACTTTCCTTGAATACGAAAAGTATCTACAGGCATATTACTGCTCCATAGCCATTCCAGCAATAACAGAATAATCGCTTCATTGTTTTCGTCCATTTTACATGCACAAGGTCATATATTACATACTGGTATGCATCTGCAGCTTACCATTTTTATTGCAGTTGCATCTGCAAATGTGTCATATGGAAAACAAAATATCCATGCGTATTGATTTAGTTGTAATTATGTTGTGTAAACATAATGCACTTAATGGAAACTGCAGTTTAAATTTAAAACTATAAATTTTACTATAAAATAAAGATAAAATGTTATCTGAGTTGCGTATATTAAAAATATTGGATAAAGCTGTATTTTTGGTATAAGGCGCTTTTCGACATATGACGTTTAACTTAAAAAATGTGATTTCGGCCACTAACATTTTTGTTTTTATTCTCTAGACTTCATGCAATTATCGTAAAATTTCTATTTAAACTGAAATCCTTGTTACTTTCTGATTTTATTAAATGTAGTTTTTGTTTTGTGCTAATTGTATTTTAAAATTTGTGTTTCATAGAGATCTTCACACGTTATCTTGTTTATGTGATAAATTGTATATTAAACACACCACATTTCACAAGATTACGTGTGAAACCCCCTATTATTTACACTGTAGTGAAGTCGACTTACATAACCCTGAAGTTGCATTAATTAAAAGCTTTCACTAGAAAATTTATAAGATATTAAAGTAAAAATTGAGAAAAATCATATTTTTTTAAGAAAAATAAAAAAAAAATTTGTATAGAAGAAAGCAAACGTATTGGTCAAATATTTACATATAGAAGAAAGAGACGAAATTAATACAAGGGCCGTATATACCACCCAACAAACAAAAAAAAAAAAAATAAAATTGCACCGTACACCATCGAATACGAAGCATTTTTGCAAGGCAGTTTCGAATTTTTTTGGCCGAACATAAAGGTTGCGCATTTATATTGTTCGTCATATCTGTGGCACTTACAGTCCGATCTTCTCCAAAGATCATTGACATCAAATACCCCGTTCTAGTACTTACCCACCAAATCTCAGTTCTTACCATCCTAATGTACCACCACTCTTATGTCAGGAAATTAAAGTATGTAAAAAATCATTGCAATTTTCCAAGGATAATATTTCGATTATTCCATTAGAACTAAGAATTTTGAAAAATATTTTTAATAATATTTTCCGAACGTAGTGGGGGTGCCCTTAATAATTTTTTCGTCATATCTTTGGTATTTAGAGTCGGATTATAAAACATGATGTTTGGATGTTTTTGTCTCGAGGAGACCAATTTATTTTTTGCTTCAAGTACCCACCATTAGATATTAATGTATTTGAAGAGTTTTACTTAAATAGCTCTCTGTGTCGTGTTTTTGCTTGCATGTGGAGTGCCACGCCCTCTAGTTGAAATTCGACAACTTTTTGTCCAGATCTTTTAAAAATTGTTTCTAATATTTTTGAGAAATTTAGTTACTCTACATCAAAAAACTCTCTCAATAAAGCATTTTAAATGTTTTCCTTGTGGGGCAGTAGGCGTGTTCGTGAACCGATTTCGCCCATTTTCAATCCAAAGAAGCTTGTGTGCCAAATTTCTTTCTTGTTTGGTTTTCCCGTAATCATGATTTCTACAGATTCACAGAGAGACGTGGCTAAATCGACTCAGTTGGTGATGCTGATCAAAAATATGTGTATTTTTCTATACCTGCCACGCCCCCTTCTACAAACGGAATAACAAAGAGAATACACCCTCTGTATAGAGTTAAACACTTGATTTACTTACAAGCTGATAAGCGAAGGCAACACCAATAAAAAGTCGTCATGCAAGGTCACGTTTTACTTGCGCATGCGCAGCGTGTACTTTACGTACAGTACAGCACAACTAACATTTGTTTAGCAACATAAATTTGTTGCCAATCTTAATTTGCCATGATGCTGCTGCTGTGGTTGCACGAAATTGTCACAAACTAACAATTGTAGATTAAATTTAAATTTATGAAAACAAAAAAAAAACACAAAAATTACAATAAATTGAAAATTGTTGCCTTGATGAAGGTTTTTCGAATTATTTTCGCTTTGCTTTCGATTCGGTTGGATTTTGTAACGGGTATACAAATAGCTGTCAACAGTTATGCTGCCAATAATGTTGTTGTTTTTTTTTATTTGTTATTTGTAATTCAGTGATTTTGTTGCATTTTATTTTATAATTTTTTTTTTTCGACTTTCGCGTTGCTTGTGGCTAAATTCGACAAATGCCATGTTTTGCAGTTGGTAATTTGTGTTGCTATTATTGTTGTTGTCATTGTTGCTGCGGTTAACAATATTATTGCTGCTGTTGCTGGCGCACATGAAAATGGCGAAAAAATGTTACACAACAGCAACAACAACGACGACAACAATAATATAGCGTAAGAAAAACATGCAAACATGGCTTAAATGAAATTAAGTATCAACTTTGTTGTTGCCAAGCGTACAGGAAATGAAAAACAAAATTAAAATTTAGTTCAATTAAAATATTTACCCGCTTTGCCCCATTTTGAGTTAATTAATTTAGTCTCGGTGTGAATTTGTTTTGATCGAAATTCCATTTACTGACTGGTATTTTCTCAGATTGCAATTTGGCATGGTAAAGCAAAAAAATGGTGTTAACAGTTCCATTTGCTATGGTTCACCGCTTTCATAAATCATATCGAAGCTGAAATGTTTCGAGCCTTCCGTGGAAACTTAATGACATGAAAACAATAAGCTAAGAACAATCTCCCTCCCTTTTGTTTTTTCCAATAGCTGTGTGACATCGGTAGATTGAAGAAAAACTTTCACTGACAACTACATCCATTTCATTTAACCTTTTTTTCTTACAAAGACTTAAATGGAACATCCCCTGTTGATAGTTTTATTGTGATTATAATGTTGAAATATTGACATTAAACATGGAAAAGTATATCGGTCAAATTACTACCATGTACCATGCTTTGGTAAAAAAATGTTATATTACTTATGGGCATAAGTCCTGCGATACTCCACGAGTAACACAAAGATTTCGTTTTCAAACTCCGCAATCGTTTTGGGACACTGGCATAGACATTTTGCTTTACATAATAATATTTTGGCAGCCTGTAATGTTCTTTAAAGTTGGTATTGGCATTGGAAATTCCCGCAGCAACCTTTTCGTTTTGTTGATACATTTTGGAGGATCACGTTCTCTACTGGACTAGTAGCTTCTTGAACGAAATTTTATAAAAAATGTTTGACCAAAAAGAGGTCTAGGCTTAAGTTAATCCGTAGAAAGATTTTTTATATTGTCTATGTTACCATGCCGATAGTGCCTAATTTTGAAACAATTGGACCGTTTTAGTCTAAACGCTGTTTTATAAGCTACATTTCTGACAAAAAGATCTATAGGAAGCAAGCTTAGTACGGTATTTAGTGACGCTGTTGATGTTGATTTCAGGGCTCCAGTAATGCCTAAACACAATAGACTTTGAAGTCTTTCTAATTGTTCACTGCACAATTCGATTAACTCCATAAAACATAAAGTCGAGAAATACGTAAAAACAAAGCAAAGAAGCTTTCATACATTGTGTATGGCGAAAAGCAGAGCTCTAATAAATTACCGCATGCGTAGCGCCTGAATATTAAAAAGTTTGAAAAGTGGAGTTAATCGAACGGCTCATTTCACGAATAGCTCGACCAGTAGTTTGCTTACTTACGTATATCGTTTTTGGATCGGTCTTGAACGGCACACCACAAAATAAAAATTCAACGGCGTCAAATTGCTATAAAAAGAAAGTCACCAAACGGCCAATCCTGTACAGACTGATTTACTTGTTGTTACGTGTACTTTTGTTGTTGTAATTTTTTACACTCACCGCACTGAACAGTAAGCTCATTACAATAATTAATTATTCCAATTCGAAGTTTACTGTGGTATTTGTACTTCAAGAGCCTTACCCCTTTACCTCAGGAATAGAGGTGCAATTTCTTCTTTAATAGTTAAGTAAATACAGTGGCGAACAGTGAAATCCGTACAAACAAAAAAAGTTGAATAAAATCCTTTAAGATCTAAATTTTTTATCGAGCAAATAATTTTTACTGAAAATATTTTGCTGTAGGTCGGAAAACCACACCATAAACGTCAATTTTTAGCAAAAAAAGTGACATATGTGCTCTATTAATAAAAAGAGTTTTTGGTAAAATGTAATAAAATTTTATTTTTAAGAAACTAATTTTAAAATATTTACAGCAGGTATTTTAAGGACTAATACTAAGGATTAAGAAAAAACAGGTATCAGTATTTTGTTGTTTCTCCCTTCGCTTTTATGACCGCCATAAGTCGCTGCGGCATGGAAGAGATCAATTTTTCCAAAAGATCTTGCGAAATGCCTTCGTACCAAACATTTTGAATTGTTCTGTTTAGCTCACGTAAATTAGTGGGCTTATGGCTTGCTACCTGTACCTTAGTTATGTTCCAAAGATTCTCAATAGGGTTCATATCTGCATTATTGTCTGGCCACGATGAAGTTGAAATGCGAAGTTCATTCAAGTAATTCTTTACCTGTAGAAGAAGAAGAAGAAAAAAAAAAGGATGAAATTTGTGAATTATTATTAAGTACATAATAAGGATTTACAAAACACTAATGCTTACCAATTGTGCTTGATGACAAAGCGCAGAATCATCTTGAAAAATCATGTTGTTCACACGCGAAAAATGCTCTTCATTAGAAGGTTCCAAGTTTTTTTTCAGGATGTTCTTTTATTTAATTGCTTTGATAGTTCCTTCAATCAAGATCAGTTGTCTAACTTGGTACGTATAACAAGAAAAGCATCCCCAGACCATTCTACTTATCGGTTGCCTAAGTCTACCTGTCGCTATAACGCTCTCCAGTTTTTCGGCGCACATACAGCATTCCATCGGAGCTGGATATGATTAACTTTGATTCATCTGAGAAGATCACATTTTCTTAATCAACTGCAGTTAGTGTTTCACCGAGGCCGAGGCGAGGTTCTAGTTGATCTCGGTCTCGCCTCGTTTTATAAATTTAAGTCTCGCCTCGCCTCGGCCTCGGACGAGATCTTGCCATCACATGCCTCGCCTCGCTTCGCCTCGTTCTCGGCCGAGGCACCTCGGTAAAAAAGCGAGGTTTTTATTAAAATAAATAAAAAAATTATATATGTATCAGGGCTGATAGGCTGATCAAGCCTCAAGAAATAAAATAAAATATCTGTTTTTATTTTTGGTGAATTGGATGAGATATGATGAATTTAATTCTTTTCTTATATGGGAAGGAGACGCATTGCCTATTTTTCCAAGCCAAACTAAGCTATGAACCTTTAAAAACTATAAGCAAAATATGTACCAAATCTTATTTATCTACGTCATATAGATATTGAGATATGATAAAGTTAATTTTTTTTTATATTGAAGGCATGGTACCGCCCATTTTATTAATTGAATCTTAGTTATGCCTCTACCTTTTATAAATATACCAAGTTTTATTAATCTGCATCAAGTTGTTGATAATATATGATGAATTATGTTTTTCTCTTATGTGGGGGTGGCATCACCCATTTATCGTAAACTATATTACGGAGCATCCCAAATCATAAGAAACATATATGTATGTCAAATCTTTCGTCGGTCGGTTGAACGGTTTAGGAGTCCATTAGCAACGAACATACATATATTGATCTTTATTTATATACTAGCATTACCCTGTGCGTTTCGCTTCACCTTACCGGTTCTTAGAAAGACTATTAGAATAAATCAATTTCAATGCAGTGTTGTCAATCATGCAGTTTTGCTTATAGCCTTACATGCTTCCCTAACTGATCAATCGAGGCGAAGTCACATAGAAGCTGATGCGATCCAAGCACTTCTGTGCATTAACGCTTGGACCAAATCTGAACTTGTAAGAAGCACATGCGGATTAAAAATAAAACAAAGTAGTTTACTCAAAATAAAATACTAAAATATTAGTTAAATATAGATTTTAATATAAAAATTACATTCATATTTTGAATCTGCATATGATTCTTACGAGTTCAGATTTCGTCAAAACGCGCCTCGCTCTTGGTTTCGAAAACGAGGCTAGGACGAGGCGAGGCCGAGGCGAGTACGAGGCGAGGTGCCGTGTGATCTCGCCTCGCCTCGGTCAAGCGAGGAAAATTTATTTTTCCATCTCGCCTCGTTCTCGCCTCGGTCTCGCCTCGGTCTCGCCTCGTTCTCGTAGTCAAAAACGAGGCTGCCTCGTAGCCTCGGTGAAACACTAACTGCAGTCCACATTTTGTGCTGGTTAGCCCACTCCAAGCGTTTCCGACGCATTTGAGTGGTCAAAGAAGGCTTTTCAGTGAAGCGATGTGCAGATAAACCAGCGTCATGGAGCTTTTGTCGCACAGTCATTGGAGAAATTTCTATTCCTCCACATTCTTTTCTAATTTTTACAACAGTTTTGAAGCGATTTTTAAGACTAATCTTTTTTGAAAGTCGATCATCAGCTTCGGTAGTCTTATTAGCGGTCCTGACTCTTTCTCTCCACTTTTTGACTAAAGTCTCCAACACAATAACACAAGAATGATTAAAAACTAACAGTAAGACTTCTGTTTATACTAAGATATTGTCCTACCTCTAAAACAAAGCCCTACCTATGCCATACCTGTAAAAAAATGTCATACCTACAAAACAAAGTGGTTGACGGGGTCGCGTAAAATTCTTTTTTCAAAATTTTTTTGTTTGTTCAGATTTCACTGTTCTCCACTGTATATTTTATATTTCAATATAAACAGCCTAAGAAATGTTGCCATTGCCATTCAAACTACAAAATCCAAAAAGTCAATTCCACTCTATTTTTCGCAATTGAAAAACTTTTCTTCAACAAAAAAAATTAAGAATTTTTATCATCAGCAGTCCAACGACTTGTAAAGCAAAAAGTTTTGACCGAAATGAGTTAAGAGCAACCCTATGCATACCATGTCTCGGTATTCAGTAGCTCATCACAATGAGGGTATTGATTGTTTTTTTTTTTTATTGTAAAAAAAATTGTTTACATTTTAGTAAGAAAATTGTAAATATTTTGAAATTTTAATTGGCTTTGCTTACAATTTTCATGTGATGTCTCAATCAAACTTTCAGTTTTTGTTTATAATTTTTTTAATATGTCAACAGAGACGGAGTTAAAGATTTTCTGCTCTAGGCGCATGAGAGGAAATGTCACTATTTCTATATAAAAGTTTTGACTTTAATTTTTTGCTAGAACATGTTTTCCAACGTTTTTAAATACATGAAAAAAAAGTCCTCTTTTTTTAATATCAAAAAAACTTTCTTCCTAAGTTTTCAAATTGACTAAAAAAGCAACACCTCATTTTTAACTGATAGAAAAATAAATAATTTGTTGCATCCTAAATATGTCACTAGATGCCCAGGTCTTGAAGTAAATCTACCACTAGTGCCAATTGTTTTTCACATTTTTTTTTAAATTTTGGTTTCATCGAAAACGCGTTATACTTGAAATGACATTTTTCAAGTTCTATCTCAAAAACTAATTATCCATTTTTATTAAAACTTGGCTCATCTTGTTTATTATTATGCCTATTGATGATTTTTTCCCCCCGTTTAGAGACATAAATGGACGGGAAATGTTTTTATTTTTAAGATAGATAGCTCCATGAAAGCTCTTTATTGACCTACAAATATTCTTCTAGCGGATTCGTACTAATCGGTTCGATTTAATGTTTTTTTTTATATTTTTCAAGTGTCAATATTTTTTGAATATCATCCAAACTCTGACTCTACATAATTTTGTGTTAAAATTTAATAACACTTAAAACTCAATTTATTATAGTGTTATATACATATGTTACATATAATTGTTTTGTTTTTGTTACTACACGTATTAACCTGTTACAGCAACGTGACTCCATTGGGCTCTAGCGTTTGTCACGTTCATTTAAACCGCGCTCGCTCATTTCGCCTGCCTGTCTGTCTGTCTAACTGTCACAAATTTCAACTAAGTCTTATATTAATCGTAACCAACAAATTAAGAAGTGCAAGCAAAGCTAATAAATTCTCCTGTTTACATTATAAAATCAATAAACTTGAGTTAATTTATAAAAAAACATATAGTTTTCTTATCATTTAAAAAAGTTCAACACTAAGCAAATGCATAAGTGTGGTAAAGGGTACCGGAGGAGGCAAGTAGGGTCAGACGTAATAGTTGCAATCCGAAGTTGGTTTTTTAATCATTCAAATGAACTTTGCTTGCACTACAATTGACGTTTTGTGTTGTATGTAGCAGGGTGCATACAATAGAGCAACAACAAGACCTCGAAATAGCACGTGAAGCTTAGCTGATTTCTTACTGCATAGAGATAATTTCTTTACTCCTGTTCTACATTAGTGGTATTGGAAACACGCTGTATGTTTGCAGCTTAGCAAGCGTCAATACTTAGATAAACTTATTAGAATATTGAGTATTTTCTAACTCTACAAATATTTCTTTTTAACACTTGTACGATTTGATTCGTTTTGACTCTTTCTCAACAATCGATTTGATATTGGATTACCAAGATTACTAAGAGCTAAACTGTAATAAAATCCTTATCCAAATAGAATTGACTTGTTTTGCATTAGACTTTAGTTACCAGTATTGCTGGTTGTTACCACCAATGGCAACCCTATGTACATATATACTCGTAGGGTGCTCTATTCAAGTGTAATTTTTGAAGCATGAGAGCTTAAATTGCCCTTCTACTGGGAAGTATTCACTTTTGTTGCTGATAATTTAAGTTAATCGTTGACAGTCATAAAAGACTTTAAAATTAGAGCGTTTCGGCATCTGTCCTACTTCATCATATTGATGAACATACTCAGAAAACCTCCTATAAAAATATATAATCGCTATATGGAGGTAAGTAGTAAAGTTACAAATGTGTTTTTTTCTTAGCAGATCGATTTTATGTTATATTTCTATGTAATGTACACCATACAAAAATTTTAACGGATACATACCTCCCCAGTTTCCCATATTTGGCGCGGTAATTGATTTTAGTTAATTAAGACTTGAACCGTATGATTTTGAAATTTTGGATTTCTAGTTTGTATTGCCAGTTGGTATTGCCATGTTTTTTGAAAAGTAAAAATTAAAAACTTGCACATTGCATCTAAGCAATTATACCTAGGGCGTCCATCGTCTTGAAGTTATGGTGTTTATGTGCAATGCCCAAATTGTCAATGAACCTCATAGAATAACATCCCTTTTAATGCAAATATTTTAATGTTTTGGATCCCTGGGATTGCCGTTTCCCAACACTGTGTGTTAGTAGCACAGTTTCAAAAAATAAACTTAAATGTAATTTTTTTGAAGATTTTTTTCTCTTTTATTTCGGAAAAATTTGTTTTTAAAATTGGCATTGCTCATTGTACGGAGTATTTATTGTAAATACATTTCAAAAAACACTTTTATTTTTGTTTTGCCTTCACATTTATAGCCGCATATGCATATGACGTCAATCAAATACCCTTTTTTATTTAAACAATTTATATGTGTGCATAACCATTAGCTGATTAAATTGCATTAAATTGCTTTGAGTTCTGGTTTATTAATGATGTGATTTATAATTTTATTGTGCTTCAAAAAACAAAATTTATCCCTTTTGTCCAATATAATTAAAATATTTCGTATTAGATATTACATCTATCAAAATATTATTCGTAAACAATGTTCAGCATAATTGACCTTATTGTAAATCGCTACATATGTACTATATAATGTGTTTCATTCTTAACTAAATCCGGCGCTCTTATTGAAATCAATTTCAATTCGTCTTGAGATCATTTAGCGAAAAATTTCCTTTTTTTTTTTGTGTTGTGTGCGAACAGAAAATAATTTCGAATTGTTGTTTTATTGAGCTGACAGTTCAATAACTTTTGCGTGTCAAACACCATTAAAAAGAAAAATGGACTAAAGCTAGTTATACTAGTTTCATCTCCTGCCAGGGAAACTCATCAGCATTCTTACGATTAGTGAGAATTCGCAAGCCTAATGTTTCCTTTTTTGCATAGATCTGTTGAGAATCCTAGCAAAAAGTTATACAAAGAAAGCAAAAATTATTTTTTCTGTTTGTTTATCTTTGTTATTGTAACTACCATGATGACTTTATTTGTGTATATGACGAATTCCTTTATTTAACATCACCAGAAAACATACATCCATACAATATAATTGTGCAATCTACACTATGGTATGATGGTAGTCAATGCTGAATCGGAATGGCTAGTTGAAAACAATAATAGGTATAGCTTTACCGTTTCTTCCTTTAAATATATTTAAATGCTTTTTACTTGCATAGCTATCAGTTTTATTTATTCGCAATTTTCTAAAGTATTGCAAAAACCTATCAGTCAATTGATAAAGTGATTAATCTATAGCGATAAGTAAATTCTTTAAGAAAAATGATTCGTTATCGTACAAACAACTTTTCCAATTTAATATTTATTGTGATATAGTCAAAGAAATTCAAAATTATTTCAAACCAAAGGGAGAAACCTCATCATTTGCCAAAAATTTTGGTTTGTAAAAGACTTATATAGATATATTGTCTTTATATACTTTTTTTAAATTCAACTTGTAATCAAAAAAACATCTCTTTGATGAAAACAAATTTTTTTGTTTTGTTTTTAATAGCAAGTCTTATCTTTCAGCTCTGAAAAATTAAACAATTCAAAAAAGTGCAATGAACGAAACTACATATACTATATGTCAATTAAGCATGAAAGGCAAAAGGGTCAGATGCTGGCAATTTCATTGGATGTGGCTTTTTAAGCTCCCATTACAGTGTTTAAAATATTTTTAGTAAAATTTAGGTCTTGAGTGATTACAGGTCACTAAAAGAAACCAATTTTTTTTTTATTTTATTAAAAACTTGTTATTGAAAAATTCTTAAGTTGTCTCACAAATTACTTTAAAATTTTTTTAAATATGAAGAAGCTTAAGATTAATTTTGTGAAACATAAGACAAAAGTAAGCAACACCATAGTTAGCGATAGGCACACTCTGGGTTCAATGACTTAATCTTTTTCATGTATATGCATGTGGTCACATGCATTGTTTTCAAAATTAATTTTAATATTTGTACACGGTTGAAAATATCAGTATAAAATTAATAACTTTTAGTTATTCATATAAATCCATAAAAAAATCGTATAGATTTTATAAGTTCCGCAGTTATAAAATTTTATATGAATATCATATTTGTTTCTATATTGAAAAGTATAGAATAGGTTGACGTATAAATTCTATTTTATAATAAGAGTTTATATTTAATTTTAACAATAGTAAAAAAAAATGTATTTTTATGTCGGTTGTTAGAACGTTTGACTGGGACGCAGAATTCGTGGGTTCGAGTCCGGGAACAGGTACTTATTTTTAATTTAATTTTATTTACAATTTTTATTTATAAAATGATTTGAATAACAGAACATGAATGGGTAGAGATTTGAACCTGCTTCATTTCTAGAATAGTTTGAATTCGACCCCGTTCGTTAGCTAGCCCGGCTACAGAATGTTGATGATTTATTAGACAAAATTGAGCATAAACAACTGGCCGCATAGCTGGTTTTTATATGTAGAAAAGTTATTAAATTTATACCTAAATTCATATAAAACGACCCTTAAACTGATATTCGTATAAAAATTTATACTGATTTTTTCAACCGTGTATGTAAGCTCAAGTCCAATTAGAGATAAATAAAGAAAAGTAAGTTTCTTTGAAGTTTTTAAAATAACTGCTTTCTCTCATACAATAAATATATGTGCAAAGTTTAAATTATGTTTATCTTAAATAATAAATACGTAAATTTTTCTATTTGTGTTTTTGGAACAAAATTTGTAATGTAATGTAATTTTTTTGTGGTCTTTTGCACTAAAAGTACTGAACAAGAAGCTCTGTACAAAAATATTAATACGTAAATAATAAATTTATAAAGTTAAAATTAAAATCGAATCTTTCCATATTCAATGAAATTTGAAATATGCGTAAATATTTGATTTTAGCAATTTACAGTACGGTTTTCATTTCGTATATTTTCCTCTCAGTGTAACAAATAAAAACCCCCATGAAGTCATAACATAATATCAATTATGACGGCAACCCGTAGATTAAAATGCGTTTCTAAAGTAATTTTTCGCACACTCCATTCATTTATTTGATTGACTACATGATTGACTCACTGATAAACTGATGAACTGACAGACAGACTCAATAGACTTATAGCTTTTTGTACAGCTGCCACAATGGCCATTCAATTGCCGATGGAGCCAAACACGAACTAACGATAAAATTTACACGCAATAAATGAATTAAATTAATTGAGGAGCGTTTGTATTATTACCGCCGCAAAAGCCGCCAACACCGCCGCCATATTGCTCGTTATTATTCTTATTATTGTACAATAGAAACAAACAAAAACCCGCAAGGACGTTATGTTTGGTCTGGCCAAAAATCAAATACCCTACACTGGAATAAAAATATATTTATTCCAGTTATATAAAAGGGGAGCGGCAGAGGTGTACATAGCTATAACATCCTTTACTTTCTTGTTTCACTAAAGGTCGCATTTTATTTAATAATTAGCAGGCCTGGCAGACTTTACTCTGCCCTTACGTGGCAAGAATATTTTTTTCATTGAAACTTACTTTTGCCCATACTTTTTTAATCTGGACAAACGGGCATGGCTAGATCGACTCAAGAGCTGATGCTGGAAAAGAATATACATATGGTATGTACTTTACTATACTTTCCAAGCCCTCTTCCATATGTTACAAACTAAAGTGAATATATGCTGTGTATAGGGTGTAAAAATAACAAACGAAATAACACGACACTAGCAAAAGTAACAAATTGAGTCGAATTCGCCACGCAATCCGTAATCCGCAAAGCTCTTCATCCATCTCATAATGAAAAGAGCCATTGCCATCATTATCGCTGTAGTCATTGTTGTCACCGCTATTATTGTTGTTATTGTTGACAATAATTTAAACTGACTTATTCTTCATTAGTTAGCTGTGTTAAATACATAATAATAAACGTTTAAAAACATTACATTACTCATTTTACTTACTGAAAATGTACTATATTATTGATATCAATATTTATTACTAATCTATCGTTAATTGAAAATTTTTTGCCTTAGAATTTAAAAACCCGATTACTCAATAACGGTTTCGAATACAAGACTGGGAATTGGTGTGCTTGTTGTGTGTAATACTAAGACATATCATTTAGAGAAATCGAAGAGGGTCGGGCCAAAACGGTGATTACATTACATGTCTAATTTAAAAAAAAAAAAAAAAAATGATCCACAATTTTCTCTTGACAGGGGGCGCTTCTATGGCCAACGTCAATATGTTCTCTGACTAGAACCCGAATCTCATGGTGCACATAATATTCCCACCTCGGCACATATCAATGTCAAAGGTAACAAAAAAAAGGTTTAACTTATAACTTGCTTCCTATTAACCGGAGATAAATTCAGTCAGTACAAGAGTCATAGACTATGGGCGTACTCGCAGGTTCAGTATCAATCACCCGTGCTCTAGCGAAATATATTATTTTTTTTTGATGGCACTAGGCACAAATGAAAACAACCACAATATGAGGCTATCATATGTATACACAATGTGACAATTATATTCCGAAACTGAAGCTTCACAAATGAAACGAACATTTTTTTTATAAACCTCTTTTTTTATTAAATATATTTTCCTTCTGATTTAATTCGCTGTTCACAACGACTCAATAGTAATTTAAATGCCCTTTTGATCTCATTTTGTAGTATTGCTTCCAAGGTGCGTGTTGAAACCAGCGCTGCCACTTTGCTACTATCGTAGCAAATTTGCTACACTTCAGCAAAAAATAACACATTTGCGACTTTGCTACCCACTCTCATCAAATGTATCAATTTTGCTACACTTTTCCCATTTCCATATAATTCTGTATTATTCATATAGTTTTTCTTACTTTTTCTCCTGCGATTTTTTTATTAAACACATTTTCCACTTTATTGGCAAATTCTATATCAAAACTAGCTGAATTGTCAACTAAACAAAGTTTTCATGATTTCTAATGTCAGTTACTGATTTTCAAAAAAACTGCTTGCTTTGCCACACAGCAGTGCATCTGCAGAGCGAATTTTTTCAGACCTCAATTTAATAAAAAATAAAAAAAGTAATTCCTACAAAATAGATACCATAGATCATATAATGGCTGCAAAATGTTTGATCTAAAGGACACTGTATGAATGGATCATAATCAGATGAATTATATAATATGTTTATGAATTATTATATTTATTATTTATGTGAATTGAATGTGTTAGTTACATTTATGTTATCTATTTTTACACCATTCTGAATTCTAATGTTATATTTTCGATTTATAGAAAAGTTTATGTTTAGTTTACTGTTCAATAAGCAATAATTCAGCCAATTATTGACTTTTGCTACTCTGCTCACCGTTTTGCTACGCAATTTTGCTACAAAAATTTTATCCAAAGTGGCAGCACTGGTTGAAACTGTTTGAATGGTCTCAGTGTCTTCGAAATCGCATCCTTTGAAATTCATTTTTATTTTTGGATATAGTAAGTACATGGGGCTATCAGGTAAATACTGTGAATGATTTAACACACAGTCTCGTGCCGAACAATCAATGATGTCTGACTTGTCATGTAACAAAATTCAGTCGTCAGAATCGACTTGCAATATTCGGATTCGACAAAATGGATGATGCCCTTGCTATCGAAGAAAACGGTTAACATTCTGTTTATTTTTGATGAAACTTTTCGGATTTATTTGGTTTCGTGCCTCAATAATTTTCTGTTTTCCAAAAATTTTTATTTGTTCAATTCGTACGGCATTTCAATCCACAATGTTTACCACTGTTAAAATGTGAATGAGTTCTCATTTGAAGGGAATTCAGCGCGTGGAAGCTGCAAACCATCCATATTGATTTTGATATGCAACACTTGCAGCTGCTTCTTCCCTTGCGTGTTTTGCTCCTGCAACAGAGCTGTACAACTTAACTGCCACTAAGGAATTAGTTGTTTATATTTTGTTGCCGTTTCACTTTATCCTCTTTTTTTTCTGTTGCTGCTTCTACGAGTTTAATTTTAAATTTATAACAACATGAAAACAAGAGTTAAAAATAGATTTCTTGCCGCTTCGATTTTTTATACGAGTACGTTGATTGCGTGTACGTGAAACCGAAAGACGCTGCAAGTGCGGAAGACATTTTTTGAATTTGCAAACAAATCGTTTTTTTTTTTAAGTGATTTCTATATTTTGTGCAACTTTGCTGCATTCAACTTGTTTTCATTTAATGTTGCGGCTCTGATTGAATGGGGCCAATTTTTCATAGCTAAGTGCCGTTTGTGCCGTTTCGTAAATACAGTGGATGAAAAACCATTTTCCTTTCCTTCAAAATAAAATTGGAACTTTATGATAATTTCGATATTCTGAACAAAAATCTGTTGTTTCGTTTATATGTACATCTCATCAGGGATCTGTGATCTAAGCACTCGACATGCTTCTATTAATGGTGCCACATTGAAAAGATAATGTTCTCCTTAAAACCTTTCCGTGGGAAAGATATTGTTGGCTAAAAAGTTTAAATTTTCCATTGCTTCTGATGATTACCGAATTATTATGTGGCACTCTATAGAACAGTGATGGGCACATAGTGGCTCTATTTACTCTCATTGCCCTCACCGTTATTTGACGCACAAGCAAACGAAAAAAAATTCGCAGAATTTCAACGCTATCGTGGCACAGCGTTGACTTGAATTCAAATGAAAACAAAAACAAAACACAAAGGCATAAACGACGGCGCCGCATTGTGTCTTGACGAATGTAGCAATTTTTTTTGTTTGTGGTGCAATTTGGTTTTTTTTTGTGCTAATGGCAATTTTGGAAATGAAAGTAAAAAAAACTTTAAAATTTCGTTTGTTGTGCTTGATGCTGTTGTTTTGCTCTTTTGTTAGATTTATATGCCCACCGCAGCTATAGAATATGACCTTGACTTCTGAGTGGAAGTTGGATTTTTTCACGTAGCTATTATTTAAAAAAAAAAGCAAGAACAGAGTGAACGCATTTCTTATTACCTTTGATATAAATTAATGTCACTCATACGCCACGTTGAACACAAAGACAAACAAACATTACTAATATGAGAAGTAATCCTTAAATGGCTATAACTTCCTTAAAAATAATACTAAGCTTATAACTGAAGCACCATTTTAAAGAAAAACTCAAGATTTTAAAATTTAAAAATACGGGTAACTGAATAGCGGACCAACAAATGGGAAAAATATATGGAAATCAGATTTTCGAACTTTGGTCGTTGAGAAGCACAGATTAACCTCAAGTCAGACTTGGGACTTGATAATAACTTTCATTTTCGGAGCATCTGCGGGAGTTTGTTTTTCAATGACCACCCTAATGTTTTGATATTATGAATTTCGCTGCACCAACGCGTGTTTATTGTGTTATTGCAGCAATTTAGTTGATACTATGCCACCCGTTCAGGTGCCGAGCATCCCTTCCACTATACGGCTCGACCGTTGACATTGCTGCTAATTTTGTATTTTAAAATCGAGTAATATTTTAATTTGCAAAACTAAAAACTTTTGAATTCAACTGGAACACCCCGGGATAACCACGATTTCGAACTAGGAGTATCCTACTTGTCTTCGTTTAACCCTTCTGTGCCTAAAAAAAACACATTTCCCAAGTTGAAGGAGTACCTGAACATTGGCAATGGTATGTAAATTTTAAATTTTTTTGGCTCGAACTGTACAAAATAATGACATCTCTCAAACTAATCAGGTGAAACCATAATATTGCACTTTGTTGTACAGTGCTCCGTCGATTATCCGGCATGGTCGGGACCGGAAGCATTCTGGATAATCGATTTTGCCGGTAAATGGATGCAAAATTTTGTGTAGTTTTTAAAATTTTATTTTAACTAAAATGAATGCTTATACATATTTTTCCATTTTAATAAAATTATCCAAGTGTTTTTTGTACATGTAAAAAAAGAGAATAATACAAATCGATTTCAAGTTAAACAATTTCTTAAAAAAAATTAAAAATTTTTAAGTTTTTCTTGAATGCGATAAACTTGAATTTTATCTTGTTCTGTAACGCCAAAACAGCCAGGGTTCTCCAAGAAGTCCAGCAATGTAGTGGATGCATGTATTGCTTCTCTCAAAGTTTTTGAAACAACAATTAATTCGTCTTCGTCAGATTCTGCAGATCCAACCTCTTGATCAGGTTGGTCAGCGAGATTTGTCATGCGAATTATTTCTTCTTCGGACAAAACAGCAAATGATAGAACGTTTTCATCGCAGTTGACCCAAGTTTCTATTTCATCAGTGGTTAAATCGTTCGTTATATCCATTATTTGTGTTACATTATCGAGTGTTCCCATATCTGTAAAAAAAATTAATAATTTAAATGATTTTGAAAGAATTTTATTTCTTTTCGGAGATTTGCCCACACACCATCATTTTCTGGGCAGAGCAAGTTAATCCACACATTTATTAAAACTGAAGAAGTAACAGCGTCCCATGCATAAGCAATAGTCCACAGTGCGTTTTTGATGTTAAATTCCTTCTTAAATTCGTCTCGATTGTTTGATGTGACTAGCTTTTGCAATATGAGTTTGCGGTAATGGCTTTTAAAGCTCCATAGTGCAATTCGGTGGAAAATATTTCACAATAACTTTTCAGCCTTCAATTCCTGCACGTCTGGATGCGCCGGGCAGTTATCCAATAGCAGAAGACCGATTTGCTTAAAGTGGTCTTTCACTTCTGGTACAAAATTATTTTCTGTGTTACATAAGCTCTTGTGTTAGACTTATAAATTAAAGTAAGCTCATGGACATTTTTTAAGGCTCTTGGCCGAGCACTTTTTCCAATAACTAACGCTTTGCATTTGTGTGTACCAGCTGCATTAGCGCAAGCCAATGTAGTAAGTCTCTCTTTTGACATCTTATGCCCATCTATAAAATGTTCGTTATGAGAAGCCAAACTGCTCTCAGGCAAACACCTCCAAAAAAGGCCTGTTTCATCTCCATTGTAGATTTGCTCATTAGTGAGATTTTCCATTGATATAAATTTACTTAATTTTTCCACAAACATTGTTGCAGCTACATAGTCTGCTGAAGCTTTTTTTCCTTGAGCCTTAAGTTGTTGAATTCCATGTCGTTTTTGGAATTTTTGTAGCCAGCCGGTAGAATACAAACACTTTGAATTGATGTTTAATTTTGAATGGAACATTTTAGCTTTTTCCATTACCATTGCACCGGAAATTGGAGTTCCTTTAAATCGTTCTTGCCGGAACCATTCGTAAGTTGCAAAATCCACTTTTGGTTCTTCCGCATTCTTCAAACTTTTTCGTCTTCGAAAACCAACAACAGAATCACTTTCTGCACAAAATTTTTAAATTTTGTCTTTGTTTTTAATAATGTCATAAAGTGTTTGCGTAGCCACTCCGTATTTTTGAGAGAGAATTTTAACAGAAGCATTTTTTTTTAAATGTTCATTAATAATCTTAATTTTTTCTTCAATAGTTAGCACTTTTCTTTGCCTTTTTATTGCTGACGCCATTATAAAATTAAGCACTAACATCCGTACTCCTCAAATTTCAAGAGACAACTAATATGCTTCTAACACATTGTAAACAAACGAGGGGATCCCCCTTTATATCTTTTATTCACATTATGAATTCACAAAAGTAACCGAAAAAAAAAACAAAAACAAACTTAAACGAAAAAAAAATTTCCCGGATAATAGAGGTAATAACGGTTAATCGATATGAAAAGAAAACTCGAACTTTTTTTCCTTTGCCGGTTAATAGATGTTGCCGGTTAATAGATTGCCGGATAATCGACGGAGCACTGTATATGAAGAATTTACTATTTGGCTTTTTTTAATTTTTGTATTTATTTTATTTTTACTATTATTTTTTTATTAATATTATTGTTAGTTTACATAGTCAGTAAGGATTTAAGATTCCATTGACTCAATTAATAAATAAATAAATAAATAAATAAAATGAGAGGAGTTCTCATGAAGTTTCAGAATTGTAGAGCCGCAAAAAATGTTTAGTTGAAAATGAAATAGGTTTCCTGTCATACACCGAAGGGTTAACTGCCCATATGCAATTTATTCAATCTAATAAACAAATGTATTTTTTTCTTTTATTTTTAGGTAAGTTCTAATCAAGTCTCTCTATAAAAACTTTATCTGTTTTGGTAAGTCATTTTTTGCTCAGTTATGGTCGTGTGTCTGAAAGTTGTCAATTAGTTCTGTCAATGTTTGAGGAACAAGTTCAACATTTCTGATATTTAATCAATTCATCAAAATACTGTTGTTATAGGTATATTATAAATTTTATCAAAAGGTAAATCTGTCCGTATATGTAGACATGAGATAATGCTTAAAAATTTAAATAAAAAGTGCAACCAATGATGGAAAACCTGCAAAATGTTAACGCGAAACCAGCCGCCGTATTTATTTCTGTAAATGTCAATAGCATGGGTTCAACTTTCCCGTATGCCCTTTAAAATCGAACTGCAACAACAAAAGTTGTTTTGGTCTACATTTTCCCCGCCACACCTCGCCCTAATTAGCAGTTCAGTTCAATTGAAATGAAACCGCAAAGTAGAAATTAAATATTGAAAATAAATCCACGGGCAAAAGAAAACCAACACAAAATAAGAAAAAAAAAACGACAAATTATTCGAGTTGAAACGACAGCATATCTGAAAACAGCTGATTAGAGCGAGGGTCTTCGTTGACGGCTTGTCGTTTTTCGACATTCGAAATGATGACGGAATAAAACATATGTTCGAACGTGTGCGCAAGTGAACGAGAAAACACTCAGCGAACGTTTCGTTGCCTGCCTTTTTGACTCAGCTGCTGCTATAAGGCCCTTAGATTTACTCACTCGCTCTATTGAGCGTATCATCAGCGACCAGTAGCAGCTGAGTGAATTGCGAGAAACTCTTTGCTTTGAATCGCCAGAAAATACCTTTACATGGTGACTGAGCAGCGGCGCTAAAAACAAATGTTTATGAAATCCAAAAAACAAATACGAACGCAGATTGCGTGTGCGCGGCTTAAAACATTGGAGTATCACGCTTTCTCTCATCGCATTGCTGACATTTTTCTGCTGCAGTTCGGCGCATGTTTGTTGCTGACTCTTTTACCTTGCACGATGAAACAGCAAAAAATGTGTACCGAATTTTTTTTTCTTGTAAGGTTTCATTAAGAGCTGAATTGTCGAAACAGCGCTGAATAGATTTGTTTTGCGTTTGTATATGTTGCTGACAAATTAAATGTTAAAATATACCTACATCATTCAGCGCTTGCTGAATTGTTGCTGACAAGCCGCCGCAGCCATGTTGATTGAGTGAAATCTGTATTTTTTCATGCTATCGTCTGCATTTTGTTGTATTTTTCATTAGACGGTAATAAAGATGTTGAAAATGAAAAAACCTGGAAGATTTCTTTCTGTTAGTTTTCAACTTTTTAATAGATGCGATATTTTTGTTTATTTAAGTGCGTGTTTTGTTTACGTTAATTTTACTGGGTGTTGAATTCTGCTTCAGTTTTTTATAATTTTTATTTATTCTAGGAAAATCAACTACTAACTTCTAACTTCTTCATGTGAACTTTTTTGGCGGTGCAAAAAAAAATATCTAAATTAACTTTCTTGGGTTTTAAGTCGATTTAAAATTGCAAAGGTCGACCTTAACCTTTTACAAAAGCTGGAATTATTTTTATTTTATTTTATGTACAGTGATCGACAAAAGTCTAGATACACACCCACTTTTTGCTAGATCAAGAATCCGAAAACATAATGGAAAAATGTAATGATGTAGTTTTGTTTGAAACTCTTTTTTAATGATAATGAGCAAAAAAAAGGTTCTACAATATTTTTAAATTTGAAAAGTTTTATGAAAAACACACAAAAAAACAGTCGAAAATCAAATATCTTATTTTTAACTTATTGCACCTGTGTTAGTAAATTTTCATGCTGTGAAACTCTTTTAAGATACTCGTGGTATTTAACATCTTTGAAGTTCAGTTGTGTAATGAAAATCTTCTTAATTGAATTGGGTTGAAGATGTGTCAAATTCGAAATCATGAAATTAAATATGCACTAGATATTCAAGGAAATGCGAAGTGAGAAAGGAGTTTTTTACTTTCAAAAAAATTTTGTTGTTGTGTTTATTTGATAGGTACTAAAAATATTGATTAGCAATAAACAAAATTGTTAGATATTCTATGCCCTGAATTGTTAGTTAAAACGTTGTAAGCTGGGCCAAAATTACGTTAACCTCAAGTGAGTGCGATTCCAAAGATTTTTTTTACATTGAAACAACTTGCGCCGAAAATTTCCATTTTCGAAATATGTTAAAAATGACAGTTATATTAAAGTTTTGTATATGACGTCATCACTTTCGAAATCAACACAGCCGTTGTAGAATTATGATCATAAATGTAAACATGGATTTTCCCCTTTCATTTTATATTAAATATATTTTTCTTTCTATGGATTAGGGAAACTTTTGTATGCGTTTTTAAGTTTAGATAGATATTTACTTAACTTAACCAATATCGTTAGGTTCTTTCAGTGCAACAATATGAAATAGTCCATTGAAATGTTACAAAATTTTGGTTGAACCTTGCATTTTGGATAGGACAAGATTTTTTTTTTTTGTGTTGTGTAGAGGGGATCAGTGTGAGTATAAGTCTCGGTTTTCGGGATTGAAAGCCCCCTATTTGGCCGCCATTTTAAAAAATGGGTGCAAATAATTTTTCCACGATATCTTGACAGCCATTATCATTTCAGTTAATAAAAGAATACAATTTATTTGGAATTATATAGGAATATATTATGAATCAAAGTTCAACAAAATAAAGATTTTTGTGTGAAATGATTTTTTTTTTTTTTTTTAGAGAAAGTTGTCACTAATAAACTTTTTTGGGCACAATATCTGTTCGTATTAGAACTTACAATTTCACAAACATTTTTTGAGTAATCTTTTTTATGGCATTAGATCAAACTTCCGACCTTAAAAACTCTATCTCCTTTGAAATTATGTAAAATTTTGTTGATGACTCTACAATATATTTTCGCAAGATCATTTCAATTTTTGGTCACTTTAGATCGATCCATGAAAGGTCCCTTATGACTGCCGTGAAAGGAACAAGTTTCTTTTTCAAGGATATGGATATGGATTTTTCAAGGTCTTTTATCTCGAAACCCAGACACGTTGGGTTGAATGTTGTACTCAAAAGTCTATAAAGGAGATCAATTTTCAATGAACCCCAACCTCAGATTTTCGAGGTGCAACAACAAATGAGTATAAATGCAAACAACAGCGACTTATTACAACAACAACCAACACAGTGTGGCAGTGAACGTCACAGGTTTGATTTCAGGCTGCAACACACGGCACAACAACAATATGACAGTTGTTGTTTTTGTTTCCAATGTTTTTCTTCTTTTGCTATCGAATGACTCTTTCTTGTTTGCACGTTTTACTTTTTGTATCTCTTGTTTCTTCAGGGCGTCGTGGTTGTCAGCGTTGTTGCTGTTGTAAATGCTTGCTGCTGCTGTGCAACTGTTGTGAGTGTTGTTGATTTTTTATTACAGCAACAACAGCTCGAAATAAAAATTCAGTTATGCTGCTGAGCTGACGGGCTTCAAACACGATTTTTCTTTCTCGATTCGATTTTTGGTTGCGTACGGTGCGAAAATTTCGGGATTATCGGGTTGTTGTGGAGCAAATAGAAAGAAAAAAAAATTGTGTGCGCTCTTTGCTTGAATTCTGTTAAATAAAAACGGCGCGCATTTTATGTTGATTTTGCACGAAAAAATTAATTTTGTTTAAAAAAAAAAATAAAATTAATGCGACCTATTTATGAGTAAAAAACAATTTTTATTTCTCAAAGTTAGTTTGTATTTTGGTAAAATTTCTTTAAATTTTAACTATCTTTTTTTCTTTTTAAAAATATGAAAATTCTGTAAAATTTGAAGTCTGGTCTAAGTCGCGCCAGTGCTGCTGAAGTGAAGTCCTCAACCTCGAAAACCACTCAAATTTTATGGTTTCTACACCAAAAGAGCACAAAAGAAGACCATAAAATAAAAACTTGACTCTCCTTCTTAGCTCTCTTACTAATTCAGCTACTGTGCGGCGTCATCTTGCGCATGTGTGTGTTCAATTGAGTCTGCTGAATTTGCTTGGCCCTCTCATTTTGCTCAATACACGCACATTTGCCAACATAAAATTTTTTATTAGCCTTCTCGCTCGTGTGTGTGTGCGTTGAAATACAGCAGACAGAAATAAAATTTCATCCCAAGCAAAACGAAGTCTAAAAAGCTTTTCAAATTAAAAACTTCATTTTAAAATTGGAAATTAAATAAAAAAACTTAAAATTTTAAACTTACGACTTGGGCGTCAAATCCCAAAAAAAAAATTAATTCTCGTATATCAACGGAAAATAAAATTTAATTACCTGTGTTGTGTGCTGAAAAAACAAAAAAAAAACCAATAAGATTCTGTAGCAAAATTTTGTATCTACACATAACTGTGAAGATATTTCTTCGTATCTCAAGACATAAATCAAAAAATTGAAAAAGTGAACAATTTTCAAACTTTTTGAAATGTACACAGTACGAGTAAGAAAATTAAATATCGAGTATATTGTATGTATGCACATTAGGGCGGATTAAATTTTTAAGTGGTCCGGAAACTCTATTTTTCTGAAAGTTCATCAAATTTTAAGCAAAAAAGTCCACTACACTACACAATGAATTTCGAGCCCGCGAGTTTTCATTTGAAGTAGTTAAAACTATTCAAACTGCTTAATCTGACATCTGGTGACAGTTTTCAGAACTTTACAGTTCTCCTCCTCAACTCGAAAGCAATAAAATGACGTTTTCTTGATTCAAATCGGTGAATTAGTTTCGGAGTTATTCAAGTTTAAACAAAACTGTTTCCAATTTGTAAAGGATAAAAAAAAATTGGTTGAGTGATTTGTTAATAAAATTTCAAAGTAGTTGCAAAGTCGTTTGTGATTTTTGCACCTATTTTATTCCTCGTATCTCATTTTATAAATGTGAAAATGTTCAATCTGCAACCAAAAAACTTGGTTTATTCGGACATTTAACGAAAAACAACTGGTGAAGACATCCTACTCATTTGTGGTATTATACCCAGAATTAAAGTTTCATGTATTGTTCATTATAATACTGTAAAAATAACAAGAAATAAATAAAAAAGAAAATTATTTTATTTAGTTTTCCTATTTTGAGACCAGAAACATTGCAATGTTCCTAATAATAGCAAATTTTCATTGATATTTATTGTTTTTAAATAGATATAAAATTATGGCTACATAGGTATAAAATGAGCGTGCCACAGTTTAAGAATATTGTAAACTTATCACCTAAAGTCTATTTGTAACCTTCATCTCCTTGCCTAGCATTGGACTTCAACTCATAATCAGTTTTTATGGTTTTTCTATGCATTTCAGACGAAATAAATTACTTTTCATCCGCATGTACTTTCCAGGAGATGGAAATCCTATGGCCTTTTATAGATGATAATATGACGTTCTTACGTTTCATTACACCGGCCAAACCAAACCCACTTGTTCTTGTGTAAAATTCTTCCCTGAGTTAAAAAAAAAAATATCGAACCAATTCCCCCCATTCCCCATTCTCCACACTCTTCTCACCAAAATGCTTATAAAATCCAATTTATGTTTCTAAATATACCTATCCTTTGTAAAGTTCTTGAGAGAATTGACTAGACATTTTTTTTTTCGAACTCAGCACAAGAATAAGTGAGTTTGGTTTTCCGACCAAAATTTTTTTTTGTTGGCCTGTGTTATCAATACCTTGCAAAAGTTTATACAAAATCTCCTAAAAAATAACTCAAAACTCACGAAACCTGAGCAGACCAATTAAAATAAAATATTAAAATCAAGAAACGACCCCACATATTACATTTTGCAAGTCTGATAATGCGTTCGTAATTTGTTGGGCGTATGTCTGAAATGTCCCTATTATGTCTTATAATTCCTTTACTGAAAATTCACATTTCACTTTTCTTCATGCATTCATTCTTTCATTAGTACCTTTAGTCCTTATATTTCGCCAATTTTTGTTTCACAAATATTTTCGTTTTGCTTATTTCCTTTCCACAGCAGAATTCAAATTTTCAAAATAAGTTAACTTCTATTCAAAATAATGTGTACTTGAGGGGTAACCATAGGTTTATTAAAAGATGTTAAAAACAATGAAACATAAATTTCAGACGGTTGGACAAGAGTCTTATACAGTCACACAATATTTCTTTTTTTCATAATTTTTGCAATTTCGTAGCACCATAGAAGAAATAATTTTTTTTTCTTTGGAAAATTCTGTCTAATGCAAATAAAGGTTGACCCGATTTATAATAATAATAATTTTTAATTAAAAGCTTTTGTTTCTATCAAAATTGTATAAAACAACAATTTAACTTAATAAAACAATGAAAACGAATGTAAATATCCCGATGTTATTTATCCCTAAATAGAAATATTTTTTTTTGTATATTCAACAGAAAAATATTGAAACTTGAAAGTTAAGCAAACTAGAAAATAATAAATTTAAATCTTGAATGCTTGCACAGACAAAGCCAAAGAGTTAAAGTGAAAGTATCGAGAGAATTTGTTAAACTTTGTATAAAATCGCAACTTTTGAACATATCAAACAACAAAAGTTTCATAAGAAAAAACAACAAAATAGAAGATAAAAAATGTCCCTTAAAGCAAACATAAATTTCTAAAAATTAAATGAAAAAACCCTGAAACATTTTGAGTCACTCTGTATCTTCTGTAGTGATTTGCTAAGACGCCACCCACGCTGCCCTTCCGCATCATCTCGTCTCAACTAAACTCCATTCTCACTCGTCGCTGTTTTTGTGTCATCTACGTATCTGCTAAAATTTGTATCTACTATCCGCGCAACACTTTTCTACTGTCAGCAACGGCACATCATCAAATGTGATATTTTTTCATGTGTTTGTGACATCGCGGTGATTTTGGGCGCGACCTCCCCATAGTTTGTTTTTATTGACATCGCTAAAAGTACACAGATACTTTTTATTTTGTACTCGTAAATGCGTGCGTCTACATCATTGTAGCCACTTAATAAAATACGCAAATATTATTCAACAAATCAATTGTTGTTATTTTGCAAGTTTAAAAACGAACGTTGAAATACATAAATATAAAAGTGAAATTTATCATCATACGCTTGTTCGTCCGTCACGTTGCCACTTTGCTTCCTTGTTGTTGTTAATTTTTACTTCTGAAAAATAATGAAGTCGGACGTCGCCGCTAGCGCTACCACCGCAACTATGAATTACCAAATGTATCCAAGTATATCGGGTGGTAAGCAGGATCCTGTACGTGAAGTTGTTATGAAGTACATCGACTATTTTTATCCCGAGTAAGTATCTTTACATCTAATAAAGACTTATTTTATGTCTATGCTCGAATGTACAAGTTTCGATTTACAAAAAAAAATTCTCAAAAATGAGTACATTCTTACAAGATGTTTTCTCATATTTTAATAACAACTTAAAATTTATCACAATTTGATATGTAAAATCATTTGAAGAGAATTTTCTCACATTTCAGAATAATATTCCTCAGAAATTGAGCGAAGCTTCATATGTAAGTTTTTTTTTAACGAAGACAAGAATACATACTCGAATGTGTGATTCTTAATAGGCTTAGATGAAATTTTTATATTTTTATAATATATTTTGTTACGGGTAAGGGATGCAAATTCCAGAATTTTATTTTCGCTGCACCTCAACGTCAATATGTTTTCTGAGGCATCTAAAAGCAGAATCTCATGATGTGCATAAAGTTTACACCTCGCCAAAAAGTTTTATCTCGCTTCCTATAAATCGTAGAGAAATTTTGTCTGAACAAAAGTTATCACGTACGCTTAAGCGTTTCTCATTATATTCAAGACTTAAAAATAGTTTTTACCCCATTTCATCTCTTATAATGAAACGGCTGGTCAAAACCTTTATTTTTTTATTGAAAATTATATAATCTACAATTTTTACTGAACATTTATTTTTGTCCGACCAATTGGAATCAAGATATCAGACAGAATAAAAATTATAGATAATGAAACTTGCATGAAAAGGTTAATTGCATAATCTCTCATCACTCATTCTTACATATACTATGGGCATTCCTATAGTAAATTGTGTTTTAAAAATTTCAATTCCCAAGGATGGAATTAAAAATAAATCAATTCCAATTTCAATTACATAAAATAATAATTTCCTGGAATAGAATATAGCAGTATAGTGTTATTCATCCTATTCCGAGAGATTGTCTGTCCATTCATAGAAAAATGCCTAGTTAAATTAAACGAAATTTCATAAAAAAGTTAAAATTTGCAAAAAAATAGTGTAATAAATATTATGAAAATATTAAATTGAAAACTCTGCACCCACCCAGCTGTTTTCACTAATTTGAAATATTAAACTGAGTTAACGAAATAAATACTTCAACATTTGCTAAAAGGTACTGCGAATGCTTTTGTTTTTGTATTCTTTTTTACTACGATGATGGAAAATATTAAAATGTAGCATGACTTTCTCAAAGCTCTTCCAATGCCGGATTTATTTTTGAATTAATTACCTATTTTTTCGAAAAGTAACAATAATATTTTTTTTTATAGTTAGAAATTTAATTACAATATTATAATTTTATTTCATTGCAAAGTGCAGATCCTTCGTTTGAATATAGAACAAAATGCGCCCCACGGCTTTGCTAGCAAACTGTTTGTAGTAAGTTTGGGCAATTATTATATGTCGTTCGCTTGTTTAATGTACTTGATTTACTAATTGCAACATTGAAAGATGGCAGAAATAAAATTTTTTAAAGCTACCAACTTCATGGTTAAAAATGACGCAAATCTCAAATCAATCGTTCTTTTTGAGTTATTAAAACAAAATTAAATAAAAACGCCAATGCTAGCTGGATTCGCAATTTCACAATCCCAAATATTGACAACGGCTGTATGTATACGTTAGTTATTGAAAAAAAGCTCACTACAAATCATTCTAATTTATTCTATTATAGTTTTCAACGTCGCACAAAATGGATGAATTGTGTTTTTGACTATTTTAATATTACACGCAAAATCAACCAATCTGTATCACTTTTTCAAAATTTTGGTTGCAATTCAAACATCATGAAATCTATATCACTTTAAAGCTACCTAGAAATTGTATACTTAACTTTTTATTTGAAATGTAAACAACTACAGTAAAATGATTTTGTTTACAGTTGGCTCATTATGAAAATTGATTTTAAGGCGTAAAATAAACTTTCTTCCAAAAATCTTGTCATTAAAATTATATACTATGTATAAATTTAAAAGAATGCAAGGAAACATGATTTTTGAAGTGCTTTTGAAACATTTACCGTTGTTTTCAACTGGCACACAAAAGTCAACGTCATTTGCTGCAACACTTAACACTTTGCTTTCTTTCTTATTATTTTCACTTTTAACACTCTTCTTCTCTCGTTATGTTTACTTTTTCACTCTGAATGTTTGTTCATGGTGTTGTTGTTGTTGTTGTTATTTGTACAACTATGTATGTAAATAAAAATATTAAAAATTTCAGAAGAGAAGCAACTGCATTTTTCATAGTACAGTGGAATCCCGATAAATCGTAATCGCAAGGGACCAGCAATTTTTTACGAATTACAGGGGTTTTCGATTTAACGAGGTTTCGATAAATATTTTTTTTGCTCCATTATTTATGGCTGAAATGATAATTTGCTTTTGCAACACTTATAAAGTCCTATTCGTACGTTTGTTTGCCATTTTCACGCCACACTCTCTTTTTCACACACCTCTGGTAAGGCAACGAACAAACTAACCACGAAAATCACAAAAAATTCCATCAAAAAAAATAAATGATGAAATGATTAGTTGCCTACTATGATTGATATTTTTTTCAAACTGCAGTTCCATAGAATTTAGCTTTGCCTTTCGAATTATAAGAGGTCGTCAAATCCAATAACGAATTATAAGAGGTTAAACCGGCTTTATTCAAAAAAAAAAAAAATACGAATTACCGAGGGGACCAAAATGTATGGAACTATTACGAATTAAAGCGATTTTTTCAAGGGACCAACAGATTGCTACGAATTATTGTGATTTTCGAATTAATGGGGTACAAATTATCGGGATTCCACTGTGTTAAGATCTGTTACTTTATCTACAATTTTTAAATTTCTTAATTTTTTATTTGTTTTATTAAATTTTTTTTAAAAGTGAAATACTACACTTAGAAACTAACTAAAACAATTTCTACAATTATAAGGATTGATCCTTGAATATTAGATTTTTTTTTTGTTTTAGCTGTTAATTGTTGTGTAGGTTTTTCTTTGCTTGCGACAGAGACAACTTTTTTATTTATTGTTTTTGTAGCCGCTATAATTCTTAATTAGGATATCTGCGTAGTAGTTGGCACTTAGGCATCGAGCGATCTCAAGTGCAGCGCTTTTATGTTTTATGCCAAGCTACATCATGGTAATTTTATCTTCAACGTTCAAGTGCTCCTTTTTCGTTGGTTATTTCTATGCTCCTTGTTAGCGTACACACGTACTCGTACCTGCTCCTTGGTGAACGCTATGTTGGTTTTTCATAATAACTGTGCTCCTTTATATATTGCACTTTAGAGTTGCCAACGTCACACAAATTAACAGTTTTGTACTTAGTTATTTGCTTTTCATTAAAAAAAAAAGTATTCTACTTACAGAAATTTGAAAGTCCTGTTTGTGAAGGCTGGTTCTTTGTTGCTGTGATTGTAAAGATGTAACTTAATATGTTCAGATATAAGAAACCAACTTCAACGCTTCAGTATTTTTTGTTTGTCTTTTTATTTTTTGTTTGTCTTTTTTTTTGTGTGTTCATTTAGAAAGATATTTTGTTGACAATAAGAAAAAGATTTTTTTTCGAACAACGTTTAACAACTACATTTTTTTTCTCCTGGTGTCAAGTAATCAACAGTGTGTTGTAAGTTGGTTAAATTTACTTTTACAATTTTTTACATTTCAATGCGTTGAGGGATCAGTGTTTGTAAAAATTTGTGGAGCCAATTCCCCTCACTCCTTATTTACCAAACTATTCTCAACAATTTTTTTTTTTTTTTTGGGTTCAGCGAAGAATTTTACACAAGAATAAGTGGGTTTGGTTTTCTGACCAAACATTTTTTTTTTTTTTTTGTTGACCTGTGTAATGAATGAAGCTTTGCTTTGCAATGAGAAGTTGCATTCATAAAATTGTCTGTATCTTAAGTTTATCGTAGTTTATGGTGAATACCAAATTGAGTGTAAGACTTTCAACACTCTTTATCGCCTATAAGTGTGAATCGATTCCTACAAGTTTGATCATTCGTTTGCAAACATAAAATATTGAATTTAAACACAGCGATACAAATAATTGTGATTTAGAACGTCCAGATTATCCAAGTGAGAAAATCTACGATGTTCCTAAAAATGATTGGCTGTGGACGTATCAGCCGCTCACGATCATTTTTATGAAGTATTGAGGGACTTCTCCCCCAGTTTTTTGCTAAATGGTTTTTAATGAAGAAATACATAATAGATGTTCAGATAGTTCATGCTCAATTGCTTTAAAACTCTGCTGTTTAGAAATATGATAACGAAGAATACACAAATATTTGTGATGAAACTGTAAAAAAAATATTTATATAATATGTATTAACTTGAAACTATTTCACTGAGCTTAGCTTAAATAAAAAAGGCCTGACTATTCAAAAATGTTGGTTTGGCTCATGAATAACAAATGCAGGAAATACTTTGCGAAAGAAAAAAAACAAATCCAAATGAAAATGAAAACTCAGCGCAAGGGGGAATTGCCTGGCATCACAAATAAATAAACAAATTATTTAAAGTTCCATATTTTTTTTTTTCAGTCAGCAGGAAATGAAAAAGCAAAAAGAAAAAGTTATGCACAAATTCTATATGCGAAATTCATAGCATTAAAAAAAAAACAAATATAAGGCGAAGGGACCTATGAAGAAGCATTAAAAATTTGGGTGTTTCTATTTGCGTCGGTGAATATCAGAGTAGTAACCTGCGTAGTAATTATATTTTAAACTTTAACTTTACATATAGTAATAACAGAGCTTAGCTACTACAGCTATTAGTCTTCTTAGCTATTAAGCTTGAATCTTTAAATCAAGTAATTATGAAATTAATTTATGTACACACGTCGGTCGTACAATTTTGAACCGAGAAAAATTTTAATATAAAGAAATTGGCCAAACCCAATGAAGCTTTTTCGTACGAAAGCATGTTCATTTATGCTTAAAATGAGAAAATTAAAGCCATAGTTACAAGATTTCAAAGTCAACATTTTTGAAATTTTCGTAAGATTTGTTTTTATTTCTAACTAGGTATATCCGCGCACACCCCGTTGCACAACCCCGCGCACATTTTACTCAGTCAATTTGGCTCATGTACCAAATTTCACATAGCTTCCATAGGTGCCAAAATATAACGTTTAAAGTGTTTTTGTTGTTTAACAGTTGCCACGCCTCGTTTTTTATTCCGTCTATGTTTCGTGAAGTACTTGGACAATAAATACCCTAGCAACAAATTTCAAAGCTCCTGCTACCATATTTTTATCAAAATAAAATTAAGCCCATGTTTTAAAATCGGTTCAGTAGTTCTTAGGGTTACTCCCTACATAAAAACGAACAAACTTTTCCTCTTTGTAAATAATAGTTAATAATATTTAAAAAAAACATTTAATGAAAACTTTAAATAAGAGATACAGATTTGCCTCTAATTTTGTTAAAAATAATTTTTGTTGTTGTTGGCTGTGTTTAACACTTTTGTCCGTGACCCAATTGCTATTTCGACGTTATTAATTTAACGCGTGTGCGTTTTTGCGAGTGTATTAAAATTTTGTGATTTTTTTTATCTTGCGTCTAATTTGAATAAAAAAAAAAAAACAAAAACATTATGTACAATGGTTGTTAATCTTGAATCAAAATTTTCATTCTCAAATGTAAAGCCAAAATATATACGTTTACATATAGTATATGTTCTGAGAGCTTATTGCTTTTGGAGACTAACAATGATATTTTTCTCTAATATGCTTAAAAGCTATAAAAAGAGCATTTACCATTTTTCCACAGCGGCTGGGCGACTCAATTGAAAAATTTTTTTTTTTTCTATGAATTTTTTTATTTTAATTTGAATGAAAGTCAGTTCCGATTTAAGCGTTTCAACTGGCATAAATGATTTTGAAAAATAGCTTATAACTACAAATAAACGCTCTGTAGACATATATAAATACTAGCTGTCCCGGCAGACGTTGTTCTGCCCTTTTCGATGTGTGGCGCGATGCTGTATGAACGCATGCGAGGATTGTAAAAGCGAAACAGCCCATTTTCCCAGTGAAACTAACTTTAGTCCCTATTCTTTTACAAATATATAGCAGGCCTGGCAGACGTTATGTGGGGTGATAATTTTTTCCTTTGAAACCTACTTTTGCCCATACCTTTTATATACATGTTTATGTACCAAGTCGCATTCATCTACGTCCAGTAGTTGGTGATATATGATGAGTTTGATTTTGAAGGGCGCGTCATCGCCCATTTTTTAAACCCAACTTTGTGAAAACCTTCCAAAGGCCACAATTATGAAATCTTCGTGTAAATTCTATTTAAGAAGATATTTTGTATAAGGTCACCCAAAGTATGCACCCTAAATAAAATGTGTACGGCCTCTTAATATAAAAACCATGTGGTGTAAGTTCCATGAGAATTGAACAAGCGATCTTCGAGAAAATACTATTTTAAAAATGTTTTTGTATTAAGGCCAACCTAAATATGCACCCTCAATTAAAGTCTTATAGACACGTGCTGTAAGTTCCATGTGGTGTAAATTCGGTGTGAGTCCATTTAACGGACTTAGTGAAAATTCTATTTTAAAAATATTTTTGTTTGTGGGCCACCCTAAATATGCACCCTTAATAAAAGTCTTATATTCTATGACACCCGCGTGATCGATACTAACATACTGTAAAATGTTCATCAAAATCGGCCGGATAGTTTCCGCGTCCATAAAAACAAACAGATAGACGGACAGGCAAAAACTAAATTTTATAAAAACAACAAATTGCAGTTTAACTGTAAAAAGCAATTAACATCGTACTCTCTCATCAAAAGTAAAAAAAAAATAATTCAAGGAGAGTTGTTCTTTGAACTTCGAAGCCAAATACAAGCGGTACAAAAGAAAAAAAAAATAACAACACAGAATTCAAGAAGCAGCATAAGCAGTGGTGCACTATCGCAAGAAATCGCTCCCATGATACATGGAAAAAAAAATTCTGTAAAAATTCATTGGATTTCTGACAATAAATTACAGTTTTTCCCTGTAATGCCCAGATAGTAAGCGAAAAACTGTAATAATTGATTGAGATTGTCAATGAAAAATTTTAATGTTCACACTGTAAAATTCAGCATTTACTCCGAAAAAATTTTAAAAACGAAAATTCTACTTTTTTTTCATATTTTATTTTATTTTTGTCTTATTTTATGTTTCATTATACTTCCAAGCCATACTTCTTAACATAGCATGAAACGGAGAACCAGCCTGACAACATTCATATAATTATTTTCTTGTAACCATATATCTACATTTTATTTAGTATTTGTACAACGCAGGTGACAAAAAAGTAATATCGAATCATAAGATAAATAATTTATTATGTGATATTTATTGAAGTTTTTACAGTTTACCCTGTAATTTTTATTTGTCGATCATATGAAATTTTCAATAATTATTTAGTACTTTTTGCTAACTAAATTTTTCCCTGACCACATTGTATATTTTCCATTCTGAAACTGTAATATTAAAGTCTTAGACTGTAATGATTGCAGTTTGCGCATCAATTCGTACTGAGTATTCCATGAAATTAGAAATTACAGGGCTATACGACGATTTTTCCTGATTATTTTCCTTTTTTTTGAATATCTCACGCTATTTTTTACAAAACCTTTTTTTCCGTGTAAGCATGTGTTCATGATTTGTTTATCAATTCTGTATACGTGCACGATTTTTTACGCTCTTTAAACGCCTACTCGTTCTCATTTTTATGCTCTTTGAGCGCCTGCTCGTTCTCTGGGCAGCACCGAGCATAAGCAACGAAAAATTAAACGAAAATTTTTGTGTGAGGTTTTGCAAAAACTTAATCCTAAAAAAAAGGATATTTAACTTAAAAGAATAATAAAAAATAAATTAATATGCAATAACATTTTCGAGTACAATTATGTTGATTTAAAAAGAAATTATTGAAATCGGTTCTGTATATTTTGCGCCAAAGCGTTACAAACCGTTTCCATGTAAGCAATTTTATATAAATAGTATAAAAAAGGAATTTTCATATGAACTTTTTGTAGAGGAAATCAGTGCAATAATTCTATTCTGTATATTTTTTTTGGAAGTTGTAGTACTTAGTACTAGAGGTATTGCTTTGCGTATTTGAATTTTAAACGCGCCTGCGCTGCGGCTAATATAAACCATGTGATTTTTAATCACTTGTAACAAACCGGCACACCTCGCACATGCACCAATTAACTAAAAACAAGTTTCCCCACTTTTTCCGCTCGAAATATTTTACCCACCCGCTCAGTTAAATATGACAAAACCATCTATTAACATTTGAAACCTGCATTTGACAGTGCGAATTTTTTCAAGTTTTTAATCTGACATCATCGCTTAGCTTACAGCACGATTTCATCTCACTTTATATTTTGGTGAAAAAACAAAAAGCTTAATAAATTTGGCGCAACATTTAAATTTGCACTTCATAATCTTTTGTTTTGATTTGCACACTTTAAAGATAAACACGATTTGTGCTAAAGAAAATAGTTGTGACGTCAGATGTTGTTTTTGCTCGTAATTCATAGTAATGAAATAAAAATCTTTTATTTTTCATTTTGCATACACAAAAGATGATTAAGCAAAGCAGCACTGTCTTATCTGTAAGTTTAAGACATTTTTTTTTGTAAGAAAAATAATGAAAAAAAAAAAAAAAAGAATTAAGTTTTTGCTGTTGTTGTCGAGACCCTCAAAAATCACAATAATAAAAATAGGAAATTAAAATGATATTATGAAGGTTAGCGTGAATAAAAATGCTTTGAACTCTTATCAGTGCTTTCATTTAACTCATGTGTGTGTATATAAGGGTGGAGTGAAAAAAAAAAAAAAAAAACTTCGCGAGCCCCCAAGGAACTAATATCGGATGGTGTCAGTAGCTAGTGGATAAAATGTTTTTTGGACTTGTTCAAATTTGGAAAAAAATTTTGTCACATGGCCAACTTAACGAAATCCAAAAAAAGTTGGCTTTTTACGTTTACTACTAGCTGTCCCGGCAGACGTTTGTTCTGCCCTTTCCGGTAGGTGACGCGAAGCTGTATGCTATGGAATGTAAAAGCGAATCAGCCCATCGTTAAAGTGAAATCAACTTCTGTCCCTACTTTTTTACATATAGTATAGTATAGTAGACTTGGCAGACATTTTTCTGGCCTTACTGCTAGGTGGAGCGATGAGTTTAATTTACTATAGTTTTTGTGTTTTATATATTACCAAGTCTCAATCATCTGCATCAAATAATTGCTGATATATATAAAATGTTTTATTCGCATACGGGAGGTGTGGCACCACCCATTTTCTCATTGAAACTTCTTTTGCCCCGTGCATTTTATATATGTATCTAGCTTCATTCATCTGCATCACAAATTATGGTATCTTTTTATATGGAAGGCATGGTACTGCACGGTCTTAGCTTTACCTCTTAATATGAAAGATACATGGTGAAAGTTCCATGTGAATCCATGCAGTGATCTTTGTGAAAATCCTATTTTAAAAATATTGCTGTTGAAGGCCACCCTAAATAAAAGCTTTGTAGGCTTAACTATGCCTCTTAATATAAAAGCTACGTGGTGTGAATTCGCTGTGTATCGATTAACCGGTCTTCGCGAAAATGATTTTTTTAAAAAAAGTTATGTTTGGAGCCACCCTAAATAAAAAATTTATAAATCAAATCATGTCTCTTAATATAAGAGACACGTGGTGTAAATTTCATGTGAATCGATGAAGTAGCCTTTGGGAAAATGCTATTTTAAAAATATTTTTAAATGAGGGCCACCCTAAATAAAAAATTTTTAAGCTTAAATATGCCTCTTTGTATAAAAGCTACTTGGTGTAAATTCGGTGTGAATCGATTAACCGGTCTTCGTGAAAATGCTTTTTTTAAAAATATTTTTCCATGAGGGCCACCCTAAGCATACACCCTAAATAAAAGTTTTATGAACCAAACAGTGTCTCTTAATATAAAAGCTACGTGGCGTAAATTCCATGTGAATCGATGAAGTGGTATTTGTGAAAATGCTATTATAAAAAAAATGTGTATGAGAGCCACCCTAAATATGCACCTTAAACTATCCTATCTCTCAAGTTGGATCGAACTGCACATGGTGTGCGAATTTTATTATAATCGGTTAAGTGGTTTAGGAGTCCATTGAGGACAAACATTGTGACACGAGATTTATATATATTAAGATTGTTTCCAGCGAAAAAAAAAAAAAAATTTCACTCCATCCTAATGCATTTTTTGCATAACATACATTCGCGATTATCAGTGCTTTCGCTGTGAGTTCCTTTGTTTTGTTTAGCAAAAAGCATTTTATTCATTTTATAATCAAAATAATAAGGTTTCTACATGACTTTTAAAAGGTTAAATCTTGACAGCTTTATCAGTAGACAACTAAGTGGAACTGCTCTAAATCCAGTTAGGACCAAAAAGTTTTTTTTTAAATTTTTATATTAATTTTTATCTAAAAATAATAACTTTATAGTATTTATTTAATCATCTCTAACATTTCATTTGTCTTATAATAATATTCAAAAAAAAAGTGCATTAATACAAAATGATTGCTTAAAAAAAACAGGAAATTTTTTTTACATTTCTCTAATTTGCATAAAATCGTAATTAATCTTTGTATTTATTGTTGTTTGATATATTGCTTATTAGTTTACAAAAGAATTCCCCTTTGTTTCAATGCAATATGAAATCAAGTTTTCACTCCCTCATTTTGCTGTGGACTTTAATTACTTTGTCATGATATTGCAATAATTTATGAATATGGTGATATTTTATTGCAAAATTTACCTTTTAACTTTATTGTTTTATTATTGATTAATTAAAAAAAAAAATGATTGTTGAAAAAATTAATGAATTGTGTCAAACGAAAAAAAAATAACTGGATTTGCTTTATTGTTAAATTTTTCTGAATATTTTAGTTGTTTGTTGTATTGACAGTTTTTAATATTAATAATAATTAAATGATAATTGAACTTTGATTGAGGATATACTCGAAATGGAGTAAATTTTCGAATTTTAAGCGATCCCGAAGTATTCTACATAGAACATTAGGTTATTTTGAGCATGTCTAATGTATGTACATATATCAGAGCGGCTTAAAATAAAAAATTTTTGATTTTTTCACGATGTGTCAGCGGATTACAGTAGCCTTATATGTCTTGACAAAGCCCATTACTAGGGTTAAGGCTAATATTGAAAACTGGATTAGCGCCCTCTGTTTTAAGTAGATAACCCATTTTCCAAAATATTGATTTAACAAATGGTGCAAGTTACCATGTTACACCATTTTTAATGTATTCTTATTTGCTTATCTAAATTGCTAAATATGGTTTTTAAGTTTTGATCAATCTTCTTGTTGAATATCTGCGTCACAAATTACTAAAAATTTGACTCCATATAAACCTTATCCAAAAAATTTTTAATTTTAATTCGAAATCAACTGAAACGATTTAACTTGATGATTTTAAGCGGAAGTGTATAATGCAAGAAATTAAAATAATATGTTTTTTTTTATTACCAATAAAAGCCTTAAATGATAAAATTAAATAGGCGATCACATAGCATATGGAAAAATTTCAATGATTCGCCAATGGAAAAAATGTCTGATATGTCTACTGTAAAAAAAATTTTTTATAACAAATTGCGAGTCTTCTCATTGACGTTATGGTCATTAAAAAATGTTAAATTTACAACTGCAATAATTAAGTGAATATAAACATAAAGCCACCCTTCGAAAAGTTTCTTAACCCTTGGCTACTCAGAAACAACAGAAAAAGGCGGATTTTAAAGGGGACAGCAATACCAGCGGCGGGAGCAAAAGTTATTGACTTGAAAAATTATCACAAAATTTCTCATTAATTCTTGCATTTTTTTATGTTAATTTCATTCTTATTTTTTTTTTTTCGCTGATGTTTTATTAATGTTACTTTAGCAGTGACTCAATTTTGTTGTTTTTAAATAATTTGTTTGTCAACAAAATTGTCGCTTGTTACTTTGCTTTGACGAACGGTTGTTGACACCAGAAAAAAAAGAAGCAAACAAACTTTAAAATGAATTGGACTCTCTCTCATTGTCATTGTTGTAAAAATGCAATGCAAAGAATGTGTTTATTGAGCAATATAAAAAAAAAATAAACTTTGTTGATTTCCTGGATTTTATATTAGAGGCCAGGTACTTTCCTCGGATACTTTCAGCTTACTTAATCCAGGAATTCATTTTTGACTATTCCAAACCACGATAACGTGCGACACATAATGCTCCTGGGCGGCGACCATGTCACCCGAAAACAAACGACGTTAGGTCTAAAAAAAATCCCGCAGGGATCTCGCTTGGTCCTCAATGTGTTGAGGTAGAATTATTTCACAAACCATTATGACTTTCAGTGTGTGCTATTTTTTTTTTTTTAAGAAACAAAACAGTTAACTAATTTTCCTTCTAATTCTAGTTTTCTTGTAAGAAATATACCATACTGCTATTTTTTAAGTCAACATATTTGTTTTAATGCAAAATCATAAGTATATTGAGTATTATTTTCAAACTTAAAATAAAAAATTGAATTCTAAATATGCGAAAAACGCCTTCGGATACATGTTGCTCGTATTTTCAACCACACGAAAAATGTTGACGTAACGGTGTGCCGCCTCCCATACAACATAATTAGCCAATCTTGGGACCTAATGCACTTTTTTTTTCTACGTTTAAGTAAGTCAGTTTTTTTTAATCAAATTTCAATGAAATCGGACACAAACTATGTTCGTGTCGTTTGCGGGCTTGAGCTAGGAAGCTGAAATTTTTTGAGAACTATTTTTTAAACCTTATGCTACAAAATATACAAATTTTTCAATGTAATCACCCAAATGTATGTGCAGGTACAACAAGCTACAAATATTTTATTTGTAAGTCTCCAAGTTTTCGAGTTAAAAAATAAAAATACAAAACTACTCGGTGATAAACTAGACTAGACTGAAATTTTTTGTCTGTCATCCTTAATCCTTAAAATATCGGGAGAAGCTCGTTATAATTATGAAAACGTACCTATGATGAACAATTTTTAACTTTAACTTTTAACTAACCATTGATAATATTGTGTCAAAATTTGCGATTTTGCTGAACCATTACGCTGGGTGTCCTGCCACTCCGTATCCACTCGGTTTTAGTTCAAAACTCGCAGTAGAAGGTGACCCAGCGTCGATTGAAACAATAAGGTAAATCAAGTTTCATAGTTTTAAAACCTTTAAACTCGACGTACTCAAAATCGAACTCCGATCTGTAAAGCTCATGCTTTCTTATTTTTTGTTAAACAAGCTCTTGTTTTGTTGGACAACTGTGTCCTTTATAGCAATATGGGTAAACTTAAATTCTTACCACTCGTAACTTAAGGTCCGTTTATTCAGAAATTTAATCAATAACGAAAGTTCCTTATCTTGAGTCCTGTATTTCCTCACGGAGCATAAGACCTCCGCAATACTCTTCCAACATGCACGATTAGTAACAAGTGCATCAAATATCAAATATTTTTTGCGAAATTGCCACTGTTTTTGCGGTAGAATAATTCAAAATAAATTTAAGAATAAGAATTACTGAGATATGTCAACGGGGTAAGTAGCATCAACTCTGGACTCACTTGAAAACAAGTTTTAGCACATACATAGCCTTAGTACATACTATTCGAGCAATTGTAAAACTGATTAAATTTTATCGTCCAAACCCAAAGAACAATCTCATAAGCTAATAATAATGTGCATATGTATGTCTGTATATATATATATATTGCAAAACAAACAAATAATTGAAAAACGTGCCAGAATTTTTAATCAAATGCTTTTTTTTTCATCAAGTTAACATAACACACATTTTACTACTACGCAGTTGAATTAATTAAGCAACAAAAAATACAACGATGAATTGCCAAAATAAACTCCGAATTTCTTAATTTTTGCTATCTTTTATCAAATGTTTGCTAGTTCCAAGCACGCCCATTTCTTATTTTTTTCTTTTGATTCTATGTCAATTCTTGTTGATCAACAACCAAAATTTTTTACCAAAAAAAAAAAAAGAAAAAAATACTCAAACGAGTTTGCGTAAAAAAGATTAATTTATCAGTTTATACATTTTTATTTAAATTGATGACGTTCATTTGCCAAAATAGCATAAATTTGACGGACGACCATGCAAATTAATTTCTTGATTGTTTCGCGTCCCTTTATGGAATTGTTGAGCAAAATAGTTTTTGTAAGTCCGAAGTATATTTTTCAAGCCAATAAAATAAATTAAACAAATTTGTATTTCATTGATTTGCTTTTGAACCTTAGTTGTTATTGTTTTAATTTTTTTTTGCAAATTGTAATTGAAAATATCAGCGTATTTCAACGGGAAACGGGAATGATATGTATATCAAAGGAAATGTTATTAAGCCGGTTGCTTGTGCAGCCGCTTTTGCGTCTAGGCAAATGCTTTGTGTTTCGAATTCAACTAAATACGAGCATAATTCAGGTACCTAATAAAGCCCAAACAAAGCACTTAAGAATGTGCGAAAATCTTTATTGGCGGGTAGGAAAAAAAAATTCTACTTATATGTATATATTGAGAAGTTTTTTCAAAATTATTCAACTTCATGACCAGAGGCTCCCCAAGAGAGTGCCTTGACCTTTTTAAAACCAATATTCGTTGGGCGTTAAAGGTCGAAAAATATTATGATACGCAACTATGGTGATGATATTTGAACAGTTCACGAATGCACTTAATTTAGATTCAGAATGTACTTCTTGGAGGTCGAGCTTACTTCTTTGATGTTTGAATATCTCTACTGGCGGATATGAAAGAATATCTAAACTTCAGAAGTTTGCTAGAAAAGTATGGTACAAAACTTTTTCAATCATTTTTCAACTTCTCAATATTTTTCGATGCCTTAACATACTTCGACTTTTTCGAAATTTTTTAAACATAATGAAACATAATTTAGTTCACACATTACATCGTTTTCATTTGAATCTGAAAAGATATAGGAAAATGTTTGTTGCCAGTTTTCAAGCACAAAGGCCTGCATATCTGAAGATTTTCACTAAATAGTTCTCAAAATGTACAATATTTTGATGGATTTCAACATTAACAGGAAAAAAAAAAAACATAAAACCACAAGCCTACTCGTTAAAACTCAGTTCAGGCTATAAAGTTAAGTCCGCCAAACTATCGTAATAAATTTCAAATAAACTTCACTTTTGGCGCCAAGTGTTTGCCGATCAACTGAGATTTTATGAGCCAACATTAAAACTGTGCTAAGCCATTTAGTTGCGTTAGCAAAAAACAAACAAAACTACAACTGCAGTGCGCATGCGCAACTTATACTAAATGCCACTGATGTTGTTGTCTCTTTCTTAGGTCTCATTTAAACACGTTTTTATTCTACTCACCTAAAAACGTGTTTTGCACAAAAAAAACTACCAATTTGTGTCAAGTTTTAATGGCTTTCAATCAATTTCAATTGTTGCTTGAGATATTTGTAGTCCTTGAATTAAGTTTGTTAATGCTGTAAATGCTTAAAAAAGTCACTCTATGGGTACTTAATTTAGTAGCATTATGATTCGTTTTATAAATTTTTTTTTATTTTTGCCTACTGGACTAAAATTTTTGTATCAAAATTGCATTTAGTGCGAATTTGTGCCACCGTAAATGGCTTTAATTGAAATGTTTATTCAGCAGTTCAAGGTTTCACATTCGCTTTTGAAGTATTAAATTCTGAATATTTAAGAATATGCGAGCGAGTTATCAGATTGTATGAAGGAAAATGTGACTGTATTAAATCAATAAAATTCTTTTGATACAATGTTATCAATATGAAAAATGCAATCGCAAATTTTAATAGATTGAGTTCATATGTTGTATGTTCATATGCATAGAAAAAATTCAATATTAGTTTTGCTTGTGTTTTATCTCCTTACGGATCATAGGACCTTCACAAAACTCTTAAAATGTTTATGATCCAATAGCGAATGATTTCAATTCTCTACAACGTTTCACCGATTCACGTATTTTCTGTGCGACCACATGAAGGTATCCCTAAAAATCAGCTTTTCTTTAACTTTGTTCAAGTCAAAATTTGATAGTTTCAAACAATGTATTGTTATTTTCGAATCTTTTAAATGGAACTTTACAATTTTAGGTACAGCACATATTTATTGTATTACTAGTGTTGCCCATTGTCCCGTTGTTTTTTCTCTTCAAACGTAAAAAAAAAAACCAATTGAAAGAGATTTTGTTCTCAAATGATAAGAAAAATGCAACAACAATAATAACACTGAATTTAAGACAAATGGACAATTTTTTTGTGAAGATAAAATAATATTTAACTTTAAAAAACAAATAAAGTGTACAATAACCTTCTCTATCACAAATATGTTGTTTTAAAAAATAAATTATTAAAATCGGTTGAGTATATTTTGCGCCAAAACGTTACAAACCATTTGCATAAAAGCAATTTTACCTACGAATTTGACTCGTGGATTGACCTCGGAAACACGGAAACGATCAATTTGAAAAATTTATTTTTCTGAATTTTTCCTTTGCCGTTCATGGTTTTTCATTATTTTTTGATATGAATGATACGTTTTTGTTTCTCGTCTAGATATGGTAAAACCAGATATGGTATATATTAAGGATACATTAGAAATGATAAAAAAACTTGATAAAAATAAATTTGAATTTGAAATCTTTCTGATCTTAAAAAAAAAAATAGCTGAGTCTTGCTCGCAAAAAAGTAAATGTAGAATAAAGAACTTCAAGCAAACGAACTTTTTATTGAAATTTTCTCCGGAACACCATCAATATTTAATTATTATATTGAAAAAATTTAATGTTTGTCCTCAAATACATATATGTATTTTAAGATAATATCGCAATAAATTACTTCTAAGCAGAGCATAGTATCTAATAAGACCAAGTACGAAGTACCATTGTCCCAAATATCGGAATTTAAGAAACTCATTGGTACTCAAGTACCTGCTGATTATCTCTTATCGTATGTAGCATACATACATAGTATATCATTCCTGCTTGGGCAGTTAAACTGGGTCCAACAAAGTGCTAGTTAAGAAACTCATGTGCCTCTTCTCGTAAGGGATTACTGACTCTAAAAAAACGTGTTCTTTTTACAAAAAATTATCTCAACTACAAGTTAGAAACAGATGATATTTTAAAGAAGTTTGCCGTTTCCGAAATACATATGCGAAAAGACTCCCTTTTGGGACCTTTGACATTGTGTCGATCAGGAACTCTCAAATTATTGAGGTTGACTTAATATCCAGGTTAAACATAAATAAAAATAATAATAAATGTCATGTTCTAGAATTCTTCGGGAACACTTGAAATTTGAAAAATTTTATTCACGTTCGAGTATATCCTCATTTGAAAAAAATAAAAATTAAAAATACTCCTAGGGTTGCTACCAGAGGTGCAAAATTTTAATTTTTTGGAATTTGAGTAAAAAAGTTAAGAAAATTAGATTTTTTCTTATATAAAATCTTTTTTTTTTTTCGATTTTCCTTATGTACACAGAAGAAATTATCGAAATATCGAAAAAGGATATACATACTCGAATATGAATAAATTTTGAAATTTCGAGTGTTCTGGAACATGACATTTATTTGAACATGTCTAATCAAGGTGTGTGGGGATAAAAATTTTTTTTTTTTTTAAGCGCAATATTTGTTTTCCTGGGCTAACGGCCTTCGACGAAACCCTACAAATATTTTTGCACATACATACAATTAGTTAATATTTTGCGATTTTTTGTTTTTGCTGTTATTACGATTGTTGCTATCTATGGCTTGCATAACTTAAAATTCACTTGCAATATTAATTCAAACAATCAAATTATAAAAACCATAATTTTTTTCTCCTCATTATCTTTTTCACCGATATTTATGTTTTCCTTCCCAATGGCTTTGTTGCCTTACAAGTCGAATCACCAATTAAAAGCGGCACAAAGACGGTACAAATAATTGAGGAAATCTATATTTTTTTTCATTAACTGAAGAAAACTTGATTGACTTAATAAACCAGAAAAAATGCGAAACTTTGAAACCTGGGCTATCGTTATTAATACTTTTTTTTTCGCTATGTAAACCTACTTGCCTGAGTGACTTACTTTTGCTTGAATAGTAAGGAGAGCGGTTGAGTAATGCATGAAAAAATAAATCATAAAATTGTTATGTTGCCACAGTCGTTCGCTAACAGCAATTATGTTGTAGTGGATAATTAATGAAATATTTTTCATAACACTATTTAATGCTGACAGGCATATTTCTTTTGAAAAAGATAATAATTTTTAATTTAACAGAAGTTTTTTTTACCACTTTGTGGTCAAAACGTACTTCATATAACGATAGGCATTTTCTGAAAATGTATTCATTTTTGTGCCAGGATAAAATATGTATAATTCACTTTTTCGAATTGCTTTAACAGAAATTGTTGTTTTACGAATTTTTTCTTTACTTGAATTTTTTATGTTGATACATTTTTTTCATAACTTTAAATGCTCTGACATTATTGTTAAATTTAGCGCAAAATTGCTCAAAATATTTTTTATTTTTTTTTTTTTTGTTGCTGAATTGTAAATCATCACAATTCTATTCAAATCAAAATGTTATTTTTTTTTTAAATAAATCATCGTCATGTTATGTTGAACATATTTATATGTAATTAACTAATATTGGCCGGAAATTAAACGCGTGGTTGACCTTAATTTTGGCTGTTGTTTGTTTTATCAGTCGCGTTGGCAGCTCTGAATCCACTGGCTCAGGGTCAACAACAATTGAACTTGATCAAAAGATTTGACATGCTTAAAAAATACAGTATTTGTTTATGGAGAAAAAAATATTTTTTTGCAATTTAATAGAAATAATGTTTTCTTTATTTTTTTCAGTGCATCTGGAACCAGCGCGGTTGCGATCGACAACAAGATCGAGCAAGCTATGGTAAGTTTCATAGTTTTAATTAAATTGAGATAAAATCGAATCAATTGGAAGCTCACTAATTTTTAAAAATGTTGAATAATTTTTTTTGCTCCTATTTTTTTTAAACTACGCCTTGTTTTATCTATTAACTGAAAGATGTTGGTCTCTGCTTTTTTTATTGCTTAAAGATCAGTAGATTATGCAAACCGATAACATTAAATGTCATTGAAAATAATTCAAGACTTCAAGCTACGTCTCTTATCAGCAAGTAAGCAATAAAATTCTGACATTTCAACATTGAATCTTACTGTCTGCCACTGCCTTTGCAATGAGTTCGCTTTCTGACTGCAACAACAATCATTCTTTTGTATCGAATATTATTTGAAACGGTCATCAACTATACTTGGGAAGTGGGCGACCAAAACGAAACGTTTCCATTATACAACTTTTGTTTTTGATGTTTCCCACTGCATTGCTCATGATAATATGATCAAACCCCAAAAAAACAGTAACATTTACCCTTAAAAATCGGCTGTTCCCCTAGAAAGACATCAAAACGAAACACTTCCACAGTAGTTCTATTAAAACTAAATTTTTCCATCAAAACAGCACATTAAAATGGATTCTTTTCATATTTTCGTTTTGTCATTCCGTTTGTAACGAATAGAAGGAGGCTTGACAGGTATGGATAAGTATGTATATGTTTCCGGCCAAACTAGTTTTTAGGCCAAACTAGTTAGCTTAAGCTTAAAGATGTGCAATGACATTTTAATGCAAAAGCACTGTGGTTAGTGAACACTACGACAGTAGCAAAGTAAGAAAACAAAATTTGTCAATTTCATTAAATACTTTGGCAAGTTCTAAGTAAGGGTAATTGGGCGGCCTTCGGCCGCGGCTCAGGATTTACGTCCACCAATATGTCCAATTTCGGCTTCGCAGTCTATAATATGTGCAACACTGACTTCGATATTTACAGTGATTTTGCATTAAAATTAGATTGCATACTTTTAGGCCTTCAAATTAACTAGTTTGGCCTAGGATAAACTAGTTTGTCCTAAAAACTAGTTTAGTCGGTGACATATACATATATACATATGCACTATGTATGTAAGTTAGGGTGTAGAAACGTGGCGTCTATTAGATTAATAGATTAAACTTTCAGAATAGAGTTAGAACAGTTATTTTTGGACCATTATTCATTCGAAGATTGTTTTTCTATGAACAATCGTTCAAAATGATTGGGCATTAAGGTACTTTTTAGCATAAGGCGATTATAAGTACAACCGAAAACGATGACAATGAGAATGACAATTACAGTGACATTGACATTGACAATGACAATGACATTGACATTGACAATGGCAACGACAGTAAAAAAGTGAATTTTACTTTAATTTTTCCATTTTACCAAAATAAATTAAACTCACTTCCTGGCAAATGTTGTCATTGAACGATATTTTGTATGAGATAAATTATGAATTAAGGATTTAATTATTCAGAAGTCACGACCTTTCCATTTTTCGCTCAACAATTTGGACACGGCACTAACAGCCGTTAATACACAAATAGTTATATAATTGTATTTCAAGTGATATTTTATGAAGGTCGGGCCTTTGGCTCTTGTGATGGCTTAAAATAAGTATTTATTTGAAAAGATGTCGTCAAGGTATGCTAATAGTTGTTCAATCATATTTCAATGCATTCTCAAACGTTTGATTTTTGTGTTCGCCCTATTGTAATTATTGAACTTAAAATGTTTCTATGTACCTGATTAAGACTCTGCGTTGTGTTTGCAAAAAGAATTGTTGATGCAACAGCACCGTTTGTACATCCGGCCAGTCATCTTGTCTCAAGTGAATCAAAGACTTTTAGCGTATGGTTCAGTTCGTCGACCAAAACAACAAAAACAGTGCTGCGCGAACTATGTTGGCATTTTTGCTCAAACTGTCTTTTGTGCATGTCGTCTGCAGTCTCCCACTGTCTGCAGCACAATTTTGGTCAATGCGGTCGACCACTATTATTTTGTTATGATGCGCAAGTATGTAGGATCTGCTGTTAAAGAAACTTTCATTAGATTTTCTTAGTTTTGTCTTTGTTGCCTTTTGAAAGACCGACGTTGTTTTGCAGTGCTGATGAACGATGGCAAAATTAAATTTTTGAAAGTTGTTTATGATGGCGTGTCTACGACGTCAGATCGTTCAGAATCAGATTAAATTGTAGTAAGCGGCACTACATCCGCTTTATTAGCTTTCATTGCATTCCAAAATCAGTTTTCTTTTTTTTTTTTGTTTCCTTAACTGAAATGTGAAAGCGTTATCTATGATCTATGTACATGCAATAATACTCATATGGACTTTTCTTTTTTTTTTTTACTGTGACTATTCCTATATATTGTTTATTTGAAATTTTAATATCTGTATTTACTTAGCTTATCAGTCAATTAGAGTCTTATCAGCCATTTTTCTATTTTATTTACCAAAAATTATCTTATCAGCCAGCAATTGCTTTTTATTCAAAGCTTTCGCAATCGAATGTTTGAACATTATAATTCCAAAGTTGTACACAATTTAATGTTATTTCAAATTTTTATTGTCACGTCTATAAATGGTAATGATTTCAAATGACATTTTAACTTTACCAACTCGTACAACAGAATTTGTGTGTGGGTTGTTTTGAATGCATAGGGCTGTTTAGTCAATTGCAATTTGAGGTATTCTAAGGGGAATATTATAGACATCGTGGCTTTTCTACTTACGTAAAAGCTACCAATATCAATCAAAAAAGCTGTCAACGTCAAGATATTGTGTCCAATATATTACATATGTATATGTGAAAATATCAATCAAAAAAAAAATATATATAATTTGAAAAAAATCTCAGAAATAACATTTCCTTGAATCAATAAAAACTGCATCAAATGCATATCATTAAAAATTTCTCAAATTTTTTGTTGCAATTTGTTGAATTAGTTTTTTTTTTTCAGTGTGAGAATCACCTTTTTACTATTCTTTTGTCATGTAATATATACACTAGGGTGTTTTTTTTTTTTCAAACTTTAGCACAGGGACTTTGTTTATTTTTTCCTATATTACAGCTTGAGGAATAAAAATAATTGTCCCAACATTTGAGCTTCCTAGCTCAAACCTGAAAACTGCGCGGACAGAGTTTATGTCCAATTCCGTTGAAATTAAACGAAAAAACCGACTTACTAAAGCGTAGAAAAAGTCTGCCTAAGGTGCCAATATATAGCGTTTTGGGTTTTTTAGTTGAATGGGGTTCGCCACCCACTGTTGTACAGCCACGCCCACAATTTTCGTGTGACGAAAAATGAGGAAAAAATACACCCAAAGGAGGTATTTTTTTTTTTTTTAAATTTGCGGTAATTAATGCCTATATAATAGAATCGGGTTTGAAGAAAATTCTCCCAAAATTTCAGCTTCCTAGATCAAACCTGCGAACGGCGCAATTTTTTTGTTTCCTCGTACAATTCGTATGAAAAACAAAAAAGCAAAACAACGAAAAACAGATTTTTTTTTGTGAAAATGATATTTAAAAATATATTTGTATGAGGGTCACCCTAATCTGTGTCTCTTGATATAAAACCTATGTTGTATAAGTTCGATGAGAATCGATTTACCTGTCTTTTAGAAAATGCTATTTTTTTAAATATTTTTGTTTGAGTGGGTCCTAAATAAAAGTTTTATAGCCTATGACACTCGCCTGATAAATAGTAACATACTGTAAAAATTTCATCACGATCGCGGTTTCCGCGTCCATAAAGGACAGACAGACAGGCAAAAAATTAATTTTATATAATAGAAAATATATCAGCAATTCTAAATCCCGTCGAGGAAAAATCTATACTAATTGTAAGTGACAGTACGACTTAAAAAAAATAGTGATTCGTTTTGCGTTTCATTTTACACACCTAATTTCAAATCATACCCCAGCTAAAGAAGTTTCACTTCAAATATTAACATAATCGGAAGGTGCCACGCCTACATATCCGATTTCGCCACCCAGTTTCTATGGTGTTTTTTGTTCATAACCGTATCTTTTGTAGTACCCGAGATACGAAGCTCTGAAATTTGAATATTTCTTACTTTTTCTTCTTACAAATCATATTGTGTATATATTTAGAATGTTGTTTGTTCCATATTTAAGTTACCTTCGGACAGATTTTGCATTTTAATTCGATGTAATCAAAACAAAAAACAAAAACAACACGGTTTATTAAAAGCATAAGTTGTTTGTTTTAGTTTGTGTTGCTGTAGCTGTTGCTAACAGTATTTTGTTGCAGTTGCGGTTGCAGACGCTCAAATGTTGCTGCTACAATGTTTTTCTGTTGTTGCTCATTTTATTTTATTTTTTTTTTTATTTAGCATTGAATTTAGGTCATTTCATGATTAGTTATTGTAGTTTTTTGTTTTTGCAATTTTATACATTTTGTCAGTCAATTGCATTTGTATTTTTTATGTTTTCGCTGTTGTTGTCATTCAGTGTGATACTAAGCGCGTTATTTTAAACTGACAAGTTTCAAACTTAATTATTTTGTTTAGACGAGTTTTAAATTATTGTGTCCCATTAAACCAGATCAATAAAACTATATGTTATGTGTCGTTTAGCGAATTTATGACAACCTCTTTATAAATGAGTCTCCATAACTGAAACTATTGGCATTCCGATGTGTGTGTGCAAAATTTGGATCACTAATAGTGTTTTAGTGTGCCATGCTTACTTCGTCGTCGAAAGGAAAAATAAATAGTTTTTTTTAAAGAAAAATACTTGATAAGCTCGAAACCAATTTTGGCCTTTTTTCTATTAAACAATCAACCCAAAATATTGCCTTAAAGTTGAGTCGGGGGCACAGAAAAATATTGTCAAATAAAAATTAAAACGATCGATCGTATAAACCTTTCATATTGCAAGCAGATGGTTTAGCCTACTATGATATTTTTCCACTTTCAATTTCAAAATGCAAAAAAAAAAAATGTTTAATTTTTATTTCATTTGTATTTCCAGTACGGAAAATCCATTTGAAATCGAATCAAAATCAAGCTACTTTCTTTAAGTGTAATAATTGTGACATTTTTTGTTTCAAAATGTTTTTTTTTAGAATCCCTCATTTACTGGCGTTTAGGTTGGAATTACTTAGATTGGTACAGCGCTTTTTTATTCCTTAATTCTCCATTAATGCCTTAAAATTACAGTTGAACTTAAGTGATAATACATTGCATCCTCTACAAATAGGACACACTGCTTCTTCATAAAGCATTCATTTGAATTACTTACTTACTTGGGTGGCCATAACAACCCGTTACCGGGTTACGGCCGACCTTAAAAGCTCTCTCCAGGCGCCTCTGCTTCTCGCGCGCCTTCTCCAATCAGTCACACCAAGCGTGGATAGGGTTTCCTCGGCTTGGTCTTTCCATCGGAGGCATGGTATTCCTCTTCGTCGTGGCCCAGCGGCTTCCGCGTCAAACACCTTTTTCGCCGGAGCTTCTTCGTCCATACGCACAACATGTCCCAGCCAGCGCAGACGTTGGATAGTGATGCGCTTGACTATGTCAATGTCAGTGTAGAGCTCGTACAGTTCGTGGTTCATTCGAATACGGTAGTCGTCGCCGACGTGAACAGGACAGAAGATTTTGCAAATGTTTCTCTCAAACACCCCAAGCGTGGCTGCATCAGTCTGCTACTCAACCCATGCTTCTGCACCGTAAAGTAGCACGGGTAAGATGAGCGTCTTGTAGAGTGTCAGTTTTGTCGGGCGAGAGAGGTCTCTACTACTCAATTGCTTACTGAGACCATAATAGTTCCATTACGATGTACACTGGCTCTTCCACTGGTTGCAGGATAGTGGATCGCTCTGTCTGAAACCTCGTTCGGTATCAAATGGTTCGGAGAGGTCTCTTCCTACTCTGACGGAGCTGTCTGTGTTGCTCAACATCATTCTGCAAAGCCGCACCAGCTTCGCAGGTATACCGAACTCAGACATGGTGGCATACAGGCAATCCCGTATCGGGCTATCGAAAGCAGCTTTAAAATCGATAAAGAGATGATGGGTATCGATCTGCGTGGGTTTTTTCTAGGATTTGACGTAGTGTGAAGATCTGGTCTATGGTGGACTTACCAGGTCAATCATCCATTCACTTGAATTAAATTTGGAAAATCACTTGAAATCAAGTGGACATCAAGTTATATTTTCAAATTTTTTTTTTTGTCACTGTTTTCTAAGTTTACTTTTTATTTCTGATTAAATTCTTTCATAAAGTTCTATTTTTTTGTTTTGAATTTACTGCCTTGAATTTCAGCCAAACTTCATTAGCATACAATTAGTTTATTCACCATTGCCATAACCGTTGTTTTTACCAGTATCATTCCCATTACCATGGCCAATATTTATATTCTTACCTGTTGTCCTGATAGTTTTAATATCTGCTAATTTCATATTTCAGTAAACAAGCATTTTGTTAGTAAAATTAATACAAAATAAAAAAAAATGGTTTTTAGTTTGGGTAATTTATTAAATTTTTTATTTCATGAGAGGTCCAAATAAAATCAGATTAAAATAAACACCCCCTGTCCTTTACAAAACAGGGATTAACTGGAAAAAGCATATTTTTTCAATCCGCAAGATACGAGACGGCGCACAGTGGCAAGATTTCACTTTTTTGATTGCAAAAATCATAACTTCTGAAGGAATGAAGATTTTGTGATAATTTTTTATATGATATGAAACTCTTATATGTAGCTATTACAGTGCTTAATTTAAATAGGTTCACAGAGTCCAACGCAATTGATTGTTGTTTTGTAGGGAGGAAAAATTACATATCTTCTGCATATAAAAATTAACTTCTGTTTTGTTTGTCGCAAGTAGACTTTGAAAACTGCAGGAAAGTGTGATTGAAATGTGAATGGGCTTGGTATGTTTAGCTAAAATTGTAAAAAGATTCGAAGATATTTTGTAAGAAAGTTGTTTTTTTGTAAGATTTGTGCTCATACATTTTCTGTTTATATTCCAATATAAGTTGGATGCAATTTTTTCAAATTCAGACATCTTATGCGTTGCAAAACTATTTTCGGTAATCTGAAGATAATCTCTTACGTCCATTATGAGCTCTGCTTGACTTGACGTGCTTTGAAAAATTTGGAATGATGTGGAATTTTTATATACATGTTGAATTTTTCAATTTCTTCGTAGTATAAGTTAATAAGAGTTCTCTTGTAGGAATAAATTTATTACGTGTCACAACGACTTTATATATGTTCCCAGCCAAACTAGTTGTTAGGTTAAATTAGTTTTTCCTAGGCCATCTAGTTCATCCAAAGAATGTTAAAATGAACCAGTTTAGCCTAGGATGAACTAGAGTTATTATTTACTTTAACGCCCTCACTCCCGATATTCTTGAAATGTTGGTATGTTATTGTAAGTGTGCAGCCTTCGGCCAATGCTCAAGGTTTACATCCTTCAATATGTCCACTGCACTATGTCGAACACGGTATTCGCTATCACACCAGGGTTGGATATAAGTACTATAGTGAACCGCGGCCGAACGCCTCCGCGAAGCCGTTTTTCAACATAGTATTGGAGGATGTAAATCATGTGTAGCGACCGAAGGCCGCCCACTTAACCTACCATATTAAAATTTTCCTAGGCTGAACTGGTTCATTTTAGCATTCTTTGGATGAACTAGATTGGTCAAGAAAAAGCTAGTTTATCCTAAAGAATAGTTTTGCCGATAACATATATACTTTCATTTTTCTTTTGTTCGACCTTACCTTTGAGATCCTTAGATCAACTGTTGCACTACCTGTAACTCCAATACATCAAATACCTGTAACGCGAAATTCACTGAAATGGTTAATAAAAATTACTTAATTACTTTATAACAAAGCAGGCAGTCTTATGTATTCTAAAATTTTAGTTTTATTTTTCTCTACACAAATCCTTTGAAATCTTTTTACCTGTTCTTGTAATGCCTATGTAACTTTCAAGATATCAGGAATTTTACCTTCAAAAGTATAAGTGCAATCAGAAAAATGTTTAGTTAAAAACTTATAGCATATAATTGATTCAAAAGCTATAAGAGGTAGTTTTTGACCAAAACAGTGCGCTCACTTTTAAGAAAAGTAGGAGGGGCCGTAGTTTAAATTAAACGTTTTAATTATGAACTATAAATAATCAAATAGGCACTGCATGTGTCTAAAATGTTTTTTAGTTAAAGGCTTAAGATTTAATATTTCTAATATGCATATGGACTTAGGGTGCTATATCCACAGGTTTGTCGATAAATATCGCTCTAGCACTCAAACTGGCAAACTCTGGTGCCTAGTTTGTTCTGAGAATATGTTAAAAAAGAGTCAGTGATTATTTGTGTGGAAGCTCAGCTTGAAGTTTTGTGAGTTTACTTTTTAGCTCAACTGAAAGCTCAAAAACTTCGATAAAAAGAGTGTTTAAAAAACAAAGAAAAAAAAACTTACGCACTGTTTTTTTTTTGTTTAAATGAAACCAATAATGGAAAATACCCAACGAAACGTCGGGAAAAAAATGGAATAATTGTTTTTATTCGCATTATCTATTTGACCAAAAAGCCGAACTTTCAAACTAAGAAACCAATAATGCTTTTAAAAAAAAAAGTATGCATCTTTCTCTCAGCATTTGTTGAATTTTTCAGCTCAAACATGAAATTTTTATCCCAAAAATTTAATTTTTTGCAAACTTCAAAAATGTCTCAACTTTGACTAACTGTAAAAACTAAACTACTTATCCGAATGGATTGAAATTTTAAATTTATCAGCTTTCGACTTTTTTCTATCCGACGCAAGTATCAAATTTGTCAAACAGACCCACACCAAAATCGCTTTCTTAAAAAGTTTACCACTGTGCGGCGTCACGCAAGCGTTAAACTCGTTCCATAGTTTTCAGTTCTTATGATTATTTTCTAATATTGAATCATTTGTGCAAAGTCTTGAAATAAAAAATAAATAATTTATTTACTGATTTTATTGAAAACAAGCGACTGGCGACATGAAAACAAGTGTGCGTGTGTATGTGATAAGTAACATGTTGTTGTTAATTTCTTACCCTATTTATTTGTTCCTTGTTCTACAAAAAAAAAGACAATATTTGATCGGACACAACGCGTGCGAGAACAATGCGTATCTCTCAAATAGGAAAGTACAACAACTGGTTTGTTTGTTGTTTTTCATTTAAACTATTTATTATTTATTTGTATTAATTTTTTTGGCACACATTTAGCGAATTCGTATTTTCAATAGGTAAGAGTGTCACATTTTTGTTTTGTTAGTCCATTTTAAATATTGAAATTATTCAATTACTTACTTAAAATATATTTCTAAAAACTTTATAAAAAATATTATTCTTAAAATCGTATTTATTCACTGCATTTAAGGAGAAGAAAACAACGAATTTACCAAAATCGAAACCTGTCGATATCAACTTCAACCTTGTATTTTTATCAATTCATTTTGAAAAATTTAATGATGTGCACTTATGTTACTTATATTGTATATGAGTCAATGAACTTTTTAATGTGGCGAGAGCTATCAATTTTATTGAATCTTTCGAAAATTAAAAAATGTGCTTATTTTGAGTGTAAACAACTTCTCTTTGATGCTCCTATTAGAAGCAGCAATCAATATAAAATAGTATTTTAATGACGAATAAGTATGTGGGTTAGACCTGACATGAAAAAATATCCACTTTGTCACGTGTTATAAATGAATTGCTTAAAAATTGTTGTTCCAATTACTCGTATTTACATGATTAGTTTTTCTATCTACAAAAAAAAAATTAATTGTGCTACTAAGTCACATTTTCTAAATATTCAATTTTATTTGCATTGAAAGATTTCCTATAATATTATCCATTTAAGCAATAAGGATTTGATTTGAAAATGTTACATATGTATTTCATATCATTAAAAAACAGTAAATTTGAAATTAAAAAAAAAAAAAGCTCTAAGGATTTCTTTTGTTTTAGCATATATCGACTCTAACTTACATCCTTAACAATCCCCAATTAAAGTTTTTGTTGTAACTCACACTTTTATTAAAAGCTGGTTAAAGCCCACCGTGCTATATCATACTAAAATTTCAAACAAATTCGTTAGAACCCAATTTTTGTAGAAAAATTTCATATCCGGTTAAGCGTTCTACATAATTAAGAAAAATAATAGAAATTTTTCATGTTATTTCCAATGTTATTTTATGAAAATTTAATGTTTTCTCATTTTTTTTTAAAGTAAATATTTTTTTTACTTTCACGACTTCCTCGATGAAATAAAATCTGCCTTACGGAGTATGCTAGGGAGTAAGCATTTTTATTTAAATTGTATTTTTAATCTGCTTTAGTCCACGGCCGTTCCAACTGGGATACTGCAATTCAATTAATCAATCAAGATTCAATTGAAAAAATGATGCTACATGGCTTCATCTTTAGTCTCTTCACTGGTTCGGTTTCAATTGGATTTGTTCTATTTTTAGGCTTGCTAAAGACCTTATAAAAACAAGGCTGCATAAGAAATTAATATTGTGATATTTTTAGAACTCATCACGCAACATAAGCTCAAAAAAATCAATTGATTTTCAATTGTATGGCATTTTTACTTAATCGTATTTTATACAGTACTGCACTCTTGCCTAGCAAATTTGTGCATGGCATTGAATGAGCTTTCCTGTTTCAGTTTATTCAGTATAACAAACTAAGTAGTAAAAGCAAACTTGGGTTTAAAAGAGCATAAATTTGAACTCAATCCATTTTTCCATAGTTTCTTCAAAATATATAAAGTGAACTTTATTTAAAAAAAAAAACCTTTTTTTTATCTGTGGATTTTTTTATGCAAAAGTTTTGAAAACTCTATGCCTTCATTCGATCTTAAGGACAAAAGCGCCTCGCCTCAATTGTCGAAATTCTCGATACAACTTTGGAAAATCATACACTTAATTGGACTGATGCGGCGGGCCTTCAATAACAAATTAATATTTTACAAAGTTATGTCGGCAATTTCGATTTGAAAGCAGATATGTTCCTGGGATTGACTGAAAAATAACATAAAAAATCCACAAAAAAATTTATTGCTTAAACCAATTTTCTTAAGATTTTTTTATAAATTTTAAGCATTTTAACACACAAATAATATTGATCTTTTTATCTTTATCCCCCATAGTTTCTGAGATATTCCGTTTCTAAAAATTTTTAAATCAAATTTGCAAATGCTCATAACTTTTGAAGATAAATTTTTTTGAAATTTTAATGTGTTCAAAGTTCATCTTGGACTAGAAAATATATAAAAATCAAAAATATCACAGATTCATGATCAGCACTGTCGATACACATTAATTCGAAATTCCAAAGGACTTGACATTTAATCAGAAATCTGTATTTTCAAAATTTGAATCCAAAACAACCTTCAAAAATATTAATGTCGAATTATATTTTTTTTTAGATATCGGGTGGCCCCTTTTGAAGCGCCATTTTGTTTTTTTTTTTTTTAATTTAATTTCAGATTTGCAATTAGTGACCTCAAAAACAGCTTATCACATAATAAATAAGATCAGGGTGTTTGAAATTTGGTGCCATTATGTGACAGGAAGAATAACAGCCTATAAATTTTACTTTGCAAACGATGTGTGAAGTAAAGAATTTAACGTTTAGGAGGAGGATATCTTCATTTCTTGCCAAACAGTTTTCAAGTCACAACTCGCGGTGCTGATTCATCAAATGTTTGCTTTGTTCAAGCATCTTTAACCAAATTCACTGTTATTTATCTAGTTATTGATTTGTTAATGAAAATTTAATTAAATACTATGATATATGCGGTGAGAACAACTTTCGCAGGAAAAAATGACCTCAGAACTCTCAATTTACTTCAGTTTAGCAGATCTAGTCAGTGTCTATTTATAGCCGAAAACCGCACAGTGTTGAGTTAAATATAATAAAATTAGCAGCTGCAAAACTGTGAAATTGACACATGTCAAATGCTGTTCAACCGATGCAAACAAATTAGTTGCCAGTTTTGATACAATGCATTCGCACAGTGTTGCCATGAGCAAAAAAATCCAAAAAAAAAAACTTGCTAATTATTGTTTAGTATACAAATTAAAATGCTTATTGCAAATTGTAAATATTTTCTTAGTTTCTATTATTTTTCTCAATGCCACGGAAAACCAACCGCCTATGTATTTTTTACTCCGTCAGAGATGGTGGCGGCACTTATGACAATCATCGGTGTTGACGTCAATTGTTGAATTTTCTATTTGTGTGCTAGAGTTTTAATTGTTATAATTATTATATCAGCTATGTTCTTATTATCGCTTAATTAATCTTGAATTTACTCATAAATGGTATTTTTAGCCGACAATCGTACAGCCCTGATCGCACTTAAATGCCAAAATGACGTTTATCAAAGGTGTGAAAAATAGCACCATATCATATCGTAAAATGTGTTAAAAGAAAGAAAAACATTAATAAATCTTTATCTCTTAATTAAAAATACAAATAAATTTAATTACCGTCATTCAAATGGTAGTGTGGCCAGATTACTTAACACTAAAACTCCAATCTTTATTACCTACCAGCGATGACATTTAAACTTTTCGAAATTGTACCTTTTTGGAGTAAAAATTGTACCTTTTTGGAGTAAAAATTGTTCCCAAATGAAAACATTATTCCTAGCTAATTTTTTGTAAAAAAAAAAAATTTTTTTTTTAATTTTTACCAAACAGCAACATATTTATAGATAATTATAAAAATAATTTTAAAAAATAGTCCAGTCTGTTTTAAACCATTATTCTTGGAAAAATGTTCTAGTAGATTTTTTCGGATTTTATCACAACATTCCATTGTAGATGTAATTCAAGGAGATCATTATTATTTTCCTCATCTTTATTTGTGGTGTGATCTGTGAAAAATTACCTGTAATCTTCGTCTCAAGAGGATTGCGATCTCTTTTGAAAAGTCGAATTTAGAGTTTCGTAAAATCATAAAACTCTTCAAAGATTTGCATTTACCATTCCACAGTGGATTGTAGTTTTATTTTGACTATACAGCCCTCAAAAGCGAAATAGGCGTATCTCAAAAAAATGCATTTCGAGATAATTGATATTTTGCTTATGTCAATTTGTTGAAATACCTGTAAAGTTAAGATAGTTAAAATCTCTTAGGAGATTTTGTATATGTTTGAACTGTTGTATATGTTTGAACTACGCGTATATGTTTGAATTCACGAATATGAATTTTTTTGAGATACACCCTTTTCGCTTCTGAGGGCAGTATAGCGTTAAAAAGAACCTATAAATGAGTAGTTATTGCAAAATATTATTGAACTTGGCGTAGCACACAAATTCTAACTTTGTTGAATGAAGTTTAAGACCTAGTACTTATTTTGAAAATTCAGTACTCTCAGTACTGCCCAAAAATATAAAATATTACCCAACTCTATCATCACTGGTATTTACTCGTATAATGGGTCATTAGCATAGTCAGTCAGGTGACATGACGTTTTCGTTGCTTGGTAGTCATTTTTTATATTTTTTTTAATTAATGGTTGCAATTTTGTTGTATTTTCTTGTTGCTGATGTAGTAGTTTTTAACGTAATGTTTGGCTCGTGTAATAAAATTACCTCATTTTTGCTGAGGTAACCCACCCATCAACGCCTGGCTAGTATTGTAAGTAATTACAAAAAAAAAAAAACAAACAGGTTTCTTGTAACAAATCCGATTAAGTCAGGCATTTAATTTAGAAAAAAGTGAATAACAGGTTTTGTTTAATGCAAGGCAACTGACATTTAGCGCGCTAATCTTCAAACTGACATGTGCAACAAATTGCTATGAAAAGCAATTTTTACTGTACTCTAGAATCTGATGTAATCTCATTTAAGCATTTATCGGGCTGGTATGGAAATGGTACATTTGTAGTTTCTATGTATTTGGTTGTAAAATCGCATCACGTGACATTCTAAGAACTGAACATTCATTTGAACTTATCGCTGAAGTAACTGAGTTGTGGTAAAAAAATGCTCAAACAGTAGCTGATTTATGTTTTAGCACTCAAAAATTGTCAACTGCCAAAATTGTTGTAACAGATGAGAAAAGGTATCCTCCAAAATCTTATCAATAAAGTATATTTTGTTCGAGAGAATAAAGCACACAATAAGAAGATATTTCGTTCTAAAAATTTTGAATTTGTCAAATAATTTATGCATTGGAATCGTCTGCTCCAAATTCGTCCCTTCTCATACGTTGTATATGGAGCTATTTATGTAAACATAAATGTTTCATGAAAGTTGTATTACTATGGCTGTCCAAGAAGAAATTGGCCTCTTAATTTTTTAAGATTGTGTTTTATCTGATTAGCGTCTTGGTGGTCAAAATAAGAGTGTTATTTTTATATATATAAATTGATCCTTACAATAATACATAGTATATCATACAACACTTGATGAGAACACATTAAATGAGAAAGATGTATAGCAATCAAGATTTAAATAAGCAGCTATAGTGAATTAAGCGGTGCAGCAAATATAACTTTCCAAAGAGACAGTTCTAGGAAAAAATGGTTCAGGCAGAAAACCAAAATTTTCAGACCCAAAGTAAGTGACGAAAGTGAAACTACTTTTCAATCAGAATTCCAACACTTCAATACGAGAGCTAGTTTTAAAAAAAAAAATATTTCTTATGTTTCTCAACCAATTTTAGTAACTTTTTACTCAGTGCACTTACTTAGGAGAAAACATTATAACAGGGAAAATTTTGACCAAAATGAAAAAACTAAAAACTCTAGAGAAAAATATTTCATACAAAAACTACCAATTTTTTTTTTGCCAATAGAATACAAATCATAAGTTTGTATATAAAAAATCACAGTTGTCCTTGGAAAATTGGATTCAAGGCCAAATGTACGGATACTGTCATTTGGCCCCTTAGAAATCTTATAATTTCTGCAAAATAACGTTTATCACTATCCTACTTAATTCTCGAGATATTGGCCCGGGGAAATCAAAATGTATATTATAGCTGGGCTTTATTGCGTCTGTCGAAATATTAGACCCTCTGGAAGTGTCTGGCTTTTTAAATGCTGTTATAAAATTGTTGTCTGAATACAATATATCAATCTCAGCCTTTTTGCTTGTACTTAGCCCACTTTTTGCGCACCTTTATTACCGTACCGTTAGTCAAGATTTGTAACCCCCGAACGTTCATAGCTACAGTAGTGAGAATACACATACAAAATTTCAGCCTTTATACTGTGACCTATGTCTGGCAAGCGCTGGCTCTTAGTTTATTACCGAAGAACCTGAGAAAACTGTTGTCCCAACTTAATTTTGATAAAAAAGATTTCGGGTTCAGGTGTGCATTTAATTGAAGAAAATAATTTCAAATACGGTTTTCTCAAAAAACTTATATTTTTAAATGAAGAAATCAAAGACACGAAATAGATTTTAGAGTATTTGTTTTTTAAAAAAAAGCTCATAAATATTAACAAAAAAAAAATTAATTCATACACAAAAACACTATTTCTGCGCAGTTACGCCACTGATTCAAATTCAGAAATAAAAAAGATTTTTTGGCACATTTAGGGCTACCAGATGGCCTTCCTACAAAAGTAGCACATATCAAAAAATTTCAATTTAGTAATGAAAACCAAAAATATAATTCCAGTGTTATAATGAAATCCAAATTTTTTTGTTAATTCCATACAAATATTTTTGAAGACCAAAAAAAAAAAAAAAAAGATCCTCACTTTGTACGACAAAACCCTAGCAAATTAAATAAATATTTAAAATAAATTTTATTTTTCATGCAAACATCAAAAGCAAAACAAAAAAAAAGGTCCCCATTTTTACTTTTTTGTAATTGTAAAAGGTCGTAAGTAGTAGTGATAAGTAGCGCATTTGAACCAAAAGTAGCACATTTCAAGTGAAAAGTAGCAAAGTAGCACAGCCTTGCAAAAGTAGCACTTTTGCTACTTTAGTATGCCATCTGGTAGCCCTAGGCACATTCGACCACCCCATACAGCGCTCAATATTTCCGCCACCTAAGATTGCATACAAAATTTGTTGCCCATATTTTGCCAATCTGTGAATTTATTTGCATTATTGATGAGATTGCATTTCAACATTTATTGTAAAAACTAAGATCCGTTTTCTCAGTATTCTGTTTAAACTCAATTCGAACTTTAACTGACGTATGGGTGAAATTTTGATTTTATATCAAAGAGTCGGTAAGCTCAAGAAATTTACTATGAGTCTTCAATGTTTACTTTTTTCAACTCCTGTCTTAAAGTTTTTGAGAATTCAGTTTTAATTAAACAAAAATTGCGACGTTTCATTGTCACACCTTTTTTTCTATTTGATGATAAACATGGGTTTTCCTTATATTTTATTGTCAACAATTAACAATTAAAAACCTTCTTTTTCGCTATATTTGTTTACCTTTTTCGCAGTTAAATACTTGTCGTTTTTTATTTTCTATAGCAGCTGAATAAGTATATTCCTCAGTAATTAACTTTGCATTTTTTTTACTTTCATATCTTATCAATGTAAATTTTTATCAATCAATAAAGACATGATGATAAAATAGGGTGGCCACTTAATGAAGGCCGGGTAATGTAAGCAAAAAAATGTGTGGGTAATGATGTATCGTAAAATTCTATTTTGGATAGAATTTGAGTAACCACTCACTCGCATTGACATATCACAGATTTCTACTTGACAGTTGTTAACATTACAGCAGCACATCACATCATAAGCGCATAATCAGGCCTCAAGGCGGAAAATCAGTTATGGACCCAATATATCTGTAATATATACATATATATAGCTGTAATGAACATTTCGATTAGTCGAAATCACTTATCTGATTTCCATACACCAAAAAACTTATTGAGCTTTAGTGAAACGTTTTGCCACACCGGAAAATTGTCCTTTACTCATAACGAGCGTACTTGCGAATGAAATTTGGGAAAAAAATTTTTTAACCGAAATGGAGGTCGCGGATTTAAATTTTTTGCCATATCTTCGGCATTTACAGTCCGCTCTTAAGGTATGATATATCAATATTTTTTGTCTCGAGTAGACCAATTTTTTTGCTCCAATGATCATCGATATTAAGTACCCGGTTCTAGTACTTACCCAACAGATCTCAGTTCTTACCATCCTAATGTACCACTCTAATGCCAGAAAATGAAAGCTTACATAGCTCGAATATTCCATGACAACTATTTTAAAAAGTGTTTTTAATATTTTAACCGAACGTAGGAAGGAGTCTTCTTATTAAATTTTTCGTCTCATCTTCGTTATTTAGAGTTAGATCTTAAAACGTGATGTTTTTGTCTTGAGGAGATCAATTTTTTGTTGTTGCTGATTTAAAAAGTATTTCTGGTGGCTCTCGAGCTTAGAAAAAAAAATTTCACATACGTTGTTCATCGGTGACCGCCATGGCAGACTCATGTAATACTTGACCAAAAAGCTCGGTGTTTTGACATAAGCTGTAAAAATAATTAAGTTCAGCAAGGAAAGCTATAAAATAAAGTTATTTTTCTTGTACTAATATTTCACCGCTGAGCAACGTATTTGTCATATTTTATCTAAACCCGCCAGAAATACTTTTTAATTCATGTTGTAAAAGTTGAGATGTGGTGGGTACTTGAGGTCAATGACCTTTGCAGCAAAAAAAATTGGTCTCCTCAAGACAAAAACATCAAACATGAAGAAAATTTGACACTTTTCTTATTAATAATTTTTTTTTTTTTCGATTTTCCTTATGTAAACTTAACGAAGCATCAACAAAATTTCGTTGTTTACTATAAAAGTATTCAGAAAAAATAATGTTAACTAATTTTTGTTCTCTATTTATACATTACAAATTTTGTACTTTCTTTGTATAATGGCTTAATTTTTAATTTTTGAAGATGCTTGAAATAAAATTAACGACTAACACCTGGCATGCATAATTTTTACCGAATTGTGTTAATTATGTTTTCGTTTAAGTTTATTTAGATTTTTCAGTGAACATTAAAAATAAAAAGCAATAAATTACGCATAAAATTAAGTTTTAACTTTCGGGCGGATATACAATCAAAAAAAAAACATTTCCGCATTTGCTTTTTTATGATTTATTTAAAGAGATTGAAGCAACTTTAAACAATTTTGAACTGGTTAACTGATACGGTTCCGATTTTTCGAAAATGCGGTTAAACTTATGTTCTCCCTAATGTGTGAATAATTTACTTTCTTACAAACAATTTGAAATATAAAAACACAAATTAAGGTGACTTAAAAAGTTTGTGCGCATAGTGTGCCAGAGACGTCATTCGATATGCTACGATAAATTAAAAGTCACAAGACGTTAGAAGAAACTTTTCAAAGAGTTTATTTTACTTTCATATAATTTCTAAGAAAAGTCCTTGAATCGCTTTTTTGAATTTCAGAAAGTGGAACAGATTTAATTAATTTCAACCAATTGCACTGTTTAATTACTAAAACTGTTAAACACTCAATATAGTGGCAGGTCAAAAATAAAGAAATAAAAAAAACCTTTGGCAACGCTGCCAATTGCATACGAAGAAATTTAAAAAGCAATTTACGTTTTTCAAATGAAAACTGAACATTGTACGATTTTTAAAATAATTTAAGTCAGAAAAAAAAAAGAAAATTTATGAATGAGTTCACGCGACAATAAACAAACAGCTGGCAAATGTTACAGCTACAGCAACAAAAAATAACATTGACGTCATCTGCAGTGCGCTGAATCGAAAAAAATTGACTCAAATTACATGAATTTCTTCAAGACATGAGCCACAAAACTGATCATTTCTTATTAATTGTTGTAGAAAAACACTCGCAATGAATATTTCAAATTAAAAGCAAAATAATAAATTAGAGCGCGGAAAAATACAATAGCAAATGTCAACGAAGTATTGACATTTACACGTTCCGCTCGGTCATTAACCAATTAGCACGCAAAGATGAGTCATTCCATGTTTCAATTTACTTTTGAAGCTTTCGAGTTGTTGAATTGAACATTTTAATGTTGCATGATTTTTACAAGTTTTTCGCCCGCACTTCACTTTTAAAACTCTTACTAATATTACACTTACATGTCATCCATTTGTAATCAAGTCAAAATCTTGAGAACGAGTTTTCAAGAAGTTTAGGGAAACTAAGTAGGGATAATAAATTAAATGCTTACCTTGTTAGGGTCATAGAAAATAGAACCACTTTTAGAATCGACAGAAACTTCATGGAAAAAATGAGGGGCTTAGCCACAAACTGACATGGTGGATGTATAGTGCCATACCCAAAAATTTATTACATAATCACCGCAATTTGGTGGAACAAAGTGAGCCAAAAAACGACTAGCTTGTGTGTGTGTTGCATGAACAATAATAACAGCACCTAGAACTACTACCGAAACACCCCAACGGGAAATCTGAAAGCAGCTTCCAAGGGGAGTACGTTAGATGTGCTTCTTTAAAAGCATTTAATTCGAATTTCTATTTAATTTAAAAAAGCATCCACTGGGGATTGAACCTGGGTACTACGTGTTGTTACATAAGCAGTGTAACGACGTCAGCCAAGCCTACAAGCGACAACTATGGAAATCGAAAATTCAACTTTTCATTTTGACAGAAAACTAATGTAGTTTTAGCCTAACCAAAATTAATAAGAGTAGATCAATTGATTAAAATAAGAGCATCTCAGAACAATGGCATAATGTAGGAGGCATATGCTCAAATCTAATCGGTGCCCAATAAAAAAATTAATTAGGTTTTTTCTTAGTATCAAGCTTCCTTAATTGGAAGTCGGTTCCTGCTTCCTTTGGAGCACATCCAAAGCGCTTTATACGCGTTTCCGTTTCCCGTAGGGACTACTCAATCTGCTACCACTTAGAGAAAAACGCAGAAAACCATAAGTTTTATTTTTCGCTCTTTTGTGAAAGAAATTGCACAGGCTGATCAACTCAAGTTTTCTTCTAACTTTTTGATTTTACCACGTCAGCGATGGCATTCTTGTAGTATCACTTGAAATTGCACATTAAATAATCAAATGACACTACATATGATCACTTTAATTAAAAAAGTGGAACTTGAGTTTTCATATATTTCTATTCAGATTTTTGCCTGTTTTCACGTTTTAATATCTAGGTCATAGAAAAATCTTTACCACCTTTAAAAAAAAACATTTTTAAGTACCAGTACCAATGAAAAAATGTTCACCTTTTCAATATGGCACCATAAATATCATTCACCTGCATCAACATCGATGTTGGTACTTTTACTTGCTCTGCTTTTAAATTTTTCTTTTTTTTTCAGCTTAAAATTCTTTCTTGCATTTCGCCAGTCATTTTTGATAATGACGTCTTTTTCTCTGCAGTTATTTTTATATGAATTATTTCTCAATTGAATTTCGCTTTTTTATCTATATTGCATTCAAGGTTCATTTATACTTTCAAATTCTTTAAATTCCTATCTATCTGGTTTTCGTTAAATTTTGCAAATTTTATTTTTAATTGTGCCAAACAAAAGTCAAAAGTTGAGCAAACTCAGTTGTATTTTCCTTTGCAACAGGCATAACAGATTGTTCTAAAGAAATTCATCGTATCCGTCAATTCGTTCCGACCTGTTGTTTTGTTTTCACAATACCATTGCATTGCATTTTTATAAACAAAATGTGTATAATTGCAATTATTTTAGAGTTTGATAAGGTTCCGCTACTAAAACGCAAAAAAAAAAAAATAATAAAAAATATATTACTCGGTTTCGTAGAATGAACCGAAACAAATTAATTGAAATAAAATCTCAATTGTTAACAAAAAACAGTTCAATTAACCAAAAAAGTTGTTATCGTTACAAAGATTATAGGTACTTATACCACGATTGTTGGTTAAATTTACCAATAATAGTATTTGAATTTTTCTCACAATTATTTACAAAATTTGTAATATAACCGCAAAAATAATCACAAAAAATTCGTTAGAATTTCTATTTTTTTCTTTTGAATCATGCTATCCTTGCTTTTATCTATTCTATATTTTATTTCCGACAAGGAAAAAAAGATGCTGTGCAAATTTTTAACCGACAAAACTATACATTAGCATAATTTTTGCCAACAGTTAATTAGATTTTCAGTTAGTTTTTCAATAGGTATTAATGAGTTTCTGTGATAATTTTCATACTTTTTTACTAAGGGAATGAACCAAATATTTCGAAAACATTGAGGTTGCTTTTAGCTGTAAATATGTTCAATCTTCAAACAGCATCTTAGTTACAAGTGTGTGTCAAAATTGTCTCACAAAGTTGACTCAAAAATATGTACATCAGTATAAAACTCGATTTTCACTATCTTGTGTTATTTAATCAGTTACAGATATATGTATATGTTTATACTACATACATTGTTTCTCAAAAAATAGAAGCAATTTTTAAAATCAGTCTTTCTTATTATAAATTATGAAAAAATGTGGCGTAATTAAGTTTCAACCTATTAAAGGTCTGCACGAGTGCACTTGAAATGGCTATCAAGCCACTCGCCACGATTGCGAGCCCAACAAGCTCTTATGCACCAAATCCACAAATCAAAACAAAACGAAACACCAAGAAAGAGAGATGAGTACTGCACTCGCAAAAAAAATGTTCTACGAGTTCAAGCAATCATAGCTTATTGCATTAAGTGACTTGTTGTCTTTCGTAATATCAAAATTGCGTAACACTTATTTCGAAGTTGTTTTCATGCAATTATGGCCTTCAAGATGATCACCAGCTCCAGTTTTAACATAACCAAATACGACCCAAACACAACTTTTCCTCTTTTCTGCTCATTTTATACACGCCGCTTAAAATGTTGCTCTTACTAGCTGCAGCGTTCAAGGATTCGCTTGAATTAGGACTTTTCTATGAAAAAATAATGAAAAAAACTTCAATTAACCTGTGCCATTTACATTTTTAATTATAGCAGAAAAAAAATTAAAGCAATGTGAATGACTCGTGTCGTTGAGACGAATCCAAAACAAATAATCAATCTTTAAAAACTCTAACGTTGCCCTTTTGCTGACGCATTGATATTGCAGTTATTCTCATGTTCGGTTTTTAAAGGTTTTGTTCGGCTTGAAAAACGTTGACAGCGAAATACGAGTCAGAGTGCAAATGAATTCGAGTCATGTCGTTGAATCGTTCTATTTTGCGCGAGTCTATGAAAGACTCGCGAAATGTCAATAGAACCATTCGACAACTCGACAGCGAGTACAATAATCTGTTGACACAGCAACTCATGCAAACCTCTACAACTTATGTCAATTTGATTTATGGTAAATCATCAAAAGCTACCTACAAAAAACAAAACAACAAAAGCACAAATTAAATAGTTCAATTAATTGAAATTAAAAACTTTTATGAAAATATTTTATTCGTTTATATCGTGCTTAGTAATAAGTAAGGTTTTTGTTAAAGTATTGAATATAGTACATACGAACAAACAAGCAAACACTTGTTTACTGTTACCAAATAATTTATTGGGTGAAGTAAAGCATAATAAAATGTCAACACTTTTAGCTTATGTTAAATAAAATATTAGCTATTTTTAAATATTTCGTAACTACAAAACTCAAGCCAACAATTAATAAAAAACTTTTTTTATAATTTCTGTCATTTCAAGGCAGTTTTTTATTGTTGTTTTTGGATAAGTTATTTTGTAGCTGCGGCTGTTTTTATAGATTGTCTTAAAAATTGTATCTTTATTCAACAAAAACAACTGGTGAGGGGGGTGTTTTGCCGCAAAATGTCAGTGAGCTGTCAAAATTGGTATAATAACAAGCCAAAAATAACATTGACAACAACAAAAACAATGATAATTAATGACTTTATTTAAAATAAATAATAATATCTTAATACTTTAATTTGAATTTAACAAAAAAAAAAAGAAAAACAAAGTGACAAACAATTGCATAAAAATACTGTTTATGTTGACCCAAATTTTGAAGAACAACTTGGCAGCAAATAAAAATTAGATATAAAAATCCAGCAAAAAATAAAGAAATATCGTAAAAAAATAAAAAAAAATCAAAATAAAAGTGAATCAAATTTATAAAAATATTGACAAAAACAATGACCGCGTGTAGATAAAAAAAAAACAAAAACAGAAAAGTTAAATTTTAAGTCGTAAACAAATAAATAAATTTTTAATTACAAATTTATTTTAATGTAGCTGTGTTGTTGCACCTTTGTTTTCTCCACACGTGCCACCTTTATTTCGCCAATTACTTTGGACTAAGCCGCTACTGTTGAAGGTTTTCAACTGTTTCTGCAAAATTCGCTTTATTTTTACTTCGTTTTTGTTTACCTTATATTTAAATTGTAGTATGACTGTGTACAATTTTTACTATTTTGTTTTCTTATTTTTTTTTTTTGACACACCAGCACAATGTGTTGTTATGTTTCATTTATATTAATATTTATTTTTATTTTATTTTGAATTAAATTTTTTTTTATTTCTAATTTTAAATTGTCGTATTTTTAATTTAATTTTCTTAGTCATCGACTTCTAACAATAATATCTAGTGTGAAATGGGCGCAAAAATCTTTCTTAATTTTTTTTTTAATAATTTTATTTGAAGTGTCACACCTACCCTTCTGTTATGTGAAAACTTCAAGTTTTTTTGATAACATTTCATACGATTTTTTTCCATAAGCATAACATTTTTCAAGTTATGAAAGCTGTTGAAAGCATCATCTTAATCAGGAGTGTAATAAATCAACTTATAACGGGTGTGACAGTTACGTAGAATTACATGAAACTTAAACCAACTTATGAACCAGGCGTCTAATTACTGAATTCCTGATTGATTTTGTTATATGCAAAATTTTTGAAAGCGAGATTGGAAAATCAAAATGGAATAATTTTAATTGAAAATTGAAAACCAATAAAACTTCAATCTAAAGTCTCCTTGCCCGATCCTCAACATGAGCAAAGATTTTCGTTTCTTTCTTATTAAAATTTTTGATAACAGTCTTTTTTTTGTATTTTTCATCAGGAGTCGGATTAAAATAACCACATCTTAACATGACTCTAAAACATGCAAAATCTTCATTAAAATGAGTAACATGCTCTTACTTTAAAGGGTGTTAACCCCCAAAACTCTTCGTAGATCTGTCACTGCTTATACAAAAGTTTTCTTTTAAACAACATTCACAGCAATCCCTAAACACTTCTTCTCCAATACTTATTTAGTGTATGAAAGAAGTTAATTTGAAATTTGTTTGTAAACAATATTTCAATTTAATACAACAGACACATTGACCCCATCGCACCCTATTGCTAAAATTTTTTTTCCCTCATAAAACTGTCACTAATTTTTCGTTTCTCACCTACTTCCTGGTATTTTGTTCAATTTTCTTATTTTGATCGTTGCCAGTTTGTTGTTGTTACTGTAAATTAGTGAAATATTTCCGCAATAATTCTTCAACACTTGCCGCAAATTTTAAGAACTGAGCAACTTACAAAGCAAACCTCAAAAAATACAGCAACAACAATCGTAAGAAAATTTGTTAGGAAAAACAAAAAAAAAATAGCATTGCAGCAACAACAACCAGAAATGCAAATCAAATTAAGTGTTGTAAAACGAAGCAAAATCGAAAGCGAAATGTTTATTGTTTTTTCGCGAAAATTTCCGCTCGTTGGTGATGTTTTCTAATAGAAATTTCAAATGAGCTCAGAAAATGTTTTGTTTTTTTTTTTTACATCTACGCAGTTTTGAAAAACTATCTTAGGTATTTCTATAAAAGTTTTCTTAATTGTCTAATGTATATTTTTCTTATTTTTTCGTTGCAGGTAAGCGCCAAATTTAATTTGTTCGTTTGTATAAATCCAATACCTATATTTGCCATTTCTTGTAAGTAAAAATTAAACAACGATATATTGATTGAATGGAACTTTTCATTAGTATTTAATTTGTGATTTATAATAAAAAAAAAAAAAATAAATATTGCAGATATGGACGTAGATGTTTCAATATGAGTGATATTTCAATAAAAGCGGCAATAAAGAAATAAATGCCCAGTGCAAACCAATAAAAATAATTAAGAAAATTGTGTAAAATTACCAGCGCAACTTGGCAATGGCAATAGATAGTTTTTATGAAGCACACAAAGAAAAACCAATAGGGAAAGATGGGGTGAGGCTAGGCACATCGCATGTTAAAGGTAGTTACGTAAGAAACTTGCTTGAATTCTGTAATTAAATATTGATAGTGGTCAAAAATCAGTTGAATGCAGTATAACTGCCTTCAGAAGCGAAAATGGCGTATTTCAAAAAAATTCATATCCGTGATTCTTATGGCATCGGATAGCTTATGAAATTACGCGTTCAAAGAACTAAGCCAAATATAATATATAAAACCTCCTAAGAAAATTTCCTCTATCTCAATTGTTCCCAAATTACTAAGCGGTTGTGACGTAAATCAAAAATACGAAGGTCGTATACGACTAAAAATCATAAAAAAATGTTTAAAACTAAATTTTTGTCGCCACCAAAGAAGAAATCTACTCCAACCGGCATATCATATTACCGGATTAAATTATGGACTGAACTGTAATACACGCTCTTTCAAAAAACTTTGAAATTTGTCATTACATACAAAGTACAAAGACGCTTACATTGTAGAGAGTTTCGAAATAGCAAAAAGTGTTCCCTTCTCAGAAATTTTTCACTATTGTGTGTTTTAAAGTACTTTTGTGCCCAACAATTAGAGTGTGCCAGAAAATTAAAAAAAAAAAAAATAATACTAGCATACATTAACGAACTGCAAAATAGCATGTCAGAATGAAAAACTTTTTTTGTACGGAAAAAGTACATTTTTGTTTTGAGAGATACCATACCTCCGTAGGATTCGAATGTCGGAAAATTTTTCCTTAAAAGACACTGACATTATAAGAGGTCCTCATTGTCTGCGTTAATGTTTCAGAGGCAAACGGTTTGGCCTGGATATAATTTTTATTGAGTGAGTTACAAATAAAAGAAATTATGAGTTTCAGGAAATTTGCCCTTATTGTTTGCCTACAGTACGAAAGGATCCTAAATTACATCTTGATAAGACAAACGGTTTGGTCTAGGCAATGATACTTTATCAGTCAGAGCAAAGTGTTTCATGTATAGAGATTTCAAATATAGGCTGATTTAGCGAAGTGATTTGGTAAATACATTTAAACAAATATTTTGTTATTTGACTGTATGGCGTTTTCGTATCTGATAAATATGTGTTTCGCCTATAATTTAACCTGCCATTGTGAATCAAACTGTTTTCTCAGTACAAAATGGAGATTATAGTTTTCGTTTCCCACCGTTTTAATGAGATACTGTCCGAACAAAGTTCGAACGAATCATTATTACCTGGACTTGCAAGTACTATTTACTAATAGTATTGCATTTTAATAAAACTATTTATTGCGCATTTTCAATATATGCTGTATTTTTCCGTAGTTGTCATTTTTTATTCCTCAAATTAACAAAGGATTACATTTGTTTGTCCATTGTAAGCTTTTTGTTTATCATTACCTACCCTACCTGTGTTTTTATTTTCTCCACATAATGTTTTTACGTTCCACAACGATGCTTTAAAATTTTATTTATTTACGATTTTAAGTATTGTAAAATTTGTTCAGCTTAATTTTTATTATCATTTACAACTTGACACAATTTTTGCTGCTATTGCGCAGTTTTACCTTCAATTTTCATGCATTCAAATATATGATATGTACGACTGAGTAGTAGTTTTCTTCTCAATAATATGTTGGTTTTAAGAAATTTTGTGTTTTTTTTTATTTAATTTCGTACGCATTCTACATATCCTTGTGACAATTTCTCAAAATAATTTAAAAATTTGATAATGAAAATTCTATTCTGCATTTTATGACGAATTTGTAAATTTTCGTGATGATTTGTTTTTGAGTGAAGAACAAACTTCTTAATACTTTTATTTAGGCTATTTAGTGCGTTTAGGAGCTGATTGCTGCATAAGTTTGTTTTTTTGTTTCGTTAAGTGTAGGTCAAGCTTCATAAAGTTTTAGCATATCAATCAGCGGTCAATCATACAGTTAAATCAAAATTTTAGTGAAAGAAATTAAAACTTTTAGTGCTGGGAAAAATTTATTCAATCTAAGTTTTTTTAAAAAATCATTTAGTTAATATTAAATTTTTAAACTTTCTATAAAAATTTATTTTATATTGTGCTTCATGTTTTTTTTTTAACTGCTAAATTCAGAAATAATCAAATAAATGTATGTTCTCCCAAATTTTGCCAACCGTCAGCGTTTATCATCTTGTCAAAGAATCTTTCATAGCCTATTTACTGAGCAAACAATTTTGACAGCTGTCAATGTTTTTTTTTTTTTCTGTCGTTTACTTTTTGAATTTTTTTTACAGAACTGTGAAAAGATGTGGGAAAACATCAACTGAAACTCTATAAATAAACATTTGCATTTTTTATGCGTTAAATGTACTTATGGAATTTACATAGATATATTAATTTAAAATTTATGCTTACTTGTTTAACATTGATGAACAATTTTCAAAAATTTTTATTAACAGCAGTAGAATATGTTTTTATCAACTTTTACTAAGAATGAAATATACGAGTATTTCTATAATGGCATCTTTTGTTAAATTCTGGCAGATATTTATAGGTTCGAGTCCAGAAATATGTTTATCATCGAAAAACATATGATAATTCTCCAAGTACCTACTTGTAAGTTATAGATTCACTAAATAGTTCATAATTTTGTAAAAAAAAAAAAGAAACTAAAACTGAGGTTTTATGTACCACACAATAATTTTACGGACTTACCCAATACATAAAAAATCGATATGTGGATATAATTTTCCATATCATTATCAGACTCTTCTTCTCAGTGTTATAGTTGAATTAAGGGCCTTCGGGAGTTTTCGAGAAATAAAAAAAGACACTTTTTTAAATTTTTTTTTTTTTTTTGAAGCTGCATTTTATTTTAGACCAAGTTTTTTTTTTACATTATTAAAGTATAACTATTCAAGTTTTATCCCTGAAGTTTTGGCCTAAAAATATTCGTCGAGAAAAGTTCAATCCCGTAAAAGACCCCAAAATTTGCGGTGAGCAAGATATCTGGAGACTGGTTTATTTTGAAAAATATTAATTTTTAACAAAATGGCAGCAGTAAAAAAAATTTAAATTTTTGTGCACAAAATTGAGGTTTTTTATCTTATATGTAAATCAAAAAAAAGAAAATAAATCGAACGAACTAAACCGAAAATAAAAACTTTTTTTTTAGAAGAAAGAAATTTTTAAAAAAGTGTGTGTTTATTTTCGAAAAACTCCCGGAGGCCCTTAAAATACAATTATGGTTTGCAAAAAGGAAGTGATTGGGCATTATGTACAACCTTCCATACTTGAAGCTTAATATTTTTGAACTTAAAGATTGTACTATAGCATGCTTTCATATAAATTTAACACTCGCCACAAACGTGATTTTGATTTAATTTATCATTTATTTTTCAACAAAATCAGCCTGTTTTTTTAAATGTTGAAATTTTGCCAAAAAAAAAAGTTTTTCAAATTTGCAACAAATTTATTAGATAAATTAAAGTCCAAAAGTCATACAAGTTGTCATGGTCAAGAAATTTATTTGTTTACTTTTAAAATGAAATTTAAAAAAATTTCGAAGTATAGTAAATATAATAATAATACTAAAGATAAAGAGAACTTTAAAATTGTCATATTAGAATGGAAAATGCATACTCGTATGTGTTAAAAAATTCTTCTACACTGATCAAAGAAGCAAAAAATCCATAAATTACCCACCAAGTATATCTAGATACTCGTAAACCCCAGTAAAATGTCAGACAGCTTGACGAACTAATAAACAAATGTACTCATTTGTGCGTTTTATTGTAATTTTCCATCGGGCCACAGTCACATAAAAAGTATTAACCCTTGCAATTCTTTGCGGAGAAAACAACGGAATTTTCCATCAAATATCTGATGGATACACATTTATATCGCAATTACTAAGACAACTAAGCTTTTGTAAAAAAAAAAAAACGACCAAACCTCACACGGGTTAAACAGAACTTGTTGTTTTCAAGTAGTCTCCTAAACTGTTTACTTTTGTTTTGTAAGTTATTTACAATATTTTTAAATACACTTAAGCCACCTACACGTTGCCCCCCTTGCTTTATCACTTTGGCACCAACGTTGTTGTCCGTAATTTCGCCCCCTCCCCACGCCCCCCATACACACACACCTCTTGTTTGTTGTTAATTAATGATTTTTTATTTTAACTTTTAAGTGAGTTTTCTTCCTGCTTATCAAATAAATAAAATGAATTTTGTTTACAAGTTTTTCTGTAATAAAATGAACAATAAAAAGAAATACATTTTTTTTTTGAGGGCATAATCCTTGCACCCAACTTTCGCGGTTAATTTTTTATAACACAAAAAACATCTCTTAATCACTTTTCAGTTGACGATGACTTGTATCGCTTACATTTGTATTCAATGAATTAAATTTTTAATAAAAAATCAATTAAAAACAAAACACGCGACAAAAATCGTTTCACTAAATACAACAACAAAAGTCTCACCCAGCTGGAAACAATGAAATTAGTGACAAAATGTACTAAAGCAAAAGGTGTTGTTTCACAACATATACTACGTTAATGCGACAGCTTAGTTCGTTTTGACTGAGTTCCCCATAACTCAATACGCTTTTTTGGATACCATTTATGCTTGCAACTTTAAAAATAAAAAATGTCAAATACAAAATGGATGGGAAAAAAAATTCGACTATGCGTTTCTTTAATGAAATCAGTTCAAAGAAAAAGAATTAAAATTAGTGAATTGATTTTTATTGATTCCTTTAGAAATTAATTCCTGCGCCACATCTTCAAAAATTGCTTTATTTCGCTTGGTATTGCTATCAAGCAATTTCATTATGTTCATTATTTCCTCAAAATTTCTTTTTTTTCCACCTTCCATTTTTTCTTTTAATAAAAATTTACTTTTTCTTTCCTTTTTTCAATCTTATGAGTAATTGCTAAATTTCTAAACTATTTGACATAAATTTTCAACTCGCTCTGAAATTGTGTGGTGTTATGCACACTTTCAAAACGTTCCGAGCAATTAAGTACCGATCTGAAATCGTGAACGAGTCAAAACAATTTGTGCGTTCAAAACGCTTTGAAATTTGTTTTATGCATATGCTCTGAATCAGGGCGAACTCAGTAAAAACGAACTAAGCTGTCGCATAAACGTAGTAATAGTCGCCTGCCTCACTATGCCTTAAAATCTTTTAAAAAATTGACGAAAAGTTAATTTATCAAAATTTGTTGTTTGTGTGAATGCAAGCACTTGTATGTATGTACATTGGAGTGGTTCTTTGGAAAAAAAATTTGTGACGCCCCTCAATCGGTTCAAAATAGGATAAAAAAACTTAAAAATTAGTTTAAAATTTTTATCCTTAAGCCCTACGGACCTTTTTTAAAAGGAAATTTGACCTTAGCCGCCGTAATTTTTTTAAACATTTTTTCTTGAGTAGCTTTTTAAGAAAGAATATATTAATAAAAAAGTATCATTTGGATCTAGTTTTCGAGATATATTCATGGGAAGTTGCTGATATAGCTTTTCTAAAAATCATTTTAACTTGGAAACTCCTGGGCCCTGTTTCATAATCAAACTAATAGTATTAGTTAATAAGTACAAGTGTACAAACTACAAACTACAAGTACTAATATCTTCTGTTTCATAGTGGGAACATCCTGACTAATACTATTAGTAATATTATACAAACGAAAAAGTACAAAGTACAAGTCAGCTGAGCGGTTTGTAGGCACTTTTTGAAAATGTATTTTGATTATTTTTTTTTTTTTTCAAAAATTAATATTGTCATTGAATAGTTACGAAGAGTTGTGCGACATTTGACAAATTTTCAAGCATGTATAGGGTTCAGTCAAAGGTGGTCTTAGCATGGAAAAATTTCTTTCAATATACTCAAAGCTTGTTTAGTTATTTGTAGTATTTGTACCTTCTTTCAGCAGGGCTGTTTGGTTTATGGTGCAGAGGTGTCATGAGCCACGTCTTCAAAGAATAACCGGGATCTTACAATAAAACTGCATTAGGGACATGTTCTGTGCTTCCATTCTGCAATACAGTGTTCTATTTCGAAACACTCGTGAGTCATGAAGGGCCACAAACGAACATACTGTAAATCGGATGGGTTCCGTGTCGATCCACAAATACCGCTTTGTTTTCAACTAAAGCGTCAAAAGGAATTAGTGAACCATCTAATACTCCACACACGTGATATTTAGCCATATTAAATAACGAGTTTATAGTTGTCGCAACGTTTTCTGGCCATGCAACTGCTGTTTGGAATAAACGGCTATTTACAGCATTGCACATCTGCGAACAGTGGATTTACTTACTCCACTTACAAGCCAATGCAGGGCAATACAAAGTTTGAGTTTTGCTGCATGTCATTTTCTAGCAGCAGCGTCTGCAAGTAGTGGTCCGATCTGCAACAGCAGCGTCTCTAGTTTGACCGATGACATTCGGAGCCGTTGCTTAGAATCAAACTCATTTTCGAAATAAAAGGTATATCTGATTCCATATATTTTTCTTCGTCTGGCCAAGGTCTGACAAATCACACGATCATCCAATGGTTCGTCATTACTTCTAAATAAGAAATCCTCGAACATCTTATGAGAAATAATATAATATAGAGCATCGGCATTTTCCCTAAATTTCGATGTTACAAGTAAACCGGCACTTGTATTAATAATCCAACAATCACTTGTACATTTCAAGCATTTGTATTATTAAAGACTCTTTATGAAACAGAAACGCTTGTACTTTTAAAAAATTCTTTTGTATTTTCAATTTGGCAACTTGTAGCTTGTACTTTTGTACTTCTTTATTATGAAACGAAATTGTACTAAGTACAAGCTACAAGACTAATAGTATTACTTTGTACTTTATTATGAAACAGGGCCCTGAACAGATTTTACATATGTATATTGATGTCATATGGAAGGTTGTTTTACTGTCTATAAGATTGATGCATAAAAATTTGAAATATTTTCCACGTGTTTTGAAGTATGGAGGTTTTTTAAAAACTTTCACCAATTTTTTTTTAAATAACTGTTATTTTCTCTAAAAATTGTATCATTATTAATATATTATGATAGCTCAATTGATATACTTTAATTCCTTATGATATCAATTTATTAAAAATCTGTTCAGGAGTTTCCAACTTATAATGATTTTTAGAAAAGCAATATCTGCAATTTTCCCATGACTAGAGTAACTTCGGGTACTGTGATATGGTCGGGTAATGTGATATGCCATCATATTTCCTTAAATAAACAACTCTCGACAAAAATTTTTTTGTCATCATAGCAATAACCGAAAAAGATACGTGCTGCAAGGTTTTGTGTTTTCGCATCCACAGTTTTTGGTCTCAGAGTGGTAAAATTGATTTAGCCACAAGTCGAGATTTTATTTGTGTGCATTTAAAGTGTGAATTAAGCCCAAAATAAAGTAAGTAATATAGCCGAAGTACTAAAATTTGTTGGTGGGTGAATATACTTTGTCATAAATAATGTGAGTTCTTTATTTGCTGAAATGTGTTTTAATAAAAATAACCTGAGTGTATTAAAACTGAAATTCGGATAATGTGATATAGTCCAATTTGCTTCACCCAGTAAGGGCATTACCTGTGCTTTTTGTAAAAAATTCTTCCAGAGGGATATTAAGATTCAGACCTGAGTTCAATGCCTGCAATGCGATTTAATTTGGGCTCACAATGATTGTCTTTCAAGACGGCACGCAATTTGTGTATGTGAGTCATCTATCTGACTTTAATATGTTCACCTTTTCGTTTATTGATTCAGTTTAAATCTAGTTTCCTTTTTTATGGAAATTCTATTGAAAGATGTATAGTAATGTTATTGTATTTTTAGTTCCTACTGTTTTATACTTTTCATGATGGCATATCACATTATCCGAATGCTATATATCACATTACCCGCCAATTTCATTAAGGGGTGTCACTTGGATTTTTTCCATTTTTTTGAAATAGCTACAGATTGGTTTACGCTATAGAGCTCCGAAGTTGTAATATACTGCACAATGCATCAACAAACCATAATACATAAAGAAGTAGAAGCTATGCTATAAAAGTTACGTGTAATTTAAAATACAAAAATGCCTATATCACAATATCCGAAGTTACTATATACATATCTCGAAAACTAGATCCAAACGATAGTACTCTGTAGTCAACGTTTACACTAGGAAATTCTTTGCAAGAAATTCATGTCTATTCTCTTTTGTGATTTTTGGAAATAGAATTTTCGGAAATAGTTTCTGTGTGTAAACGCGGAGTTAGTATGCTCAATTCTTAAGTTTCAAATGGTTCTCGTATTTCCTACCTGCACAACTAGTCGCTTTAAATGTACATATGTATTAAGTTCACACAATCAAAAGCTCCTCAGAGTTACATATATGAGAGTGGAGTAGTTACATTCCGTAGCATGTGTTTGATGCGTGAAAATCGTTGCCAGTAGTTTTCCGTATTTTATTTTTTGTTTTCTTCAATTTGATGATGATTCTGCCGGGAACGTTTACAGACTCGTCATTTTACTTCTGCTCGTGGACTGCCTTAAATTGTTTTTATTACAAATTTTAAAATATTCTATTAATTTTGACTTCAAGTTTATTTTTCCATCGATATCTTTAGGTTTTCCGCGTTTCTTTGCACAATTAATTGCGTATTGTCAACGTGTCATGCCATGTAAAGAATCATTTTGTTGTTTCATATTATCAAAATTTAGATATGGTTTTTACTGGCTTATAACTTCTTTGTTATTGTTTTGCTATGCTTTTGATTATTTACAATAATAAATAAGTTCTTTGCATTAACTATTAGATAGTGTATCTTAAAAATGCAACGCTCGTAAATATTTATTTTTTCATTTATGCTGTTGTTATTGTTAGTTTTGTTTTTTTATTGTGCAACGTGTATTTGTATTTAGGTATGTGATTTGCATTTCAAAAGTTGTGTACGCTGTTAAAAAAAAAAAAACATTTTATGCCATTTGAATGAAATTATTATACATTTACTATACCAACCACATCTTTATTTCATGCAAGCAAATCGTTTGTCGCGCAAAGCTGAGGATGAATTTTTACGCAGAGTTGTAATTATTGCAGAGCAATCGATAAATTCACAGGTCGACAAAATTTGGTCAAATCTATGTAGCTAAAACACTAATATACTTATCGACACGCTGAATTCGAATCCAAGGTCAGAATATCTCTAATGGCTTCCGCTTTCGTGATATTCTAACCTAAATGTGCGGAAATCACGGTTTTTCGAGATATTTGAGGCAAAGTTTAATAGAAAGATACTTTTTTTTAATGATATCATTAGAGTTTCGATAGAACTACTCTTACTCTTCAAAATCCACTTTAAATTATATCGATTTATAACACAATTTCTAGTTTTCCCTCCATACTGAAACTCATGTATGTAGAGTTGTACATTACGATATTTCGAAAAAAATATATTCTTTTTAGAAAAAGAGAATCTATCAATTTTAAGAAAAAAACTTGCGTACAGTAAGATTCGACTCAAATTAATTTCAATATTTTTTAATGCAAAAGCAGACCAAAACTTATGTTATATTTTTCTCCTGCACAATTTTAGAATTTAATAACAAAAACTAAAAATAAAATAAAAAAGTGCACCGAAAATGGTATTAATCTCTACATTACCGATTGTGAATAAAACTTAAATGGAATTTCAGACACTGGTATTTATTTTCTTCTGGAAAACATAATAGTTTTTTAATGCTCAAGTTAAATTGATTTATGTTTTCCATTGCAAATGATATGGCCGATGCGCAAAAACAACAAAATCACGCCATCTGGGGCTGATGACGATGACGTTGCCGATGACACGCGCATATGAAGTGTGAACAACACATAAAAGGAGTAGAGTAATGAAAAAAAAAACTTTTTGCGTCGCAAATAAAATTCTTTTTCTTTTATTATTCTGCAAATTCCTTTTTCCTCTACCGGTTTATTCCGGTTAAAATTTTTATGCTTTTATCTACTTAAAAGAGAGCGCAAGAGCTTCAAGTTACTTAGCACTGGCTTACACTGGGAAATTTTTTTCGAAAATTTTTCTTGCTTGTTGGCAAGAGGGGAAAAACGAAAGGGTACAGAATTTGACGCAAACTCAAAACAAAAATAGACAAGAATTTCTTTTACAGAATTTCCTAGTGTAAACCATGATTTATGAATACGTTAACTGAGTGTTCATCTCTTAATTTATTATGCTAACATTTCTATCAACCAGAAAAATATTTCTTTTTTTTTTATTTAATTGAAATGACATTTGCAAACATTTAATTAGTTTTATTGCTTTATAATTTTTTAACATTTTTGTATCTTTTACTGTTTTGAATTGATATCTCAACAAAATAATAAATTGAGCTGAAAGAACAAAGACACAAATTTTTCGCTATAAATTGAAATTGAAATGCGAATGAAAAACTGACTAAAAATTGAGTGCAAATTTTACGAACTCAGTTGCAGATACTTTTGTCAAATGTGTTTGTTGAGTAAATTTTTGTTTATATTCATTGTGTGTGTGTTGGGCCAAAGCACCCCAACGGGAACTAGAAGCACTTACAAAATACTTTGGATATTGCGCGGAATATCACTTACAGCGGCACATCATGCATATTTTTAACGAAATTATGTCATATTCCTTACATAAAATAAAACTTAAATTTTGCTAGTACATGGTAGGTAGTTCTCTCATATGGCCCATACATTATACTGTCGATCGTACGACAAGATTTCGCGTTGGGACTTATTTTACAAATACATATCAACAGATAATTTTAAAATGTCTGGCAGGCAAACAAACAGGTAAAAACAGCACAATCTCTCTTAAAAATTTATTGCACTCACAGATACTACCATAAATGGTTGCCTGTTAGATACAATTGCGCAGTGTTAGTGTTACTCATTTTTTAACTTTTTACTCAGACATTGAGTATCTACACACTCTCATTGTAAATTCGCACTCCTACCGATTTACTTATAAAATCAACCGCATGCCGGGTAGACGACCAGTCGCCATTACAAGTCGCAACTAAAAGCAACGCGTTATTAAGCAGAAAATAAATTTTTTATAAATAATTTTTTTTAAAACAAAAGCAAAATCTTTCAAGAATCATACTCGTTCTACAAGCTAAACAAAAACAATTGAAATTTTTAATAAAAACAAAGAATATTTGTTTAAATAAAACACTCAACAAAGCTCCACATATACTTGTACAACTACTGCCAAAGAAGCTCAAATATCTGTACAGCTGAAACAAAGCTTTTTCGCATTACACTCAAAAACTTCTACAGTTAATTCAAAACTTTTGTACTAAAGGCAACGCGCGCTGTTTAATTGCAAACTGTGGAAATAAAAAAATTTAAATATAGAAATTTTAAAATTATATTGCCTAAAAAAAGTGAATTTTTTGTAAGCAAACGCAAACATTTTTAAGAGAATTAACATAAACATTTTTTTAACTGCACCATTAAACTGTGATCTCTCTTAAAAAAAAAAAATAAAACAAAATTCAAAGACATTTTAAATAAAAAAATCGTAAGCTTTACATTTTCCAAAAAAAGTGAAAATAGTTATATAACTATTTAAAAGCTAAGCTACCGTTGCATATCAGCAAAAAAATAAATAAATTTTTTATACACTGAAAAATTTGAAAAAACTCAGCATAAATATGATGGGCACAATGGCAATGCGTCAACCTGAAAACTGGCTCTATGAAGTCTGGCAGCAAGGATATGATAGTCCATGTTATGTCATGGTACCAAATGCCAAAGTATGTACTATATACGTTTATATATTTTTAAAAAAAAAATTTGTCAGACCTTGTAAGGAAAATTTTTTATTTTGGGATAATGTTGCCATTTTCGTCGATATTTTATTTTTGAGAACATTAGATCCCTTGTACATTTTGAATTAAAAAATTTACAACGGTGCCTTTCAAAGTTGAACATTATTTATTTTCCCCTTTAAAGACAGATAAAAACATTTAAATCATCAGAAAATTATTGAGCAGTCAAGTTGAAATCTCATTACTAACCTATAAATTTTTAATCGTAAACGTAGCCAAATATAAAATTTTAAAGAATAAATACAGTTTGAACTTTATCAATGCTACGCAAATTTAATTTTTTTTTTGTTTCAAAAACATCTTAATAAATTAAAAAATAATATGCAAAAATAACGCACATTTGCATTATTTTTCGCTGTTTGAATTAACAAAATTGTAGAAAAATTATGAGAAAATGTTTGGCTAGACAAGCAGATTTAATTGTCAGTTGCGAAAATATTCATTAATTTTTCTATTCCTGCATGAATTTTTAAAATTATATTTGTTGCACGGGGCCACAGCACACAGCATTTAAGGTCAAATTTTTATAAAAATATATATTTTATTTTAATTAAATTTCTGAACTCTGCTCACCAAATACATTTTACTTATGCGTAATGTAGGCGTTTTAGGGGGAGATTATACTATAACCAGCTGGGAAATGTGACAAAAACGGTTGTCTTGATTTTTTATTTGTTAAAATAGATCTTAAAAAATGTATAAAAATTATTTCGACAAATCTAAAATAAAATAAAAAACCAACAGATTAATTATCAATAAGATGGCGGCTATAGCCAGATCTAAATTTATAGATTTCAAATTATTAAATATTTAATATTTTTTTATTTATTTTCATAAAGTTAAAGCATTTTCAAGCAAGAAAATTTGCCAGATTTTTTTATTCTATTCCCTATTGTTTTTGAGATATTTCGTTTCAAAAAATGTTCAAAATTTGAAAAACAAAATGTGCAGTTATTTAAAGAATGACCGATTTACATACATAATCATTATTGATTTTCTAGCAAATTAAATCAGCGGTATATGAATCAATTTCTCTTCCAACTTTTCGGTTAAAAAATTTAGATAAGAAATTACAGATACAGTTTTAACTTTTTGAAAAACCGATGTGTATTTTTCCTCAAATGGCATACAATTATGCACAAAGAAATGGGATTAATGGAAAGACTAAAAACAGCACCTTTTTCTAACCACTTCCGAGCATATGGTATTAGCTATTTGTATGCTTCATTTGTACAAGGTACAACTTCACCAAATCCAACAAAATGTATTCTGACACGTATTTTTCGGTGTTTTATTTTTTTTTTTTTTAACTTTTGCTTTTCTGCAATGATAAATAATCAGGTCATTTTGGTATATTAATAAATTCGATGCCAAACAAAATAATAAATATTTGCTTACCCGTTGTTTATATTTTGTTCTGTTCGCACAGAACAAAAAACCAATTCAATTCGAAAACAACGTGATATCAGTTTTTTCGTATTTGTTGGTATTGCTGCTGTTGCTATTTTTAAGAATTACACCAACAAAATAAAGTAATTTGAAATTAATTAAATTAATCAATTTTTGTCCCTCTAACTGAGTAATGAACGGCAGGCGCTTTTGATTGAATTGTATCATACTCGTTTTGTGTCTGTAGTCATCATTATTTTCAACAGTGAAGAAAATAATATGAATATGCTTAATTTACAAATTTCTTTCATTTTAGCCATAAAACAATTATATTACCATTGCTTAATTAGCTAGAAAATAATTTTATTTTCATAAAGTTTTTTATAAAAAATCCTAAAATTGTGATGTAATGGACATGAATACCAGTTTGGAAATTAAATCAACTGAAAATTACCTTTCAGAAGGTATATACATACTCTTTCAAATGTATATCAATTTTAATTTTTTTTTGCAAAATTGTTCTACACGGCTATTAAAGCTATTGCAAATGGTACTTGTTTTACAGCACATGTCTTTCCACGACTAATAAACATTTGTTGCAATACCTAACGAATACAAAGAACCTTTAAAATAAATGGATTTTAAATCTAATCTATTTAAAATCGTGCTGCCATCATTATTGCGACTCTACCTGTGTATATTAAAAACGAAAAAAAAAAAATCACATTAGCCAACAATTTGAACACACGCTTTTGTATGAGTACAAGCAATGGAATGATTCATATCGAACACAAAAGTGCATAAAGTCAAAGGTGCACAGGCATATGTGAAAGTGTCAAGAATTTTTTTGTTGCTAAGTGGAAAACCCATAATACGTCATAGTGATGACAAAATTATGACAAGAACAACTATATTGTACTACTAAATTTTTTGCAACAATTTTTTCTTTTTTCCATAGTCAGTTGAATATCGGCTCAGTAACGTTAATTTTTATTAAGGGTTATAAAATTCTAAATTTTCGTTGGTAGTATGACCATGGAAATGTAGAAATAAAACATTAATTAGACATGATGCATGCAACACAAAGCAATGAAAAAACAGCAAAATTTTATAGATTTTTTATTTTCTATGCAATAGAATGCTTAAAATTACAGCATAGAAAGTTTTGTCTTCATTAAAAAAAAAATATCGATTTAAACCCTCATCACACCATAACGTTTAATAAATTTTAAGTAATGAAAGAATTTAAATCAAATATCCTAACTTTTGACTAAATTTTTTGACCGATTTCAATATCAGAAATGTCGTCGGTAAAACGATATTTATTATTCACATGACAAATACTCAAGTCACCATGTATGCGAAGATGTAAAATGTACACTGTGGAGTGTGAAACTCTCGAGTTTCAAATGTTAAGCAAAATATGTATAATATATGTATGAGGCGTTTGTTCTCTGCTTTCTACTTAGACGAAGCACCTTTTTTCTACTCAATAATCAAAAATAAAAATTTTACTAATGTGAATTGTAAATTTTTCTATTTGCAGGATCTGGTTAAATCCCATTTGATGATCGCTGTCCGCGAGGAAGTTGAAGTACTCAAAGAAAAGATTTCCGAACTCATGGATAAAATCAATCAGCTGGAGGTTGAAAACACCATACTCAAAGCGAATATGTCGCAAGAGACACTGCAACAGTTGCAGATGCAAACACAGCTACAAATTGCTGGCAACGGCACACCAGCTGGCAGCAACATGATTGCAGCAGCACCACCAACAGCAACACAACAGCAGCAACAAACAAATGCTACCAACACAAATACAACCGTAGTGGCAGCAGCAACCACAAATGCAACACCAGCAACAGCTACTACTGCAGCAGCAACAGCCCCAGCAAGTGATACTGCGGCAGCAGCAGCTACAGTTGTAGCAGCAGGCAATACAGCAACAACTACAAATGGACCAATGTCCTAAGCAGTAGATTTACTGAGATAATTTTACATCATCTTACAGAACATTTCAATCTAAACGTTGTAGAAGAGGAGCAAATTATCTAAGAAAATTTTTTAACAATGCAGTAATGGGGCTAAACTGGAAAAGAAAGGAGTTTGTGATTGTAATAAAAGTGAAACAGCAGCAGCAATTGTTGCTGGCGACAAATGTTGCTGAGAAGAAAGTTTGGCAGCGATTGTAATTGTTCGAAAATTTTCTTTGTCAATATGTTGTCAGCAACATTCAACACGTACGCACATAGTCATAATTTCACACAAATATACAAGTACACTTGCAAAAAACACACACCCGTCAAGTACAGAAATGCAGAACTTTGTTTTTTTGCATTTTAGCTCCCTGCTGCCCCAATGTTGTAACTGTAATATGTTGCTGCCACCGCCCGCGCATAAACACAAGGCTGCGCAACACGTTGCTGCAACATTTTCTAATCATGTGATATATGCTAGCTAAAGAATGTATTAATGGAAACTATGTGGCTAATGTTGATGATCGAGGACAGTTGTACGTATGGATGCACGTCAGTTGGCTAAAACAACAGCAATAACCACAAAAGAACAAAAAATAGGAGGAGCAACAAAAAAATAAACTTATTGACAAAAAACAAAAGGCGAAAGAAAATCATAAACAATATTAAAAACTACGCAAAATAAAAGCTGAATTATTTTTTTATTAATTTTGATGCTACACACATACATAGAAATGTTACATACACCTACAAACACATTAAAAATGAAAAATACCTTTGTTAATTATTATAATTCTTTTTTCCATTATTTTTTTTTTTTTTTTTTTTCACTATTAAAAGTTGTGTAGTTTTACGTAAGTTTTTCTAAAATTTTTATCCTTAATTCTAAAATGTGAAAAAGAAAAACTTGAAAATTTACAGAAAGAAATAAGACCAGCCAATTGTAATTAGTATAGCGCAAAAAAAAATATCCAAAAATTGGCAACAAAAATACTCACAAAAAGAGAGTATAATTTGCGCTATCAAAATATTCTTGTTTTTTCTCAAGTAAATTGATTTTTGTAATGTAACATAAAAAGAAAAATATCAATACATGCTTAAATCTAAACGATAAAAAATAAAATTAAAAATTATGAAATATGTAAAATGTGATAGTTAAAATTTGCATTGAAAATGGCAAAGTTTTAAGTATGGAAAAATGTCTAAAACAAAACACAACAAAACAACAAATGTATGTTAATTAGATTTTTAAAAGAAAACTTAAATTGAAATTGTGTAAGAAATAATGAGTTGAAGAAAAAAAATGCAAATGGTGTTAAAAAAGCAAAAAAGTTTTTCAAAATCTCCAACAATTACAAATATGTTATTAAAAAAAAAAAAAAAAATATTAAAATTATAAAAATCATAATTTTTTGCTATTTCTTTTTATATGGAAAATTTAAACTGTTTTTCAACTTTCCTTCTACTTGCAACTAAGCAAAGCATACAAAAAAGTAATATATAATGTATATTTATTACAAAGAGCTATGGTTTCTGTTTTATTGCAGGGCGAAAAGTTAATAATAAATGCAAGAATCTGTAAATATTTTTTAAGCAAAAGCATTAAATAAAAAACCAAATCAAATTTCAACTAAAACGGTAAATTCTTAAGCTATCAACGTGATTGTAAATTGCAAACAACTAAATCAACTAAACCTTGAAATTGTTTATTTTTATACTCTAAAATATTTGTTTTTAATCTTTACATGCAAACAAATTTTTATGCTGTAAATAATAGAGATATTTCAAAGAGATTTCCAAGAAAAAAATGTGTGTGCAAAAAATAAAATTTACGCTGTAAAAGAAATATTTATTAAAACTTCGTCATAAATGTTCGGAAAATATTGAAAAAATAATTAGAAAAAAGCAAAAATCTGTTGTATGTTTTGTCTGTGGACCTGGAAAAACTTTCATTTAAGCGCTTAGCATAAAATATGAAAATAAAATAATACAAATGTTACTTTAAAGAAAACAGAGACCGAAATAATGTAACTATTATAAAAAAGCTAAATTCGCAAATGTACTATCTAAAAATAGAATTAGTTAATGTACATTTAGGCATCAAAATGCCACCGATCCTGCGGAGACTCGAATTGTCTAAGGATCATGAATAGAAAAAACCAACAGCATCGCGCACAGCATTTGACTGACTGAACTTTAAACTGTGCACCACAGTAAGCTTTTTTTATTATTTGCTATGTAATTATTTTTTACCTATTGTTAAAAACTTTATTTATTAAATTAGTTTGTAAAAAGAAATAATAAAATAATATACGAACAGAAACATTTTTGTTAAATATTTTTATATTTATATTTTTTTAAAAATCATTTACAGTGTAGTTGCATAAAGTTATCGCAGTCAAATGCTGTCGTAGCTACATATCTACTTAAATCAGCTGTAGATGAAAGTTTTTTTTTTCTCCAAGCAGTTAGTGATTGCAACAGACATTTGTGGAATTTTTAAAAATGGATGCATAAGCATTTTTGATTTTGCATTATCATTGTGAAGTCTAACTACCGTGAATGAAACAAAATTCCTGAAGATAGCCAAACTGATAATATATTGTAACTACTATTTTGATTGTTTTATTTTTTAAGTATAAATATATATATATACATTTGATAAAAGAATACAGTGTATAAAAAACTTCTCATTCCTTGAGTAAAATTTTCAAGTATTACTGTAAGCATTCGAGTTGATTTTCCTGAAAAAAGTTGCGCATAATTTTGCGTGCTCGAATTAGATTTACAGTACATTTCTAAAGCACGTGTATTAGAGAGGTTTATGAGAACCAAGTATATTTGGTTTATATCTTATGCTCTAAGGCCAAAAAAGTTAGACAAAGTAAAAAAAGAAATAAATGCCGCCAAAAAATTACCGAAGTTGTTCAGTATTTAGAAGGGTCTTCGGCTCAGGGCCCCAAAATCTAGAAAAAAAGTAAATTAAAAAAATATGCAACGATTCCGTTGTTCTTTTCTCTATTTTAACGGGTCTTTTGTTTTAAAAAACCGCTTCTAGAGTTAATTTTTTGAGAATTTTGGATTTTGGCATAAATTTTTTCTTTAGAAATTAAGACTCAAAAAAAAAATGCTTTATATAAACCTCCCTAATGTAATCTAGAGCGTCAAATTTAATTTTTTGATATACTTAAGTTTGGGATTTTTCAGAACTTAAGGTTCGGATTGGATTCAGCGATCCGAATCCCTTGGAAACGCACCCTTCTTATATGTTTTTTCTAAAACTTTTCATTTTACATTTAACAAAAATGTGATGAGAAAGACATTAATTGGAAAAATTGAAAGCATAAAATTACCTATCCGAGATATACATTCTCTCATCTCATCTGTGTCAAAAAAAAAAAGTTCTTCAAAATTGTTCAACAGCGTTGTTATAAGCCGGTTTCTCAATTTTAAATGTTATTTGGAACATTAGCTGACAGTTTAACATAAAGTTCCACCCACTTTTTTTTTTAACTGAAAATTAGGAATCAAAAAGTTTTTACAGATGTGTAGCTTTTTTGTTTAGGGCAAATGAATGAAAAATTATTTTTTGAGTGTTTTCTAGTACATAAAATTGTTTCTAGAAGTTTTTTATGTATTTTATTTTTGTAATTTTATGTATTATTTATATTAAAAAAAATTCAGGTTGACACATTTGCTAAAAAGTCATTACTTTTCATCAAATCATTTTGAAACAGAATTTCTATATACTGATTTTAAATATATAAATTTCACACGTTCTGAAATAATCAATTTTATATTTTTTTGTCTATTATATGACTTTTTCCTTAATAAAAGTTACATTCACTTTTACATAAGTCAGTCAAAGCTCATACATATGTATCTCATAATATAATCGCTGTGGGGCTATTTATTTTTTTTTTTTCGTATATAGATTTGAGTTTTCATTTATACATATTTATAACTTAAATGCTTATTTTCCAATGATAATGCAATAATTAATATAAAACTAAGTGATGCATGCATTGTTTCTAAAAATTTTCGTAAATAAGCAAAAATCATAAGATATTTTTTTAATTTAACAGAATGAAAAGTTAAGAAGCTTAATATATGATGTTTAAAAATGTCAACTGAAAAAACAAAATATTAAAAACAAAACCATATGCAAATAACAAAATGAAAAAATTAATAAAAATTATTAAAAATTAAAAACTTTAATGAATTTCAAGAAATTTAAAACCCAGCACAGTTCCAGCGCTATTTCGTTCATTTATGTAGCTAAATTTGAAACAAGTTACCGAGTATTTGTATTCAAGAACTTGATATATTTACTTTTTTTTTTTTTCTTAATATAAAATTGTAAATAATTTTTATTATTATATTTAACATAAAAATAAAAAGTATTCATTTAAATGCGTAGCAAACAAAGAAAAAAGAGTTAATAATGCTTTGAAGACAAATTCAAAAATTAAAAAAACTAGTCTACTTATTTTTTTAAAGTTTCGTCAATTTTTGATGCAAAAATTTTGTTTAATTCTTATATTTTACATTTCATTTAAAAAGGTCATATCCATAATTTGTTTTGATTTTATTTTTTTCTTTCATTTACAACTCGAGGACGATGTATGTTTTCATCATTTTATTGTGTGTATAATTAATTAATAGCAACAAACAAAATTTGCAACAAAAACAACTAAATACAATTTAGTGAATTATTTTAATGATTTTTCCTTTTAATTTTTAGCTTTAGTTTTTAAGTTTTACTATTAGTTAATATGAAACGTGAAATTATGTTATGTAATTGATAAAGGCATATACGAGTATATAAAAACAACATATTAAATAAATGTATGTATTTAGAGCAAACTAATATCCTAAACTAAACATTAACAGTTATGTTATGAACTTATGATGCAAGCATAAAATAAATAAAAATGCAAATTTTTTAGAAAACAAAAACCTTATGATTTTTATTGAGTTAAGTTTTGTTTAAAATACAAAATAGTCCGATTTGGGTTCCTTAAGTTGTGCATACTTCGAAAATATTGATCAATATGATTTTCACTTTAGTTAGCAAAAAGTATTTGTTTTAGTTTTTTATTCCAATTTTATTTTTAATTCTTATAATCTCTTTTTAACACATTGAATGACATGACTATCAGATATGATAGGCAGTTTTTTTTCTTTCTTATCTTGCACTAGGAACAAATTCAATACAAACTGAAAGTTTTCGCATCCTATGTATTGCTAAGCACCCCACGTAATGCAGAAAAAAAGTTGCTGGCACCTGAGAAAGCAGTTCGAAAATTGGTCTGGTACTCGTCTTGAACGCTTGGACTGAAATGTTAATCTTTAGCTTTTTGAAAATCCGGTTTGCTGACAGTAGCGTATCTAAGGTTGTTTTTAGCAAAACTACGAAATTTTGTAAATGCGTCCTTTTTTTAGTTTGCAATGTCAGAAACACAGAATATTTTCTGTAGGTATTGGCGGCAAATTACCTCTTAGTAGAATCACTATATTTGTTAGCAGGAAAGTAATTTTTTGTTTCCTTATCAAAAAATGTACTTTTCCATGGAGTCAATATATGTTATGAAAGTTATTTTGAACGTACATATTTTAATGCGAACGTATTTATCATAATTTCTTTTCGAGGATAGGTAGAAACATTTTTACTATTTAATGCGATTTCACTGTTCACTAAAGAGTGGATTATACTTATTAGTTTGTCAGTGAACGGATTTTATTGCAGTAACTCAGATGAAAGAGTTTTCGACAGTTAAAAAACTATTGCGTATATTTATTTGGTATGTAATTGAGAAATCAGTATTATCGGTTACAAGAATGTATTTAATTTATTTTTAATCACAGAGTAGCACAGAAATCATCCGTTTATTATTTCATGCCAAAATAATTATAGTTTCATGTGTTCGCAGCTACAGGTCTTTTTTTTCACCATTTCTGTTAGTTTCTAAAGTTGGAATACATATATATGTATTCCTGATACATCAGAATAAAGCTCAGTTCACATGACTAAATACAACTAAACTTAACTTGAGTTGTCCTTCATAATAAGATTAATAGTTTTATAAAAATTATGAATAAAAAAAAATTTGCTAAAGTTTAAGTTCCATATGTACGTAACGCAATTGGCGGGTGCTTAGGAGACTCCAATGATATCAGTTTCGTGCTTAGAAACATCATGCAAACTACACGGGGCACGCGAAGTTCGGCTGCCATCACCTTTGAAATCAACGAATACGATTGAGATTTGTTTATAGCTATGGCTCAGTATTTTGAAAATTCAATATAATTTAGAAATAATTTTTCTAAACTGACAAAAGTTAAATCAAAAAATAAGTGAAATGGAAAAATTATTTTAAAATTGGCATTCAGCGCTAGATTCTCGTTGTAATATTTCATCAAGAAAAGAAGCGTGGGGACAAGATAGTTCTACCACATTTAAGCATAGATTGTTTCGAGCTTGCGAATCGTTCTACGAAGTCAGTCAAACCATGAAACATGCCGAAGCACTAATTAATAATTTCATTTCATTTAAAAGTTGGAATACATGACTCCTTGATATCACTAGCTCACAGCGTTTTGGTCCAGGGTCAGTAAGAAACATTATCTTATGTAAAATGGTGCGGCGATTCCGAAAAAAATAGTTAAAATTCCTCTTATGTTTAGTTTTGTAGTAAATGAAAAATAACCTCCGCTTAGCTGCAAATAAAATGAGTTCTACCCAATTGTTGGTTATAAATAACACGTAAGACAATTTTTTTTTTAATTATTATTTACAACACTTGAAAAACAGCGCAAGGTTAATAAGTGCTGAAAGGGTAATGTAAATTGAAACAAAGCTCTGTTGTTTTATGAGGAACAACTTTGCTTTAGACACCAAACCCTTCAGGCTTGAAATAAAAAATCGTATTATCGACAATTACTGTTGAATTGATCGTTATCTCAAAACGCTGACTTGTTGGCCAAAACCTGATGGACTCAGTGACCACAATGTACCCTAAATTTACAGTCGATTTTCCTCCAATTTGACTTCACACAGTGTTATTAATAAAAACAAAATTATATATTCCCATATTACTGAACGGTGGCACGAGGTAAATTAAACTCATTTATTAGTAACGTTCTGCGGCAGGCTGGAAGCATGGATTCTCTTCGTCTTCCTGTGTCCTATATCTCACGAAGCGTAGAGCCTCCACAAAACTTTTTCAACATGCACGACAGTAGCGAGTGCCTTCAATTCCATCCAAAATTTCCCCGATTCACGTATTTTCTGCTCGAGTGAAAGCTTTCATGATATTCGAGGGCGGACGCGTTTTCTACCACCCTGAGGGTTCCATTTTAATGCTTGTCGGCAGACTTTCGCAGCGTATGACCAATTCATTTCTACTTTCGTCGTCTCATTTGAATGGAAATCGGATCTTGTTGGTATTTGGTGAGCAGTTCTACATTGGAAATTATCCTAGGCCAACAAATTTTCAGAATTCGGTGAAGACAATTGTTGGTGAACACTTGTAAATTTTGTACCAGGGTGCTGTTTGTTAACCTATTTCATAGTCGAACGTTTGACACGAAAGATTTTGAGCTTCTTTGTCATCGGCATAATTGTTATTTTCCAGATACTCGCTGAAAGTACATTGAATTCCGCGATTTGTAGAGCTTAGGGTTCTGCTAAGAAACAACATTGGTGACAGCATACAGCCTTGGCGCACATCTGAGATGTTCTCAAAATGATCAGAAAGTTTCACGTTATGTAATACTTTACATTTGAAACCTTCGTTTTGAGCCTTGATGCGATTAATGATCTTGGATGCTGCACCTCGGCTGTTTAGTGCATTCCAGAAGCAATTTCGTTCGATGCTATCAAAAGCAGTACTGTAGTCAGGGCATACAGTGCCGGCAAAACATTTAAAGTCGACTGTCGAGTAACGATTGTTGTCTAGGGAAGGGAGGGGAGGTTCTATTTATATATGAATGCATATGATACAACATGAAAAACCATTAGCGTCTTTGAGTGTGACGCTCTGGAGCACACTCAGAACGTTTCCCTTTCCTTATATTGTATGAGAGACTCCAAAAGTGTTCCACATACCAGCAAATTTTGAGAAAAAATTGTATAGAAAATCCTGTTGCACAAGGTATGAAATATTTACTATATTGCCAAAAGAATTATATATAGAGGAAAACTTAATGACTACGCCTAAAAATAAGATACAGTAATGAATCACGCAAATAAAAGAACTTGACATTAATGAAATAGAGGGAATAGAAATATAATTTTCATTACATTAAAATGATCACTCTTAGAGTTTGTAAAGTTCTGAGTAGGAATTTAATTAAATATATGAGCTCCAGGGAAACTTTCAACATTTTGGCAACTATACGATCGGCCTCCACAAAATTATTGTTTGTAAGTGATTTTAAAGCATTTGTTTTATGCGTTAGTGAAGACGGAGACAAGCCAGTCGATAATAGGCACCCGAGGCCGATTTTGCCTGTCTTTGTTGTCCACCACATGGATTCAGTGAGTACATTAATTATTTTTGCCAGTTGCATAATGTATCCTTCAATTTGCCAAAAGTTTCGATAACTTTTGAGAATGTGGAAACTGTAAACCAATCCTTTTTATTGCGACGTGCGTGTATTAATGATTTGAGATAGCATAACTTTTGTTACCTGTGGATTAATTTAATTTTTTCTTAATAATATTAATTAACATTTTTCCTGTATTGTAATGCACAAAATATATGCACAAGTATGCTTTTAGGCTTGAGTTAAATTTTGCTGTGTGTATTTTACTTTCGTTTAAATTAATTTTAGCTTAGTGCTGTTGGGTATTCAAATTTAATATATGATGTCCTGTAAAATCAGGTCTCTGAAGTTTAGGACAAATAAGAGCACACGCGACAATGTAAAATAAAATATTAATTACATATTAAAAAGTAAGACATTTTCGTGCTTCTAGTAAAAATATATAAAACTGATAAAAAGTATCATTGTATTGACCAACATTTAAATTACTCATATAAAATTGCCATTGTAAAAATTAGCTTAAATATAAAACACAATATCGGCATTGTATATTTTGAAATCATGAACTTAAAAGTAGTCACCCTATGACGTGATACAATTAAAAACAAATTAAGAAAAATCTTGTAAAATTTATCTCATTCCTCTAAATACTTTTAGTGTGAAAAATAAAATAATCCTAAACATATTTTAAATTATTATGTAATATAAAACTTAAATAAATAACTTATACTTTCCAAACTTACTGTTAAAAATTACGTAAAACAATGAAACAAAAATATAAAAAGTGATAAAATAATTTAAATAAAAATCAACTGCAGACTAAAATTATTTTTTCGATGATTTATTGCTCTTGATTGGAATCAGGAATTGAGCGATCTATGTTTAGTAAGTATTTTGTTTTCATTTCATTCTATGGAGTTCAGGAACGTTCTTTTTTTCTTTTTTTGGAATATGTTTTTTACAAACAAATAAGCTTTTAATAAAATTTCCAAACTGATAGGGAACATAGTAATATCCTATCGTTTGCATGAAATGAACCCCAAAGACTGAAACTCAAATATTCATATGCTTATTTCTTTCAGGGCTAACTTTATTTTTTTGATTAATAGATAATAGATATGTTGAAGTTAGGATTTAAGATTATCAAAATAAAATAAAGTGCAAAAATTTTGTGTAACTTCAAAATTGAGGCTTTTTTTTACCTTAAATTATAAAATTTCAATTCAATTCTTTGTTGTTTTTTGTTTACAAACTAGGGAATTCTAATTTTAGTGACCGTAACCTGCGCATATCGTCTTTCGTTCAAAACTTGGGAAGTGCGATGTGATAATAAACAAACTTTTTAACAAAACAAATGTTTTATTCAGTAAGAATTTGAAGAACAAATGGGACTTATTGTCGATCAAGTCAAACTGGAATACGGTACTACCTACGACGGAAAAACCGCTCGAAGATTCTTTTTGATATGAATAATGCAGCAAAAATAACAAAGCTCAATAAGGACTCAGTTTATAATTTATCCTTAATATTGGAAATTATATCATGTGGAAAAACGATCGATATTGATGATTTTGATTTTCTTTTGCTGAGGACGAGAGACTTAAAAACTATAGTTGGTACTACAGGCCCAGTTCAGTACATAAGGTGTTAGCATAGCTGGGCATTAACTCGCTAATCCGTTAATCGTTAATTAACTAAGTTAACATTTCGACTAACAGATTAACTTTTAAGTTAACTTTAAAAAATGTTAACGGACTCATTGACTTCCGTTAAATTTTCCGAAGTCCGTTAATCCAGTACCTACTATTTACCAAAAAGATACCGCGCTGTCCCGCGAAAAACACGTTCTTACAACAAGTACTATCCGCAGGCCTGGATTAACCTTACAGGCAGAGTAGGCACATGCCTAGGGCGGCAAGATTTAAAGGGCGGCAAATATTGGCGGAAACTTTGAAAAATTGTTTCATTTTATTGAATGAAAAACTTTTAAAATCTTGTTTTCATTTTTCGTTCCGCAACGAGGACCTTTTTCTGCTCATCAAAAAGTTTAAGTTGAAGAGGTTGAATAAGTCGAAAAAAATGTGAAATGTTAGAAAGGTTGACAGAGGTTGAAAAATGTTGAAAAAGTCGAAAATATATACAAAATGTTGATAAAAGTTCAGAGAGGTTGAAAAACTCTAAAAAAGTTGAAACAACTTGAAACAATTCAAAATGGATGAAAAGTCGAAAAAATAACGAAACTAATGAAGAAAGTTGAAAATGTCGAACAAATACATATAGGATATATTGGAAAAAGTTACAGGGTTGAAAAAGTCGAAAGAATAAGGAAAATGTTGAAAAAAATCGAATAGAAATGAAAAATTAGAAATATGCCACGCCCACTTGTCCAATTCCGCCCACTTTAGGTTAAATAAACTATATTCGTGATCGACATCCTCATATTAAATTTCAGCACAATAGCTTGTATAGTTTGCGATATGTGCCGCAGTTAAATTTAAAATTTAGGGCGGTGACACACCAATCCAGCCCGGTTTTGATCCAGAAATAGCTTTCCATAAGCAAACCTCTTGCACCAAATTTTAGTAGGATTGCTTACATATTTCGATAAATATGCCACTTACCGTATTTTACTTGTATGGGAGGTGCCAAGCCCACTGATGCTATTTCAGCCAATTTTGATTCAGATATACTCTATAGCAACTGAACCACTTACATTAAATTTCATAGCAATTGCTGCAATAGTTCACTTAAAACAGCGCTTACAAATTTATGTTAATATGGGAAGTGCCACGCCCACCAACACAATCCTGTCAAAATTTATTTATTTTCAATGCTTATAGTAACTGATATCTATGGACCAAATTTTATGAAGATTACTCTCATAGCACACTGTCTACAACAATAAACGTTTTTTGCTTATATGGGAGGTGCCACGCCCACAGGTACAATTGAACCCAATTTTTGTTATAAGAGACCTTAAAAGGAAGTATATCTACCTCATTTAATTTCCTAACGATTACGTTGTTAGTTCTCTTTATATAACGTTTATAAATATTGTGGGCGGTGCCACGCCCTTGAGAAAGTTTTTTCAGTAAAGTAACTGAGATTGTATTGATGACTGCTTTCAGCGGCATCATCCCCAAAATTGTTATGGAAATCGTTTGTGCCAATTCTGAGATATACGGAATCAAAATTTTTAACAGTTGAAAAGTGCCACGCCCATTTTCTCGATTCCGCCCACTTTTATCTCAATTCAAGATATATTTGATATGTATCCGTTTACCAAATTTCATCGCAATATCTTGAACGGCTTACAAGATATGGTAGTTTCAATGATAAAATTTAGGGCTGTGCCACGCCCCTGTACGACTTTTTGGAAACTTGAAACCCAGCCTAATCCTAATTTGGTTCACATGTGCACCAAATCACCAAGTTTCATCAAAATCGCATTAACTTTTTTCAAAATTGGCCTGGGTAAATTTACATAGAGTGTGGGCGGTAGGCGTGTCCGTTAACTGATATCGCCCATTTTCAATAGCAAGATGCCTGCAAGAAGGTGTGACCTGTGTGTGAAAGTTTCATTCAATTATCTTTCTTGGTTTTCCCGTAAATCTGATTTCAACGGACAGACAGACAGACAGACGGACATCGCTAAATCGACTCAGGTGGTGACGCTGATCAAGAATATATGTACTTTTCCATACCTGCCACGCCCTCTTCGAGGTGTTACAAGTGGAGAGACAAAATGAATATACCCTCGGTGTAGGGTATAAAAATCGAGGGCTTAGGGAGTAAAAAATGCAATGAAACATTAAATTGAGTTTACTAACATTCTATGAATATGACCAATGATTTTCAGACTGAACTTGTAAAACGCTTATTTTTACCATATGAAACAGCTACCGGGGGACAGCTACCCCCCACAAGCTACTGGCAGGGGGCAGTGTATTCATTTCGCCCCTCTGCTCGGAAATAAATTATATCATAATTTGATCAACATAATGTGATTATCTCACATTTTGAGTCTATCGAAATGTGATCAAATGAACATTTGAGAAAGAGTACATGAACAGAGTATCTAAACCGTTCAATACGGTCCGATTCAAGCAGTAGTTTCCTAGAATTAAGGAAACACTGAAAGCAATCGTTGACGAACCAGGAGCCATCATGCCAGAAAAAAAAATTATCAGGATATTTGAGGATATTTGCAAAAACTGAATAAGTTTGACATAATGTTTTTCCTACATCTGAGTATTGAAATTTTCGGTCTTTGCGAACAACTTGCTCAAGCTTTTCAAAATCCAAGATTAACAGCCAGAGGGACTTTTGGTCCAAACAATTCAAAGGCTTCGTTCCGACACAGAATTCGAACGAATTTTTAAAGAGACGATGAATGAAGCTGATAAGTTTGAAGTTGAATGTTCTTCTGAGCCCAGAACCAGACAAATCCCTCGACGCTTAGAACAAACCGATTGTCCCACTCCTGAAGTAAGATTATCATCAAAAGATCGAATTCGGAAAGACTACTTTGAAGTGTTGGACTTTCTCTCAAGCGAATTGGAAAGAAGATTTGATCAAAAAGGTACTACTTTTCATATTACGATCTACTCGACGTTTCTTTGGTATATTTTTTGATTTGATAAAAAATTGCACAATAATAATAATGATTCGTATTATAAATGATAATGATCAAAATGATAAATAATAATCAAAATTAATGATGATGAAGTGAATATCAATAATTTTGAATCATTATAGTAATGGTAAGAGAAACAGAAAATATTCATTTTGAAACCTGAAAATATTTATTGCTCATTTACAAAACACAGCTGAAAATATTTCAGGTAAATATTTTGTGTATTCTTGAGTATTCTCATCTTGGAATTTTTACGGGTTGTCAACTAAATCGCCTTGAGGCTGCATACTCAATAAATCTTAGAAATAAAAGAAGGACTTTGGGTTTTTTGAAATTCAGTGAAAATTTTTATTAGCAAATTCCAAACTCAAATATGAAAAAGACAAAAATTTTCACGACCGCGCAAGAGATTAGCGAAAGATCTGTAAATAATTTTTTTTTTATAAATACTGTTGCACTGATAATGATGATTATTCATTTGTAATTTTCTTAGATTTTGATGCTTTAGAGTCCTTAGAAAATATACTACAAATGACCCAAAAATTCAGAAAAATTTATCAACCTTTTTTATTTGAGTTTACCCCCCCCGCCCCCCCATACAAAATTTCGTTGCGACGCCCCTGATATAAAAATAAGGAAGATCTTAAAATGACATTACAAATGTTTAAATTTGAAAAAAATATCGGGTTTTTGATTAAATGAAAATAATAAAATAGAAGATAAAAAATGGAAGTTAAAATCTTAGCAAAAAACTTAGAAACCTTTTTTCTCAGTGCTTAAGTAAAAATGCGGGAAATCAGTTCTCAAAATAGTCGGAAGCAAAATCCGAAAATAAATTGGAAAAGTTATATAATGGTGTAGTTTGAGTTTAAACAATTAACAAAATCAAAAGGTCAAAAATTGGTTGGCTTGTCAATGAATTTCCCATATATTGTGCTTGTAAAAATATTTTGCATAAAAAATTTAATATAAATAAGAAAAGTCGTTAAGTTTCGCCACTATCTAATATTTTTAATTTTTTATGGGCGCATAAATACAGTCAAACATGTTAGATATTAATTATCCTTACAGACTAAAAAAATAATTGGGTAGTTACAACAAATTATTATTCCTTAAAACTATGGAAAAATATAAAAATATTATTTAAGTTCTCCGACACAGTTTTAAAAATCGGTTTCAGGACTTGTCGGTCGAATGTTGTCTAAGTCTGTTTCTATTGGTTGTGTTTTGGCATCTTTCGTGTTCAACGTCAGCGGTGCAGAAGCTTTAGATTTCACTTCGCTCTCATCTACTGACTGGAATGATTTTAAGTTGCCCAACTGAGAGCGCACATCTTGCGCTGATAGATTATGTAATGGCACATCGGCACGAACCGCCATTCGCTTGGGACTACTAGCGCCATTCACTTTTTTTCGTTTGTCAGGTGGAAAAACGACTTGAGCGTATGCAACGCTCGGATCTGTTATACTTTCAGTTGCAGATGAGCTCGTTACTGAGCTCGGATTGCGGTAAACATTGACGTGCGGACTGTATGGAACACTTTCTTCTGACCTCTGTATTTGTTCCGACTGTGTGGCTTGGTTGGGTGGCTTATTTGCTGTGGAGACAGTGGTAATTTCAGTGGCAGGACTACCTCCACCAACAGCCGTTGTCGCATGCTCACTATCTTCATTTGGAATGGGTGCGTAAAGCGATGGGGTATAATTCAAATCGGTGACCTTGCAGTTATAAATATTAAGACCCTTGGCATAGATGTATACCAAAACATCGAACAGGATACCCAACAGTGTGAGACTGGCGGACAAAATATTAATAATGTTACCATGTTTTGGCGTCTCGCGCAAAAGACAACGCGCATAATCTGGAGCCCAATATACGCAGGTCACTCCTAAATATTGAAAGAAAGAAAAAAATTAATACTTAAAAAGGCGCAAAATTTTCCATTAATTTTACATACTTGTGACCACATCGTAGCCTAATTTAGCTGGCACATATGTGAAAAGCCCGACGGTTGTGACCTCAAACGCTAAGGCCATTGCCTTATCCTGCGGTAGTATGCATCGTAATGTTATAATAATTTTTCCCACGATACTCATTCCCAACATGGCAGCTGCTGAAAGGCTCATAATCTGAAACATGATGAGCATTTGTGAGCAGGTATCGGAACTACATGCACCCGCGGTAGCACGCACATTTGACCAGGAACTGCTTTCGTCCGTGCCACAAGTGCATTGCTCGTACAACTATAAAACAAAAAATAGACAAAAATAGTCTGCTGATCTGTACGAATGAATTGTGCTTACGTCGACGTTATTTATGTTGGATTTGAGCGAACAGCCTGCATAGCAAGGCGAAAAGTAGGTCACAGTCGTATTTTCAGGACACACTGGTACAAACGAGGTGGGCATGCAAAGACATTGTCGCGAACAAAACGGCTGGCTCAATTTTCCACCAGATATACCAGCGATTGGACCAACGTCACATTTTATAAAGATATATCCAATATAGACTGCCAAAAGCTTTATTCCAAGTCCAATGTTAATGCTGGCGATTGTTCTTTTGAAAATATAAAAAAATAAATACTACGCTGACTTCAAAAAATATTGGCAGAAAGCCCCAAAACTCCAGTTCATCAATATATTTAGGTTATACAATACAGAAAGCTATAGTTTTGCTTGTCATTTTAGTTATAGAATATAATTTATCTGGCTGTACTTTGTATTTGTAAGGACTTTCCTTTATTTCTCTAGCTTGAAGGTTGAAACAGGTCCGTACCAACCCAGGGGAAAGGGGGAGCTTTGCCCCCCTCGCGTCTCATCTAAGATAGGATTCTATGATCGTTAGTTTTACTCTTCGCAAAATAAAATTTGTTTGCCCCCCATGCAAAGTTGGGTTGGTACGAGCCTGGGTTGAAAAACGTTACATTCATTCCAAACGCTGGGAAGAGCTCTTACATAAATCCAAAGGATTTTAAATTTAAGTCTTTCATTTTCAAAACATTGAAATTTATGATCTGCTGTCAATTTCTCATCATGCCTACACAAAAAGCAGAGCCATAGAAACTGCACTGCACATACAAGTGCGGAGGATTACAAGGAATTGACGGCAGTTCTGGATATTGAAGGAGCATTCAATAACTTTGACCCAGGTATGATTATCTCAGAGCTGCAGAAAGTGTGCATTGATAGTTCAATAGTTAATCTGACCGAAAAGCTACTGACTAACGAGTCCTCAAATCCTGACAATAAAAAAGATGCTTATGTCACTAAAAAGGCATGGCTGTAGAGCTATCGCTTATGCGGATGATGTAGTACTGATGGCATGTAGAAAATTCCCCAACACACTGTGTGGAATTCTTCAGGATGTCTTAAACTAAACTTTATATTCTCCAAATTGGGAAGTACTGTTCCAGTAATCTCATTCACAAGGGATTCCTTAAATTACATTCCATCTAGGGATGACTGGAAGCGAGTACTTCCGCGGAGAAGGGCCGTATTAATTTCGAAACCTGAATAGCCAATTGGGTTTGGTATTTACTCTAAGGAACTGAAGTTGAGAATTGCTGTGAGGTTTCCAGGCTACTGCAGGGAATTTCAGGAAGGGGTTTTAGCTTAACTCAGAGAAAAATACCATGAACTCGGTCGGAATTGGTATTGATTTAATTTTACTTATTTTGCTATTGTCTTTAGTCAATGTAACCTATCCTATTAATTTCAATATGGTTTTCCTATTGTCTATTTTTTTATCTTATAATATTATGATCAAATTGAAATAAACTGATACCACATTATTTCAAGAAGATGTTATATTTGCTTGATTTCAACTAGACACACAACTAGATTCGACTGAGACTTGAGCCTGCTTCGTTTTGAGAAAAGCCTTAATCCGACCCCGTTCCTTAGCTAGCTCGGCTACAGAATGTTGATGTTTTATTGGGCAAAATTAAACAGTTGAAATGATGAATAGTACAATACCATAAAAACCATTAAGAAACTAATAGTTTATTTGATTCACTTTGTAGCAGACGTAAGTAGCATAAGTCCTATTAGTTTTGCATTAAAACTATTGTCTCAATATGATTTTGGTATTATTTTCTTAACTATGTCTTATAAAATAATAGCAACATTATTAGAGGTTGCATCCTGGCTGGAGAGAAACGTTGTATCCGAATGGGATATAAGCATTTATTCAGATAGTCGACCCTTGAATTGAATCAGTCTTCCTATGCTGATTAGTGGCCTAGAAATGAGACTCGTCTCTTATCGAGATGGTTCAGCATTTTAAAATTCACCTCATCTGGGTGCCTGGGCATGGGAACTTTGAAGGCAATTGCAAAGCGGATGAACTTGATGGGCAAGGGACTACTACACAAATTCCTCATAGCAAGGAAGATGTTGGTAAGCCGCTTGATATCTGCAAGTTACTGTTGGTGAATGATATGTTAAGAAAGGCTAACACAAGATGAACCCAAAGGGTTAACTTGCAATATATCCAATAAATTTATCCGAAATAGAATGCTAAGCGCTCTCTAGAAATGATATCTCGCACTAGACATAGTGTCTCGTCAGCTGTTGCTGTCATATGTGGCGACAGCCTCATCAGCAAACATGCGGAGAGAATGGGTGTTCGGTCTTTTAACTTATGTATAAGTTGTTGTGATGTGGAGGAGGAGGAAAACATTAAACTTTTTCTTATAATTAAACATTATGAACTTACAGTCATTTTAGCAAAGACCAATATTGTAAATTTTACTTATTGATCAATGCTATTTTTTATTCAACAAACATGACAAAGATAACAAATGGAACAATTTAACCTGGTAATTGGTGACATATGTTTCGGCTATTACCACATAGCCTCATCAGACCAGTTTTTTGGTTAATGTTGTACATGGAGTCGAACCCCTGACCGTACATGCATTTCAATTGCATATCTGTTGACGGCCGCTCTAACAACTGAGCTACTGAGGAACTGACCTTGAACTGTACAATTACCAGGTTAAATTGTTCCATTTGTTATCTTTGTCATGTTTGTTGAATAAAAAATAGCATTGATCAATAAGTAAAATTTACAATATTGGTCTTTGCTAAAATGACTGTAAGTTCATAATGTTTAATTATAATAAAAATAATCAGTCGCAAAAATCAACTTTATTAAACTTTTTCTTTTTGAAAATGGTAGAAAAATCAATAGAATAGTTAAAAGTATGCCAGTTCTATTAATTTAGAAAAATGCAAATATATCGGGTTCAAAATAAGAAAATGATATGCGGCTTACGGTATTCTCCTAAGGAAATAACTATACATTAAAAATAATGTAACACGGGATCGGCGTCAAAATAATAAGGGGTGATTTTGCAACTTTAATATACAAACTCGGAATTTTTTCATTTTTTTTCGGTCAATTTTAATTTTTTTTATAAGAAAAAAAGAAGAAGAAGAAGAAAAACTAATCACGGATTCAAATTCCTCGATCAATAATAACTGTTTGAAATAAAAAAAAAATTTTAATCACCTTAGGTTAGGTTAGGTAGGAGTGGCAGTCAGTTACAAAACCGACTCACTTAGACCAAGTTTGGTCCATTGTGATACCACAGGGTACTTGACTATACCCTCTCATTGAACCATCCAGATTTCGTAATGAAACTAAATAACTGACCTATGCTAACATGTCTAAGCTCCTCCAGGTCATCAAACAAAAACGAACCAAGTGTTTTGTGGTGTTTTCTAGCAAGTGCAGGGCAGGAGCAAAGAAAATGTTTAATGTTTTCCTCCTCCTCCACATCCCCACAACTTCTACAGTAGTCAAAAGACCGAATACCTAATCTCTCCGCATGTCTGCCGATAAGCCAGTGGCCAGTTATTACTGCAACAACTGACGATACACTGTGTCTAGTGCGGGATATCAGTTTTAGAGATCGCTTAGCGTTCCATTCCGGCCAGATTTGCCCTGTTATATTGCAAGTTAACCCTTGGGTCCATCTTATGTTAGCCTTTCTTATCATTTCTTCTTTAAGCAGTAACTTGCAGGTAGCAAGTGGCATGCCAACACCTTCCTTGTCTTGAGGAATTTGTGCAGTAGTCCCCTGCCTAGCAAGTTCATCAGCTTTGCAATTGCAATCGATGTTCCTATGCCCAGGCACCCAGATGAGGTGAATGTTAAAATGCTGAGCCATCTCATTTAGAGACGAGCGGCATTGTTGGGCCACTAGTGAGTTTCGGAAGACTGATTCTAGGGATTTAATAGCAGCTTGACTATCTGAATAAATGTTAATACCCTTCTTGGATACCACATTTATTCTCAGCCAGGATGCTACTTCTTCTATTGCTCAATAGTCTGGTAACCTCGCAGCGATACTTATCTTCAGTTCCTTAGAGTAAATACCATAACCCACTTGGTTATTTAACTTGGAGCCATCCGTGTAGAAATTAATATGATTCCTTCTCCCCGGGATTCCTCCCTTCCAGTCATCCCTAGATGGGATATGGGTTATGTAATCTCTCTTGAATGAGATTACTGGAATAGTGTAGTCCAATTTAGAGGGTACGGAATTCAAGCTATTAAGGATAGTTGAGTGTTCTCGGACCAGCACGCAGTTTCCCTGAGTCTAATGGCGGTACATGCTGCCATTCTTGAATCACCTTAAAATGCAAATTTGTCGACTCCGATTCGAAATTCGATTTGAAATAAGATAATTATATGCGGTTTCGGCATTCTTTTAAGTAAATAACAGCATTGCAAATGATGTACCATGGGATCGGCGGTAAGATAATGTTTTAGGTACAACTAGAAAGTGGAAAATCGGTACTTTTCTACTTTTGCCCGGTCAATTTTCAATTTTTTTATAAGAAAGAAAGAAGAAGAAAAACAAATCATGGATTTGAATTCCCCGATCGATAGTTTCCCGAAAACCATACCCACTTTGTTGGAAAATTTTATAACCTCTGTAACTTGCACCATTTTTTAAATCAATATTTTGTCTACATAAAACAGAGGGCGCTAATCCAGTTTTCAATATTAACCTTAACCCTAGTAATGGGCTTTATCCAGGCATACATATAAGGCTACTGTAATCCGCTGACACATCGTGAAAAATTCAAAAAGTTCTTATTTTGAACCGCTCTAATATACATACCAGGGTGTTTTTTTCAAACTTTTGGAGAGGGATTTTATTTTTTTTTTTTCTATATTATAGCTTGAGGAATAAAAATAATTGTCCCAACATTTGAGCTTCCTAGCTCAAACCTGAAAACCTCTATCTCAATTTTACAGGTATTTCAACAAATTGACATAAGCAAAACATCAATTATCTCGAAATGAATTTTTTTAAGACATGTTGGGAACATATTGGTAAATATTCGCCCCATTCAACGTTTGATTTTCTTTATTTAGTGAGGCTATAAGGAATTCCCTGATACAAAATAATTAAAATATGGCGATTATGATGGGGCAGGAAATCGTTGAATCTAATCGCTGGTGAAAAAGTTTTCTTAGCTTACCGTCTCATGAAAACATAGTCATAATTTCAATTGAATCAATATGAAACAAGGTTCAGCCATATATCGCTAGTAAGTTTCGATGTTTTCTTATCAAACGAGTATACTGAACTACGTAATGTGTAAAATAATCTAAGGATTAGACTTACCTGCCAGTTAATTTCAGCTTTGCAATCACCAATCCACCGATTAACATAGCTGCAGCCGCTATTGGAGGTCGCAGAAAATATGAAACAAATCGCGCCTTCCACTCCTGCTCTAAGCCATCCTCCTCATTATACGGTAAATAAAATCGCGACTGCAAATAAGTTTCCTCTTGAAGCATATAGTTAATGGCAGCAGCTTGTATGAACATGGTACCCAATATATTGAACATCAAAAGCTTGTTGCTAAACAAACGTTTCAGCGATGGTCCAAAATCGGTATCATCAATATAGGTGGACAACTGACTGCCAAAATGACGGCTGCGTGATTCTTCAATAATGCGTTGTGCCGCCTGGTGTATTACGGTTTTTGGTAACTTTTTCGGAAATAGACCCAAGAGCACACCACTAACAAATACCAGTGGAGCTAGTATAACCCAGCCTAACCACCAGCCCAGTGAGGCGATTCCGACACTAAGTATTATCATTGATCCTAATTGCAAGCCAAACATCTTTGCGGCCAATGCGGTGGCAATAACTGCCGGGCTATCAATCGATTGCGAATTGTCATCAATGTAAGTGATTCCAATGGTGTAGTAGGCCACCGAACCAAGGCCTAGCATTAGTTGAAGCACAAAAAGCATGATGAGAGTAAGTATGTGACTTTGGTTTGTAGAAAGTGTTGACCGCTGTAACTGCGCTAGAGAAGTGGTGCATAAGCTCGTATCAGTGGTTTTTACTATTGTAACGACTCCATCGGAGCTGCGCTTAAGAAGGAATTGCGTGATTAAAGATTTTTTATAGTACAACTACACTTACAAATTTATAATGGATGGTATGACGGCGATGATGCATGCGGCTGACTGCAACATAATGATGCCACCAAGCCAACTTATTGGATGCAACTTATGAGCCCAATAAGCAACTGTTAGGGCAAAAACCGCTTGAAAAATTCCGCTGCTAACAAGAAGCCAATCTGTGAAAAGTAAAATATTTATCATCTACATATGTACCATCAACGGGGAATTACACAGTCATACTTGATATTTTCAAAAAATTAGACTTTATTTGGTACAAGGCCCTTGGTATAAGCTCGTCCAATATTTATGTGTTTTATGTAATTACATTTTTTTAAATCTTGAAAACTGTATTAAACCTACAAGCCTCCCTCTTGGTGAGAGCTGACGAAACTTCACCTCTCCTCTGGTGTGAGTTACATAATGTCTTCTACTTACTCGACATGTAATGTTTCAGAAAGTTTCACAAACAGTATGTAACGTATCAGAAATTTTACATTTGAAATTTGCAAACGGAACGCTACAGAGATCTTCATTAATTTAAAATGTGCTGTTTCACATGAATCATTCTGAACTGATTCTAAAATCTTCCAGACTCAACGTTTCCTGATCTTTTCAAATGAAATCTCTCTGACATCTTATAAACAAAATCATTAACAAGTAATCAATCTTAAGTGTTTTTGAAAGGTTCCAGATTTGTTGTTTACTGAATTTTTTTAATGAATTCTAATATGATTATAAATTAACGCCCCTATCACGAATGTTCGGAGAAATACAATTCTTTTTGATTTCGCATTTTTGACATTACACAAAATATAGTGAAGTGCGAAAGAATAAGTTCATATAGAATCTGTGATATAAATTAACTTCGTTCCAGAACTTTTTGGGTAAAATCCTATAAGACTGTCAACCACGATAGAATAAGAAACCTGTAACTTCTTACAATGAGAGAACATAAATTACTCTCTCATTTTCGTTATTACAGGTTTTTCGTGTACGGGAACGCTTTTTGGGTAAAATCCTGTAAAAACCTCAAATTGTACTAATGCATTATTGGACGGGAATGCAACTATTGATATTGAAATGAAAATAAAAGATTTCTGAAATGTAGCTGAAGCTTTAAAGGTTTCATGTGAACGATGTAAAAAAAAAAACCCTCAAACGTATTATCATTTCCCTCCATTTGCTGCATTTTTAAGAGTTCTAGAGCTACCAAAACTCAAATGTAATCAGAATGTATCCACATGTGGCCGCTACTATATGTATCTACATCTTCCTCGTTTAACCACTACAGATTATCGTCAACTGAAAACTGCAGCTTTTAGAATACGTATGTTGAGGGGCATGCCGATAAGATAAAAGAAATTGATTTTGTGATACAAAATGCTATCTATTATATTATTTAAATTCCCTGAATTGAAAAGTTGACTTGAAATTCTCATTAAACTCCCTCCCTTTAGTGAGATTTGGTGAGATTTTTTCGGACCCTCTCCTAACTCACGTAATTTATGGATCTGACGTTTTGTCATATACGGTCATAGCTGGGCATTAACTCGTTAATCGTTAATTAACGAAGTTAATATTTCGACTAACGGATTAACTTTAAAACTTTTTTTTTTGTTTTTAAACTTCATTTTCTTTTATTGAATCTTCTCTTAAGAGACTAACAATAAGTTTTAAAATCTTAAACTAATTAACATTATTATACATTATTATTGTGAATAATGAATATATAATTTAATAATGAACTTGTCTCCAGAAACAAAAGTTAGCAGGGACTTATACTTCTTGTGTAGTAGGTGCAGCTTGTGTATGACTCAGCACAGCGAGTGCACAAGAGCGAATAACTCGTCGTAGCATAGGTATGGACGCAGCTGACGATCGCGTCTCCCCATATTATTTGCCAGCCGAGACGACCGAGGTCCCGGTCTTGGCTTGGTAGCTGAGACGAGCTAGGTCTCAGTCTACCCGAATGAGGGTTTCGAGTACCACAAAAACGATTGTCTTCGTGGTCACCGAGACGAACTTGGTCCCGGTCGACCACGTTGGGAGTGATTAGTGCCTCCAGGACATTCTTGAGGTGGTAGCCGAGATGAACTAAGTCCCGGTATAGCACCCAAAGAAGACCGAGAAGACACTGTTTCAACTCTCTTCCTGCTACTCTCTCCAATTCATCGGAAAGCGGCCGAGACGAGCTAGGTCCCGGTCTTACACCCTCATCGGAAGGGGAGCTGGCGGCGATAAGTTGCCAAGGTTGGTTTGTATTGGAGGACTGTGCCCAAGACGAGCTAGGTCCCGGTACAAAGTCCTCATATGATTATTGATGATTACGTGTAGTGCCTCGGAAGGAGGGTAAAACGTTTGAGCTGCTTAGTTTGGTTCGGTGCAAGTGACTTGCATAGAAGGACGATCCTTTCATTTTAATCTGGAGGGATCCTCTATGTTTGTTAAATTACGAGCCAATGGGTTCGGATGATGCAGCAACCTTATGGCGTAGGTTTGTTTGATTCTGTTAATTTCATCTTTTACCATGGGGATGCATAGATCTCGCTGAATGTTTTCATTCCATATATACCATGGGGCACCTGTAAATATTCTTAAGATTTTGGACTGAGCCCGTTGTATTAGTTCAATGTTTGAGGAACTAGCGTTACCCCATGATTGGATTCCATATAACCAAATTGGTTTAATGATTGTTTTGTATAAAAGCATTTTATATTCAAGCTTCAAATGGGAAAGATGATTAATTAACTTTAAAACTAACTTTGAAAAATGTCAACGGACATTCCGTTAAGTTTTCTGAAGTCCGTTCATCGTTAATCTACTACCTACTATTTACCAAAAAGATACTTCACGTTCCGTGCCGAAAAACACGTTCTGACGACAAATACTATGCGGCTTATATGGCTGGAAACGTATGACAGCAGTCAAGTGGATGCAGTTAAAAAAATGCATGAAAAAAAAAGGTGGTTCGAAGAACAGAGGTAGTTAAAGTGGCGAAGGTAGCAACGCGAGTATCAACGACAATGATGAGGAAGACTTTTTCAATTCTGTCACTCAGTCTAAAGAAAAACCTAAGAACCACAAATCTTAAAGATTAAAGCTCAAAATCTCGTCAAAATGTGACTATTAGACATGAAATCAGCGATGTTCAACGATGCGGCAGAACAGACATTCGTAAATCTGTTTATTAAATATAACACTACTGTAACCTCAAACGCTGCAGTTGAAAATCATTTTTCCATGGGCAAAGATATTTTAACGCCGAAACGAACCTCGCTTTCAGACGAGAACTTCGACACATTAATATTCATGAAGGTTAATATCCACATTGTGCCAGATGACTAAATTACACACTCCAAATTTATTTTTTGTTTCTAACCTGTTAACTTCCAGAACCCAATCCAACAGTTTTTATAAGAAGATCACTAACGAAACGATATAAAAATAGAATTTTTATCACGTGTTAACGCATTAACGTTAACTTGCGTTAATCTTTTGAAATGTAACGATTTAACGTTTAACGAAGTTAACTTTTTTAGTAACGGATGAGTGATTAACGAAGTTTACTATTTGATTAACGGATTTTATGTTTTCTTGAATACATCACAGCAATCGCTACACAACTAACAAAGCGAAATCTGTCAGACAACCCCATACACCACAGTATAATTCGCTTAGCAGCCTCCAATTAAATTCCAGCAAATATTGCGCCTTTAAGCGAAAAATGCCCTTAGCCAAATTTCTTTAACGGCCTTAATGCGCATAAGTAAGGCTGTTAAGAGCGATAATTTTTTTTTTCTTGAGCTCTTACCAAGAACATGTTCAGCAAAAAAGATTTACATAGTTTTCAACAAAATCATAAACTTTATTTTAATAAAAAAACATAAGATAAAAAAAAAAACAATTCATTTGTATGGTCATTTAAGTTAAAAGTAATAAGGCACTAATGCATACACATCAATTACATGTATTCTTGTGTCCTGAGACTCCTACGGGAAACTTGAAATTTTAAGTGTTGCATTTTTTATCAAAGGCTGTTAAGTGCAACTTTTAGTATGAAAAATGAATTTGACTGACCAATAATTAAGTGCTGTTAAAGCAAATGTGCTCATAAGTGGGAGGCAGCTAAAAAAGATATTTTCTCACATATACGTAAAAAATGCAGCAGAATCTTGATTTTGGCTTGGTACCTTAAGACTAACCCAAAATAGACGTGACGAGACGGTAGCAATTGAACGAACGTTTGCACTCGTTTCGTCTGTTTTAACATTTAACCCAAAATATTACGCTAGCCAACGAACCAAAAAAGCTGTTATGACGAGTACCAACGTTTTGAAGTTCGGTTCTTACGGAACAACTCGTCTCGTCAAAATGTTTCGTTCACTTTCGATCAATTACGTTGGTTCATTTTGGCTATCAACATTGGTTTACATACACTCGAACTTACTCGTTACGTCTCGTCTCGTCTATTTTGGTTTAGGCTTTACATGCGCCCTTAAGCGAATAGGAAGCTCAGCGAATTATACTGTATATGATCTGCTGCAAAAACCGACAGGTAATCAAAATATTTTTATTTTCATCCGACGGCAGTGCCATACTCGCCTTATCATCCTATCGATCCAGGGTTGCCAAGTTGAAAACAAGAAATTAACAGCCTCTCCAATATAAAATAATTTTTCATTATAAAATGGTAAAAAATAAATTTTTTTTTTTTGACATGAAATTAACGGCTTGGCCGCGTCAAAAGTGGCAGCCCTGGTGTGGGTCCGATAATAAATCATAATTATGCAATTCACAGTTCATAGTGAAATGGTAACGTGACAAAATTACCTTCTGTCAAATCATACAACTGTGAGCTCAAAAATTAATTGTTTGTTGTCCTATTTCACCAACATTGAAAACGAATGCAAATTTCAAAATACATGCTTAAGCACATTTTCAAATTTAGCGACTAGTGGTAATTTGCATTAATAGGGGAAACAATAACAACACATGTTACCACCTCGTAAAATATTGTAAAATTAGAACTTTTTAATTTTACTAGACAATTTATAATGAACTGTGAATTGCATAAATGTATTATAGAAACACACCAACTATGATTCACTGTGTACTCCACACCAACTTAGAACAGTGACGTTTTTTACTATGCTCTTTTTGTCGTCAAATTTTTATCATTATTCTGCTTTCGTAGGCACAACACATTGGTTGTGGGACTCCTGTAATCGCAACATTTTAATGCGTCAGCGTGTTCGCCAATTTTCAGCTATTTGTCTTTGCGTCAGTTAAATTTGATTTTCTGTAAAAATACCTCTGAAACTAAATGTCTCTCCGAACTTTTGATACAATATTCGATTTAAGTATTGAAATTCGTTTCAGAAAATTTGTTTTCATAAATCAAAAAAGAAAAACTAAAGCAAACTTTTACCAAATTTCGATACGCTGGCCCATCATGCTATCACAATTACGAAAATTATTATGGCAATTTAGGAACGTTTTTTCATTTCCAACATTTTTATTTTCGAACTTTATTGCGCCACCAATTAGTTCTAGTACCAAATTGGTGCAAAGTCCCAGTTCATTTGATTAATATTAGCACCTTCAAGTAATTAATCAAAGATTTCCATTTAAAATACATCGAAAAATGCATCTTTTTTTAACAAGGCATTATTAAGAGATATGAAATATTCAAATATTGAATGCGCCGAAAAATACATTTCTGTTATTTGATTCTTAATTAGCGACCCCAAAAACATGCTAAGACGATTTGTTGAATTTCTCTAAATATTTATGTGTTAACTTGCCTTATTTAAGAGCATACGCAATTTTATAGTTTTTGAAAATTCAATTTTTTGTTGTAAATAATTCAATTTCACAGCTCCGATACTCCGATTAATTACTGGCCCACGATAGGGTTGGGTTTTTGCAGAAATTTTTTGTTATTTTGGAGCCAAACTTTAGTGTAGTGTAATTGAATTAAAAAGAAATTTCGCACATAAATCTAATGGACACTCTAGTGTACATACATATTTTAGTTCATAAAAATTTTAAGAGAACATGCCAAGAATAAGCATATTATTAGTGATTTTAGGCAAAATTGCCAAATGCAAAGAAAAATTCCAAATTCTTCAACAATTAAAAATGTCTATGTAGCGACTTAACCCTTCATATCCTATATATAGAGTTAAAAAAAATTATAAACTTTCCACAGTTTTTTTTTTTCTATGATTTATGTCCTTCCATTTCATCTCTTCATTTCGCTTTTAAAAGAATGGGACATGACTAAGGAAAAGTTCTACATACTAAGTACACGGGTTAAGTTCGGCAAAGGCATTATAAATGTTTAATGTAACAATTACGCAAACATGGAATTCGTTCCAATAAATAGTTTTTCCCTTTGTCAAATAGATAAGAAAATTATTATAACTTTAATCGCTAAATTTATGACCACCGCTGATATCATAATTGTATTGAGAATTTTCAAGAAGTCACTAACAAACAAGCGAAAAATGTGTCGTACCCATTATCATAGGCAAAGTATGTAATTCCGAGCACTTACCAACAATCATTGGATTGTAACCATTTTCAAGAGCAGCTTCCTTTGCTGAAACGCGAAAGTATGTTTCACAGGCACCTTGTATTAGCCCTGCAATTCCTAAAACAATGACAAACGTACGCAAGCGGGCATATTTTTGGCAATTCGGACCACGACACCAGCCAAAAAGACGCACCCCACAATCGACACTATCTACGGAAGAAATGATTTTTATTTGTATCACTTTTTTTTAAATTGTGATTAATGATTTTTGTTATTGGATTTCACGTTATCTAACCATCTGGTATATTATTGGCATTTACAGCAATTTGTGACATATCCGAATCCCGATCTGCCATTTTTTCATTACTATGACACCCTGTATTCGTTATTGCTTAATTTACTTATATATTTTTATCGTTCCAAATTGTTTTGCTTGAATTTTGAATTTAAAAATTAATTTATATTTAAAAAAGCATTTTCGTTTTGCGTGTTAACTTTCCGAGCTACAGCTATATTCGATACTGATAAATGACTAATTTCGTTGGACAGGTGAAAATGATTACCAGCCCATACACATTTTCCTTAGCATAGTTTTACTCAATACTTTGGTAGATAAGCACTCTCATCGTTGTCGTATCAGTCGCTGATAAGGTTTGCCTTTATCAAATTGTATCTTAAGAATTCAGATAAAATTTGTTTTGGTGCGGCATTGGCAACATTTCTGTATTGAATGGCCAAGTGTATTAAAAATGTTGGCAGCACATGTTGCTTACGCCAGCGATTTCCAAACTGTGTAAGAGAAAGCCCGAAAAAACTGTGCAATCAGGCTTACCAACTACACAATTTACAATTGTCTTCATCGAATTCTGAAAATTTCGTGACCTAGGACCGTTTCCAATGTCGAATTGTTCAGCAGATGCTGTCAATTTCCATTCAAATCAAATGGCGAAAGTGAAAATGGATTGGAGACACGTTGTGGAAATTTCCAACAGAAGTCTACCGGTAAGCATTGTAGCGAAACACTCTGGGTAGTAGAAAACGGTCGCTAGAACAAAAAATATGTGAATCGGGGAAGTTTTGGAGAGAATTGTGCAGGCCCTATGCTCCGTGAGGAGATAGGACACAAGAAGCAGTAGTTCAATCACATATAGGCGAACTCAGGGAAAGAACAGAATTGAAAAATTAAATTAAAATTTTTCATTTGAAATTTTCGAATCTTATTTTATGTATTCACTATTTTATGTATGTTTGTATGTATGTATGTATGTATGTATATGCTATTTACCAATGAGCTTAAACTTCAATTGATATTATTGTTACTACTATCCAATGTGATTTTTTTTTTAATTTATAACGTAAATTGCCCTATTACCGTCCACTTTTGGCGATTTTTTTAGTTTGGATAAAAAAGCTTTAAATGTCATATGCAAGGATTGAAGCTACCCTAATTGAATATAATAAAGAATATTTTTATAAATAAACAATTACAATTGTTTATATAATTATTTTTGTATTAACAAAAATATAACGCCACATCAAACATTTTTTTTATTTCTAATTCCGTCCACAAAAATTTCAAGTTCCTAAATCCGTCCACTGACATACCTAATTCCGTCCACCCATATTTTCATTCAGATTTTGTGTCTTTACAAAGATAAAAATAAAAAAAGACTCAAAATTAAATTTGTTTTTATCAAGCAATTGCTTAATTATTTAATATATATAAAAAGTGTTAATAAAATTGAATAATAATAATTAATAAAATCGAGTTTTATTAATTTAAGGACTTCTACTATTTTATTAAGAAAAGGATTGCCATTACAAAAAAAAAAACAAATTAAAAATAAAATAATTTCATAAAACCATAATAATAATTAAGATATTTGTTATTTCAATAAACGTCCATAAATTACGTTAGGTGTTTTTTTGAAAATTCGGACCCCTCCTCCCCTTGGTGAGATTTGGTGAGTTCTGGCGGGACCCCACCCTCTCTTCCGTGAAACTTGTCTTATAATTTTTAGATGTAATCTGCTATAATAATGTATACTCTCTGCATTAAAAAGTTGACGTGAGATTATCGTTGACCTCCCCTCCCCCCTGGAGAGATTTGATGAGAATTTGCCGGACCCCCCCCCCCTTTTTTTTTTGGCACACGTAATTTATGAACGGCCTCTTATGTATAAAACTTAAACACTTAAAACTTTCAGTAATTTTGACATTCAGACTTTATTTTCATGTCATGAATCATACATACTATATTAAACGAGCTAAAATTGTATGTTTATATGTACATTAGGGTGTTTTTTTTTAAACTTTAGGACAGGGGTTTTGTTTATTTTTTCCTATATTATAGCTTGAGGAATCTATATATTAATACGTGAACATCGAATCTTGTGGTACACTTTTTGAGTATTTACTATAAAGAGAGGGGAATGAAACTTATATCAGTGGAAAATAAATAAAATGTATATTGAACTCTAAGGAAGGGATTAAGATAGATATAGGGCAACAGTTTACCATGATTTTAATTTTTGAAAGCGATAACAAATAAAACTTTTTTTTAATATCAGTTCTTTAACACCAAAAGCATTTTTAAAGGTTGAATTTCAACCACTCGGCGAAACTAGTAAAAATAATTGTCCCAACATTTGAGCTACCTAGCTCAAACCTGAAAACTGCGCGGACAGAGCTTATGTCCATTTCCGTTGAAATTTAACGAAAAAACCGACTTACTACAACGTAGAAAAAGTCTACTTTAGGTGCCAAGATATAGCGTTTGGGGCTCTTTAGTTGAATGGGGGTCGCCACCCACTGTTGTAAAACCACGTCCACATTTTTCGTGTGACTAAAAATGCGGAAAAAATACACCAACGAAAAACAGATTTTTTTTTTTGCGTTTTAGTAAATTTTCTGATTTTCGTTGTTTTGCTTTTTCGTATTTCATACGAATTGTACTAAAAAACAAAGTGGATGCGCAGTTCGCGGGTTTGATCTAGGAAGCTGAAATTTTGGGAGGATTTTCTTCAAACCCGATTCTATTATATAGGCACACAGGATGCAAGTTTTTAAAAAAAAAATAAAAATGCCTCCTTCGGGTGTATTTTTTCCGCATTTTTAGTCACACGAAAATGTGGGCGTGGTTTTACAACAGTGGGTGGCGACCCCCATTCAACTAAAAAATCCAAAACGTTATATCTTGGCACCTAAAGCAGACTTTTTCTACGTTTTAGTAAGTTGGTTTTTTCGTTAAATTTCAACGGAATAGGACATAAACTCTGTCCGCGCAGTTTTCAGGTTTGAGCTAGGAAGCTCAAATGTTGGGACAATTATTTTTACTAGTTTCGCCGAGTGGTTGAATTTCAACCATTAAAAATGCTTTTAGTGCTAAAGAACTGATATAAAAAAGAGCTATTATTTGTCATCGCTTTCAAAAATAAAAATCATGGTAAATATGTTGCCCTATACCTATACCTATCCCTTCCTTAGAGTCCTTTGTTTTTTATGTGATCACCTGCCTTGACGGCTTAATATCACAGTGTGATTTTCACACACATGAATTAATTTATATTCGTGCCTAACCTAGGCACGACTGCATTTAATACAGTTACCAAGTAAAGCTATGTTTATGGACATAACTTCACCCTTGGTTTGAGCCGAGACCTATCTAGGATCTCTTGCAGTTCTAAGAACTGCCACTTGGTTGAGAATGCAACTCCACATCGGGCAATTTACGATAGCATATTACTCTTCCTACGAGTTAGGTTTCAACCACAGCCACCACGAATCCTTCCCATGCGATCTGCCCAATTGGGCTTCACGCACTGTTGGGCTAGGACCGAAGTCCTAGGGGCTCCCAACAACCCGTGGTACCAGATTAGTTTGCACCTTCGCCTCTGGTCAAGCTTAGTAGTTTGAAAAAGGACTATACAGTACAATTTCCTGTCTACTACCAGTTTAGGCTTACCATAACGCCCAAGGGCACTGGTAAGCCCCATACCTTCCTTAGAGTTAAATATACATATCTTACTTACTTACTTACTTACTTAGATGGCCATAACAACCCGTTGTCAGGTTACGGCCGACCTCATTAGCTCTCGCCAGACGCCTCTGTTTTGCGCGCGCCTTCTCCAATCATTAATGCCAAGCGTGGTTAGGGCTTCCTCAGCTTGGTCTTTCCACCGGAGGCATGGTCTTCCTTTTCGTCGTTGACCAGGGACCTTCCCTTCGAATACCTTTTTCGCTGGAGCTTCTTTATCCATACGATGGACATGACCCAGCCAGCGTAGTCGCTGTATTGTTATACGCTTAACTATGTCAATGTCGGCGTAGAGCTCATACAGCTCGTGGTTCATTTGAATGCGATAGTCGTCGCCAACTCGAACAGGACCAAAGATTTTGCGGAGAACTTTCCTCTCGAACACCCCAAGAGCGGCTGCGTCTGTTGTCGAAACCACCCATGCCTCAGCGCCATAAAGAAGCACAGGTAGAATGAGCGTCTTGTAGAGTGTTAGGTTTGTCGATCGAGAGAGAGCTCTGCAACGTAATTGCTTACTGAGACCATAGTAGCACCTATTAGCAATTGTTATTCTCCGCTTAATCTCCAGACTGACATCATTGTTGCTGGTTATTGCAGTGCCAAGGTAAGTGAATTCCTTGACAACTTCTAATTTACAGTTGACCGCTGTAACATGAGAGTCTGGATCCCGCACTCTCTTGCTGTTGTTAGTAGACATCATGTATTTCGCCTTGCCCTCGTTTACCGTCAAACCCACTTTGACTGATTCTTTTTCAATAGCAGTGAAAGCAGCAGTAACATCTCTCTTACTCCGACCGATAATATCAATATCATCTGCGTACGCAAGGAGCTGAACACCTTTGAAGAAAATGGTGCCATTATGATGCACACCGGCTTTTCGTACGATCCCCTCCATAATGAAATTGAAGAGATCGCACGAGAGCGGGTCGCCTTGTCTGAAACCTCACTCGGTATTAAAAGTTCCGGAGAGGTCATTCCCTACCTTGACGGAGCTACACGTATTGCTCAACTTCATCCTGCAGAGCCTTATCAACTTTGCAGGTATACCGAACTCAGACATTATTGCGTATAGGCAATTCCGCACTGGGCTATCGAACGCAGCTTTATAATCGACGAAGAGATGGTGAGTGTCGATTTGATATTCATGGGTTTTCTCCAGGATTTGGCGTAGTGTAAAAATCTGGTCTATGGTGGATTTACCAGGTATAAAGCCACACTGATAGGATCCGATCAGTGTTTCTGTATGTGGCTTCAATCTTTCACACAATACGCTCGAGAGGATCTTATATGCGATGGAAATAAGACTGATACCCCTGTAGTTGGCGCAGATTGTCGGGTCTCCTTTCTTTATTACAGGACAAAGCACGCTGAGATTCCAATCGTCGGGCATGCTTTCCGCTAGCCATATTTTGCTGATGAGTTGATGCATGCACCTTATCAATTCATCGCCACCAGCTTTAAACAACTCAGCTGGCAGGCCGTCAGCACCCGCTGCTTTGTTGTTTTTGAGTCGCTGGATAGCAGCTCGAACCTCTTCATGGCTAGGTGATGGTACTTCCACTGCGTTATCATCGATTGGTGGTATCGTACTGCATTCTCTCTGGGCGGAATTGGTGGAATCATCGCCCGTAAGCAAGTTGGAGAAATGCTGCCTCCATAACCTCAGTACACTCTGTGTATCTGTAACCAGATTTCCATTTTCGTCTCTACAAGTGGATGCTCCGGGCTTGAAATCAGTAGATGTCACAGTTCGTCCGTTTAGAGCAGCCTTGTCCTTTATCGCATCTCCTGGATGGCGGTGATGTCAGCCTTTATTTTTACGAGGGCTTCCGCCAGTTGGATAGTTGCACCTTCCCTATGGAGGGTCCGGACATTCCAGGTGCATATCCGTAAATCATTGTCCGTTTTTCGTTTGCAGTGGTCGTCATCGTAGTGGGAGCTATTATCCGAGGCTGTTTTGGTTTTCATTGGAAATGATGATAATGTGTGGTGGGACCCAAACCCTACTCACACATTCCAAGTTTTAAGTCTAGGAGAGACTCGCCTTCTCACAACTAGCTCACCCCTGGACGGGTGTCCAAGGGATCTCCAGAGGATACTTGGCCAAAATGTCGGAAGTTTGTGAGCTGCTTGAACTGCTTGCAAAAGAATCATCCCTGGCCACTCCCAGGTGAGTGGCGATCAGGAACTTTGCCCACTTACGTGGACTTCTACAAGCAGCTCCATCTTCCCCATTGGTTTCTTTAATTAAAATAAAATACTTAACGCGTATTCCACCTACATTCTATTTAACAAAATTTCTTAAGCTTAACGAGGACCAGTTCGTATTTTATTCAAATTGAGGGAATTTTCCTAAGTTCTACGAAAACCAGTTCGTTTTTTATTCAAATTGAAGAAATGTTTTGTTAATTTAACATATTTTTTTCAATTTAACTAAAATACTTATCGTTTCTTAACAAACTCCCGTTATTCTCTGAGTGAATTGGCGTCATTACGGAAAAAAAACTATAGAATGCGGTTAGTGCGATCAGTGAATATAAAATAAAGAAATCACTTCATCATCACTTTCTCGAATAATCTACTACCTTCCAGATGGCGTATATTCTACCATTATCTACAACCTACCAGTGCTACCAAGTGGCGTGCATTCTACCACCATCCACAATCCACCAGCATGGCGCATTGACGTTGAGCTCACAATTATCCAGAATGTTGCTATTATTAGATGGCGTTGTACGACGGCGACAATTTCTCTTGGTTATTGACTTTAGTACTGCAGCGTCTGTTCGGTTTATTGTTTGCCGCTAGATGGTGCCAGTATCGTTTAGTTTCTTTTGTTGGTTTTTATTTCAAGAGTTTTCTAGCATAAGCCAAATTTCGCTACAGTATTTATTTCAAGAGTTTTCTAGCATAAGCCAAATTTCGCTAGAATACATTTGATGTAAATTGTCCAAAAATTAATACTTTAATTTCAAAATTAAACTTGTGATTAATTTTTATTTTTTCTACAATATATAATAAAAGTTTTTCATTTCATGTAGAATTACATTGTTCGTTAAATTAAAGAACATTTTGTCAATTTGAAGAAAGAAATTCGTCAAATTAAAGAACATTTTGTCAATTTAAAGAAAACAATTCGTAAAATCAAAAGCTATTTTGTCAATTTGAAGAAAAAGATTCGTCAAATTGATGAATATTTTGTCAATTTAAAGAAACCGAAGCGTCAAACTCAAGAATATTTTGTCAATTTGAAGAGCCCGATTCGTCAACTTAAAGACTGCAATTAATCAAAATGAAGAAAATTTTGTCGATTTGACGAAAACTATAAGTTAAATGGAATAATTGCTATTTAGTTTTACTAATGAAGCATTGGCATATTTTATTCAGTTTAACAAAAATTTTGTCAAACTAACATACCTTGCCTCAAATTAACAAAATTTTGTTATTTCAACCTACCGATTTTGTTAGTTGATATCAGTGGCGTAGCGTGTATATGTGCCGCCCGGGGCGGAGAACTAATATGCCGCCCCCTTTCATGGGAAGGAAATAGAAAATTTTAACTAGTTAACTAAAAATTTTTTACTTGCAAAAAATGTGAACCACATTTGCAAGTTATTGCTCTGCAGAAACTTTTAATATAATATTACGATTTCATTTAACCGTAGGCATACATGTTCGTGTGCATCTACAAAGTTCTGAGTATTGGAAATGAGTAGCACTACTGCAAAATCGAAACTTGAGTGCAGGTGTGCCAAACGGATCCACTTCGAATTCGAAACGGACTCGCTTCTTCGTTTATTTTATCCGAAACGAATTCCGTTTCGGATGAAATTCCTCTCGAAAAAGCGGAAGGATCGTCCGCTTATTATAACGGATCCGTATATGAAGTATGTTCCGAGTTTGAGACGGATGCTTCGAAGCCCAAAACTCCGCATTCGTTTTTGTGCACATTGGGAAAAAGCAATTCCACAACAATATGGGTGGGATGGAAGAAATTCATGTCACCCCTAAGGATATCGAAAACTTTTAATTTTGCTAGTGTTGATCTCCTTAAACATTTCTTTCAAAGATACAATAGTTTACAAATTTGGGGTTCATCTCTAGATCTGTTTTCTCATATACTTTTTACCATGTATTTTGGGGCGTGGATTCCAAAAATGGCAACCATTTTTTTTCTTAAGAATCGTTTTCGAGATATTCCCAAAAAACCCATTTTCGGCACTTTTTTCATTTATTTGACTATATCTCCTTAATTTTTTTTTTCAACTCAAAAACGATTTTCAGCAATCGAAAGATATTTGTATTCCCTTTCCAACGATATACTCTTTGTTTGAATCGGATAAGATTTGATGGAGTTACAACCGCTCGAAGTTCAAAAAAACTGATTTTTTGGTTTTCTCATTATTTAATGAATTAATTTCATAAATGAATGTCATAAATATCCAGTAAGAAAAAAAAAACAAAAATGAATGTCATAAATATCCAGTAAGAAAAAAAAAACAAAAAGATATTCGACCAAGTTTAAAATTATGTTTTGAATTAAAACTTGTAGGCTTTTCAGGTCAATAAATTTTGAAATGCAAATAAATTCAAAAAATAAAACACTTAAACTTACGAAAAAACTTAAAATTTTAGCTCTGGCGAAAAATCCTAGTAATATTTTAGACTTATGTATAACTTTTGTTTTATATAATGCACAAACGTTTTAACTCTGTTATGTACGGCAGTTTGTTCCAGAAAAAAACAAATTCCAAAGTTCGTAACAAACATAGCATGAAAGACATCAAAAAAAAATTTTCTTCCGAGACAAATCTCACGTCATGTTTTAAGCAAGATTGGAAAAATATTTTCTAAATCTAAAATATATTTCAGTATGCAACGTTTTTTGCTTTTCCTGTAAAAAACTGAAAAGTGTTGTTGCATATTTTTGGATGTTAATTGACGATATGTGCTGTCTTGTTTGATATCAAAATCGTTCGTAAATGAATTGTTTTTAACAAAATTGTGCTCTGCTATTAGTAAATAGGTTCTGACGGCACGCAGCAGTTTGTAAAATTTGGCATTTTCACTCCGAAATTTTTTGTTCAAATTATTTGTCCATCTCAGTATGTATGATAACAAGTGCAAACATACTTATCTGGTCAAATTTAACTTTTCGGTAATATTAATATTCAAATCCGAATTAGTATCAAGTTTTCTGGGTAGAAAATAATGCTGAAATGGTCCCACTGTTCTAATATTCGAAAAAAATAATGGATACCAAAATAAAATTTTCAAGTGCCAAAAATTTCTGTAAGTGCCTATTTGGCACCAAAGATCTCGTTTTGGAAGCGCTTACTAGGGGTCATGCACACAAGCGATGTTGTATGTGAGATTGCGACTTAAAAAGGTAATTTGATTTCTGTTTGTCAGATATTATTATATTTCTTGGCATGAAAACTCTAGGAAACATTTTCGTGTTTGATATTGTATCTGGTGTTATTTACAGTCCTCTATTTTTGAGGCTCATTAACTTCAATGTTCCTCCAATAGCCCTTAGGTCTTGTGTGCCTTTTTTATTTGAAAACGGTTCGAAATAATTTTGCATCTAATCATCCTGTCTTTATAGCTTTAGAATTGGTTAATGAGATAAATTCAAATTCTAATTTTCTCAATTTCAAAAAATGCCATGAAGACTATATTAAATAGTATTTTTTTAGAAGGTTATGTAATTTATACACACTTTTATTTTTCAAAGGTCTAGTCTGTAATAATAGTTGTTCATAGACTGCAATAAATACTTAAATAAATAAACAAATATGTTATGAAGAAGTACTGCCTGGGATAAATGCCGCCCCTGAAAAGTGCCGCCCGGGGCGGGCCGCTCAAACAACAAAACGGACAAATTTTGTTTGAAAAAAAGTGCACTTGGCCGGTTTTGATATCAATGTACTGGACTTGGCCGGTTTGGTTTCAATGCGTTGGACTGGTTTTGAAATCAAGTTCATGGACTTGGCCGGTTTCAAAATCCGTGCATCAAAATAAATTTAAAAAATGTAATATTTCTTTCAAAAATTTTTTTCTTAATCTAAAAACATAGTTGAAAGATAACGCATGGTTTAGATTTTGATATATCTCAAAATTTGAGTTTTTTGGACTTGGCCGGTTTTGCAACTGGACGCCTCATATCATTATGATTATTCAGTAAGGCATGAACAGAAGATTGCTCCTTTTTCAAGCCAAATTGATGATGACAACTAATTTGGATAGGGTCATCAATATAGTTATCCATTTTCTTACTGATAAAATTTTTCCTGGATTGGAAAGAAGTGAAATTGGTCTGAAATTAATTAGTACAAAGCAGATCGGTTTTTTTAAGATTGGAACTAGATTAGCTATTTTTCAACGTACATATTGAAAAAAAGAATTAGAATTAGCTAAAAGTTCAATAGATGTATTTGAATATTTTTTGATAATAAAGTTGGAAACATTATCAGGGCCGGCAGATTTTACAACTGTACAATTTTTAATGATAGAAGAAATTTGGTATACGAATGACATCATATGTGGAGCTGTTGCATGAAGTACAGAGTGTTCAAGATCAAAATTGAGAATTCTATTTGGAAATGAGTCAAAATTGTTGGTAGTTTATTTTGAACTAATTCAGTAAAGTGTTGATTTGTAGCAAAAGTATTTATATTATAAATTTTCTAAAATGATTTCCAACGTTGTAACATTATTAACAATTACTTTATCGGAACAAAACCTTTTGTTTTACCAATTAGTTTATAAATTTCTTTATAAACATAAGGATCTGGCTTAATCTTAAAGAGTCGATTTTTTTGTTGGTTATTTGCCCAAATAAAAACTTTGTCTTTATTAATTGTATTAAAAAGAGAAGTGTTTGTAGATAGTTGTTTGTGATCAATATAAGTTTATTCGCCTTTGCCAATTTTGTTTATGATTAAATAAAATGTTGATGTGATTTGTAAGAATTGAGTATTTTTTAATGGAAGGTGATATGATCTCAGAATTTAGGTCTACAGAATGTTTTACTGCTTGGCTGAATTAATTAATATTGGAGTCAATATCAGAATTCAAAAGATTTAAATTAGGAGAAGGCTGATCAAAAGCAATGTGATGATCAAGGTCTTCTCTGAATTTATTGCAATTTGTCTATTTTAAGGAAATGAAAGAACGAGAAATGTATGTATACCAAGAGAAAAAATAGCTGTGCTACTGTGCGGTTTTTGTCCTGATTATAAGTAAATTGGTAATTTTAATTTGCATTTCATTTCAATAAATAACGAAGGAATATTACTGTTGGAAAAGTCAATAATTTTAAGTTTAATTTTATTTTTAAAAGCTATTGCAACCACTAGAAAAAAGTAATTTCTAACAAAAGAATACGAGACCAAATATAAACCTTATATCTTGTGTTCAGATGAGTTTCCTGAACAAAAACTAATGTTATATCGTTATTCAAACGAATATTTAATATCTCCACCCTTCTGGAGTGAATGTTAAAACTTAAGATATTCTATTATAACTCATGGTGCTGATGAACAAAGAACTTTATTAAGAAGTTCAAGATACGCCAATCTCCTGTGTTTAATTGAACCAAAATTTGTTAAATTTTAAATAAAATTTTCAATTTTTATTAAAAGGTTAGAGACACATTCATACCAAATAATTCTTGTGGTAAACCTGGACACTAGCGAGTTAGGTTCTAAAAGTGACGAAACTCTTAGATCCCTAGAGATTTCAGGGATACCAGGGGCAGGTTTATTCCTAAAATGATCGGCAAATGAAACATTGGGGTTAATAAATCCAACATGGTTGGACATATTACACATATTTGGCACAGTTTTTCATAATTGGCAGGGAGACCAAATTGTCCATAATTTACGTAGCATGGAGTGTAATTTTGATTTTTATGAGAGTCACTTTTAACATGTCGGTAATTTCGCGCACAATTTATCGCAATATGTTCTAAAGATTGGCAGCGTCGACATTAGCCGTGTTTTATTGGCTTTGGTTAAACCAAAATCTCATACAAATGTGTGAACCAGCTCAAGTTCTAGTTCAATTGATTGAGCTTTTTTTGTCTTTGGTAATGTTTGAATCATCATAGACACAAACCTAAAATAATCGAAAATATATGGAAACTTTGCTGGAGAAGCGTTCTTAGGTCACGCGAGGCCTTGTGCACTCAATCAGTGATAGGCCCAAATATTAAAAAAGAAACACATAATAAAAATAAAAACAGTGACGAAACAACAGAAAACGAAAAGAAAACTTTGGTATTAGCGTCTGCGATACTATAAAAACAGTTTCAAATTATTTGATAGCCATAATTTGAAAAAAAAAAAGTATATACTGATATGTGAGGCCCCTTACCGCGCTAGGCCCCGCTCAACCACACGACCATAAAGCCGGCTCTGCTTTTAAAATAGAATTTCTGTCAAACATTTTCATGCCACCTATTGGTCAAATGCAGGATTATAAAAAGTTAAGCTTATGCGTTTTATTCACTTTTAGGTTTAACTAGAGCGAATAAAACGCGGCTAATGAGAAGAGGCTGAATGAAATTTACGAGTATCTTCAACCGATTTACCTGGAAAAGTTTGAACTAAAAAGAGAGGATAGTCAATGTTTTTCACTTTAGACCGTAGTATTTCAAATTTTGAAGCATTTTGAACAACACCGGGTGATTCCGTATACATATTCAGAATTCACATCTCTCATAATTAAATTAGCTGTTGTTCCTTAAGGCGGGGTGATAGAATAAACTTGAACAGTCTTGTAATCACGGATCACCCTCAATAATTCGGTGTGCACCTCTACATTGTTCACAAATAATTCGTGTATTTAGCTATTAATATTTACTAATTTGTAACGCAAATTTAGCACTTTGGTTTTAATGTCATCAATCAATTAACGGATATTAACAACGTACATAGTGATTACATAATTAATGGATATTTTTCTATCTGACTGATTTTTATTAGCCGATTGCTCGCAGCCTTTTAACCTTCTAAAATCGAAAAACGATATTGCTGGTCACCGGTTCAGATGAAATTGACAAGTCTTCCTCTTGGGGGTAACTTTCACCCCCAGTTTCTTATCATCAAATTTGTTTAAGTTGATTGGTTGTTGAGCGTCATTAAATTTTTCAGTCTTCATACATGAAAGAAATGCAACGTCAAAAAACTATTAAAAAAACATTGAAACCTTGCAAAATCTGTCAATTTAATTAGAGAGAAAATTCAATTAAGCCTTTCATCATTGTGGGAAACATTGATATTGAAATTCATTTATGTATCAATATGGTAGCGCAAGTCCTTCTAAGTAGGTTAATATTAGCCACTATGTTTTACATCATGCCAACAGATGGAACACCAGTTTTGCTTTGGGGTGCGAACAGGTCAGGATTAATGAAATAAGTATTGGTTTTTTCTAGTAACTTTTTTTGATTGCAGCCCGCATAAACCAACTTTAAAGCTTATCCGTCAGAGTGAATTTTCGGATTTAATGAAACCTCTGCTTCTAGATTTCGCGGTTGTGGCTTTCGTTGAACCAAATGTAAGAAAATTTACATTTTACTAAAAAAATCATATACATTTTTAAGAAATCATATACATGCAGCTCACAACAAGAGATTTCCTTTGCCGCAATGCCAATACAGGTGAGTCTTGCTATTCCTTCATGAAGGATGCGAGACCTCGATCATATTACGCAAACGTAGAGAGACCAATTGAAGCATTGAAAGCCGTGACCAAAAACATCGAAACTATAAATTCAGATGAAATACACGATACTTTTCAGCTATGCGCATTTGCTGGCAAGGTAACCTTAGTCAATTTCAATACATTCCACAATCAAACTGTTTCGGAACGGCGCATGATTCTAGAGTCGCATGGTATTCGCTTCAAATTATTATTATTTTTTTTTTTATTTAATGTAAGCATTTCCAGATAAAACAATTTCTGCTTTAAATCGGAAACTTGATTGTCCAGTAGTATATCTTTATCTCTCAAACTCTCAGCTCGAAATTGATGCAATAAGGGCTCGACGTTATGCCCAGCAAGAAGAAGGGGCTGAAACGCCAGACGGTGCTTCATCGCCAGACGTTACTGAATCGCCAGACGGTGCTGCATTGCCAGACGTAACTGAAACGCCAGACGTTCCTGCATTGCCAGAAGTAACTGCATCGCCAGATGTTACTGCATCGCCAGACGTTCCTGCATTGCCAGACGTAACTGCATCACCAGACGTTACTTCATCGCCAGACGTTACTGCATTGCCAGACGTTACTGCATCGCCAGACGCTACTGCATCACCAGACGTTACTGCATCGCCAGACGTTACTGCGTTGCCAGATGGTACTGCATCACCAGACGGTACTGCAATGCCAGAAGAATTGCCAAAAGAAGTAGAGCCAGGCGGTGGTCCAGAAGTAACAGAATTTCCCGATGAATGGCCAGTGACAAAAAAAAGAAAAATTAAAAAAAAACATTTTCCTGTTACAAATACAGCTCTCGAAGGTGGATACTTTTTCCATGATCCACGCTTTTACTTATTTTTCAAAAGTCTTCAGTACTCAAGAAAATTGTCAGAACCATCGACCATCGAACCAGAACCGTCAGAAAAGCGAAGTCTGGCGCGAGGCATGTTTCAACGTTATGCTCAAAGTGATGGAGAAGAACCACCAGGAGAACCACCAACAGAGCCACCAGCGGAACCACCAGCAGAGCCATCAGCAGAACCACCAGCAGAACCAACAGCAGAACTACCGGCAGAGCCATCAGCAGAACCACCAGCAGAACCACCGGCAGAGCCATCGGCAGAACCACCAGCAGAACCAACAGCAGAACCACCTCCAGAACCAACAGCAGAACCACCTGCAGAATCAACAGCAGAGCCACCAGTAGAATCACCAGCGATACCAACAGCGGAACCACCAGTAGAACCACCAACGAAACCAACAGCAGAACCACCAGCGGAATCAACACCAGAACCAGAAAAAGTACGTCCACCAAGCGAGATAACAAAAATTACCGAAGGCTCATCAAATTTGTTGATACCAGTTCAAATGAATGTAACAAAGTTAGTAAATGAGACATTTGTGGATGATATTCATTTTATTGACATTGTGCTAGAAGTGACATTAACGACTGAGGCTGGTGAAACTGTTCTCCTCAAAATAAGTCAAGCAAATAATTTTTTCGAACTTAAGAATGTCGAATTCAATGGACTCGTGTTTCGTCGGCTTGAAGATATTTATACCGCCGCACACATGTCGTATATGTGTGGTATTTTAAAACTGTACGAAAAGGATGGTGCAACGTTGACCTTCAGAAACTTACAGTTTCAAGGATTTAAAGACCCTCTTCCAGAGAGAGATATTCATTTTGATGAACCTTGGCATTGCGTCGGCTTTTTTACGATCGGTATTGCTGAGGGCCTATTTGTGATGACTTTTTTAATTTCAATTATCTTCTGCGGTGTGCTCTGGCTGATGGACTTGAATACTATGGACCGATTTGAAGATCCGGATGGGAAGCAATTAGTCATTCACGTAGATGAATAATAAGAAAATCCTGAAATAAATAATTTACAGATTTTACTGTTGAATTAAACTAAGATTAAGGTTTCATTGAATGAGTGAAGTTTAATTCAAATTTAAGAGGAGTTAGCGACATTTAATAGCGAAGTAGTAAAAAAGTTGATGAAGGGGCCTTAAAATCAACTGAGCGGTGAGACATGAGCGATGCCTTATTCAGCTACGAGCTGTGTAAAAATAATAAGCTCGGTAAAATACCCAACACCATCTTCGTTAGCTAGAATATCTATGCACTACAGATTCAGTATGTAAGCCGCTAGGAACTTAATATACTACGTGCAAATTCATTTTCGATAGCTATGTGCTGCATGCAGCATCATCAATACATCAATAACTAGCTTTAGTGTCTCCGAAGGATTTTGATGCGCAGAGTCCGAAACGGGTCCCAGAATTGCACTATCACGTCAGAGTTTTGAGATATCCTAAACTGAATTTGGAAAGAACAGTTTATTTAGCTCTTATTGAGGTTATGAGAAGGAAGAGGACTCACGTTAATCAAGCATCCCAAACCGTAGAGGCAAGGGAATTCACCTAGATGAACCTACAGATAGGATAACTTATTGCTCATTAATCAGAAAAATTGTCGTTAGAATTTGATGGCGAAATTATGCTGATATCAGATTCGTGATCGGCGACTTAAAAAACCCTTGTACAAAATTTGTTCATACAAATTTAATTTGATAGTATTTCTTATTACAGGCCGCTGTATTGAATTCCCCATTTTGTATTTGGAAATTCTGAGGGCAGATTCGTTATCATCGACCCCAAGTCCCCTGCATACTAATTTTGTAATACAAGGTTTGTGTGACATTACAGACATTAATGGGTTAAAAGCACTTTTTCGAGTATGGGTAAGACAACAAACTCGATTCAACATAACTCAGCGAAAAAAAGACATTTAAGCAAACTCGACGGCATTTAAAAGGGCACGACTTAAGCTTTAAGACGACGCTTATAGTTATAGTCCAGTAGAATTAGTCAAGAAAATGATAAAAAAGAAAAATAATTCGTTACAGCAATCTGACAGCGGAATATTATTGAATAGGCTCTTGTAGAAGATGACGAAAAAATCAAATCGACAGCAGCTATCCGGGGTGGAATGGGGTGCATTTTTAAAGGTCGAACACAGTTTTTCACGATTTCTAGCTAAACTATGCATCATATCAAAAAAAGTTTAATGCAAAAGTTGTAGGAAATGAGAAGATCTACAACTTTACCCAAAACAGAACTCCTTAAGAGGTGTAGTATTAAGAGGAATCGCAGTTGAAAATGTAGGTTTTTTTGGTTTAGAAATTAAATTTAACAACAACCTCTTAATATTTTCGTCTGGAAAAACTACTGCCTTTGTGTAGCACTAAAAAGTATTTTTTGCCCAAGTTTCAGTTTCATAGATACTTTTTTGTCAAAGCAAAAAATTAAAAACCGAAAAACCGGTTTTCAGCCATTTTTTCGAAAAATTTTAAGGTTAAGGTGAAAATGATCAGTACAAACTTTTGTATTAAACTTTATTTGATATGATTTTAGATGAGTTTAACCAGAAATCGTAAAAAACTGTGTTCGACCTCTAAAAATGCACCCCATTTCACCCCGGATAGCTGCAGTCGGTTCGATTTTTTTGTCATCTTTTACAAGAGCTCGTTCAACAATATTCCGCTGTCAGATTGCTGTAACGAGATATTTTGATATTCAAACCCTATTTCTCCTGGACTATTATTTCAGAAAAAAAATTTGGTAATATCCTCAAATATAAGCCGAAAACGCGATGTTTGCAATTTTAGGTTAGGATATCTCAAAGATCCGACGTGATAATGTGTTATCATTTAGTAAGAAAAAAAAAAATGTTTTAAGTTCTTTATAGAAAGTTTTTTAATTTTTTTTATAAAATTAAATCATTTTAAACAGAAACCGCAGTTTTTATCCTATTCCCCATAGTTCTTAATGTATTTCGTTTTAAAAAAATCAACAAAAAACAAAGAGGAAAGAAGCAAGCCCGAAAATAACAATTAGAGATCTGGTGTGGACTATGGGTAATCGGATCAGGTCCGGATAAGTTTGTTAACGCATGGAGCCACGCTAACCGGACCAAGCAAACCTCATATGGTAGGGTAGTAGGGGGAGGATTCGACACCCTAACAAAAAACTAATTTTTCTCCGAAATGCAATTAAGCATGTTGTTTTGAATACACATAAGTTGAGCGGAAATATGTGTGCTACGTTTATAAACTACCAAAAATTCATTATTTTTGGAAGTGGAAAAAACAAATGTAAAAAAAATGTCGAAACCTCCCTCCTTAAGGGAGGCAATTGAACAGACAAAATTAAAAAAGTACTGATTTTCCACTTTCTAGCTGCAACACCTCAAATACTATGTTACGGCCGATCCCATGGTACATAATTTTTAATGTACCGTCATTTGCTTTAAAGAATTATCTTACAGTAAAACCAAGATATCTGCATTTTTCTAAATTAAAAGACTTGATTTTTTTCGAATCCGAGTCGACGAATTTGCATATTAAGGTGATTCAAATTTTTTTTATATTTTAAACAGTTATTATCAATCGGGGGATTCGAATCCATGACTAGTCTTTTTTTCTTCTTCTTTTTTTCATACAAAAAATTTTAAATTGACAGAAAAAAAATGAAAAAATTCTGAAATTGTACTTTGAAGTTGCAAAATTACCCCATATTTTGTTGCCGCCGATCCCGTGTTACATAATTTTTAATGTACTGTTATTTGCTGAAAACTATGCCGTAAGCCCCATAGCATTTTATTATTTCGAACCCGATATATCTGCATTTTTCTAAATTAACAGAACTGAATTTTGAATTTTTGAAAATGATAGAAAAATCTATAGAATAGCTCAAATTATGTCAGTTCTGTTAATGTAGAAAATGTAGATATCTCGGGTTCAAAATAAGAAAATAATATGCGGTTTACAGCATTGTCTTAAGCAAATAACAGTACATTAAAAATGATGTTACACGGGATCGTCGGCAACAAAATATGGATCGGCGGTGACATTATATTTGAGGTGTTGCAACTAGAAAGTGGAAAATCGGTAATTTTTTACTTTTGTCCGGTTAATTGTGAAATTTTTTCTAAAAAAGAAAGAAGAAGAAGAAAACTAATCACGGATTCAAATTTCCCAATCGATAATTGCCCGAAAACCATACCCACTTTGTTGGAAAATTTTATAATGTCTGTAACTTGTACCATTTTTTAAATCAATATTTAGGAAAATGGGTCGTTTACTTAAAACAGAGGGCGCTAATCCAGTTTTGTTTTCAATATTAACCTTAATCCCAGTAATGGGCTTTGTCCAGACATGTAAGGCTAATGTAATCCGCTGACACATCGTGAAAAAATCAAAAAGTTTATATTTTGAACCGCTCTAATGTACATACTGTACTTTCCGCAAATTAGAACACTTACACTCTTAGGGGATGATGTCGCATTTTCAATTATGAATTATGTTTGCAAATTTAACTAAAAGCCTAAAGGTGTGCTATAAATTTTCTTAAAAATATGTGGGAAAATATAACTTTTTCGAAAGCTTAAGTGATGATGTGTTTTATAATGAGCGCTCACCACTAGTTGTTGCAACATACTCGTAGTTATGTATGCTCTCTTAAAATTACATAAATGTTATTTTTTACAACTTTTGCAAAATAATTTATTCAAAATCATTCAAATAGTTTATATAGTAATGCCTCTAATAAATAACAAAAAAATAAAAGTAAACAACAATGGTGGTGTTCCCCCCAGCTTCGTTAATTCGTTAGTCGTTACTTTTTTATGTGAATTTTGTTTTTGTAAAATTATCGCACTAACGAGTAACGAAATAACTTTGTGGCATGCCAGATAGCAGAGCTGGGCGACAGGGATTACGATTACCACATGATTACAATTACAGTAATCCTCAAAAACAAAGAAAAATCGATTACAATTAAAGTAATCGTTCATCGAACGATCTTAGATTACGATTGCAGCAATCGTAATTTTGAAAATGTCGAAACTACGATTACTGTAATCGTAATTAAAGTACGTTCGATGAATGATTAATTTAATTGCTATCCCGTTTTGTTTTGTATGAGGGTTACTGTAATCATTGCAAAAGATTGCTTTTTTTAAATATCAGTAGAAATCTTTTACAAACCGAATACTTTCTGACCCACTCATTTTTAAATCGTTCCAAATTTTTTTTTACATGTTCCATGCATAATATGAGTGAACTCGTGTATCGGGATTTTTTTTCGTTATCGAAGATATCGAGGGAAATCGAGATGTAAAGTTTGAACGTTTTACGTTTTATGGTCATATTCAAATTGTCTGATGTCTAGACTATTTTTAATAATTTTTTTTTTTTTTGTAAATAAATATTATCTTCGAAGATAACGCGTTTAACTTTTAGGCATTTCTTGAATTAACTCGCTTAGGATTACTCAAAAAATAGTAATTTAAAAAAAATCAATATTAAAATTATTGTAACCGTTCATCGAAGGCTTTAAGATTACGATTACTGTAATTGTAACTTGAGTTTTTCCAAAATTACGATTACTGCAATTGTAATCTAGATTCCTTTGATTAACGATTGCAGTATTCCTAATTTGAAAAAATTTGAAATTGTAATTAAGTTAATCGTAATCCTAACGCAAACAAAAACACATGTAATACTTATCGCCCAGATTTGCCTGATAGTATTGTGTTATTTTATAGTCAATAAAAAAAAGTTGTGCAAATGTAGCAAAGAAACAAATTTAAAAAACTCTATTAGATTTTGAGCCTGGGTGTAGCATTTTCCTGTTTAAATTTAAAAATTCAATTTACTTTTCAAACACAAAAGCAGTTATTATTGTCGGGTTAACGAAGCAATACAAAAATGAAACCTTCACAGTTTAAAGACTTACCAAATTACCAACTAATGAAGCCGGTGTGAATACCACTAATAAGTATCTTTAGTGAATCGCTTGTTATTAGCGGTTAAAAATGCCTTTTGTTAACAAATATTCTCTAAGCGTTTCAAATTTAATTGACTCTAAGGGCTTCTGCACCAGCATCCTTTGGAAACATGCCAGTTGAACAGTTCTTGGAAAATTTAAAATTAAACCTCAACCATAGGAATTCATAAAAATCGGTATTTATTATTTGCACTTTTAGGCAACCGTATGCAGCATAATAGAATTTTATAGAAAGTCTGTAACTAGTGTGAGTGACTTTTTCTTTTCAGCACTAAAAAGTCTTAAATTTGGATATGAGTAGGGCTACCAGATGACCTGCTTGCAAAAGTAGCACATATAGTAATTAGCAAAAAAAGGTCCCCATTTCTACTTTCCCATAGCACTAATAAAAAACATCATTATTGGTTGTTTTTTTTATTTATTTACATTGTTTCCATAAAACATTTTTTGTCAAATTTAGTTTATCGACCGAAAGGTCGTAACTTCGAAAGTAGTGAAAAGTAGCGCATTTCAACCAAAAGTAGTACATTTCAAGTGAAAAGTAGCAAAGTAGCAAAGCCTTGCAAAAGTAGCACTTTTGCTACTTTAGTATGCCATCTGGTAGCCCTAGATATGAGTGTGTTTTATGCGTAAAGGAATTCAGTTTTAGAGTTTTAACTACTTATGTTAGCATCAAAGCATTTCTTTTAAATGGAGCTATACTGCTGCCTAATTTTTCCCGACTTTTCTAAAAGAAAATGATATGCATATCGTTTACACGCATTTTATTTTTTAAAATTAATTTCAGCTCATTATTTCATCAATCAAAATACCAAATCCATTTCAAACCATGCAGAAGGATTATTTCATGGGCTTAAATTTACTTTAGTACAAATCATTTTTTTTAAGGTTTAAAAGAAAAAGTAGCGCAATAAAATTAAAAAATAAGTGTCTAAAAAAAGAGGGTTGGACGGATCTAGTTTTGGAGATATAGCTATCGGAAGTTGCGGATATAGCTTTTATAAAAATCAGTATAAGTTCGAAAACCCTGTAAAAATATCCAAAATATTCGTATCAACTTATTATTGGTAATTAAATTAAGTATAAAATAGGCATATAAACATTTAAAATTTGTTGCACGGTTTTCGAGATATAACAATTTTTGTAAAATTTTGGCTGTTTTATTTCTAAAAAACGTTAATTTTTCCAAAAAAATTTATGATTAGAATATAATTTTTTTAGCACCATAGAGAAGCTCAATTCATTAGCCTTAAAATGGTGTATCAGATGTACCAAATTTTTAATATTAACCCATTTTTTAATGGAATGTAAAAAAAATTAGATAATAAAATTTTTTTAAATATACATATTGTAGCCAAATTTGGTTTATGCCAGAAAATTCTCGAAATATAAACCAACAAAAGAAAAATAAACGATACTAGCTAGCATCACTGGCTGTATAAATACTTTTATATCATCTAGCGGCCAAGTGCAGTTTTTGTACTAAAAATGATAAACCGAAAAGGCGCTGCAGTAGACTATAAAAGTCGACAACCGAGAGAAATTATCGCCGTCGATAAACGCCATCAACTGGCAACATTCTGGATAGTTGTGGATTCTACGCCGATACGCCATTTAGAAGATACTGGTAACATTCTGGATAGTTGTGGATTCCACGGCAATACGCCATTTAGAAGGTACTGGATTATTCGAGAAAGTGATGACTGTTGTATGAAAAATTGTCATCTGAGTTTTCGATAAGCAGTCGAACTTAAGCAATAAAGCATTACAGTTGACTTTAAGAATTAAAGTAAGACATTTGATTTTAACACAGTGGATTTTAAGTAATAAAGTAAAACAGTTGTCTATACAGTGCCAGATTAATATTAGAATTTGAATGTTAATGAAATAAACAATTGTACCGTGTAAAAACTAACTTTTGTGATTTAAATAAACCATTTTATAATTAAATAAGCTGTGTGTTTTTTGATTGTTACACAATCCAGTGATCGAACTCAGAAAAGTGTAAGAGATCGAAATTATCGTCTAAGACAGGGGTCGACAAGGATTTCATTTCAAGAGTGCAACAACAAAAAACCAACAACAAAAACAAATCGGTGGATACGGTACCATAAGGATTTATTAACATATAAAAGCAACAACGCGCATGTCGGTAGCGCACACGGCAGCGCACCACTTCGCAAAATTACCAACAACAAACAAAAATTACCAACAACAAACAAAGCATAGCAAGAACTGTACGCAGTCGCAAGCGCTACGTATTTACCAACAACTACCTGCAAAGCAACAACACGCAAGGGTTGAATTGTTTTGGTGCAGTTGCGCCTGTCAACGATTCGGCGAATTACAACAATACGAAGTTGTTGTAGAAGAGTGCAAAGAGTGGAAAGAGTTAAGCGCTGTCGACCCTTGGTCTAAGAGACAGGAATTTCGTAACAATATATACATACATGCATATTAATTGACAACTAAAACTACAGTGACATAGACAACAACAACAACGATGGAAAAATAATGAAAACAACTCCAACAAAAAACAGCTGAGCAGCGGTTGAAGGCCGCCCAGTTACCCTTACTCTTATGTAAAAGTACTGTGACTAGTAAGCTAGGTGTTGAATTCATTATAGATTGATCCGCGGCCGAAGGCCGCCGCGAAGGCAATGTTGGATTTTTGGGAGTTTTAAGTCCTGAGCTGCGGCCGAAGGCCTCCCACTTACCCTTACTATTATGTAAAACTACTGTGACTAGTAAGCCAGGTGTTGGATATATTATAGACTGATCCGGGACCGAAAGCCGCCGCGATGCCGGTTGTTATTGTTTTTGTAATATTTGTTATAATAGTTGTTGATGTTGTTTGTGTTACTATCGCTGTTTAAGTCGTTGTTGTTGTAGCTGTCCATAAAATATTTTTCATAAGTAGTTTTCAAAAATATTTTGTTAATTAATATTTCTACATTCCGGTAAAAAATGAGTAAGTATAAAAAAATTGGTTATAACTGATACACCATTTTAAAACTAACGAATTGAGCTTTCCTATGGTGCTAAAAAAATTGTAAGCTAATAATAAATTTCTTTGGAAAAATAAACGTTTTTTAGAAAAAAAAGGGTCAAAGTTTTACAAAAATCGTTATATCTCGAAAACTGTACATTAAATTTTAAATGTTTATGTGCCGATTTTGTGCCTTATTCCATTACCTTTGAAAAAATACCAATATTTTAGATATTTATACAGAGTTTTCCAACTTATACTGATTTTTATAAAAGCTATATCCGCAACTTCCAATAGCTATGTCTCCGAAACTAAATCCGTTCGACCCTCTTTTTTTGCATTTTTTTTTTTATAGGGCTACTTTCCCTAAAAAAGTAAAAAATTTGGGGCATTTGTGCTAAAGTAAATCTGTTCCATTTCATGTTACGGAATTGGATGCCGATTATATATGTTGTTTCTCAAAGTACATTAGGAGACCCATATTTCCCGATTTGATTAAATAAATTTTTTACGAAGTAATGCCCATTTTAAGTTATGCCTATTTTAGGCTGAAAATTTTTTCAAAAAAGCGGCATTTCCATCCAAATCAAAATAATCTTTTGACAAAATTGACATGAATTTGATCCAACCTTTGCTTTGTTTTTTCTCATAAAAAGCGCTATAACTCTGCCAATTTTCAACCATTTTGAAATTTTTTTAAAGATTCTGATAAGAAGTTCTATTAGAATCAAAAGACAAAAGTTAATTATTTTGGTTTGGATGAAATGCCGCTTTTTTGAAAAATGTTCAGCCTTAAATGGACATAACTTCGTAAAAACATTTTCTTAATAAAATCGGGGAAATATAGGTCTTCTTATATCCTTTGAAAAACAACATATTTAATCGGCATCCAATTCCGTAACATGAAATGATCCTTCTGCATGGTTTTAAATGGATTTGGTCAACATTTTTAGAAAAGTAATCAGTGCACTGTGGGGCAAAATAAACAAAAAGTTTATTACTTATTATACAAGAGAATATAGTATTGCATTCAACATATCACTTATTAGGTTTAAACAGGTTGTTCCCCTAAGTAAAGGTACCTTGCTGAAATAGGGTTACCAGATGACATACTTTTGTAGTAAATGTACTACTTTTGCAAGGCAAAAATACTTTAATACTTTCCACCTGAAATGTACTACTTTTAGTTTAAATGTCATACTTTGTACTACTTTTGAAGTTTGCATCGTAAAATATTTTGTGAATGGAAAATGTTGAAGTATATTTCATATAGCATTTTGATTGCAAATCCAACATAAGCCTTAGTATTATGTCTCGAATTCGTATTATTTAAAAAAAACGTGTCCAAAAAGGGTCCGTATATGAAGTCCGTTCTGAGTTCGAGAAGAATCCGGAAAAGTAGAAAAGCGATTTGAGTTTTCGAGAGGAATCTCATACGAAAAAGGATCAGTTTCGGATCCGAAACGGAAACCCTTTTCGGATAAAATATACCAAAACGGATTAGTATGGCACACCTATTTTTATATATTAACATTTTTAAGTACTAAAATTAGACAATGTATGTGAACTCAATCTTAATTAAATCTGAATTACATAGTTTTCAAATGTCATACATTTCTTCGCGATACAAGCAGTCGCTGTGACATCGTTCAATTGGATTGAATGACTATATATAAATCGGTTATACAATGGGCCTATTCGTGGCCTAAGTTATGATGCTACGTCATCTCCCGGAAATAACCTAAGCTAACGTACATGCATGTATTGTTTTTGAGGAGCTACCACCATGAAATTCTAAATTATTTAAATAACCAATTCCAAATATTGTGGAACAAAACAACAGACATTTTTTTCATATCAAATTATCGATATGATGTAGTCGTGCTATTGTACTAACGACAAAGAGATTGTCACTTATCGTTTGCTTAGGACTCTTCTATTCGTGTGTTTTTATACCTATTCGTATCTTTATTTGTTATTTCTTATACTCAGTAGTTGCTGATAGCAGTGTATGGAACGCATTTAGAATAATTTTATTTCATGGGCAGTCCAATCAGTTCATACAGGGAATAGCGCTTAAACGGTTTTGTCGCGCGCGACATCTAGACGATGAAATTCTAAAACGAAAGAAAAGAAAATATTTTGAGTACTTGTGTTAATTTTTTGCTTGTGAGTTCTAACGAAACTGTGATAATATTTCAAAACTGTTTGATTCAAAAACCAAATGTTACAGGATATTTTGAAAGTGATTTAGATTTCTTTAACATGAAATATACGAGTATATTGATGGAACGATAAAATAATTTTGTGCTTCTGAGAATGTGAAATTAACTATCCCACGATTTTTTGATCGGCTTGAGTTACACAACTGAAAACGGCATTGAAATTATGTTGAACGTTAGAAAGACCTTCAGTTGATATCACGCATTTTTGTTTAAGCATACGAGTATACTGAAGTGTAAGAACTCTCTTTTTCAATGTTCCAATAGATTAGCATTATTTTTACGAATATGAGGAGTTTTAGCTTTGAGATTTAGTAGGAGATGTGTGCGTCTTTTGGCTCACTGGCTGATTGCTAGCCTATATAGACAATGGATGACGTAAGATTTAGTGATGGAGTAACTGAAGTCTGAATACAAAACAATTGTTCGAAAAGGTCAGGTATTTCTCCATAAAGTAGTGTAAGTTTTCTGATATGTTATATGTTAACAGAATTTTTGTTATTTTACGACTTCAACAATTATCGCTTGAAACATTACTCCTTATTACTCATACGCACCCCAAACAGTTTGTCACGGTCAAAGCCATCATCTCGCTGATTGAAAATATAAATGACTCCTTCGTTTATTAAAAATGTTTGCTATTGTATAATCTGTAGCGTATCCAGGGCCGAATTACGTGTTATGCCGCCCCTAAGGCAACCACCTTACTGTCGTCCCATGTATGCATTTATGTTATTAAAATTAGTACACATTAACTAATTACAATAAAATTTTAATGTGCAACAATTTTTTTTTTTTAACAAAAAACGCAGCTTTTTCTCTAATGCAACTTCCGCTCTCCAAAGCCTGCCGTACGGTATGCCGTTGGCGGTAATGCGGCCTTGGGAGTAGCTATAAGTATTGTTGTGAATTTTCGTAGAGTTCGTTATATTTAGAGTCTAAATTTTAGACCGTAAGAGCACAAAAGTCCTACGGTCCATTTCGCACTCTTTTGCTCACATTATACGAATATTTTAGAGAATAATATTCGACAATTTTCCCTTAAACATGGTGTTATAGCAAAAAGTGTAGCTTGATATTATTCAGTACAGGCTGATTATATCGACCTTCTGCGTCAGTTAATTTGGAATCCTCATAAAAATTAACACTTTTCGAGTCCCAGTTATTCACGTCAAGATATTCGCAATAAATATTTGGATTTAGTAATATGTCGTTAGGGGCTACAGACGAGCTAATGTGTTGGAAGCAGGGTTGCCAAGTTGAAAAGAAGAAATTATAGACAAACACCGATATATGTACATTAGGGTGGCTCTTAGAAAAAAAAAATTGGGGACGCCCCCCAATCGGTTCAAAATAGGATAAAAAAATTTAAAAATTAATCTAAAATTTTTATCTTTAACCCCGACCCTATTTCAAAGTGAAATTTCACCTATGCTGCCATTTTTTTAAACTATTTTTTCTTGAGTGGATTTTAATTTTAAGAAAGAATATGTTAAAAAAGTATCATTTGGATCTAGTTTTCGAGATATAGTCATCGGAACTTGAGGATATAGCTTTTTTTAAAATGAAAATGACATCAAAATACTTAAAATCTGTTCAGGAGTTTCCAACTTAAAATGATTTTTAGAAAAGCTATGGCCGCAACTTCCCATGACTATATCTTGAAAGCTAGATCCAAATGATACTTTTTTTTAATATATTCTTTCTAAAAATTAAAAGCCACTCAAGAAAAAATAGTTTAAAAAATGGCGGCATAGGTCAAATTTCACTTCAAAATAGGGTCTCTAAGGGTTAAAGATAAAAACTTTAGATTAATTTTAAGAAATTTTTAGCCTATTTAAAACCGATTGAGGGGGCGTCCCATTTCATTTTCGCAAAAAAACCAAATAATCAATGCTTTTTTAAGCAAACATGACAAAGACAACAGATGGAATAACTTTACCTGGTAATTAAAATAAATAAAAATTTCGAAAGAGCAAAGTTTTTTGGGAAAATGTTGACACCTTTTTATTATTTTTTTTTTAGTGGACCAATTAAAACTTTTGTGTCGATACATGTAACAAAAATCCTCCATTTTACGAATATTTCCAAAATTTTTCAATTTCTACAAGGCCCCGTGTCAAAAGCGGCCATTTGGCAACCCTGGTTGGAGGTAACATTACCAAGTTGAATTTATATAATTTTTAATGACTTGATTAGCCTTTTATAGCATAGGTAGGCGGAGTAAGGAAAATGGGCCAATTTTAGCTCTTCACAACAAATACGTCGTTTTTTAAGAAAAATATCCTAAACAACAACCACATGCACTCACCACTGCTACGCACAGTTTTATCGTTGTGTCTTTTTTTTTCATTCGCGCTATGCATGAGATTTTTATTATTGTTATTGTTGATCATGCAGAAAAAAAAAACCTAAGCTAGCGAAAATATGGAAACATTGAGGGCAGCTTCTCTCGTTTCGTTTGATCAGTGTACTTTTATTTCTACACTCATGTTGGTCTTGCTTGATTCTTGAAATTGGGTTTTGGTTATTTGAAGAATTTTTTTTTGTTTTTTCTATCGAGATCAAATTTATGGTGGCTGTAGTAGTTGTTTTTGTTGTAAGTAGCTCCTGATTCTAACATATTGCCCACTTATGCTATAAAGCAGGGATCGGCAAAGCAACATTAGCACAAATGTATGAATATGAGTAAGCTTACACTGAATATTTTTATTTAGTAGATCTTAGAATTTTCGAAGCTTATAAGCATATTGAAATTTGGTGAAAAAGTCTTATATACCATCTTAAAATTACGTATTGTCTAATAAAGAAATAATAAAAGTAAAAGCAATAAGTTTTTATTTCAACGTAAAGAGAAAAACAATAGTTCAAAGCTTGAAAAGCCTAAGCAGGGAGTAGAATTTTCATATAGTGTACGCTTGCAATAAGAAAACGGAAAGCCAAGAAAGATTGTCTTACTTCTTAACCCTCCGATTAGCGTTGTGGTCTATCAGACCATTTTGAAACTTTATGTGTCATAACTTTTTTTTTAAAAAATATTTCGGCAAACGGTGCCATAACTTTTTCAAACTCGATGCCGCGAGTCGACTGCGATGTATTTTAAAATAGTAGGCCATGATTCGTGGAACAAAAATACAGTTCGAATAAATTTTGAACGTTGTTTAGCGTTGTGGTCTGTCAGACCACAACAATAAAATCGATTAATTTTCGATTTTAGAGACGCAGTGGGAGCTTGTAGCATCATCACTAGGAGTTTCGAATGTTGTCTTGATACAAAAACATCTCCTTACTCCAGTAAATATTACATGGAGAGGTAAATCAGGGCCAAAGAGTGGTAATGCTTATGGTTAAAAAGTCCTTTGGAACAGGGCGAACAATATATGAGGACATTTTCTTTTCATCATTTGAATTAGCCAGTGAATTGATGTCTAAGAACCTGGCTTACGTCGGAACAGTTCATAAGAACAAAAAAAATTTTTCGGCTACAATTTTTGGCATCCTCTACATTAGGGTTGTAACGGACCTCCGCATCCGCAAGTGCGGAACTTCCGCTTGATATTGTGCCTCCGCCTCCGCTTCCGCATCCGCATATTTTGATGAGGTAAATCGGAGTTATAACGGAAGTTATAAAATCAACATTAGAGCTCACAAAGTGGAAAATTCTGTGTTTAAGCTAATTTACATTTAATTGTTTTGTGTTGGGCTAGATTCGTAAGATATGGTTATGGGTACAACATAGTATAAATTTCGTTTAAACAGATTTCGAAAGTAGTCCATTTCAAAAACATCGTTTTGAAACATCGCTCTCTAAGTATATTTTTGCAAATTTATTTGAGTGCACTCTCCGGTTCAATAAACAAATATCGAACGCTTTTCTCTCGAATTCACTTTTTTCATGCGGTGCTAGCAGTCTTTTCTCCAAAATTACTGAGCCGATCCTTATGAAATTTTATCAACATATTCGTCACATTCATGGGCATCGTATGAACAAAAATTGAGTCAAAATATTGATTTTTTTTCAAACAGAAATTACCCATAAAATCCTTATTGTTCCAACATTTTTTTTTAGTTAAAAAAAAATTTATGGAAATATGACCAAATAAATGAAAAAAGTTCAAAAAACAAGCAGTCAAAAAAAAAACAATAATTCATTGCAGAAAGTAATATCCAATACATATGTATACCTAGTAGCATAAAAACGTCTTATAGCTTCTTTTACAGGCCTTTTAAAGACAAGTAGAAAGACAACATATTATATTTATAAATTCTTTATAGTGGCTTATAAGAGCCATTTGGCGTATGAAGAATAAAGACACTTTCCCCTCATTGTTATCTTTCAAGAGATTCGATAAAGTATCTTTCTGAGCTGTTTAAAAGACACCTTAAAAACACTTTAAAAAAATATCCGTGTCTTGTAGAACTTTGTTATATGTATGTATGTAAATAGTTTTATTTTATTATCAAATTATTTAATATGCAAAGTGTAGAACCCTTTTATATATTTAATTTGATTTTATCATCAAATTTAATTTTTAATTACGATTTACAAATTTGCAAAGTCAGTTTCGAACCCATGTCCCAGCGATTCATAATCCTGCGCGCTACCTACTAGGCTACCTGTAATATATTATATTATGCAATGACTGTGTAAAATAAAATGTTTTTTACTTCATAGATTTTCTGGGCCAAACTACTCTAAATAGTAACTATATTCTTGAAAACTCCAATGTTAAACCTATGCACTTGTATGTATAAGCAAATGTATTGATTAGATAAAGTATTTATATAACATTTACAACATCCAGGCACATGTTTTGTATCGCTTTAATCAAAGAACGAATGAATAGCAAAAATTAGAAGTAACTTAAATTGATATTTAAACGGCAATCAATAATTGAGTAGATTTGCAGAGATTAAATTATTTTTAAGCACATAAGCTGTTTAGTGCTTTGAGATGACATTTTTTAACCAGCAGGCCTATAAGTAATCTAATGTATGTGTTACCGGCCAAACAAGTTTTAAAAAAAGCTAGTTACCGTTGAGCCTAAGAATATGCAATGAAATCTTAATGCAAAAGCACTGTGGCTAGAGAAGCCGGTTTTGGACATACTATAGGATATTAGCCCATAACTGCGGCCGCAGCACTCATCAACTTATATGCAGAAGCAAAGCAAGACAATACAGATTTATCAATATCATTCTAAGCTTGGCAAGTGGGCAACCTTCGGTTATGATTTACTTCCTTAAGAATTCGCTAGCCACAGTAGTTCTACATTAAAGTTAAGTTTTATTGCTATCGAGTTGAATTCACGTAAAATGTTAGTGGTACAAAAGAACGAAATACTCCTTACAATGTATTTTTCAGAAGAGTGAATACTCAAGCAGGTTTGACCAAAATTGTAATTCGCTATCAGCATTTCGTTAACAGTACAAACGTTCATTTCTAACTTGTCAGCGGCCCAAAAAGTGTTCCTTATTGAAAATATTCCTTCAGTTGGCGCATTAGAGCCTGGCAAACACAAGCTGAAACCAACGTTTTTTTAATATACTTGTACATTCAATGTTCTTAGCACTGAAATGAGCAAGAATTTCGAGCAATCTCTTATCAATAGGCGCATTGTTAGTTTGCTATTCAAACAATGGAAATAAAATTATTTACTCAACCGTCCTTAAGCGAAACCGACCAGATTTTTGGAAGGACAACTCGAGGACTTTTCACCACGACAATGCACCATCGCATAAACAAATCATTGCGCAACAGTTTTTAATCAAAAAATTTCGAATGTCATCGACCAAGAGTTTAAAATTTGGTATTTGTCAAATTTTGTGAAGTTCGGTAATATATGCCCAAGTCTGCAAATTCGGCCAAGTTTCACTTTTTTAGAGAATACATCTTTTCTCTACGGATATTTTTATTTATTTCGAACTTCAATAATCTACGCCAGAAGGGGGGTGTCAGTTCAAACATTTTCGAACACAACAATCCAGAATAAACAAGAATTTGCTTTTCTTTCAAATTTCAAAAAGTTCCGAAAGGAAGCAAATTTAATCGATCAACCAAAAACATATGCAAAGGCATACATTTAAATGTACTGTTGATAAAAAAAATCATGTGGACTGCATTTTCATTCTCTTAAAATTTTGACACATCGCGTAATGAAACGCGGCTCCCAGACCACCCTTAATTCCTTCGTATTCTTCGTAATCTGGAAATACGCATTAGCGTTAACTGTCAATGTTGGCAAGTTAACGATCCGACAACTTTTAACGCCTTCGGGAATTTCACTATTGATCGCTGCGAAACAGTAGACACAAAAATCAAATGTGTAGTATTATTTTTTCTTATCAGTAATTGAAAGAATCTATGTACATTCGTACCGAAATACATACACATGTTTATTGTAATGATTGCTGTCAACATGTGTTTTAATTTAAGCATTGATGTCGATTTTGTCTTTAACCCTTAAATGCCCAACTTTTTTTTTTTGATCTGAAAAAAATATATGTTGTAGATTCTGCGATTCTGAACAACTTTTGTTCCATCATTTTTTTTTTTTTTAAATGACAGGCACGCCCCTCCAGGGGGGCACAAATTACCTGGCTGGTCCCTGGTGGAACCACCAGATCCCCAAACTTTTTAGTAAATTTTGCAAGAGAAAATTTTTTTCATTTTATTGTGTTAAATGTATTGAAGACTTACAGAAAAATAAGACCAGAAAATCCATTACGAATATTATTTTTTCAGGTTTAAAATCATAAAATTTATTGACAATCTAATATTTTCAAAATTCATAATTTCACAAAAATCCTTTTTGGCGAGGTGCTATCACTCAACTGAAAAAATACGTGACTGCGAAAGCCGAACTGATCTTTGGCGCTTGAAGCCGAGCGTATATGAGTCTGACGCAAAGTTTAAAAATCGTACGCTTAATACATTAAAATTGTTTTTAAAGTGGTTGGTTCCTGGCGGTACCACGAGGCGTTTAAGGGTTAAGACATACATAGGTGGGCAACATAATTTGCAAGCAAATAAAATTAAAAGCAACAGAAGCAACAACAGAAAAAGCTCCATCATAAATTCGATCTCGATAGCAAAAAAAATTCAGCAATAAACCAAAGGCCAATTTCAAGAAATAAACAAAAACAACATGAGTGCAGAAATAAAAGTACACTGATCAAACGAAACATAAGAAGCTGTCGTCAATGTGCGCATTGTTGTTTGCTTGTGCCCTTTACGCTCTTTTTTTTTTTTTTTTTTTTGAATGATGCAGCAACAATACAAATCCCAAAAATATATACATATTAAATAAAAAAAACACGACAATAAAAATATGCATAACAGAGTAGAGTGCTTGAGTTTGTTGTTTTGTTTATTTTTCTTAAGAAAAACGATGTGTTGGTTGTAAAGAGCTAAAATTGGCTCATTTTTACTTTTTTGCCCACCAATACTTTAAGAGACTCTTATTGAAAAATAAAGAGAGCCAAGCAGACATAAATATTGGTAATATTGATAAAATTGGATATTTTGAGTCATTTTATGTTGTTTTTTTTTTTTGGTAATTTTGTTTTTAAATAAAAATGCTTTCAATTTACATATTGGAGACAGATACATATTAGGTCTCAGCAGTGTAAGCGATCCTGCTTTCACTTTTGCGTTTAAATTAAAAAAACAACAAGCAACATATTTTGTCTATTAATTACGCTTCTGGCGCCAAAATCTATGTTGTTGGCAATTTGCTATCACTGACAAACTAACTGAAAATGAGTCAAGAAGCTTCAATTGAGCCAACGAGCTAATCTTATCTGTACCCATATGAAAGTAATGCAATAAACTTTGCTTCGACGTGTACCTACCAACCGATATTACTTATTTTTGTTCTTGTTGTTGGAATAAATAATTCTTCAAAGTCATGAAGAATAATGACCAACTGAAAAAAGTATTTTTTTGTTTTCGCCATTAATTAAAAAAAAGTTGTAAATAAAGCACGTTATCTTGCTGGAAAAAGCTTTGAAAGGTCTATTAAATTGAATTTTTGGTTAAAAATTAAGCAGCGTGTGATAGTGGAAATTAAATTATATTACCAATGTTAGTAGCGCTTAAGAGTTTACACAGAAGAGATAGTATTTTATAGACCAAAGACGTTTCAATAATAACACACTGATTAGCTGAATTAAATATTTTTATTTCCATTCAAGTATCCTCCTCTATCCGCTTTAAATAAAAAAATATAAATAAAACATCACTGAAAATGCCCGCGACAGAATTACGTCAGCGTCCTGGAAATATGCAGTGCGGTATGACTTGTTGGCATCCTGCATGGATGCAACGCTATGCCACTACCAAAATGTTTATGGCTGTTTACGGACTGCTCGGCACCATTCAGGCCATGTCATATATGTATTTCATTGTCACGCTGACAACAATAGAGAAGCGATTCAAAATACCAAGTCAAACGACAGGTGAGTGTATTGGAGTAAACCTAAAATATTTATTTTATTTGAAATACTTGAGTCAATCAGCAATTAAGTGATAAGATTTATTAGTGCGATTCAAGTGATAAGTCGGATATGTTTGCTGTTTTGTGAAATTATTTTTTCCTTTTCCTCAATCAAATGAATTCAGAATTCAAGGAGGATGTATATACTTGTGTACTTGCAACATCTTTGCCGCATACGAAAATGGCCGATAGCCCAATTATTGAAGGTTGCACTATGATACCGTTTGTATTAGCAGCCTAGTGTTGAGCAAAATCAGTCTTGGTCTTTGTGCTATCGATGTTGACTAAAATCAGAGTTAAGTGCGCAAGGCCAATTTAAAAGCAAGACTAGAGAAAAAAATAATAGGTATCTATTAATTTCTTCATTTGATCAATTTTTTATGGTAAAATTTTTTGAGCAGCCCAAGAAAATTTACAGGATAATAAGCTGATAAGCCACAGGGTTGTCAGATTTTTGAAACACAAAATTAGTGCATTCAAATTAAACATTTGTAACCAATACATAATTATTTTTTTTAAATAAAATCACAGCTTAAGTCACTTTACAAATTTTGTATTTACTAAAACAAAAGAAAAAGGTCAAAACTTTTCAGATTCCAAAATAAAATATTTTTCATACTACGAAACCTTTCAATGCGCATTAAATAATAAGTTTTTTTTTTCAGAAAATTATCCACTTGAAGTATGAATGTTATTTCGAATTTTAGTATTAAATGGAAAATTTATTTAGTAATTCAAGTAAAAACCAAAAATTTGTACAAATTGGTAAAATCAGTGTATATGCGTTTTTTTTTTTTAAATCAGTACAAACAAACAAACAAACAAACTTTACCTCTTTATAAAATAGCATAGACTTACATTTATGTAGTTCACAAAGTGTCATAATATGTGGTATTAGTGCGTTCCCGCACAATATTGCGTTAGTACAATTTGCAGGCTCTTACAGGACTTAGCCCAAAAAGTTTCCGCACTCGAAAAACCTGTAAGTGAGAACGGAAATGAGAGAGTAATTTATGTTCTCCCTTTGTAAGAAATTACAGGTTCTTACCAGGGATGATATTTGGGGGCTTTTAGGGCTTTTTTGAGCCCTTTTATTTTGCAAAAGCCCCGTGGCCCTTTTTATTCATTTTTGGCCCTTTTGCAAAATTCTACCGAAAAATTATCACAATTTTGTATTTTTCAAAGCAAAGCTTACTGGGATACACGGTTCGCTTCAAGCAAAATCAAGATCGATTAAATTGTCAACCAAATCTAACGATGCACAATTATTATATAGAGTTTTAAGGCCATTTTACGGTAAACGCTTTTACCGATGATTTTAATAAAATTATGAAGCGAACCGTGTACAGTTTTTGATGCTTTTAATATCAATTGAAATTTTAAAATATGCTATGATAATTGTTTTTTATGTATTTTGAGTCGCTTCATGGAAAAAAATCGATGCCAAAATTAAATTTTTTTTTTCGGCTGAAAAACTAGTAAAAAAAACTATTTTTTTATTATCTTTTGTGAGCCTTAAAAGAATTTTTGACTACAAAGCAAACAAGGAAAAAAAATAAAAAAATGTTTATATATGTTACGTTATTCATAATTTTCCATGGAAAAGAATTGAAAATACTAAAAAAAATTCTTTTAGGCCTTAAAACTGGTAAAAAAGAATTTAAATTATAATTTTGTTTTACAAATTTTTGAGGTATTTTTGACTACAAAGTTCACAAAAAAACATTAATTAAAAAATATTTTATATTTGATGTGTTACTCACCGTTTTTCATGAAAAAAAAAAGTTAAAAAAATATTTAAAAAATTCTTTTGGGCCTAAAAACTAATTAAAAATAAAATTTATAAAGTTTTTTTTATGGCTTTTAAAAGTATTTTCTATTACAAATCAAACAAAAAAAAAAAAAAACAAAATAAAAAAACTTAAGTTTTTAATGTCTTTATTCACAATTTTTCATTTCCATCATTTTATTGATATTACCGGTAAAAGTGTTTACCTTAAAATGGCCATAAAACAAGTAAATGACCAGGTACGATTTTACGGATCATGTTTTTGGAATCTCCGAACACTAAATAATAATTGTGCATTGTTAGATTTGGTTGAAAATTTTTACCGATTTTGATCTAGCTTAAAACGAACTGTGTCGGCCATAGTGCTAATCTTAAAATTACCATAAAACGAGTAAATGAGCAGGTCCGATTTTTGTGGATTATATATTTGGAATCTCTAGGCACTATTTAATAATCGTGAATTGTCAGATTTGGTTGACAATTTAATCGATCTTGATATTTCTTGAAGCGAACCGTGGATAAGTGATTATCGACTGGGATAAAATTTAAGTGTTTTATTTTTCTCCTAAAAAATGTTAGTGGACCCTTAAGTAATACGATAGCTTTCGACTTTTTAAACTTCAAATTGAAATTATTTCAAATCAAAAACCCAGAGATTTTTTATATGAAAAAGTTTTATTTGATTTATAACACTGGTTAATTCATTTTGATGGTATTTTGAAAGACCCATTTCGAGAATAAGGCCTTGCACATCCAAAAAAAAATATCATTTTCCGATTAAAAAAATTGGTAGCAAGTCATGCTCTCTTGTTCTTTTGTACCTGACTCCAACAAGTTTTTTTCTTTTAATCTAAAAGCCAAAACCTCTGCAGATTCTTTAGAAAGTTCAAGATCCCTTATCAAATCATTTAATCCTTCTTCGATGTCGCTACTCATTTCATTAATGACTTCTTCAAATGATGATTCACGAATGGAACAAAATGTTGGAACAGGTACTTCCTATGAATGTGGTAAGGGTGTTCTAGCAGAATCTAAGACATGATATAAAAATCAAGTTTAATAATCAAAACTGACGGTTAGTCAAAAATGACACGTGGGAAAAAAAAATTAAAAATATTTTTAATGTTGCCAGTACATACTTAATACAAAACCACTAACTATATCACGGCACCAACATTTTTTTTCGATTTGTTGACCTAAGTAATAGGTTAAATTTGATGTGCTAAATCTGCAAATATATCAATTGTTTCTCCATTTCCTTTTGAAGAAGTTTCTGAAAATCGATCTCAACATATGTATGTAGTTAGTTCTTTAATATATCGCTCTTCAATAACGTCATAACTCAAAAAATCAGATATTTCGGGGCAAACATTTTAACTGAATTTTTACGTTTTTAGGTTATAACGTTATTGAAGAAAATTAGCGATATAAACAAAAAAATCGTAAACGCTTAAATGTTCCTATGTAAAATTTATGTTTACAATTAAATTTAAACAACAAAACAAATTTTGTAACAAGAAAACATTTGGTTATAATATAAATGGTTACATACGATTTGATTTACAGAAGCCCTATTTATGTTAAAAAAGCCCTATTTTAGTTCGAACTTTGGCCCTTTTACAAATATGCCAATATCATCCCTGGTTCTTACTCGAAGAATTTTTGCGTGTAAACTCATGAAAAGTGTCAAGCTATCAGCTCTTCTGTGTTGCGCCAGCTGAATGTAAACATTAAGTTTATTTTGACTATTTTTATTTTTCATATTATTCTATGCGTTTATAATATTCAATTTATTGATCAACTACATTCAATTTAAGATGTTTATTTATTGTCTAGGCTTAAAAAATTAAATTTTTGTCTAACTGCATTTGAAAATTTTTACGTTTATTCTGCCGTACTAAGCGAAAAAAACGCATCTCAAAAAAAAAATATCCGAGATTCTTATGGCATCGGATAGCTTAAGAAATTACGCGTCTAATGAAATACTCCAAATGTCGGCATCTTATTTCAATCATATAAAAAATCTACTAAGAAAATTTCCTCTATCTCAATTTTACAGGTATTTCAACAAATTGACATAAACAAAACATCAATTATCTCGAAATGAATTTTTTTGAGATACGTCTTTTTTGCTTAGTACGGCAGTATTCTTGTGCTAAAAAAAAAGGCTTTTTCCGTTCCTGTACTTTTTACATTTTTTTTTTTCACAGAGCGCAATTTTCTTATTCTCTCATGTTTGATAGTTTAACAGAATTTAGCTCAACAAGTTCAGGAACGAACCTATTATTCGTACATTGAACTACTTCAAAATATTTGTTAAATTTTGTTGTTGGTTTTCATATGAAAATAAAATATAAAATAAATTTTGAATGACAGAAACAATTTTGTAAAGAATTTTTTTGGGAGAATCATATTACACATGGGTCGTTCCATCTATAATTTGCCTATTTTTACCCTGACGTGTTTTAAATTGGCTAAAAATTTTTTGAGTGATTAAGCCACTATCTAATAGACAGAAAAAAATTATATCAAATTTTTTCGACCAATAGTTTTGATAAAAAAATTAATTTCTTTACTCTGTTCAGAGCCGCTCGTAAATAACACAAAAAATTCATTGATGAATATAAGCAAACAAACACAACTCAAATTCGCTTTCATATTATTTTTAGGTAGCTGTGTACTAGTAGATGACAAAAAAAAACTGCAAGTCTGGAAAAATTAATTAAATTAATTAAAGCGTTATATATATGCTGAAACTTTAGGATGTTTTTTTGCAATTTTTATAAATTTTCAAAATTCCGAAATCTTCAGCATTTTGCAATTTTTGAAAGTTTTTAAATTTTTTTAAGTTTTCTATTTTTTTGAAAATTTAAAAAATTTATGAAATATTAAAAATTTTAAAAATGGAAAAATTTTAAAAATTGGCATAAAATGAATAACTTAACTTTTCATTTTATGTCAGTTATATGTATTTTTAAGCCTTTTGTTAAAATTTGGGCCGAATCCAATTTATCGATTATAATTTCGGTTTTGTATCATGCTAAGGCCAAAGTATTTGGTTTTGGGCTATATTAGTCATCCAGTTTTAATAAATGTACACATGTTGCTATTCCTATTCAAAAACAGATAATGAAAACAAAAGCCTTTGTGCTGAGTTAGAACAGAAAATAACTTATAAATGTTATTTTATTAAGCTTTCTGTTCAATATAATCATGGCGTACCGTATACACTTGGCGCCCGGGAAATAGTTAATTTCCGGCGACTATCAACAGAAAATATTTAGATATTTGAATATTTATTTATTAGTCTTTTTCTTTTGAAATGAGTGTCGGTTTTGGAAGCAGTGGTAGAGTAGTTTATTATGTACATACATATGTATGAAAAACGTATACGTATATAAGTCATCATCTTTGAGAAAATATTGGCAATACAACAAAAGTAAAGTTTTCCCTGAAAATCTCTTAATTACCATCACTAAATAAATGGGCTTATCAAATAAGAAATATATTTTCATGCAACCTGGATTGAACCGGGGAACCAACATTTTTTAAGTCCAAGCTGTCTGAAAATTATTTGAACATATAAAAAGCCAAATAACGGCATATAAGCTCCACTCTTTTCACTGACTTAGTAGCAATAAAATGTTTTTTAAGTGGCAGTTACTTAAGTAGAGCCAAATTTTCATAGCTTGTGTTGCTTCGGCAATAAGCCACAAGTAATTTCTGAACTAAGGGTAATACCAACTTGGTATTGGTTCTATTGAATTACAATTATCCGATGATTTTATCCACAATTTTATCAAGAGACAAGAGTTTGGCAGCAGAACCCCAGCATTTGTACACCGAATTGAAAATGTATTTTTTCGAATAAAACGCTTCAATGAAACTAAGTACGGCACTTTTATTGTGACACCCTTTATAATGATAATGATGATAAAACAAATAATATGGAATTTAATTTTTTTCCCAGGTATCATATTGAGTGGCAATGAGATATCACAAATTTTGCTATCGTTGATTCTATCATATATCGGTGGCCAACGCAATCGACCACGGTGGATAGCCTGGGGAATTGTGTTTTGTGGAATTTCATGCTATATACTCGCGCTGCCTCACTTCATCTATGGTGCTGGTGAAGATCTTCTTCAGTTGACCAAGGAGTACTCAAATGATGACACTGAAGGCTCCATAGCGTCGTCATTGGTTGTAGGTGAAAAGATTTCTTGTATAAAGATTGCTTAGTTTACTTAATTAATATTTTGCCTTAGATAAAGTTAACATTGTTCATTAATTTAATAAATGATAATTGAAATTTTTTTTGTATCTTCTCTTCTTCATACAGAATTCCACAATGAAACATTCAGAGCAATTGTGTGCTTCCATGAAATTTGAATATGAATGTGATGCGCTACTTTCCATTGTGCCGTTGATTTTAATCTTTCTGTCACAGTTTGTGCTTGGCATTGGCAATACCCTCTACTATGCCTTGGGTCAGACATATCTCGATGATAATACGAAGAAGACAAACACGCCACTTATAATGGCAATTGCTATGTCATTGCGAATGATCGGTCCCATTGTTGGTTTCTTCTTGGGTAGGTCAAGCGATTGATGGCCATGAGTTTTGATTTTGCTTATCAGCTGTGTTTATCTTAATGTAGGTTATGTCTCCCTCAATATGTTTATTGATCCTACGAAGACCCCACTTATTGATAACAAAGATCCACGCTGGTTGGGTGCCTGGTGGTTTGGTTGGATTATATTGGGTACTCTGATGGTGGTGTTCTCCGGTTTGATTGGCCTTTTTCCAAAAGAGCTGCCCAAGCGACAAAGCACTAAATATAATTCGCACATACCACAAGTTTTGCTGCACGATGAACCGAAATTGGACGATGGTGAAGATATGCCACTGGGAAGAGGATTTTCTTCAAATCCCGCTTTGGATACACTTTCGGCCGCTACATCAAACTTTCCAACATTGAAAGGTACAATTTTGTTTTAAAATTTACTATCTAACTTATAACATAGCTCACTTTTATAGACTTCCCCAAAGCGCTGATGCGTCTGCTACGTAATAAGCTACTCATCTTCAATATAATCTCAGGAGTTTTCTATATACTGGGTGCTGCTGGTTATATGACATTCTTGACCAAATATATGGAAGTGCAGTTTCATAAGACTGCGCAAAGTGCAACTATTATTGTAGGTCCATTATCGATTATTGGTATGGTTATCGGTTTGATTGGTTCTGGCTTAGTGATATCCAAGAATAAGCCAAGTCCTAGTAAGGTATTGATGTGGAATGTAATCGTTGGTGTTATCTATATTTTTGGACAGATATCCTACATGTTCATGTATTGCGGAGACTCTGTGCTAGTGGATGGAAAGTAAGTATGAGGGTACATGGAAAATGTACAAGACAGAATTGATTTTTTTTATTATTTGACTATGTATGTTTTATGCCGCGATGTATCATAGTTTTGAGTGACATCTCATCTATATATACCAGGTGTATGCATAAGTTTTTTTCCGGTTTAACTAAGAGATGGCGCCAGCGAAAAGTACGCAGCGTATTAATTTGATACATACGTCATTTTGCTCGTCTGACATTTAACTACAAACACACACAAGTTGAGTCCGCCAAAAACTAGTGAGGGTATTCCTCTAAACGCGAAAAATCGAAAAGCGCGAAAATTCGAAAGTTTTTAAGCTTGCTTTCGGGAACACCGCTATCAATGCAAACGCGTAAAAGGTTGAGCAATGGCAATTTGATAGTTCGATCAGTGCTGCCGTGCTGTAGTGTTTTAGTCAAAACGTCCACTATTTCAGTTATGGCTAATTTTGTTGATAATCAAATTTTTCATCAAATTCTTTGTCAAATAAAATAGAATCCTTAAAATGCCGCAAAATAGTGAAAAAATAAATTGATTCAATACTATAAACAATTTACTTACGCCGCTTCGACAAACGGCAACACTGATTCACTTTCCGACTTTTCGAGGCTACTTGCTCAACTAATTTGCTTCGAAAGTTTTCGAGGGTTGAGCAAACTTGTCTTCATACAAATTATTTTCGAGGCTCGAAAATGTGCTCAGTTTTCGCAGTTTACGCAGTTTTCGAGGCTTTTTCGCGTTTTCAGGAATACCCTCAGTGTCTTTGTTTTATCGTTCAGTGACCATATCGATTTTTGTGCCTGAAAAAGAACATTTGCGGCACATTAAAGTTGCAAAATCCCCCAATATTTTTTTGTCGCGTGTTACAACATTTTTAATGATCTGTTATCAACATTTTTAATGAACTATTATTTGCTTAAAAGAATGCCGTAAACCGCATATCATTTTCTTATTTCGAACTGACATAATTTGAACTATTCTACAGAACTTAAAAAACGTAGTGATGTTATTGTTAAATTCCACTTATTTAGCTCAATAGAACCGAAATTAAAGAACTCAATTTTCGGTTAACTAATTTCAAATCCTCTAATTTTATCAACAGATGGCTTATTATCTGTGCAATCAAACATTTTTTAATGAAAAATTATAAACGCAGATTCTACCATTTGTCTAAGTATTTCATTTTTTCAAAAAATAAACCCACATTTTATTATTTAATGAATTGTGCCGTAAGCATGAAGCAAGTTAAGGAGTAATCTATTAAAAATTATAGCTAGTTTCATTATCTTAAATCTTATTTATATAGTTTAATAAAACCGTTTTATAAAAACCTTTAATAGCGGGAGATAGCATCTCAAAACATTAACATTTGCTCACTTTTCTAATATGCCTATTTAGTTAGTTCATGGTCTTTCAATCACAAAGCCGCCGGTCTGCCACTCAGTTGATGGAACTTGGTCGCACAATTGGCCCAAATAGAGTAATCTCGAACAAAACGCATTCCGTAGCTCAAAATTAAATATAACCAGCTAAACATTAGGAATACAAAGGATCACTGAACTCGAATGTACTGGAAACTTTTTTTTTTAATGTCAGTACTGTACATATAGTTTAATTGATTGCAGGAAAGACAGAATGAGCCGAGCTGTAAACAGCTGAGGTGAGTTGGGTCCCAGACTAGCATTTTCTTACTGAGACGCGAGTTTGGTGAATTAGCTGTATCAGTACAGCGATGAGCTTACATCTTTGATAGGTTAGGTTTGAGCTTTCTGAATACCACACACGTGACCCACAAAACTGGTAAAAAGGGACGTGAAAGAATCTATAAAGCCTTAGTAGCGATAAAAGCTATATCCAGTTAGTCCTATTGAGCTATCTTTTGAAATTGTTCTGTTTATTAAGAGGAATGAAAGCGGAAACGAACTGGTTAAGGCGAGCTTGGTTTCAGTTTCAGTGGAATCAGATTGATTATAACATTTTCGTTCTCTTACAATTCGAAGGTTTTTTTGGCAATATTCCAAGCGACTCGGAAATCTAATGTATTCAATTTACTTTTCATCTCGATTTTGAACGGGAAATAGTTTAAGTTCTCGTGCAAAGATATCTGCTCCAATCGTCGACTAATTTATATTTGAGTAGATTAGTTTCTGGTCGTAACGGATGGAGTTAATATACATATGTGGTTAGAAGCTACAGCCGCAATACTTTCTTGATTCCGTAATGAATTTTTTCACTGATGTGGATGGAACTCTGTAAATGGTCGTACACTCCCTGAAGTTGCTTGCCAGCCTTGCATTATGCAGATCCCAATTTTATCATCCGAATTTTCCATTTTTATAAAATCAATTCCTGAAAGTAAAACAAAAAATTAAAAATATAAATAAAATAAATAATATATTCAGAAGTTTTCTTAATACACGATATAAGTATATGCACAATCCAAAACTATTTTCAGACTAAACCTAACCACACAATGTAATTCGAATTGTGGATGTGATGGTGTGCCCTACTCACCAATATGCCATGAACCTACCGCAACAACATATTTTTCACCGTGCCATGCGGGCTGTAACTCGTGGGATTCCGATGAAAAGGTAATCATTTCTAAATATCTAACTCAAGTTCAATCATTTGAAGTTTTTTACCTTTTTAGTTTTATTCCAACTGCTCATGTTTAGAGCAAGACTTTTCTACCACATCCGCACTACACACAACAACAAGTCAACAGCCCACAACAACAAGTCAACAGCCCACAACAACAAGTCAACAAACAACTTTATCTACAAATCAAATTAATGGTGCTTTCCAAAGAAATATTCAGCCAGTTGTTGGATCAACGTCTTTAAAACCTTTAACTACCTTAACAACTGGACCTTTGTCAACGATTCTAACATCCATAACAACCAGCCATTGGTCTGCTATTGGGCTGTCGTCAACAACTAGACCCACCATGACAACGACAACTCCTATTGCAGCTGACTACACTAAATTGACGGCCATTGCTTACAATACCACTGAGGAAAGTCTACTAACACGAGGTCGCCGTTCGATAGAAGCCCTCGTCGATATCTTAACTCCTGGTGTCTGTTTGCAAAATTGCAATAGAGCATTTTGGGCTTTTTCCATTACTTCAATGATTGTCAACTGGTTTGGATCCTCTGGCCGTATTGGAAATTTACTGGTGAACTATCGAGCTGTGGCTGCAGAAGACAAGTCATTTGCTCAGGGCTTGACATTAATGATGATCAGCTTATTTGCATTGATACCGGGTCCAATTATTTTTGGTCGTCTTATTGATTCAACTTGTTTGGTTTGGACCAAAACATGTAGTGGAAACGGAAATTGTCAGTTATATGATCAGGATAGGTTCCGCTATATAGTGAACTCTTTAGCTTTTTGTAAGTAAAAACTATTTCAAGTACTTAGGGCAAATTTAAAGATATTTCTACATTTATTTTCAGCACTTACCACTATTGGTATGTTATTTGACATTCTTGTGTGGTACCATGGACGTCATCTGGACTTATATGGAGAAAAAGAAGCCCACCGTTTGGAGGAAGAACGTCGTAAGAATAGGACTATCACTCCGTTGTTATCACGAAAATAAATTCGATATTAATGGATAAATTGATGTACCGTGTACAGCTCAAATGTGTCTTTTGCAATTCCTTTAAACTATGTACAAATGTTCAAAGTTAGAGCCATTCAAGCTCATATTTAATAGTTTGTTAATATGTATACACAAGGCTTAAGGCGTAGATTTAAATATTTAAGCATAAATGATAGTTTTAGAGATCTGTAAATAAAATCAACTACTGATCCTTATTTTAATAAACAGTATTTATTTTATGTTTAAAGGACTTTATAGAAAGAGTTTTTTTAAACTATGAAGTCGCTATAATATTAAAAAAGAAAAAAGACAGTGTTCATGGAAGATCAGGGAACTACTGACATAAGTTCTCAACTTAATAGCAAAGTTTATGTTAAGGACCAGCGCATCGGCTTTGAAATTTAGTAATCTCCTGACGAAGTTTTAGATACTTACAACAAATATGAAACCAAAGCTCAGAAGATATCGCCATCGGAGATCGCGAAAATAGCTTTTCTATGGATCCATAAACATAAATTAGGAGCTCTTCATCGTTTGAATGAAATGTTAACAATCTACAACACAAGTTTAGAGTACGATTGCTTCTATCGGCTAATCACGATGACATCGATATCGCATCGGAACGCTCTCGATAGAACTAAGCATATTTGTAGCGATAGCGAAATACCTTCCGTCCCGATATCGTGACGGTTTCGATGTATCTTTCTATTTTGATATTATAGCTATTCGAGCCATTTTGATATCATTAGCGATCAATTAAATTTTTTCAAAAACTGAATATCAAAGAAATTCTGTAGCAACAAGGAATAACAGCTAAAGTCGATCTGTGATTACAAAGCGAACACTAACTACTTTTCATATACTTTTCATACTTTTCGCGAAAACGCCAGCGAAAAAATTTTTTGGCTCCGATTTGGCTGAAATTTGGCATTATTGTTATATCGATGTCCAGCAATAAAACTGCGTTCAGGAATTTGCCCTAGTGTTATTTGTTGTTGAGATACGCGGGTATGAAATTCACGATTTTTGTACTTTTTCAGAATAAGTGTTTTTTTCGAAAATTCATAGCTTACAGCAAACTCTATCAATTAATAATTGGTATACCTACGATTTTAGGTTTTTCCTTGTACTTTTCGAAAAAAAATATTGTTTTTGAAAAAAAAAAAATTTTCGCAAAAATTTTTAGAATTTAAAATTATTTTTGCATTTTTTTTAAAAAAAACATTTTTTAAAAATTTTTTTTTTATTTTTAGAAAAAACTTTGATTTATTCTGTGCTTAATGCCGTAAAAATTTGTATGGGGAAAAAATTATTTATATTTTTTTTTTATTTTTAAAAAAAATTAAAGAGCTAAGATTTTGAAAATTGAAATGAATTTTTGAATTTTTTTTGAAAAGTGCATTTCTGAATATTTTTTTGTTTTTACATTTTTAAGTTTTTACTTGTACTTTTCGAAAAAAATACTGTTTTTGAAAAAAAAAAATTTTTCTCAAAAATTTTGCGAATTGAAAAATATTTTTGCATTTTTTTTAAAAAACCCATATTTAAAATTTTTTTTTTTTTTAAAAAAAAAACTTTGATTTATTCTGCGTTGAATGACGTAAAAATTTTTGCGGGGAAAAAAGTAATTAATTAACTACTTGCCCTCATGTTATGGCATACCATTTTGAAGCTTGCGGATCAAGCTGTAATCTGAAGTTCATCAAAAAGATATTCAGAAATGCATTTTTCAAAAAAAATTCAAAAATTCATTTCAATTTTCAAAATCTTAGCTCTTTAATTTTTTTTAAAATTAAAAAAAAAAATATAAATAATTTTTTCCCCATAAAAATTTTTACGGCATTAAGCGCAGATTAAATCAAAGTTTTTTTTTAAAATAAAAAAAAAAATTTTAAAAAATGGTTTTTTTAAAAAAAATGCAAAAATTATTTTAAATTCGAAAAATTTTTGCGAAAAAAAATTTTTTTTCAAAAACAATATTTTTTTTCGAAAAGTACAAAGAAAACCTAAAATCGTAGGTATACCAATTATTAATTGATAGAGTTTGCTGTAAGCTATGAATTTTCGAAAAAAACACTTATTCTGAAAAAGTACAAAAATCGTGAATTTCATACCCGCGTATCTCAATAACAAATAATACTAAGGCAAATTCCTGAACGCAGTTTTATTGCTGGATATCGATATTACAATAATACCGAATTTCAGCCAAATCGGAGCCAAAAAATTTTTTCGCTGGCGTTTTCGCGTGTTTCACCCCATAAGCAACATCAAACTCGAAAACTCGATTTTTTTTTGGTCACTCTAATATACATACATATGTATGTACATTAGAGCGGTTCAAAATAAATTCTTTTTGATTTTTTCACGATGTGTCAGCGGATTACAGTAGCCTTATATGTCTCGACAAAGCCCATTACTAGGATTAAGATTAATATTGAAAACTGGACTCGCGCCCTCTGTTTTAAGTAAACAATCCATTTTCCAAAATATTGATATAAAAATGGTGCAAGGGACAGACGCTATAAAATTTTCCAACAAAGTGGGTATGGTTTTCGGGAAACTTTCGATCGGGAAATTCAAATCCGTGATTTGTTTTTCCTCTTCTTTTTACTTTCTTATAAAAAAAAAAAACTGACAATTGACCGGGACAAAAGTAAAAAAGTGCCGATTTTCCACTTCTTAGCTGCAACACCTCAAATATTATGTAACCGCCGATCCCGTGGTACATCAATTTTAATGAACTGTTATTTGCTTAAAAGAATGCCGAAACCGAATATCATTATCTTATTTCAAAACCAAGATATCTACATTTTTCTAAATTAACAGACCTGATTTATTTCGAATCGGAGTCGACAAATTTGCATATTAAGGTGATTAAATTTTTTTTTATTTCAAACATTTATCATCAATCGGGGATTTCGAATCCGTGATTAGCTTTTCTTCTTCTTTTTTTTACCGGCAATTTTTTAACAAAATATTTTAAGACCTTATTCAAGTGATTAATATTAAATAACATACAGCTGTGAACATGAAAATAGCAGTACCTTCATCTTAATTTTATAAAGTCTCATATTTTTTTTCTTCACACAAGCCCCAAAGAACAATTTGAACACAAGTATATTATCAGGGGTTCTGGGCAGTGGCGTTTACTCTAAGGTGCGCAGGTGTTCTCCGCACACCCAACCAAAATCCGATGCATTTTTTCCCCCTATTATACGTTCTCATATTTGTGAAACATATTAAATCAATAATTTAACACTACTACTGTTCCTACTGGCACGCTGCAATATGCCACGTTTGTCAAAAAATTCGCACTTCGACAATGCAGCGCAGCGCTGTTTAAAAATGTTTGACTGTGAAAACTGCGATGTGTGCTCTGAATTTATTGAACAAGAAATTTAACTTATTATGTATATGTATTTAATTTGGAATAAAATAGAAATAATAATAAAAACTTTAAAAAAATTAAAAAAAAAAATATTAAAAAAAATATTAAAAAAAATATAAAAAAAAACTAAAATGGGATCTCAGTCTATCACGTCCCCGTCGTGGTTCTGGAAAAAACTAAGAATAGGCATTCATATTTAAACAACACATACACGTTGAACACCCAGCTGAAAACGCCACGACACGTCACTGGTTCTGGGCTTATGGAGGAGCTTAAATCTCATAATAAAAATCTCAACTCTGTAGATAACGGGTTTTAAAGTATGTTACCACGCTTTTTTGCGTAGTTAAAATAGCAGTGCGATTATCTTTTTTGAGTTTTATTGAAAGAAGTGTAATTTTTATTTGCTGAATATTCGTTATTAGTAATCTTTTTATAAACTACACTGAAAATTAATGCAATTATTTTGACTTTTTTTTGACAAAAATGACAATTACCGCCATCAAATATGTAGAAATCAGGAGAGAAGACGAAAAATTTCACCTCAAGTCGATGGCAAAATTGTGGTGCCGTCCAGAAAAGATCCAATGAAATCGGCTAGACAGAAAAATTAGGACTTAAATCTTCCCTAGTGTAGAGTAACATTACGTTTGGAATTATTTCGACGTAAATACTCTGATCTATAATGCCATAAGTCTTATAAATACAGTAATCCCTCGAACTGCGCGGTTTCGGACTGCGCGGTTTCGCAGTTGCGCGATTTTGTTTTTACCACCGAAATTTCGCATTGCGCGGTAAAAGTTTCGCAGCAGCGCGTACGTATTTTTCCATTTCTCTTTTTATATTTTTTCGCACTATTTTTCATGCAATATATGTACATAAAATTTGGTGACTCTCCTTGAATTGTGTGATGTGGCTTGTAATTCTTACATATACACATAATTCACATTTTGTTTTTCAAACTCTTCATGTAAAGAACAGTGAAAATAGCAGTGAAAATGTAATGATGTAAAGTTTTTGTTTTGTCATACATATGTATGTATTTTTATAAATGAATTTATAATTTTTATTTATTTTTGTTTATGTTTTACGTTTATTTAAATATAAGTAATATAACTAGTCACTTAACAAAGACTTCATTTGAACAATGGACCTACTTAAAATTAATTTTTTTATAAGAAATTTAGGATTTGGAACGTAATCCCCAAATTTAATACAAAAGTGGGCTCACAGTGCGCGGTTTCGGCCTGCGCGCTGTTTTTTCAGAACGTAACTACCGCGCAGTGCGAGGGATTACTGTAGGACCAACGCCATAGTAAGAAAAGTAGCCCCACACGATTATTTTTTAGGCTCAGTGTTTAACCGTTTTTACAGTATATTCTGGCTCTACTCGATACCGGGTGGACGTCTAACATACTGTTGTGAGCCAGTGACACCGTACAAAACGATCTTAGATTCATCGCTTCAGAAAATAATTCCCCATTTGCCGATTATCCAGTCAACATGTTTCCTTGCAAACTGCAGTCGTTTTTCTTTGTGTTTTTTTGTTTTTAAGTGGAGTCTTTTTCTCAGACTGTGAGCTGTTTATCTGTCTAGTCGATTTCATTGGATTTTTAGTTTGCACGGCACCACAATTTTGCCATAGACTTTTGGCGAAATTTTTCGTTTTCCAGCTCTTCTCTCCTGATTTGTACATATTTGATGGCGATAATTGTCCTTTTTGTTGAGCACGATATAATATTTAGAATATATTTATAATATTTCCCTTCTTTCCTCAACTATAAAACTAATTTTCGCTGATCGGCAGTGCAATGTTTGACGCGCCCCACTATGGCCAAACAAGTTAAGATAAATGCATTAATTTTCAATGTAGTTTATAAAAAGATTACAAATAAAGAATATTCAACTTACTTTCATTAAAATTTTTGGTAAAAATTGCACTTCTTCAATAAAACTCAAAAAAGACAATCGCACTGCTATTTTAACTACGCAAAAAAGCGCGGTAACATACTTTAAAACCCGTTATCTACAGAGTTCAGATTTCCTATTATGAGATTTAAGCTTTCTCCATAAGCCCAGAACACCTAGAAATTTATTAGTGCTGAAATTGCTATTTAAGGCTTGTGTGAAAAAAAATATGAGACTTTATAAAAAATATATGAAGGCAGTGGCGTATTCAGTGGGTGGACCCACGGACCCGGCACCCCCCCCCCCCCTCCCAAATGCAATATGCAATCATTACTATGATTTTTTCCAATATTTTGAAATCATTACTGCAAATTTAAAGTCATTACTGCAGAAATAGGCCATTACTGCACCTTGTTACAATGCCTGATGCCAACACTCAGCATTATCAAGATAAATTTATTTTTGATTCGATATTAATGGGTATCCAGTACTTTTCCACTGATACATTAATTAAGTGCTTTATCGATACTTCCTTTTCGATATCGTGTCCCAATACCCAATACTTGTCCACTGATACTATAAATGAGTACTATAATATACATATATAAGGGCATCTATAGCAGCTATATTTGTGAAACTTGCGACATGGATATACATTGCTTGTGCCAATAATATATTCGCAAAATGTGAACGGTATTGAACTATATACAACAACAACCTTGCTATTCTTGGTACTCATCATTATTTATTGTGATATTTTAATACTAATTACGGTATATCTCGCAAATTACACAAGTTATTGTGATAAAATGTGGATGCCGATCACAAATATAAGTTATCGAACCAAAAGTAGGCAGAATTGGGAAAGTGGGTATGCCATTTTTCGACTTTACTCTCTTTCAACTTTTTCATATTTTTTCGACATTTTCAACTTTTTTCAACATACCTACTTCCCCATCTTTGACTATTTCAACTTTTTTCAAAATTTTCTTTTTGACTTTATCAACCCCTTTCAACTTAATCGAAATTAATTTTTCGAGTTTTTTAACCTCTTTCAACTTTTTTCAACATTTTCCATAATTTATCGACTTTTTCAACATTGCACATATTTTATTAGACTTTTTTTAACCCTATCAAATTTTTTGAGTTGTACAACCTCTTACACCTTTTTTCAATATTTTCCATATACTTTCATTTATTTATTTTTTTTTTTTTGAAATGAGAAAGCTGATGAATGTGCCAAAATATGATCAGAACAACCGGAAAACAAACAAGTGGTAGATCTTGGGATATCGCTGGCGGAACTACACTATCGGATAGAGGACTTAACCAAGAAACAAAGGAACAGAAGGTGGAACCTTACCTCCGGATGCAGAACGTCTCGAAACACGTGGCATAAACTGAATCTAGGAATGTCACAAACTCTCTTAAGGTTCAGCAGAGTAGATTTAAGAACTCTTGTAGGAGAGCTGACGGAGCACTGTGTTACTGGCCCTATGGCCGCCAAATATGGTGTCCCTTTCAGAGATTTCTGCTGGAGTTGCGTCGACGAAGAAGAGAATGAGATGGTTGGGCATCTGCTCTGCGAATGCCTGGGGCTAATGAGGAAACGAACCAAATATTTTGGTTCTGCGTTCTTTATTGGCTTTGAGGAACTAGTCGAGTTGGATCAATGAGATTTTCAAAGAGAAAGGAAATATATATATAGGGTATCATAATGGGCAAACTACCTCCGAATGAAACTTGCTATATCGACTTTTTCAGCGATTTTCAACAGTTTTAACATTTCATTTGAGAAGCTTAGGAATCGTTGAATCTGGAACCTTTCAAAACAGTTCTGAGTGATTACATGTGAAACATTACAATTGAAATATATAACAACGTAACGCTTGCAATATTTCAAATGAAACGTTTCATGCGTTTCATTAATATTAATGATCCTAGAGGGATCAAATGTATGACAAGGTCCCATTATTTTTTCTTCTCCAACATTTTTTCTGAACATACTTACCCTTAGGGGTGCTCTCCTGCAAAAATGACATTCTTGTGAAATTATGAAATTGACTTCCCCCTCTTCTCAGATGCCTCAGAAGGGGTAAAACGCAAGACGAACTCGCATTATTTTTTTTCTCTCAAACTTTTCCCTGTTCACATCTACCCCCTATCTGCCACCCTTGTATGGGCCCCCCTACAAAAAACACAAAAAATTTCGAAAAATATATCATAGCTCCCCCGGAGTGACCCAAAAAGGGTTGATATGTATCACTAAGTCCTATTATATTTTTTTTCCAATATTTTTCCCGAACATACCTACCGTCTATCTGCCACCCTTTTGGCGGTCCCCCTACAAAAAACACAAAAAATTAAAAAAATTTCTAAAAATAGTTCATAGCTTTTCTTGAGTGACCCGTAGAGTGGTCTAATGTATTACCAGGTCTCTCCCAACATTTTTCCGAATATACTTGCCACCTATCTCAACCCCTTTGGGGGGATCCCTTTGAAAAAATTAAAAAAGTTTCGAAAAATAATTCATATCAGTACTAGGTTGTATTATATTCATTTTTATTGCATTCATTACTTCTACGATTTGTAGCATTAGCTGTTTTTTCCTTCATCATTTTACAAAATTTGGTTGTAGTCTTTCACAAACGCAACACATCTCTGATCTCATCATCAAATTCCCATGATTATTGAAAATTCTGTATTCAATTCAAGGAAAACAAAAGGTTTTTGGTTCTGTGTGAAATAAAGTAACTTAGACTGTGGTTTGGTAAAATTTTGACGTTTTCGATGTTCCTGCCGTTTGTCAATTTCACGACGGGATGCAAGAATTTGAGAAGTTCAACTGTTTTTCCCTTTTCTGCATAAGATACTCTACAATCAAAAAATGCGAGAGATACTGTTTCCTCTACCAAATACCACAAATAATTTTTAAATTTTTCTGTATTGTCATGAAAATGGTTGGATCAATATTTTCATATGCAATCGAGTCTCTTACGAAGGAATAATCAATAAATGGAGCTTCCACAGCAATGGTACATCCAAGCCATACTCGAATATATTTTAGTATTATATAATACAAATATGTATCTCGGACTCCATTTAATCGTTATGCAGCCAAAATAAATTGATCACGAAACATAAAAATTAAAAGATTGTATGTCAACCGCGCATGGCTCATTGCCCCAGGCTTAAGGAATTTCGCACTCCCCCTGCACCAAAAAATATTAGTGCTAGCTCTAAAAACTTCTTATAATCATCTCTGCTACGGTTTTGATAACAGAAGCTTCATATACATATGTATATCATCGCATTCATCGTTTGATCGCACGAAATTATCTTCCAGGCCGCTTTTATAGGATTTTGGATCTAATTTATTCCACTCATTTAGAAACCATTCAAAAAGGGTAACCTCAATAGTACTTAGTACTCGAACCAAGCTTTATATCAAAAACACTTCGAAGTACAATTTCATTTACATATATGATGGCGGCATGGAAGATTTATTGGTTTACGTTCTAGTCGGTTCTGCAATACGTGCTCCAGATCTTTCACCTGTATCACTGGGAGTCGTATCAAAACCCATAGCTGCAATATCATCGACTTTTATCCATTGTAGTAATACATTATATACTGCCATTGAAATATTTTCACCAATAGAGCTGCTGATTTTGCCTGCACCCAGAAACTTTTTTGATTTGTTTGAATTGAATATAGAATTTTCAATAATCATGGGAATCTGATGAGAGATTTGCTCTCTTTTTGCAAAGGCTTAGCTGTCGTAAATGACACCGCTGAAAGAAGTGTTGCATTTGTGAAAGACTACAACCAAATTTTGTTAAATTATGAAGAAAAAAAAAGAGCTAATGCTACAAATCGTAGAAGTATATCGCAAAAAGTATCCTTTTTTGTGAAAAGAGCCAGTTAATATAAACAATGAATGCAATAAAAATGAATATAATACAACCTAGTACTGATATGAATTATTTTTCGAAACTTTTTTCATTTTTTCAAAGGGCTCCCCCCAAAGGAGTTGAGATAGGGGGTAAGTATGTTCGGAAAAATGTAGGGAGGACCTGGTATTACATTAGACCACTCTACGGATCACTCAGGGAAAGCTATGAATTATTTTTAGAATTTTTTTTAACTTTTTGTGTTTTTTTGTAGGTGGCCCCCAAAAGGGTGGCAGATAGACGGTAGGTATGTTGGGGAAAAATATTAGAAAAAAAATATAATAGGACTTAGTGATACATAACAACCCTTTTTGGGTCACTCCGGGGGAGCTATGAACTATTTTTCGAAATTTTTCGTGTTTTTTGTAGGGGGACCCCCGAAATGGTGGCAGATAGGGGGTAGATGTGTACAGAGAAAAGCTTGGGAGAGTAAAAATAATGCGAGTTTGTCTTGAGTCTTACCCCTTCTGAGGCATATGAGAAGAGGGGGAAGTCAATTTCATAATTTCACAAGAATGTCATTTTTGCAGGGGAGCACCCCTAAGAGGTTGTGATAGGGGGTAAGTATGTTGAGGAAAAATGTTAGAGAAGAAAAAATAATGGGACGTTGTCATACATTTGATCCCTCTAGGGGGCAGCTTCGGAGAGATATTAATGATTTTTGATAGATTGAGGACCATTTCCCAGTTTTCAAAAGGGTGGCGGGTCCATCAAATGTTTTCTGAAATGGACAAAATTTTATGTGGTTCTTATGTGGCACCAATGCGAAACTTTTGGTGCCCGGGGAGCGAAGTTTGGAACAACTTTAATTTTTTTCATATATGTCTGAACCACCTTAATGAACATGTCAAATAAATTTAGCTATTTAAAAATTATAGGGTAAGGCTCATATGAGAGAAGGGAGGGGAATAGGGGTCTCATCAGACTTTACTAAGTTCCACCAAATAGATTCGAAATTTCAAAAAAACACCTCACGTGAGTCGAAAATGGTTTGAATGATAAGTGGTTTCAACATGACAGTGCTACGTATCATAAAGCCCGTGTACTGAAATCGCGTGGTAAATTTAACGAATCGATTATTTTACGTGGTTGATCTATCAATTGGCCAACAATATCGTGTGACGGGACATTAATTTGGACTAAATATGTATGTTAGGTGAATGTTAAAAAGTCGAACCAAAAATTTTTGAGCTTAGTTTAAGTGTAAGGAGTACCCACAGGCGCCTGAGCACTTCTACGGGGTATTCTGTATTTTTACGCTTTATCAAAAAATAACGCATTCTACTTATACAACACAAATACGAATAAAGTATTTTCTTCAATGAATATGCAAGTAGGTATCTTATTGAACACAAGCGCCTTATTTGTTGAACAAAGCGACATAGCTAATAGCTCCAGTAAAAACTCAACCTCTACTTGCTGAGCATTTCTTACATCGTATTTCATTAGGTAGAAGAATTTGCATTGCTTTTATATCTGTCGTTAATATTTTCTACTTAAGTTTGAGTATCTACATCGGCACATTACAACCATTCCCATTTATCAAATGCGTATCTCAGTGATAATGCTGTTTACAGTTATTCTTATATCATAGCTTCAATTGTATATCAAGCGATTCATTTCATTTAGTTCTCCAAGGCATCGCAAACGTCAACCGTCAAGTAAGAAGCACAAATCTGCGAGCACAATTAATTAAGAAAGTGATTTAATTTGCTTGAAAAATTTTAATTATTGTAATTGAGTCAGCAGTCATTTTTTTTTTTTGGGCTTTCCGGTGTACGAGTACTTTTCGTTCAACTTTCATTGTTACCCGTTAGTAAGCGTATTACAATATGGAGCCAAAGCACAGTACCAGCCCACTAATGCAACGTTCACTTTCGATGCCAATGAAACCCCATCATACAGAGCCGAAAAAATTGCAACGCTCCGAAGAGAAAGAAATCGTATACGAAGAAAAGGACGATGATTATTACCCGGAGAGTCCTGCCTTAGAACGAAATCGAAAAGGCAGTAAGTCAGCTGATTTAATTTTTGAGGAAGGAGCTAAAGGAATTGATCCTGGATTTCCAACAACAAGAAGCGCAACCGAGTAAGTACAGGAACATGAGTGAGTTTTTGCGACCGGTACATTTGTCTTTTCATATGCAGTTAGAATGGGTACAAATTGATAAATCTTAATTTAAAAATGTTTTTCGTCTCATGATAAGAACTCGTAAACGTGTTTTGTTTATTTTGGTTGCTTTTTGTCACTTAAACCTAAAGATATTAATTATTTTAATCAGATAGATAAACATTGCTAAAAATAATGAAGATGAGTGTAAATCTACAGTTGTCCCTCCACTTACGATATCTTGTCATAGAAACAGATCACACATGACGGACCTAGAAACAGATGCAGCCCCGACGGAAGACCTGTCCACGGTGTAGAGTACTCGGCACCTGAAAATTATGAGCGTGTCGACTTTCTCACCCGAACTTTATAAAAGGCTCTATCAAAACTTATGTATGCCATTTAGTATGTTCTAAAATACTAAAATATTTCTCACATATATCCATTTGTTAAAGATCGCAGGGACTAAAAATGAATATAAATATGAATTGGAATATCAAACAACGCTTGATCTCAATGTAATGAAAATTCTCTTCAAGTATAATTCTGCTTACAAACATTTCTTCAAATTAACGCTCTCTGTGGAATATTTCGTTAATGTCACGTTATTTTAGCTGCATGATCCATTTCTTTATCTCATTGTTAGGCGTAGAGTCATTAACTTTTCCTATCTTTAATTGTTTAGGCAATCTATTAAATATTTCATATCTCGTGCAACAGAAGGATTTTCTGTACAATTTTTTTTTAAATTGGTGCTATTCATTTGTACATATGAGGCGTCCAGTTGCAAAACCGGTCAAGTCCAAAAAAATTAAGTATAAGAGATATTCTCATATATCAAAATATAGACCATGCTTTATATTTCTACTATGTTTTTAGATTAAAAAAAAAAAATTTAACAGAAATATTATACTTTTCAAATTTATTTTTGATACATAGATTTCAAAATCGGCCAAGTCCATGAACTTGCTTTCAAAACCGGTCCAACGCCTTGGAATCAAAACCGGCCAAGTCCAAAATTGTTTTCTCAAAAACATAGGCAAATGAAACTCGAAATGTCTGATCTGACGTGCTTTGATTAAGAAATTTTATAAGCTACTATGTGGAAAATACGTTTTAATTTTTCAATGAACATACATGCATATATGAAGATACACGTTTTTCGTTGTTATTTCAAAAGTATGAAAAAGGGACTTGGCCGGTTTTGCAATTGGGCGCCTCATATGTCTCCATTTATTCGTATAGCATTTTCGAGAGACACATTCTAAAGCACTCTTGCAGCCTCTACGTTTTTATGCAATAAAAGGAAACAGAAACATTCAAAAAGTGCTACAGAGCATTTCACTCGAAAACGCTATTTTCTCATGTTACCACCAATTGAATGTACTATTACTGCTATATCTCTAGCTAGGTAGTACTAAATACTCGTACTACTGAGAACAAAAACTTATCCTTAACCTTATTTTACTGAGAAGTACTTTTGATGCACTTGTACCCCTCTAGCTCTAGGTCCGTCATACACACTAGGCATATAGACAAAGTCATGGTTTTACTTCATCTCGATGGGACATGTCTATACTTTTGGACCTTTAGCATACAATTAAAAACATGAATGGTTGAGGGTAATATGATAAAAAAAATATATTTTATAGGAGTTGCCTTTAAAGTTTTCATCTTTCCTACATTAAATATCCATAACGTTTTTGTACGCTTATTTGTTTAGTTTTTAAGCTTAAATTGAATATTTAAGGCATTGCCTGAGGTGCTCATAGACATACATACATTACGTCTACATTCATACTGAAATGTCAAATTGAGAAAAATTTAAGATGGTAGCTTCATCTGTACCTTCAGTTATGAGTCATGACCCCTATAGTCCCGTGTATATTGGACAAAACTGTTATAACAGTTATTCCCCTTTTAGAAATATCTTGGGGAATATTGTTAAAGGACATTTTTTTTAAGTGATAGCACTTCCAATCTTTCAATAAGAGAGTTCGTTAAGCCAGTCGACAGATTGCGCTCAAATATGACATTTGTTTTCAGTAAGCTTTGACGTTTGTCAATGGAAATAATGCAAACTTTCTAAATTCGCAAAATGTTTACTTAAAATTCATAAAATTTCTTAACATCGTGAAAACAATTGACCGCTAACCAGTAGTGTGCTATGAAATTTCGACGACCGGAACAAAATTGCAATTTTCCGCCCCTTACGTACCAAATTCACAGGTACACGTAACCATATAACTTTACTCATTCCAAAAACCTTACCAAAATAATATATTTTTCACATTACGAAACCTCATGGGCTCTCTACACAATGCAATTCAACTTCTTTCATTTACTAAAAATAAATAAAAAAAGGTCCGCAAAATTAATTCAATAAAAAATCAATCAATGCCCATTTTGTCGCCCCCAAGCCGTTGCGGTCGGCCTTTTTTTTTTTTTTTTTTTTTATTATTCTATTTTCCTTCGACGTCGAATTCGCCTGTTTTCGCATAAGTAGCGTTTTTGTTAGATTTGACCTAACTTTGGACAGTGATGCTATTTTCTTGGTTTTTTGACGTGTTGTATGAGCAAAATCGGATGTTTTTTAAATTTCATAAGTATCGTGTACATAAGTACTGTGGCGAGTATAACCGAGCAAATGATTGTCGCTGCCGCACGTTTAATTCTGTAAAAATTGTATTACTTAACTAAATTAAACGAAACTTTCAGAAATTATTTACTATTACACTAGTTTACAAGAAAAAAGATCTGGTTTCTCATACACTTTTTTCGATGTATTTTGCGGCGTAGATTCCAAAAATGGCAACCATTTTTTTTTCTTAAGAATCGTTTTCGAGATATCCCTAAAAAACCCCTTTTTCGGCACTTTTTTCATTTATTTGACTATATCTCCATGAATTTTTTTTTCGACTCAAAAACGACTTTCAGCTTTCGAAAGATATTTGTATTTCCTTTCTAACGATATGCTTTTTGTTTGAATCGGATAATATTTGATGGAGTTACAAGCGCTCAAAGTTCAAAAAAACTGACTTTTTTGGTCTTTTTTAAAAATTACTAAATTTCAATTGCTCCATTTGAATGAAAAATTCCTTCTTTTTCATATTTTAAATGATAGACTATCCTTTTACAAATATTTTAAGTATAATTTGGCGGAAATCGGACAAAAAATGTAGAAGTTATTCGAGAAAACAGTAAAACACTTGCAATAAAATTGAACGAAAATACATACGATTGTGTGTTTGTGAAGTTCTTTACTTTTATTCTCTTTTCTTTTTAGATAAAAAACGTATGTATTTTCGTTCAATTTTATTGCAAGTGTTTTACTGTTTTCTCAAATAACTTCTACATTTTTTGTCCGATTTCCGCTAAATTATTCTTAAAATATTTGCAAAAGAATAGTCTATCATTAAAAATTTTAAAAATATGAAAAAGAAGGAATTTTCCATTCAAATGGAGCAATTGAAATTCAGTGTTTTTCAAAAAAGAACAAAAATATAAGTTTTTTTAGACTTTGAGCGCTTGTAACTCCATCAAATCTAATCCGATTCAAACAAAAAGCATATTGTTAGAAAGGAAATACAAATATCTTTCGAAAGCTGAAAGTCGTTTTTGAGTGGAAAAAAACTTCATGGAGATATAGTCAAATAAATGAAAAAAGTGCCGAAAAACGGGTTTTTTGGGGATATCTCGAAAACGATTCTTAAGAAAAAAAAATGGTTGCCATTTTTGGAATCTACGCCCCAAAATACATCGAAAAAAATCTATGAGAAACCAGATCTCGAGATCAATCCCAAATTTGTAAACTAGTGTTATTTATCAAAGAAAGCGCAAAATATAACATTTCAAAATAAATTTTATTTTTTTAACTATACAAGTAAATGTAAGGATACCCATATTTGCTCAGTTTTGCTCGTTTCGCGAATCGCACTATAACCTATAATTGCTCAGTGTTTGGTCCATAATCCTCTATTTTTTATGACGCTTTTAAAGCGTTTAGGCATACTTTTCACAACTTTTTCGATAATTTCGCTAAACATTTTTTTTTCATGGACTTTGGGCGCGACGGCATAGCTTGTTTAAGTTTCAGGTGCTATCTCCTGTTCCCCAAATCTTATTTTGATTATTGGCCACAAATTCTCAATTGGATTGAGATCAGAACTTTGCGTAGGCCAGTCTATTACCCTAAATTTTTGCAAATGTAACCATTCTTTAACTATTTTAGCGGTGTGCTTCGGGTCACTGTCTTGAAACTTGAAAATAAAAAATTTAAACCATTTCATTTAATTTTTATTTAAGAATGTTATTTTATATATTTTTGGAAAAAATGTTCATTTAAACGCAATAGTAGAATATTCTCTAGTGATTCTTCGTAAAGAAGCAATCTTTGCGAAGCTAAAACAAACTCCAACGCAGGAAAAGCCCTTTCGACACTGACTTGAGTTGCTGGAACAGCAAATATGACCTGAGCAGCTTCACACAATAGAGGTGTATCAATTTTTTTTTTTCCAAATTCTAAAATCTATTTTCTTTATGGCTAGTATAAGTCTGATAAACTTCGAATTCTTTGATGTTGAATTGTTGTTGAGCATGTCTGCTCTTTCATCTTCGGAATAAGATACTACTACACTTGTGTCGTTAATATTTTCAGTTGTAAGTTCTATACTACACGGTTGAAAAAATCAGTATAAATTTTTATACGAATATCAGTTTAAGGGTCGTTTTATATGAATTCCTGCCAACTGGGAAGTATGAGCTATGCACCTAAAGTGAATTATATCGTTATATGCGTATAAACTAGACAAAAGTTCTAATCCTTCTTCATTTGCATTTAATTCTTCTTCTTCATGTTCAACTTCTTCAAAATCAGGAAATACACATTCATTTCTTAGGAGTTCAATAAAAATTGTCAAAGTAAATAAAAACCAAAAACAACAAATAATAATCTTGCTTGGAGCAAAAAAATTCTGTGAAATATGAGATTTGAAATTTTAAAAACTTCTGTAAAATATGTAATTTGAATTTCTAAGCGCAATAAAAATTGAACCTTAACCGAATTTTTGAATGGATTTGGGTTCAGGTTCACATAATGTAAAAAAAAAAACATTTTTCCGGAGCGGGTTCAGGGTTTGGGTTCGAAACCCTGTACAAAAGATAATTAGTAAAAATAATTTTTTTCAATTGTTTTTTTTTTTGGCCTACAAAATCGACTTTTTTCCATGAAAAACGGTGAATAACACAGAAACATTTGCATATTTGCAAAAGTAAGTAACTTCATCATTTTCAGCGATGAAGTCACTAACAATTATCATAGCATATTTTGAAATTTCACTTGATCTTAAGAGCATCAAAAACTGTGCACGGTGCACTTCATAATTTTATTAAAATTATCGGTAAGAGCGTTTACCTTAAAATAGCCATAAAGCGAGTAAATGACCAGGTACAATTTGACAGATCTTGTTTTTGGTATATCCGAACACTAAATAATAATTGTGCATTGTCAGATTTGGTTGACAATTTAATCGATCTTGATCTTGCTTGAAACGAACCGTGTTAGTATGTTTTCATACGTGTCCCAAAAAAAATATAAGCTATTTTTTTTAACGCATACCCTCTAATTTTGTTTGAATGATGTCAAAACACTTGTAAATTAAGTTTAATTTATTTAGAATCACGGCAACCCGTGCCGACTTGCATCGAAACATGTCACTCACTATTTGCAAGTAGTAGCAACTCTTCAAGAAGTGAACAGGCTCAGGCAGTTTGAAACACATTATCGACTAGAACCTTGATCATAAAGTGCAAATTCTTTATTGTGATACTACTGCTTCAAATACTGGTCGTATTAATGGTGCCTGTGTACTTGTCGAACAGAAACTGAATACAGAAATGCTTATTTTTCCTTGCCGCCATCACATCTACGAATTGGTAATAAAAAGCGTGTTTGAGGCAAATATTAGCCAAATAACTACAAGCACTGACATTCCATTATTCAAAAAGTTCAGAGAAAACTGGAAAAATGTGGATCCCTTAATGTTTCTGATATTGACAAACTGCTAGAATTTTACCGGATTGAATTGACTAAAAAAATTGCTAGAGATGACTATCAAGAGTTAATAGAGCTTTTAATAATATTTTTTTTTTTTTTGCGTTTTAGTAAATTTTGTGATTTTCGTTGTTTTGCTTTTTCGTTTTTCATACGAATTGCACTAAAAAACAAAGTAAATGCGCGGTTAGCGGGTTTGATCTAGGAAGCTAAATTTTGGGAGAATTTTCTTCACACCCGATTCTATTATATTGGCACACAACACCGCAAATTTAAAAAAAAAAAAATAAAAATACCTCCTTCGGGTGGTATTTCGCCACACGAAAAATGTGGGCGTGGTTTTACAACAGTGGGTGGCGACCCCCATTCAACTAAAAATCCCAAAACGCTATATCTTGGCACCTAAAGTAGACTTTTTATACGTTTTAGTAAGTCGGTTTTTTCGTTAAATTTTAACGGAATTGGACATAAACTCTGTCCGCGCAGTTTTCAGGTTTGAGCTGGGAAGCTCAAATGTTGGGACAATTATTTTTATTCCTCAAGCTATAATATAGGAAAAAATAAACAAAATCCCTGTCCTAAGGTTTGAAAAAAAAACACCCTAATGCATAAGCTACTATGTCAATGTGAAGAAAACACATTGATTAAATGTACTTTTTATGGGAAAAATGTATACAGTGGAATCCCGATAAATCGTAATCGCAAGGGACCAGCAATATTTTGCGAATTACAGGGGTTTTCGATTTAACGAGATTTCGATTTTTCCGATCAATTTTATTTTTGGTCTATTATCAATGGCTGAAATGAGATTTTGCTTTTGCAGCACTTATAAAGTTTTATTCGTACGTTTGTTTACCATTTTCACGCCACACTGTTTTTCACACACCTCTGGTAAGGCAACGAACAAACTAACCACGAAAATCACAAAAAATTCCATCAAAAAAAGTAAATGATGAACGTAGCCTTAGTTGCCTACTATGATTGATATTTTTTTTCAAACTGCAGCTCTATAGAATTTTGCTTTGCATTACGAATTATAAGAGGTTGTCAAATCCAATTACGATTTAATAATAAGAATAAGAGGTTAAGCAGACTTTATTGCACAAAAAAAAAATACGAATTATCGAAGGGACATAAAATGTATGGAATTTTTACGAAGTAATGCGATTTTTTCAAGGGACCAACAGTTTTCTACGAACTATTGAGATTTTCGAATTAACGGGGTACGAATTATCGGGATTCCACTGTATTTACTAATGATGTAAATTGTAATATTTATTACCATAGCTGGGTACCATTAATCAAATAGTTAACTTCGTTAATCGCTAATCCGTTACAAAAAATGTTAACTTCGTTAAACGTTAAAGCGTTACATTTCGGAAGACTTATCGCAAGTTAACGTTATTCGTTAATCCGTTACACGTAGGGTTCCCAGATGGGCTGGATTCGCCTGGAATGTCCAGATTTTTAGTCCCAAGTCCAAAGTCCAGACAGTCAGAAATATGTCCAGGTGAAATTCGAACAGCCGTACCAACCATGCCGTTAACGAATCATTTGCCGAAAATGCGTTCACTACAATTGACAGACACAGATTTTCATATGCCAAGGCATAGTGACATTTTGCTTGGTGCAGGAGCTTGAGTGGCTATAGTATCAGGCGCGGTAGGCAGTCCAACCGCTCATGTTTGCTATGTAACATAATCGCAGTTGATATCGTACAAACGAAAAACTGTTATCGCTGTTGGAAAAATTATGTTATTCAGATATTAATATTATGAGCTCTCCTCGAACCAGCATTTTCTTTGATGTACCTGCAACTATTAAGCCTGTTTGAAACAAAAAAAAATTTTGAATCACCCTACTGTACATACATATGTATGTACCAGAGAACTGCAGTGAGCCACTCAGCATGTGAGCCTTTCATGAATCTGTTGAAACTTTCTGAACATTCACACATACTCACTGCTCACGGAAAATGTTGTTCTACTGAATTGTTATGTTTCTGTTATGTTTATTTTGTTTAAATTAAATATGCATATATGTTCTTCTGAAACTGAGTCTTAGTTTTATTTATTGTCCAGAAAAATCAAGATTTTTTTTTTCAAGTGTCCAGAAAATCCAGATTTTTTTTTGTTTTTTTTTTTTTAAATGTCCACTTGAAACACAATTTGGATCTGGCAAGCCTAGTTACACGTGATAAAAATTGTTTTTTTTTATTTTTGCGTTAGTGATCTTCTTATAAAAACTGTTGGATTTGGTTCTGGAAGTTAACACGTTAGGAACAAAAAAAAAACGACGTGTATAATTGGATTGTGTAATTTAACCCATTAATCCTCAAGCAAGGAAATCCTGTGATTTTAGCGTTCATATTATCAAGTCTAGCTACTAATACGACAAATATGAAGAATATGAAAAAAAAATTTTTTCAACTCTGGCCTATAAATATAGCATTGGTAAGAAAAGAAGTATGAACTATTTTTCGCAATAACAGTCATTCTTATTTTGTATGGTAAGGCATAAATCATTCATTGCAAAGAGTTTTTTCACATGTACCACAAAAAGTGAATAGTTTTTTTCTACAGTCCTCTCCTTGGCATCTCCTCTGCTTCTCTCTTTTCATCACGTAATGTCCCAAATTATCATATCTAACATGCTGTATAAGAGTTGTAGAAGTACCAGATGCAGATTTAGCGTTTTTCTTTGGTATTTTTTATTCATTAAAAATATATACGTCTTCTAAAATCTAGAAGAGGAATTTTTCACCAACGTTTACAAAATTATAAATTTTCCATTCATTCACCATTATCATGTCAAGCATTCTAATAACTAATGGCCAATACCATTTCTTTCCTCTAAAACTTATTGGATATTTTGCAATCAGCCAATCATGCTTACCGACGACTCCCATATTTTTGTTATAGTTATGAATTAGATTTGGCTGATTGGCGGCGACTTTGGATTTTTCGGTGATAGAGTACCTATTACTTTTGGTAAATGGTTCAGTGGTGTCGAAGTTTGTCAGAAGACATACCACGTTGTAATCGTGTCATTTAACACAATATTTCATTATTTTTGTCAAAGCGGTGATCGGAAAATCCACGGTATTTCTTCTTCATCTCCTGTTCCGTCATTATGGGGCAATTTTTCACCCTATTTTCACGTTCAGTCCCAGTAGCATGAAATCCATTAGCTTTTAAATCAATAAGTAATTGCACACTTGTAAAAAAATTGTCAAGGTAGACGATATGAGCAATAGGATCCATACATATCTCAAGTAATTCCTTGAAAACTCTTGCTCCTACACCATCTGAAAATACAGCATAGTTACATGTTCCCAGTGTCATATATATGTATATGATCGCGAATTTTAATATAATTTTTGCTATATTTTTTCATTTCTATTATTTCTTAAGAGCTATTAGATAAATTACATTAAGTTTAGTTACTCAAAGCTTTGTTCTTAGTAGAAAGACTAAATAAAAAATGATAGTCTTAAAAATGTGCGAAAGTTCCAACCTTTACAAAATTGAATTATTTCTTATAATTATATATCAGTTCCGAAGTATATTTATTTTTCAAATAGAAGAATAGTGTAAGAATATATAATTATGAAAATGTCTTGATAAAAAGTTGTTTATGTATAGTAAAGAAAATATCAAAAATAGTGTCGTAAGAATATGACAGTCGGAGTTATTAGGTTAATATGTTGAAGTTCTCGTCTGAAAGCCAGGCTTGTTTCGGCGTTAAAGTATTTTTGCCCGTGGAAAAAAGTTTTCAACTGCAGCGCTTGAAGATATATCAGTTTTATATTTAATAAACAGTTTTATGAATATTTGTTCTCCGAATCGTTGAACAAGTTTTTTGATTTCATGTCTATCCACATTCTTATGAGACTTTAAGCTTAACTCTTTAAGATTTGTTACTCTTAGGTTTTTCCTTAAACTGAGCGACAGGATTGAAAAAGTCTTCCTCATTATAGTCGTTGTTACAAGCGCCACTTAAACTGTCTCTGTTATTCGAACTTTCGGCAGCTTCTTGTCGTAACGCCTCTTCTACCTTTTTTTCATGCATTTTGTTACTGCATCCACTCGACTGCTGTCGTTTTCAGCCATATAATCCGGAACGTACTTGTCGTCAGAACGTGCTTTTAACGGCGCAGTGCATGCGGTATCTTTTTGATAAATAGTAGGTACTGGATTAACGATTAACGGACTTGGGGAAATTTAACGGAAGTTAACAAATCCGTTTACATTTTTTAAAGTTAGCACTTCCAATTCAATTGATATTCCTGTATTACAAAAAAAAAAAAAAAAAGATAAGATAAGAAGATCCTGAATGGATCCAAAAACTTTTAAAGTTGACATTACACATAATTTGTGTGTATTGTCTTGTAATGGTTTTTAGACATAAAATTAAATAATTTCAAGCTTAAATATCTTCTACAGTGGTATGCAAAACTTGCTTAAAGTCACGAAATATGGAATGTATAAATATGTATGTACTCGTAGATAACTAAATAAGACACACAGTATTCTCATATGACTATGTCAGCAAAAATGTTTTATTTAATGAGTTTTCACTCAATAAGCTAAGCTACGTTTGGTTATATTCGTGACATATAACATTCCTGCCAACTACTGCTCGTATAATCTAAACAAGTGATTTTATTTCAAAGTTACATTCAGTCTCAAAATGAAAGAGTGCAGTTTAAAAATCTCGGCATAGAGCAGTTTAGTTTATTTAAAGCAGCTGTATTCAAATATCTATAAGATGGCCAATGTTAATAAAATGTACGTATGTACTATCGAACAATTATCGCTAATTTCGATTAAAAATATCATTTGGATATGCTTCTCAATCATTTTCACTTGAGGGTAGAACTTTCACTCTACGCTTCATCTAATTAAATGTATTTTCTATCTTGCAGCTTACACTTTCCCAGTGAATGGGCTGGCAGTACTATTGAATTAAATGCAGTTCCCCCCGGAAATAGTAAGACCTATTTAAGCCTTTTTAAATTTTAAATAATCAAAAATCTTTACATGTATCTCGCACTAGCAGATTTAAGCAAGGCGTCATTTAGTCGCTCCAAACATCCACATCGTGTCGTAGAAAAAAATGGAAGTGAAAATGTGAGATTTCGTAATGTTCCAGAGAGACCCTGGCGTTACATACGTGACTTTGTAACAACATTGGTAAGACCCCTATTGAGATTCTTTCCCACAAAATGCATCACTCACACACCATCATCTGCAAGTGTCACACCAACATCGACTAGTTTACATCTAGAAAAACATAGCTCCGAATTATCGACTGCAGAAATTTACAAGATAACGTCGAGTATAGAAAAAAAATTGGATGAATTGGAAAGTCTTCCGTATAATCGCACTAGGGTTTCAAGTAGTAGTGAATTTGGGAAACGGGAACGTGTTACATTTAGCTTATGAATTTTAAAAAAGTTTTATCATATTAAGGAAAACACAATACTTACTACGCGATCGAGTTTTTTTTTTTTTGTAAACTGTATACCTAAAAAAAGACCCAACTAAACTCTAACGAAATGGCTTCCATCGTTTTAGTATAAAAATTGTCGTAAATAATAGTATCGTATCATAATTTATTCTCTTGTAGCATAAAAACAAGTTTGAGCTCTTCCTCAAACATAGGTTAACCGTTTTCAGTAAAATGTTCTTTAGGTGTAGTATAGTTTGAAGGTAAAAAATGTTTGAAAATTCAGTTTGCTTCCCCATTAGAAGTAGATTTCTAAGAAAGATTTTACTATACCAAAGGAAATGTGTCCTTAATTAAAAGATGCTTTGTTTACCTTTTGTGATATTTGTTCTCTTTTCTCTGTATAAGCAGAGACAAATGTCCATGTGAACTAAATAATAAAGGATAATTGCAGATAAAAATCATTTAATCACAGTCCGAGTAAAAGAATGAAGCAGCATAAATGTTAAGTACATATTACCATAGTTACCTGACTGATAGCCTGTGTTGCTCGGACCGTATATTATAGTAATATAAATACACTGCTTTCAAACGGTGTCCTTTTTACATTTACTTACTTTCCCACATACTCGCATATACATTTCTTCTTACTAAGTAGTTTGAATACAAATATGCAAGCAAACCAAATTCAAAAATCGGTTCTGACTTTTAGTTTATTTCTTTAGAGTTAACTTAGGCTATAAAATTATAAAGTTCTAGCTTCTGTTAAGAATACATTTTAAACTGTTTCCGTACGAACAATTTTACAGTACTTTTACTTTTTAATTACAATTCATACGGAAAAACGAAAAATCAGAAACACGAATGGCAGATTTTTTCTGAATTGTAATCGGAAACAAACTATTTGCGCCGTTCGCAGGTTTAACCTGGAAGTTGAAACTTTGGGAGAATTTTCTTCAATCCCGATTCTATTTAAATAAGCATATAGGACCGCAAATTTAAAAAAAAACCCTTCGGATGTATTTTGTTCGCGTTTTCAGCCACACGAAAAATGTGGACGTGGTTTCGTAACGTTTCGACGATTTCGTAAGTCGGTTTTCTCGTACGAAAAATCTGAAATCGAAACAATGTATTGTTAAAATTGACAAAAAAAAAACTGAGTTCTACCCGATTATCACTCCCCAAACCCACCCCAGTACCTTATTATGAGTTTTAGTGCATCAAAATACCTACGGATATGCATTAATTTTGAATTTTTATAACAAATGAATTTTTAACCCTTTGGGGGGATAAATAGAGCTGCTGGAGGAAAAGTGGACCGCTAAAACTTATCTTTATTGTAAGATATTAGTTTAGCACACCTAACTACGTAATATATCGTTACCTTAATATAGAAAGGCCCTATCTTACATTTTTATTATTTTACAGGAGAACGAAAAAACTTAATAAAAATTAAAGTTTTTGTGAATAATGGCTTTTTTTTATTTGCTTATATTTAATTTATTTTCAATCGTAGCTCACACATTTTTTTGTCGATGGTGTATTAGTGGGTGACCTACCGAAATATATAAAAATCTCGATTTTGAAAAAAATGTTAGTTAGGGCCTTTCTATATTAAGGTAACGATATGTAATATATAATATATACCTTCTGGATATTGATTCTTTTTATTTTGAGAGCTTTTCTTTTTAACGTATTTATGAAGTGTGATTTTGAGGTTCTGTCAAAATCTAAGGGTGATGTGTAAATTCTGACTTCGGATTCGTTTAAGCACACCAAAAAGCATACCGTATGATACCTCAACTTTCAAATACGAGACTTATTTTTGTGGGCCTGTGTAATCTATATATATTCATCTCCTCTTCTCTCTTAGGATTAACATATTTATTTAAGGCTTACTTATTGCAGAAACACTTTTTTTATATTGAGCAAAAACTTATATATCTCGCGAACTAACTGCTAACTAAATGAAAGGTCCTTGAAACTGTAACCTCGTATGGTTAAAATGTCATAGAAAAAACTTTTAGTCATTATCAAGAACATTCCCACAAAAGTTCGCGAGCTCTCAGTCTAGTATGAATGTGACTAAGGTTTCCTCGATTTCAAAATGTTTAAATTTATGTTTTAACTATGCGACAATGAAATCACATGTTGCGAAATATTGCACTAACATCGAATTGAGCTTTGAGGGGCTTATCTCTACTGTATTTTACGTTGCCTTCAACGATAAAGCGATCTATTAACTTTTGGATCAATCGTTGTGCTAGTATTTGGAAAGGCCAGCATTGTTCTAGAATCACCAAAAATATTAATAACTATGTATGAAATATCTAGTTCAATACTATTAAACTTATTGTTACTAATAGAAAATTATTAAGTTCAACTAATCTGTAATATACTAAAAAGCATAAATACATTGTAAATTTATTTCTACACAATTGGTTTTTTCTTCAGCTACAAAATGATCCATTTACAGATACATCTTATATGTTCATTATTAACTTTATCTTAAATTATGATATGTATATGTTTTAGATAGCTTCTTCTGAAAATTTTATTTTGATTTTTTGAAACGCACCAAAACCTGAAATCTGTCCACCTTAACTCCCTTTCAAGTCAAGTTCCTGTTTGACATCTTTCACACAGTGCAGGCTTAACTCAAAAACCGCGATTTTTGGAAAGAATTTTGAAAGAGCTTTTGGAATAAGTTTAAAAATCTTTTTAAAACTTAAGTTATAGACATAAATTGTGTAAGTTCTTTATTTATTTTTATTGGAAATTAAAGTACATTGATTCCAGTTAATGTTAATAATGAAAAAGAAATTCGTTCAAGTGGCCCCCTCTGCTAGCCCGGCATGCTGTTAATATTTTACCATAATGATGATTTTTTCTTATAATGATGGTTCAATTAGTGATATTTGCTCGATGATGTTGTCTTTGAGGTGTTGAACAGTTTGAGGATTATCCGCATAAGCTTTACTCTTCCAGAAACCCCATAAGAGGAGATGCAATTGTGGTAAATCGCATCATCTTGGTGGTGAAATCACGTCTGTTTTTGAGATATTATTCGATTTATCTTTCAAAAGATCGATTTATTCCGTTGGTGTATGGCACCGTCGTGTTGAAAACACATATACTGCATATCTTCCAATTGACTTCCAATTCAATAAATTCGAATCATTTATCGATATCGAGCTCCATTCACAGTAATTGCATTGCCATTTTGACTTTCGAAAAAATACGGACCAATTACGCCATCAGACGAAAATCCACTCCAAGCACTAACTTTTTTGGTTTCATTGGCTTTTCAAACAAATCTGCTTCTCTGATCTTGAACTGAATTAGATTTTTCATTTTTATCAATGATAACTTATCATTGATAAGTTTAATAGCACGGTTTGTCGGAGAATTTTACCGACCGTATTTTTAACGAAATTTTCTTCCAACTTCTGAATGACTTTAACCTTATTTTAAATAAGTTTTGATAATGAAAACACTGCTGAAAAATTTAGTATTTAAAAGGTTGGATAAGGATAACTTAGTAGATTTGTGTGATTAATGGCATGAAAATTGTTGAAATAAGAAAATTAAAAATCTATTTGCTCGTATCCCTGGACAGGTCAGTTTAAAATTTTCGGATAAACTGAGAACGCCATTGGACTTAAAAAATAATTTTACAAATGAAATAGCTATCATCTATAATTTCTAACTATAGTAAATATTTTTAAAATTTTTTTTTCGAAAACTCTTTAAAAATTCTTTTCAAAAATTGCGCTTTTGCGTTGCGCCTACTCTGTGCAAAAGATATGAAACTGGAACTTGGGTTAAAATGGTACGCAGATGTGCTTACTTCAGAATTTTGTGCGTCTCGGAAAAATCTGAGACATAAATATGAATTGCATAGATAATGAAGTTATCTAACATAAATATACTCGTTTAGAAAACACACTCATTTCCAGTTTATTATAAGCCAAATTGATCTGCAAGACGTTACTTCATGGTAAATCACACAGAAATGGTAGTGCTAGCAACCAGAAATATGTCATTTTTTTATTTGTGTGTAAATATTTTAATTTTACGATCAGATCGAATTGGACTGGAAATACATGCTAAGCATGTTTGTGGGTAGCTATTTCTTCAGTTGGTTCTTTTTTGCGGTACTTTGTTATGTGGTCGCTTATTCACACGGTGATCTCTTCTTCGATGAAGTGACGGGTGAACGCTTGGGCGAAGGCAAAAACCCATGCATCATGGGCGTTCACAATTTCATCACTATGTTTATCTACTCGATTGAAACACAAACAACAATTGGTTTCGGCGAAAAATATCCAAGTGAAGAGTGCGCAGAAACTATCTTTCTTTTTATAATGCAAATTATTTGTTCAATCGGCATCGAAGGAGCGATGATCAGTATCATTTATGCCAAGACAGCCAGACCAGCTAAGCAAATTACCAGGATGAAGTTTAGCGACAAAGCAGTGGTAAGTATAGTTAATGTTATAGCCTTAAGAAATACTTAAAGAATATAAAAATCATGCACATAAGTAATTGTACGTTAATTCTTACAACGTTCAAAATTGAATTTGAATTACTTTTTATTCGAGCTTTTACTTGAAACGTATGTAATTTCTTACACCAAAAACATTTGAATCTCAATTTTTCTGGCGAAATCCCAATTATTTTATTACTAACAAGCACAAGCTGTACCCGCGACTGTGTCCTGTTTCAAAGGATTTTGAAACCTTAATACAAGCGCTTGTCGAATCCATGACAACGATATACTATACTTCATTTCATTTACACTGAAAAGGTAGGTTTAACTATTCTAAATATTAATATCTACCATAATTTCTCTTAATTTTATCATAAGACCTTAAAAAAATCTTCTATTTGTTTTTATCGACATATTTTACAGTCGTTAGCAAACACCGAGGTTCATGTAAATTTACAAATCGGTCAATGTTGTCTTGTCATGATTGTTAAAGAAAAAGCATTGGCCATTGGACATAATCCCAATGGTCATAGTTCCCAAAACAATTTTGGGCCTTATGTCTGTTTTCGGTCATGATCCCATTCCTTGTTTTGTCTTATGACCTCTTCCAAGAACGGTAGTTCTCAAAATCATTCGCACATAACGCCAAATAAGTTCTTGCGCTATTCCACGATTATATTGGACATAAAGCCCTTTTACCCTAAATTTTATGACGAATTACAATGGCTAGCGAAGCCGCCGTTGGACATATTGGAGGTTGTAAAACCTAAGCTGCGGCCGAAGGACTAGCGAAGCCGGTGTTGAATATACCTTAGAATGGAAATTCGATTTCCAAGCTAAAAAACTCGATCGAGGGTACCGCAAAAATTTTGCTATTGACTACTCTATAGAGGGAACTTACGATCTGACGAATGCTGAGTATTGACGAATAAGGCTCCCGTTATATTGGTGTCGCTTAACGACGAAAAAAGTTCCTGTTATATTTGTGTCGCTTACTTTGTTTTATATAATGATAGTAAGAGAATTTTCATTTACAAGCGTGCTTTCTTGCTCGAGTCTTAGTTTTTTCAAAGTTACAGTTCTTCAAAGTATTTTTCTTTTTGCCGCAAATCAGCATTAATTGACTTATATTTTTAATAACCTTTTTAAATAAAATTAAATTATAATTATTATTATCAGCTTATTACCTAATAATTCCTTCACTTTTACAAATAAGTACATTTGATATTTTCTTACATTTTATTTGAAATTTATCTACACAAGTTGTGCAAAGATTCAAATGTCCACCATTTTCGACCTCCTCTAAAGCGACATACTTTTTAGAAAATAAAAAACCATGCTATTATGTGATTTATGCGCCAACCTGTACTTAAGCGGATTTTCTAGCCCAGTGCTAGTTTGAGACATATGGTTGATAACAGATATCAGTGATACATCCGTGCGACTTTGGCATAATATCAAATTAAAAGTGACCCAATTCCGGTTTTCGTACTTTTAATTAAATACGCACAAATTTAAGGATTTTCGAATATATATATTTTAATAAAATAATTGATGTATTATATTATATTTGAAAAATTATAAGATAATTGTTATAGGCCAGTAATCACAAGTTTTTATTTGTGGCAATATGTTGAACAATTCTCATATAAAATTAATATTAAATTTAATTTTAATTTAACTTCAGATTTGCTATCGTGATGGCAAACTTTGTTTACTGTTTCGCGTCTGTGATCCACGTCAGCAACAAACCATCGAATCCAAAATAAGGGTTTACATGATCATTGATCGTCCGTAAGTCATTGTTGATAACAATCAAAAACAGTTTAAAATTAAGGTTTTTGTGCACTTCTTTCTTACAGTACGCGAGAAGGTGAAATCTTAAAAACCCATGCTGAACTGAAGCTCGAAAACAATGGACAGCAGATAATTGTCTGGCCAGAAATCGTCTGTCATGTGATTGATGGAAACAGTCCATTGCGTTACTTTACTAACGCCAAAGAATACAATGCAGCACAATTTGAGCTATACGTCTCAATTGTTGGTGTATCACCGGCAACAGCACAGGTTACTGAGGCTAGAACATCATATTTACCCAGAGAAGTATTTTGGGGACAACGTTTTGTTAATATAATAACATATGATGTAGCAACTGAAGGATATGTTATTGACACCAAAAACTTTAATACAACAATTTCGGTAAAGAACGCAAAAATATATCAATTGAAGTGAGTTTAATTTTCCTGTATAATTTAAAGGTCGATATGCATTCGAATATTCAAGATTAAGGAGATCTGGCAGACTGACAAGGATTTGATTTGGACTTAATAAACCATTTGACTTAATTTAATATTTTTTCTAAAATTAACTATTTTTATCCAGTCCCTTAGTAAAAACTAATTGTTTTCTAACATTAAATATAATTGACTGAAGCTTATTTACGTAATCTTTACAACCAAAAACTATAAAAATAAATACAATACGACACACATTCATCAGTTTTAGATTTTACCCACACTTTTCTTATTTGACTTGAGCTGATTAAAATTTTCGAATACGAAGTTTTGAATTGGGGTCAGTTCCGATATATGTATATATGTACTGTGCAATCGGGCTCAAAAGTAGAAATAAATATAAAAATTCATGACTTCCTATGGTGATATATTTTTAATATTCTAAATAGCAGGTTTTGGAACCGTTTTGGTGAAATTTTCCCTGGACTTTTGTGCAGAAGTCCTTAAATTAACTTTGAAACGCTCAATAAATACTTGCAAATAAAAGGCGTATTTAACAGCTAATAATAAGGGATCCACTAAAATATTACAGTAAATTTTTTTTTATTATTGGAGTCATTACTATTTAACCCATCTTTGCCCGACCGGTAATTTCGCTTACCACTTCTTTAACCAAACATACATAGCCCCACTTATTTGCGGGCAAAGATGGGTTAAAATATTTGCTTAATTAGAAGTGAATTTTTTTGTTGTTTTAGAACAAAATAACTTATTTATTGAAATTAGCAACAAACTAAAATCTATATAATTTTTAGCAGAGAATAACTGTCTTGCAGCAACTACCGGCTCATTTTAAAATACATCAGCTTAAGCATCCGAAAAAAAATTTCAATATTGACCAAACGTAAATGTGTTTTTCAAAAAAACATAATCACTATTATGAATATCCGGAGGAAAACGATTCCCTTGGATTTTTTTGTTTCTCGAGAGGAGTATTTTCCGATCATAAATACGGGCATCTGCTAGTTATTAATAAAAGTTACAATAGTATGTGTTCAAATTCATTTATTGTAGTCTGTAAGTACATTAGACATGTTCAAACAAATGGAATGTTCTAGAATACTTCAATATCTCTCGATTTTCGAAAACTTATTCATATTCCAGCATATCCTCATTTAAAAAAATAGTAAAAAAAATAGTCCTAGGGTTGCTACCAGAACTGGAACATTTTTTTTTCGAATTTGGCCAAAAAAATTAAGAGAATTTAAGTTTTTTCTTATTAAATTGTTTTTTCGATTTTCCTTATGTGCATATAAGGAAGTATCGAAAAAAGTTTACCGCTATTTTTTAAGCCTATATATAAGGAATAAAACTGTGGTTTCTCCGCGAGTAGAGCTTTGGTGTTTCTTGTGTAACAGCTATAGTCCTCTATTGTTTTCACTGCATTCACCTCAATACACTATAATTTGAAATTGTCGTGAATTTACATTAAAAAAATATATGAGAAAAAAAATATCTGATTTTTGATTCAAAAATTTTCAAAGTATTTTACACGGTTCGCTTCAAGCAAGATCAAGATCGATTAAATTGTCAACCGAATCTGACAATGCACAATTATTATATAGTGTTTGGAGATTCCAAATACATAATCCGCAAAATCGGAGCTGCTTATTTACTCGTTTTATGGCCATTTTAAGATTAGCACTATGGCCTACACGGCTCGTTTTAAGCAAGATCAAAATCGGTAAAAATTTTCAACCAAATCTGCAAATGCACAATTATTACTTAATGTTCGCAGATTCCAAAAACATGATCCGTAAAATCGTACCTGGTCATTTACTCGTTTTATGACCATTTTAAAGTAAACGCTTTTACGAATAATTTTAATAAAATTATGAAGCGAACCGTGTACAGTTTTTGATGTTATTAATATCAATTGGAAATTTTAAAATATGCTATGATAATTGTTTTTTATGTATTTTGAGTCGCTTCACACGACGAAGTCAATAACATTTGCAAATATGCAAAGTTTTTTGTGTTATTTACCGTTCTTCATGGAAATAATCGATACCAAAATAAACTTTTTTTTTTCGGCTGAAAAACTAGTGAAAAAAACAATTTTTTTTATTATCTTTTGTAAGCTTTAAAAGTATTTTTGACTACAAAAGAACAGTGCTTATAAGCAAGTAATAACAATATTTTGCTTCAACAATTTGTCACTCTAACTTACATTACATGTTTTATTTTAAATATTTAAGTACCTATATCTATTATATAAAATTCATTTTTTGTCTGTCCGTCTGTCAGTCTCTTATGCACGCGGAAACTATCCAGCCGATTTTGATGAAATTTTTACAGTATGTTATTATCGATCAGGCGGGTGTCATAGGCTATAAAACTTTTATTTAGGGTGGCCCTCATACACAAATATTTTAAAAATAGTGATTTCTCAAAGACAGGCAAATCGATTCTCATGAAATTTACACCGTATGGCTCTTATGTTAAGAGGCACAGATTGGATGGTACAAATTTTATTTAGGGTGCATACTACTATAAGGGTGGTCTTCATACAAATATATTTTTAAATATCATTTTCGCTAAGACAAATAAATCGATTCACACCGAATTTACACTACGTATCTCTTATGTGAAGAAGCACACACAAAAATATTTACAAATATCATTTTCTCGAAGACCGCTTAATCGATTCTCATGGAATTTACACCACGTGGTTTTTATATTAAGAGGCACTGCTTAGGTTGTAAAAATTTTAATTTGGGTGCACATTAAGGGTGGTCCTCATACAAAAGTATTTTTTAAATAGAAATTTCACGCAGACTGCACATCGAATATACACCACGGTTGAGGTGGAGGCGCTGCGGATAGGGCAATGCTAGTATTATATAAAATTAATTTTTTGTCTGACTGTCTGTCTTTTATGAACGCGGAAACTATCCAGCTGAATTTGATGAAATTTTAACAGTATGTTAGAATCGATTAGGCGGGTGTCATAGGCTATAAAACTTTTGTTAAGGGTGGTCTTCATACAAAAATATTTTTAAATATCATTTTCACGAAGACGGCTTAATCGATTCTCATGGAATTTACACCAGATCGTAAAAATTTTACTTAAGGTGCACACTTAGGGTGGCCCTCATACAAAAATATTTTTAAATATCATTTTCACGAAGACAGGAGAATCGATTCACACAGAATTTGCACCACGTACCTCTTATGTTAAGAGGCATAGTTTAAGCTACACAAATTTAGTTTAGGGTGACCCTCATACAAAAATATTTTTTAAGTATCATTTTCTGGAAAACCGCTTTATCGATTCTCATGGAATTTACACCACATGGCTTTTATATAAAGAGGCACCGATTATATTGTAAAAAATTTAATTAGTGTGCATACTTAGGGTGGCCCTCATACAAAAATATTTTTAAATATCATTTTCACGAAGACAGGTTAGTCGATTAACACCGAACTTACACCACATAGCTCTTAAGTTAGAAGGCATAGCTTAGGCTACAAAACCTTTATTTATGGCGCATATTTAGGGTGTCCCTGATACAAAAATATTTTTAAATACCATTTTCTGTAAAACCACTTAATCGATTCTCATAAAATTTATACCACGTGGCTTTTATGTTAAGAGGCACAGCTTAGGTTGTAAAAATTGTATTTTGGGTGCGAAATTTTCCTTTTAAGTTGAAGCGAAGTGCACAGGGTAATGCTAGTAGTATATATGTATAGTTTGTATGTTTTAGTTGGTACAAATTACGGGCAGCACAAATTGATTTTTGGGTAGTACGCGTGGCTGAAGGGTAGTACAAAAGCACTATTGTAGTACAAACGGCAGCACTGGTCTGCAAGCCTACTATGTTCTATTTCTTGCGTTGATCAGTTAAGAATCACAGCAAAAAACGAAGCGCTCGTCAAGAAATGTGTAATATCAAAGAGATTACAAAAGCAATTGCATTAAAATGTAGAAGTTTATGTTTTGTTTATTGCTTAACTGATCAACGCCAGAAATAGAACATAGTAGGTTTGCAGACTACTAAACTTCGGCTAACAAAGCTTACTGATGATATGACGTAGCGGTCATTGAAACTAGTATAAGCAGCTCGTTGCCCATTTTAATGCATTTTGCGCTTGTAATTTTTTGGTGGTTTTTTGCACTAAAAGTACTGATCAAGAATCTTTGTACAAAAAAATGAAGTACATTTATCTATATCACAAAAAAAAATCACCTAAGATATAGTATAGCATAGCTTGATAGTTTGCCATCTACTCCTTTTCATGAAGACTTTAACTGTATCCGAATTGGATTCCATGTACTGGACCAATATCAGTAATTGCTCTTTGTTTGTGTTGCTAGATCTTATAAATATGTTAAAAAAAATCTTCTTATCAAATAAAATTACGAAATATTGCTAGCATTGACTCTTTCCTCATTAAATTCCTCAAGCCTATAAACGCTGAAATTGATTTTGGAGTATTTGAGAAATCGATGTTTTCCTAAAACGTAATTTTTTTCTTCTTTCAGTGTATATATAACGCTTAGGCGTTAATTTTTCCTGAACTGCAGTTTTTTGTCATATACTAGTACACAGCTACCTAAAAATAATATGAAAGCGAATTTGAATTGTGTTTGTTTATATACGTATTTATTATTCAAGTTTTTGTGTTATTTACGAGCGGCTCTGAACAAAGTTAAGAAATTAATTTTTTTATCAAAACTGTTGGTCGGAAAAATTTGATATAATATTTTTCTATATATGAGATAATGCCTTAACCACTCAAAAAATTTACAGCCAATTTAAAACACGTCAGGGTATAATTATAGATGGAAAGACCCCGCTATAATTTTACGTAGTGTCAAGCTTGACAGTTTTAAAAAAAAAAAACCGGCGGGTTGCACTCCGGAAGTGCCGACAGAAGTGAAAACTTGAAACAAAAAATTAATTTCACACGTAGAAAGAGGTATGCAAGCATAACAAATCGTTTAATGGCAAGTTAGTGTGTTAGTTGGTATGTGTGCGTTTTCTTTTTATATGGCAATGCAATGGAAGACAAAAACGGAATCTGTATTCAAATTTTACTCTCGCTCTCATTCTCAATATGTCAACGCAACAACCAGCGCTGCCACTTTGCTACGATCGTAGCAAATTTGCTACACTTAAGCAAAAAATAACACATTTGCGACTTTGCTACCCACTCTCATCAAATGTATCAATTTTGCTACACTTTTCCCATTTCCATATACTTTTGTATTATTCAAATAATTTTTCTTACTTTTTCTTCTGCGATTTTTTTTTGCTCCACTTTATTGGAAAATTCTGTATTAGAATTAGCTGAATTGTCAACTATACAAAGTTTTCATGATTTCTAATGTCAGTTACTGATTTTCAAAAAACTGCTTGCTTTGCCACACAGCAGTGCATCTGCAGAGCGAATTTTTTCAGATTCAATTTAATAAAAAAAGTAACTCCTACAAAATAGACACCATAGATCATATAATGGCTGCAAAATGTTTGATCTAAAGGACACTCTATGGGTGCCTTGAATAAATTATGTATAATCAGATGAATTATATAATGTGTTTACGAATTATTATATTTATTATTATTTATGTGAATTGAATGTGTTAGTTACATTTATGTTATCTACTTTTACACCATTCTGAATTTCAATGTGATATTTTCGTTTTATAAAAAAGTTTATGTTTAGTTTACTATTCAATAAGGGGCCGTTCATAAATTACGTAAGGCAATTTCATGGCTTTTTGACCCCCCCCCCCCTCCCCCGAGTAAGATTTAGTAAGATTCTCACTACCCCTCCCCCCCCCCCTTCCGAAATCTTACGTAAGATTCATAATTAAGGTGAAACTAGTCAAAAAATGTATTTTTCATGTGATGTACTATATTACTATATTTAATTTTAATATACATATGTTACATATTAAATAAATATTACGAAATTACAAACTACACATTTGTTTTTCAAGATGAATAAAAAAAGTCATCGTAAGTCATCGTTAGTCCATGCGCTTTTCAACCAGTCTGATAGTGAACCTACAATTGGCACACCCGATTCGTCTGTTGAATTTTCTGATTCACATTCAAACCCTGTAACATCAATATCCTCGTCGTCATGCCACTCTGCAACTTGACAAACCTCCGATTGTTTTAAAATGCAAAGGCTTTTCCCCTGTCCACGTTTCAAAATTGAACCTGGTTGAATCATGTGAGTGCGACTACAGTCTTTTCCATGTAGTTTTTTGTGCATTACAGTAGCTTTTTTCGAGGCAAAGTACTGGTCACAAATATTACAAACTCGATCAGCTAAGACGTTTGCAAGCGAAGGACAAAAAAACCGTAAGGCATGATTTTGAACTGTGGATGTACTTTTGGCCAATCGTAATTTAACGCTAAGCGAAGAAATAGAGGACAAAACAGATTGCTGTTTTGGTCTCCTGTTGAAGAAGGAATCGAAAGCGAATCTTCTTGTTGAAGAGGACAAGTGCAAGTGGGTGGTAAAGAACCGGGACAACATCAACAAAATTTCAAAGTCGACGTATCTGCGTGTAAATGCCTGAATAATAGCAAACTTGTGAGACGGTGTTTCAAGTCGACCCTGCGTGTAAACAACATACACATATTTCATTACATAAACAGAAGAGAAGTTGTCCCGTTCAGAGTCGATTACTTAAATCGATTGTAATCGATATTTCTGAATCTTTCGTGACTGTCGAAAATTCAAATATATTTCATTACTCTCACAAATGACGATGCGTTAATACAACTTTAATGTATGAATACGCATTTTAAATCTTACGTAAGATGATCATTCACCCCCCCTCCCCCTCTCGTAAGATGTAGTAAGAATCCGCCGACCCCCCCCCCCCTAAACGTCTTACGTAATTTATGAACGGCCCCTAAACGATAATTCAGCCAATTATTGACTTTTGCTACGTTGCTCACCGTTTTGCTACGCAATTTTGCTACAAAAATTTTATCCAAAGTGGCAGCACTGGCAACAACGCAGAATTCGAAAGAAACAAACATGTAAGCATAACAATCGTTGAATGAGAATGGAATGTGTCAGTTAGTGTGTCTGCTTTGCTTTTTGTCTTCCACTGGGAATATTTATTTAAGAGAAATATTAGAAAATTCAAATTTTACTATCGCTCTCATTCATGACGGGGAATCCCGATGAAGGTCGGTGTCGCGAGTTTATACTTTTTTCCTCAGCCGCGAATGCTTTCTTACGGAGGTGCACAACGTGCCATAAGAAGTTTTCACTTCAAAAACAATGAAACAAATTAATGAGAAGATTTATTTTTATTGTTGAGTTTCACAAAATTTAGTTTGAATTAGAAAAAATCTGAGAGTACAGCAAAAGTATCTATTGTTAAAATTAAAATTTTGTAAAACAAGTAAGTAAACAGTATGAAGAATGCTATTTTAATAGCTGATATTTAAGCTGTGGATCCAACATTTTAAGAGGAACAAATTGACACAAAGGCACCATCTAAATTGCAGATTTTATAAAACTCGCGTACCCATGAACGGCGCCTTTGTTTAGGAGTTTGTAAAAATAATTTCCATAGCTGCAATGGTTTCTTCGTCTTCAAAGTCGTTAATTTCGGTGGAAATACACATGCCGCTTATTATGGCCAAAAATTCGTGAAATTTGATAAGATAAGATCAAGAAAGATAACATGAAAACGTCACTTAATGTCTCGTACTAAAGTTGCGATCTCTCGCATGTTTCTGAAAAGAAAAAAATTTCTAGTAATTATGCATTTATATTTTTTAAAAAAATATATACTATACGCATCAATGGGAAAAAAAACGAAAATGGATTTTGGGAGTGACAGGGGAGGTCCCCGACTCTCCTATAGAGGTGTTCCGGACCCATTTTTCCAAAAAAATTTTAATGCACGAATCGATATGAAAAGGCTGAAAACAGATTTTGACAGCGACAGAAGAGGTCCTCGACCCTCCTAATATGGTTTTTTGGACACATTTTCCGAAAAAAAATTTTACTGGACGAATCGATGGGAAAAGGCCGAAACGGATTTTAAAGGTGACACGTGAGGTCTCCGACCATTTTTGGACCCATTTTATGCAAACAATGTTACAGCCAAAAATTGATTTCTTGAGGCAAAAAAATAAATCAAAAGCATATAAGGTATTCACCAAAGGAAATATTGCTTTTCCGTTTACTGTGTGCATCCTTTTATAAAAATTTATTTTGAGCATATTGCTCAAAGGGTCCAAATACCTTTTTTAGGACGGTCGAGGACCTCTTCCGTCACTTTCAAAATCCATTTTCGGCCTTTTCCCATCGATTCGTGCTGTAACATTTTTTATTCGAAAAATTGGTCCAAAAAACCATATTAGGAGGGTCGAGGACCGCACTTGTCACCTTTAAAATGCATCTTTGGTCTTTTCCCATCGATTCGTGCAGTAAATTTTTTTTCGAATAATGGGTCCGAAACACCTCTATAGAAGGGTCGGGGACCTCCACTGTCACTCCCAAATTCCATTTTCTGCTTTTTCCCATTTATGCGTGGAATAATTTTTTTTTTAATATAAGTGCATAATTATCATAAATTTTTTTCTTTTCAGAAACATGTTAAGTATTTTCCTTTGGATTTTATTATCAATAATCCGAAGTGTTCTCCTTTGAAATTTTTTGCTTAGTGATCCAATATATTATTTTCAGACATGGGGGTAATGCATTAAATATTTAATGCATTTTATCTTAATTTCAATTAAATTTAGTTTTGGAATTTTTAGTTTGGAAATTTTTCAATTAGTTTAATGGTAATGGAAAAATTTCCATTACCATTAATTTTTAATGATAGTTGAAAAATTTCCATTACCATTAAATCATTTAATGGTAATGGAAAAATTTCAATTACCATAAAAATTATTTAATGGTAATGGAAAAATTTCAATTACCATAAAAATTATTTAATGGTAATGGAAACTTTTCAATTATCATTAAAGTTGAATGGAAAATTGAAAGTAATGCATTACCCCCATGTTTGATTATTTTAGTATTTTCCTCGTTTTTTCAAACAAAAAAAACTTTTATTTTCGCCTTTTGCAAAATAAAAGTCAAAAAACTCTTTGCATGTGACTGTTTAAAATATAAGTTAAAAACTTTTAAAAAAAAACTTTTTTGAAAGTTTTTTATGACATTTTGAAATATGATATAAAAAAAAACTTTTAACTTATATCTTATATCTTCGGATATAAAAGTTTTAAGGAAACTTTTACTTTTACTTCATAATCGCATAATTTTGAACACGTAATGTCTCACAGCCAATGGATGTGCATTACAACATAAACAAATAATTTAAGAAACTGCGATAACAAAGGAGAACTACGGTTTAATCCACTCACATGGCGTCTTGCTTTAATGATGTAAACAAAACAAAGAAAACGGTACAGCTAATTGAAAAATTCAACGCAATGGTGTGATCTTAAAAATTCACTTAAAATATTGACCACATTTGCTTGAAATTAGAAATTACCTTTTCGATTGTTTTTCATTAATATGGTGAGTGCAATTTGAGTGCTGACGTAGACATCAACCAAAAATATACTGATGAGATTTTAAGAATCGAAACATATGTTTATATTCTAGAGTTGTTGTTGTTTTTTTCCTTTGTTATATACATTAATACATAAAGCATTGCATCAACTTGTAAAATTTTACATAAAAATGTTGATCGCTGCGAAAAATAACGTTAGTATGGCTGTACAGCACGTTGTACCAGCGAACTGTAGGTCAAATAGCACATTTTTCTGGCCAAAACTAATAACGGCTATATTATCATGGTGAATAACTGGAAATGTATTTTTATACCCTACACCGAGGGTATATTCACTTTGTCTCTCCGTTTGTAACACATCGAAGGGGGCGTGGCAGGTATGGAAAAGTGTATATATTCTTGATAAGCGTCGCCACCTGAGTCGGTTTAGCGAGGTCCGTCTGTCTGTCGGTCTGTCTGTCTGTCTGTCTGTCCGTCTGTTGAAATCAGGTTTACGGGAAAACCAAGAATGCAAATTGAATGAAACTTTCACACATAGGTCACATCTTATTGGAGGCATCTTGCTATTAAAAATGGGCGAAATCAGTTGACGGACACGCCTACCGCCTATACTCTATGTATATTTACCCAGGCCAATTTTGAAAAAAGTTGCTGCGATTTTGATGAAACTTGGTGATTTGGTGCATATGTGAATCAAATTATGATTTGGCTGGGTTTCAAGTTTCCAAAGGGTCGTACAAGGGCGTAGCACAGCCCTAAATTTTATCATTTATACCACCATATCTTACCATAAGCCGTTCAAGATATTGCGATGAAATTTGGTAAACGGATACATATCAAATATATCTTGAATTGAGATTAGGGCTACCAGATGGCATACTAAAGTAGCAAAAGTGCTACTTTTGCAAGGCTTTGCTACTTTGCTACTTTTCACTTGAAATGTACTACTTTTGGTTGAAATGCACTACTTTTCACTACTTTCGAAGTTACTACCTTTTTTTTTTTTTTGGTCGATAAACAAAATTTTACAAAAAATGTTTTATGGAAACAATGTAAATAAATAAAAAAAAAGTAGAAATGGGGACTATCCTTTTTTGTAAAAATTACGAAATTTGTTTTTTGAATTTTGAAAATTCTTAAATTTTACAAATGTGCTACTTTTGCAAGCAGGTCACCTGGTAGCCCTAATTGAGATGAAAGTGGGCATAATCGAAAAAGTCGGTGTGTCACTTTTCTACTGTTAAACATTTTGATTCCGTATATCTCAAAATTGGCACAGACGATTTCCATAAAAATTTTGGAGATGATGCCGCTAAAAGCACTCATCAATACAAGCTCATCCACTTAACTGAAAAAACTCAATGAAGGGCGTGGCACCGCCCACAATATTTATAAACGTTATATTTAGAGAACTAACAACGTCATCGTTATGAAATTTAATGAGGAAGATATACATACTTGCTATAAGGTCATATTACAAAAATTTGGTCCAATAGTACCTGTGGGCGTGACACCACCCATATAAGCAAAATACGTTTATTGTTATAGTGTGCTATGAGAGACTGCTCGCATCGTTTGTATGTATATTGGTACAATTTTGCTTCGTTTTTAGTTTCGCCAAAACTGTTGCCTGATGCAAACGTTGATAAAAAAGAGTATACAGTAATCCCCGCTTATAAGCATTTCTGAAAATGCTTGATTTTTGGTGCTTATAAGCGTGAAATGCATTTAGAGAAACTCGGTTATATGCACGAAAAGTGCATATATAAAAATTCGGTTATCTGCATCAGATATGCTTATATAGAATCGTAATGCCAACTATTTAGAACCTTACAAAAATATTTCTAATAGCAAAAAGTTGTAAAAATAAATATATGGAGATAGGGAATAGATTTCTTAAGCGCTTCAATTGTCTTTTCTGTTTCAACAAAGCAGATTTGTTTCGTTATTAAGCTCTGACGATAATATGCTTCGAATGCATGAATAATTCCGGCATCTAAAGGTTGTAAAATTGAAGTCGTATAGGGCGGCAAGTACTGAACATTAACGTTTTTAAGTTTGTAATTTTGTGAGACGCACCATTATCCACAAAAAGTATGACTTTTCGATTTTTTCACACCATTTTTTCATCAAAACCATTCATTATTATTACATTATTTTTACTTTTATTCCTTTGTGCTTCTGCCATCGGAATAGCCATCCCGGACTGGATTGAAGTCACTTTTTATTTAACAGCGAACTGTTTTAAAATCTCCAATATCATATTGTGGTCTTTTGACCTTTGTTTTTGATCCAACTACATTGACATTGTTTCCACTGCTTTTGATTTGCCGACTCAATTCCTTTTTCGGGCCAAATTAAATGCTTTGCTTCATTGTAAAATGCGATCTATGTTTCGCATAATCCGATTAATTGTGTATTGGGCACTCATATTTCTTGCAACTTTCAATTTTGCTTACGTTTTCACTCTCTCGAATGATTAATAACTTCTGTTTAAGTGACAAAGTTATTCTTTTTCGTGAATTTGTACTCATTTTGCTTTTTAATTTCAATTCGCACATTTCACAATTCAATAGGCATGACACGATTGTTTGGTACCAATATTGGTTTTGCCATTGAAAAAACAAAAATTTTTTCCCTGTCGTGCATATAAGCGTGAATGGAGGAAAAAATTGGAAATTTTTTGGGGCTTATATCCGAGAAATACATATAAGCGAGTGCATATAGAAGAGAAAAATGTTAACAAATCTAAATCGAAAAATGAAATTGAAGTTTTTGATGCATATAAGAGAGAAATGCTTATAAACGGTGTGCATATAAGCGGGGATTACTGTATTGTTAAAATGATAGATATGGCTGAAAATGATAAAGCAAAGTTGGACAAATATGTACGAGCAATCGTAGCGTTTGTACAAAAGAGCACAACCGATTTAACAGTCGGTGTCAACGATAGTACGAGGGGTAAAGCCTAAACCAAAATAGACTTGACGAGACATAAGGAGTAAATTCGAGTGTATGTAAACCAATGTTGATAGCCAAAATTAAGGTACGTAATTGATCGAAAGTGAACGAAACATTTTGACGAGACGTGTTATTCCGTAAGAACCGAACTTCAAACCGTCACTACTAGTCATGACAACTGCTTCGATTCTTTTGCTAGCGTCATATTTTGGGTTATATAACAAAACAGACGTAACGAGTGCAAATGTTCGTTCAATTACAATCGTCTCGTCTCGTCTATTTTAGTTGAGGCTTAAGCCATAAGAAACGTGACGAACCCTAGCGAGTAAATTTGGGTATATCAAAAAAAAATGTTGCTAACCAAAATAAACGTACGTAACTGATCGAAAGTGAAAGAAACATTTTGACGAGACATTCTTTTCCGTAAGAACCGAACTTCGAACTGTCACTACTCGTCATAACAGCTTCTTCGGCTCGTTGGCTAACGTATTATTTTGGGTTAAGTGTCAAAACAAACGTAACGAATGCAAACGTTCGTTCATTGCTATCGTCTCGTCACTTCTATTTTGGTTAACGCAGAGCAATATTGACAGTCACACATGCTGTCAAGCCGTGTTGGACAGCTTGCTTGATAATGTGAGCTGCTCTAATACCGCAAGTGTTGATCCCAAAGTAGCCATCAATGTGCAGATTGCTATCTATCCATATGCTACAATCACAACATACATGCTACTCCTCGAATAAAAAACCAAGCGACGTTAACGCTGCTCCTCCATCTTAAATTTTAACTCAAATTGTAAGTAATTTTGGTAGAAAAACTAATTTTTTTTAAGCAATGTGACCAAAATCAGGCATATTTTGCACCCTCGACCTCTACTGATGGCTATAATCAATTTTCGACCTCACATTGACTGATGCAAAAAAAAAAATTAAAAATGGAACAAATGGATCCATTTTTAATTTCACTCATTGATTGGTAGAAACAAATTTTTTCAAAATAGATCGAAATCAAGCTCTTTTGGGACTCGGGACCACCTCTGTTGAAAGTCAAAATGCATTTCGACTTCTTTCTATTGATTGGTAGAAAAAAAAGTTTGAAAATGGACCAGAATCAGAAACATTTCGGACTCGGGACCACCTTTGGTGATGGCCAAAATCCATTTTCGACCACTTTCCATAGATTGGTAAAGTAAAATTTTTGAAAATATAACGAAATCAAGAACTTTTGGAACCCTCCGGTAATGACCCAAATCCATTTTTGGCCTTTTTTCATTGATTGGTTTAAATAAATTTTGGAAAAATCGGGAACTTTTTGAAACCGATTCTTTGAATAACTTTTCAAAATAACGTAAAAATATATTTTCCAAATTGTTAGCTACTGACTATTAGAAAATTTAATTAATTAATTTAAAGTAATAATTGTACATTGAAATAATATTTATTATCATTAAATTAAATTAATAAAGTATTAAAAAAAAATTTTAAAAATATTCCTTAAAATCGGGCTATTTTTATAATCACAAAATAGGCGACTAGTTATTTTGGGTTCCTGATTTTGTCGTACTCTAACGAATTTGCGCTTCATATAGATTTGTTCGAGCATTTTCGTTATATAGCATTATTTTATAGACAAGACGGATTGTGCCGACAGTTTTTAGGGCACACCACTGTAGTAAGCCAAAGATGAAAGCAGCTGGTTAGCACCATGGTGTAATAATAAAGGTGAAGTAATTAGGGATAGCCTCGATTATCTGTCATCCTATTTGCTGTAGTTTCGACATTCATAACATTTCAATTGCCCATTCAGAAAACTTAAGTGCTTTGATGAATTGCAGCGCTTAAGCGTAAGATCTTGAAAATTTTCTGAACGAAATGCTGCAAACTACATTAAATCTTAAAAATTTAGTAGCTGTGGTTGTTATTCTAATAACAAAAAGACTTATTTGCTATCATATTGAAGCCCGCTACATTATATAGCGTAGTTTTTTGTTCGCATCAGAACTTTGAAACTCAACACAAATATCTCTCAGTAAAAAGTTGTTTAAAGCGCTTCAAAAATACTGAAGTTGCTGAACGGGTCAAATAATCAAAACACCGAAGTGTCAAAAAAAAATTACGAAACAAGACAATGGTGGATACGAAACCCACACTTTTGAGAAATTTTGTTGTAAGTACTACACCTTTGTTATTACACCATGGTTGGTCAACGTTTACACGAGGAAAGTCTTGCCGCAAAGTTTCGGGCGAGGTAAAAAATTTGTCATATGTTGCAAACGCGAAACGAAAATCACAAAAGAGAATGGACAAGAATTTGTCTCTCAGACTTTTCTCGTGTAAACGCCGCCGACTTAGTACATACATAAGCTCCCACGTGCTGCCATCTGTTTTGGAATTTCTATTATAAATTGCATTTATCTGGCAGCGCTACGAAAATCCAAACATGACAAACTTGCAGCGAACATACCTAAAAAGAAAAAAAAGAACGGAACTTCAGCAAAAAATTTAAAAATTTAGATATTTCAGATTTCAACATTTTTGTATGCATTTTGACGCAAGATCCGTACGATTTCAAATGAATTGATTTAAATTAGAAGAAAAACTCAAGTAAAAACTCGAGTAAAACTCAAATTTGGAGTAGAAAAGTGAACAACGCAAGTTGCAACCAGTTGCAACGTACTGGGTGGTCCATCGGCTTTGAATATTTTATATTCACTCAATCTGTCAATTTTTTTTTGCTATTTTTCATCTGCGCTTTGGTTAACCAGGCGTTTTGTCATTGTTTTTTATTTACTGTTTATCAAACATTGCATTTTTTTATTAAATTGTGTTTTATTTATAAACAAATGCCGATACACTAATATAAGTTTTCTTTTAAGTTGATTGTAAACTAAACAAACAAGACTACGAAATGATGCGGGCTCAGCGGAAACAGCGCAAAATAAAAAATGAATAAAATTAATTGTTTACAACAAATGCATTTAAATTAAGCACTTAAAATATATTACAAAACAAATTGTAAAAGTAAAACTTGCTTGCACTCTTCATCGCTCGTTTTTTAAATTAAAAAGTAAAAATGTGCTGGTATGTTTAATCGCATCTGTCTACCTGTAATTTAATATTAAATATTTGCAGGTATACGATTTTTTGGCAGCTATCTAAGATGCGAATGTTCTTTACACTGATACTAGTGTTAAACATTCAACCTCAATCATTTGTACTAGGGAATACTGCTGCTTTGTCTAACTCGATCGTCGATTTGGAATCTATAAATGGAACTTTAAATTTTCGCATTTATGGCAAGAAAGGCAAAGATGACAAACCCTGGTTTGATGGCCGTGGGCTAGATATGCGTCATATTCAATGCGTACGCCGAGGACGCTGTGAACCTTTAACCTTCAACACATGCCTCGGTGCAAAAATACCATACACTCACACAAGCTTGGACCTAACAGACTATCGGAGTCAATATGAGATTTGGGATCGATTAAATAACTCGCGTGCCTTGCAACATGTACCAAAATGCTGGGCAATAATTCAGGTATGCAACACAAAACTAAACTAAAGGATAAGGAGGTTCTCATTCTGTTAAGCTTCAAAACTGAAACGCCAAAATGAGCAAAAGCGTAAATAATTTTCTTGAATTTTGCTTATAGAACTTGCAATCAAACATTTCTATAAACAGCCCGGCTAAAACGCATTTTCTATGAAGCAATCAATTTTGCACCGCCCCCATTATGTATTACAACTATGTGCTCAACTTATTTAGGTCAACGCTTCTTCAACATTTTGAGAAAAAAAAAATTGCAGTGAACGGATAGCAATAAAAAAAGTACAAAAATCAAAGGCAAACAAGCCTGTTCTGATTTCATTTTATATTTGCTTCGGAAACGGAACTAGAATTCCAAGAATTTCACATGAAATCCGTGAACTTATCGGAATTATAACAGCTCAAGGTTGAAATTCAAATAAGAGAGGTGCTATTGGCATTCAACATCGGACTTCAATTGCACTTCCGAACCATCTCGGTATCAGAATAGGCCTAAATACAACTAAGAAACCACAATAGCTAGTTATACTAGCTTCGTCCATTGCTAAATTGAAGCAGTGAACAATTACTAATACTGATGGGATTTTCCTTTTGCATAGATTTGTTGAGAACCCAAGTAAAAACCAAAGCAAAAGCAATGCAAAGCCAAAATTATTTTTTTTGTTGTGTGCCTTTGTTTTTGTAGCTCATTTGATATTGTGTAATATGAAACTAATATGACTAGCTATTTTTTTGTTGTTGTTTTATCATTGTTTTTTTTTTTTTTTGTAAAAATTTTGGTGTTATCCACTCAATGTAATTTCTGTAATTTTTTTCTTAAAAATAAAGTACTAGGCGATCTTAAAACGTTTTATTCTTTGTTCCTTCATTTACGATTAAATCCACTCTTTTTCCGCAACATTTCCAGTATTCTCACAAATCTAAAGATTTGACTACACGTAGTCTTGTTTAGTGAAGAATTCTTAAATATCGAGTGCGCACAGTTTTTAGCTGGTGGGCCACATAGACCATTAAAAATTTTTGGAAGGTCAAATTTTTTTCGTTTTTATTTGTAAGTCCTATATTAGGCATATTTTTAAAAAAGAAATCAAAAGTTGGATTTATGTATATTTCATATCAAAATTGCAAACTTAAAAAGTAATTCAATTTTTTTGAATTTTTAATGTTTTTTATTTATTTATTTTAAATGATTAATGTTATTTATTTAATTTTTTTTTTTTCAATTTTTGTGTTTTTATATATACCATACTGCAAACTTAAGAAGTAATTCAATTTTTTTTAAGTTTTAATGTTTTTTATTTTTTTTTTATATTTTTAATATTTTTTTAGTTTTGGATATTTTGTCATAGGTACACATTTTCAAAATTGATTCAAGGTGTTTGATTTATGTGCAATAGTTAAGCTTAAATCAGATTGCAATTCTAGCAACTCCATTTCACCTTCAGCTTTATTAGGAAGAATATCGTTAGCAACATTTATGCCGTCTTTAACTACATCTACTTCAAAGGGGTTTAGTAAAATTTTAATTGAATCATTCATGCCTTTTAAATCAGAAAATACGTCTTCTAAATCATTGATCATATGATTTAACTTTGAAAGATATGATTCAATTGATTCAGGAAGAATTTCACGGTCTTGGCAAAATATTTTTTAAGATGTTGAAAACGGGCAAATATTGCTAATTGGGGATGATCTGTATTGTCAGTGGATTCATTAAATCCTAAATTAAATGCAACACAATCTTTTATATCAGAGTGTATGGATTTTGTTAAATGATTGTGGATATCTGAAATTCGACGTGATATCATATGTCGTGATGTTGGAATATCAGAAATAGATTTTAACATTATTTGGATCAAGCGATGATATCGTATCAATTATACTTTTTTTAATTAAATCGCCCTCTGTATTAGGCCGCTTGGCTTTAGCAATGTTCCACGATATCTTAAAACTGGCTTCTAATTCAGTTTTAGTTTGTTCGGTGAATTTTTTAATTTGAGAAAATTGTTGTTCACTTCATAACTTTAGATAGTTTATTTTTACGGTACGATCTTGTGTATTCAAAGGATATTTTTTTTGAAAGGTCAGTATGTACTGATTCGTGATGGCGTTTTATATTACAAACTTTTAAGGAAGATAAAGTAAAATGGGCCTGTCCATTTTTTTCAATAAATGCATAGACATGTTCCCATGCATTTTGAAACTTTCTCTTCTCCTCCGAAATTCTACTTTAAATTTTTTTGCGCACTCATAGCTTTCAGCTTGACGATCAATTTTTAAATAATATTTTAACCAGAGTGCGTAGAGCACTCAAAATACGCAATTGCTCATTTTTATTTATCTTTCTATACTTATCTTTTCATTTTAAAAACTCAAGAGCGCAAAAAAATCAGTATTCACTCTATTATAACTCCTCGTTTGTTTTCATCACTCGTTTTTTTCCTCACTGATAAATAATAAACGAGCGAACATTGTATTGATGCGTATCGTTTCATTTTCATCACTTTCGAGTTTATCAAATGATAACATTTTGAGATGATGTGAAAAGTGAGGAGTATTCAAATGATAAATTCATTTGTCGATTTTTCTATTTCAAGCAAAATGTTTGTAGTGATGGGAATTAACTTTTAATACACGTAGGACAGAGTTCGGAAATATTCATGTATGTGCACTCAAAATGTCGCATTTTATTCATGTATGAATTTTCTTCAATTTTTTTGCAAGATTGAAAATCGCTCTTTATTGCACCGCATTCGTATGTGAGTATCCTTTTTTTTCAACAACGAGTAGCATTGCTAAAAGAATGAATTTAAGCCAACCATTTTTTCACCGATCATAAATGAATACGAACTATGTGAGAAAGCGCGATAAGCGATTGTGCATGAACAAATTTTCTGTCGCTCAAAAAGTGCGCGTAAAGAAAATGATCTCTATCACGCAGAAATGCATGCGCACGATCAGCGTTTGTATTTGTGTCCCCGGGCCATGCTACCCGTTTTGACCCATTTTCCCGGAAAAATTTTTGTTTTTTTAAACGAAAGATAGCTCAAAATTATTTTTGGACATCACTAAAGAAGGCTCGAGACCCTGGAAACAAACGTTTTTGACCCGAAAATGTGTCCCCGGGCCATACTACCCGTTTTTGACCCATTTTCGGGAAAAAATTTTGTTTTTTTAAACGAAAAATAGCTCAAAAATATTTTTGGACGCCACTAAAGAAGGCTCGGGACCCTGGAAACAAACGTTTTTGATCTGAAAATGTGTCCCCGGGCCATGCTACCCGTTTTGGACCCATTTTCGGGAAAAAATTTTGTTTTTTTAAACAAAAGATAGCTCAAAAATATTTTTTGACATCACTAAAGAAGGCTCGGGACCCTGGAAACAAACGCTTTTGACCCGAAAATGGGTCCCCGGGCCATGCTACCCATTTTCGGGAAAATTTTTGTTTTTTTAAACGAAAGATAGCTCAAAAATATTTTTGGCCATCACTAAGAAAGGCTCGGGACCCTGGAAAGAATCGTTTTTTCACATTATTAAAAAATAAGAAAATCGCTTTACTTTCGTTTCAATAAATTGAAAAAAAATTTAACGTTTTGACTCAAAAGTTCAAGTAAAATAAAATTCAATAAATTTATGAATGAAAAGTATGGGCGAGTAAAAAAAAAAATTTTCACTCATTGAGTCTTATTAAAAATAATATTCAGTGAGTGATAAATATGAAAGAGAAATAAATAATAATTTATTCACTCAAGATATTAAAAGAATGAGCGCTCCTAATTTTTTCCTCATAATTGATAAATTCAAAATTGAATACTCTTGAATTGAATTGTATTGAGGATGAGGAGCGAAATTTTACTCCTCAATGAGGAGTATTTACGAACTCTGATTTTAACTAACATTTTTTCAAAGCAACACTCAAATTTAAATTGAATCATACTATCTGTGAACAAGTATGCAATTTTTTTGAATTTTGTTTGTATTTGAATCAAGGCATACTATCTGTACGGTGACCATAAATTTAAATTGAAAAAAAAACAGAACAAAAATTGTGTTTGTAGAAACGTATTTTTTTATATTGAAAGCAAAAAAATTCACAAAAAAAAACATAAGTCACATTTTATTGGCTTTGATTTTAATTAACAATAGTGTAACAAAAATATATCCATCAAATGCAAATCACTGGTAATTTTCAAAGTTATAAGTTTTTTTCATCATGTTTTTCTGACTTTAATTATTCCTTAAACTCTAAGGCTCATAATTATAGTCGCAAAATTAAGTTAAAACCTGATTTTTACCCAAAATCGAAAATACAGACTGACCCCATAAAAAAAAGAAAAAGTTGCATAAAATTATGAGAAAATTTTAAATAATAGATTACCCTGCGTTATTGACACAAAATATTGGAGACACAGTGTAATTTAATATTAATGTTTTTTTACTATTTTGCGTCTCTGTAATTACCTACATGGAATTTTAAAAAAAAATGTTTTCTGTAAATTGTAATTTAAAATTACATAATTTGCAGTTAGGACACAAAAATTTCTAAAATTATTTAGATTTTTATGAGTTATGTACATAGTACCATCCCATTCTGAAACTCCAAGTAAAAGGTATGATACATTTGATCCAAAACAAACAGAAAATCGCTTACGATACGCTCATGCTAGTTCTATATTTTGAGCAAAACTTCTGAGCTACTGAGCCGATTTAACAAAGCATCGTTTTCGTATTACTATAACGAGTATAATGTAACTAAAATTATTTCAAAGATCTGTTTACAGAGGGCTTTGCAAGCCTCTAATTTACAATGCATTTTCTTGTTTCTATTAACAAAGAGTTTTTTCTAATCTTAATTTTTTAGCCTTTTATTTGCTCTGTTTTTGTGCCAAAATGTGAACAAATCAATGGACAAGATATGGTATATTTGCCTTCGCTGGAAATGTGTCGCCTAACTTTAGAACCCTGTCGTATTGTGTACAACACTTCATACTTTCCAGAGTTTTTGCGTTGTAACGAAACATTGTTTCCTCCTAAGTGCAACAACGATGTACGTGAAATGAAATTTAACGTAACAGGGCGCTGCCTAGCACCCCTTGTGCAAGCAGACTCTAGCGCTAGTTACTATCCCGGCATCGATGGTTGTGGCGTACAATGCAAGGATCCACTGTACACCGATGATGAACATCGTCAAATACACAAATTGATTGCGTGGGGTGGTACTCTATGTTTTTTGTCCAATTTGTTTGTTGTTGCTACCTTTTTCATCGACTGGGAAAATGCCAGTAAATATCCAGCTCTAATTGTGTTTTACATTAATTTATGCTTCTTAATTTCATGCTTAGGGTAAGTTAAAATTGGCAAACAAACGAAGTCTGTCTAATATAATTTTTTCCAGTTGGCTGGCACAATTTACTCCTGGATCTCGCGATGATATTGTCTGTCGCAAAGATGGAACATTACGCCACTCTGAGCCTACTGCAGGTGAAAATTTATCTTGCATCGTCGTATTCGTGCTTGTTTATTATTTTCTCACCGCTGCAATGGTCTGGTTTGTTTTTCTAACATACGCTTGGCATCTACGAGCTGTAGGCAACGTACAAGATCGTATCGACAAGAAAGGTTCCTATTTCCATCTGGTTGCATGGTCACTGCCATTGGTGCTGACCATTACCACGATGGCTTTAAGTGAGGTTGATGGTAATAGCACTGTTGGTATCTGTTTTGTTGGCTACCTTAATCATCCGATACGTGCTGGCTTGCTGCTTGGCCCTTTACTTGGTGTAATTATAGTGGGTGGTTACTTTATAATTAGAGGTATGGTTATGCTTTTCGGATTAAAACATTTTGCAAAGGGCATTAAATCCACCTCGGCAAGTAATAAAATACACTTGATTATTGTAAGAATGGGACTATGTGCACTTTTTACATTAATTTTTATATTGGTCGCAATTGCATGTCATGTGACAGAATTTAGACACTCAGTGGAATGGGCAGAGAGTTTAAGAAAGTATATAATGTAAGTACAGCTAGCACATTTCCAAAGTAAAAATTCTTAACTTGTTTCATATTTCAGTTGCAGTATTTCATCAACCTTTACGGATGAACAAATCGTTTGTAAAATTTCAAATCGTCCTAGTGTAGCTATTTTACAGCTTCATCTCTTATGTCTTTTTGGTGCTGGTATAGTTATGTCTACATGGTGTTGGACTCCATCGTCTGTTGAAACTTGGAAACGTTATTTTAGAAAGTAAATTAAATCAATTTTGGCTTTATAAATTTATTTCAACAATTAATATTTTTAATTCAGGAAATGCGGAAAGGAGGTTGTTGAAGACGTCAAGATGCCAAAGCACAAGGTGATTGCTCAAACATGGGCAAAACGCAAAGAATTCGAGGACAAGGGGAGGCTTTCTATAACGCTTTACAATACACATACAGATCCGGTGGGTCTAAATTTCGATGTAAACGACTTAAATTCTTCGGCTACGAATGAGATAAGTTCTACTTGGGCTAATTACCTTCCACAATTCGTAAAAAGGCGAATGGCAATTACCGGTGCAGGAACCACAAACTCTTCTAGCCAGGGACCGCGCAAGAATTCATTAGACTCTGAAATAAGTTTTAGTGTGCGACATGTATCAGTAGAATCGCGGCGAAATTCTGTAGACTCACAAGTAAGAAAAATCTTAAATTTATGACGTATTTACTAGGTAATAATTAATATAAAATTGTGAACTTGCAAAAAAAAACTTAAAGATATGGCACGTCTTAATTCTTGCATATTGCAATGCCCTCGTTATTAAGAAACATTTTTTTTTTAAGTACATACTTAAAATGTCCCATTTGTAACTTAAAAATGTCCTGTTTATAAGGAAGACTAGAGTGTTTCGATATTTGAATTTTTTTTTTATTATTATTTTTTGATATTTTCCAACGCACTGTAATCTTATTCCATGTCAAATAAGAATACTTAAGGACCATTTAAGTTACTGTCTCTATTTTTCATATTAATTCAAAATTGAAACACCAGACCAATTTTTCAATGCATATCTTGTGAATGATAATCATATTGTTAAAGGCAGTTCAAGGGGGCCCTCAATTTATAAAACATGTAAATTTGTAAATAATTCCAAGCGGTTTTCAGTAGTGTATAAAAATTTATCAGTATGAAAAGCACTATAACATACTAAAATTACATCAAAATCGCTTATAAATACTCTAAAGTAAATAATTACCGATTTTTTTTATTCATACTTCCTACATGAGGACAGCAGTGAGCCAATCTGCATGTGAGACATTCATGAGCTTGTGAAACTGTCAGCACATTCACACAGATTCACGCTCACAGTCAATTTTGTGAAACGAGCCACCATTCGTCTCATGGCGAAGTCTGTGCATGCAAGTGTGCTTCACAATCCTTTCTAGTGAATGCCATTTCATTTTGTTTCCTTTCGTTTGTATGTACATATGTATATGAATGTTGCGTGAGCTACTTATGAATATCTCCCTTATATAGACTTGCCATGGGTAAACATTGCATCAAAGAAAATTTTGAATACTCGCGTGGTACATTTTGTGAAGTTTTTTAAAAACTGAAAACATTTTTTGCACCAATCGATGGAGGTAGGTTGAAAATTAATTTTGACATCACTTAGGGTGGCTCCGTATACTAAAAACAACCGTTTTTAACAAATGTTTGTAAAAATTTGTTTCGATCCAATCGATAGAGAAAGGTTGAAAAGGGATTTTGGACATCACTTGGAGTGTCACAGTACCATGAAAAATTACCGTTTTTTAACCATTTTTTTTCTTCAAATCGATAGAGAAAGCTCGAAAAAGAACTTTAGACATCACTTGTAGTGTCTCTGGAATCGTTTTCGACAATAATTATTTTTTACTGAGCCTCCTGTTCAGTACTATAAGTGCAAAAAACACAAAAAAATTAGAGCGTAAAATACATAAAAGAGAAAAAAAAGGCAACCAGCAGCTTATACTAGTTTCAATGACCGCTACGTCATATCATCAGTAAGCTTTACTAGCCGACGTTTAGAAGTCTGCAAGCATACTATATTTTAATTTCTTGCGTTGACCAGTTAAGGATCATCGCAACAAATATAAACATAGTGCTCCAAGGACTCTACATTTTTTTCTCCTTTATGTGCAACTGTTCTTGTAACCCCTATAATATCACACATTTCTTGACGAGCGCTCCGTTGAAAGCTTATTTGGCGATACGAAGTTGCAAGTGCTATATGTAAAATCGCCAAGCTCACCGAAGGTAATTTTTTTTTGTTTGTGTTTTAGAACAGATCATAATTTAATAATTATTTTTTACTAAGCCTCCATCGTTTTCGATCCATTTCCATAGCTCGGGACCACTCCAAGTGGTATCCAAAATCCATTTTTGACATTTCCCCATCGATTGCAGCAAACAAATTTTATTGCGAAAATGGGTCACAAATCTATCGATTGGAATAAAAAACAAATTTTCCGAAAATGGGTCAAAAAACGGAACCTTCTATGGTCCGGAGTCACCCTAAGTGATATCTAAAACCCTTTTACGATCTTTCTCTATCGATTGGAACAAAAAGAAATGTTTCCGACAATTGGTCAAAGTGGTCCTTTCCATGGCTTGGGGACACTCCAAGAGACGTCCAGAATATATTTCCCATCGATTGGAGCAAAGAAATATTTTTCCAAAAATGGATCAAAAATGGTCTCTTCCAAGGTCCGGATCCACCCTAAGTGATATCTGAAATCCTTTTTCGATCTTTCTCTATCGATTGGAACAACAAAAAAAAATTTCCTGAAAATAATCCATGGTACTTCAAGTGACGTCGAAAACCAATTTTCAACCTTTCCCCATCGATTGGAGGAAAAAAACTTTTCCGAGAATGGATCAACAATGGACCTTCGTTTTATTAACCTTAGTCAAATACGAAGCCATTTCAATTTTCTTTTTCTTCATGTGTTTTTTTAATATAGATACATATCAGGCATTGAAATAAGGTGCAGTAATGCCCTATTTCTGTAGTAATGACTTTAAATTTGCAGTAATGATTTCAGAATATTTTAAAAAATCGTAGAATGGTTTTCAGCCAAATTCATAATGCTTTGTTGTGCGTAAATCTTTGAAACGAAATACACATTTTATTTCGCATATAACCGTTGTTTTAGATGTCTAATTCCCGAACGACTACTTTGAAAGAAATTGCATCCAATCACAATTTGAAGTACTTGGTGATGACCAAATTATTTGAAATTCGATGGACGGAATATACATATCAACTTCTGAAAGCTGTTCTCAACAATTATATATATATTGCGATGAAAATCGTGATGAACAATCAAATGAATTTCGTGCATACTTGTGCGATATTGAAAATTTTTCATTCGATTTTATTTTGTGCTGATTTGTTGTTTATATTCGAACGATTTCAAAAACAAATGCAATCTGACTTGCTCACGCTACCATCATTTTGTTTAATCGTCCACTAATTTATGAGCGACGTACGTGAGAAAAAACTTATTGGCGGATTTGAATCAATAGTTTTAAATATGTACTTCAAAGAAATTGTCAGGATTTACTAGAATATTTGCTTGTTTACCATACTCAGCTAGCTGCTAACGGACGATAAGTGCCAGCAACCTTTTGAAAACAAGGCAACGAATAAGACTTATGATATCAACTGAAAATCATTATTTATACGTTCATTTTAACATACCTGTGGTGGGAAAATTAGATACACGTCCAGCTGTGAAAAAATTTGTCTCGAGTTAATCGCCAAATTTTAAAAACAAAAAAAGGAACAAACTTACCTTAAAGATATTGTTATGAAATTCCTGTCTCTTAGACGATAATTTCGATCTCTTACACTTTTCTGAGTTCGATCACTGGATTGTGTAGCAATTAAAAACACACAAACTTATTTAATTATAAAATGGTTTATTTAAATCACAAAAGTTAGTTTTTACACGGTACAATTGTTTATTTCATTAACATTCAAACTCTAATATTAATCTGGCACTGTATAGACAACTGTTTTACTTTATTACTTAAAATCCACTGTGTTAAAATCAAATGTCTTACTTTACTTTTAAAATCAACTGTATCACTTTATTGCTTAAATTCAACTGTATCACTTTATTGCATAAATTCAACTGTTTTACTTTATTGCTTAAATTCAACTGTATCACTTTATTGCTTAAATTCAACTGTTTTTCGACAACTCAGATGACAACCTCTTATACTACAGTCATCACTTTCTCGAATAATCCAGTACCTTCTAAATGGCGTATCGGCGTGGAATCCACAATTATCTAGAATGTTACTATTACCTTCTAGATGGCGTATCGGCGTGGAATCCACAATCACTTTCTCGAATAATCCAGTACCTGCTAGATGGCGTTGTACGACGGCGATAATTTCTCTCGGTTGTCGACTTTTATAGTGTACTACAGCGCCTTTTCGGCTTATCATTTTTAGTACAAAAACTGCACTTTACCGCTAGATGGTGTAAAAGTATTTATACAGCCAGTGATGCTAGCTAGTATCGTTTAGTTTTCTTTTGTTGGTCTTCATTTCGAGAACCCTCTGGCGTAAACCAAATTTCGCTACAATATTTTTGTAAATAGAAAAGAAATGAAAAATAGTGAAGATGAAGATGAATTTGAAGAAAATTTCACTATTAATTTTCAATACTGATTTAGAATAACATGAAACGCTTAAATTAGATCTTCTAAATTGAATAATTTTTTCTGTGATATCTGATATTTAATATTAATCACTTGAATAAGCTAAAAAAAAAATTTTGTTAAGCAATTTCCGATAAAAAAAAAATTCTACAGCAATGATTTTTTCTTATTTCAACCCCAGATGGGCATTTCCACGAAAACGGAAGTTTTTGTCCCTTGCGACACCTTGGTTTTTTGCAATTATCTTAAAAACGAAAAATTGCCCAAAGTCAACCTTAGCACCAATTATAAAGCTAATTAGGAGCTATAAGTTAAACCTACTGTCAAAATAAAAATCCGTTTTATTTTGACTTTTTTTTGTTACTTTAAATGCGTTCGACGGTCGAACGGGACCCTTGGAAATGCCCATATGTATATATTGTATATATACAACATATTTGGTGAAAAATTTTATTTTTGCTATAAAATAAAGTAAACAATTTAATATTAATTTTGTTTTCACACCCGCCATCTTTCAGAATCAGCAACGAAGTATTTACTATTGGGCCTCTTTTGTCATAAGCATTGCTCACTCAAAATGTTTTTCTTTACTAAACTCCATCATTAGTGGCTCAAGCTATAACTGTTTCATGAACTTTTCAAAGTTTCATGAATGCTGAATGTATGTGAGCTTCACACGATTCGCCTTCACGAGACCCAATTTGCTTACACGCTCAAATTCATAAACAGCATGCTATCTTCGCATTCGCTATTAGTGAGCGCAACTCAGATTCACGTTTCCTATTTTTGGTAAAGCTCAACAACCGCAATAAGGCACTCAATGCTGTCCTCTGCTTCGTACTATATTTTGACCAAAGGCAACAAAACGACGACTTTAATAATAAAACACTATGATTCGTCTGTCAAAATTAAACAAAAATAGTCCTTTAAACCAAGGATACACAACTCGAAGCTCGTTTAGCTCTTACAATAATAACGAGCTCTTTTCGTTATTCGAGCTAAATCATTTCAGTTCGCAACCACCGCATGCTTTTGCTTGTGTGATTTCGTTTTCAAGTTACTTGATAAATACTTCAGCTTTTTGTTTTTATTTGCATGATTACCGCAACTAATTAAAAATTTTCGTCAACCCAATTTTTTCGCAAAATGTTTTAAGCTGTGAAAGAGTGCATTCATTTTCAAATTTAACTCATTAGAAATTTTGCGACTTCAAGTGACTTCAACGACTTCAAGTGACTTCAGCGAGTTTAAAGTGATTTGTGGTGACTTCAATGTAATCACAATTCTTCCAATCATGATTCCAATCAAAAACGTGACGTCACCAGAATAATTGCATTCTTTTGTGATAGAAAAGACTGCAAACTTTTGACATTGAAGTCTACAGGTGACTTCATTTTTAAATAGCTGCACTCTGAATGCTACATTTTTGGCAGTGACTTCAATGGATTTCAATTGAAAATGCACTTTTTCCAGCATTCAAATGGAAATCTTTTTTTTTTTGTTTGTTGCGAAAAACTTCATGTTCTAGAATTCTTCGGGAACGCTTAAGGTTCGATAGCTTATTCATATTCGAATATATTCTCATTAAAAAAACAGCAAAACTTCAGAGATTTTTACCAGAGCTGCGAAATATTCATTTTTCGGAATTTGATTAAAAAAATTAAGAAATTTGCAGTTTTTTCTTAATTTATTTTATTTTTTTTTCCACTTTGCTGATGTACACATAACAAAATATCGAATAAAAATGTTCCGGTGTTTTTCATAACAATTAGATTAACAAGAGCACCTTTATTATTCATTGTTAAGTAAACAATCAGAATAGGGCTGTAAGTCTAAAAATAACTACCCAAGATAAACTATTTAAGTTTGGATTTTTTTTAGCTAAAATAAAGTACTTGCAAGTTTTCCGCATACTTTTTTTTTAAAACATTTTTTACAAAAAAAAAATACAGCCTTAAAACTAGAAATATATTTTTTCGTGAACAGTTTTGTGGCTCACTGTATAAGGAGAAAATTCATGACCTCTACTCAAGTAGACCCTTAGTTTTTCTTGTTTAATAGCTCAAATCCTTTGCTGTTTTCACTATATTGACATTAATATACTATAATTTTCCACCAATCGATGCAAAAAGGCCGAAAATTAATTTTGTAAGTAGGTATCTGCTTCCAACTTTTTAGGCCTCATTTGAGGAAAGAAAAAGTTTTTGCCCCAACCGATGCGAAGAGGTCGGAACTAGTTTTTGGAGGGAGTTGCACCCCGCTGTATGTTTGGCCCCATGTTATTTGTTTTGGAAAGTTGATATGAAAAAAAATGTATGCCCTGATTGGATAATGTAGAAAATGGGGACAAAAAATTCTTGAGAGAGTCTCTCCTCCATCCTAAACTCATTTTCAACCTTTTCCCATCTATTGGTTCAATACATTATGTATTTTCCTTAAATAGGGCCAAGGATCTTTTATCTTTAACCCCTCCCCCCCCCCTCCCCCATGTAACGCACCGTAACGTTTTCCTCTACCCACCCTTCCCCCCTCTTAAACGTTACGTAACACCAAAGTGACCATATTTACCTAAAAGTCACAATTATGTTGCGAAAAGTACCGGAAATACATGCGATGTTTATTTTCTTTATTATACCCTACACCGAGGGTATATTCATTTTGTCATTTCGTTTGTAACATATAGAAAGAGGCGTGGGAGTTATGGTAAAGTACATATATTCTTGATCAGCGTCTTGCAGGCATCTTGCTATTAAAAATGGATGAAATCGGTTTATGGACACGCCAACCGCCCATACTCTATGTATATTTGCACAATCCCATTTTGAAAAAAATGCAACGATTTTGATGAAACTTGGTGATTTGGTGTACATGTGAACTAAATTAGGGTTAAGCTAGGTTTCAAATTTCCAAAGATTCCCGTGGCACAGCCCTTAATTTTAACCTTTATTCCACCATATCTCGTAAACCCTGCAAGATATTGTGATGAAATTTCTTTGTCCTTTATTTTTTCGACTTTTTGATCGAATTGGAGTTTTTTCAACCTTTCTCAACATTTTTTAACATTTTGCATATATTTACGACTTTTTCAACATTTTTTAACCTCTGTTAACCTTTTAACACTTCACACTTTTTTCGAATTATGCAACCTCTTCAACGTCTTTTTAACATTTATTGAAATATATGTTCTTTCAGTGCAGTGTAGAGTATGTGAGTTTTGGCCTGGCTGAAGATAACACCTTAACTTGTTCATATTGTTATTTGATAAAAAATCACACATAATGTTATAAACATTTGCTTAAGTTTAAAATATGTTAAAATGGCGAAAAATGAGACGAAAATATTTTATTAAAATGATAAAAGTTGATGGGATCTAGAACAGCTACAACAATAATGATAAAAATAGGAAATCTTTCCACGCTTATACCTCAGGTTTTGGTTAAACAATCTCGAAGATGATAGTTTAAGGACATTCTGCTCGTTGAGTGGTTTAATGTGATGTATCATTTATTGCTATCTAGATCCCGTCAACTTTTATCATTTTAATAAAATGTTTTGGCTGTAGCTATTTAATAAACATACACATTAAGAAAGAGTTTCATTATACACACCTAATTTCAAATAACCACCCGCTAAAGTAGTTTCACTTCAAAAACATTGTTATGTAACGCGTTGTTCGAACCCCTCCCCCGTAACGCATCGTAACGACCCCTCCTCCCCCCTTATTGCGTTACGTAATACTTGAACGCCCCCTAAGCCATGTTTTAAATTTTTTTTTTTCTTGAGAGGCGTTTAATTTTAAGGAAGAATATATTAACATAAAGTATCATTTGGATCTATTTTTCGAGATATAGTCATGGGAAGTTGCGGATATAGCTTTTCTAAAATTCATTTTAAGTTAGAAACTCCTAAACAGATTTTACATATATTTATGTCATATGGAAGGTCATTTTACTGTCTATAAGATTGATGCATAAAAATTTGAAACAACTTCCACGTGTTTTGAAGTATGGAGGTTTTTTAAAAATTGTCACCACTTTTTTTTTAAATAACTGTTATTTTCTCTAAAAATTGTATCATTATTCTGTAATTTTATTAACATATTAAGGGTATTCCTCTAAACGCGAAAACTCGATAAGCGCGAAAACTCGAAAGTTTTCGTGCTTGCTTTCGGGAACACCCCTATCAATGCAGTGTTTGAGTCAAAACGTCGACTATTACAGTTATGACTTATTTTCTTGAAAAATAATTAAATTGTTCATCAAATTCTTTGTCAAATAAAATAGAATCGTAAATATGCCGCAAAATAGTGAAAAAAATAAATTGATTCAATTTATTGAAGAAAATACTAAAAACAATTTACTTATGCCGTTTCGACAAACGGCAACACTGATTCACTTTCCGACTTTTCGAAGCTACTTGCTCAAATAATTTGCCTCGAAAGTTTTCGAGAGTTGAGCAGACTTGTCTTCATACATTTTATTTTCGAGGCTCGAAAATGTGCTCAGTTTTCGCAGTTTACGCAGTTTTCGAGGCTTTTACGCGTTTTGAGGAATACCCTTATTATGATAGCCCAATTAATTGACTTTAATTCCATATGACATATTTAAAATCTGTTCAGGAGTTTCCAACTTTTAATGACTTTTAGAAAAGCCATATCCGGAACTTCACATGACTATATCTTGAAAACTAGATCCGAACGATACTTTTTTTAATACATTCTTTCTTAAAATATTTTTATTGATATTTTATCTTAATACGAGTCGATAAACAATGTTTTTGGTTTTTCTTTTTGGTGCATACATGAACAATTGATTTAGTGGGAATTATTGGAATGCGTGGAATCACCACCTTCTAATCAGTTTAATTTGGTTATAGTCCTTGTCTTTTATGTATGTACCGAGTCTCATTCATCTGCGTCAAATAGTTGAAGAAATATAAAAAATGCTTCTAAAAATTAATTAAACATTTTTTGCAATGAACATTTCAGTCAGACAAAGATCAATAATTCTGTAAACACAAATTGATCAATGCTTTTTGTTCAACAATCATGACAAAAATAACAAGTGGATCAATTTAACCTGGTAATTGGTGACATACACACCTGCTCAAAATAATAGGTACACCTATGAGTTTTTAGTTTAAGCTCTATTACAAAAGTATTTTGGTAATTTAGAGGAAAAATAGTAGTGGTATCCTGAAGTACACAATTTGGATGCACTATATTCAGTAAAAGAATTCAAGTGATTCTCTTAAATTTCGAGCGTTTCTAAATTTTACTGTGCATAGTTAGAATATTTGCCTGCTCAAAATAATAGGTACACCTGCACGTTGATTCAAATTTTTGTTTGAAATTTTTTGTTTTTAATCCTTTTTTGAGCTTTCCTTAGAAGAACATTATGTAATTAAACCTTAAAATGCAGTGAACTGACAGCAAACATTTTAGTCACATTGCTCTGCTGAGGATTCGAGACTGACTTTAAACTTGAAAAAAAGGAAGAAAATCTCTTCGATGCATTGACAGCTTGCTGAATTGTTCTCACAACTTCATGAGAAATGTATTTACAATTAAACATTAAAAAAAAATCTCGTGGTAAACCGCTCCAAAAGTTGATCTTCATATTGTAACTTTCAAAGAAATAGACACATTTAAGTCTTCAAAGGCAATTTTGGCAGAAATTTGGAACGTGGTTAGTGCTCAAACAATTCGACGATATTTACTAAAGGCTAACATACCTGGGCGCTTAGCTAAAAAAGTTCCTTTGTTGCGGAAAAAAAATTTTAGCATGAGGCTAAATTTTGCAAGTATCATATACATATATACATTAGGGTGATTCAAATTTTTTACTTTTTGTTTTTTTTAAGGTACTGTCGCTTAAAAAGTAAGCTTATGATATGAAGAAAAAGTTCTCGAAAATGCAGCTCTGTACCTCAATTTCATAAGGTGGCGCCGAAGCCTGTTAGTTTTACATGAAAATTGTATGGAAAAGTTATTTTTTGCTAAAAAGGTATCTGAACGAATAGGTGATTAATGTTGTTGCGCTGAAGAGAGTCGTTTTTCGAAGTAATTTTTTGCACTGAACCCAAATCTGACCCATCATGTCAGAATTCTGAAATATTTGAGGTTAAGTACCTAAAACATGACGTTTTTTTGTCTATTTACGAGCCCATGTTTCGGATTCAAAGAAAGTTGATTAGCTTATTTTTAACAAAAGCATAATTTAGTATGTCCTTGCCCTTCTGTAATGTTTCCTTGCAAAGTTACAGTCATTTCAAGGTGACATGAATTTGAAACCCGTTGGTTAATATTGTTGGGTTGCAACCCTTTGTAGGGGATCAAATTCATGTCACTGTAAAATGGCTTTAACTTTGCAAGTAAACATCACAGATTGCTACTTGGAAGCTCATTTTAAAGGGCAAGGACGATACTAAATGATGTTTTTGTTGAAAATAAGCTGATCAACTTTCTTTGAATCCGAAACATGGCCTCGAAAGTAGACAAAAAACGTCATGTCATGTCAACGTCCCCTACAAAGGGTTGCAACCCAACAATATTAACCAACGGGTTTCAAATTCATGTCACTTTAAAATGGCTATAACTTTGCAAGGAAACATCACAGATCACCACTTGAAAGCTCATTTTAAAGGGCAAGGATGGTACTAAATGATGCTTTTGTTAAAAATAAGCTGATCAACTTTCTTTGAATCCTATACATGGCCTCGAAAGTAGACAAAAAACATCATGTTTCAGGTAATTAACCGCAAATATTTCAGGATTCCGACATGATGGGTCAATTCTGAGGTCAGATTCGTATTCAGCGTAAGAAATTACGTCGAAAAACGACCCTTTTCAGCTCAACAACACTAATCACTTATTCATTTAGATACCTTTTTTGTAAAAAATAATTTTTCCATACAATTTACATGTAAAACTAACAGGCTCCGGCGCCACCTTATAAAATTGAGTTACAGAGCTGAATTTTCGTGAACTTTTTCTTCATATCATAAACTTACTTTTTAAGCAACAGCACCTTAAAAAAAACAAAAAAAAAATTTGAATCACCCTAATGCACATACATACCAATTTTCATTTATATGCGTCAAATAGTTTAGGAGATATGATGAACTTGACTCTTTTATATGTAAGGGCATAGTATTGCCCACTTTTTCCTAACTAAACTAAGCTATGAACCTTTCACAAACGATAAAGAACATGTGTACCAAATCTTATCCATCTGCGTCAAATAGTTGAGATATAAAATAGTTGATATTTTCTCATATGGGATGAGTGCGACCTTCCATTTTTTGATTGAATCTAACTTTTGCTTCTATATAGATGTACCAAGGTTTTTCATATGCGTCAAGTAGTTGATAAGATATGAATTTATTTATCTTTTATGTGCGATGCCACATCCCCCACATTTTATCCAAACCAAACTAAGTATATATCTTCCCCAAACTATAAGAAACATATGTGCCAAATCTTTCGGCGGTCGGTTGAACGGCTTAGGAGTCCATAAGCAACACACATACATATGTACATTAGAGCGGTTCAAAATAAAAACTTTTTGATTTTTTCACGATTTCAAGGTTAATATTGAAAACTGGATTGGCGCCCTCTGTTTTAAGTAAACAACCCATTTTCCAAAATATTGACTTAAAAATGGTGCAAGTTACAGACGTTATAAAATTTTCCAACTAAGTGGGTATGGTTTTCGAGAAACTATTGATCGGGTAATTCAAATCCGTGATTTGTTTTTCTTCTTCTTCTTTCTGTCTTATAAAAAAATGGACAGTTGACCGGACAAAAGTAAAAAAGTACCGATTTTCCACTTTCTAGCTGCAATACCTCAAATATTTGCATATTAAGGTGATTCAATTTTTTTTTTATTTTAAACAGTTATTATCAATCGAGAAATTCGAATCCGTGATTAGTTTTTTTTCTTCTTCTTTTTTTCTTACAAAAAAATTTCAAATTGACCGGAAAAAAATTAAAAAATTCGGATACTGTACTACAAAGTTGCAAAATCACCCCATATTTTTTTGCCGCCGATCCCGTGTTACATCATTTTTAATGTACTATTATTTGCTCAAAAGAATGCCGTAAACCGCATATCATTTTCTTATTTCGAAACCGAGATATCTGCATTTTTCTACATTAACAGAAGTGGCATACTTAATTTGAACCATTCTATAGATTTTTCTATCATTTTCAAAAATTCAAATTATGTCAGTTCTGTTAATTTAGAAAAATGCAGATATCTCGGGTTCGAAATAAGAAAATTATATACGGTTTACGGCATTCTTTTAAGCAAATAACAATTCATTAAACATGATGTAACACGGTATCGGCGGCAAAAAAATATGGGGTGATTTTGCAACTTGGAAGTACAGTATCGGAATTTTTTAATTTTTTCCGGTCAATTTGAAATGTTTTTGTAAGAAAAAAAGAAAAAAAAAAACTTACCACAGATTCGAATTTCCCATTTGATAATAACTGTTTAAAATAAAAAAAAAATTTGAATCACCTTAATGAGCAAATTTGTCGGCTCGAATTCGAAAAAATCAGGTCTGTTAATTTAGAAAAATACAGATATCTTGGTTTTGCAATAAGATAATGATATGCGGTTTTGGCATTCTTTTAAGAAAGTAACAGTACATAAAAAATGATGTACCATGGGATCGGCGGTAACATAATATTTGAGATGTTGCAGCTAGAAAGTGGAAAATCTGTACTTTTTTACTTTTGTCCTTTCAATTGTCAATTTTTTTATAAGAAAAGAAGAAGAAGAAGAAAATCAAACCACTGATTTAAATTCCCCGCTCGATAGTTTCCCGAAAACCATACCCACTTTGTTGGAAAATTTTATAACGTCTGTAACTTGTGTTGAGTAGTGGCTATTCCCTTCCTAGGAATACCACTGGGTGAAAACTGTATCTGAAAGAAATAAAAGAAACTTCCTAATGTTGTAATATAATACCTACCCGTATTATAAAACCTGTCCACAGTAAAGTTAACTGCTTAAAATGAAAAGAGTACTTCTTTGTTTTCTTAGCTCAGAACAAATTCTGATTTTATTATAAAATCTTAAATAACTTAACACCTCTTATGATGCTAATTACAAAAACAAAATACATGATAAAATAATTTACTTAGATAATAATAACAAAAACTTACGTCTACAAAAATTAATTCTGGCTTGCAGAATTTGGTTTACAAAAACCTTGGCTTACAAACCTAGTGGGGTTTGGATATTTCCGGATCGCACACCTGGCGTTTACTTCCTGATTTGTTGTTTCAGTTAAGTGCATTGTGTTTTCATTCTTGTTACTTTTCAACAAGCAGAATTTGCACATAACAACTTAAACTGACCAACAAATCAGCAAATGCCCAAAAATATGCCGTATTATAATAACAGAAATTTACTGTTATTGGATGATGTTAATCATACCAAAAATATACCACAATATGTCGTTTTTGTTAAAACAACACATTATGATATAAGTGTGGTAATTAACACACAACACTTACATCATTATTTAAATCAATATTTTGGAAAATGGGTTGTTAACTTAAAACAGAAGGCGCTAATCCAGTTTTCAATACTAACCTTAATCCTAGTAATGGTCTTTGTCCAGACATATAAGGCTACTGTAATCCGCTGACACATCGTGAAAAAACCAAAAAGTTTTTATTTTGAACTGCTCTAATGTACATACCTGCATATTGGAGGATGGAAATCCTGAGCCGAGGCCGTAGGCCACCCATTTACCCTCACTTACCACATGCCAAGCATACAATGAAGTTGATAAGTTTTATTTTCTTACTTTGTTACTATCTTAGCCTTCACTAGCCACAGTGATTTTGCATTAAGAGTTTATAGCACGGTAACTAGTTTGGCCTAAAACTAGTTTGGCCGATATGCTATACATTGCATATCATTGCATAGCTATTATAAGAATTCAATACGTTATTTGAATTATTGCAGGTATCTGTAAAAATTGCTGAAATGAAAACAAAGGTAGCTTCACGGTCTCGCAATAGTCACCACCATCATAGTAATAAGCACTCATCAAGCACAAATAAACGTTCACAAAAAAGACGTGATTTTATAGCAGCGGCAATGGGACGAAAACAAAGTGGGCGCAGAGAAAGCAGCACTTCAATAGAATCACAAGTGATTGCTTTAAAGAAAACAACGTATCCCAATGCAAGTCACAGAGTTGGAGTTTTTGCACATAGCACCAAAAAACATAATTCATCTGGAGGAACTGGCAAGAATATGAAAAGACGCAGTGCAACTGCAGGTAAGAAAATCTTAACTACGAACAAAATAAATTAAATATTGAAATAATTATAATGTTTTTTATATAGGACTAGACCCAGTTGATATTAGTGATTTTTTAGTCAAAAATGGTCAGTTTATGTTACCATTTTTGCAAAATCAGGGTATGACCACTACATCCGAAGAAGAAACATCGCGCGCTTCATTTAAAATACAAGATTCTCGGCTGGACGTTGTACTAAAACAGGACCTCGGCGACGATAATGAATACCATGACGGACCTAAAATCGAAGAAATTATTGATACAAACGAGAGAAAGAAGCAAGCTGTACTTGAACATTTGCTTAAAAATATGCAGAAGTCAAACGAATCTAATAATAGAAATTCAAGAAATTCCACTCGTAGTCGCCAATCTACTCGTAAATGCCAAATCCCAACCACATCAAGCAGTCGCCGCTCTACACAACGGAATAAAGCAAACGCAACTAACAACAAAAAATGTTCAACAAATGTTGCAATAGAAAATAATTTTCTTACTATATCTGACCTTAATTTGCATTTATGTCGTGATCTTAAACATAACTCTGACTCCGTTTCATCCTACTCATCAGATATGGACATCCCAATGGGTGTTGTGCTGCACAGCTCGTATTCGGGCATCTCCACGGGGAAACCCAATTCTCGTAACAGCAAAACAAGCTGCGATGTGGGCATACAAGCGAATGCCTATGAAATAGCTACTCAAACTTTAGCTTCATACGGCGAAGAAGAGCTAAAGTTGTCTATGAAGCAGCTAAATGCTAAGAATAGACATAAAAGTGACTATGGAATGGGAAATGGAGATACAACAGAAATGCAATCTTTACTTAATGGGCATCGGCACCACAACAACAATAAACACAAGGAAGCTATGATAATGAGTGAATCGGACAAATTAAAGATGTTACTGTTGCCATCGAAATAAAGTTACGTTGCAATGGGAGCGGCAAAGCTAATTAGTGGGGATTTAACTGTCTATTTCGCATTTTAAAAATTTTTTAAGTATCGGAAAAATTCTTTGGACGTAAGAACTTGCTTAGTCCGGGAGATAGCGTCACTAAACATGTAACATTTGCTCACTTTCTTAATACAACTATTTCATTAGTTCATGATCGTCTGTACACAATGCTACTATACGACTCTAAAATTGTAAACATACTAAATTCATGGCATCATAACTCAATGAAATCATACTATAAGTTATTTCTTTGATTACAATGTATTTTCCCATATAAGACATACTTTTCGAGTAAATTGACAAAACATCATGCTACCTCCCAGTAAGACTAATTTAATAACAAATAGAAATTTAGGCTATTAGAAATAAACAATAGCATTTATTACACTGACTTAATGATATGCATTTACACAAGTACAATCTGAAATACTCAAGTTCAACGTATTGAACTGAACATAACATAGTTTTTTTACAAATTTTTTTCGAAGTATACCGTATGTTAAGTGATGTTTGTAACGTATTAAGTAACTACTGTATTCTTTCATAGAAAAGCTAAGTCGAAATCTGTGTATAGTTAAAAACTATGCTTCTGTCTGGAAAATGTTTATCCGGTCGAAAGAATCTGATCTTTACGACGAACTAACGTCTTCCGTCTATTGACAGTTGCACGGTCTTAAATCATTAGACAGTCTTTGGTTAAATATTTTTTAAAACAACTTGTGCCTTTATACAAAAAATGTATTGACACATAAATTCTTTATCTAAGCATGTAAAAGAAGTACAATAATATATGGACCGTTTTTTTTACATAAATTACATATCTTTTTTTTAGTTTTCTATTCATTGTGAATCAAATTGCATTTATAATTCGAAATTTCTTTAGTGGTTCTTACCAGACGCTTAACCCTCCAATTAGCGGTAAGCTATAAGTTGTGGTCTGACAGACCACATAAACTATTTTGCACGTATAAACTATCAAAACGCGGTGTGGTCTATCCAGTAGTGATATTATGTGTGGAGACAGTGTATAGTATTGTTTAAGTGCATGTATGTATCTGTAAGCTCTTACCTTTATTTGATAAAGCGGAAGAAGCAGATGACTAAAAGACAGATTTTGTACCATAGTGGTTCAATTTATCTTTTTTATTCATTATTTTATAAATTAAATATTAATTTACATACGTACACACATACTGTATACGAGTACATATACTATTTAGATTGCTGCCACACATGTATGTATGTAAAGCACATAGTTCTTGAGTGCGAGTCGCAAATTGGAGCTTTACATCTCAGGCAATCGAAACGAGATTTCTATTTTTTTTGTCATGTGGGCACGTAGATGATGTCAACAGTTGTGGCGGAACAAATTTTTTGTTCTTACGAACTGTTCCGACGTAAGCCAGGTTCTTGGACATTAATTCACTGGCTTATTCAAATGACGATAAGAAGTTGTCAGTATATATTGTTCGCCCTGTTCGAAAGGACTTTTTAACCATATCCATTACCACTCTTTGGCCCTGATTTACCTCTGTATGTAATATTTACTGGAGTAAGGAGATGTTTTTGCATCAAGACAACATTCGAAACAACTAGTGAGGATGCTACAAAACTCCCACTGCTTCTCTAATATCGAAAATGAATCGATTTTATTATTGTGGTCAGACAGACCACAACGCTGAACAACGTTCAAAATTTATTTGAACTCTATGTTCCACGAATCATTGCCTACTACAGGGCCGTGTCTAGGTGTGTGCGGGCCCCTAGGCTGAGCATTTGGCGCGGCCCCCCGCCCCCCTTAGAAAATTTATTGAATAGCAAAAAAAAAACAAAATGTCATTAATATGGCTTTGGACTATAGTTTATGAATTTTTAGGAAATTTTTATATACTACTTTTACTCTAACCTATGTTAAGAACGAAAGTATAAAAGGCGTCCACTGCTACATTCTAACACCACATTACACAAGTTCCTAGCACACGGTGGGTTTTAAAAGACAAGTTGAGTTACAACAAAAACTTGAATGAGGAATTATTTGGGATATTATTTATAGTCGAACTACATTTAAAATAAAAAAATCCTCAGAGCTTTTTTTTAATTCCATATTTACTGTTTTTTAGTAATATTATCTAGTATAATATGTGTATAACGTACGTATGAAATTAAAAAAACATCCGATTGTATTCAAATTAAAGTACCTAAATAGATAGTCTCACAGCCAAAATTTCAGCACCCTAGGTATTCGGGGTCTTGAGTACTGTTAAGTCAAACTTCGAAAAAAATTCAATTTTTGCGAAAATAGCCAAATTCAATGTTTGATATCTTTAGGCCAGGTCAACCATTTTTACTATATGGTATCTCATTTAAAAGCGAATACATAGGCAAAACTAATAAAATTGATCTTTAGTATTACGAATAAAACTACGATTTAGGAAACCATTTTCAAAACTGTAACTTTTTACAAAGACTTATTTCACTTAATCGAGTCGCAAAAATACGTCTTAAGGTCTAGAAGCTTAAATTTTTTTTAAAAGCATATAAGATGACATAATAAAAAAAAATTCATATCCAGAACTTAAAATTTGGATTTGTCGGCTTTTAAAACTAAAATTTAAAAAACGGGCTAAAAACGGCTATTTACAGGCTAAAATATGAATATTTCTCAGTACCCCGACCACCTAGGGAACTGAAATTTCGACTGTGGTGCCATCTATTTAGGTTTTTTGACGTATCAAAATTTGAACAAAATCGGATGTTTTTTAAATTTCGTACGTATATTATGCATATGTCATATCATTAAAAGACAGTAAATATGAGTGGCTCCGGCCACAATTCACTGTCATTTTCCAAGCAAAATTTTTCACATAGAACAGGTACAGGAGAATCTTCTGGTGCTAGTGATATGGCGAAAACCTCTGCTGGAATTTCTGAAACCTGAAAAATATATAAAGCGGCATCAAACACAAAAGCATGCTTAGCGAAAAGCATTCCATTTTTTCTTATGGGTTTTATCCTAAGTTGTTCCATATCCATATGGTGCACTCTTGCAAAATATTTTTCTTAGATTCTAGGGGTAAATTTATCTTCACTTTCACGTTTATGACTCCCGAACCACACAGAATCTGTCTATGCGGTCTTCAACAAAGTTCTAACCCTTATTTGTTAGTGTTTATTTTGTAGATTTTTTTTGGCTTTGTTTTAGCATTGGACCTTAAGAAGAGCCTCCCAAAATATCTGCTACCTAGATCAAAACTGAGGCAGATGTTTTGGTAAGTCCGTTTTTTTGACAAATTTCAATGAAATCTGGTTTGACCTAGGAAGCTGAAATTTTGGGAGAATTATTTTTAAGCCCAATACCAACGCATAGGTCACAAATAAAACGAAACTAGTAAAATTTGTTCAGTGTTTGGTGGGATAGAAAAATTTGATGTCACTTCTAAGTATTTCCCAAATTTTTAATTTTAAAAGTGCTAATATTTTTACACATATATTTTAAAAATATGTATCTGAATGATGGAAAATGTTGAAAAAAGCTGAAAGACGTTGAGAAATGTTGAAACAATTCAAAATTAATGGAAAAGCCGAAAAAATAAGAAAATAACGAATAAAGTTGAAAGAGGATGAAAAGTAAAAACAATATAGAAAATGTTGATAGCTGATAAACTTAATTTCATAACGATTAACGATTACGTTGGGGGATGTGCCACGCCCATTAACGAGTTTTGCCAGTATGAGGCTTAGCTCTTATTGATGACTGCTTTCAGTGGTATCATCTCAAAAATTTTTATGAATATCGTTGACGACAATTTCGAGTATCTATCGCATATCACAAAACAAAATAAGTTTATTTTTAATCAGAAATCATTTTAAAAATTTGTGGCTAAAAAAGAGATGAAATTCCTCTTATATTAAATTCCTTATGGAATCAAACTTCTTCTACAAATCAAATCACAATTTGGAATTGAAAAATTGAAAAAAAAAAGAGTTCTGAAAAGTTTTGATTAAATTCTATTTATTTTTAAGAGATAAATAAATAATTCTGTGGAACAGCTTTTGTTACAATCATTATAAGGAGGAACTCCTGAATGGATGTCATAAGAAAGATAATTTAATGTGCCACAATTATGATACGTTAATATTTAATATATTAACTGACAGTTTTAGAGATATGACGATTTTTCTGAAATTTTGGCCGATTTCATAATCCGTCATACGACATGATTTGGCAACGGCTTCTTATCCTTCTTTTCTCTAACTTTCACCATTTTTCGCTTGGTGCTTCCATGTTTGAAGTTCTCTTTCTTTTTATGACGGTTAGTGAAATGGTTAAAAAAATTTAACACGCACTTACGTTGTAACTTTGTATTAATGTTTTAATTAATGTAAGTTTAATACAGTTTTAGCTAGTTCAGTCTTAATTTTATTATATTTTAAGTAATTTTTAGTTCAATTTTGCTGCTGCTCAAATTAAAGTGGTAGTGGTGACGCGAACTATCAAAACAGAAAACGATGCCAGAGTTAACAGCGTATGCAATTATGAAATGATATGCAATTAAGTGCTTGTACACGCCTGCGATATTGAAGCAGTTCGCGAGAAATCGATGCAGCTTTTTGTATTCAATTAAAAATTTTAGAACAAATTTTTTTGTGGCGCGGGCCCCTAGGCTGCAGCCTATACAGCCTATGCTTAAAAACGGCCCTGCCTACCATCTTAAAATACTTACATCGCAATTGACTCGCTGCATCGAGTTTGAAAAAGTCATGGCACCGTTTGCCGAAATATTTTCAAAAAAAAAGTTATGACACAAAAAGTTTCAAAATGATCTGACAGACCACAACGCTAATCGGAGGGTTAAACAGTTAAATTTTTTTTTTTAGGAGAGATCATGTAGGAAAACCCAACACCAAAAGTAGTCAGTCGAAGAAAATGCAAAAATCACATTTTTGATATGTACAGTTTAAATATCTCACAACTCTGACATGATAGATTGGTCCTGTGGCTAGATTTAGATTTAGCACAGCCAAAAACATACGAAATGCTTTATAATCTACCTATCACGTAAGGATTTTGAAATACTTAAACCATACTTACAGATTTGAGCCTTAACATCTGCGATTTCTCTCGTTTAGGCGAAATTTTCTCACACACACATATGCATATTTACTCGTATTTACATCGTTCGTTCTTGAAATAACTATACACTTTGTTCTTTTTGATTTTTTTAAACATTTTTTGAAACGAAATATCTCAATAACTGTGGGGAATAGGATAAAAAACATAAAATCATTTTTGTTTAGAAATGGTTTTTCCTATATACATACATATGGTATATAAAAATGTATTGCCAATTTGTGTGTGTTCCCGCATCACTTGAGAACGGCTCGGCCGATTTGGCTGATTTCTTTTTCGTTGTATTTGTAATTTTTAGGACAAGGTTTGTATGAAAGAAAATTTTGTTTAAGATTCGTAATTAGGGTGGTCCTCATACAAAAATATGTTTAAAATCGCATTTTCTTAAGGATCGCTTCATCGATTCACATAGAATTAACACCACGTGGTCTTTATACTCAGAGACTATTATTAAGATCTATAAATTTTATTTAGGGTGGTCCTCATACAAAAATATGTTTAAAATCGAATTTTCTTAAGGATCGCTTCATCAATTCACATAGAACTAACACAACGTAGTCTTTATACTTAGAGATCATTATTAAGTTCTATAAATTTTATTTAGGATGGTCCTTTTACAAAAATATTTTTAAAATCGCATTTTCTTAAGGATCGCTTCATCAATTCACATGAAATTAACACCATGTGGTCTTTATACTCAGAGACCATTATTAAGTTCTATAAATTTTATTTAGGGTGGTCCTCATACATATATATTTTTAATATCGCATTTGCTTGAATATCTCTTTGTCGATTCACATGGAATGGACACCACGTTGGACTTACATCTGGAGGCATTTATTAAAATGTGTTTTTTACATATAGAGTGTTTATTTAGGGTGGTCTTCATACAAAAATATTTTTAAAATCGCATTTTCTCTCCGAACGAGACGACAAAAAATATTGTTCATCACCAAGCGTTGCGATGAAAGCGTTAAATATTTTTAGTATAAGATTTAAATATAAGTATCGTAAACACACTGTAAGAATAAAAACGGATTTTTTGACATGATTTCTTTTTCCACAATAATTGAAGTGTTTTTATTTTCACTGAGCTAAAGAGGGTTCTAAGCAATATTCTATCTGTTATATCTATAACGAATTTTTGTAATAGATGACAGAACAACGACTGTCGGGTCAACTAGTAATTTTATAAAAAAAATTAAAACAGTTTAAATAAATGTTTTTAAACATTAACTTCTTTATTTATAAAATGTTTCTCAAAATATCTTCGACATTATATCTTTTTTTATATATTTCTTATCTGAAAGCAAATACATCCTCAAAAAGTTCACATAAAAGTCTAAATCAACAAGTCTACTAGTTAAGTCAGTAAATAATAGTTCGAAACTGTAACTTCTGTGAGGATTATAAACACAAGATATTAACACTTAAGTGAAGTTGTCATAGATTTCGACATTAAGGAACTCACAAATATTATTTCCTCTAGTTACTAATTAACCTAACATTAAGGTTCGATATGGGCATTTCCGCCAGAAAGCAACCCGTGACCGAAATATTAAAAGTTATTATAAAAGCGTTACTATCTGATATTATCTAAGGAAAATATTCAATTTTGTTAATTTAAGCAATTTACACCAGAATTCATTTATCACATTGAGCAAACCATCTGCAAACTTGCATAAATGCAGTTTCTCTTTTTTTTGTAATATTGAATAGTATTTTGCCTTAGATATTTAAGTGCGCAAGAGAAGTGATACATGATGATAGTTTTTCCGAAAAATCTCTCTTTCAACGTCAATTAGCTAAAAACAATGCAAAAACATCAAACCAATCTCTATTAACTGTAAATTTTAATTTGCTTAAGTTCATGTTCTAAAGTCACAAATAACATAGAAAAACATCATGTTCTCATTTCGAAATTCATAACAGCAGCAAGTGTGTCAAAATTTTTGCACGAACAGAGTTTCATGTACATAATTAAAAAAAAAAAAACTAGTGCAAAATATATAAAATGTTAAGTTTTTGGAGCTGTTTGAAGTTGGTCATGTTCGAAAACATAAGTGTAATAAATAGGCAGTTCAAAACGGTTTAAACCACTTTTCACAGCCATAACACAACATAATCGCATAATTTTTTTTTTTTGTTGGAAAGGTTGTGAAGAAAAGGAGGGACCTGTATACTTTTTTTTTCAATAGTAGGCGGTGCCATGCCCCTAACGGGATAAAACATTTCCGCGACTAAGCTAATGGAACGATTTTGACTTTTTCTGATTCTTTAAAGGGGGCGTGGCATCGCTCTAAATGGGGAAAAAACGGTATCACGCTGTGCCACTACACCGATTTTGATGAAAATTGGTATGTAGATAGATTAAAACTTGAGTAAAAATATTTTTTTAAGTGGGCGGTGCCACGCCTCTTACAGGAAAAACGTTTTAACAGCATAAAGATAGGTTTTATATTCTTTTAAGAAAAATATCTACTCCTTCCTCTTTCCTTTGTTAAAATTGATCTCACTAATTGATTTGATAAATATAAACATTAAATTTGTTTTTTTAATTACTGTATATATCTTAAATATTATTATTTATATAAATATTAAAGTCGTTTGGAAAAATTGCCCAAGTGAACATAAACGGAAAAATATGTCCCGTTCGAATGGATTATTATGCCTTGTAAGAAAAAAAGTAAATAAGATTTTTCAATCAAACGAAATCTATTAAAAAGTTACATTATTCCATAACATTTTAAAATTAGTCGCATTAAAAAATGTAGCCAGGTTTCGTTGACTTCTGCTTTTCTATAGATGGCCATGAAAAACGCTTCTGTTTTTTGACCCGTTCGAATGGCTTTTTAATTGCCTCTATATTGGAACCAGTACTACGTCTGGCATCAACTTTACCACTCAATATAGTGCTATCAAAGGGCTATTCCTTAAAGTAACAGAAAAAAATAAAAGTGTTTTACTTTGACTTTTATTCCACTTAAAAAAAAAAACGTCCGTCCCGTTCGACATGAGAGAAATGCCCATATACAATAAATTGCTACTTTTCCTTCTACCACTCCTGTCGTTTCAAAAGAGTCCATCAAAGTTGTATCTTCATAAAATCACTTACATTGTTTTTAAGCTAAGTCTATGTTACGCATACTACATAAACTGGAGAGTTTTCGAAATCATACCAAGCATAATCAAATTTTACTCCATTTAGGCTCCTGGGTCCTGCAATTTTTGCCAGTACTAATAGTGGAATCTAAACTGTCTGTCATGCAAACTATTACTGGAAAGTTTCAAACGTATGTTAGAGAAAAATAAAATAATGGCAAATAGTAACATACTTACATGATAATAACTTGAAAAATAAAATAAATAAATAACAAAACATAAATAAAAAAATTCAGTGTTCAGATAAAAAATTTAAAAACTTAAAAAGTAATTTAGGACCCAATTTAAAAATTTTATGAAAATTTAAGATATTTTAAAACAAAATAAATTAAAAATTATCGTCACCTCAGTTTATATTTTCGGGCAGTCTATGCTTCCTTTGTCAAAGGATATAACTACAGTTGAACTTCGATTATCCGTGATGGTTGGGACCGAGCTCATCCCGGATAATCGAAAATCCCGGATAATAGAATCAATATTTTATATTGTTTTACAAAAGCATTTAGTTATAGTATTCATATAATGTTGTTTGTCTACTACGTATAGTTTTTGTTCTTTCTCTTAGAAGATGGTCGTTATAGTCCGGGAGCCAGCAATCCTGAAAGCTCCGTGATCGCGGATTTAAAAGTTGTTAATGAAAAATAATAGTTTACACTTAGACGAATAAGATAAGCTTGGTCAGCGTGGACTTAATTGGTTGAAAATATGTTTAAATAAATCATTCAATCAATGCAATGAAATGTTTCATTTGTAATACATCAACTGAAGAGAAGATTATTCCATTCTCTGGAAGGGAAAACGCTTTTAAAAAATGTGAATACGTGCTAATTTTATATTTTATACCATGCAATAAAAACTGGTATGCGCGATACTTCTGACAATTTCTAAGCCCGCATACCAAGATATTTTTGAATTCGACATTAAAACACGTAAATTAAAAAAAAAAAAAGGTTTCCGTGATGACGGAGAAATTATTCCCCCTATCACACCCTTCAAATAGGTATGCCGGACCTTTCCGCCTAAAAAAAATTGGTCGGCCGAATTTTTTCTTAATGTTAATGAATGTTTTTTTCACATCAATTATCATATGATTGATCAAAACCCGCGATGACGGTGAAACATTAAGGCAATTTAATAATACATAATTTATTTAAAAATATTTTTAACCAATTAAGTCCACGCTGACCAAGCTTATCTTATTCGTCTAAGTGTAAACTATAATTTTTCAATAAAAATTTTGAAACTCACGATCACGGAGCTTCCAGGATTGTCGGCTTTTCGCCTATTAATCAAGTGAATTTTTTCTTTAGTTGTTAGAACTTTTCTTTTCTTGACGGCGCACAGTGTGTTATTTTGCCAATCTTGCAGTACTAAACTATTATCTCAAAAACTATAGCAGCTAGGTCAATGAAATTTTCCACAAATGTTAATATTTATATTTTACAGCATCATCGTAAAAATGGTGCAAATCGGTTGGGTTAAAGATATAGCTCCCATACAACCGATTTTTTCGTTTTGGTGTTTTAAAGGGCGACCTAAATAAAAAAGTATGTAAAGCTTGAGTTTATAGTAGATTATTATTTTTTAGTGTCTGACGAACATTTTACAATGAAAATAAATATTTCATCGCGTGGTTTTTTATTGAACTGTTTTTGAAATTAAAATTTTCACATAACTTTTAGCTTGCTTAAGAAACGCAAATATGACTTTTAAGATAGTTGTAGAATATAAGAAAGTGAACTTTTCAGCGTTCCGTTTATATATAAATAGTTTCAGTTTTCGGAGCTATAATGATTTTAGCTGAGGTTTGGACGCGAATTTGGAAAATAATTAACAAATTATATTATAGAACCAAAAATATGAACTCGTACATAAAAGATTATTTGCTTTGTTTCGTTTATTTAAAAAAAAATATATACTTTTTAATTTTTATATGTTCTTCAATTCAGGGATGCTGCTATCAAACTTGCGACCATTACAAATGTAGATACGAGGTCTTTATGACTAGATTCATCATAAGCATGTCTGTAACGTTGATACATAAAAAATTAATCAACAAAACATAATTATGAAAAGGATAAATATTAAAAATGCTTACAGCGTAATTTCTAATATTTACTCCAAAGACTCATCTAAATCGCTCGAATCAGAAGTGTCATTGTTTTTCATTTGAAGCAATACTATCGTATCCGGACTTATCGTGTCTATACTTCTTTTTAGACGTTTTGCGCAAACTTGCTATAAATGGATTCGATGTTATCAAGAGTCTATTGATCAAATCAGTATTTGTATCGGTCCTTGAAGTTTTCGCGTAAAAGATCCGTATAACGCCGGACATCCTTATCACGTGCTTCGTGTACTTCCTCTGACATTTGGCCAATAGGTATAATGAAGGTTTTTATTACACTGCTTCCATGGTAAAGCACTTTGTGCACTGTTGGTAGCATATAGTACCAAGGATATACCTCTAAGTATAGGTACAGCGTATCCTGCGAGTATTTTTGGTAAGCATTGATTGGAAAACCAAAGATTAAGGATTGAAGCAAGGTACGGAAACGAAAAATTAGTTCCAAATTTATACCAGTTATTTCAGCTGTTATATCCACTTCTTTGAAAAAACGCCTTGATTTTCGTTCACCTCTCTTGCAACTTTTTTGGCTTTTTTATTTTTAGTACTTTCGGCGCATTCTTCAAATTCTTTATTTGGTCTCCCACGAGAAAATTTTTTCGGTGTATTGCACAAAAATAAAGAGAATTCGATTTACCTCCGAGCCAATCTTTATTTCATGAAATAAATCATATTTCTTCCGACAAGCATTCGCCCACCGGGAATTCAGTAGCGACATCAAGTTCTTGGCATATTGCTTAGCCTAATCAATATCAACAGTACTTTGCGATCCACCAGCAACATTTCCGGATAAAAACAAAATCATCCGCTCTAATCGTTTGTTTACTGCAGTATCAAGCCATAACTCAAATATTTGGAAGCGAGAAATTTCAGAGGTAATCTTTAAAAATTGAAAATGGTTGTATGGGTGCTGCAGCTAGGCGCAGAATTTTTTTGTTGATTCTATTAGTATACATATCAAGCTTTATTGTAATCATAGTCAGAACTCTAAACTATTCTAAACAATTTTTTTATTGTCCACAAAAGTTTTTTTTTTTTAATACTTACAGTTAAAGTAGATTTTTTCAGTGTATACAAAATTTTGTTGCTATCAATAACTCTGTTTAGATTTTATGTTATTTCGATCAAGAAAGCTTTGAAATTAATTTTTTAAAAAAAATTAAATTTTTCACTTTTTCAGAATGGATTTACAAGATTTTAAAGTTTGCGCGCAAAATTCAGCGAACTTATACTATTTTTGATATTTTCTTTTTACTTACTTTCAAGGTACAGTTATTTTAAGTATTGCCCTATACTTCAACAATTTTTCGAAGTTTTAACCTAATTAGGGAATTTTTAACATATTTGCATTTAAATTCTATCAAAAAATCAACATTTTTTTTTTGAGTTTAGTAGCGCTAGATTGCCAAAATAATACACTGTGCGGCGTTGAGAGTTTTGATAATAGACATGCACAAAATTGGATTCCCCGAATTATATTATCATTCTCTTTCTCCATTTTAGTGTGCATGTCGTGTGAAAAACGAACAAAAGCACAGATAATAAAGCAGTTAGACTTTTCTCATCACGGATAATAGAGTCAATCGCGGTTAACCCATTTACGCCAGCTCCCAGACTAGTGGGCATGGAAGGTTGAAACTTCGAGGAGGATGTCTTAGGGACACTCGCATTCCGCGCACATAAATTTGACCCATAACCCATGTAAAGGGTGGTGCGTTTTCGCACCCGTTGGCGTCAGTGAGTACATTTTTACTAGTGGAAAGAGTGGTTATGAAATGTGTGAATTATAAAAGAAATTAAGGACCTGCTTGTAGCAGGTCTTTAAAATTGTCAGTTGTATTGTTTACATTACAAACGTTAGAAAAACTATTTATTTTAAAGGGAATTATAAGTTGTTTTTATTTGGCGTGTTAAAAAAATGTATATACATATGTTTTTAGAAAAAAATATAGTAGTAATAAAGAATGGATTCGTAGATCATACACATACATAGGTGACTGTTGATCAGAATGATCTTGGGATACTTTTTCTTAACGGTACCGTCAAAAGTGGAAAATAATTTGTTCTTGCACTAGTAAAAGTATTTTTAAGGAGGAATTTTTTTCCAAGCCTCAAGCACAGGCAAAAGATATCGATAGTTTCCGTTCCTTACTAATTACTTAACTAGGACCCAAGACTACACCATCATTCTGGTTTCTTTTTATCGAATATTAAAAATCCGTAGCGGAGCTTCCATCTTGATCTGACCGAGTCAATGCTTCAATATAATTACATCGCAGAAATTAAAAGGAAATCATAAATAAAGTGAAATTTTATCAAAAAGAATGGTTTTGGCTAGTACTAAAAACCGGTTGTGGTTTGCACGAATAATATGAAAAATCAGAAGCATAAAATTAAAGAAAAAACTCAAAAATTTATTACAAAGTATAACCATAACCAAATATTTACAAAGTTGAATAAAATCAGTTTGCGCTATGGTTGTTTACGTTTTAAAAGCCTTAATTCCTGTCCCCATATAATTTCGTTTAAGTATTCACCAACGAAATACAACAGCGCAGTAAAGCTTATAAGTGCGCTTAACATTACGTACCGCATTGGCACATTCAATATTTCCAAAATGGGGTAGGCCCAAACTCCGGAAAAGTGTTTAACCATGTGGATCCAAATTATATACAAATGCATAAAAATCATCGTACCAATGAGACCATTTCTTCTGGTTGGATATTGGCGGAAACAGGTAAACATATCTAGGATTATTAACATAGCAACATTGGTGTGGACAATATGATTCAGCCAACTGCAAAGTAAGAAGTTGTATTATTTGAATTTAGTTTGATATTTCGAAATATTTAGGTATATCTTACTTAGGAAATATGGCGTCTAACGCGACTGGAAAAATCAGTTCTCTATCAATGGCGTAAATGAACCAAAACGAAACACAAACATTTGAAGCCACTGGAAAAGCTAACGCAGCAAACAGATAATCTCTTATTTTTCGTAAAGCAGGTAGGGTTGTTCCAACCGATGTCACCTCATTCGAACCAAATAAATCATTAAGAAGTGCTACTATATGGTAAAAGGCTTGAAGAATCTAAAATAAGTTGAGATGTTAACGATTTGTATACGCATGCTGTTGAATAAAAACCAGGGACGTGAACCGGTTTTGAATCGGAAAAACCGAACCAAAATTTTCGACAAATGATTGATCCGAACCGAAAACCGAACCACTTTTTATAACGGTTTGAGGGTTCATTCTGACCAATTTTCAATGGACAAATTTTCCCCACTTGTTTTATTTGTTTTTTTTATACATGGAAATTGATGAAATTTTGAAAGAAATAGGGAAGAATGAGACAGAGTTCAAAATAAAATCATTAACAGATAAAATCAAATCGTTTGATAATATAAAACGGCTTTCAAATAATGTTAATGTTTTGAACTTTTGAAATAACTACCCTGCCAAAGAATTATCTAAATTAGCTCAAGTTATTTATGATGTTTCAGCAACCCAGGTTTTGGTAGAGAGGATATTTTCCAATCTAAAATTTATTCTCGGAGACCTGCGGGGAAATATTGACGAGCATTTGTTAGAAGATATTTTTCTCATCAATCTCAACTGATTATTGTAAATCAAATTTTTAATCAAATACTAATTTTTTACTACGTATATACTTATAGCGTATGACATAAATTATATGTTCATATATATTTCTATATTCTTTTGGATTGTTACTGAATAAAAATAACACAAATTTGCATAGTTTTTTTTTTCATTCCCGAACCGTTAAATCGAACCGAAACCCCGGTTCAAAGAAAACAAAAACCGTTTTGACGAACCAATCCAAAAGTGCAAAAACGATTCGTACCGATGAACCGAACCGACCAAATTTTTACCCGGTTCACGTCCCTGATAAAAACTGAACAATAAAGTAAGCGCCTCTATGTATCTCGATTCGTCTCGTTTCGCCTGTAATTTTCAAGCCTAACAATATGTTTTTTAAATGAAAACAAGAATATCTAGCCTGTACTTAGTGAATGATTAATTATAAATATAAGAATTACACGATAAACGAAACGATACATAAAGAGGCCCTAAGTCTTTACTCCAAAAATCGACAAATGGCTTTTATTCTAAAAGAGACTATCTATGAGTGACTCAAATGAGTCGATTTGTGGAAACTTTTTATATTATTTTAGCTAACTGTAAAGTACTTATATCAACGTTCCCTTAAATAAGCATTTACTAAAGGGCAACCGGCATCCGCATACCAAATTTTACCACAATAGCATGGATATTTTGCGGTATGTGCCATAATTATTCTTAAAATTTAGGGGGTTGGTACACCCACTGATACAATCCAATTCGATTTTGATCCAGAAGTAGCTTTTCATAGACCAACATTCTCACATCAAATATTTCACCCTCTTTTGATTCAGATATACCTTATAGCAAGTAAATCACCTATGTACATTTTCATTTCATAATGCTTCAATATTTCACTTAAAATAGCGCTTACAACATTTTGTTAATAGGGGAAGTGCCACGCTCACTGAAGCAGTCCCGTCTAGTTTTATTTCAAAGCTTATAGTAACCGACACCTCTGCACCAAATTTTATGAAGATTACTCTAATAGCATACTTTCTATAGCATCAAACATTTTTTGCACCAAGTTTTTGTAATAAGATACTTTATAGCAAGTTTATATGCCATATTAAATATCATAACGATTACGTTTTTAGTTCTCTTATTATAACGTTTATAAATATTGTGGGCTGTGCCACGCTCTTCAAGGAGGTTTTTCAGTATGCTGACTTTGCTTGAATTGATGACTGATTTCTGTGGTATCACCTTTAAAATTTTTAAGAAAATCGTAGGTGATAATTTCGCAAAGTTCCACGACCACTTTTCCGAAATCCGGACAAACAAAAAAAATTTTGAAAAAAAGATTTTACGACCCCGTCAACTACTTTGTTTTGTAGGTATGACATTTTTTTACAGGTATGGCATAGGTAGGGCTTTGCTTTAGAGGTAGGACAATATCTTATTATAAATATAAGTTTTACTGTTAGTTTTTAATCATTATTGTGTAATTGTGTTGGAAATGAAGAACATTTATAAAAAAATTAACACAGCGGATAAACGCGAGGTTTTGGCGTTTCGAAGCGATAGATAAACGATATGGGATATTTCTGCTAGAGTAGACTTTAGTAATTCCTCAGTAGCAGAATATTTGAAAAAGATTTCTGAAACCGGGTCGAAAAGTCGAAAGAAAGAGTCAGAACCGCAAAAAAAGACATCAGAAGCTGATGATCGACTTTCAAAAAAGATTAGTCTTAAAAATTGCTTCAAAATTGCTGTAAAAATTAGAAAAGAGTATTTCGAATGTGGAGGAATAGACATTTTTCCAATGACGACAAAGGCTCCATGACGCTGGTTTATCTGCACATCGCCTCACTAAAATGCCTTCTTTGACCACTCAAATGCGTCGGAAACGCTTGGAGGAGCCAACCAGCACAAAATGTGGACTGCATCTGATTGGGAAAATGTGATCTTCTCAGATGGATAAAAGTTAATTATATCCGGCTCCGATGGAATGCTGTATGTGCCCCGAAAAATTGGAGAGCGTTATAGCGACGAGTGCATCCAACGATGACTTAGGTAACCGATAAGTAGAATGGTTTGAGGATGCTTTTCTTATTACCAAGTTGGACAACTGATCTTGACTGAAGGAACTATCAATATCTTCCATGGCATACGAGATATGGCGTTATAAATGTTAAAATTTATGACTGTGCAACGCTCCTGTAAGAGCTTTTGGAAACTTTGACGCAGTCCAAATCACCAAGCTTCATTAAAATCGCTGTAACTTTTTTGAAATAGGTTTGGCAATATATACATAGAGTATGTTCGCGAGTAGGTATGTTCGTGAACTGATTTCGTCCATTTACAATCCCAAGAAGCTTGTTTGAAGGTGTCACCTGTGTGCCAAATTTCATTCAATTTGCTTGCTTGGTGTTCCCGTAAACGTGATTTCAGCAGACAGACAAACAGACGGACACAGCTAATTCGACTCAGGTGGTGACGCTGATCAGGAATATATGTATATAATTTTCTATACCTGCCACGGCCTCTTCTATATGATATATCGAAGATATTTTGAGAAACATTATTATAAACAAAAAAAGTAATGCTTTAGCTTATTATTTTTTTTACAAAATTAAAGCATTTTTAACCAAAAATTATGTTGGTTTTTTTTATCTTAAAAAAAAATATTGAAAAAAATCAAAAAAAAAATAAACAACCAATATGTAAGTTAACTCGCTCCCCGTAGGGAAGACTAAAAAAATTAAAGATGGGAGCCGGCCACTGGCTCCTTCCTCAAACCTGTAAAATAATTAAAAACAAGAAAGATTAATTTCTATGATTATATTACTTCGCTTGACGAAGGTGAATTTAAAAGTGATTCTTACAAAACTAGTTTACTAATTCTAATATTGGGGAATCGTGTTACCAGTGGCAGACGCATCGTCAGCAAATTATCGTTGGGAAATAATATTAAAATGTGGTGATGTGAAAAAGGAAAACAGAGGCCAACCAGCAATGAGAAAGATGTAAACAACGAATTTTACGCTGCGTCCAGCGCAGTGTTGGCATTTTCGGTACATTTGTACTTTTATCGGTGTTGAAGATAAAAGAGTACATTCATTCAGCCTCCAAAAGGTACATTTGAAGTCACGATTCAGTACGTTTTCACAAAACCCAAATTCCATCACTGGTCTAGCGTTGCTTGAACTTGCGACACTAGCATTTTAAAAATAGTCCCAGGAAGAGCTTCAGGAAGCTATAACTTCTCAAAGCAAACAGTCAATTAAAGCATTAAATCGTTCTTCATACAATGAAAATACGCAGTCGCAATTAATGACTGTAAAAAATTTTCACTCATAACAACTATGTCCCAAGCTCTCTACTGATTTATGTACTTAAGTACTGAGCAATTACACCTGTACGAAATGGGCCAAGCTATTAATACAAGAACTTGTTCGGAAAGCATACCACTGCCGACAGAATTTTAAGATTATATGTTAGCTCAGCAAAACCCTATGATAATCTGCAGATTCTTACAAACTTTATTTCAAAAGTATATTCTCCTATGTGGTTTACTATTAAAACTCAACCAATTTGCATATATGGTGCCAAACATTTGCACCAAAAATGCTATTAAAAAAAATAGTTGACCTTGTTATTCAGAGAAGTGGCTATTTTGGCCATCCTGAAAATATCTTAATATCGATGCTTGCAGTCAAGATCTGTTAGGACTTTAGCCTTGAAAAAGATACTGGAACTAAGGCAAAAAGAAGAAGCATCGTCCGGTCTCATTCGGCAATTCGTTTCTTTCAGGCTAGATCTTACACTGAATTGATCGACTGGAATGTTATTCCCTTATCTGAGCCTCTATTGAAACATATATCAACAGAAATTATTTCTGAATGCATTGAAAATCTGAGTGGATTGAAGGATTTTACCGCGAATTCAATATTTTCAGTATCATACTCAGGCAACTGAAAAGTGCGTAAAAATTGTTAGTGAATCTGCTGCTGCGGTATGTAGTAGAAAGAAGGGTTGGTTTCATTAAAACAAGGCTGGAATCACGAAAAATAATGTCTGTTTTTAATACTAAAAAGGAGTACAAATTTGCGTAAAATACCGGAAAATTTGTCATATTAGAGGGGGATATTTATAATTTCCGACTCTAAAATTATAGAGTTTATGTGGTTTGTTTCATACTTCCATGTTAATATTATAATAAAAATCACAATTTGGACACGTCTAAGCTCTTTTATTGACTTTATCCCATACATACTACGTAATACCATTTTTTTTTTTCAAAACTTCAATGTCTTTGCGGCAGTACAAATTATCAAAAAGTCCCAATAATATTTTTTATTAAGTATGTTATGGAGCGTCTTTTCGCATGTGACCCATTTCGAAAATCGTAAAAAAAAATTTCGCACCAACCTAGTATGTATATCGGCCATTCTTTAAATAACAGCACACAGTTTTGACTTTAACAATTTTGAATAGTTTTTGAATCGAAATATGTCAAAAATTATGGAGAACAGAATTAAAAATATATCAAAATTACAAAAGCAATTGCATGTAAGTGGAGAAAAAATATAGAATTTTGCCGATGATCAACGCAAAAAGTAGAATATAGTATGCATCCAGGTTCTAAAGCGTCGGCTAACAAAGCTTACTGATGATATGTCGTAGCGATCATTGAAACTAGTATAAGCAGCTAGCTGCCCATTTTTTCTCCACTGAATGCATTTTGCGCTTGTAATATTTTTGTACTAAAAATACTGAACAAAAAACTCTGTAAAAAACAAAACATCATTTTTGCTTAAAAACGATTTAGTTTTATAAAAAAAAAAACCAAATTTAAATTAATTTGTAAATTAATTTTTTTATTTATAAAAATTTTTCTCAAAATATCTTCGATATAACATCTCTTTATTTTTTTTTGATTTTTTCATATACATATGCTATTCTTCAATCAATCCTAAGAATGTATCTATTTTCAAATCGAAATTCCCGACATAACTTTGAAAAATATTAATTTCATTCAAGCCGCGTACCATGTTCTCTAAATATTTTCGACATAACATTTATTTATTTTTTAATTTTTGTGTATAAATCAATCATTCCTAATTGCATATACTGCGAAACATTCAAAACTTCGACAATTTCGTATTCTTAATTTTAAATTTTTTTTGGTGCCACATATACTTGCCACATCTAAAAATGTCAAAAATTTAAATTTTCCGCCCCAGTGTCTCCTTGTTTCATTCGCCAATTCCTCTTTGCTCAATTCTTCTGCATCTATACTTGGTAGGTGAACTTTAAAATAATGGTAATAAGCACCGTAACAGAACTGTAAGGCTGCTATAAAGTGAACCAACAAACGCAAATTTTTAAAAAGTCCGCGATTGTAGGCATCGTTATTTGTCTCTAATTGTTGTTGTGCCGCCTGTGCAGCGACAGTTTCTACGCTGGCGCGTTTCTTTCCTTTTGCCATCTAGTGTAATTTCGAATAACTTGATGTTACTTTAATAACACAGCTCAGCACAAGAAGTGGTGACAAAGCATTGTTAGTGTTTTAGCATCCTTTACCACCACTGAGAAGAATACTCATGCAAACTTATACCCCATCTGAGCTTTGAGATAAAGAACTTTAAATGATTTAATGAAGCATATTTATTGTGAATTATAAAAGCAATAGAGTATAGCTACTGCAGTTATTATGTAACTTAGCTATCTAGCATCAACAAAATTTCAGACTTAAGCAAATCCGATTTCGAAATTATTATCCGAATTTTCGCTATTTTTTTTCGGATCAAATAAAAAACGTAGCTGAGAGACAAAAAATGAACTAAAAATGAATCAACTAATTTTTTTTATACAATATTAGTAATAAAATATTTTATTTCATGAAAAAACATAAGCAAAACATTTTATGATAAGTTTAATAATATTTTAGAGAAAAACATAAGAATAGCTGCGAAGAAATCGTAAAAAGTTGTAATGAGTAGCACAATTCTAGCACAAATGTAAGATTCAAGATTTGAACCCTTGCTCCCAGCATGGAAAGTAATGGTTCTAAAAATTAAATTTCGTTTTAGCTTTTTTTTCAATAATTTTTGTTGTTCGTTAGCGCTAAAAAAAAGATATATTAGAAAAACCTTCTATTTTTGAAGACCAAATTTTAGAAAAAAATAGTTTGGCCGGTAACATATTGTAGCGAAATTTGGTTTATGCTAGAAAACTCTTGAAATAAATACCAACAAAAGAAACTAAACGATATTAGCACCATCTAGCGCAAAGTGCTAAAAATAATAAACCGAACAGACGCTGCAGTAAACAATAAAAAGTCGACAACCGAGAGAAATTATCGCCGTCGTACAACGTACAACGCCATCTAGCATAATAGCAAGCTCAACGTCAGTGCGCCATGCTGGTGAATTGTCGATAGTGGTAGAATGCACGCTATAAAGTAGCACTGGTAGGTTGTAGATAATGGTAGAATATACGCCATCTGGCAGCTAGTAGATTATTCGGGAAAGTGATGCCTGTAGTATAAAAGGGTGTCATTTGAGTTTTCGGACACAGTAGTATTTCAACAGTGAAGTGGAACACTTGAATTAAAAGCAATAAAGTGAATACAGTGTGATCCGTAGTAAAGTAAAACAGTTTTCTATACAGTGTTAAATTAATATTAGAATTTGAACGTTAATAAAATAAACCATTTTATAACTAAATAAGTTTGTGTGTTTTTAATTGTTACACAATCCAGTGATCGAACTCACAAAAGTGTGAGAGATCGAAACTATCGTCAAAGAGACAGGAATTTCGTAACAATATTGTTTTATAAAATGGTTTATTTAAATCACAAAAGTTAGTTTTTACACGTTACAATTGTTTATTTCATTAAAATTCAAAGTCTAATATTAATCTGGCACTGTATGGACAACTGTTTTACTTTACTACTTAAAATCCACTGTGTTAAAATCAAATGTCTTACTTTACTTTTAAATTCAACTGTATCACTTTATTGCTTAAATTCAACTGCTCTGCTTTATTACTTAAATTCAACTGCTCTGTTTTATTGCATGAATTCAACTGCTCTGCTTTATTGCTTAAATTCAACTGTTCTGCTTTATTGCTTAAATTCAACTGTATCACTTTATTGCTTAAAAACAACTGCTCTGCTTTATTACTTAAATTCAATTGTGTCACTTTATTGCTTAAAAACAACTGCTCTGCTTTATTGCTTAAATTCATCTGTGTCTCGACAACTCAGATGACAACCTTTTATACTACAGTCATCACTTTCTCGAATAATCCAGTACCTTTTAGATGGCGTATCGGTTTGGAATTCACAATCACTTTCTCGAATAATTCAGTACCTTCTAGATGACGTTGTACGACGGCGATAATTTCTCTCGGTTGTCGACTTTTATAGTGTACTGCAGCGCCTTTTCGGTTTATCATTTTTAGTACAAAAACTGCACTTGGCCGCTAGATGTTGTAAAAGTATTTATACAGCCAGTGATGCTAGCTAGTATCGTTTAGTTTTCTATTGTTGGTTTTTATTTCGAGAATTTTCTGGCGTCAACCAAATTTCCCTACAATATATAAGAAGGCTAAGCTTTATGAATTTTGCTATCTTAATCATCCATTCATACTTATACTTCGGTCCACCTACAGCCGTTGAAAAATACTTAAGAACGGTGTTTATTTTTCATTGTATTAGTTTTTATTCATTAAAATTATCTGAATTTCTTAAAAATTATGCTTAATTTTATGAAATAAAGATATTTCAATAATATTGTTACGAAATTTCTGTCTCTTAGACGATAATTTCGATCTCTCACACTTTTCTGAGTTCGATCACTGGATTGTGTAACAATTAAAAACACACAAACTTATTTAGTTATAAAATGGTTTATTTTATTAACGTTCAAATTCTAATATTAATTTAACACTGTATAGAAAACTGTTTTACTTTACTACGGATCACACTGTATTCACTTTATTGCTTTTAATTCAAGTGTTCCACTTCACTGTTGAACTACAACTGTGTCCGAAAACTCAAATGACACCCTTTTATACTACAGGCATCACTTTCTCGAATAATCTACAAGCTGCCAGATGGCGTATATTCTACTATTATCTACAACCTACTAGTGCTACTTTGTAGCGTGCATTCTACCACTATCCACAATTCACCACAATTCACCAGCATGGCGCACTGACGTTGAGCTAGCTATTATGCTAGATGCTAGATGCTAGATGGCGTTGTACGTTGTACGACGGCGATAATTTCTCTATGTTATTGGCTTTAATAGTGTACTGCAGCGTCTGTTCGGTTTATTATTTTTACACCATTACGCTAGATGGTGTATGCTAGCTAGTATCGTTTAGTTTCTTTTGTGTATTTATTTCAAGAGTTTTTCTAGCATAAACCAAATTTCGCTACAATATTAAAACGAAAAAATAAAATATTTTGCTTCAATTACAAAAAAAAAATCTACTTAACATGAAAAATATCAAAAATAATGAAGAAAAATACTTAAGAACGATCCAAACAATGATTGGAAAGTATCAAAAATCAATTAAAAAATATTAAAAAAATTATCAATACTTTGTTGCAAAGTCTTTTTGCTTTACGCAACACGCGGTGTTGGCGGATGGCACGATGGCGGATCAATAATGATATGGGGATGCTATTCGTTGAAGGCAATTCAATATGTTGAGATACGCCAGAACGTAATGTTACCATGGGCCGAAGAGAATTTGACGGTCATATGGAAATTTCAAAAAGACAATGACCCTAAACACACGTCTCGAGTTGCTTAAAATGTTTTTCAAGGCCGGTTTTGGATTGGGCATCCTCAAGCGCGGATTTCAATCCTATCGACCATCTTTGCAATGGCCTGAAAAATACGCAAAATATTACTAATTTTGACCAGTTATTCGAAAGAGCAAAGGAAGCCTGGGAGTCCATTCCTGTGGAACGATGCAGGGCCTTAATTGAATCGATGCAACGGTGTTGTGCGGTTGTGATAAAACAAAAAGACTTTGCAACAAAGTATTGATCATTTTTTTAATATTTTTTAATTGATTTTTGATACTTTCCAATCATTGTTTGGATCGACTTAAGTATTTTTCTTCATTATTTTTGATATTTTTCATGTTAAGTAGATTTTTTTTTTGTAATTGAAGCAGAATATTTTATTTTTTCGTTTTAATATTATTGAAATATCTTTATTTCATAAAATTAAGCATAATTTTTAAGAAATTCAGATAATTTTAATGAATAAAAGCTATTACAATGAAAAATAGACACCGTTCTTAAGTATTTTTCAACGGCTGTATGTAGCCTTTTTCTTCTAAGTTGGTATTTTTCATTTACTAAGTTTCTGTTTTATATAAAAATCAAAAATAAACTTTTTGACTTAGTTTTAATTGTAAAGGCCGATCTTAAAAAGTTCAGTAAAAGTTTAACAAAGTTGTGAAACGACTCCAACGCACCAGAAATGAAAACGGTGAACTACTAATTCAGTTCTACAGTGACGCAAATATTATGATTGGAGGGACATTGTTCCAACACAATCTTAAGCATAAAAAACATGGAGTTCAGCCCCAAAGATTATTAAAATCATCAAGGCTCAATACGAAGATTTCAAATGTAGAGTATTACATAACGGGAAACTTCCTGACCCTTTTATGTCCATCTCAGGTCCGGCTCAGATCTTCTTCGGAAGAAGTGGGTTTGAAAATCACTTAACTAAAACAAAAAGCATGTCTATTCGCCCAAGAGGTGCCAGCAATAGCTTCGTGCTTGGCGAATCCAGCATAGAAGAATTGAATTAATTTAGCTACTTAGGCGGCGTAATTACACCTGACGGTGGTACCATGAAAGATGTTCATTCTAGAATAAACAAAACAAAATATATCTTTACACCAACTAAAGTCTGTCGGCTAGCATTAGAGTGGAATCCTCAGGGTAGTAGAAAACGTTGTCGTCCTAAATTATCGTGGAAACGATGCCTAGAACAGGAAGTGCCTAAATCAGGAAAATGTTGGAGAGAACTGAAGGCACTCGCTACAAGTGCTTTGTGATAAATAAGAAATTGTGCGTAAATTAAAGATTCCACTCATTGCAATTGATATACCATTATTTACAAAAAATATTAAATTTACTCTTTATTCCTATTAATAATAGTGTTTTTGGGCCTCGAAAGCTTTATAATTACAAATTTAAATAAACAAAAAAAAATTAACTTAGTTAAAAAGTTAAGAAGTTAAGTTAAGTTAAGAATTAAGTCTCTCCAGTTTTAAAAGATTTTATTGAAGCACACAAGAAAGATATTTAGAATCAAAGCTGATGAAGACCTGTTGCATTGCCTTTTGATAAGCGTAGATCCTAAAATATTCTTAAGATTGACAGAAAACTACAGATCAGAACCAATGCAACCGGAAGTTTTAATATACTGGCACAAAATATTCGTGTGATTTGCGACGACCATATGCGTGAAAACAATTAATCATCTTCTGAGTTAACTTTATTTTTTCCTATGATAATGATATTGACACTTAAGGGGTTGTTCTAATGTTTGAGGAAAAAAACTGACGATTTTTCGAATTATTTTTCGGAAAACCTTTATTATATTTATATACTAAACTTTTTACAAAGTATTGAGCAACACTTAATGTTCAAATGCTGAAGTTTACACCTCAAAAATAGCAAGACAAACGGTTTCAGCGATAGTTCCGTCCCCATTGGTCTGAAACATAAAAATCAAAAACGATCTTGTTAAAAATTATGTTCTTTACAAAATTAGTCAAAACTCTAACCAAAAAAAAAAAAGAAATTCAACGCGTATTTTAATGAGAAGAAAAAAGTGACATTTTTCCGGTCCAAAACGGTTTAAAAAGGGGGAATGAAATATAAATAAGAAGCTTTTGAAAAAAAAATTGTACATTAGCTAAGCCGCCAAAATGATTAACGATAAATTGCCGTAAAATTTAAGTCAATATGTTAAATAGTTTTTTTTTAACCACTGGAACCGTTTTGAAAAATGGCATTTTGAGAAAAACTCGTTTAAAGTTTTTTTCTTTTTGTACTTACAATACATACATATATAAATCTTTTTAACGAAGAAGAATTTCGTCAAAATATTGTACGAACGTATGATACACATACATATGTACTATAAAGAAATATAACAAAGTAAAAAAAATTGTTTTTTTTTATTTCAAACCAAAAATCAGAGCAACCGCTCAATAGAAAGGTATAAACATTTTAAGCATCTAAGGGAAATGTTTAGTTCTTGATTTATTTTTGTAGTTAAGTAAACGACAAACAGAAAATTTTGAACCAAATATCAACAAAGCATCAGCTTTAAAACGAGTCTGTACCAGGGGAATACTAAAGTGATGGCCTTCTTGTAATCACACTGATTTTTAAACTGGACATGTACCACTCTCTGATAAGAATTACTTAGAGTGAATGCTTAAAACCTTCCTGACCAGTGGTGTCATTTCACCAAAACCTTGGGGGGGGGGGGGGGGAGGGCGAGAGTTTAAATGACATATAAATATGACATTTTCAATTAAAAGTATGCGATAAATAGGTATATTAGTTAAGATTATCAGATCCTAGATCAGATCCCAGCCCTACCGAATTGACGCCACTGTTCCTAACTATACAAGTCTCTGCTTAGTGGAAAATCGTTTTCTGACACTCCCTTGGACAGGGGATCAAAAATGAGAATTTTTTCTTTTTGCAAACATTTTACTCAAAATAATTACTATAAACGTATAAAATAATAAAACATGAGTATGGGTTAGTATGAAAAAAACATTTTAAAAATAAGGAATGAGGCTTTTTTTAATGTATTAAAGAAGTTACAGTATATTAGCGCATATTTTAGAAAAGAGTTTTAAAAAAAATCTTCAAATATATTTTATTAATATTGTAGCTTGTTAAATTGTCTTCCATACTATGTACATTAGGGTGATTCAAATTTTTTTTTTTTGTTTTTTTTAGGTGCTGTTGCTTAAAAAGTAAGTTTATGATATGAAGGAAAAGCTCACGAAAATTCAGCTCTGTAACTCAATTTTATAAGGTGGCGCCGGAGCCTGTTAGTTTTACATGTAAATTGTATGGAAAAATTATTTTTTTCAAAAAAGGTGTCTAAATGAATAGGTGATTAGTGCTGTTGAGCTGAAAAGGGTCGTTTTTCGATGTAATTTTTTACGCTGAATCCGAATCTGGCCTCAGAATTGACCCGTCATGTCGGAATCCTGAAATATTTGAGGCTAAGTACCTGAAACATGATGTTTTTTGTCTACTTTCGAGGCCATGTATAGGATTCAAAGAAAGTTGATCAGCTTACTTTTAACAAAAGCATCATTTAGTACCATCTTTGCCCTTTAAAATGAGCTTTCAAGTGGTGATCTGTGATGCTTCCTTGCAAAGTTATAGCCATTTTAAAGTGACATGAATTGGATCCCCTACAATGGGTTGCAACCCAACAATATTAACCAACGGGTTTCAAATTCATGTCACCTTGAAATGGCTGCAACTTTGCAAGGAAGCATCACAGATCACCACTTGAAAGCTCATTTTAAAGGGCAAGGATGGTACTAAATGATGCTTTTGTTAAAAATAAGCTGATCAACTTTCTTTGAATCCTATTCATGGACTCGAAAGTAGACAAAAAACATCATGTTTCAGGTACTTAGCCTCAAATATTTCAGGATTCCGACATGATGGGTCAATTCTGAGGCCAGATTCGGATTCAGCGTAAAAAATTACATCGAAAAACGACCCTTTTCAGCTCAACAGCACTAATCACCTATTCATTTAGACACCTTTTTTGAAAAAAATAATTTTTCCATACAATTTACATGTAAAATTAACAAGCTCCGGCGCCACCTTATAAAATTGAGTTACAGAGCTGAATTTTCGTGAGCTTTTTCTTCATATCATAAACTTACTTTTTAAGCAACAGCACCTTAAAAAAAACAAAAAAAAAAAAATTTGAATCACCCTAATGTACATACACCTATATTTTGAATATCGCTCTTAAAGTACCCAAATTATATAGATATTTATTAAAGCTATATCTGAAACTTTCGATTGCTATACTTTTGGAACTACGATAGATCTTGACGCTTTTGTTGAATTTTTTGCTTTAAAACCAGTATTACTTCTAGAACAAAAAATATCGCCCTTGGGAACTTAGATAATCCTGTGCCGTCTGTTAACAAATTTTGAGTACAAATACAGCTTTAACATTAACTTATAAATGAGGAGTAGGCGAACAGATCGGTACATGTCCATGGTCGGTCGTTTAGAGTTTTTTTGATGGAATCGTATTCATTACACTAAACTTCAAGTAATTTTAATCTCAGACACTGCAAAAAGGCACTAGATGGTATATTTTTTTTTATAGCAAAGTGAAGGATTTCGTCTTATCAGTTCAGAGACATAAACAGTTTTGGCTTAGTTTACTTTAGCTGACATTCTCTATTTTTATTTTTTTAAGTGGTAAGAGAGGGTTAAATGTAAAAAAGAAAATATGTAAAAATAGTGTCGCTCGGATCTAGTTTCGGAGGTATAGCCATCAGAAGTTTCTGATATGGATTTTGTTAAAATTATTATAAGTTGGGAGTCTTTTAATGGATATGAAAAATATAGGTGTCACAAGAAAGAAAATTTTTTGTGAAATGAAATGAAAAATTTGTCCAACAGTATGTTAGCAAAGCTTGTGTTGAACATAGTATAGTGGACCGCGGCCGAATGCTGCTGAAAAACCTGTGACTAGCGAAGCCGGTGTGGGAAATACTATAGGATGTAAGCGATTTTAAGTTAAAAAAAAAATACGAACCACGACCAACATATTTATATTTGGGTGATTCAAATTTTTTTTTGTTTATTTAAGGTGCTGTTGCTTAAAAACAAAGTTTATGATATGAGGAAAAAGTTCATGAAAATTCAGCGCTGAACCTCAATTTTACAAGGATGTGCCGAAGCCTGTTAGTTTTACATGTAAATTGTATGGAAAAATTATTTTTTACTAAAAAGGTATCTAAATGAATAGGTGATTAATGTTAATGTTATACAATTTTCATGAAAATTGAGGTACAGAGCTGAATTTTCGTGAACTTTTTCATCACATCATAAACTCACATTTTAAGTAACAGCACCTTAAAAAAATAACAAATAAAAATTTGAATCACCCCAATGTATATATGTATTCTGGATTAGCATACTGATCTGTATAACTTACTAAAAATTAAAGAAAATTGGGAGTGAGACTTTCAAATTAAATAATTACCACATATTTTAATACCAGTGATTTTACTTTTTTCAATAAAAAAAAATAGGAAAAATAAAAAAAAAACTATGCAAATGGTACATCATTTTAAAATAAAAGAATCTAGCTTTGACATGCTAAATTAAAGCATAGGTGAACATTTCAGAAAAATCGTCTTATCCCCAAGGTTATATGTTAAATTTCAAAACTTTGCGTACCATTATTGTAAACCATTAAATTATCTTTCTTATGACACCCAATTTTTAATATCTATTTAAGGGTTCCCAACTTATCATTTTTACAAAAGAACGACACATTTGCTCTATTTTTTTTTTCTTTTTAACCCTCTATTACCCCTAAAAAAAAATTGGTGAATGTCAGCTAAAGTCAACCTGTTCCAGTTTTGTGATTTCTGAAAATTTTGGCTTAAGTTTACTTTAGCTCCCATAGTAATAGTAATTAAACTAAACTTTTCTTATGTGCTTTGTTATTCTAAGAACAAGTAATCAAAAAAAGTCGTTCGGATTTGGTTTCGGATATATAGCCATCTGAAGTTTCGGATACAGCTTTTGTAAAAATATATAAGTTGGGAACCCCTGAATGGATATCAAAAATATGGGTGTCATAAGATAATTTAATGGCCTACACTAGGGGTGGCAATCCCGGAGCTTTTTTGAGTTCCGGGATTTTCGGGATTGTAAAATTAACAATGAAGAATAAGAACGCAAAATAATAGAAAAAATAATTGCTTAAAAATTGACTGAGAACACTTTGAGTGTTAATACATCTTAATCACATTTACTAAGTTTGACCAGTAGAGATAGCCACTATTAAAAGGAGATGATAGAGGATAATCAAGCATTTATGACCAAACTATCAATTTCATTTTTACATTTAAAAATTCGTGTACCACATTTTGTACTTGATTAATATTTTATCACCTTATTCAAATGTGACAGTGATGGCATTTAGTGGCACCGAATGGCTCGCTCTCAGTAGACGCACCCATAAGTGTGCTTCATTTAAGTTGTCAAAATCCTTAGATGCTGATTTCAGAAAAAAAGCTTCAGACAAAAGTTTAATTATATCTTAGAACTTAAGTTTTGGTAGGTCTAGGTATGGGTCAAAATTTCAATGTCAAATCAAGATCGCTGTGGTTTTTTTTTGAAGACAAACCTATATTTTTTGTTGCAGATTTGATTTTTATTATAAGAAATAGATATGTTTTGCTTATGTTGTTTTTCTATTGCATTTTTAGTATTTCCGTTAATGATAAAAATAATTTTAGTCTAAATAGGTCTGTTTGTTAACTGAAAATTTGTACAAATTTGTAACAATTTTTATTGGATTGTGTTTGTTAACAAAAAATATCCAGTAACGAGAGAGGCAGTGAGAGAATAAAGTGACAATTTGTTGCGAGAGAGCCTGATAGTTTTTACTGGATAAAATTTTACCAACAAACATTTTTCAAAAAGAAAAACATGATTTTGACAATTGTCAATATTTTTTCATAAATAAAAAAACAAATTGTTTTGAAAAACTTAAATATTTTTTTTCACTTGTCAGCTTGTACGAATTTTTACTGGATTGTGTTTGTTTACTTTTATGAATATATTTTTCTCTGTGAGCAAATACTTTCTTACTCTCTAAAATTTCTTTCCTGGATAATTGTTACTGGGAAAGTAAACAAACACACTTAATTTCACATTTTATCATTTTTCTCATGAACTATCGATTTTCAATACAAATCGCACTTAGTAAAAAATTCTTAAAATTAGTCAAAGTATTTAAAAGGATATTTTTTTTTGCTATGTGGCATTTTTAATAAGAAAATTTTAAACAAAAAATTGCTACAATAAAAAAAAAATATTTTTACTCAATTTAAGGTTCAGACACAATTGAAGAGCACTTTGCAGGTTGATGCAATAATGTTTCATGCACATCGAATGTATTGAAAACAATTATTTTGCAGATTTTGTACTTAAATATGTCATATAAAAGAATATTTATTATATAATATAACATTTTTTCTAATCCCGAAAATCCCGGGATTGTCTCTTTGTAATCCCGGGATTACTTTAGCCTATTTTTAGAGCAAATCCCGGGATCACGGGATCCCGGGATTGCCACCCCTAGCCTACACTAATAGTGTGCAAATCTTTGAAATCTAACCCTTTTGAATATTTGATAATTTTGAATATATGTATGTACATATGACGATTTTTCTGAAATTTTGACCAATTTTTTTTAAGAAACCGTTATTTTTTCCAAAAAATATGTCATTTACCTAAAACTTTTTTAGCAAGTTAAGAAAACTTAATTTATTCCCTTTAAAATGGTATATAGTTTATTGCAAATTTTTCAATATCTACCCCCTTTTTAATCGAAAAACACAAAAATTTATTCAATGAATTCTTATGGAAACTATAAGGGTATTCCTCTAAAGTTTTCGAGCTTGCTTTCGGGAACACCCCTATCAATGAAAACGCGTAAATGATTGAGCAATGGCAATTTGACAGTAGATCAGTGATGCCGTGTTGCAGTGTTTCAGTCAAAACGTCCACTCTTTTAGTTAAGGCTGATTTTGTTGAAAAATTATCAAATATTTCATCAAATTCTTTGTCAAATAAAATAGAGTTCTTAAAATGCCGCAAAATATTGAAAAAAATAAATTGTTTCAATTTAGGTGCGTTCCAGAAGTTTTTGGGTAAAATCCTGTAAAACTGTTAAACACGAGAGAATAAGAAAATTGCGCTCTGTGAAATAGAAATAATGTAAAAAGTACAGGAACGGAAAAAACCATTTTTTTAGCACGAGAATAAACGTCAAAAATTTTTTAATTTAGTTGGTGCAAAAAGTTAATTTTTTAAGTCCAGACAATAAATAAACATCTTAAATTGAATGTAGTTGAACAATAAATTCAATTCTATAAACGCAAACAATAAAATGGAAAATAAAAATATTCAAAATAAACTCAATGTTTACAATTCAGCTTGCACAACTGATAGTTTGATACTTTTAATGAGTTTACACACAAAAATTTTTCGGGTAAAAACCTGTAACTTCTTACAATGAGAGAACATAAATTACTCTCTCATTTTCGTTCTCACTTACAGGTTTTTCGTGTACGGGAACGCTTTTTGGGTAAAATCCTGTAAAAACTTGCAAATTGTACTAATGAATTATTGTACGGGAACGCAACTTTTTTTGAAGAAATAACTATAAACAATTTACTTATACCATTTCGACAAACGGCAACACAGATTCACTTTCTAACTTTTCGAGGCCACTGCTCAACTAATTTGCCTCGAAAGTTTTCGACGGTTGAGCAAACTTGTCTTCATACAAATTATTTTCGAGGCTCGAAAATGTGCTGTTTCCGCAGTTTTCGAGGCTTTTTCGCGTTTTTAGGAATACCCTCTATGTGTTTATGTCCAAAACAATGAAAAACAACAACAGCGACTATTACAACAATACCGTTTTAAAGGTAATAAATTAAGCTTTCTTAACTTGCTAAAAAAGTTATAGGTTTATTACACATTTTTTGGAAAAAAAACGGTTTTTTAAAAAAAAAATGGTCAAAATTTCAGAAAAATCGTCATATCTCCAAAATGATGGGTTAGATTTCAAAGAATTGCGCACCATTGTTGTGGGCCATTAAATTATCTTTCTTATGACATCCATATTTCTGATATCCATTCAGGAGTTCCCAACTTATAAGGATTTTTACAAAAGCTATATCCGCAACTTCCGATGGCTAAATATCCGAAACCAGGGAACAGGTTTACTTTGTCCAATTTTATTTTTTTTTTTTTTCCTAAAAGGGGGTTAAAAACAAATAAATATAAAATTATCAAAAAAAGTCGCTCGGATCTAGTATCGGAGATATAGACATCGGAATTTCCGGATATATCTTTTATAAAAATGGTTATAAGTTGGGAAACCCTGAATGGATTTCAAAAAAATGGGTGTCATAAGATAGATAATTTAATGGCCTACATATAATTCATGGAATGGTCGGGGGTTCGAATCACATTACAAATTAACCAAAACTGGTCTGATGAGGCTATGTATATACATATGAATATGTGTATATATGTGGTAATAGCCGAAACATATGTCACCAATTACCAGGTTAAATTGTTCCATTTGTTGTCTTTGTATGTTTGTTTATAAAGCATTAACCGATTTGTGAAATTTCACAAGAATATTGGTTACTGCAATTGACTGTAAAGTTCGATTAAAAAAAAAAATTTTTCAAATTAATGTGAGGTTATGTTGAAGGAAAAAGAGCGCCGTAGGCGAAAATTTTTTATTAAAAATCGCGCGCGCAATTTTTAATAAAAATTTTTAAGTTTTGAAATGAAAATGGTCTTACAATAATTGTTGTTGTTGTTGGTTTTTTATTGTTTTTGTCCATAAATAGAGACTTTTCATAAGAATTTATTGCATATTTTTTTTTTATTTTCCGGCAAAAAAGGGGGTAAATACGCAAAAATTTAAAACAAGCTATATACCATTTTAAAGGGAATAAAATAAGCTTTCTTAAAATGCTAAAAAAGTTTCAGGTCATTAACACATTTTTTGGAAAAAAAAAATTGGTCGAAATTTCACAAAAATCGTAATATCTCCAAAAATATGGGTCAAATTTCAAAACTTTACTCACCATTATTGTAGGCCATTAAATTATCTATCTTATGACACCCATTTTTTTGAAATCCATTCAGGGGTTCCCAACTTATAACCATTTTTCCAAAAGCTATATCCGCAACTTCCGATGTCTATATCTCCGATACTAGATCCGAGCGACTTTTTTTGAAATTTTTATATTTTTTTATTTTTCACCCTCTATCATCCCTAAAAAAAGAAATTGATTTGGAGAATGTCAGCTAAAGTAAACTTAAGCCGAAACCAGATCCGAACACTTTTTTTTTTGATGAAAAGATTGGAGCATGGGAGCTAAAGTAAACCTGTGCCGCTTAAGTAAATCTGTGCCAAAATTTTCAGCATATGGACATGTGCAATTCCGTTCGCCCTCACCTCAATTGCCCAAATACATTTCAAAATTCACTCAATGTGCTTCGTGTTGCATATTAGTTAAATAAAAATTTGAACATGACGGCTCCATTTCCACTACTTGCTCCGGGACCCCACGCGTTGCGTTTTTGGTCGGAAGCACTATTTTAAGATAAACAATTATTCACTTATTTGAATCGCTTTTAAGTCCTTTATTCTATAATCCAAACGTGCTAGGGTATAAGTTTGCGACCGTTTGTTTATGGAGCTTTTGGATTGCTAAAAACACTAACAATCCTTCGACTAAACTGTTCCACTGGCTAATTAACACGTTTTGTTGCAAAGTTCAATTTATATCTGTTTACCTTCGATCACTTATTTGACACCGGTCTCTTCATTAAATGTCAAATAAGAACGAAATGGCTTCAGTGCTTTCGAAACTGCTAAAAATAGTGCTGCCACAAACTAAGAATAAAAATTACCTTGCTTACACGCAGCGTCGACTTGTAACACCGACTCACAAGTTCGATCTTATTCAGGCACTTACACGCAGATACGTCGACGTTCAAATGTCATTCTTTGATGTCAAAACGAACAACAAAAAAATAGTTTGCTGCGGCGTAGTCTAAGATTAAGAAAAAAAGTGAATAATAGTAAATGATTTCTTTTATTTTTTTTTATTTTTATTCTAAAATATATTTATGTTTAATTTTAAAATTAATTTTAGCTTAATGCTATTTTAAACGTTTATTTTACTTACACATTAATTTAAGCATTTTTGACATTTGAACGTCGACGCTTAAAACTCCATTTACACAGCAGCGAACTTGTGCATCGACTCACCACGCCGACGTAGAAATACCGAATTAGAGCGGTGGCGGTAAAGCGGCGACGAATATACGCTGTCAAAAAAAAACGCGACGAAAAATCATTTGAATAAACACAATTGCGGCTTACGACGAACGACGGAAAATTCAGCTGTTATTCATTTTGTAATTTTTTATCAATATTTTTTATTTCAATAAAGTTATTTTTAGCTATTTAATTTATTTAAGTCAAAATTACTTCCGCAATTTGCATTTCAAACGTAAACAAAAGAATTGACACAAGCTGATCGGACGGTGAAAATAGAATTAAATCTAAATTGATGGCGAACCGTCGGCAGCACACCAATCGTACGCCGCAATTCTGTTCAATTTCACATGATCAAGTATAGCCTAAACCAAAATAGACGAGACGAGACGTAACGAGTAAGTTCGAGTGTATGTAAACCAATGTTGATAGCCAAAATGAACCAACGTAATTGATCGAAAGTGAACGAAACATTTTGACGAGACGAGTTGTTCCGTAAGAACCGAACTTCAAAACGTTGCTACTCGTCATAACAGGTTTTTCGACTCGTTGGCTAGCGTAACATTTTGGGTTAAATGTCAAAACAGACGAAACGAGTGCAAACGTTCGTTCAATTGCTACCGTCTCGTCACGTCTATTTTGGTTAAGTCTTATGTATGTTATAATTTTTGACAGCGTTTATTCGTCGCCGCTTTACCGCCACCGCTCTAATTGTGTATAAAACATTACACAACAAAAAAATTCTCCGAAGTCATACGCCGACGCTCGAATTCGGTGCATGTAAATAGCATAAATAACCTTTTTGTTTGTTTGGTGACCTTTTTATTAATAACTAGGTAAAGTTCTGCGGGCTGAAGCAAATAATTATTTACAAAAGAGCTACGTTCGGTAATTGGAACGTGTTACGATTTTCTCGAGATTAAAATTACGGTCTTAAAATGAGGGGAAATGTGATTTTGCGCATTGGGATTTTTAGCAACGAATCTGAAATTCCCTCTGATCTGCCATTTTCTATGTTATAAAGATTTTCTATTTTATTTATTTAAATTAATAGAGAAGTTTTTTGAAAACAACAAAATGAAAATAAATGCTTTATGAATTGAAAATTAAAAAAAGGGTGAAACCTTTGGGCAACTATACAATAATTTCAATATTAATTGTGATTATTAAAAGGAGGAAAATCCTGATGATAAATTACTCACTAAGTGAAATTCCTTCTTCCATTTTTTATTTGCATTACCATAATTAATTAATTTATTTTACATTTAGCTGCATTTGTGAAAATTCATTTCTATTGCTACCAGGCAACCAGCAAATCCAATAGCATGATTTTTACTTTGACTTCTTAAATAAATTGTTTTTGGTTTTTCTTCAGAAAAATTCAGTCGAAAAAATCCTAAAAAAATGCGTGAATTTGTTGTTGCCTTTTTGTAGTTTACAACCGATGCCTTTATTTGCAATTTTGTTGGTATTTTTTCGGCAAAAAAATTGAGTTGAAAATAACAAAAATTATATTTATGTTGTTTGCTTGTACATATGTGTAGGGACCCACATAACACATCCAACACTTACACTTGACAAAAATACACTTTATTCTTTAAATAGAAATTTTGTATTAATTTAATAAAAATTTTATTGTTGTTTCAAAAACTTAAAAAATAAATTATTAAGTTTTCAAAATTCAAAATAGAAATAACACTCTTATAATTCAAAATTCAAAAAAGAATAAACACTTTTATAATAAAAGATAAAAACTTAAATTTAAATTATTTTAATTCAATCCTTCGTACCCCATATTGGCGATCTTACCTACGAACCACAATATCAGCAGCAACAGTATACGCCAGCGCCACTCTACATGCAAGGACCACAAAATCCGTTACAACAACAGATATTTCCACAACAGCAACAACAACAACAGCAGGGCCAACCAGAACCACAACTTTCAATTGATCAATATCAGGCGCAATATTATGCTTATCGGCAGCAACAACAACAATTGCAAGCACAGCAACAATATCAGCAGGCGTTGCAACAACAAGTTCTAACATATAAGCAACAGCAACAACCAGCAGCTACTCAAATGCCCCAAGTGCAACAAAATAAACCCTACTACACTGAACAGGAATACGCCACATACCTGCAACAGCAATCGCTGCCGCAGTACTACAGCGGTAATACGGCAGCAGCAATGCGGTTCAATGGTTTGCAACCAACTTTTCCTCAACAACAATAACACCAACATCGTCTCACATTCACACACAGTCAAGAAGACCACACATTACAAAAAACTTCAACAAATTAATTTACACTTTCATTAAAAAAGAGAAAAAAAATGTACAAACACCATTTTCAATGAAATAATATACAACACCACAAAAATTAATCTAACACTAGTTAGGATTATTTTTTTATTGCTTTTCAATCTTCAACTATATCCAAATTAATTTTCAATAATAGTAGTTTTGCCACCAAGTGTCAAATTTAAGATTTGACCATAAAATTCGTCATTATTTTCTGTTCTAGTTACTGTGTGTACGCGTGCTTTTAGTTTTGAAAAAAAATCATTTTTTAAATCTGTGTTTCTTGTTTTAGTTGGTAAGTAAGTTTCATGTACCTAATATAGGGACAAACGCAGCAAAATATTTATTATTGGAATATTTTTTTATGCTACAATCTGTTTTTAATGGAATTGACTGTAAAGTTACGTTATTTAACGGGACTTAATTTAGCAAAATCAAACAAGTATGAAAGTGCACGGATTTTGCATAGGAGCGTCTTGAATGGGCACAGTTCATTTTTTAGCTGGAAAAAATAATAGGGACAAAATATAATTTTGAGTTCCTTGGACAAAGTCTGTTAATAAAACTGATCTTAAGTGGTAAGTTGTACTTTAGAATAATATAGTAAATACTTTATATGTAGATCTTTTACTTACTTGCTAGTCTTAATCGATATTTATTGGAAATGGGTCGTGGAAAACATTGTTCCTAAGCTTAAAGAGATGCTTTTAAAAAATTGGGAAATTCAGGCCAAAAATTCGAGATATGGCCAGTATAATGGAGTGCAAAAAATTAAAAGTTAAATTCGGTTTGTTTCGAATTCAATGCTTGCAGCTCGGTCAGAAATGACTTATTCCCAAAAACCTCTTAACCTCATGTGAAGCACATCCTTTGTGACTTGTTTAAGGAATATCATTGAAATATTTGCTCAGAACATTGAGTAACGATCATTCGGTGCTGTAAGAAAAAATTAAAAGTTAAATTCGGTTTGTTTCGAATTCAATGCTTGCAGCTCGGTCAGAAATGACTTATTCCCAAAAACCTCTTAACCCCATATGAAGCACATCCTTTGTGACTTGTTTATGGAATATCATCGAAATATTAGAACAGAACATTGAGTAATTCTCATTTGGTGCTGTAGTGAACCGAGCCTGCAGTTTGTGGAATATCATCGAAATATTGAAACAGAAAATTGAGTAATTCTCATCCGGTGCTGCAAGGAAAAATTAAAAGTTATATTCGGTTTGTTTCGAATTCAATGCTTGCAGCTCGGTCAGATGTGACTTATTCCCAAAATCCTCTTAACCCCATGTGAAGCACATCCTTTGTGACTTGTTTATGGAATATCATTAAAATATTTGATCAGATCATTGAGTAATTCTCATTCGGTGCTGTAGTGAACCGAGCTTGCAACTCGGTCAGAAATCAATAACATTCAAAAACCCCTTAACCCCATGTGAAGCACACTCTTTGTGACTTGTTTACGATGTGTCAGCGGATTACAGTAGCCTTATATGTCTGGACTTAAAACTGGATTAGCGCCCTCTGTTTTAAGTAAACAACCCATTTTCCAAAATATTGATTTAAAAAATGGTGAAAGTTATAGACGTTATTAAATTTTCCAGTTTTCGGGAAACTATCGACCGGGGAATTCAAATCCGTGATTTGTTTTTCTTCTTATTCTTTTTTTCTTATGAAAAAATTGACAATTGACCAGACAAAAGTAAAAATGTACCAATTTTCCACTTTCTAGCTGCAACACCTCAAATATTATGTTACCGCCGATCCCATGGTACATTAGTTTTTATGAACTGTTATTTGCTTAAAAGAATGCCGAAACCGCATATCATTATCTTATTTCATAACCAAGATATCTGCATTTTTCTAAATTAACAGACCTGATTTTTTTCGAATCGGAGTCGACAAATTTGCATATTAAGGTGATTAAATTTGTTTTTATTTTAAACAGTTATCAATCGGGGAATTCGAATCTGTGATAAGTTATTTTTTCTTACAAAAAAATTGAAAATTGACAGGAAAAAGCAGTTTCCAAATGACAAGGGTCATTTAATTGATCATCTTAAATATATATAATTATCATACACTTTTAAATTAAACAATTTTAAACTAATAACTAAACTTAAAAATAAAATAAAAAACATTATGATACACAATAGCGGTATTCACAATCTGTAGCATTTGGTCTTGTATTGTGTATTTTTGATAAAAGTTTTTTTCAAATACTATACAAAAGTTACAATAGGGTTTTTTCATTGTATTTTTGATATTTAGAGTATTTGAAAAAAGCAATTGTTTTGTTTTTGTTAAGATATCAAATTTACTACAAATATCAAATTTATCAAAAATACACAATACGAGACCAAATGCTACAGATCGTGAATACCGCTAATAATGTGTAATTAAGAAAAAATTATAGTTAATTCTTAATCATAATTTTTTCTTATCCAAAGGGGTGAGGAATGATGTGTGTTAATTATGTACCACACTTATATCATAATGTGTTGTTTTAACAAAAACGACATATTGTGGTATATTTTTGGGATGATGGTTAACATCATCCAATAACAGTAAATTTCTGTTATTATAATACGGCATATTTTTGGGCATTTGCTGATTTGTTGGTCAGTTTAAATTGTTATGTGCAAATTCTGCTTGTTGAAAAGTAACAAGAATGAAAATACAATGCACTTAACTGCAACAACAAATCAGGAAGTAAACGCCAGGTGTGCGATCCGGAAATATCCAAACCCCACTAGGTTTGTAAGCCAAGGTTTTTGTAAACCAAATTCTGAAAGCCAGAATTAATTTTTGTAGACGTAAGTTTTTGTTATTGTTATCTAAGTAAATTATTTTAGCATGTATTTTGTTTTTGTAATTAGCGTCATAAGAGGTGTTAAGTTATTTAAGATTTTATAATAAAATCAGAATTTGTTCTGAGCTAAGAAAACAAAGAAGTACTCTTTTCATTTTAAGCAGAGTTAACTTTACTGTGGACAGGTTTTATAATTCGGGTAAGTATTATATTACAACATTAGGAAGTTTCTTTTATTTCTTTCAGGTACAGTTTTCACCCAGTGGTATTCCTAGGAAGGGAATAGCCACTACTCAACACAAGTTACAGACGTTATAAAATTTTTCAACAAAGTGGGTATGGTTTTCGGGAAACTATCGAGCGGGGAATTCAAATCAGTGGTTTGTTTTTCTTCTTCTTTTCTTATAAAAAAATTTACAATTGAAAGGATAAAAGTAAAAAAGTACCGATTTTCCACTTTCTAGCTGCAACATCTCAAATATTATGTTACCGATCCCATGGTACATCAAATGGGAAATTCGAATCCGTGATAAGTTTTTTTTTCTTCTTTTTTTTACAAAAAAATTTCAACGGAAAAAAATTAAAAAATTCCGAAACTGTACTTCCGAGTTGCAAAATCACCCCATATTTTTTTGCCGCCGATCCCATGTTACATCATGTTTAATGAACTGTTATTTGCTTAAAAGAATGCCGTAAACCGTATATAATTTTCTTATTTCGAACTCGAGATATCTGCATTTTTCCACATTAACAGAACTGACATAATTTGAATTTTTGAAAATGGTAGAAAATCTATAGAATAGTTCAAATTATGTCAGTTCTGTTAATGTAGAAAATGTAGATATCTCGGGTTCGAAATAAGAAAATGATATGCGGTTTACAGCATTGTCTTAAGCAAATAACAGTACATTAAAAATTATGTAACACGGGATCGGCGGCAACAAAATATGAATCGGCGGTGACATTATATTTGAGGTGTTGCAGCTAGAAAGTGGAAAGTCGGTAATTTTTTACTTTTGTCCGGTTAATTGTGAAATTTTTTCTAAAAAAGAAAGAAGAAGAAGAAAAACTAATCACGGATTCAAATTTCCCAATCGATAATTGCCCGAAAACCATACCCACTTTGTTGGAAAATTTTACAATGTCTGTAACTTGTACCATTTTTTAAATCAATATTTAGGAAAATGGGTCGTTTACTTAAAACAGAGGGCGCTAATCCAGTTTTGTTTTCAATATTAACCTTAATCCCAGTAATGGGCTTTGTCCAGACATGTAAGGCTACTGTAATCCGCTGACACATCGTGAAAAAATCAAAAAGTTTATATTTTGAACCGCTCTAATGTACATACTGTACTTTCCGCAAATTAGAACACTTACACTCTTAGGGGATGATGTCGCATTTTCAATTATTATGTTTGCAAATTTAACTAAAAGCCTAAAGGTGTGCTATAAATTTTCTTAAAAATATGTGGGAAAATATAACTTTTTCGAAAGCTTAAGTGATGATGTGTTTTATAATGAGCGCTCACCACTAGTTGTTGCAACATACTCGTAGTTATGTATGCTCTCTTAAAATTACATAAATGTTATTTTTTACAACTTTTGCAAAATAATTTATTCAAAATCATTCAAATAGTTTATATAGTAATGCCTCTAATAACAAAAAAATAAAAGTAAACAACAATGGTGGTGTTCACACCAGCTTCGTTAATTCGTTAGTCGTTACTTTTTTATGTGAATTTAGTTTTTGTAAAATTATCGCACTAACGAGTAACGAAATAACTTTGTGGCATGCCAGATAGCAGAGCTGGGCGATAGGGATTACGATTAGCACATGATTACAATTACAGTAATCCTCAAAAACAAAGAAAAATCGATTACAATTAAAGTAATCGTTCATCGAACGATCTTAGATTACGATTGCAGCAATCGTAATTTTGAAAATGTCGAAACTACGATTACTGTAATCGTAATTAAAGTACGTTCGATGAATGATTAATTTAATTGCTATCCCGTTTTGTTTTGTATGAGGGTTATTGTTATCATTGCAAAAGATTGCTTTTTTTAAATATCAGTAGAAATCTTTTACAAACCGAATACTTTCTGACCGACTCATTTTTAAATCGTTCCAAATTTTTTTTTTTACATGTTCCATGCATAATATGAGTGAACTCGTGTATCGGGATTTTTTTCGTTATCGAAGATATCGAGGGAAATCGAGATGTAAAGTTTGAACGTTTTACGTTTTATGGTCATATTCAAATTGTCTGATGTCTAGACTATTAGTAATAATTTTTTTTTTTTGTGTAAATAAATATTATCTTCGAAGGTAACGCGTTTAACTTTTGGGCATTTCTTGAATTAATTCGCTTACGATTACTCAAAAAATAGTAATTTAAAAAAATCAATATTAAAATTATTGTAATCGTTCATCGAAGGCTTTAAGATTACGATTACTGTAATTATAATTTGAGTTTTTCCAAAATTACGATTACTGCAATTGTAATCTAGATTCCTTTGATTAACGATTGCAGTATTCCTAATTTGAAAAAATTTGAAATTGTAATTAAGATAATCGTAATCCTAACGCAAACAAAAACACATGTAATACTTATCGCTCAGATTTGCCTGATAGTATTGTGTTATTTTATAGTCAATAAAAAAAAAGTTGTGCAAATGTAGCAAAGAAACAAATTTAAAAAACTCTATTAGATTTTGAGCCTGGGTGTAGCATTTTCCTGTTTAAATTTAAAAATTCAATTTACTTTTCAAACACAAAAGCAGTTATTATTGTCGGGTTAACGAAGCAATACAAAAATGAAACCTTCACAGTTTAAAGACTTACCAAATTACCAACTAATGAAGCCGGTGTGAATACCACTAATAAGTATCTTTAGTGAATCGCTTGTTATTAGCGGTTAAAAATGCCTTTTATTAACAAATATTCTCTAAGCGTTTCAAATTTAATTGACTCTAAGGGCTTCTGCACCAGCATCCTTTGGAAACATGCCAGTTGAACAGTTCTTGGAAAATTTAAAATTAAACCTCAACCATAGGAATTCATAAAAATCGGTATTTATTATTTGCACTTTTAGGCAACCGTATGCAGCATAATAGAATTTTATAGAAAGTCTGTAACAAGTGTGAGTGACTTTTTCTTTTCAGCACTAAAAAGTCTTAAATTTGGATATGAGTAGGGCTACCAGATGACCTGCTTGCAAAAGTAGCACATATAGTATTTAGCAAAAAAAGGTCCCCATTTCTACTTTCCCATAGCACTAATAAAAAACATCATTATTGGTTGTTTTTTTTATTTATTTACATTGTTTCCATAAAACATTTTTTGTCAAATTTAGTTTATCGACCGAAAGGTCGTAACTTCGAAAGTAGTGAAAAGTAGCGCATTTCAACCAAAAGTAGTACATTTCAAGTGAAAAGTAGCAAAGTAGCAAAGCCTTGCAAAAGTAGCACTTTTGCTACTTTAGTATGCCATCTGGTAGCCCTAGATATGAGTGTGTTTTATGCGTAAAGGAATTCAGTTTTAGAGTTTTAACTACTTATGTTAGCATCAAAGCATTTCTTTTAAATGGAGCTATACTGCTGCCTAATTTTTCCCGACTTTTCTAAAAGAAAATGATATGCATATCGTTTACACGCATTTTATTTTTTAAAATTAATTTCAGCTCATTATTTCATCAATCAAAATACCAAATCCATTTCAAACCATGCAGAAGGATTATTTCATGGGCTTAAATTTACTTTAATACAAATCATTTTTTTAAGGTTTAAAGTGTCTAAAAAAGAGGGTCGGACGGATCTAGTTTTGGAGATATAGCTATCGGAAGTTGCGGATATAGCTTTTCTAAAAATCAGTATAAGTTCGAAAACCCTGTAAAAATATAAAAAATATTCGTATCAAATTATTATTGGTAATTAAATTAAGTATAAAATAGGCATATAAACATTTAAAGTTTATTGCACAGTTTTCGAGATATAACAATTTTTGTAAAATTTTGACTGTTTTTTTTTTTCTAAAAAACGTTAATTTTTCCAAAAAAATTTATGATTCGAAGATTGATCGACGATCGAGTAAGCTAGACGTAAAAGATCAAAAAATTTGTGTGACGAAAAAAATAAAAAAATAAAAAATAAAAAAAAAAAATATAAGATCAGAATAAATAAAAAAATTTTTTTATTTTTTTGATTAACTCACGCGTCTTATAAAATGGACGATATTTTGGAGGCTGCTAGACATCTTCCAAGAAAGAATGTACCACCTGATAAGGAAGATGATATAAGGGGAATCGAGACCACAGCCTTTGAGACACTCCTGCAACAAAGTGGAACAGAGTGCATTCAAATGCAACCCACCGTGGGACAGCACAATACCAGCGAGGTAGCCTCAGCACCAGCCACATCAATAGCTGGAGCCTCACTTGTTGATGTTGAGGAATATCAATTTGGTCACAGATATGACGATTTAATGGAAGATGACAACTCTAATTTCATCACAGTCCGGAAGAGAGCCAAGAGGTCCAGTTTTGGAGAATTCAAGCAACTAGATATGTCCAGTTTTCCATTAAATTTGGACAACACAAATCGTTATGCGGCCCTGGCTGACATTTCTATTGAGACAACTCAACAAAAATCAGCAAAAAAAGTGGTAAGTTCCGGTAAAAACGATGTGGCTGAGCCAATTAAACACACAAAATTCTGTCCTCCAATTATAATTTATAATGTTAATATCAAAAATTTAGTTGACCAGCTAAATAAAAAAAATCCGAAATTAGAATTCAAAATAATTAATAAGTCTCGAACTAAAAGCAAAATTTATTTAAAAGATCCTAATGTTCATTTGGAAATGATGGCTCTTCTAAGAGAAAAAAAAATTGAGTCTTTTTCTTTTACCCCAAAAATGTTTAGGCAGGTCAGCCTTATTTTGCGTGGACTTCATTTCTTGTCCGACATCGTTGAAATACAACAAGAATTGGATAAAATTGTTCCAAAGACAGTAGAAAAAGTTGTGAAGTTTACAACTCCGAACTCCCTCAAAAACAATTTCGAAACTGGTCTATTCTTAGTTACTCTTTTTCCAGAAAAAAAATTCAACGATGTCGCCAAGATACGAAATCTGATGTATCAGGTTATAAAATGGGAAGCTCCAAAGTCTCGTAGTAAGGAGGTGCAATGCAAGCGATGTCAGCAATGGGGGCATATCGCTAAGAATTGCAATAAGTCGTACCGTTGCGTAAAGTGTGAGAAAGATCACGGACCGGGAGAATGTTCGTTAGTTGAAGGTGAAGATGTTAGGCCTTTCTGTATAAACTGTGGTGAATTGGGTCACCCAGCCAACTGGCGGGGATGCCCTTCCTATAAAGACCATGTAAGAAGAAAAAAATTTTTGATTAATCAGGCAAAGGAAAAAAAACTAATTGCTATTTCAAATGTCCAGAATGCTGTCAACAAGCAATCTTTAGTAATCGAAGGTAAATCATATGCAAGTAATTTTTATCAATCGAATAATTCCAACCATTCTATTAATACTGAGAAGCCTTCAATAGTAAAAGAATTTTTGAAGATTGCTAATCAAATTTTTGAATTAGACCAGCCACCGCTTGAATTAAGAGTAGAAAATTTTCTCAGAAACTTTAAACAATTATCAAAAGATGAGGTTAAAAGAGAGTGCATAACACTCTTAAAAGAGGTCAGGGAAAAGTATGGTCCATAATGTGACAAATTTTTTAACTTATAATGTGAGATCCTTAGTAGAAGGAAGTAGATTGATCGAGTTGAAAAGAATTCTGGATGCTAATCATATAGACATTTGTTTTCTTCAAGAAACCCATATATCTAGATCGAAGAATATGAATCTGAAAAATTACAATTTTATTAGAGACTACAGTTCTCAGGGAGTCGCTATTGTTTTAAAAAGTCGATTCAAATATTCTCTAGTCACTTTTACAAATATTACTTTTCCACATATTTTTCTAGATGTATGTGTTTCAGTTAATGGTTTAAATAAACATTTGTTGGTAGGATCTATTTACATACCGTGCAATTTCTTGCCTGATGACTTTGTAAACGGACTGGTTGAAATCGCAAACTGTGCATCTAAATACAATGGACTAATAATTGGTGGAGACTTCAATTCGAAACATCGTTCATGGAATGACAGTTTAAACAATTTAAATGGAAACACATTTTACAATTGGTTAGAAAATCATTCTCTAGACTTTGTCAGAATTTGTGACACAAGCCCGTCTTACCCAAACGGTAGTTCTTTTCTTGATCACTTTGTACTTTCAACAAACTTATTAGACAATATAAATCCAAATTATGAAATAACAAGTCTCTCATCATTCTCAGATCATTTCCCATTACATCTTCAAATAGAGTTGAAAGACATTATTTTTGCTGTAAGCCAACCAAGGTCTTACACCTCATTTAAAAATACGAATTGGGATGCTTTCAGGATGGATTTAACTGCCGCTATTGAAAATAGTTTGCCACCCAGTAATATTAATTTACAAAACTTTGAAATCGATTATTATATAGACTTTTTAACGTCAGCTGTCAACTCTACTAAGGACTCGCACTGCGAAACAATTGAAGTTAAAAATTTTTCTATATTACTCCCTGATCCAATCAATAAATTGTTTAAAGTTAAAAATAGTTGGCAAAGAAAACTGAAGAAAATTTTTAATACGAATTTCAATAGAACAACACCAGAGTACAATATTCTTGCCAAACAAATTTCCCTCCTGAAGATTATTATAAAAGAACAAGTAGAAATACATCAAACTCGAGAGTTTGGTGAGAGACTCAAACTTATTAAGCCGGGACCTTCGGCATATAAACAGATTTATAATTTGATTAAAAAAAAAGGAGGAAAATTTTGTTCAAAAATTATCCACGAAGATTTTGTAATAACTGATGATGTCGAAAAAGTTGAAGCTTTAAGAAGTCACCTTGAAAAAGTTTACGAAGAAACATTCCCGATTAGATCAGATATTTCTAATTTAGAATCCCATATTCATCGCACTCTTGATTCATATCCATCTTCAATTTACAAATTCTCTTCGGACTTCAACTCTTTGAATAATTCAGATACTCAACACTTTGTCAGCTCTGAAGCTATATGTTCTTATGTGCAGGAGCTAAACGCCAAGAAATCAGCTGGACCGGATACCATTTCAAATTTTATTATTAAAAAATTGCCTAAAATAGTCTTTAACTTTTTAACAATAATTTTCAACAATTGCATAAACAATGGATATTTTCCTATATCCTGGAAAATTGCTAAAGTAATTCCAATTCAAAAGAAACCAAAGATCTTTGAAATCAATAATTTTAGACCCATATCCTTATTGTCAAACCTTGGTAAACTTTTTGAACGAGTGATTTTAGATAAAATGGATGAGGGTATCAATGTCCAGTATATTCCAGATTTTCAGTTCGGCTTTAAAAAACAACATTCCACTGTACATGCTCTTTTGAAATTTGAAAATGATTTAGTCCTTAACCTTCGACAACGGAAATGCACGGTAGCAGTATCTCTGGACATAGAGAAAGCTTTTGATAAGGCATACCATAATGGAATTATATACAAACTAATAATGATTGGCTTTGATCCTTCCATTATAAAAATTTTGCATAGTTTCTTAAAAGACCGAAAGTTTTATGTAAATATTAATTATGCTTCTTCAGGATATGGTCTTATTAAGAGTGGTGTCCCACAAGGAGCAATAATGGCTCCTCATCTATACAGTACTTTCATTCACGATTTCCCGCATACTCATAACGGTTCGACATGCATACTTTACGCTGATGACTCACTTGCTTATGCTCATGGTAATACGCCAGAAGAAGCTTTAAGTTTAGTCCAGGAGCATTTAGAAAAAATTAGCTGTTTTTATAAGGATTGGGGAATTAAAATCAATGCAACCAAATCTGAAGCCATTTGCATCAGAAACCCTTCAGGAAAATGTCACAGACACACTGTTCCTCAAAGTAAACGCTTAAAATTATCCCTAAATGGGGCAAATATACCATTCAAAAACCAAATTAAATATTTAGGCATAACTTTCAACAAACTTTTAAAATTCAATGAACATGCAAATATGGTTTTAAAAAAAGCAAATAAAATTTTGGGGATTTTTTCTAACTTATTAAGAAATAAATATATGCCGGTAACTACTAAGTTGCTTATTTATAAGATAAGCATTCGTTCTGTGATAATGTATGGGTTTCCCATTTGGTTTACAATTTCCCCAACAGTTGCACAAGGTCTTGAAAAACTTGAACGTAAAGTTTTACGTTTATGCATAGATCGTAACTTTGAATCCTTCACAAAAAGGTACTCAAATTTTTACATTTACAGACACGCTCGCATTGTCCCTCTTTGCAAATATTTACTTATACATATGAAAAAATGTGTTAATAAACTGCCTTACATAGAAAATGATTTGGTAAATTTTGTATATAATTCGCAAAAGGAGTTTAGCTGGTCTAACTTTATTTATATCTCGCCAGTGGGCATAGTAAATGAAAATCTAAATTTAGAGGAATATATAAATCCCACATCGCTTTTACCGGAATTTTTCACAAAGATAAGCCCTGGTACTCACAGAGGCTAAGTAATTCTTAATGTAACGTGTTAATTAAGTGTATATATGTAAATAATGTAAATAGTTTAGTATTAGTTTTGTAGTTGTAGTTTTTTTTTTATCTTTTTTTATCTTAAGATTCACTTGATAAAACATCAAAGCCAATCAAAAATGTCGAGAGCAAGCATTTGATTTTCTACACAAATTTAAATTCATAGCTGTTAGCATTCATCCACATTTCATTGTAATAGAATAAATTTTCACGAATTCTATGTATATTCTTATCTTGTTATTCCTTAGTATTCTAATGTAATAGACTTGAAGCCTCAATAAATTTACTTACTTACTTTCTGTTAATGTAGAAAAATGCAGATATCTCGGGTTCGAAATAAGAAAACATAAAAATATGGAGTAAAAGAAAACTGAATGCGTAATGATACGAGTAAATTTTTGATAACCGTGCAGACCTCTAGTAAGGATACTTACGGTCCTTTTGTTTTTAGGTTAAATATTTAGAAAATGGCGTTTTTTGTATGATAATGAACATTCAGCTTATTTCTAATAAGCACATCATTTAATATCATCTTTCCTCTTTAAAATTAGCTTTCAGATGGTTATTTTTCCTCGCAGTCAGAATTCTTTCATTTCCTTTTAAAGATTGTTGGGTTGTGTGGGATTAGGGTTCCCAGATGGTCTGGATTCGCCTGGATGTCCAGATTTTAAGTCCCAAGTCCAGAGTCCAGACAATCAGAAATATGTCCAGATGAAATTCGAACAGCCGTACCAACCATGCCGTCAACGAATCATTTGCCAAATAAGCGTTCACTACAATTGGCAGACGCAGGTTTTCATATTCCAAGACTTAGTGATATTTTGCTTGGTGCAGGCGCAAAATAGTATCAGGTGCGGCAGACAGTCCAACTACTCAAGACACAAATTTGGGTTTTATAGGTTTTGCTGAAGTAGCTGTGGAGAAACGTTTGCTATGCAACATAATCGCATACGAAAAAATTTTATCGCTGTTGGAAAACTTCCGTTATTCAGTTATTAATATTATGAGCTCTCCTTGCATCAGCATTTTTCTTTGATGTACCTGGAACTATCAATCCTGTTTGAATCAAAATAAAATTTCTGGAATCACCCTTCTGTACATACATATGTATGTATGTACCAGAGAACTGCAGTGAGCCACTTAGCATGTGACCCATTCATGAATCTATTGAAACTCTCCAGTACAAAACTAAAAAGTGTGGTTACGGCTTTTTGGATGTTAGGTGACGATATTATGTTCTATGGAACTATGTTTTAGTTTTATTTATTGTCCAGAAAAATCAAGATTTTTTTCAAGTGTCCAAAAAAATCCAGATTTTTTCTGATTTTTTTTAAGTGTATAGTTGAAACACAATTTGGATCTGGCAAGCCTATATGGGATATATGTAGTTCCATATTCATTTCACCTTAAAACCGCCATAAACATCCATAAATGACTATTTGAAAACTCATTTAAAGGAGGAATGATGACTTTATTAGAATCAAGCTGAAAATAAATCGCATTATTAGTACTTTTTTAATACGTTTGGACAATGTATGTATAATAATTACTTTTTTTATTAATTTTTACGTTTTTTATAAAAATTTTAAATTTTTCTTGAATATATGGCAAAAATAGATTCACTATCCAAAAAATACATTCCGACTCTAAAGCTATACAATCCCAAATGCCATCACTGGCAGGGGGACGTACTAAACAAATTCAGAACAGTTGCTAATTAAATTTAAAAAAAGAAATTATTATTTTAGATAGCTTAAAATTTATTTTAACAATTTTAAAGTGAAACTTTATATTTATAATTATCTTAGAAAAACTAAAAGTGCTTGATATGATTTGCTGCAACTTTTGCAAAAATTTTTTTAATAAATTACATAACAAAAAGCTGTGTAGCATTGACTTAGGTGTTTTGCATCGTTTTACTTTTACGACGCACTAGAGTACAAAATTATGTTTTCAACAGTCTACATTTATACAAACTTTAAAGCAATATTTTTTAATTGTTGAAAAATAGATTTGTTATTTTAATACATCTTTAGACAAATAATTGATGGTTTTTAGAAAAATTTATGTCATATAAGAACAACTAACATACATAAGTAATTTTATTTATAATAACTTGGATATTGTTTGTTAAGCGTATCAGAAGAATGTTATGTTATAAATCTCATATTTAAAGTTTTTCTCATTGTAGGCGTTTAGTTAAGAAAAAAAAAAAAACAAATAAAAGTTTCAAACTTAGACTAAACTCTACTTAACTTTACGTTGAGACAATTTTAGTTCCTTGGCCCAAATGATATTATTCATGAATTCACCGAATATATAAAGGCATAGAGTAAAGGCAAGAACGGCAATAAAGAAGATAATTCGTTGTGGCAGCTGCAGAACTTCTAGCACAGGATAAACCCAAACGCCGGAATAATGTTTCACAACATGAATCCAAACCAAGTAGCTAACCATGAAGATTCCCAATCCAGTAATTGCTGAGCTACGTTTGGGGTATGCACGAAATGATGTAAACATTTCCAAGATAATAAACACGACAATATTTGTATGCATAATATGATTTAGCCAACTGTGTACAAAGAAAAAAGTATTTTTGATATTGTAAAATATAAACGAGTCAAAATAAAACACGGTTCGACAAAATCAAATTTTTTTTTGCACCCATGAGAAATTCCAATATATTCGGAGAACTGACGTTAAAAATATATATACATTAAGGGTGATTCAAATTTTTCTTTTTTTGCTTGAAACAGGGTCAAAAGGAAAATGCTGGTGCAATTATAGCTCATAATATTAAAATTTACTGGTGGCTCATCGAGCTTTTTTGTATTCCATACGATTTGTATAGGAAAAAATGCTATGAAAGACATTTGTCTCTATATCTCGTAAAAAAAAACCTTACATAAACGGGACCTAGCCTATTGGAAAGATCATAAAATTTTCTCCTTGCATTTTTTTTCGTGAAGCAAACACTTCGTTAGTTAATTAGCTACATAAATTCATAAAAAACTCAATAACAGCAAATAGCTTTTTTATAGAAAATTTTTTGATCTTTCCAATAGGCTAGGTCCCGTTAGTGTAAAATTTTTTTTTACGAGATATAGAGACAAATGTCTTGTAAAGCATTTTTCCCCATACAAATCGTATGGAAAACAAAAAAGCTCGATGAGATACCGGTAAATATTAATATTATGAGCTATAATTGCACCAGAGTTTTCCTTTCGTATGCCTGCAACTTTTGAACCTGTTTCAAGCAAAAAAAAAATTAGAATCACCCTAATATACATACATACGTGAGTCGTCGTTTTTCTTCAGCTAGTCAGATTTTTTTTTAAATCGATTTTTAAAGTTTCTTATGATTGAAGTTTTGTATGAACACAGCTAACGCTTTTAAATAACGAAATAACGCTATAAAATATAAAAGAGTGGAACGATTTTCATAATTGAAAGCTTTTAGGAAGCTTTAGTAAATAACAAATTTCAGAAATAGAAAATCAGTATCATATGGTTCTTAAATTCTTATTTTAGTTCAACTCTAAGGAAAAAAACGGAAAAATTAATAAAGCAATTCTGAAATGTTATTTTCTTTAAATATTGTTTTGATTTATCAACAATAGAAAGTCGTTTCAAAGGAAAAGACTCCAGACAAACGCTGATTTTCTATTTATAAAATTTGTTATTTAATAACATTTCTAAAAAGCATTCACTTATGAAATTCCCTCGACTCTTTTATATTTTATGGCGATATTTCGATATTTAAAAGCGTATTTTTTTAACATCTATTTTCAAAATATGTTGGAATTTCTCATTTGTGCGAACCATTGTCGAACCGTATAATAAAATAAATTACCCAGGAAATACAGCATCTAAGACTTTGGGCAACACCAATTCTCGATCGATTGCATAAAGTGACCAGAACGTTACGCCTACATTTAAAGCAATGGGAAATGCAAAGGCTGCTAGCAAATAATCTTTCAGTTTACGTATTGCTGGAGTTTTTTTGGGAGCCACTTCATTTGTGCCAATAAAATCATTGATGAGGCAAATAGTGAAGTAAACCGCTTGAATAATCTGAAATAAAAAAAAAATATTTATAAATCATGTTAATACTATTGATATATAAAAATACACATAAACGGTGTAATCGTAGCTCGATTTTTTAGAAAATTTATGAACTTTCCAAATAAGGTTAAGGTCCATTACATCACCATTTTCTTAAGTTTTTGATAATTAATGTTTTAGTGATTGTAATTTGCAGCGACAAGTTAATGAAAGTACATGAAAATGTTCAGCGGAAAATTTAATGCAATATTTTTGCTTTTATTGTATTAACGTGAGCGTTGATGAAGATCACTTGTTGAATGGTGCTAAGGCAGATTTAATATAATTTTTTAGACTTTGTTTTGAGCAATTTGGAGCTTTTTGCAAATCAGGAGGTTGTTTTCTTGGTTTAATATGGAACGCCTGTTCAATAGTGAATATAAGATTTTTATTATTTTATTACTTATTTTAATAGAGATTAGTACATACTTTTGAAAAGTAAGAGTTCTGTGCGAGATAACACCAAGGTATCCTACATTGCACTCCCATTCAATTTCGATTGAGCCAATCGTGAGCTTATGCTGAGGAAGGTTTAGAGAGCTCCTCTTGCAAGTGAAAAACGAAGCGGTGTTTTACTTGCAATAATTTTTATTTTTCACTTGGAGTAATATTATAATGTTTTTGAGAGTGAAGTTTGAAGTGTGTCCATTATAGTTTGGCAAACAATGTTTCGCCGTGTTATACAAATACAAATAGTCCAAGAGCCGGCTGTAGAAAAGTCGAGTGTATAAGATTACAGGATGGGATGCATGCCAAATGATAGAGCTCGACCAGCCTAAATAGAATATCTAGGGTTGCCTTGCCAAAGCCTGTCCCGATGGCCGAAAATGCCCGAATTTTAGCCAATTTTATTGTTCTAATTAAAACTGTAGTACATAACAGCTCGAAATGAATGCCAAATGATAGAGCTCGAAGAGGCCTAAGAATAATACCTGGAATTGTATTGTTGAATCCTGTCCCAAACATGGGTTTTCACCGGTTTTTTAGGTCAATTTTCATTAATGAAGATAACAGCTTGAAATTTGTGCCAAATGATAGATATCGAAGAGCCTAAATATCTGAATTTCTATCATTTGGCAATTTTAAGCTGCTATCTTCATTAATGAAAATTGACCCAAAAAACCGGTGAAAACCAATGTTTGGGACAGGATTCAACAATACAATCCCAGGTACTATATTTAGGCCTCTTCGAGTTCTATCATTTGGCATACATTTCAAGCTGTTATGTACTACAGTTTTAATTAGAACAATAAAATTGGCTAAAATTCGGGCATTTTCGGCCATCGGGACAGGCTTTGGCAAGGCAACCCTGGATATTCTATTTAGGCTCATTGAGCTCTATCATTTGGCATACATCTCATCCTGTAATCTTATACACTCGACTTTTCTACAGCCGGCTCTCCGCCTAAAATATATTATTATTTATAATTAATTTTTTTACAATATTGTAGCGAAATTTGGTTTATGCTAGAAGACTCTTGAAATAAATACCAACGAAAAGAAACTAAACGATATTAGCACCATCTAGCGCAAAATGCTAACAATAATAAACCAAACAGACGCTGCAGTAAACAATAAAAAGTCAACAACCGAGAGAATTTATCGCCGTCGTACAACGTACAACGCCATCTAACATCTAGCATAATAGCTAGCTCAACGTCAGTGTGCCATGCATTGTGGTGAATTGTGGATAGTAGTAGAATGCACGCTACAAAGTAGCACTAGTAGGTTGTAGATAATAGTAGAATATACGCCATCTGGCAGCTTGTAGTTTATTCGAGAAAGTGATGCCTGTAGTATAAAAGGGTGTCATTTGAGTTTTCGGACACAGTTGTAGCTCAACAGTGAAGTGGAACACTTGAATTAAAAGTAATAAAGTGAATACAGTGTGATCCGTAGTAAAGTAAAACAGTTTTCTATACAGTGTTAAATTAATATTAGAATTTGAACGTTAATAAAATAAACCATTTTATAACTAAATAAGTTTGTGTGTTTTTAATTGTTACACAATCCAGTGATCGAACTCAGAAAAGTGTGAGAGATCGAAATTATCGTCAAAGGGACAGAAATTTCGTAACAATTGGTGTCAGAAGTGGGATTGTGTAAAATTAATTAACAATCAATTAATTAAAAAATAAATAAAAATGGTTAAGTTTGAAGAACTAAAAGTGGATCAACTGAAGAAGGAGTTGCAGCAGCTGAGTCTGCAATCTACTGGCGGAAAGGTGGAGTTACAGAAACGCTTACGGCAGGCTCTTGAGGCTCAAGGTGTAAACCTGGAAGAGCATGAATTTTATAGTGATGTATCAGAATCAGCAGCGAAAGTGGAAGAAACTTCTGGACCAAAGGCAAGTGGTGAAGTTGTAGATATGTCAAAGTTCGAGAAAATGTTAATGGCGATGACAAGCAATATCCAGGCCGTTCGGGAAGAAATTGGTCAGAAGTTAAGTCAAAATGCACTGCAAATGGACGAGAAGTTAAGTCAAAATGCACTGCAAATGGACCAGAAGTTAAGTCAGAACGCGCTGCAGATCCAGACGGTTCGGGAAGAAATTGATCAGAGCTTAAGTCAGAATGCGACGCAGATCCACGAGGCTGTTCGAACGGAGGTTGCCAAAATGGTAAATGGCTTCGACGCAAAAATGACTGAGTTACGAGATGACGTTGAATCATTCAAGGAAGAAGTTCAAAATAACCTTGAAAAAGTTCAAAATAATCTTGAAAAAGTTCAAAATAATTTTGAGGACGTTACTAAAAGGATTCAGCAGTTGGAAATAAGCGAACCAACCACTCAAGTTATAAGAGAAATCAGCGCAGAGAGGCTTAAGGCACCCTCATTCGATGGAACAACGCCATTCAGTGTTTTCAAGCTCCAGTTCGAAACAACATCTGGTCACAATCGTTGGGATAACGAAAGTGCAGCTGCAGCGCTAATTGTGGCATTAAAAGGCGCAGCTGCAGAAGTATTGCAAACGGTTCCAGTGGTGGAGCAGAAAAACTACAAGGCGGTGATGGATGCCTTACAACGAAAATATGGCAGTGACCACATGAAGCAGATTCACAGATTGGAGTTGAAAAGTCGTATCCAGAAATCTGGTGAGTCCTTGCAGGAGTATGCTGCGGATATTGAGCGATTGGCACACCTTTCCTATCCTGACGAGTTAAGTGTCGTAGCTGAAAAATTCAAAATAGAGGCGTTTATTGACGGCATACGTGACACAGAAACAAAACGCGAGACAATGAGAAGCCCGAAGACGACATTTAATGAAACAGTAACGGTTGCCCTCACGCAGGAGACGATTGCGTTGACATGCCGCCCATCACTGAAAACTCGTCGGATGGAGGTGGAGGCTGAAAAGAAAAATTCATCGTTCGCCAGCGGTAGCTTCAGCGGAAAATGCTACAATTGTGGTAAGCAGGGACACATGGCACGTGACTGCAAATCACGTCGTAAACGATCTGCATCACGTTCACCAAAAAGAAGACTTGGAAATAGGGTGAACGATGGCGAAAATGTTAGCGAGCAGCAGTCGTTAAACTAAAGAGAGTCAGTACAGCGGGGCGTGAGCTGACTCTTACAGATGATTGCCCCATAGTCTTGGTTTCGAAGCTCTGCCGAAATTCCAACAGCCTTACCATCGGTGGAAAAATCAACGGAAGACCATGTGAGCTTACTTTGGATACAGGCGCATCGCATTCAATTGTGAGGAAAGACTTATTTGAAAGACGACGAGTAACGCCGTTAAATGGGATCCAATTGAGAACAGCGACAGTAGAAATTGCGCAAATAGTAGGAAAAGTTACAGCGAGTATTCTCATCGGCAACAAAACTGTGGAACATGATTTTATTGTTGCAAACATCACCGATGAGGTTATCATTGGCGTGGACTTCATGATTCGACACGGGTTCACTTTGGATCTTAAGAAAAAAACGTTAAGGTATGCCAATGTAGAGTTGCCTTTAGACATTGGCTGTGGACAAAAATTAGCAATTGCAAGAGTCTACATAAGTGAGCGCTGTCGAATTGAACCCAATACCGAAGAAATTATTTGGGCCACAACAAATGAAGACTGTGGGACAAGCCATCTGTGGGTAGTGGAAGCAGATAAGAAAAATTTTAAGAAAGACCTGATTATTGGAAAGACTCTAGTAAACACAAGAACAGACAGAAAAATACCGGTGCGAATTTTGAATCCAACAAATAAGCCAAAATGGATGCAAAAAGGTGAACTTATAGCGCAATGTGAGAAAGTTACAGCTGTGATAAATTGTGAAAATGACCAGCAGAACACACAAGGTACAACTTTAACAAAATCGTCGGCCTTGGATGTATTGACGAAAGAATGGACGAAGGAGTTGTCTGCTCAGAACAAAAACAAAGCAAAAAGGTTTCTGCAAAAACATTGGCGGATATTTGCGTCCAAAGGAGAAAATAATGGCCGAACATCAGTTGTCAAACATCGCATTGATACAGGTGATTTTCAGCCGATTCGTCAACCTCCAAGGAGGCTAGCACTCGCTAAGAGAGAAGAAGTGACGGGCCTTATAGAAGATATGGCGCGAGAAAATGTCATTGCACCATCAGAAAGCCCATGGAGTTCACCGGTCGTACTTGTGAAGAAAAAGGATGGAAGTATGCGATTCTGTGTGGATTACAGAAAATTGAATGACGTCACTAAAAAAGACAGCTACCCGTTACCCAGAATCGATGATACACTGGATACGTTATCTGGAGCAACATGGTTTTCCACCCTGGACTTACAAAGTGGATATTGGCAGGTGGAAATAGATGAAAAAGACAAAGAGAAAACTGCCTTTAGTATTGGGAATGGTCTATGGCAGTTCAACGTCATGCCGTTTGGTCTTTGTAACGCTCCAGCTACGTTTGAACGGTTAATGGAACGAGTTCTCAAAGGACTACATTGGAAGACTTGTCTAGTGTATCTCGATGACATAATCATCATGGGTAAAGATTTTGATGACCACTTGAAAAATCTGGAGGAAGTGTTTGTGCGCTTGGAGGCAGCTGGACTAAAATTAAGTGCGAAAAAGTGCTCACTTTTCCAGCGTGAAGTCAAATATCTGGGGCACAAGGTTACGTCAGAAGGAATACACACAGATGAAGATAAAATAAAAGCTGTGAAAAATTGGCCACGTCCATCTAATCTTCATGAGTTGCGAAGTTTTCTGGGTCTATGCACTTATTACAGACGCTTTGTTCCTGGTTTCGCAAATGTTGCAGGCAGTCTACATGAGCTGACACAGAAAAATCGAAAATTCGAATGGAGTGGCGCACAGGAAACTGCATTCCAAAAACTGAAAGAATTACTGTCCACAGCGCCAATTCTCGCGTACCCAATACCCGGCAAAGAATTTGTATTGGACACCGATGCGAGTGGCCATGGTATTGGAGGAGTTTTGTCCCAAATCATCAATGGTCAAGAAAAAGTCGTCGCATATTTCAGCAAAATTCTGTCGAAACCTGAGAGGAATTATTGTGTAACTCGGAGAGAGTTACTGGCAGTAATGGAATGCGTGAAACACTTCCATAAGTACTTATATGGACAGCACTTTCTCCTGAGGACAGACCATGCGGCATTAAGGTGGCTACTTCAATTCAAGGATCCTGAAGGTCAAATCGCACGGTGGATAGAACGCTTGCAGAGCTATGATTTCACCATAGAGCATCGCAAAGGAAGCCAGCATGGAAATGCGGATGCACTTTCCCGTCGTCCATGTAAAATTGAATGCGGTCATTGTTCGCGAACAGAAAATAAAGCTGGAACAATTGATGTGCGCCTTTTGAACGTTTTGCCTGAAGAAAAGTGGACAAAAGAGGAGGTAAAACGGGACCAGCGCAATGATACAGATTTGGCAACTATAATTAAGTATAAGGAGCTGGGTAGGAAACCGGCGTGGCAAGAAATTTCAAATGAAAGCCAAATCTGTAAAGCATACTGGGCGCAATGGCAAAGTTTGGAGTTGCATGACGGTTGTCTCTACCGAATCTGGGAAAGCGAGGATGGTAAAACTCGCTCAAAACTGCTGGTTATTCCAAAGGCCAAATTTAAGGAAATAATCGAGGATTATCACAATGGATCGAGTGGTGGACATCTGGGCATAACGAAAACCACAGAGAAAATAAAGAAACGGTTTTATTGGGTAGGATGCCAAGAATCAGTTGCTGACTGGATCCGCCGTTGTGACCAATGTGCAATTGCTAAAGGACCAAGGCAACGCACTCGGGGAAAAATGCATCAGTATAACGTTGGAGCTCCCTTTGAGAGGATAGCCATGGATATAGCGGGACCTTTTCCAATCAGCAATACAGGAAATAAATACATCCTTGTGGTAATTGATTATTTCAGTAAGTGGCCAGAAGTATATCCCATTCCCAATCAAGAAGCAAAAACAGTGGCAGACATTTTCATCAAAAATTGGATTTGCCGATATGGAGCTCCACTTGAGTTGCATTCCGACCAAGGACGAAATTTTGAGTCGACACTTTTTAAGGAGGTTTGTGACATGCTTGGAATACAGAAGACACGCACCACAGCTTTGCATCCTCAGTCCGATGGCATGGTCGAAAGGTTCAACCGTACTCTAGAGGAACATTTAAAAAAGGTTGTCGATAAAGGACAAAAAGATTGGGATGAGCATCTACCAATGTTTCTGATGGCTTATCGGTCGGCAATACACGATACCACTACAGTTACGCCAGCAAAAGCCATTTTTGGTACGGACTTAAGGCTTCCAGCAGATTTGAAGTACGGAGTAAGCGTTGTCCCGGAAACGACCCATGCTGACGATTACATGTCGCGGAAAAGAGAAGAATTAGCAGATATACACGAGCTTATTAGAAGACGTACTCAATTGGCTAGCGACAAGATGAAAGCTCGGTATGACCTGCGAGCAAATACTGAAGGGTTCAAAGAAGGTCAATTAGTGCTGCTACATAACCCACAACGAAAACGAGGCTTGTCTCCTAAATTACAGACTCATTGGGAGGGACCTTACCGGATCGTCACAAGGATTAATGATGTTGTGTATCGAATCCAAAAATACCCCGGGAACAAAAGTAAATTAAAGGTAGTCCACATCGAAAGGCTGGCACCTTATACTAGGGACGGAGAGACTCTTGTTCGGGACGAACAAGTTTAAGCGGAGGGCAGTGTAGCGAAATTTGGTTTATGCTAGAAGACTCTTGAAATAAATACCAACGAAAAGAAACTAAACGATATTAGCACCATCTAGCGCAAAATGCTAACAATAATAAACCAAACAGACGCTGCAGTAAACAATAAAAAGTCAACAACCGAGAGAATTTATCGCCGTCGTACAACGTACAACGCCATCTAACATCTAGCATAATAGCTAGCTCAACGTCAGTGTGCCATGCATTGTGGTGAATTGTGGATAGTAGTAGAATGCACGCTACAAAGTAGCACTAGTAGGTTGTAGATAATAGTAGAATATACGCCATCTGGCAGCTTGTAGTTTATTCGAGAAAGTGATGCCTGTAGTATAAAAGGGTGTCATTTGAGTTTTCGGACACAGTTGTAGTTCAACAGTGAAGTGGAACACTTGAATTAAAAGTAATAAAGTGAATACAGTGTGATCCGTAGTAAAGTAAAACAGTTTTCTATACAGTGTTAAATTAATATTAGAATTTGAACGTTAATAAAATAAACCATTTTATAACTAAATAAGTTTGTGTGTTTTTAATTGTTACACAATCCAGTGATCGAACTCAGAAAAGTGTGAGAGATCGAAATTATCGTCAAAGGGACAGAAATTTCGTAACAATATATTATGAATAGAACTCAAAAGAGGGCCTTGAGGTAGTCCTGCTCACATTGAATGATTTACAATGATGGTAGCACACGAAGAATAGACGGGTAAACTGGATACTTTGAATAAGTTTATTTACATTACTCAACAGTATTTTCCTCAACGAATTTCGATAACAATTTCTATAGAAAAATTTTCCATATAAATGGCAAAATCCAAAAAAAAATGAACTCTTGAGAACACATACTTCATATAAATACTTGTAAAAACTTTGTCAGTCAATCAAAACAATTTTTCTGTTATAGAGATGAGTCAAAAACTTAAAAGGTATACTTCGTGAATATTGTATTATAGGCTATTGATTATGTCATATATAAAGGAACAAGACGTTCAAGGGATTTTATTGCAGGAATCGGTCAATGGGTCATTTAAAAAGATAAAACCGCGGAGTACTATTAAATTAGAGGGTGGAACTCGGAGATATAGGTCGAAATAGACCCTTTTTAGTTTTTTCAATATATCTCGCAAACGAAGCAAAATTTGGAGATTCCTTATCGAAAATTTTTTGTAAAAAATTTTGGAAAATTTTTTTTATGCCAAAAATGTTGAAACAAAAAAAGAAAAAAACCCAAAAAATTTAGTTTTTGTTCACTATTTTTTGCTTTTTTGCCTGTAACTTTTTTTGGGTTAGTCATTGGGACAGGCATTGCTCCGTAGAAAAAAAGAACACAAAACTTCCTTTAAAATGCTGTGTTGAAAAATTTTTTGTTGATAACCTACCGAAATATGGTCACTCGAACATAGCTTTTTTTTTATTTTTATCCAAAGGATAAAGATATTTTTTCATTTCTCATAAAAAAGTATTTAAACTTATTAGTCTTCATCAGAATATTTTGTAGTTTCTTTCTATGGGGCAAAGTTGAAGATATCCCTAAGTAATTGTCACTTCCAGCAATTTAAACAAAATATGAAAAAGTGCACACTTTTCTCTAGCGCAATTACCACCAACACATGGTGCCATCAAACAGCATGGCTTAAGAGCGTTTTTTTTCAAATCTAGTAGTGGCAAGGAAACCACTTTAACCCTCTGGGCTGGGGTTGCGAAAATTCTAAATATGGTTTAAATGCGATTCGCACAACAGCACCTCCTGCGCCAGAGATTTTGCTAATAAAGTGGCTTGTTGTTGCACTACAGGTTACCATAGAATCTGTGGTTGCAAAAAGTTACAAATTACCATATTTTGAAAAAAATGTGGATCAATTATGATAATGTGCAAGAAGCCGATATTACAGAAGATGATATCATTGAGGACATTGATAATGATATCGATATACAGTTTGAGAATGTGGTTACATACATTTGTTGTTATACATAATTATGTATTATTAAGCAATAAACTTAAAATACCCTTTTTTTATGAGAAATGAAAACAATATCTGAACAAAAAGGTATAAAAATCGAAAAAAGCTATATGCGAGTGGCCATTTTTCGATCAATTTTTAACGCAAACAATTTTTTGATGCGACATTTTAAAGAAAATTTTGTCTACTTTTTTTCCATGGAGTAATATTTTTACCTATCTCTTTCCCAAAAAAAGTTATAGGCAAAAATGCAAAAAAAGGGAAAAAAAACTAAATTTTGAGTTTTTTTCTTTTTTTGTTTCAACAGTTTTGGCATAAAAAAAATTTTCCAAAATTTTTTAAATTTTTTCGATGGGAAATTTAATTCTCTACAAAAAGTTTTCGATAAGAAATATTCAAATTTTGCTTAGTTTGCGAGATATATTGAAAAAAACTAAAAAGGGTGCATTTCGACCTCTATCTTCGATTTCCACCCTCTAATTTAATAGCACTCCCCGGTTTTATCTTTATAAGTGACCCATTGACCGATTCCTGCAATAAAAACCCGTGAACGTCTTAGTTCCTTATTGCCCTGTTTTTTACGACATAATCAATAGTCTATGAGGGTATTCCTCTAAACGCGAAAACTCGAAAAGCGCGAAAACTCGAAAGTTTTCGAGCTTGCTTTCGGGAATACACCTATCATTACAAACTCGTAAATGATTGAGCAATGGCAATTTGACAGTTTGATCAGTGTTACCGCTGCCATGAAAAAAAATGTATCACACCAAAACGAAAAAATATGTAGAATTAAGTTAATAAATAACAAAACACAAATAGGTAAACAAATAAAGTTTCTGAGAATTGTCCTTTACATATATTTAAAAATCATTCTGTTAAGTTTATGTGCAAATTTCTAAAGAAACTTCAAACTGGCAGCAAATTATTTCGACAAACGGCAACACTGATTCATTTTCCAACTTTTCGAGGCCACTTGCTCAACTAATTAGCCTCGAAAGTTGCGCAAACTTTTCTTCATACAAATTATTTTCGAGACTCGAAAATGTGCTCAGTTTTCGCAGTTTACGCAGTTTTCGAGGCTTTTTCGCGTTTTCAGGAATACCCTCTATGAGTTATATGTTATGATCGAAAAAAATACCTATTATTCTTTTTTGAGCCAATTCCAACTTTGAAAGTAGTTATATGGGTGAGAAACAGTTAGCTCCCCATATCTTAGCGAAGGGAGTGAGGGAAATGATAATACAGTTGAGTCACACTATAACGAATTTAATTAATTCTAAAATGTAAAAATAGGCTGCGACACTACCTAATTCCCCACCTACTTCATGCGCATTCATGTCATGATTGGAAACATGACATCGATGTCTTTTGGTAGTATAGGAAGACAGTAATTTGATGTATGTATGTATCTACACCTCCTCGTGCAGCCACTCGAGATTATCGTCAACTGTGCATATTACAACAGCTCTTACAATACGTATGTTAAGCGGCATGCCAATGCCAGGATTGATTTTGTGATAGAAAATGCTATCTGTTATCATAATTTATATTTTCTGAATAACTCTCGACCCCTTTGTGAGATTTTGCCGGACCCTTCCCCCTATTTCACGTAATTTATGGAAGTCCACTTACAGAGTAAGACCCGTTTTCTCCATTTCATGTTTTTGCTAATAGGACACTTACACTCTAAAGCGACGATATGTTCTTTGAGTTTGCATGAATCGGTACCTCCAGTGAAATCATACATTTAACTTAGAGCGATAAGCACTTTGCCGCCTAAGCACTGATTGCTAATTGACATATTAAACTTAATCTATAAAAAAGTATGTACATATGTATGTATATATTTACCGCATCCAAGAATGTTAAATATTTAAACTTTCCACCGAACGGATGGTGCATGTTTTTGGCGGTTTCTGGAAACTTAACAAAAGTAAAATCATAATAAATGGCATAGCTGAACTGCACTGCTGCCGTTAGGTGCACCAGGATGCGCAAGGATTTGTAGACACCCTGGTAAAGAGGATCTGCCAACGATGCACCGGTATTTGATTTTTTCACCATCCTAACAGAATATTGGAACTTAATTCAAACGTACTTTATGTAGATCAGTTAGGTTTCAAAGTCCAACAAATTGCTCCTAACAATTGTTTTCAGAAACACTGCTCAAATAGTGACAGCCCATGCAAATTAATCAATAAAAACAATTCAAAGTGAAGTGAAAAAATAAATAGTAAGGCAGTGCTTTGCAAACATCTCATATAGTGTTGCCACATGATAACGATATAAAATCCATTATGCTATGCTACTTTTTAACTCTTTTTCCACCCACAATAGGGACGGTTGACGGAAAAAAAGCAAGCATAAATTCCGTTGAACGGTAAAACCGTCGTAAGATCCGCTCGAGTAAACAGCATTCTGACGGACGACGTACGACGGCAAATTCACCTGTCATTTTGTGTTTACAAAAAGTCGTTTTTGATTGTGACAGTGAAAACTTTTTTATTTTGTAAGAACATTCTTCTTGTATTAGATATTCGTTGTAATTCAATTCATTTATGTTCTTATTTATATTAGAATAACTTTTGCTCGAAAACAAAATCTTTCGAATTTTTATTACCGATGGAAAATTAAGACCGCCCGCGTTCGCTTTTGGTTCGTTAAGGGCCAAATAGACGTTCATGCGTGCATGATGAATCAAGTGATTGTTCATGCAAACTGACCGAGTAGGTGGCTGATTGACTGATTGGTCATGCGCATGAGCAATATTAAAATATTTTGATATTTTTTTGATTGATCATTCGTGCGTTCATTTTGGCTATCAACATTGCTTTAAATCTATATACTGGAATTTATTCGTCACGTCTATTTTGGCTCAGGCTTAAGTCAGAGCACAACTCAAATTTTTCCTTACGCTTAAAAAAGAGGGAAAACAGAAGCGCTTTCACCCCTGAGAGAAATTCTTCTATGTTTTAATTTTTTGGAATTCTACCAATTTTGATATTGCGTTCGCAGTTCTTCGTTTTTTATTTTTACCGAGTGGATAGGAACAAATTCTTCAAAGAAAATTCATTCAAAATTTATACATATTTTTAAGTTATAAGAAAATGAAAGAATATCCCGTTTTCTTAAAAAATAATCTTAAAACGACCTCTGGCTATTATAATTTTTACTGGGATAAAAAAACGAGGTAGAAAAAATTAAATGAAAGTAAAAGTTCACTTACTTTTAAAAATTAAATAGAAATTCAGATAATTGAAAAAGTGAAAAATCTAATTAAAAAAGGAATCCATGATAAGTTATTACATAATATAAATAAATAAATAATTTTTTCATAGATGGAATTCTTTATGAAGGGGCATAAAATGTATTTCTATGTATCTTCCCTTTGTGTACCTCCATTAAAAAGAGCATACGAATCAAAAAATGTTTAGAGAAAAAATATTTCTCTTCCCATTTACCGGTAAATATTTTTCGGTTGGAAACTCTTGAACAGATTTTAAATGTATTGATGTCATATAGAATTAAAGTCAATTAATTAGTTGAGCTATCATAATATGTTAATAAAATTACATATTAATAATACAATTTTTAGAGAAAATAACAGTTATTTGAAAAAAATAGTGACAATTTTTAAAAAACGTCCATACCTCAAAACACGTGAAAATTATTTCAAATTTTTATGCATCAATCTTATAGACAGTAAAATGACCTTCCATATGACATAAATATATGTCAAATCTGTTTAGGAGTTTCTAACTTAAAATGAATCTTAGAAAAGCTATATCCGCAATTTCCCATGACTATATCTCGAAAACTATATCCAAATGATACTTTTCTTGAAATATTCTTGCTTAAAATCAAAAGTCACTCAAGAAAAAATAGTTTAAAAATGTCGGTTTAGGTCAAATTTCACTTTGGGCCCGTATGGATTATAGATAAACATTTTAAATTAATTTTTAAAATTTTTTTATCCTATTTCGAACCGATTGAGAGTGCCTCCCATTTGATTTTCGCAAAAAAAAAACCAAATTAGACAGGTCAAATTTCACTTTGGAATAGGGCCCGTACGGGTTATAGATAAAAGTTTTTAATTTTTTTTATCCTATTTCGAACTGAATGGGCGTCCCCAATTTGTTTTCCTCAGAACAACGTAATTATAATTTGATTTTTTCCAAAACTAAGATTACTGCAATTGTAATCTAGATTCGTTCGATGAACGATTACAGTAATCCTAATTTAAAAAATTTGGAAATTGCGATTATAATAATTGTTATCATAGACGCAATCAATTACACATGTAATCCTTGTCGCCCAGCTCTGGTTTCAATTACAATATTGTTGCAAACATATGAAGCCTAAAGAAAGACCAGACATAGAACTGCAGATAATATTTTTCGTATTGAGTATACGCCCCCGTTTAAAGAATAGATAACAAGCAAATATTTATCGAATTAAATTTTTAGTATTAAGCGCGACTTTATTCAAACATGTTTAGGTCACTTCAAATTTCACGCAGTATTTACGTACTGACTCTATTGTTACTGAGTCAAACAAATTCTACCAAATGGCTTATTGAGAACTCTGGCTTTAACAATCCTGAAAATTGGCTAACAGGCTACTTGCCGTGTTCATTAGACGAGATAGTTTTTCCAGAAGTGTATCCGGCAATATTGCCTTTGCCTAAAGAAGTAGACCTCGGGGGTATAATTTTACCAAAGGAAGGAGCTTTACTACTGGAACAGGAATCAACTTTAACATTAGGTGCTGATACTAAATTACGTAAATGTGAAAATGGGAAAAACCACAAAGCCTATATTAAAAAACCAAGCACACAAAAATGGTTTAATCCCAATACTTGGCGATCTACAACTGATATGGCACAAAATAGGGCAATACCAAATATGGAACGCGTACCATGTAATAACGAATCAGTTATTATACAACGCAACGGCCCACTATCGTTAGATTTAGAAAATGTGGCGTTTATGCGTTTAGGACAACTCAGTTTAGCAGGATCACTGATATCAAGAGATTACTTAGAACACCTTTTCAGCACAGATTTGGGACAAATATTATTTAAAAATTCAGCAGCATCAAAAGTTGAATATTATCGCAATGATGTTTGTGGTTGTCACAAGGACTACGCAAATTTTGTAGAGCCAATCTGTCATAATGTTGTTTCCACTTGCGCACGACCGCATTGCTTGGTACCCATTACACCACTCGGAAGCTGCTGTGCAATTTGCGGATCTATGATTAAATTCACTGTCGATCAATGTGGGGATGAAAATCTGCTTAAGCTACGCAAATTAGTAGCCACGGCTGTGAGTGAAAGGGAATTATCAGATGAATTGGATTTTCACGTGAATTACATCAGCACTACACATAGTGGTAAATTTTTACAAGCGATCGTGGTAGATCGCAATACGTATAAAGAAAGAAGTGTTGATTTCATAAATCAATTAAATATCACAACGAACTGGACTAAACTCTTTGCATCAGCTCATCAGGTTGAGCTGCAATTTTCGGGGCGCTCATATAACCCGAATATAACATTCGGTTCTATTGTTTTAATTATAATGTGTCTTATATTTGTTTCCATAGTTGGTTTAGTAATTTTTGCTCACTATGCGCCAGATAACCGTTATTTGAATCGCATACCTCAATGGATATATGAACCACGACGGTGGCGCGATTTTCTACTTCGACCTAATTTGGTATTTGCACGCTTCGATAATACAGCAACCGGCGTCGTAGATGCTGATATTCAAGAAAGCATTATTATGGGCTATGATGCTGAAAGTGGAGAGGTCAGAGAGCGGGCATTCGATAATCCAATGTTTGGTGAAAAGATGATTCAAAAGAAAATCGATTTAAAAGAAACATCGGAAAAGAACGATAATTTGCCAACGACAATTTTAGGTCCTGCGGGAAACGTTATTTTGGCTGGTAAGACGAAAGTAGAGGAGCAAGAGCTCACGGAAATAAACTTAGAAGCATCTAGTGATGAAAGCGACCAGGAAGATGTAATTGAATAAATATCTATCTACGCCATCAGCTTATTAAGACTTTGCGAAGCCTGAGTTTAACGACTTGAAGGGGACCATCTTTCAGTGAAAACCCCAATGAATGTCATATTTTAGTTGTCAGTTCTCCATATGCGATATGTAATAAAAAGTTTTTTGGATAAAATCCTTGTTTTTTTTTTGAAAATTTTTTTACAAACTTCATGTATTCAGTGTTAGTTTTTTTTACATAACTTAAATTTATTTAGATCATTTTTTACCATTTTTAATTTCAGGATTATAGGCCGATTCAAGTCGATAACTTTGAAAATTAAGTTTAATAATGAACCCATTTTTTCTTGCCATATGGAATTTGCTCCTTCGTGTGTATGCTGGCAAAAGTTACGTTCATTGGAATAAATTTAATAATAACAATTGATAAACTTTCCAGCTATGTATGTATCGCGATTTTTGAAGTAGTATACCATGTATGAGAAATTAACACATCATGACATAAATGACAATGTACAATATTAATGCCACCTAGAAAAGTCCGAATTACGATAAACTTTCCAAAGTTCGACATTTTCCGAACAAAATACAAAACAATATCATCAACAACTTTCATCCCAGTGAAAGTTTAGGCGTTGATGAATTCATAATAAAATTCAAGAGACGCATCAAAAATTGTCTTCCCAATTAAAAGGGGATACGGGGTGTCAATATTGGCAATCAACAAAAAAACTTTATAGAGTAAGAGCCCAGAGCCGCCAGACGTTACTTATTTTCTGATTAACAAAACGTGTGGGATAGTGTAGTACTAGCATGTACTGTGAACGTAAGCATACTCGTTAGCTTGGGCCGACGGCCAATTTACAGGTACGAGATGCTAAAGGTACGTAAAATCATTACTTACTTTACTTAAATTCTGAGTGCTGATTTTTGTATAAGTGTTGTAGAATAATGTTAAAAATTAATAATCAGCACTGCCAGACACTTCCCGTCGGCGGTAATTTTTACCAGACGCTTTAAAGCTCGCAAAAAATAGCCGAACTTTACTTATATTCTGAGTCTTGATTTTTTTATATGATACTCAGTGATGTATTTCAATACTTTTTGTAAACAGCCAGACTAATTCTAGGGGCCAAAAATCCACCAGACACAAGTACCTCTCCAAAAATGGTACGAAGACATTTCATATTGAAATTTGATGTATCAAATTTAATACTGTACATATTTGTATTTTGCTTATTCTAAATTAAAGTTGCAAAGCATTTTCTGTTTTCGCAACCGAAAACAACTTAAGCGCATTTCGTAAATAACATTTGTCAAATAAACGTGTTTTAATATAGAATCAGTATTTTAACTTGATCATCCTACAATAAAAAATATTTACGGTGTTTTTAAGAATATCATGGCAGAGTTATTGAATAATAATAATAGAGTTTAGCTACTACAGCTATTATAGCCTTCTTAGCTATTTAGCATTGAAGCTTTATACCAAGTAAAAAGCTTATTCAATAAAAAATGGAATAGAAAAAATTATCATGCACATTAATTTGTTATTTATTTTATAATTTTTTCTTAGCTTTATCGCACTTTCTCAACATACCCACTCACACCATGAAAAAATAGACATATAGATATTAAAATAATTATATGTATAAATTTACGTGGTCCAAGGCATAAATGTTAGAAAAAATTTACCCAGCATGCTGTGGGGCTCGGACAACACAAACAAAAAATTTCACACCACCCTTAAGCTACAGTTAGTTTTCAGTCTAAGCTTGAGTTGACCTTTTGACAAGCTAATGTTATAAACTTCGCAATTATTAATAAGAGTTGTCATGCGATTAAAAGGAGCTGTAGCCATATAATTAGTTCTACTAACCGGTTGATAAAATAACTGATAAGAGTTACGAGTACTCCTCCGATTACTATTAAAATGTATATAGTTAAGAAGCTCTGGTGCAGCAAGAGACCCAGTTACAAGTTGATGCAGATATTAATTGGCAACAATCGGGTTTTCATTAACTTCAAACAATGTCACTCTTTTATTGTTACTAACCATAAAGTTGTGTGTGATATTGATGAAAATCTATCATATCCAGAGCATGAGGAAGCAGACACTAAAATTGTTTACCATTATTCGATATTCTGATACTGATGTAGCTACAATAATGCTGGGAAATACGCATCGTTTAAAAAATTACGATTCTCACGTGTGGATATTAACTGGCACTGGAAATAAGCTAAGATATGTTGATATAACTCAGATTTTCAAACAGTTAGGTCCATCATTGTGTCGGAGCTTACCCGGATTCCATGCTCTCACTGGATGCGATTATAATCCTGCTTTTTTCAAGAAAGGTAAGCAGAGGCCATTTAATATACTGAAAAAAGATGAAGAGTACCAGCCAGCATTCATCAGATTTGGTGACGTAAGCTTATTGACTGATTTAGACCTAGAGCAAAATGTATTTAACATAATACAGAAGTTTATTTGTGATGTCTACAACGTTCCAGGAATAATTGACGTGGATGCTGCCAGGCTTCAGATATTTATCAATACATACACTGTTGGCGATGTGAATGAAGAGTTTCATCGCAAAACTGTCAAAAAATTTGATGCCAGCAACTTACCACCGTGTAAAAATGAGCTTTGGCAGCAATTCCGGAGCGCTAATTTTATCGCTAGCCTTTGGAATAATGCTAATATGAAGATACTTTGCGATTTCAGTCCTGAAAATAATGGGTGGACGTTAGAAGACAATAATTATCATTTTAACTGGTTCAATGGGGACCAATTACCCGGTTTTGTCAGTGAATCGCTTCAGAAAGATTCAGGTATTTTACTTTCACTTCAAATTATTTTTATATATGGACATATAAGTAATTATTCGAATCTTAATTATTTTATTTGTTTTTACAGAGGAAGAAATTAATGATGCTGATGATGATGATTTGGATATTCAATACCAAAATTGGTTTGATGATGAGTTATCAAACTTCACTGATGATGATGAGGACAATTAAGAGAGTTATTACTATCAATTAATAATAATCAATATATTCACTGAAAAAATTTCCACTGAATACTGTAATTTCTTTCAAAACTAGGCATTAAAATGTTATTTATAGCAACAACATAATTGTGTCTGGGGAATGTTGGGCCCCTACGATTGGTCTGGCTGCTTACAAAAAGTATTGAAATACATCCCTGAGTATCATATAAAAAAATCAAGACTCAGAATATAAGTAAAGTTCGGCTATTTTTTGCGAGCTTTAAAGTGTCTGGTAAAAATTACCGCCGACGGGAAGTGTCTGGCAGTGCTGATTATTAATTTTTAACATTATTCTACAATACTTATACAAAAATCAGCACTCAGAAGTTAAGTAAAGTAAGTAATGATTTTACGTACCCTTAGCACCTCGTAACTGTAAATTGGCCGTCGGCCCAAGCTAACGAGTATGCATACGTTCACAGTACATACTAGTACTACACTATCCCACACATTTTGTTAATCAGAAAATAAGTAACGTCTGGCGGCTCTGGGCTCTTGGACTATTAGAGAAATTGTTGTAAATTATCTTGCTGGTGATGTCGCTTGAAAGCAACACAAATTGTTTTTTGACAATTATTTTACTATTGTATGGGACAACGTTTTCATCAAATACTCCCATTTTTTGTAGAGAGCAAAAAATTGGCATCATAGACCTAAATCTCGATGAGCACAATAAGATACCATGACATGATTTTGAGTTATTGGCCAATAAAGGTCTCATTTTACGTACACTTGCATATTGTCTTTTATGTAGCGAATCATTGGTGTCTCTTGTAAAAGATAAATAGGGTAAGTTCTTAGACCCAGTGACGAATTCACGGCGAAATTTTTGACCAAATAATGATACAATTCTTTGATCACTATTTTTCAGCAAACACTCGATGTAAATAGAGCACGGTTGACTGCTAATAATACACTGCCACCACACAGCATTCATTTGCAATACCGTCTGTATCTTTACAATAAATATTGAGGATGAAGAAATTCCTCGCTATGTCGGCGTTTACACGAGGAAAGTCTGAGAGACAAATTCTTGTCCATTCTCTTTTGTGATTTTCGTATCGCGTTTGCAACATATGACAAATTTTTTAACTCGTCCCTTTCGCTTTTCCCCTCTTGCCAACAAACAAGGAAACTTTTCGGCAAGACTTTCCTCGTGTAAACGTTGACTATAAAATTTACTATTTACTACTACTACATCATATTCACATATTCTAGCACAGAAGTTGAATTTGAAAACGAAATAAAGTTACACAAAGCACGATGATTAGAGTATGAAGTAAAAATAGCCAACCAAAATCACTTGGAGTATTGTTTTTTTACTCTGCTCCAGCTCAGCGCATCATCGATCTTCAAAATGTTTCACTGTATGACATTTTTCGTCAATTTATTTCTGATGATAATGAAAATATTGAATAGATATCTCGCTTGGTTTTCAAGATATCGATACTTAACATCAATTTATGGCCATCTACTATTTGCATGAGATGCTTCGACTCGGCAGAGTTAAAAATAAGGAGCTTCATTTGTTGCACATCTGGAATAGCGCAACCAATTGAAATTATGTTTATTGAATCATACAACAATATTTGCACTGTCTAACTGAAATCTAACTTATCAAAAGTCGGAAAGCCCTTCATAAATTTTGGCTATGTACTTTCATGTAAAGAAGAATAAATGCAGAATACAACTGGGCTTCGAATTTAATGCACATGGCAGTGAGTGAAATTCAATAGATATGCGTGTGGATGCATCTGAATGTGATTTAGTTCTCAAGGGGAGAATCTATGATGCATATTTTTGGGGTTTACCAATACCGGCTCGATAGCCACAGTAATTCTACAAAAAGCCTAGTGAAGAATGCGATTTTCAGTCTCCAAAAAAAAATTAAAATTCGAGCGGTCTCTGTATGTACATTAGTGCGGATTAAATTTTTAAGTGGTCCAGAAACTCGTATTTTTCTGAAAAATTCGTCAAATTTTAAGCAAGAAAGTCCACTACACCATACGGTTGCAATGGATTTCGAGCTTGCAAGTTTTTATTTGAAAAGCTTTTATTATGTTTTATTTGCTAACTCTATAGAAACAGTTTTATTTGCAAAATAAATAAGTATTTTTCATACTAGGAAAAGGTATACGTAAGGTTTTATTTAGAGTACAAGGAATTCATTTTTTGCATTTATTTTTACCTTAGGCGTCCGCTAGAGGGCGCCACAATACAATTCGAGGATATTTTTATAGATTTTACTACACAACAGCATTTATTTTTATTCTTATCTCTAAAAATTAATAAAATAGAGCTGAAAAAAATTTATTATAACATGTTTATCTGCTTGTATTGTATTTTTTTTTCTTTGTTATAGAATTTAAAAAAGCAATATTAAAACCAGTTTCAATATTTTGAGCATTGAAAATTAATATGGAAGACGCATCAGCTTCATCTGCGGAATTGTCTTCAGAACCTAAGACATCACATGCCAGTGCGTTATCACATATGTCAGACCAAAATATTTTCAATTTTAATTTGTCTTCTGAAATGGATACCAATTTCTTGTTAAATTATCGTGCTGCTTTAAAACAAGTACCAGGAGACCGACCAAAGTTCGGTTTTTCGTTTTCAGGTTGAAAAAGTCGAAAAAATGTAATGCAATTGAATGAGATGTCGGAAATATTTAAAAAATATTGAATATGGTTGAAAAGCCGAAAACAAGTTAAAAAAAATTTGAAAGAAGTTGATTATATATGAAACATGTTGATAAACATTGAGAGAGGTTGAAGCAGGTGAAAAAGTTTGATAAACTCGATAGTATATTAAAACATTGAAAGAGATTGAAAAGCTCGAAAAAAGTTGAAAGTCTCGGAAAAAGATTAATGAGGTTGAAAAGCCGAAAAAACTTGAATGTGGTTGAAAAAGTCCAAAAAATATGGAACGTGTTGAAAAAAGTTGAAAAGGTTGAAAAATATTGAAAAAGTTGAAAGAGTTTGAATAACTCGAAAAAAGTTTAATAATGTTGGAAAATTCGAAAAATATGAAAAGTGTTGAAAAAAGGTTGAAAAATGTTAAAAGAGTTTAAATAGTTCGGAAAAAGTTGAATAAGGTTGAAAAATTCGAAAATATATGGAAAATGTTGAAAAAAGTTGAAGAGGTTGAAAAATGTTGAAACAGTTGAAAGAGGTTGAATAACTCGAAAAAAGTTGAATAAGGTTTAAAAATTCGAAAAATATGGAAAATGTTGGGAAAAGTTGAAAGAAGTTGAAAAATGTTGAAACAGTTGAAAAAGGTTGAATAACTCGAAAAAAGTTGAATAAGGTTGGAAAATTCGAAAAAATATGGAAAATGTTGAGAAAAGTTGAAAGACGTTAAAAAATGTTGAAACAGTTGAAAGAGGTTGAAAAACTCGAAAAAATATGGCAAATGTTGAGAAAAGTTGAAAGAGGTTAAAAAATTAAGAGAAATTTGGGAAATGTTGAGAAAGGTTGAAACAGTTGAAAGAAGTTGAAAAACTCGAAAAAATATGGCAAATGTTGAGAAAAGTTGAAAGAGGTTAAAAAATTAAGACAAATTTGGGAAATGTTGAGAAAAGTTGAAAGAGGTTGAAACAGTTGAAAGAAGTTGAAAAACTCGAAAAAAGTTGAATGAGGTTGAAAAAGTCAATCAAATATTGAAAGCGTTGAAAATATTTGAAAAATCTAGAAAATCGTTGAGAAAAGTTGAAAGAGGTTGAAAAATAATGAAGCAGTTAGTTGAAAGACGTTGAAAAACTCGTTGAATGAGGCTGAATATATTGAGACCAAATTTTATTAGGATCACTCCTTTAGTTTGCTAAGTATGGCATCAACGTTATAAGTTTGTATGGGAGGTGCCACGCACACTAATTCAATCCCATCAAAATTCATATAATTTCAAAGCTTATAGTATCCGACACCTCTACACCAAATTTAAAGAATATTACTCCGATAGCACACTAAATATAACATTTAAAGTGTTTTACTTATATGGGAGGTTCCACACCCACTGATGCAATCTCGTCGATTTTCATTTAATTTCAAAGCTTATGGTAACCGACACCTCTACACCAAATTTAAAAAATTTGACTCCAAGAGCACACTAAATGTAGCCTTAAACATTTGTTGCTTGTATGGGAGGTGCCACGCCCACAAATGCAATCCCGTCGAAATCTATTTAGTTTCAAAGCTTATGGTAACCGACATCTCTACACCAAATTTTAAAAAAATTGCGCCCATAGCACACTAAATATAACACTTAACATTTTTTGCATGTAGCGGAGGTGCCACGCCCACTGATGCAATCCCATCGAAATCCATTTAGTTTCAAAGCTTATAGTAACCGACATCTGTATATCAAATTTAAAAAATATTACTCTCATAGAACAATAAATGTAACATTTAACTGTTTTCGCTTGTATGGAAGGTACCACGCCCACAGGTGCCGTTTCGCCCACTTTTGGTTACAAGATACACAATAGCCAGTATATTTGACATGTCAAATTTCATAACGATTGCGTTGTTAGTTCTCTTATTATAACGTTTATAAATATTGTGGGCTGTGCCACGCCTTTCAACGAGTTTTGCCAGTATAGTGGCATAGCTTGTTATAATGACTTCATTCAGCGGTATTAACTCTAAAATTTTTATGAAAATCGTCGGTGCCGTTTTCGAGTAATATTGAATCAAAGTTTTCAATTATTGAAATATGCCACGCCAACTGTTCCGATTCCGCCCACTTTTGATAGCATTTAAGATATTTATGATATGCATCCGTCTACCAAATTTTGTTGCAATACCTTGAATGGTTTGCGAGTTATCACGAAATAATAACTAAAATTTAGGGCTGTGCCACGCCCCTGTTAGAAACTTGAAAAACTTTAAGCCTAGTCCAATCTTAATTTTGTTTACATATGAACGAAATCCCGAAGTTTTATCAAAATCGCTGCAGCTGTTTTCGAAATAAAGTTCAGCCATATATAAATATATAAACATACAATTTTAGCTCGTTTAATAATAGTAGATAGATATTTTTTTATGCTCGTCGTGTAAAATTAAATATCAAAATAGTTTCGTACAGAAATTTTACTTCCAATGTAGCAGATAAGTTGCTCGAAATAAGGAGTCAATTAAACATTAAAATATATGACAGAAAAATCTAAATATTTTTATTAACACATAAATATCAGAAAGAAATTAGAACCAAAAATGAAAACCAAATATATCACAACTTTTTGGATTCTACCAAACAGTTATTTTTTATTGGACATTGTAAATGTAATTTAAAGGTACATCGTTGCTCTTGTGGAGAAATACTTGAACATTTACAAGAATTTATGTTTGATCAGTTCAATGAAAGAAAATTTACTATACCAGAACACCATGCACCTGTATCTGAGATTGTCACTACAACTATACCAACAACGATTGATAGTGCAAACGATGCATCATTTCAACAAACTCAATCTGAATCAAAAGATTTCAATATGGATGTTGATGAGTCTGCATCTGTTCAACATGATAATTTTTATGCAACTACAACGATACGTGGTCATTACACACAAAAGTTCGATGCTTTCAATTTTGCCATGATGTGTGATCGACTCGGAATACCAGATAGAAAGGCAGCCTGTTTGGCTACGGTTCTTTTGAAAGATGATAACGTACTAGATGATTATGGTGGAAATATTATAATGGATAGATTCAAAGTGGAAAGATAAAAAAATAAATGTAGAGTAGAAATATTGAGAACATGTGATGCTTCGTCGGTAATTGCATTTTCCTTCGACGACAGGGAGAAGATGATTCGCAAACAAGGGAAAAAAATAGATAAAGTGGCATCCAAGAATGGTTAAAGAGCCTCATCTTGTTATTACAAGAGAGCCTGGAACGTCATTACTTGGTTACATAAACTCAGAGGCTGAAAATGTAGAGTCAAAAACAAGGCAATTAAGTTGTGATGGAGAAGTCACCAATACTGGTGTGGACAATGGTGTTATAAGAAAGTTCGATCAGCTTTTACAAAATCCACTACACTGGTTTGTTTGTTTTTTTGTATTTTAATGAGCTACCATTATGTCATTTGTGATGCATTAGAAAAATCAAAAATAACAGGTCCGACTACATCAACCGGAGCATTATTAACTCATTAAGTACCAGCGGTCGATTTTTCGACCAGTAACTTTGCATTTTTTCCAGGTCAGCCAGAGAGTGATATCGCCTAAGCGCATAGTTAATATGTTAGTTTGGATTTTTGCCAGCATACATTATTTTTTATTTGGCGTGATTCGTTATTTAATTGTTTTTTCTTGCCTTGAAGCGGAAGTATTCTCGTTTTTTTTTTTTTTTGGAAAATTCGGTAAAAATTTTGTAATCAGGTAAAAATATATTTAATGTTAAAAATGCTACAGGTGCAATACGTCAGAAATGACTTTCGCTTATATCAGAAATATAAATCGGCTACCCACCTGAGCCCAAACCTGAGTAGATAAAAAAAAATTAAAAATCAAAGCTCAGACCTACGATCCAAATGTAGCCTCTGGATGAAATTTCATTGAGTTTGGTCTAAATGGGCTAAAACTACAGAAATGTGAAAAGTGAAGGTATTGCATTACTAATTCGCTGTCTGTATAAATTATTTATTCAAGTCTTCATTTTATCTTTTATAGGTAGTCTCAGATTTTGAACGCTTCCTTCGGGTACTAAGCCTTCACAAATAGACAATATCAGGTCATTATCAAACGATGTTCAATATTTATTTAGAATGGCACAAGCAATATCAGAAGGTAACTGTTCACAAGGCTTGGCCAACTTATATACATTATGCGAGTATACATTCCTATGTATTTTAATTTATTACAATTCGGTTGTTTATGGCAGTGTTTTGTTGCTAAAATTTATACGTTCCACTCAATATTTAAATAAATGTTTGAGTGAGATTATTAATAAGGTGGTATTGAATAATGCGTATTATGCGCATAGCGAAAATGTTCTAATATCAATGCTCTTCGACGATCGAAAGGAAAGACGTGACACAGCTATCAGAACAATATTGTACATTCGAGTTCAATTATACGAGCCAGATACATTAAGAAAATATGTTAAATCAACCAATATTAACTTTGATCATACAGATTATGTTGATATGATTAATTTTAAGGATAATATCATACATGAGCCGCCTTTTACGAGAAATATTCCGTACGACCATTTGCAAGACTATTTGGATTGTAAGGATGATAACAATTCGTTACAAGATCCTAATATACCTTGCCATACTCAGGGAACAGAACGATTCGTTCAATTATGCAGCAATATTTCGATACGAGTAACTCATCAACATCGAGAAGGTGTTATGGCAGTTACATTTCATAGCAGAGAAAAAGCATCGAGAATTGAAACCAAAAAAAAATTTGAAACGCATTGTAGAATGTTTTTTGAATTTATTAAATTTTTTTTCCCCAAATTATAAAATTCATGTATAATAAATTTTTTTCAGTTTTATTTTATTAATTTTAAGAGATTAAAGTTAAAAAAATATAAATATTTTATACATTAGAATAAAAATAAAATAGTAAAATTTATATAAAATCCCTTAAATAGTACTGTGGCGCCTTCTAGCGGACGCCTAAGGTAAAAATAAATGTAAAAAATTAATTTCTCGTACCCTAAAATCTTACGTATACTTTTTCCTAGTTTGAAAAATACTTATTTTTTATTTCGAAATTCATTGTAGCCATATTGTGTAGTGGACGTTTCTGCTTAGTTTGACGAATTTTCAGAGAAAGTGTTTCCGGACTAAAAATGTTTTTCCATACAATTTAATCCGCCCTAATGTACACATACACACTTTCTAAAAAAAAAAAAACTCAAAAATTAGGTTTGTTCCAATACTTGAAAATTTTTGGATAATTTGTGCAATTTTTACTATTTCTTGTTCCTGCATAAAAAAAAAATTGCAGAAGAGAGTGAAAATAATGATTCCAGTCCCTACCAAATGTTATTTCACAAATTTCGTGTAGTAAAAATTTTCAAGCTCATGCTTTGGAAGTTAATGTGAAATTTGTTCAATCAATCAAATAAATAATAGAAAAAATATTGATATCAAAATAAAGAAATAAATAAATTAAATAAAAAAAAAATCTTGTATAACAAAATCATTTTCTTTTTGCTCAATTTGCAAAGAGATTTGGGTGGAAGTTGAAGAAGATCGCTGCTGAGCGCAGTGCCGTGTTTAAGCATAGGCTGTATAGGCTGCAGCCTAGGGGCCCGCGCCACAAGGGGGCCCGCGCCACAAAAAAATTTTTTCTAAAATTTTTGATTGAATACAAAAACTGCATCGATTTCTCGCAAACTGCTTCAATATCGCAGGCGTGCACAACCACTTTATTGCATATCGTTTCATATTTGCATACGCTGTTAACTCTGGCATCGTTTTCTGTTTTGATAGTTCGCGTCACCACTACCACTTTAATTTTAGCAGCAGCAAAATTGAACTAAAAATTACTTAAAATATAATAAAATTAAAACTGAACTAGCTAAAACTGTATTAAACTTACATTAATTAAAACATTAATACAAAGTTACAACGTAAGTGCGTGTTAAATTTTTTAACTTTGCGCCGTCATTTCACTTACCGTCATAAAATGAAAGAGGACTTCAAACATGGAAGTGCCAAGCGAAAAATGGTGAAAGATAGAGAAAAGAAGGATAAAGAAGCCGTTGCCAAATCACGTCGTATGATGGATTATGAAATCGGCCAAAATTTCAGAAAAATCGTCATATCTCTAAAACTGTCAGTTAATATATTAAATATTAACGTACCATAATTGTGGCACATTAAATTATCGTTCTTATGACATCCATTCAGGAGTTCCTCCTTAGAATGATTTTAACAAAAGCTGTTCCACAGAATTATTTATTTATCTTTTAAAAATAAATAGAATTTAATCAAAACTTTCAAAACTCTTTTTTTTCAATTCCAAATTGTGATTTGATTTTTAAAAGAAGTTTGATTCCATAAGGAATTTAATATAGGAGGAATTTCATTTCTATTTTAGTCACAAATTTTTAAAAAATGATTTCTGATTAAAAATAAACTTGTTTTGTGATTTGCGATAGATACTCGAAATTGTCGTCAACGATTTTCATAAAAATTTTTGAGATGGGACCACTGAAAACAGTCATCAATTAGTGCTAAGTCGTCAATAAACTGGCAAAACTCGTTAATGGGCGTGGCACAGACCAAAACAACGTAATCGTTTATAATTATGAAATTAAGTATATCTATCAGTTATCAACATTTTCTGTATTGTTTTTACTTTTCAACCTCTTTCAACTTTATTCGTTATTTTCTTTATTTCGGCTTTTCCATTAATTTTGAATTGTTTCAACATTTCTCAACGTCTTTCAGCTTTTTTCAACATTTCCCATCATTCAGATACATATTTTTAAAAGATATGTCTAAAAATATCAGCACTTTCAAAATTAAAAATTTGGGAAATACTTAGAATTTGTTGCCTATGCGTTGGCATTGGGCTTAAAAATAATTCTCCTAAAATTTCAGCTTCCTACCTCAAACCAGATTTAATTGAAATTTGTCAAAAAAAAACGGACTTACGAAAACATAGAAAAAATCTGCCTTAGTTTTGATCTAGGTAGCAGATATTTTGGGAGGCTTTTCTTAAGCTAAAACAAAGCCAAAAAAAAAATCTACAAAATTTTCAAAATAAACACTAACAAATAAGGGTTAGTACTTTGTTGAAGACTGCCTAGAATCTAAGAAAAATATTTTGCATATGGTGGATTTTCGCTAAGCATGCTTTTGTGTTTGCTGCAGTTTTATATATTTATCAGGTTTCAGAAATACCAGCAGAGGTTTTCGCCATATCACCAGCACCAGTAGATTTTCATGTACCTGTTCTAAGTGAAAAATTTTGCTTGGAAAATTACAGTGAATTGTGGCCGGAGCTAATGACACTTGACAATATAATTTACTTTATAAAAATGGGCAGTACAGCTCTTCGATATTGTGGTCTTACAAGAAAGTGACAAATAAGTTTTTTTGAGCGAAAAACACGAAGCGGTGAAACAATAAAACGTTCATGACTCTGTTTTTCTCCTAGGAATGGATACATCTACTGCTCACAATTTACTTATAGAGGTTATTGCGATTGGAAAAATGCTACGGTATGTTGAACACGAAATTTCTGAATACCACATAAGTGCTGTAATTGATTTTGCAGCATTCTCTGAAGTTGGGCGTATTGATCAAGAACTGACACAACAAGCAGAAGATCAAGCAAAACATTGGCAAGAAGTTCTCAGGAGATTAATTAGTGCGGTAGCTGTATCAGTGAAATAGGTTTGGCATTTAGAGGGGAAAATTAGACACAAGGGTCACCGAAAAACTACAACTATCTAGGATAACTCGAGCTTATTGTAGAGAAACTGTGGAAGAGGTCACGCAAACTATAGCTATCTTTCATCAACGACTTGCTAAGAACTTGTGTAATGTGGTGTTAGAATGTTGCAGTGGACGCCTTTTATACTTTCGTTCTTAACATAGGTTAGAGTAAAAGTAGCATATACAAATTTACTAAAAATACATAAGCCATGGTCCAAAGACCTTGTTTTTTTTTTTTTTGCTATTCAATAAATTTTCCCAGGGGGGGCCCCACACACCTAGACATGGTCCTGGCTGAGCGTATAGCATAGATTTGTTTGCCCAGTACACAAAAGTCAGAAAACGAATTTCATTTGTATATAAACGGAGAAAGAAGAAAACTTGTCATCGTTGCTGTTGGGAGTCTTCGTGTTTCAAGTATTTTAAATTTAAAGACAAATCCTCTTCTCATATTTAAAGTAGTTAATGTGAACAAATCCAAGTCAAAACTTTTTGTGAATGATATTCAGACTCATTCAGAGCTACTAGAAACTTTGAAAAACATGGAGGGAATTGAAGCGCACTCTTTTACTCCCAAAGATGATAAAAATAGTCTTGTAATTCTCAGAGGTCTCACTTCTGACTTTTCAGTAGATGAAATAAAAAACGAAATAGACTTTTTCAAACCAATAAATAGAAAACTAAATGATCACTCTGTTCTGATTTCCCATTCCAATAAAAAATACAAGGACTTGCCAGACGATATAATGGCTCTTTTTAGAATCAAACATATTTGGCAGAAGAGACTTAAGCAAATTTTTCATGGAACACTCAATAGAACTAACGCTGCTTATAAGGAACTATCTGGAAGACTTTCTCTTCTTAAAATCATTATAAAAGAAAAGGTATCAATATGGCTTGATAAGAAACTAAACGACAAACTCTCCAATATTAAACCAGGTCCTCTTGCTTTTAAAGAAATATTTAAACTTGTTGGAAAAAGGAAGTCCTTTAATTGTTGTAAAGTCAGAGTTAACAACTTAACTATTTCTGATGAAAATAGGATTGCTACAGCTTTCAGTAACTTTTTTGAAAATGCTTTTCGATATTCCGTTCCTAGCTTTGATAATGATCTTGTTGCTAATGTTGAAGCTAGTGTGAACCATTTTAAAAATAGCCTCCCGCCTAGAGCATTTAACTTTGATTACGATAACTCTGCACTTTCTCCATGTTATTCTGAATTTTTCTCTACGACTGAGGCAATCAAAAGTATTTTCAAAAATATGAATGCCAAGAAATCAGCAGGTCCAGATGGACTGTCGAATTTCATTCTTAAAAGACTACCCGAAGAAGCCATTAACTTTTTGATTATAATTTTTAATAATTGTTTAAATAATGGTTATTTCCCTGAATGTTGGAAGGTTGGTAAAGTACTTCCCATTGCAAAAAAAAAGTGGGATTGATATTTCAAACTTTAGGCCAATTTCTCTATTGTCGAATGTAGGGAAGATTCCTGAAAGAAATATTTACTTTAAAATTGAGGAATTTACGGACAATGGTGCAGATATCATTTCTGATTTTCAATCCGGTTTCAAAAGGGGTCATTCCACGATACATGCGCTTCTAAAAATTCATAATGATGTTTCATCTAATATTAGGGGAAAAAATTGTACGATAGGATGCTCTATTGACGTTGAAAAGGCTTTCGATAGTGTGTGGAGGAATGGGCTTCTTTATAAATTAACACAAAACAATTCCCCCGACTAATATTTAAAATAATTGATAGAATTTTATCAAACAGATTTTTCTTCACTCAAATTCAGCATGCCCAATCGGAACTTAAGCAAATAGGCCGTGGTGTTCCTCAGGGATCGATTTTAGGCCCACTTCCTTATAATATTTTTGTGTCTGAGTTTCCACATTTGCATTCCACATAATCTAGTGCACTCCTTTACGCCGACGATACCTTCGTATATGCAAGCAGTAGAAACCCATTTGAAACCATATCAAAGGTCAGTTTACATATAAAAGATATTCATAAATTTTATAAGTCGTGGGAAATTAATATTAACTTTTGCAAAACGGAATGCATTTGCTTCAGGAATGCTGCCGGTAAAGGACCTCCGGGAATTGCTAAGGCTAGCAAGTCACTGATTTTTGAAATTAATGGAATGAGAATACCGTTCAAGCTGCAAATTAAATACTTAGGTGTAAATTTCAATTGCCTTTTTAAATTTAACTCACACGCGAGGATAGCCCTAGTAAAGTCCATGAGAGCTGCCAGTCCTTTATACTATTATATTAGAAAAAACAGTCTCTCGGTTAATACAAAGCTTTTATTTTACAAAACCTTAATAAGACCTGTAATAACTTACGCTTTTCCTTGCTGCTTTACTCCCTCCCCCACTGCAGCAAAAGAACTTGAGATCTTTGAGAGAAATATTCTAAGACAATGCATTAAAATAAACTACCAAAGTATTAATAAGAAGTATTCTAATGTTTTTATTTATAAGGAATCGAATATTGAACCATTAATGAGATATGCACTTACTCTAATGAAAAAATTCATTTCTAGTTTGTGCTATTTAAATAATGATCTAATCTAATCTTCTGTCTTTGAGTGAATCACCTTGGAACAGCCAATACTACTTATCTCCAATTAGTATTAACTCTATATCTTTGGAAAAGGTGTTAGTTGGTTTACCTAACTCTCCTATGCTTCCAAGTTTTTACCAAAAAGTGCTCAGTAGTAATAACCGTGGTTAAAATATTAATTTAATTTAACATATGGTTCCATGTAAATGTGGACATGGTATAGGATTATTTTTTTATTGCTTTTCAATCTTCAACTATATCCAAATTAATGTTCAATAATAGTAGTTTTGCCACCAAGTGTCAAATTTAAGATTTGACCATAAAATTCGTCATTATTTTCTGTTATAGTTACTGTGTGTACGCGTGCTTTCAGTTTTGAAAAAAAATCATTTTTTAAATCTCTGTGTTTTGAGTTTCTTGTTTTATTTGGTAAGTAAGATTCATGTACCTGATATAACATATATTCATGTTATCAACAATGCGTTGCAACACTCGTTTTGAGAAAGCTGAGTGCTTAAAAATGAAGAAAAAAGATACCCTTGTTTTTTGTAACGCGAGTTACCAATAAGTACATTTTTTTCTAGTATTGTAGGTGTTTGTTGTCTAATTCAAACAAATACTTAGATTCTCTTTTTGTGTTTCAATTTGTACCGAATAACGGTAAAAACATCCTCCGTTTGATATTACTAGTCTAAAATAAATGTAAGTACTTTTTGTAACGCGAGTTACCGGTAACTCGCATCTTCATCATTTAACAAGAGTTTCTGATAATTTTTTCTTCTTTAGACTGAAATTTTTTTTTTTTTGCTAAGGACCAAATGCCGCTCTCGGCTGCCGAAAAAATGAAAAGAAAGAGGGAAAAATTAAAAGTCGAGGGAAAATACGATGATTTCAAAAAGACACATAGGGAAGCTTGCCGAAGGAGTAGAGCAAAAATTGATAGTTTGTTAGAAGCAGAAAAGAAATAAATAATACGTAATGAACGTCGGAATATCCAAAACCCATTTAATTTACTGGCAAAATGAGAAACTGCAAATGGCCCAAACATCTAAAGAAGTAAACATGGGCATCAAACCAAAACATTCTATTATGAAGATGTGTATGGATGTAGTAGTGATAGTTATAGTTCTGAGGATAATATACCATTATCTGTACTTAAATCATAATTCACTGCATTACCGATTTATGCATTCTAGAGTAATTTGATTTATTATTTAATATTTGTTTAATTTTTGCACATTAGAAACTGAAGAAGTTCCTTATTATTATAAAACGTTGATTTTATTTGTATTCTTGTGTATTACAGCTAGAAAAAGCTCCTTACATTGGTATAAAAGTATTTGGTAACACGAGTTACCAATCTTTTGTAACGCGAGTTACCACATAATTTTTGAATTATTTTAAAAATTACCATTCATTATCGCTGTTTTTAATAATGGTAAGCTTATTGATATATTGCTCATTTATTTATGTCAAATATAAAGCAGTCTACTCACAAATTTCGGAGAAACTTTCAAATGAAATTTATTCTCTGAACATGTTGTCCAAAACTGGTAACACGAGTTACCAACACAATTTATTATTTTACTGGATAAATACTATTTTAACACTGAATTTTTAGACTAATGTAGGACATGAGAAATGTTATGTGTTCGCAAAGAATCCAATTTTATTAGTTAACATAAATAATTAAAATTTATGGCAGCATTAAACTCATAAATACTTTCTGGATGTAACGCGAGTTACCATGGAATTACCCAAATCTTGATAATAAAAAACTATTTAAATTAAAGATTCTATAAAATTATTCTTAAGCAAATTACTTTAACGTTAATTATTATTTGTTTATTATTCTAATATTTTTGACAAAATTACAAAATTTTAAATTCTTAATTTCTCAATAAAAATTTATACCAGTTGTTGGCTCTTACCTCGGGCAAAGTAACTTAGAATCTTTAGCTTAAATTTTATTTAGCTCAATATTAGTTTTAAGTTTAATTTTGTTAGAATTAGTTTTTTTTATTCTATTATAAGCAACTTTCTATCAGCTCCGGTAGCAAGAGCTCTATTTAAAAAAAAAAAATTATATATATTATTTTCTGTAATTAATATCTACGTATACTTTTCGCTTTGTAACATTGTACTTGTAATTTTCTCAATGACCATACTGTTTACAGCCCTGAATATGTCAATTTATATTCTTTCTGTCTCAATAAAAAATATCTTATCTTATCTTATCAAAAATAAAGTTGAATTTCAAAATTGAAGATGAAAATTGAAAAATTATAAATTTGTTTTTGACGTTTTCTTCATAAGTTGCAACTTTTTACTAAAACGTAATCCCGTACTTTTTGCAATTTTTCACGGTCAGAGAGGATTTTTATTGCTTATTCTCACAATTTATTCAACTTGCGAATTTCTGCTTCAAAAGTTACGGTACAGACCTATTATGTATTTCAGATCAAAGTGACGAGTAACGTTTTCCGAATAATTACCAAAAAATTTTTGAATTGGGCAATATGCTGTCTTATTTGAGTGTTATAAAATGTTTATCCAAAGTGATTTGCTTCATTTGTGCATTGTGATAAACCATGAAAACACGTCACAATGACTTCATAATTCCGCAACAATTTATATAGAACATTTTTGGGGGGTTTGTGTTGACCGAATTTGGCCGTTGAGTTTTGGCGGTATGATACATCGCCTTAATTTAAGTTTCTAAAATGCTTAATTAGATTGGTACAAAATTTAATTTAATTTTAAAACTGATCAATTTGATTAACAAAACTTTTAATTTAGAGTGTTAAACTGTTATAATATACTTTATACATACTACATGGCGACATACCATGATGAGTGGCAATTTGCCATCAATTCATGTTTATTCCATCATGAAAAAGTCTAATGGAAAACTGCAAAGTGATTATTGTGACAAACTTAAACGAGTAGCCCATGTTTTTCGGCACGAAGGGCACGTTGACTTCTTGATTAAATACATCCTGATGCATTCACGATGAAATTTAACTTTGCATTCCGAACATGTGACATCCTGTTAATGATATTTTTCTGAATTTCAATTGGTCAATATTATAACATTGCACTCACCCAAAGCACAAGCTTACTGCATAGGGGGCAATCTTTAACGAGACTCGGATAATTTGTTTTCAAATGGCTACAGTACTCAATTAGCATTCGTGGCCCAAAATAAATGTTGGAGTTTTGTTCAATAAAGTATCCTTGCTGCGTCCAACATTGGAGGAGGTCTTGCATACGATTTTTTGTAATTTGTTTTTGTCCAGGTTGAATTGCTAATACGCTGTAAACTTCCACCCAGGGAATGCCGTAGTCCTCACCGTTAACCAATGCTTCTAATAATTTGAAAAAATAATGCCGATCCGCATCATTATAATGAGATTGTAGCTTAGAAACTTGAGATTCACTGGTAAATCCTAAAACAATATATTCTTCACCAACTAGTGGATGTTTAATAATCTCGAGGGTTTGGTTATATGTTGAAATTCCAGCATTCAATTTTTTGACAAAGCTTTTAAGTGCTTTTGGTTCCTCGGGTACATCCTCGTCATCTGTTAATTTTGCAAAATATACGTTCTTATGAAATCGATTATTTGATACACGGCTGATGAGAGGTCAACTTACATGCCTCACACATTGGAGCGAGAATTTTTAGAGCCATATCAGTAGTAAGGCTGCCGTGATTCAGACATGCTTGTAAAAATCCAATTTTAACATTTTCGTGCATTTTGAAAATATTTCGCGGCGTTATTCTGTTTGAAATGATATATAAAAACACCAATTGACATGTATGTATACTAGGGCGGATTAAATTTTTAAGTGGTCCGGAAACTCTATTTTTCTGAAAGTTCATCAAATTTTAAGCAAAAAAGTCCACTACCACCATATGGCTACAATGAATTTCGAGCCCGCGAGTTTTTATAAAAATAATAAAGGAAATAAAATTAAATCCAACAAACCAACTACTATAATTGGAAAGTGTCAAAGTGACAGAGATGCAAAAAGTGGAACGGTGATTTCGGTGTTCACTTATAAAACACACGCAATGTAATGTTTTGCCAACCGTTTGCCAAACAGCAACATACGACTAGTCCAATTTCTTTACTTGTGTATACATACTTCTAATCGTCAACAAAACGCAATGGATACGGATATGCATATTATGCCTAGTTTTCATGTTATCTTTTTCTTGATCTTCTACTATTCAATATGATAAAGGATATCACATGCTATAAAAATAGCAAATGTATGCCTATTCACTTTTGCATTCGTCAAGACGCAGCTAAATGCCTAATTTTCATGCTATCTTTCTCGATCCCATATCAGGGATATCAAATTAAATTTTTGTTAGAAAGAAAAAGCATGTGAACAGAACCTTATGCGCTTGGAGAATGCGAGAGTGAATAGCATACATTTGCTATCTTTATTGCCTAATTTCCATGTGATCTATAAAGATAAAAAATGTATGCTATTCACTCTTGCATTCTCCAAGCGCATTAGGATCTGTTCGCATGCTTTTTCTTTCTTACAAAAATTTGATTTGATATCCCTGATATGAGATCAAGAAAGATAGCATGGAAATTAGGTTTATAGCATGTGATGTCCTCATAGATATTTGATAAGATAAGTTCAAGAAAGATCACATGGAAATTAGGTATTACATGAAAACGTGGCATTAGCACTTTTTATAATAAGTGAAATAATAGTTGAAGATAGCATTTTTACGTTGCTCTTGCGCCGCACAGCTATATTTATATAATTTTCATTTTTGTGTATTGTAGCTTATTTCTCCATATAAAAATCAATAACATTTGTAATTTCATCCATCTATACTCATTATCGCGTTTAAAGTTTTCTTGAATTTCAGCTTATGTCCTTCTTTTACAGCGATCACTAAACAAATATCAAAGCGAAATCTGTCCGACAATCCCATGACTATACGACCTGTAACGAAAATCGACAGAAAATCAAAATATTTTGATTTTCATCCGACGACAGAACGACCGCTGTACGACAATGATGAAAGAAAATCAGTAGTATTAGTGGAGCCATTGTACCCGGTCACGCGGCGGTGTCGCATGTAATCGCGTTGAAAGTAGTCTTGAATTGCAGGTGCCATGCATCATATAATTCGAATACAATATACCCATGATTTAATCATGAATATATTACCTTGTTTACACGCAGCGTCGACTTGTAACACCGACTCACAAGTTCGATCTTATTCAGGCATTTACACACAGATACGTCGACGTTCAAATGTCATTATTTGATGACAAAACGAACAACAACAAAATAGTTCGCTACGACGTAGTCTAAGGTTAAAAAGAAAAATTAATAATAATAGATGTTTTCTCTTATATTTCTTTTGCTTTCGTATTTTAAAATTTATTTTTGTTAAATTTTAATATTTATTTTAGCTTAATGCTGTTTTAAACATTTATTTTACTTACACATTAATATAAGCATTTTTGACATTCGAACGTCGACGCTCAAATCTCCATTTACACAGCAGCGAACTTGTGCATCGACTCACCACGTCGACGTAGAAATACCGAACTACCACTCCGACGTATGTCGCATTTACACAACAAAAAATTACTACGAAGTCATACGTCGACTCTCAAATTCGGTGTGTGTAAATAGCATATATGTACCTTCCTTAGAAAACCGAAAAGTATATACAGGGTGGTTCGCATCCGAATTGTCATATGCAAAAATTAATTTCCGGTATTATTGAGAGCATGGGTGTTTAACAAAGTTCCTTTAGATTAGTACTTACAACAAAGATTACCTCAAAGCTTTCTTAAAAATAGAGCTAGAGCAATAAAATGAGTGGGTTTCATTAGGTAATTAACTTACTTATTTTTAAGTAGTACATACCAATATTGCTTGCCGTGTTTTACGAATTATCGCATGTTTAAATCATACCTTGAAACTTTTACACTTTTATTCAAAAAGTCATGAAAATAAAAGTTTCTAAGGACTTTCTTGTTATAAAAGTTATTGTAAGCTTTCTTTAAAAACTTTCATTGAGTACAAGTTTTTCCATCAAACTTTTTAAGCAAGTTTTTCTAAAAACTTTTTTTTTTTGGCTTTTATTTTTAAGTCACATTAAAAAAGATTTTTTGATTTTAGTTTTTGAAAAAAATTTCAGAGAATGCTTTTTATTCATACTAAAAACCAAAGCAACACATAAAGGGGTGTTTTCGACCATTTTTTCGAAAAAATTTTGTTGCATGAATCGATGAGGAAAGGCTGAAAATAGTTTTTGGAAGCCCCCCTCTTAAAGACACGTTTTGGACCCATTTTTCGAAAAAAATGTTGCAGCACGAATCGATGGGAAAAGGCTGAAAATAGATTTTGGAAGCCACAACAGAGGTCCCTCACCCTCCTAAATGGGTATTTTGGATCAATATTTCGAAAATAGTTTTACTGTACGAATCGATGGGCAAAGGTCGAAAATAGATTTTGGAAGTGACAGAGGAGGTCCTTGATCCTTCTAAAGTGGTATTTTGGACACATTTTAGAAAAAAATTTTTTAGCAAAAATCGATAGGAAAAGGCTAAAAATGGATTTTAGGAGTAAAATGTGAGGTCCCTGATCCTTCTAAAGGATAGTTTTGGACCCATTTTTGGAATAAAATGTTATTCCACTAATCGATGTGGAACGGCCGAAAATAGGTTTTGAAAGCGACTGAGCAGGGCCTGACTCTCCCAAAGGCACGTTTTGGAGCCATTTTTGAAAAAAAATATTGTGGCTCGAATAGATGGGAAAAGGTCGAAAATGGATTTTGTAAGTGATAGACTGGGCCCCGACCGTTCTAAATGCGTGTTTTGGACCTATTTTTGGAATAAAATTCCATGCAGCCCTCACACGATCAATATTACTGACAGTAAAATGATTGACAGTATTTACATTACTGATAGTGTACTCCTCACACTGTCTGGTGAAGGAAACGTTAGTTCTTAAAATAACCAAGTCGAAGGTTGGTATAGTATGTCGTCAGCTCCAGCGCAACTTCTTTTAGATTCACGAAATTTTTTTTTAGTTCTTTACGAAAATTACATCGTAAAGTATTAACTTTTTTTACATCATCTATAGTAGCTCCAGGCTTAATTTACTTATAGGAAACTAATAATTCATTATAAGCAGCTCGATTAAAATAGTATTTGCAACAAACATCCAAAAACATTGTAAATTTTAATACTTGGTAATAAAATCATGCATCTTCCATCGCTGTGCTAATAATACTGAAGAACTGTCACTATCAACCTCACACCATCAATATTATTAGGTGGAACCTCGATTATCCGTCAGGCACGGGACCAGCAGCCTGATGGATAATCGAATAGACGGATAATCGAATATATGGCAGAATTTTGTTTTGATTCTGTATGGTGATGTAGTTTTGCGTGACTATCCAATGATTCCATTTGAGAGACACACTTTTCGATCTTTTCAGCATTTTTCTTTATGTCATTAATTGTGGTTCGCGGAATACCAAATTGAGTGCTCAAAGTTGTAATAGTAGATGCACCTTTTTTGATTTCTCTAATGATTTCCATTTTTTTTTTTTTTTTTTTCAATCGTAAGAACGGTTCTCTGGCATTTTTGTTTACCAGATTCAGATGGTTGAGGCTCCATTGTGAAGCCAAAAAAAATTGTGTAATCCACTTGACTTGGCGAATAAAGTGCAACTGACCAAAATCAATTAGAGAGCGCAAATGAACAAAATCAATCATGTTATGAAATTGAATCACACACAAAGTGAACTAATTAATTAATTTCTGCGAAATTTTCATCTCCGAATTTCGTAAGAAAAATTTCAGACAGAATCGCTTCGCGCATTGTATGCATACATAAATAGAATCGAAAAAAAACGAAAAAAAATTTTGCTGACAAAATGTGACGGTTAATCGGAGTGACGTTTGATCGGGAGACGGATAATCGAGGTTCCACTGTATCAGTATATAATTACTTCGTCAGTGATATCCGATTTTTCCATCATTTATCAGTATCGTTTTTCTATACTGACAGTAACTCAGTACTAACCTCACACGATCAATAATACTGTCAGTATCCAAAACACTGTCAGTAATATTGATCGTTTGAGGGCCGCTTAAAGGGATGTTTTTGACCTATTTTTGGAAAAACAATTTACTGCACGAATCATTGGGAAAAGGCCGAAAATGGATTTTGGAAGTGACAGGGGAGGTCCCCTCCTAAAGGGTTGGAAACTCATAATTTTTTTTTACAAGATTGACTTCTATAAGAAATTCGCTGTTCTATTCAATTATGAAATCAGATTCGAAATTTTAAATTTTTTTTCTTGTAGAAAACCGGAAATATACACTTCAAATCAGGCTTCTTATTTTTTTGTTTTAATTTTAAAGTATATTAATAATATACTAAAAATTTCATAATTAAATCTACATTAGTTTAGGAGATATTTGAATTAAAATACATAAGTGCCCCACTAAGCATAGCATGGCCCTTGCCTAAGATCGTTAATCCATCTATGTATCTCCTAAGCTAATGCAGATCCCATTTTAAAATTTGTAGTAAATTAGCTTTAAGCTATAATATAAAAGCACCAGGAGACCGACCCTAGTTCGGTTTTTCGTTTTGAGGTTTAGAAAGTCGAAAAAATATGCAATATTTTGAAAAAGTGAAATGAGGTTATGTCGAAAAATATGGAAAATATTTAAAAAGATGAAAGACCTTGATAAAATATGGAAAATGTAGTAACAGAGGTTAAAAAAGCTGAAAAATGTTCGAAAAGTCGGAAAATATGGAAGAGATTGAACAAACTTCAAAAAATTTTGAAACAGGTAAAAGGCTGAAAGAGTCAAAAAACATGGAAAATGTTGAACAACTCGAATAAAGTTGAATGAGGTTGAAAACGTCGAAATAAATTGAAAGAGGTTGAAAAATTCGATAAAATATCGAAAAAATATGGAAAATGTTGAGAATAGTTGAAAGAGTTTGAATAACTCAAAAAAAGTTTAATAAGGTTGAAAAATCCGAAAAAATATGGCAAATGTTGAAAAAAATTTGAAAGAGGTTGAAAAATGTTGAAAGGGATTGAAAAACTTAAAAAAATTTGAAAGGGGTTGAAAAAGCGGAAAAAATATGGAAAATGTTGAAAAAGATTGAATAACTCGAAAAACGTTGAATAAGGTTGAAATATTCGAAAAAATATGGAAAATGTTGAAAAAAGTTGAAAGAGGTTGAATATCTCGAAAAAAGTTGAAAGAGGTTGAAAAACTCTAAAAAAGTTGAATGAGGTTGAAAACAGTCGAAAAAATTTGGAAAATGTTGAGGAAAGTTGAAAGAGGTTGAAAACTGTTGAAACAGTTGAAAGTTTTGAATAACTCGGAAAAAGTTGAATAAGGTTGAAAAATTCGAAAGAATATGGAAAATGTTGAAAAAAGTTGAAAACTGTTGAAACAGTTGAAATAGGTTGAATAACTCGAAAAAAGTTGAAGGAAGTTGAAAAACTCGAAAAAAGTTGAATGAGGTTGAAAATGTCGAAAAAATATGAAAAATGTTGAGAAAAGTTGAAAGAGGTTGAAAAATTATGAAGCAGTTGAAAAAGGTTGAAAAACTCGAACTGAGTTGAATGAGGCTGAATGTATTGAAATCAAATTTTATTAAGATCAATAATATAGTATACTTAATATAACATGTTTTAAGCTTTTATGGGAGGTGCCACACCCACTAATTAAATCCCGACAAAATTCATATAATTTTAGATCTTATCGTGACCGACACCTCTACACCAAATTTCAAAAATATTACGCCAATAGCACACTAAATATGGCATTTAACGTTTTTTGCTTATATGGGAGATGCCACACCCACTAATGCAATCTCGTCTATTTTCATTTAATTTCAAAGCTTATGGTAACCGACACCTTTACACCAAATTTTAATTAAATTACTCCCACAGCACACTAAATATAACTATTAACTTTTTTGGATGTATGGGAGGTGCCACGCCTACTGGTCTAATTCCATCAAAATTCATTTAACTTAAAAAGTTATAGTAACCGACATCTCTATGCCAAATTTTATTAGGATCACTCATACAGTGTATTAAATATAGCCTTAAACGTTCTTAGCTTGTATGGGAGGTGCCACGTCCACTAATGCAATCCCGTCGAAATTCATTTAATTTCAATGCTCATGGTAACCGACACCAATATACCAAATTTCAAAAAGATTACTCCCATAGCACACTTAATATAACACTTAACATTTTTTGCATGTTCGGGAGGTGCCACGCCCACTGATACAATCCCAACGAAATCCATTTAGTTTCATAGCTTATAGGAACTGACATCTCTACACCAAATTTCAAAAAGATTACTCTCATAGCACACTAAATACAGCATTTTACTTTTTTCGCATGTATGAAAGGTGCCACGCCCACAAGTGTGGTTTCGCCCACTTTTGGTTACAAGGTACCCAATAGCTAGTGTATCTTATATGTTAAATTTCATAACCATAGCAATGTTAGTTCTCTTATTATAACGTTTATAAATATTGTGGGCTGTGCCACGCCCTTCAACGAGTTTTGCCAGTTGAGTGGCATAACTTGTTATGATGACTGCTTTCAGCGGAATTGTCTTCAAAATTTTTATGAAAATCGTCGGCGCCGTTTTTGAGTAATATTGAATCAAAATTTTCAATTGTTGAAATATGCCACGCCCTCTTCTCTAATTCCGCCCACTTTTGGTACGGTTGAAGATATTTATGATTTGAATCAGTCTAATAAATTTCGTAAAAATATCTTAAGTAGTTTGCGAGATATCACGTTATAAAAACTAACGTTTAGGGCTGTGCCACGCCCCTGTTAGAGTCTCGAGAAACTTAAAGCCTAGCCCAATCTTAATTTTGTTAACATATGCGTGAAATCCACAAGTTTCATCAAAATTGCTGCAGCCGTTTTCGAAATAAAATTCAGTCATATGTATATGTAAATATATACATATAAACATATTTATAAACATACAATTTTAACTCGTTTAGTAATAGTAGATTTAAAAAAAATATATATTTTGAAAATTTTGAAAAGCCAAAAAAAATTGTGCAGTTATTTTAAGAATGACCAATTTACATACACTTAGGGTAAAATATCGTATAAATGATCAATTATGGTCCTATTGATGTCATAGCTAAGAAAATAATTCTAAAATCCCATTGAGACAATTGTTTTCATGTAAAATTAATAGGACTTATTCTATTGTTGAGCCAATACTACGTCCACTATAAAGTGAATTGGATAAAATGTTGATTTCTTTATGGTATTTTACTATTGATTTCATAGTAACCGATTTATGTATATATTTTTTTTTTTATAACGGGGTCACATTGAAACTATTATAGAAACGAATCGGGTTCAAGTACTCTTTCAAATCATATTAATTTTTGATCCTTTTTCATAAAGATACTATGGGTTATTCAAAATAATTTACACATACTAAATAAGTGATTTTCATCAATATTTCTAAACTGCATTTAGGACACAGTGCAAATATTTTATTTGTATAAAATGTATGCCGATCGACAACCCACTTATCAACAACGAAAAATATCTGTAACTTTTTTTACCATTAAAAAATTTTATGAACATTTTTTAAAAAAAAAAAAGTTAACTCACAACCAAATCGAACAAGTTAATGTCAAAATGGAAAACTAACTAAAAAAATATTTCGCCAAAGTTATCGTGCATATGTACGTACATATATGTACATTAGACATAATCAAATAAATGGCATGTCCAGAATACTTCAAGAACACTCGATTTTCGAAAATTTATTCATATTCCAGTATATCTTCATTAAAAATAATAAAAAAATAGTGCTGGGGTTGCTACCAGAGCTGCAAAAATTAAGTTTTTCGAAACTTGGCAAAAAAATGGAGAAATTTGAGTATTTTCTTACTTATAATAAATATAATTTTTTTTTTCGAATTTCCTTATGTACATAACGAATTATCGAAAACAAATTTACACTTATTTTTTAAGCCTATATATGTACATATAAGGAAAAAAACTGTGGTCTCTCCGCGAGAGACAAAAAAATTTACACTTATTTTTTAAGCCTATATATGTACATATAAGGAAAAAAACTGTGGTCTCTCCGCGAGTAGAGCTTTGGTGTTTCTTGTGTAACAGCTCGCTTGTTGTTTTCAATGTATTCTTCTTAATACACTATAATTTGAAATTGTTAATGCCACTACATGATTTTCCTTTAAAAAATATATGAGAAAAAAAAATAAAATCTGATTTTGGGTCCAAAAATTTTCAAAGTAACTACAATATTTTGCTTCAATTATTCACTCTAACTAACAGTAAATGTATTACTTTAAAAAAAATGTATAAAAAAACATGTAATTTTGATAATTTTTGGACCAAAAATTAATTTTTCTTTCCTCATATATTTGTTTAAGTGAAATTCATGTAGTGGCATTGAATGTAATGAAAACAACAAAGGATTTGAACTGTTACACGAGAAACACCAAAGCTCTACTCGCGGAGAGACCATGGATTTTTTCCTTATATATGGCTTAAAAAATAGCATTACATTTTTTTTTTTCCTTACTTTCTTATGTGTACATGAGGAAAATAGAAAAAAAGTTTTAAAAGAAAATATTATACATAAGAAAAAAATCAAATTTTCTTCATTTTTTAGCCAAATTCCAAAAAAATTAAAATTTTACAGCTCTGGTAGCAACCCTAGAGTATTTTTTTATTATATTTTTTTAAATGAGGATATACTCGGATATGAATAAATTTTTGAAAATCGAGTGGTCCCGAAGAATTCTAGAAAAAGTCATTTATTTGAACATGTCTAACATACATACATACATCCATGCACACATACACATGTGCATACATATGTAGCTCGCACAAAAATAAAATTTTCGCAACTTCACAAAGTATCGCATACTTTTGTTTATCAAATGAAAATACATTTGCAATTCGTATGGATTACCTCAATATTATTATTTTTTTGTTATTTACGTTCAAATTAAATAGGTTACTCACCAAACACCAGTATGATAAAAATTTTGATTTATTCCATAATCCTTCTGGTACCAAGCGACGATGTTGACTGGTTTTTAGCTTAAAACTGCGCTCAACTTCAAATTTATCGAAATATAACGCATATGCAAACTGACCCAAAGCGAACACATGAATGATGGTGACAAAAGCGCGCAATTTATACAATTCAACTTTTGTCATTTTGACGTTTTAAATCGTATCTATCCACAATATATTAGTCAAATCACCTATTTGATGCAATGTTGGCAATAGCTGGAGTTTCACACCCACGATTATTTTATTTAAGATTTAAGTTTTTCGGATTCTTTTTTATTCACGAACTTCTATAAGAAATAATTTAAGAATATAATTGATTATAATTGTACACTATATACATAGATTTAATTGTTTAAGCGACGTAATATCACCGCAAACCATGGATTATATTTTAATCAAAAATTTCAGTTGCAAAGTTTTATAGTAACTGCTGTAAATAGTTTTCCATTCAAAAATGTTAACTATAATTTCCAGGAAATTTTTAATACCTTACATACAGCCCACATTCAATTCGTCTTTTAAATTTTAACGCTTAAAAAGAGGAGTGACTGACAGAGAAAAGTATGGTTGTATATTAAACTGTTCATCAGGTTAATCTTTATGTCGAAATACATCTCAAAGTAACCATTGTTTGGATAAGTTAGAGTGGTGGCTTAGCAAACAGGCTTGAATCCATAAGTAGCACTGATCGTGCCGTTTAAATATCACATTACGTGACCCGGCGAATTGGTGGATGTTAATACAGCTACATCCAGTTAGTCTCATTAAGACAGTAGAGCAGAGATCAAATTTTAACTTCGGCAAATTCGCTGAGGTCATTGAAGAAAGGTTTTCCATGAAATCTTAGCCTGATTCTTGCTAAGGCTGGACAGCTGCAAAAAAGTGCTCAAAATATTCATTCTCACTAGCAGCTGTGGCAAGAAGATTGTTCAAACTGTGTAAATCGAAAGACAATATTTTAAGAATAATTATCTGATCTGCTACCGTACAACCATTTAGGTAACAATTAGTTTACGATTCCTTTTCAATTAAAAATCGGTCAACTATTCAATCAAATAAATGTGCATTTTAGTCCATAGAAATGTTACCAAATTTTGGCTGAACCTTGCATTCTGTGCAGGACAAGACTTTTTTTTTGTTGCTCAATCCGCCACAAGCATTCATGACTGAGGATTTTGGGACCTCAATTTTTGTAATGAGTGGCCCAAAGACCACATACATAGAGATAAAATAATTAGTCTCTAGCCGATAATTATCTTTGACACCCACAACTACGTTTCCAATAGTCTTGAATGCTTGTGGTGGATTGAGCGACCTCTAGAATGTATTTAAAGTTCTGGAAAAATTCATATTAATTTCGGAGGACATATAAAAGAATATACATACTAGAAGAAGAACGATTTTTATAAACATTCCTTTGTGTCTGAATCACCCTAACGTACAGGCTAAAAATGTATTGCCCCATAGCCTCTGCAGATTTCTTTACCAGTCAGAGACTGTGCTATTTTCTGTCATATCAGGATTATATAATTTTAATATTTTACTTGTACTTGTGTTGTATTGTAGAAATAGTCTTATCTTATCTTTTGGAAATACATAGATTATAATTTAAGATGATACTTTTAACGCAAAATCATAAAAAAGTTGCCATCAAATGAGAATTATTATTATGAAATTTTTTTTAAATATTTATAAGAATATTGCTATTTTTAATGTTCGACTACGAACTGTAGGACAGTTATATAAGTTGGGGTATAATAAAGCTAAGTGCATACATGTCTACTAAGTAACGTTTTTGTATCTAAGTCGCTGCCATACGCTTAAATACCAAAGCTGTTCAATATTGATTCCCGTTCCAAACGGATTGAAGTGGCAACAAGCCACAAGCAATAACAGCTTAAGTCGATCTACGATGATAATCCGAAACAGTATAACTCACATGCTTAAACACAAAACTTATGTTGCTTTGCCTTGTGATCACATATCGACTTAAGCTGTTATTGGTTGTGACCACAGAACTATTTCCCAAAGCAATTAAATAGAAGTGGTCTTTCTTTCTTCATTACAAAAACGTATGTGCGATTTAGAACTTCATTGAAATGGCCATTGCAAACACACTTTAGTAGGCATTCCTCAGAGAAATGAAATAGGAATGGCCATTTTCTAAATAAAATAAACAAGAATAGGTAGCACATTGCGAAAAGAAATGAGCTCTAAATAGAATTATGTGAAATATTTTATTAGCGAGTGAAATAACTTTGTAAGTACTTATGTAAAATAATTTTACTCTCATTATTAGTAAGACTTTAATATTTAAAGAAAACAATTGTCAAAATAAGAATGAATTAAAGATCAAAAATCTAAAAATTTTCTCAAATTTCTGTATATTTACTTCAACTCTTTATCTACGTTTTTTTTTTTTGTTGGTTGTGATTTATTTTCTAAAACATTGAAATTTTATGTATAAGCCATGCTTAAGTTATACATTTATCATTAATTTTACAAAACTTATAGCCAATGAAAATTATTTATCATTTCTTTAGGCTCAACGTGACTTATGAACAACTTTTAATTTCCATAGAAAATGAGAGACACTCATCTGACGGTACGTTATGTGAAGTGTCGAATGATACGTATGTATAACTTGGGTCTTAGGGGCCGTCCATTAATTACGTGAGGTGTTTTTTTTGAAAATTCGGACCCCCCCTCCCCTTGGTGATATTTGGTGAGCTCTGACGGGAATTAAATTTTAAATGTAATCTGCCATAATAAAGTTTCTGTATTAAAAAGTTGACGTGAGGTTTTTATTGACCCCCTCTCCCTTGGTGAGATTTGGAGAGATTTTTCCAGATCTCCTCCCCCTTATTTTTATTTTGACTCACGTAATTTATAGACGTCCCCTAAAGCCCAATTTCCATGCGATCTTATCTTATCAAATATCAGGGAGGACATCACATGCTATTAAGATAGCGAATGTATGCTATTCACTCTCGCATTCTCCAAGCGCATTAGGTTCTGTTCGCATGCTTTTCTTTCTTAAAAAAATTTGATTTGATATCCCTGATATGGGATAAGATAAGATAAGATAAGATCACATGGAAATTGTGTTTTAAGGTATGTATCTAAACGCATATCGCCAGTGGTTAGTTTCCATTGGTGGCCGCTTAAATTAATCGAAATATTTATCTAATTTTAGGGGTGTTAGGGCAGCAATACTTTTTAAATATTTTATAAATTTTATTCAAAAAATTTTTTAGATTTCGTTTCAAATGTGAATATCAGATTCACAGTATCAAAAGTGTCAACATTTAATTGTTCAACTTAAAATAATAAATAACCAACCATCATTTTGGGGACCGGGGCATTTCTGAAAATATTAACCACTCTATGAAATAATTTTTGTACGCGAATTGTTAGGAATAAGGGCCTCCACAAAACTATTACAACTTGGCGTATTTGTCTCGAAGACGTCCGCGTTTTCTGCTACCCTACGGGTTCCACTCCAATGCTTGCCGGCAAACTTCAGTTGGTGATTTTTACAACGTGTGTCCAATCTATTTGTGTTCTCGCTGTTTGATTTAAATGAAAATCTGACCTTAACGGCATCTGGTGAGCAACTCGATATTAGAAATGGTCCTATGCCACCTAGTTTTTAAGATTCGGCGAACACAATTGTTGGTGAACACTTGTTAAGTCTGAAGCAAAGCGCTGTTGGAAAGCCACGTTCACAGTCGCACAAAAGAACTGGCTTCACGTTCGACTCAAAGATTTTGAGCTTCGTTAAGAAAATCATCCAGCACTATTAGAAACAAGATTGGTGACAACAAATAACCATGGCGCATACCTAAAATCGACTCAAAAGGATAAGAAAGTTTCCCGTTATGTAATACTCAACATTTGAAACCGTCGCATTGAGTCTTCATGAGATTAATGATCTTGAATGCTGCACTTCGTCTGTTCAATACATCCTATATGCATTTTCGGTCGATGCTATCAAAAGCGGTACTGTAGTCGATGCAAGTTAAATGTAACGACGCCTGCCACTCACTTATCTGCTCCACGATAGTTAGAAGGTTGTTTAAAGATTGGTGGTTTTTTTTATTTGTGTTTTTGAAACAAAATTTCATAGTAATATTATTTTTTGTACAGAGCTTATTATTCAGTACTTTTTAGTGCAAAAAAAACACAAAAAAAAAATACAAGCGCAAAATGCATTAAAATGTGTAACGAGCTACTTATACTAGTTTCAATGACCGCTACGTCATATCATCAGTAAGCTTTGTTAGCCGAAGTTTAGTAGTCTGCAAGCATACTATGTTCTATTTCTTGCGTTGATCAGTTAAGAATCACAGCAAAAAATATGAACGATGTGCGCCAAACTTCCACATTTTACATGCAATTACTTTTGTAATCTCTTTGATATCACACATTTCTTGACGAGTGCTCCGTTGAAATCTTTTTTGGCGATACGAACGAAGTTGCAAGTGCTACATGTAAATATCGGTGAGCTCACCGAGATAGGTGGTTTTATTTTTCCGCTGACTCACGTGAGGATAATTTTCGACAAGACCTTGGACGGAGCTGACAGTTTCATGATGCCCCTATAGTTCTGGTATAATGATAAACCCCTTTCGCTCTTCTCCCAAATTTCAATAATAACTGGGTACATAAGCTCAGCGGTGAACTCCTGGGAAGCTTTCAACATTTTGGCAACTATATGATCTGATCCCGCTGCTTTGTTGTTTTTGAGAGGTTTGAAGGCCTTTTTATTCTCCGCTAATGAAGGCAGGCACGAGGCCAGTCGCTGTGGTTTTCCCTCAGTATGGGACATATGGCAAGTACTATCGGACGGTTTCTGAAAAATGTTTTTTCAAACAAATCTGTAGACACTAATAAGCTCCTGTTTTTACTTTTCTGTGCTATATTATCACAAAAACAAAACAGCTAAATTGGAGACCACAAACACTAGCTCCTTTCGTTCTGACTTTTATTGCCCTATATATGTATATTCTTAAGTAAAATAAGATGATTTCATCTCTACATCTGGTGGAAATATCCATTGGTGGCTGTATAAAGAGGGGGAAAATCTTAATTTTTCCAGTTTAAGCTCATTTTCTCAAAAAGTATGCCTTAAATCGAAAGGTGCAATATTGCAGAGAGGCAAAAACTCGTCTATTTTTCAGCCTTAAAATTGCTTTCAATAAGATTGCTTTTAAGTTGACCACTTAAGTATTTTTTATTAATTTTTACATTTAAATGAGCAGGTGTGTGCGTTTCTATATAGTAAATGGAGAAATGTTTAAAATGTAAAAGTATTTTAACAACGTCAAGTAATTTCTTAAGATATCTGAAATTGAATATTACGCAGTAATAAAATTCTTGACCATCATAAAACAAATGATCTCTATTTACTATGACTCTTGTTCATTCTTTGACGAATACTAAAAACTGGTCACTATTTTTTTTTTGGGATCGAGAATCGTGAGATAGTTGACATGAAGAAAAACGTTGAAACGTACGCGTAGGAAAGCCTGACAAAATTTATGAGCCACCTCAATATGAGAAGAAGCTTAATGAATTTTTTGTATTTTCTATAAATGCACTGAGTTTTTTGATTAAAAAAATGTTCGATCTAAATGACTGCTTAGTAAGAACACAATTTGTAATTTTTCAGTTTGTGTCAATACCTTTGAAAAATAAATAATCGTTACGACAATACCAATGCCCTGCCTACGCTACCTTTCTGTGTCTTCAATGTGCGCCGGACCATATACATATATGTTTTAATGTGGAAAATTAAATGGAAATTATTGTGAAATGATAAAACTTTAATTTTATTTTGACCTTTCCTTCTAATTTTGGCTAGTAACTCATTGACCTTTGAGTCGTAGGAACATATGACCGCCAATAAACAAAGAAAACCTTCTTCAGGAGTATTTTGTCCACATTTTCAGCCACACGAAAAATGTTTGCGTGATTTGGCAACAATGGGTACAACTTAAATACCTAAAACATTGTATCCTGGCGCTTAAGGTTTTTCTACGTTTTAGTAAGTAAAAAAACTCTGTCCGCACCGTTTACAGAACTAAGTTAGGAAGCTCAAGTTTTGGTACAATTATTTTTAAGCCGTATGCTGAAACATAGGAAAAAAATAAAAACAATATACAAGATTTTCAAATTAAGCACCCTCACATTTTGCACACTAAACTAATACATACCTCTTGCGTCTGTAATATACAAAATAAAACAGAATCTACGGAAATCGGGATAAAATTTTGAGGTTTTCGATTTTTATTTCGCCATGGGCTTAAATCAGTTAAATTGTATATGTCGTAATTTACAAAATAAATTTTACTCTTTTCTCAGTATCGATGTTTACTATTGTTAGAGGAAAACTCTAAATGTAAGTTTGGCATAGGAGCCAGATGTCTGATGAAATGAAAGGGATTATCCGAGTATTAAAAAGCAACAATAAAGTTTTGAAAAAATTGTACATCCAGGCTCCCCGTTGTATACTTTTATGGTAAGAACACTATTTGATCCACTAAAAAATTATAGGTTAATTGGACTGCAACGATTTTTTCAAGGCAAAGTACGTTATTTAATTTTTGACCGACTGATTTTTAACACAGTTAAAACACTATTAGATTGGTTTTTAAAAATTGTTGGATAGTAAACATTAATGTTTGGTTTTCTTTTCCCATTTCACTTCATGCAACGATATTTATGTATGCAAATCTTTTTACAATATCGTTCCCAAAGAGTGAAACGGAGAAAACAGAATTTGAAAGTTATTTAGTCTGCGATTAAGGATTTAAGGAGTAAAAAAGTTTTTTTTTTGAGCTGAAAAGGTAGAAATTAAATTTTAGAAGGATGAGATGAAAAAAAATTGATTGTACTAATTATGGATATCGTCGAAAATGGGGACAAGAAATTCTTTTGAGAGTCTTTATTACACCCTAAATTAATTTTCGACCTTTTCTTCACTCTTGGACCAATACATTATTTATTTTATGAATGGAGCCTAAACTGATGGAAGGAGATACCCTTTCGGCGTTTTTGCATCGATTGGTGGCAGAAATGTTTTATCTTTTAATGAGGCCAAATTATGCATGTGTATACCTTTACCCCTCCCCTTCTTAAGTACATTTTTACTTTTGACCTCTGAGCGATTGTTTATTGTTCAATGTGACTTCAAATGCAAAAGCGTACACTCTGAAATTTTATTTTGAAAGCTGCAGTTAGGACATTATACATATATACTGAGTTATTTGGAACGAGAACAGGTAGCCAAATTTTGATAGCACCAAACGGTAGTGTGTTTTCTTTAGTATGGTGGCATATTAAAAATATTTTGCCAAAAAGCAAGTTAGAACACTTACACTCTGAGGAAACGATACGTGCGTACATACATACATAACATATGTACATAACATATTAACGAAAATGTTTGGGTTCTGAATCTATGTATATGTACGTCCTTAGTAATAAAAAAATATTAAGGAAAATATAAAAAAGCCCTCGTGAAAAAATTTATTATGTATTAAGGATGAATTTCTATTAGTTCATTCGATTTCCAAAAGATTTCTTCATTTGTTTAATAAACTGCACATAAAATTGTTTTAATAAACAATATTTTCATGAATTCTTTTAATTAAATCGTGTTAAATTTAAACGTCATTTCAAGGCCAAATTCATATTTTTGTGTATCCGCTTTTTTTGCATTGGCTTACAAACAACACCTAACTAAGCACGAAATTTGTATGTGAAAATTTCTAAAAATATCAATAAGAAGTCACTGGCACTGATATTTATACATGTTAATAGAACGTTTTGTTCAGGCGTGTTTTTTTTTTTTTGCTCAAAGCTTTAAAAGCCGGTCTTTCCAACTTAATTTTGATCTAAGAGTATTTATCAGCTTTAAATTGTGCCGTACATACGTTGACACCACTCCCATTGATATAACTACTGTATATAAGAAATAAGTAGAATCACTCAACCATGACACATAATAGCGACACAATATGCACAAAAATCATTATTCCATTCAAATGTTTGCTTCTATTTTTCTGGCTTCAATACATAGTACACTTGAGCCAAACACTATAAAATTTATGTATCACCATCACCATAGACAAAATCAATAACTGCGTCGCATCAATAAAATCACAACAAAACAAACAACAAAAAACATCTACAACCTATGTATGTACATTAAAAAGTTCAAAAGTTCACCGAAAAAACAACAGAAATTGTGCAACTTGGAAAACAATCAACATATGACGACGTTAATGCGAATAAACTCGAGAGCCAACTGTAGCACATCCAGACAATTCTGTTACTGGAGAATAACTGCATACGACGGGTGTATGCGAAAAGCCCGTCGCTGATGCTCTTTGACTCTGCTTGGTGGAATGTTTGGGTTTTGTTTTATTTTTTCTTTTGGTTTTTTTTATTGTTTGGTTTTATCGTTTTTTATCTTAACTTTCCTTTCGTTATTGAAATAATTTGAATGATACAAGTGTAGGAACTCAATGAAACCAGTGTGAAGGAGCCATATTCTTGGGTAATTGCGTTCGTTTTGTGCGCAAGTCTTCTACTGTGAAGAACAGGATGGGGTTGGTCATAGTCGAGTGAAATGTGGAGCCTCCTCAATGTATGTATATGACATGGTTCGCCTTTCTCACCTGTTATCAATAATTACTATGGTATTTTTAGAGCATACCGAAATAGTTACATATAATGCTTAAAACTTCTTCCGTGCGTGTTTTTAAAGCCTTAAACTATTGATCTTATTTGCTATAGAAGCTGAAACTGAGGCCCACTGACATATCCAATAAAGAATTTTTCTATTATGTTATATTCGTGTGTACATACATATGTATGTTTATGAATGTACAATTGTTTTTATTGTATCAGAACTTATGTTTAGTATGTACACATGTGCATATGTACATAAGTATAAATGATTAACGTATTAATATACATAAGTAATAGTGAAAACATTTGAATTCTGAATCTGTTGCAAATTTGATAACACACTTGTCTGCTATAAATAAATAAACATTTCGTTGATGTTTGTAAACGAATACTTGTGTAAATTAAAACGACGTGTTTGTTTGTGCGGCAACAAATTTTGTTTACTTACTTTGATAAAGTTTTGACAGTTAACTAGATTTATCCAAAAAAAGATGCAACTGAAGAACATTATGACTGAAAACATGGTATCGATATTTTATATCTTCATTCATATGTATGGGTCTTTCATTATACATATGGTATGTGACTACCAGGAGACCGGTTTTTCGTTTTGAGGTTGAAAAAATATGCCAAATGTAAAAAATATAGGGAAATAATAAGGAAATATTTAAAATATTGGCAGCACGGTCTTCAGTATAACAAATCATGTGATTGCGTTAAGTTTTGAGCGTTTCTACTCACTGTGCATAGTTAGAATATTTGCCTACTCAAAATAATAGACACACCTGCACGTTGATTCAAATTTTCGTTTGAAATTTATTTTTTAAATTCTTTTTTGATCTTTCCTTAGAAGAACGTTAAGTTTTCTTTAATTAAACCTTAAAATGCAGTGAATTCAGCAAACATTTCAGTTCAGATGGGTCGTAAGCCACATTGCTCTGCTGAGGAATCGAGACTACTTTAAACATGAAAAAAAATCTCTTCAATGGTCATCATACAATCCTTTCTGAATCATTGCTAAATAAATTGATCTTAATTTCATCACTTCATAAGATATTACGCCACTTTTTCTCCCATTCAGGTCACACTTCATGGCCTTCAGAAAGAACAAATCCTGGTAAGGTGCTTTTACCGCTAAAGTGTATTGCAGCCAAGACTTGACGTAGAAAGTCACGATGAACAGGCAGACGTCTAACAGAGCTGCCTTATCCGTGTTTGATATGCTGAATTGAGAGCTTAGTAATAAAATTTAAATTGCTCTCGCCATCCATCGAGCTTGATGCACGGCACCTGGAGGTAGGGTTGCCAGATGGTCTGGATTCGCCTGGATTGTCCAGATTTTTAGTCCCAAGTCCAAAGTCCAGACAGTCAGAAATATGTCCAGGTGAAATTCGAACAGCCGTACCAACCATGCCGTTAACGAATCATTTGCCGAAAATGCGTCCACTACAATTGGCAGACACAGATTTTCGTATTACAAGGCATACTTGTTGTTGCATGGTGCCAGCGCTTGGCAGTCCAACCGCTCAAAGCACAAATTTGGGCTTTATATTTTTTGCTGAAGTAGCTGTGGATAAACGTGTGCTATGCAACATAATCGCAGTTGATACAACGAAAAATTGTTATCGCTGTTGGAAAAATTCTGTTATCCACTTATTATTATTATGAGCTTTCCTTGCACCAGCATTTTTCCTTGAAATTGAAATTTTTTTCAATCACCCTACTGTATGTACCAGAGAACTGCTCTGGCCACTCAGCATGTGAGCCATTTATAAATCTGTTGAAACTTTCTGGATATTTACACAAACTCACCGCTCACAGAAAATGTTGTTTTACTGAATTTTTATGTTTCTGTTATGTTTAAATAAAATATTGTTACGAAATTTCTGTCTCTTTGACGATAATTTCAATCTCTTATACTTTTCTGAGTTCGATCACTGGATTGTGTAACAATTAAAAAAACATACAAACTTATTTAGTTATAAAATGGTTTATTTAAATCACAATAGTTAGTTTTTACACGGTACAATTGTTTATCTCATTAACATTCAAATTCTAACATTAATTTAACACTGTATAGAAAACTGTTTTACTTTACTACGGATCACACTGTATTCACTTTATTGCTTAAATTCAAGTGTTCTGCTTCACTGTTTAAATACAACTGTGCCACTCAACTCAGATGACAACCCATTTATATTGCAGTCATCACTCTCTCGAATAATCCAGTACCTTCTAATTGACGTGTATTCTACCATAATTTACCAGTGCTTCTAAGTGATAAGCCTCGTTTCCGTTTTGGGTTGTGTAGCAGCACTAGTTGACCTTTCTTGAACCCTTCAGTATTTGCTCGCAGGTCACACCGAGCTTTCATCTTGTCGCGATCTTTATCACGTTCCTTTTTACGCGATTTAGAACGACGTCTAGAAGATTTCTTTCGACTTCGAGAACGTTCTCGGCGTGTCCGCTCTCGTTCTCGCTCTTTCTCATGTTCGCGTTCCCTTTCTCGTCTTCTGCGCTCACGATCTTCATCTGGCCGTTCTGGATCCTCCTTTTCAGCGCGCTCTCTAACTTCTTCTCGTTCACGTTCTCTTGCACGTTCTTTTTCTCGTTCCCTACGTTCTGCACGTTCATATTCACGTTCTCTCTCACGTTCTCGCTTTCGTTCTCTGTCGAGTTCTTCACGCCGATCGCGATCACGCTTGCGATCTCTTTCACGTTCTCTCTTCAGTTCTCGTTCGCGTTCCCTTTCACGCTCTCCTCTCGTTCACGATCACCACGATCCCGATCACTGCGATGGTCCCGTCTTACCTCCTCTTTTGTCCACTTTTCTTCAGGCAAAATGTTCAAACGGCGCACATCAATTGTTCCAGCTTTATTTTCCGTTCGTGAACAATGACTGCATTCAATTTTACATAGACGACGGAAAAATGCATCCGCATTTCCATGCTGGCTTTCTTTGCGATGTGGTAGTTGTTTCTCAGGCTCCCTCTCCGGAATCGAACCCTGATTCCCCGTACGCGCCTGCTGCCCGCTACCATTTTCGCCATCGTCCACCATATTTTCAATTCTTCTTCTTGGTGAATGTGATGCAGATCGTTAACAACGTGATTTGCAGTCACGTGCCATGTGTCCGTGCTTACCACACTTGTAGCATTTTGCGCTGAAGCTACTGCTGGCGAACGATGAACTTTTCTTTTCAGAATCCACCTCCAACCGATTTTCAATTCTTCTTCTTGGTGAACGTGATGCAGATCGTTTACGACGTGATTTGCAGTCACGTGCCATGTGTCCCTGTTTACCACAGTTGTAGCATTTTGCGCTGAAGCTACTGCTGGCGAACGATGAATTTTTCTTTTCAGAATCCACCTCCATCCGATTTTCAATTCTTCTTCCTGGTGAACGTGATGCAGATCGTTTACGACGTGATTTGCAGTCACGTGCCATGTGTCCCTGCTCACCACAGTTGTAGCATTTTCCGTTGAAGCTACTGCTGGCGAACGATGAATTTTTCATTTCAGCCTCCAACTCTATCCGACGAGTTTTCAGTGATGGGCGGCATGTCAACGCAATCATTTCTTGAGTGAGGGCAACCGTTACTGTTTCATTAAATGTTGTCTTTGGGCTCCTCATTGTCTCGCGTTTTGTTTCTGAGTCACGTATGCCGTCTATAAACGCCTCTATTTTGAATTTTTCAGCTACGACACTTAACTCGTCAGGATAGGAAAGATGTGCCAATCGCTCAATATCCGCAGCATATTCCTGCAAGGACTCACCAGATTTCTGGATACGACTTTTCAACTCCAATCTGTGTATCTGCTTCATGTGGTCACTGCCATATTTTCGCTGCAAGGCATCAATCACCGCCTTGTAATTTTTCTGCTCCGCCACTGGAACCGTTTGCAAAACTTCTGCAGCTGCGCCTTTTAATGCCACAATTAGCGCTGCAGCTGCGCCTTCGTTATCCCAACGATTGTGACCTGATGTTGTTTCGAACTGGAGCTTGAAAACACTAAATGGCGTTGTTCCATCGTACGAGGGTGTCTTAAGCCTCTCTGCGCTGATATCTCTTATAACTTGAGTGGTTGGTTCGCTTATTTCCAACTGTTGAATCCTTTTGTTAACGTCCTCAAAATTATTTTGAACTTCCTCCTTGAATGATTCAACGTCAACTCGTAACTCACTCATTTTTGTTTCGAGGCCATTTACCATTTTGTGCACCTCCGTTCGAACAGCCTCAATGTTTTGATTCACTGCGTGGATCTGCGTCGTGTTCTGACTTAAGCTCTGATCAATTTCTTCCCGAACCGCCTGGATCTGCAGCGCGTTCTGACTTAAGCTTTGATCAATTTCTTCCCGAACCGCCTGGATCTGCAGCGCGTTCTGACTTAACTTCTGATCTATTTGCAGTGCATTTTGATTTAACTTCTGGTCTATTTTTTCCTGAATGGCCTGGATATTGCTATTCGTCTGTAGTGCATTTTGACTCATTGTCTGCGTCAACGCCATTAACAGTTTCTAGAACTTTGACATATCTACAACTTCACCACTTGCCGCTGATCCAGAAGCTTCTTCCACTTTCGCTGCTGATTCTGATACATCACTTTAAAATTCATGCTCTTCCAGGTTTACACCTTGAGCCTCAAGAGCCTGCCGTAAGCGTTTCTGTAACTCCACCTTTCCGCCAGTTGACTGCAGTTTCAGCTGCAGCAACTCTTTCTTCAGTTGATCCACTTTCAGATCTTCAAACTTAACCATTTTAATTGATTGTTAATTCTTTTTACACAATCCCACTTCTGACACCAATTGTTACGAAATTTCTGTCTCTTTGACGATAATTTCGATCTCTTATACTTTTCTGAGTTCGATCACTGGATTGTGTAACAATTAAAAAAACATACAAACTTATTTAGTTATAAAATGGTTTATTTAAATCACAATAGTTAGTTTTTACACGGTACAATTGTTTATCTCATTAACATTCAAATTCTAACATTAATTTAACACCGTATAGAAAACTGTTTTACTTTACTACGGATCACACTGTATTCACTTTATTGCTTAAATTCAAGTGTTCTGCTTCACTGTTCAAATACAACTGTGCCACTCAACTCAGATGACAACCCATTTATACTGCAGTCATCACTCTCTCGAATAATCCAGTACCTTCTAATTGACATGTATTCTACCATAATTTACCAGTGCTTCTAAGTGGCGTGTATTCTACCATAATCCATAATTTTATCAGTATTGACGTTGAGTTCACAATTATCCAGAATCTAGATGGCGTTGTACGACGTGGAATTCACAATCTAGATGTCTCTGTTCGGTTTATTGTTTGCCGCTAGATGGTGCTAGTATCGTTTAGTTCCTTTTGTTGGTTTTATTTCAAGAATTTTCTAGCATAAACCAATTTTCGCTACAATATATATGTTCTTCTGAAACAAAGTTTTAGTTTCATTTTTTGTCCAGAAAAATCAAGATCTTTTTTTTCAAATGTCCAGAAAAATCCAGATTTTTTTCTTAAATGTCCAGGTGAAACACAATTTGGATCTGGCAAGCCTACCTGGAAGCCGAATCTTAAATTTTTGCTCTGTATCTCCGCCAAGAAATATTATTGAAAGCTCTATTAATTCTCGATAGTCATCTCTAGCAATTTTTTTAGTCAATTCAATTTTGTTTGTCAATTCAATTGTTTGCCAATATCAGAAACATTCAGGAACGATAGCTTTCTGTATATCTCTGTATTTTCTCGGGATCCACATTTTTCCAGTTTTCTCGGAACTTTTTTAACAATGGAATGTCAGGGCTTGTAGTTATTTGGCTAATTTTTGCCTCAAACACGCTTTTTAATACAAATTCGTAGATGTGATGGCTTCAAGAAAAAATAAGAATTTCTGTATTCAGTTTCTGTTCGACAAGTACACAGACATTATTAATACGACCAGTATTTGAAGCAGTAGTATCACAACAAAGAATTTGCAGCTTATGTTCAAGGTACCAGTCGATAAAGGCGTTTCAAACTGCCTGTGCCTGTTCACTTTTTGAAGAGTTGCTACTACTTGCAAGTAGTGACATGTTTCGATGCAAGTCGGCACGGATTGTCGTGATTCTAAGTACATGAAACTTTATTTACAATTGTTTTGACATCATTGAAACAAAATTAGAGGGTATGCGTTTAAAAACTACCTTTTTTTTTGGGACATCCTAATGTATATACTTTTTTTAACACGCCAAATAAAAACAACTTTAAATTCTCTTTAGTTTTTCTAAGAATTCTTCCTTGTTTATAACTAAATTCTGTTTTCACAAAATTGTTATTCTGCTCAATACTGAAATATCACTCGTTGTTAAGATACTTTCTGACATTAACAAAGTACTAAAGAAAAGAGCTTTTAAATTTTCGCCAGAAAACGGAACCTTAACAACTGTTAATATGAACTATTTTGTTAATAGGGCTGTAAGTCTCATAGTACAACTATTCTCAATAAATTGAAATTGAGGTTGAAGAATGTTAAAACAGTTCAAAAAGGCTAAAAAAATCGGTAAAATCTGAAAAATGACGAAAAATGTTGAAAAAGTCGAAATAATTTGAATGAGGTTGAAAAATTCGAAAAAAGTTGAAAATCTCGAAAAAATTTGAATGAGGTTGAAAAAGTCGAAAACAATCGAAAAAAGGTTGAAAAACTCGAAAATATTGAATAAGTCGGAAATATTTAAAAAGGTTGAAAAACTTGAAAATAAATGGAAAATGTTGAAGAAAGTTAAAAGAGGTTGAATAATGTTGAAACAGGCTAAAAAGCCGATAAGATATGGAAAATGACGAAAAAAATTATGTACGGTTGAAAAACTCGAAAAAAATTGAAAGAGGTTGAAAAAAGTTAAGCAAGTTTGAAACAGCAGGAAAAGGGCTGATATCATCGATAGTATATAAAAAATGTTGAAAAAAGTAAGATCAAAAGTATATAAAAAATGTTGAAAAAAGTTAAAAGAGGTTGAAAATCTCGAAGAGGATGAATGAAGTTGAAAATTTCGAAAAAAATTTAAAAATCTTGATAAATTCAATTAAGTTGAAAGAGGTTGAAAAAGTCGAAAAGTAAATTTTGATAAAAGTTGAAACTGTCAAAATATATTAAAAAAAGTCATAAAAATATGTTTTTTTTGTTTGGGTGGTGCCACACGCACTGATGCAATCCCGTCGAATTCCATTAAGTAGTTTCAAAGTTCATGGTAACCGACAACTCTACACCAAATTAAAAAAAGCATACTAAATATAATATTTAACGTTTATTGCATGAATGGGAGATGACACGCCCACTGATACACTCCCGTTGAAATTTATTTAATTTCAAAGCTTATAGTAATCGACATCTCTATGCCAAATTTTATTAGGGTCATTCTTGTAGTGCACTAAATATAACCTTTAAAGCTTTTGGCTTGTATGGGTGGTGCCACGCCCAATAATTCAATCCCGTCGAACTTCATTTAGTTTCAAAGTTTATAGAGCTGACACCTCTACACTAAATTTAAAAAAAATTACTCCCATGCACACTAAATACAACATCTAAAGTTTTTTGCATGCATGGGAGATGCCACGCCCGCAGGTACTGTTGCGCCCCGTTTTGGTTGTGAGATACCTGATAGCAAGTATATTTACCATGTTAGATTTCATAACAACTGAGTTTTTAGTTATTGTAACGTTTATAAATATTGTGGGCTGTACCACGCCCTTCAAGGAGTTTTGTCAGTATTATAGCTTGTTAAGATGACTGCTTTTAGCGATTTTATCTTTAAAATTTTTATGAAAATCGTAAGTGCCATATTCGAGTAATATTGAATTAATATTTTCAATTATTGAATAGTGTCACGCCCACTTTTCTAATTCCGTCTACTTTTGGTGCAATTAAGATATTCCTGATCTGCATCCGCATACCAAATTTCATTACAATATCTTAGATGGTTTGCGAGAAATAACGTTATAAAATTTTTAGTTAAAAGCTGTGCAACGCAACTGTTACAGACTTTAAGAGCTCAGAACCTAGCCCAATCTTAATTTTGTTCACATATTTCCCCCAATGCCTAAGTTTCATCAAAATCGCTGCAGCCGCTTTCGAAATAAAGTTCAACCATATATTTACAAAAAAAATATTTTTACACAAGTCTTCTCATTGTACGAAGTTGTTTTCATGAGATTTTTAGCACGCACAATTTAATGCTGCTTCAAATATGACAAAGCATTAGCTGATTCCATACATGAATTAAGATTTCATGAGAAAAACTAATTAAAAGACGAGTAAATTGACAATTATATGACAATATTAATGGAAACCTTTCATCGAATAAAAGCGTGGGTGAAGAGGCCAGCCGTCCAGCCGGATGAAGAGATAATAGAGCATTTTGGGAACCCACGAGATGTTTGGTTTCCAAGTTCTCGTACTCATCCGATAAAGCAACATTTTTGCTCAACAAATAATTTTTGGCTTACTTGATTTCAGCATGATCAATACGTCGTGATTTATGAAAAAAGATAAATGAGTTTGTGGCCGGGCATAGCACAGTAACCAAAAACATATGCCAAAACCAGTAAGCCACACAGAAGCGATGAATAACGTTCCAGATGTCTTCATATTTGAAAAATTAACATTAATAGTTTTCTGCTCGAACTCAGTATTAAAAGCTGAAGTTTATTTTGCTAAGAAAAGCTTTCATTTGTCATCCATGATCAGTGGCCGATTAAGGTTCGATGCCGCCCTAGGCCCTTGCTGATGTGCCGCCCTTTTTTTCTACGTAAAAGTAATTGTCAAAATTATATATCTTATTACACTACTCAACAAGATTTTCCATAACAAATTCCGATTACATTTTCTAACTATGTATAGAGAAATTTTCCCTGGAATCCGAATATCGTAATGTTTTTTTTCGATTGGTCCCAATTTTCCATATATGTATATAATAATAATCATGGACTCCATATAGTGTCTTGGCTTTTTCTTCATATTCAGAAAACTGTTTATCTTTCATATCTTGAAGAAAAGAAGCCAGAGGACCATAAATTTGGACAACGGATGGTAAATTCTGAAGTTTTTTATTCGCAGCATTGAAGCGATTTAAAATTGCGTTCCAAACAATGACTATTTTTGCTGTTATTAAATGCTGTAATTTTCTCAGTAGTCCGATAGTCAATTTTATCTTGCTTTCTTTATAGGTTATTGTGTGTGCGGCTGTTTATAATGAAGGCTTACGAAAAGTCATCATAGCTTGCGTGGTGTATTTAAGAAAAAAAAAATCATGTGTGCAGTTCACACGTGGCAGAAGTGAAACATTCAGAAAACTAAATATCAAATCGATTTCAAACCATGCAGTTGGACTATTTCATATTACGGAATTGGTTGCCGATTAAATATGTTGTTTTCAAAGGATATAAGGGAACCCATATTTCCCCGATTTGATTAAAAAAAAATTTTACGAAATTATGTCCATTTTAAGTTTTGGTGTCAAATATTAAGAAACCGCTGAAAATTTTTTCAAAAAAGCGGCATTTCCATCCAAATCAAAATAATTAACTTTTGTCTTTTGATTCTAAAAGAACTTCTTATTCTCTGTCAGAATTCAGAAAAAATTTCAAAATGGTTGAAAATTGGCAGAGTTATAGCGCTTTTTATGAGAAAAAAAAACAAAGCTTATATAAGAAAGAAATGACATGAGCCTTATACGGGCTTAAAGACATTTGAGGTCAGCAGAATTTTTCCTCAAATAAAAATTTTAATTTTTGTTTCAATATTCAATATTAGCCAACCGGCTACAAATTTATTTCATTTTGATCGTAGGGGATCAAATTGATGTCTTTTTTAAATGGCTGTAACTTTGCGAGGAAACATCGCAGATTACCATTTGAAATCTCATTTTAAGGAGAAAGAACGGTACTAAATGATTTTATTGTTGAAAATAAGCTGAAAGTAGTAGTATCACAGCTGGATGACAAAGTTGAAACAAGAATTTAAAAATTTTTTTTTGGAAAAATAATTCTCATCACCTCATATCATTTCTTTCTTATATTAGTACAAGTCCAAAATAAATTTTAAGCGAAATAAAAGGTGGGGTTTTTCAAAAAATTACTTAGCTTTGTTTTTTCTCATAAAATTTTTTAAACATTTTGAAATTTTTAAAAGATTCTAACAGAAATTAAGAAGTTCTATAAGAATCAAAAGACAAAAGTTAATTATTTTGATTTGGATGGAAATGCCACTTTTTTGAAACAATTTTCACCCTAAAATGTGTATAACTTAAAATGGCCATAACTTCATAAAAGAATTTTTTTATCGAATCGGGGAAATATATATCCTTTCGAAACCAACATATTTCATCGGCAACCAATTCCGTATGCCTCACGGGCCTAGGCGTAAATCCGCCACTGTCCATGATCATCCAGAGCAGGGGTGCCCACAACCTATGCACTTGGTACAGATTTGTTGATGCAACTGCTCTTAGGCATAGCTATGCCTAGGCCTAGCCTAGGCTGTGTATTCTAATACACAAACACAGCACTCCGTACTTAACAATACAAAATACACAAACAATTTTGTCTTCTTCGCTTCTTATGTACAACACAACAACAATTTCGTATGCTTTGTTGGTAGACATTGGCGACAGTGATATTTAACGAAAATGTTGTTGTTGCTTTCGTTTGAAAAAAGTTTGCAGCTGTGAATTCAGAGGCACTTAGAAAAATTTGTGTTGGATTTAAGTTTCAAATTTAAATTATTCTAACTTTGCAAAAATGAATAACAGACCTTTAAAAGAGAAGTGGGAAATTGATTTTTTTTTTTTTCATTCATAAATAATGAGGCTGCAGCTCAATGCTTAGTATGCTTTCAAATAATTCAAATGAACACTAAGTATCATATTGAAAGGCATTTCATATAGATTACGTTGACCGACTTAACGACACATCTAAATTGCCTTAACATTTCACTTCAAGGCAAAAACAAATCTATTTTTGATTTAGTATATAGACTTAATCGAAGGTTTCCTTAAAAAGATCGATATTTTTATATACGATTTAGTTATGAAAAAAATGTTCAACTTTTCATCTCTAAAAACTATATTAAATGAGTTTAAAATACCAACTTTTGATTTTAATAAATATATTAGCCATTTACATGATTTAAAAAAAAATTTCAGAAAAGATTTAAGGATTTTGGGTGCATTAAACAAATGAATGCCATTTTTTATAGTCCAATGACATGCAGCATATACGATCAAAAGGCTGAGCTACAAATGGAGCTATGTGATATGCAATGTGACTCTAATCTTAAAATATCTAATTTAAAGGGCATTGATTTTTGGAAATCTATAAATCCAAATAAATATCCTTTGCTTCGCAAACAAATTTTAAGTTTGTATTCCATGTTTGGTAGCACATACATTTGTGAAAGTGCTTTTTCAAATTTAAAATTAATAAATTAATAGAAAAAAAAAACAAGCACAGAAGTAGAATAAGTAATGAACACTTGGAGGCTTTATTAAAATTATCTACAACTGGCGTTGACATAAATTTGGATAATTTATTGGAAGGATCATGGAAGAATTAAAGGAAATTTAAATGTAGATTTTAATTTGACCAATATATTTTTTTTTATTATTAATGATAGTTTGTGAAAAAAATTTTTTCTTGATGATTTTTTTATTTAAAAACTTAGTTTAATAAGTTTATTTTTTCATCACATATAACTTTGCAGAAAATGAATTCGTTTTTTTTTTCAGTGTACATATTGAATTATGTATTTTTTTTTTAATAAAGCTTATATGTATTAGTGCTTGCCCTTCCATAAGAAACTCTTGGGCACCCCTGATCCAGAGTAAGTTATTCTTTAAGTATTGAGATGTAACACCACGAGTAGCTAAGTCTGCGGGGCTTTCGTGCGATTCAACGTTAAACCAGTGTCGACTGCAAGCCATTTCTGCCATTTCAGAAATTCTATTGGCTACGAACGTTGTCAAAGAGCCAGGGGAGATACAAAACCAAACAAGGACAATTATAGAGTCTGTCAATCAATGGAATCGTTTCCTATCAACAAATTCCATCGATTTGTTGAACTTTTTCTTTAAGCTTTGGAACAATGTTTTCCACCTATGCCGAAACCTGGTAAAAATCCTAATTCCCTGGAAGGGTATCGTCCTATATCTCTTATTTCAGTTTTATCGAAGACATTTGAAAAAATAATAGCCAAAAGATTTTTAAAATGTTCGACAGAATTTATTTTACCTGAGCAGCACGCCTTTATACCTAACCACGCTGTACACACCATATGCCATCAATTAGAAACCAAATTAAAAGAAAATTTGAAAAACAAAAGGCATAGTTTAGTATTGTCTGAAGATTTGGAGAAACCGTTCGACCGTGTCGTATGTACCTTCGTACTTAAGGAACTGCATAGTTGGGGAATTCCAAAAGCTCTGTTAAAGCTCATACTTTCTTTTCTAACTAACCGCAAAATAAGTATTCGGGTTGATGGACAATTTTCGCCAAAAATCACTCTTAAAAATGGAGTACCACAGGGTTCACCTCTGTCAGTTATACTCTATAATGCATACGTCAACTCTTTATTTAGAACACTGAAGAACTCCGAAGGGATTGATTATTTTGGAATATACGCTGAGAATGTTTTTGCAATAGCTTCTGACACTTTGAAGAAGTAGTAAAGAATTTAAATGAATTCGATTCAAAAATTTACAAATCGGCAAGCAGTAGAAGCGCTGTTATACCCATTATAAAGGCTGAAATTATGCATGTGTGTATAAAACCAATCGGATTTTGGTTGATCAGAGTAAAGTTTCTGACTGCTTTCCACCTGGGGATTGCCAGAGCGATCTCTGAGCCAACCATTAGCAAGTTGACACACAGCCTCCTCGCGGCTCCATCTGGGTAGCTATCTCCGCATCCGCTGAGATAGTGAGCGAATGTGTGCAGCGTGTCCTCCCTGGAAGTAAACTGGGTTGTGCGCAGGGTTTGGTACCCGCCACGTAAAAAAAAAACACTCCAATGAAGACTAAAAAAGCCTCGGATACAGAACCCCTCAACGTTGACGACCACTGCAAACGAAAAAAGGACTATGATTTAAGGATATGCACCTGGAATATCCGGACCCTCAATAGGGAAGGTGCCTCTATCGAATTGGCGGATGCCCTCGGAAAAATTAAGGCTGACATCACCGCCATCCAGGAAATAAGATGGGTAGGACAAGGCTGCTCTAAGCAAGCAAGTTGCGATATCTACTACAGCTGCCATGCGGAGAGGCGCGAATTGGGATGCGGATTCGTAGTAAGCAAGAGACTTCGCCACCATATCTCCAGGTTCACACCTGTGAGCGAAAGGTTGGCTACGATCCGCGTCAAGGCTCGATTTTTTAACATCAGCTTGATTTGCGCGCACGCCCTGACGGAGGAAAAAGATGATGATGAGAAAGATGCCTTCTATGCGAGACTCGAGGAAGTATACGACCGCTTCCCGGCCCATGACGTTAAAATTGTACTCGGGGATTTCACCGGAAAGGTCGGAAGAGAGAAGGTATATTTGGCCCCACTGTCGGTCAGTTCAGCCTTCACAAGACCACCTCAAACAACGGTCTACGGCTTATCGACTTCGCCCCGGCGCGAAACATGGCACCAGATTTCAACACCTCGATATCCACAAGGCCACCTGATCAGAAAACACGCAACCAAATCGATCATGTTGTGATCGACGGAAGTCATGCTTCCAGCGTGCTAGATGTTCGTACGTTCCAGGGAGTCAATATTGACTCCGATCATTATCTTGTTGTAGCCAAGATACGCATGCGGCTGTGCAATGCAAAGGATGTACGCTCTGGTACGCAACGAAAGCTGGACGTCGCTAAGCTGCAATCACATCGGACGGCCGAAGCCTATTCCGCTCGCTTCTCAAAACTGCTCCTTCAATCTGACTCTCTGCCCGATGATGCCGGTGGACTTTGGGCGCATATATCCCGCTCCATGCGCTCTGCCGCTGAGGAAGTCATTGGTTTCCGACGCCCACTTCCGCGAAATCAATGGTATGACCAGGAGTGTCGCGAAGCTACTGCAGTGAAAAACGCCGCCTACAAAAGAACCCTGCAGTCAGCTGCAACGCGAGCCGTGCACGAAAACTACCGGGAAAAGAGAAAGGAAGAGAGGCGCCTTTTCAGACGCAAGAAACGAGAGCAGGAAAGGCACGAGCGTGAGAAACTCGAAGTGTTACGGGGCAGGAATGATGCTCGAAAATTTTACCAACAAGTCAAGCGCCTGACCCAAGGTTTCAAGCCCGGAGCATCAACCTGTAAAGATGAACATGGAAATCTGGTTACGGATACGCAGGGTACACTGAGATTATGGAGGGAACACTTTTCCAAGCTGCTTGCTGGCGATGACTCCACCAATCCCGCCTTTGGAGAAATTAACCCGATGCCACCAATCAACGACGATGGTGTGGACGTACCACCACCTAGCCATGACGCGGTACGAGTTGTGATCCAACGACTTAAGAACAACAAAGCGGCTGGTGCCGATGGCCTGCCTGCTGAATTGTTCAAGACCGGTGGCGATGAGCTGATAGGGTGTATGCATCAACTCATCTGCAAAATATGGCTAGTAGAAAGCATGCCCGACGATTGGAATCTCAGTATCCTTTGTCCTGTACTGAAGAAAGGTGACCCGACAATCTGCGCTAATTACCGGGGAATCAGTCTTCTTGCCATCTCTTGCAAGGTCCTGTCGACTGTACTGTGTGAAAGACTTAAGCCGTTTGCCAACACACTGATTGGGCCTTATCAGTGCGGCTTTAGATCTTGTAAGTCCACCATAGACCAGATCTTCACACTACGTCAAATCCTGGAAAAACCCACGAAAAACAGATCGATACCCATCATCTCTTTATCGATTTTAAAGCTGCTTTCGATAGCCCGACACGGGATTGCCTGTATGCCACCATGTCTGAGTTCGGTATACCTGCGAAGCTAGTGCGGCTTTGCAGAATTACGTTGAGCAACACAGCCAGCTCCGTCTAGGAAGGGACCTCTCCGAACCATTTGATACCGAACGAGGTTTCAGACAGGGCGATCCACTATCCTTCAACCTCTTCAACTTTGTGATGGAAGGGGTATTGCGAAGAGCCAGTGTACATCGTAATAGCACTATTTTCTACAAAAGTGTCCAGCTCCTTGCATATGCCGATGATATTGATATCATTGGACGTTGCAAGCGAGATGTTGCTGCTGCATTCTCTGCTATCGAAAAAGAGTCAGCGAAGGTGGGTTTGACGGTGAACGAGGGCAAAACAAAGTATATGCTGTCCACAAACAGGGAGACGCGGCGTATTGGATCCTATGTTACTGTGAACAGCTATACTTTCGAAGTTGTCAAGGAATTCACCTATCTTGGCACCGCCGTAAACACTCAAAATGATGTCAGCCTGGAGATGAAGCGAAGACTAACTCTTGCTAATAGGTGTTACTATGGTCTCAGTAAGCAATTGAGTAGTAGAGACCTCTCTCGCCCGACAAAACTGACACTCTACAAGACGCTCATCTTACCCGTGCTACTTTACGGCGCAGAAGCATGGGTTGAGTCGCAGACTGATGCAGCCACGCTTGGGGTGTTTGAGAGAAAAATTCTTCGCAAAATCTTCGGTCCTGTTCACGTCGGCGACGACTACCGTATTCGAATGAACCACGAACTGTACGAGCTCTACGCTGACATTGACATAGTTAAGCGCATCACTATCCAACGTCTGCGCTGGCTGGGACATGTTGTGCGTATGGACGAAGAAGCTCCGGCGAAGGTGTTTGATGCGGAAGCCGCTGGGCGACGACGAAGAAGAAGACCATGCCTCCGATGGAAAGACCAAGCCGAGGAAACCCAATCCACGCTTGGTGTGACTGATTGGAGAAGGCGCGCGCGAAGCAGAGGCGCCTGAAGAGAGCTTTTGAGGTCAGCCGTAACCTGGTAACGGATTGTTATGGCCACCCAAGTAAGTAAGTAGAAAGCAAAAATGTTACAATAGAGTAGTTAGCTTGAGAGGTAAAAACCTTGAAGTTAAAAACAAAATCTCTCAAACTTTTAATTTAAAATATTTAATTTAAACAAAACCCATCGGTGCATATGGCCTCGCTGCCCTGCATCCTTCATAGTTTTCAAATTTATTTGTGAAGTATGTTTTTAAAAAAAAAATAAAAAAAACGGCGGGTTGCACTCCGGGAGTGCCGACAGAAGTGAAAACAAATCGTTTAATGGCAAGTTAGTGCGTTAATTGGTATGTGTGCGTTTTCTTTTTATATGGCAATGCAATGGAAGACAAAAACGGAATATGTATTCAAATTTTACTCTCGCTCTCATTTTCAATTTGTCAACGCAACAACGCGGACATTGAAAGAAACAAGCATGTAAGCATAACAATCGTTGAATGAGAATTAAATGTGTCAGTTAGTGTGTATGCTTTGCTTTTTGTCTTCCACTTGGAATATTTTTTATTTAAAAGAAACAATAGAACATTAAAATTTTGCCATCGCATTCATGACGGGGAATCCCGATGACGGTCGTTGTCACGAGTTTATACTTTTTTACTCAGCCGCACAACGTGCCATAAGAAGTTTTCACTTCAAAAATTGCTGGAAGAAGTATATTCGGCTCAATAGCCTCAACTGTGAATAATTAAATTTGAGCTAAGTACTCCTTATGTTTTAAAACAAAAATTTATTCTGATTGCAGTAAGACACATCATTGCGAATTATGTAAGTATAAGAAAAAATCAGGTAAAAAAAGTACCTGGACCTGTGACTTAATAGCTTAAACATAATTTTTCTTAAACTTAAGATAAAAATCTGCTTCTTCTAACAGACACTAAGACACCACATTTATCAAAATCGGCTTATTCGTTGCCGAGTTCTGGCTGTTAGAATATTCAAACTGCTTAAAACGCCATCTTGTGACAGTTAATCATAATACAAATGACTTCAAAAAAATCTGCTTGTTCTTAAAAAAAACTATTACATCTCATTTGTCTAAATCGGTTTAGTAATAGCCGAGATATAACGTTTTAAAGTTTTTCAAAAAACCAAATTTGCTTGCTGCTGGTTCAAGGTGGCCTGGTATTTCAGATTTTTCTCTGCTTTGGGCTGCTGGCTCTGCTCTCGGCTGCGCTAGCAGAGAAAAATTTGCTTACTGAGCAACAACTAACCGGAAGTCAACATATGTATGCTACAAATTTAAAAATTTTTTCCACAAAATTACATACTTTCATGGACCAATTTTTCAAAAAACGTTGCCTACTTTTAGGCGCTATTAATAATTTACCCTTAAGCGGCCCTCACACGATCAGTATTACTGACAGGATTTTGCATACTGACAGTATTACTGATCGTATGAGGTGAGTACTGATGTACTGTCAGTATAGAAAAACGATACTGATGACTGATGAAAAAATCGGATATTACTGACGAAGTTTTTAAATACTGACAGTAAAGCGGCCCTCACACGATCAATATTACTGACAGTATAATTACTGACAGTATTTACATTACAGGCATGCCACTTTTTGGCCACTTTTCTGTGCAAATAATACTGATGAACTGTCAGTATTCACCTCACACCATCAGTATTAAGCGGCCCTCACACGATCAATATTACTGACAGTATTTTGCATACTGACAGTATTACTGATCGTATGAGGTGAGTACTGATGTACTGTCAGTATAGAAAAACGATACTGATGACTGATGAAAAAATCGGATATTACTGACGAAGTTTTTAATTACTGACAGTAATACTGATGGTGTGAGGTGAATACTGACAGTTCATCAGTATTGTTTGCACAGAAAAGTGACATGCCACTTTTTGGGGCAGATCCGGCTGAAAGTTGGTCAGAGGGTGCAAGTAGGCACGGCACAGCAAAATCCTGGGAGGGGGCGTGGCATGCCCCATTTTGTGGCAGATAGACGATGAGGCAGCGAAACTTGAAAGAAACTTGAAAAAGTTCCTCATTCAGTGGCATGGAACATTGCGTCCAAGGGTATGGTCGTCCGATGCCTAGCTGGAGGCGTGGTGCAAGTTTGGATGGAATCTGCCCCAAAAAGTGGCATGCCATTTTCGGCTGTCGGTCACGTAGCCGGAGCATAGTTCGCACCTTCACCAGTCGAATGTCAAAAAAACTGATTACTGACAATAAACAATACTGACCGTGTGAGTGGTACACTGACAGTAATGTAAATACTGTCAGTAATTATACTGTCAGTAATATTGATCGTGTGAGAGCCGCTTTAAAAGTATGCAACACTTTCCGACGAATTTCAAAAATAGCACCTAATATTAGGACACATTATCTGAAATTTTTAAAATCGTTACCTACTTTTAGGCGTTCTTTTTGAAATTTGTCAAAAAGTGTTGCCTACTTTTAGGGGCAAATTATTAATAGCACCTAAAAGTAGGCAACGTTTTATAAATTTTTTGAAATCGAGTTCATTTTCCAAGTCTTCAAAATTTTAAAATCGAGTTCGTTTCCCAAGTCTTCAAAATTCCAAAATCAAGTTCGTTTCCCAAGTCTTCCAAATTTGAAATCGAGTTCGTTTCCCAAGTCTCCAAATTTCTGAAATCGAATTCGTTTCCAAAGTCTTCGAAATTCTAAAATCGAGTTCGTTTCCCAAGTCTTCAAAATTCCAAAATCAAGTTCGTTTCCCAAGTCTTTCAAATTTGAAATCGAGTTCGTTTCCCAAGTCTTCAAATTTCTGAAATCGAGTTCGTTTCAAAAGTCTTCAAAATTCCAATATCGAGTTCGTTTCCCAAGTCTTCAAAATTCCAAAATCGAGTTCGTTTCCCAAGTCTTCCCGATGACGGTCGGTGTCGCGAAATTGTACTTTTTTCCTCAGCCGCACAACGTGCCATAAGAAGTTTTCACTTCAATAAAATAAGAAATAAATAAATCATATGTATGTGGATACCTACCTTCGTTAGGCCGCCAGGTGAAAAAAGGTCCTCAGGGACCCTTTGTCAGTTAAGTCAAAAACGATTCATTCTTTGTGTTGCTTAGTTTTTATTGATAAAATATACGAAAGCAAATACAAAAATGAAAAGGTAGATTATTATTGATGATGGTAGTCATAAGAACAGTTTTTTGAGTTGGAATAACACAAATGGAGATTTGCTAAAAATCATTGAGACTTTGACGAATTGCAAAGTTTGCATTTTTTTCTGCCGTCTTTTTTATAAAGCCATATTGGGAAATGATCAATACTGTCGAAACGCATATCAGCAACGGGATCTTTTGCTTTTTTCTAAGTCGATGCCAATCTCATGCTCTTGTTTTCTTTCCATAAAATAGTGGTGATATCAACACCGTACGTAGAACCGACATTCAGCTGAATAGCCTCTTCCTTTATTCCTGATATCTATGTGGCGGTGCAATCCTTTCAACACTAAAAATAACGTCAACAATCCAGCAACGTCAACAATTCAACTTCAAGATATCAGCGCCACCCCAGAATGGTAATGCAGCTCTGCACTTGACGCAACATGGAGACGCACCATTCACCGACATCATTATGGCTCATCAAAATATAACACGGCTTGCCCCTCCAGGATCGTCAACCATCGATCGCCGTCCATCGAACTCAAATTGGTCCAGCCCGCTCAATATGGTTATAAAACCAGATGGAACGTTGCAGCCTTGCGGTGATTACAGAGCATTGAACGCTCGTACCGTTCCCGATCTTTATCCGCTGCTCTACTTGCTTGACATTGCAAATATTTTACGAGGTAAGAGCATTTTTTCAAAAATCGATTTACAAAAGTCATTCATCCATCAAGTACCGATAATTCCAAACGACGTTCCAAAGACTGCAATTATCACGATTTTCGGGATTTCAGCGCCTAATTCATGAAGTACTAAAAGTCTTGGACTTTTGCTTTCGATATATGGACGACATTTGCATCGCATCTGTCAACACACAACGACATTATCAACACTCGGGGCCGGATTCACAGTGTTTAGTTAACCAATTAGTTAACTTAACTAATGTCTGTTAGTTAACTACCAAATTTAAGTTGTTCAGTTTCAGTCCATTGGTAAACTAATGATAATTTATTGTACAAAATATGACATCACTGCACAAATCATATTTTTTTATTTGACATTTCAAATAAATAATAAAATTTTAAAATATTTCAAATAAATAATAAAATTTTGAAATGGAGTCGAGCTGGTCGATAACCATCTTCGACCATCATCGATAACCAACTTCGCAATCCCAATCTGAATCTATATTTATGTAGCTTCTTATTTGCTTTTTTGTGTTTTATTTTTAAGTTTTGTTGTTGTAGTGTAACGGAGAATACTTCAAACCAAACAAAATTACATTTTGTTTTTGAAAAAAATAATTTACCGTTTTTAGCGATGTGTCAAAGTTGATGCATTTGCATTTTACTGTGATAACGCAAACAAGTGGTGGTTTTAACTCCTTTTTTAACTATTGTGAAGTAATTTAAATAATTTAAAATTAAATTAAATAATTTAAATAAAATTAAAATGAAAAAAAATGGTGATGGTATGTACTTATAATGTAATTTTGTTTGGTTTGAAGTATTCTCCGTTACACTACAACAACAAAACTTAAATAGCAACACTTGTGTAAGTTGAGTTTTGGCCAGAAAAGGTGCTGTTTGGCCTAGTGGCTGTGCAACATTATTGACTATCTGATTTAAAACTGAAACCCCTGATTTGTCAAATTTTTGTAAATTCCCAACTTTGTGTAAGCTTTTAAAATTTTGTTGGAATTTGTTAGTCTTATAAAATCCTAAATTAGGTAGATGTTGCTATTGTGAATGTTATTTAGAATTTTGCACGTTTTTTTAATGAATTTTTTTGTCAGGTGACTTATTCTTCCGAAATTCTGATTTATTCGAAGTCTGGTTGCAAAAGACAAACAAAATGGAAAAAGAAGAGGCTGTTTTCAATTACTTTTGGGAAAATACTGAGGATGCTACGAAAAATGGGTAAAAAGCCACTGAAAGTTGTCTGTTTTCCAACAACAAAATATTACTTGGCTCAAGTACAAAATATTGATAAAACGTTCTAAACGACGGGCCGCAGCAGAGCTATCTAATGTTTGCAGCAAGGTGGTTTCGGGAGTACAAGCGCTGCAACACTGCGCGCCGAGCTTTTGCGGAACATGAAATGTTTTCTCAAATTACCGGCTTTAACAAGAACTTGATATTTCGCCTAAAAATAATTTTAATAAGCATGTCTTGTCAATTTCCTTTAAATGTAAACAAATTTCAAGATTACTGCTTTGAAACCGCAAAAATGATTCAAAACATGTATTCCTGGCTCCCAGTGACAGCAACTGTACACAAAATTCTCAATCATTCAAAGGAAATTATAGTGGGTTTAGTTCTCCCTGTTGATTGTTTTGGAGAAGAATCAGCAGTCTCAACACAAATTATACAAATCTGGTAGACTACATCATGTACGCAAAAGTAGCAGCGTTAATACACTTTTAGACGTGTTTCACAGAGCAATGGACACAACAGATCCAATAATTTCTTCGCTGTCTTTAAATAGACACATTCAGACTAGAAAGCGTCTCCAACTTCCGACAGAAGTGATCCGATTATTAAGGTGTGAAGTCCTAGTCGAAGAACTTAACAAGCTATGAAACACGCGAGAATGAAAATGGGGAAGATGAAAGTTGAGGAAACCGAAATTTTAAGTTCAATGTATTTAAATATTTTAACTAATTTAACCTAATACTACAATCTAAAAATAAAAACACATCTTTTATATCATTAATTATGGAATTTTAAAAAATATAGTACGTGCCATTTTTGACCCGGTAGCACAAGGGTTGAGATTTTTCTCAGAGTTCTTCTCTTAGCCTAGAATCAACATAAAAAATACATTTCAAGTTAATCACCATGATAATGTAGCCGTTATTAGTTTTGGCCAGTGAAATGTGCTATTTGACCTGTAGTGCAACGACCAGAAAAATCTTCGTCCCGCCAAATCAACTACTTAACTGATTTTTGTCACTAAATTTTAGAAAACCGAGTCATTGTGCGGCGCACGCACGCAACGTCATTTATTTTGCTTAAACGCAGCGTCGATTTGTAAGACCGACTTAAGGCCCAACTAAACCATGCACGCTTTGACTGCAGTCAACTTATGCAAATGTGCGAATACACACAAATCGTATATCAAAACTACAACGTACTTAACAAAAATTTTCGTTCAATTTCCATGTCATTTCCTTAAGCAAAGAGCGAAACTGAACGCACTTTCTGTACGGAATCAGCTGTCTATGCATTGTATACATAAGAATAAATGTTTGCAATGGAACCTGAAGTGGAAAATACTTTTAATTTGAAATTAATAGAAAATGTGAAAAAATAAGATTATTAAACAGTAAAATAGACGCATTTTATTGTAATCGAAATGTAAAGAAAAAGGCTTGGAGTGCAGTTGCAGAAATATTGATTTTAATGTACACACACAATACATACAACAATTTGATTTACAATTCAGTGATGCCACGCGCTGCATTTGCCAATACTTTTCCCCACAATCTATACGCATAGTACAAAATGAGCAATTTTGTTTTATTTTTTTTTTTCTTAAAATTAGTAAAAACAATTTATGGATGGAAACAATATATGGTTACATCGCTTCTTAAGTTCAACGAAGTACAACATAGCCACTAAAAAGTCTTCTCTGAGTTTCTTAAGCATCTGATAGGCTTTTCGTTCAAATTTGACAGTATGTTACGCTAGGCGATGCATGGTTTAAGGGCCAACTAAACCATGCACGCTTTGACTGCATTCAACTTATGCAAGTGTGCGAATACACACAAATCGTATATCAAAACTACAACGTACTTAACAAAAAGTTTCGTTCAATTTCCACAAATGTCATTTCCTTAAGGAAAGAGCGAAACTGAACGCACTTTCTGTACGGAATCAGCTGGCTATGCATTGTATACATAAAAAAATATGTTTGCAATAGAGCCAAAAGTGAAAAATCCATTTTGAAATAGAAAATGTGGAAAAAAATATGTTTTTACATTAAAATTGACGCATTTTATTGTAATCGAAATGTTAAGGAAAGGGCTTGGAGTGCAGTTGCAGAAATATATATTTTAATATACACACCCAATGCATACAACAATTTAATTGACAATTCAGTGATGACACGCTCTGCATTTGCCAATACTTTTCCCCACAAACTGCACGAATAGTGAAATATTAGCTATTTTACTTGATTTTTTTTTAAATTTATAAAATGGTCATAGATTGGCATATTTGTTGTTTTAAGTATCTTAATTAATGTCATTCAATAACATTTTCTGATGAACTCCATTTATTTAGGAAATATAAGAAATAAAATTTATTCAATCGTGGAAATATTTCATACGTTCAACGAAGTACAACATAGCCACTAAAAAGTATATTCTGAGTTTCTTAAGCATCTGACAGGCTTTTCGTTCAAATTTGACATTAGGTTACGCTATCCGATTTATGGCTTAATTGGGCCTTTACGCACCGACTCACTACACCAAAATACATAGATATACCAAACTACTAAGCCGAAGTATTAGGCATTAACACAACTAAAAAACTTCTCCGAAATCACACAGCGGCGCTCAAAATTGGTGTATGTGAGTAGCGTAATTGAGTGATTTTTCATTTATCAATCAGTGGTAACTCTTGAAATACCAATCGTATGTTATATACCATCCCTGTCGCGGCAAAGGCACTTGCCTTCTAACTGTACACTGTTTACGTTGGTGATATTTGGAAACAGCTGATAAGTTATCAAATTTAGTATATATTATATAAAAATTTTCCGTTCATGCTAAGCAAAATTAAAAAAAAAATAGGTTTTTCTATAAAACTCACAAATATTCGGAACAAAAATGTCGCTTACATCAAAAATCACATTGGGACTAGCGTGTGCCGCATCTGCTTCAATTATTGGTTATGTTCACTACAAACAAAATAGCGACCGGTAAGTGATAATTAGAATTGTATACAAAAAGAGATAAATAAAAAACATACTTTTAGAGAAAAACTACATGAAGGAGTCGTACGTGATGTCGAACGACAACAGAGGAGGAAAGTCGAAAACACGTATGAATTGCAAAAGCAAATTGATTTGACCAAACAGCTGCGGAATATGCAAGCAACCCAAGAAGGTGCACAAAATCAAAGTGGTGAAGATGCATCCACAAGTTATAAGCCAAATGTTGAAAAAGTGATAAATACGACCGAAGTTGGGAAAAAAAATAAAGCAAATAATGTCAGTTGAACGTGTTATAAAAATAAAAAATTTATTCTAAAATGTTGAGAGATAAGTGTGTCATTTTGCATTATGTGATCACACTCCCATATTGTCTAGTGGTTAGGATACCCGGCTCTCACCCGGGAGGCCCGGGTTCAATTCCCGGTATGGGAAATTTTTACTTATTTTTTAAGATTTAATTTTTTATTTGCAGTTACAAATTATTTATTGAACACAAAAATTACTTAAAATACAATATATTTTAGCCAAATAATGAATGTGTTTATATATGTATGTATAATTTTTTTTTTTTTAATAGCAAATGAAAACATTGAACTGATTCTGCGCGTTGGTCACGTAATCGTTCATAAACCAAAAAAAAACAAAAATCAAAGCAGCAAATAAAACTCAGATGTACATCCCTAGTAACGACCTTTACGTCCATCGGAACTGCCACCACCTCTTCCTTCACGGCTGCGTGACCGACGACGATCACGAGAGCGAGAACGACGTCTGCGTGGAGAACGTGAACGCGAACGTGAGCGACGACGACGAGAATAAAGATATCTAAAAGAAAATGCAATAATATAATTATAAGTTTAAAAATCATATTCAGTTTTCTGAATCAATTTAATACAAATCTATACTTTAAGTCTTAGTTTCGGAATTAATTTTATTTGGATTGAAACAACATTTTTAAAAATATGTACATATGAAAGATGCACATAAATCTTTTTTTTAATTAAATACCTAAGGAAAATAAACAGATAAAGTTAGTTTGTTTGTAAAATTGTATGCATAAATGCAAGTCTTAATTAAATTTCAGAGTACTATATACTATGAAAAAGGTGTTTTATCAAATACATAATAATGGCACGGTAAAGGAAATGTAAAACTTTTTTATTGACAATTAAATTTACTATACATATTTTGCAATCCAAATTTTTAAATGAATTTATTATGGTTGCAAATAAAATCGACTTCATTACTATACTTTTAACAATTCTTATACGATAAACTTCAGTTGCTAAGTAAACATTTTTGATTTTAAACACAAACGTGATTCTTTTTTTAATTTGTTTTTTATCCAAAACAACATAAAATAAGTGATACCAAGGCAAAAATAATTATAAAATTCACAGAAAGGACTTGAAAATATTAAGCTTACACTTAATTGTTCCTGTAATGATCGTTCCGAAAAAATAACTTTTCAATATTTTTACTTGTACGCTAGAAATTACACTCAAAACTATTACAATACTAGGCAAAAATCAAGTCACTGCATTGTTTGAATTTCTAGGGTACAATTATATAATATATTGTTGGGGTTTTATCAGGCCCGTGCGCAGTAATCATCCATGAGAGGGGTTTTAAACTCGAACATTTCTTGTCAGATTATGTTCATAAAAACGTCAAAAAACGGGTTACTTTTAATATAGACATTTAATTATAATTAAATACATATGTACAAGTTTGATTTTTTTCTTATTTATAATATTTTTTTTCTTAAGTTTCTCTCGATTTTCCTTATTTCCATTAAAAAATAAATGAGAAAAACAAATAAAATTTGATTTTTGGTCCAAAAAATTTTAAAGTATTTTATAAGCAAGTAATTACAATATTTTGCTTCAATAGCTAGTCAGTGCATGATTAGCTTAAAAAAATAAAAAAAAAATTTAATTTTGATAACTTTTGGACCAAACATGCAAACATTTTTTTTTTCTCGTCTATTTTTTAAGGAAATTCATGTAGTGGCATTGACAATTTCAAAACAACAAAGGATTTGAGCTGTTACACAAGAAACGCCAAAGCTCTACTCGTGGAGAGACCACAGTTTTTCTCCTTATGTACATATAGGCTTAAAAAATAGCGGTCAGTTTTTTTTCGATACTTCCTTAGGTGTACTTTAGGAAAATCGAGAGAAAATTAAAAAAAAAAATTTAAAAATAAGAAAAAAATTAAATTTTCTTAATTTTTTTTGGCCAAATTCCGAAAAATTAAAATTTTGCAGCTCTGTTAGCAACCCTAAGGCTATTTTTTTTTATTTTTTAAATGAGGATATACTCGAATATGAATAGATTTTCGAAAATCGAGTGTATTGAAGTATTCTAGAACATGCCATTTATTTGAACATGTGTAGTGTTTATGTTATGATTCGATATTCAGATATAATAACGTAAGTAGCTTATTCTGCGATGTACTTGAAAAAACTCGTCCAAAACTCTTTCCACTTTGATTTCGATATCGCGATGTATATTTAGCGAGCCTAAGCCATTCAGCCGAATTTCGGACATAGTTGTTCTGAGGTGTGTCTTTAGACGACGTAGCACTGAAAAGGAGCGTTCATTTGTTGCTGTTGTCATAACACGAAGCATTTGATGGACATTTGGAAACTCGTCTTCATTGCAAATATCCAGTGATTCGAGAGAATTTTTGATGTCTTGCCCGGCAATGCGTTGACGCCAAAGTTGAATTTCATTTATCCACATGTCACGCGAACTATCATGCAAAATTAAAATATGTGGCGCGAATAGATTTGTGCATGAATTTTCGTTCAAGCTGTTTTTATTGATGCCGGAGCTATGCTTAAACGCGCATTGAAAAATCGCTTTTGTTACTTAGTCTTAGCGACGCGCAGTGGTCCCAAATCTTGTTTTTTGGTTCAAAAATAGCTAGAGTGCTCAAATCTTGTCAAAAATAAAAAAACTCGGGCTCCGACGATTTATTGGCATTTCAGTTCTCTTATTTAAAAAAAAAAACTTGTGGTTTTTAGATTTTTCGTTCAAATTTCAATAAAAGCCTATGTACGAAAATTCCCAATGGGGGGGGGGGGTTTGAACCCCCAAAAGCCCCCCCTGGGTTTTATGTTGTGTTCACTACATGTCACGATTATAGCTTGAAAAGTAAAAATAAGTTTTTAAAACCCTTGTATGTGTACTACTAAAACAAAACCATATTAATAGCTTAAAATATTCGTCATATGAAAAAATCGAGGCTTTTATCAAAAAAGTTGTCCAAATCAAACTTCTCATCTCAAATTGTTATACAGTTGTTGGTTATTTATTACAAGCCTATACCCAAAGGATTATAAAAGGGGTTATTTGGGCCGCTCCAAAATTAAAATACTATTTTTTTAGTTGTTCATAAATTGACTTACATATCGTCTCCTCAGAGAGTAGGAACTCTGAGGGAAGAGGAGTAGGGTCTCTAGTATATACAGAGGTGATTAACACTTTCGAAAAAAAACTGACAACGCAACGTTTAGTGTATACAACAACGCAGTATCTAGGCAGCGCACGCACTTTCAACGTTCAAAAATTCGCAAAACATATTTCCAGCTTATTTTAAGTTCTTAATATTTTGAAAGCTAATAAATCAAGCTTTCATATAAGCTTTATTTAAAAAATATTAAAATATGTTTTTTCAAAATATGCAAAAAAAACAAATTTGGAAAAGATCATGAAAAAATCTATAGGAATCACTCATTAGAATTCCTAATTTACAAAAAAAAACAATTACAGTAAAACCTCGATATAATGGACTAATTGGGGGGAGGGGGTGTGCATTAACGCCGAAATCCCGTTATATAAAAATAGGTTTAAGATTTAAATTTATTTACTGGAGTACCAAATGCGTTCATTGACTTCGAGCAAACAAGTTAAACTGTTAAGAGTTGCTTGAATCCCCGGCCAGCACGCCCAATACCAGTGTGCTGCATCGAGACCTACAAGTCATTATATCAGGGAGTCCCCTAAGGAACCTAGCTCCGGCTGGGTGCAGTCTAGGAGCAGGACGGCATTATGTGTCAAGTTCTAGTGCTAGACGAATGACGTGATTATAATGGCCGATAAAAATTTTTTACAAGCGGCGACACTTGCATTTAAGCATGTATAAAATTAACAGGACTTTTTTAATTTTTTTTACATCTGACCAGATTTTTTTGACCGTTCAATAGAGATCCGTTATATCGAGGTTTTACTGTACTGAATTTACATAAAGACGTTCGTAGGCAAAATTACGAAAATTGCACCTCTGTATTTTGGAAACTAATACCATAACATTGGAGCAAAATCCATCCGAAATTTAATCGATCGGAGCACGGTACGTTTGTCAAATTTTACCCCATATCTACATATATGAAATATTTTTGTGGAAATTGGCAACGATTACCCACTGTCTAAGAAAATTCCGTCGGAAAATCGTTGGAGTAAACACAATTGCGTCGGACGACGGGTGACAGAAAATTCAGCAGCCATTTTGTTTTCATTGACATTTCAAACATAAGTTAAAAAATTGACACAAACTGTTTCGAAATGCAGCACTGATCGTACCCCGCCGACGGTGAAAATAGAATTAAATCAAAAACTCAGATTTAATTAAATTTAAATTCTAAATTAGAAAAAAAGTATAAATTAAAATCGAATACTTTAAAAATTAAATATAAATTTGAGAAAATTTGAAAACACTTTTCGTGCATACAAAATGTGAAAAAAAGTAATTAAAACAATTTAAGGTGTTATCTTCGGCCAGGCCGAAACTCACATATCATACACTGCGCTGAAAGTACCTTTTAAAGAAATGTTAAAAAGACGTTGAATAGGTCGAAAAAAATGTGAAATATAAAAAAGATTGACAGAGGTTGAAAAATGTTGAAAAAGTGGAAAATATATGTAAAATGTTGAAAAAAGTTGAGAGAGGTTGAAAAATTCTAAAAAAAAAGTTGAAAGAAGTTGAAAAATGTTGAAAAAATTCAAAATCGATGAAAAGAAAAAAAACTAATGAAGAAAGCTTAAAGAGGTTGAAAAAGTCGAACAAATAAATTTGAAAAAAGTTGAAAAAGTCAAAATATGGAAAATGTTGAAAAAAATCGAATAGAAATGAAAAAGTTTAAATATGCCACGCCCACATCCTCTACTTCACCTAATTTTGGCGCAATAAATTATATTTGTGATCGACATCCGCATACCTGCTAAATTTTCATTAAAAAATAAGCCAGTGGTAGTGGGGAGAACTAAGTAACCTAAAAAAAGTCAACATGCGGTAGGCAGGATAACTCATGACTGCTTCATCTTATATCAAATAACAAAAAAGATTTCTTTAGTATATAAAATCATCTTGGATTTGAAAGAAGGAATAAACAAAATATTCATTTTTGAATTATTGGTACAGGTTTAATCAAAAAACTCGGATTTTTTCCAAAAATTGCTCCTTTTGTTTAATTAAAAAATAAGTAGTAATTTAAGAAAAACAAAATCCTTCGTTCAGATCCGAGTACTTAGTATCGAAAAGAAGTATGTAAAATTTTGGCAAAATCGATCCACAAGCTTTCGAGTAATTTTGCCCACCGACTTAAAAAAAAAGTTTTGAGAAAAACGCGATTAAATTTTATATACATATGATTACCAGAGAGGCTGGAAATATGCAAAATAAAACACGTTTTAAGCGCATAGAATATGCTTCAAAAAACACCAAAATATGCACTTTAATATGCACGAAAAACAGCTTTAAAATTTCATGAGGACTAGTTCTGCACGAAAAAATATATGAAAAAAATCAAAAACTGTGTTATCAGATGGTTTTTTATATTTGAACATACAAAAACTTAAGATATTACATTCCCACAAGACTCAAATTTGCATAGACTATTAAATGCTGCTTCAAATTCTCGAATAAAAAAACGTTTAAAAAACGAGCTTAGAGAATACTGTTCACAAAACAGGCTTTTTGAAGTAGTATCTTCGTAAAGAATTTGATGGATATCAAAGATTACAGATAATCACGCTTTCAAATCTGTTACTGATATCCGCACGATTTAGAGTAGCCAATTTCTTGCGCACATATTCAAAAACTCTTACGCTTTCTTCGAGCTCTAAGCCGGGAGTTTCTAAGTTTAAAATCGAATCAGTATTAGTATTAAAAAATAACGTTTAATGTAGCTTATCTCAGCTTTTAAGCTTGTAGATCGCGGCAGTCCTTTTGTTATTCGTATGGCTTCAGCATCATTTTCACTGAGATCTTTAACAGCTGCCTATACGTCTTTAAAATTGCCGCTGTAATAAACTGCTGCTTCTAGCCAAGTGCCCCATCGGGTAATAATTGGAGATGGTGGTAGAGGTGTGTTTGGAAATGTAAGCTTAAAGGCTGCCATGGAGAACCCCAAAAATTTAATTTTTATATGAGTTTCTAATGAAAATGTTCAAATATGGAAAAACATGCAAATTAACCCAAAATATGCTCTACAGTACCAAATAGTACCAAATATGCAAATATGCATTTATAATCTCTCTGATGATTACTTTTTCATATGACCGCTCGTACTTTATTGCCTGGAACTCGAAAAGTTTTGTTCCTAATGACTTCAAATTTTCTGAAAATATTCCTTATGACTTGTAGTATGAGAAAACAAATTTTAAAAAAATTGATTTTTTACGCTTTTCCCACCTTTATTTTAATATGGGAGGTGGCACGCCCATTAACGCTATTCCGCCGAAGTTCATTTAATTTTAAAGCTTATAGTAACTGATATATATACACCAAATTTTATGAAGATTACTCTTATAGCACCCTATCTATAACAATAAACATTTTTTGCTTATATGGGAGGTGCAATGCCTACAGCTATTATTGGACCAAATTTTTGTAACAAGAGACCTTATATCAAGTATATCTACCTCATAAAATTTCATAACGATTACGTTTATAAATATTGTGGGCTGTGTCACGCCCTTCAACTAGTTTTTCCAGTATAAAGGCTAAACTTGTATTGATGACTGCTTTCAGTGGCATCATCTCTAAATTTTTTGTAAAAATTACCAATTTCGAGATATACAACCGTGCTCCCATTTTCGGAAACGCAAAAATATTGCGATTTACATTTCAAATCGCAAATGTACGTACTCCGATATTCGAAATCACAAAAATTTTCCGGTTTCAAATCGGTTGCTGTTGAGTCGGTGAAATGAAAAGTAAATTGCCATTTTCGTATAAATAAAGCACTGACTAAAATCAAAATTTTTTTTATGTTTTTCTGTAATGTCTTAAAATAATTTTGGCGTACTCAAAAATCTTAATTTTACTTTAAAAATTTAATTATTCCTAGTTTTAAAAATTTGTTTTTCAAATTTTGAGTTTTTAATTTTTTGGTCAAAAACTCAGATTACCACAACAACCAACAGTCCAGAAAATAGAACCATTCAAACCATCAGAGACCTTGTTCAAGCTTAAAGAAAACATAAACAACATTCAATCAAACATTTCACACCATAACACAAAATACCAACAACACGTACCACAAACATTAAGACTGTAAATTCGTTTTTGTACGAAACGATACAATACGATACTCATTACAACACCCATACGATGGACCAATCAGAGTCATCGAAAAATCACCAAAATTTTTTAAAATAATTAAAAACAATACTACAACTACAATCAACATAGACAGACTTAAACCAGCTTTTCTAAATACAGATAATACGCAAAAACTCTCCCCTCCAAGTAAACCTACCAAAAAAGTACACTTCAATATTCTTAACAACACCATTAAACTTTACAGGGAGGGGGAATTATGTGGTGCCCCACATTTACACTTTTACAATAACACCATATAAAAACACTTATCTTAATTTTACTTTAAAAATTTAATTATGCCTAGTTTTAAAAATTTGTTTTTCAAATTTTGAATTTTGAATTTTTTGTCAAAAAAGTTTTCTTTATTATAAAAATACAATCTAAAATATATTCGAAAATAATTGTTGAACCAAAAATTTAATATTAAAATAAAATCCAATAAATAAAGAAAAACCCACAGGGTGCTATATCCACAGGTTTGTCGATAAAAATCGCTCTAGCACTCAAACCGGCAAACTCTGGCGCCTAGTTTGTTCTGAGAATATGTTAAGAAAGAATCAGTGATTATTTGTGTGGAAGCTTTTGTGAAGTTTACTTTTAAGCTCAACTGAAAGCTCAAAAACTTCGAAAAAACAGTGTTTCAAAAACAAAGAAAAAAAAAAACAAAAAAAATATAACACTTTATTTTTGTTTTACCGAACAATTTACGCACATAGTGCGTATGCAGGTTTTTAGATTGTGCAGAAGACTGCATGAGCTACAAGTCGGATTGCGACGTCAACTTCAGTTGGTTAACGGTACAGGTCAAAAGTTAGGACAATCTTTCCTGTTGGATCAGGACCTTTCTCGGTTTGACGGGTGAATTTATATACTCACGTTACACCTTTAATTTTCATTGCGCTAGCTATTTATCCTTCTGTTACGTAAGAAAGACTTGGTGCGTAAATGACGCCTTTAACGGAATCAAGAGATAAAGCTTAGCAATAACGGGACAAAGGTTGGCTAAGTTTTTACATTTACAAAATTTTCTGCCACTCGTGCATTATTTGCCAAAAGAAGTATGCACGCATCACGCAATTGAGAAATCGATTGATATTCGGTTGAAACTGATTCCAAGCCCTTTTAAATTGCAAATGGAGGTAGTTTTGAAAGTGGAGCATTCGGATCTGTTGATAATATTAACACAAATTTAGGATCATTTTGACTGCCTTTTCTTGCAGTTTTTTATAGGAACAAAACTTTCACCATTAGGTGGCCTATCCGGAGGCCAACGGGCCATTGTTTTAAGGTTTTATATAAATTGGATTTTACTTGAAACTTGTTGACTATACAGTCAAAATAAACACACGAAACAGCGAAAACGCAAAAACACGTGTTAATGTAAAAAAAATGTTGAAAAAGTCAAACAAATATGAAAAATTTTAAAGGTTGAAAACTCAAAAAAAAGTTGAAAGAGGTTGAAACAATTAAAAAAAAAGTCGAAAAAATAAAGAAAATAATGAAGAAAGTTGAAAGAGTTTGAAAAAGTCGAACAAATACATATGGGATATATTGGTAAAGGGAAAAGGTTGAAAAAGTCAAAAGAACACGGAAAATTATGAAAAAATCGAATAGAAATGAAAGTTCAAATATGCCAAGCTCACTTTTCAATTCCGCCTACTTTTGATGAAATAAATTATATTCGTGATCGACAACCGTATACCAAATTTAAGCACAATAGCTTGCATAATTTGCGATATATACCGTAATTAGTCTTAAAATTTAGGACGGTGACAAACCCACTGAACAAACCAGTTCGATTTTGATCAAAAAATAGCTTTTCATAAACAACACTCTTATGCGGCAAACAGAATACGGGCGGTTGACGGAAATCCTGCCAGCGGTGAGCTGCTGTCAAAATTACAACACGCTTGACTGAATGAAATGGAACAGAATTGCGGTCTGAAATAGATTTTTAGAAAACGAACATCCAGTTACATAATTTCGTTATCATTGGCAAAACAATGTCGTCCTTTTGAAGATGGATTTTTTTTTTAATCTAAGCAAAGAGTTTCTGCAGTGTTTTGGTGATAAGGGGAATGGAGCGATGGACTTGACTCTAAGCCGGTTTGCAGATTATTTTTCATGAAAACTGGATTTTCTTGCCACACATTCAATTAACACATATTTTTTCATAAAAAATGCATTTTTTTATAACTTCACTATATAAATTTTGAATGAATTCTCTTTAAATAATTTGTTCCTATCCAATCGATAAAAAAGAAAGAACTAAAAACAAAGATCTGCGAACGCAATATCAAAATTAAAACATACAAGAATTTCCCTGTGGTGAGAGCGCTTTTGATTTCCATCTTTTTTAAAGACAAGGACAAATTTGAGTTTTGCTCTTTACCGATCACTGACTTAGATTGAATTTTAATTTTACCGTCGCGGTAGATTGATCAGAATTGCATTTCTAATCATCGTGTGTCAATTTATTAATTGAAGTTACTAATTTCAATGTAATTGTTATACTTATAAGCAAAACAAAAGAAAATTTTAGTGAAAATTGAATGAAACAAAATTACAGCTGAATTTACTGTCGTGCATCGCAATTCTGTTTACTCGAACGGATTTTACGACGGTTTTACTGTACAACGGTTTTTATGATGGTGGTATTTCGGTCAACCGTCCGTATTCTGTTTACCGCATTACACCAAATTTTGGTATGATTGCTCACATGTTTCGATAGATATGCTTACTTTACGTTAATATGAAAGGTACCACGCCCACTAATGCAATTTTGGCGAATTTCATTTAATTTTAAAGCTTATAGTAACCGACATCTCTACACCAAATTTTATGAAGATTACTCTCATCTATCTATAACATTAAACGTTTTTCGCGTGTATGGGAGGTACCACGCCCACATATACTATTGCGCCAAATTTTTTTTCATCAGAAAACAACACAACAGCATTCCAATGACGACACTTTTTGGCAAACTCAATCCTCTTCTTCCGGTTGCGGTCAAATAATAGGGGCTTCTTTCGAGAAATCCGTCCAAAAAGTCCAACTTCACGGAAACATCTATTAATTGTGTCTACGGATGGGACTGCTTAATTTTTGCCATTGATGGCCATCCCATCGTCGTTTGCGGACTTAGGCTGCGGTTAAAGTGGATGCGTAAACTTGTTCGTACGAATTCGTACGTACTCGTAAGAATTGCAAAAATTGAACAAATGCATGTGTGTATATGAATGCGGTTACAGTGGCTACGCATGCTTCGTGCGTATTCTTACGAATCTGTACGACTGCGAACAAAAAATTTTGTTTTTCATCAGTCAGTCGCACGAAAACAAGGAGAAAAACAGCTGATGAATTGCACTTCAACTCAAAATATGAACGAAGTCGCGTCTAATGTAACCACTCTACTCGTACGAAAAAAATCTTACGAATTCGTACGAACAAATTTCCGCATCCAGTGTAACCGCGGCCTTATGCGGATTTTTTTTAGACGGACAGTAAGGGTATCTTCTCGAGCACTTGTTATGCAGCTTTTTTGCTTGCGTTGTACGTTTCCTATAGTCGAATATTTTTTTAAATATTGTAGCACACTGCCTACCATGGTTTTGGAAACTTCTAAGTCACCTGCGATTTGTCGACAAGAGCTTCCATCTTGATCCATCTATAACATGTTTTTTCGTGTGCTGACGTCACAAAAATTTTTTCTAACCATTTTTAACTAAAAAAAATAACTTTTATAATTACTAGTAACCATAAACAATATATAACAAACCTCTTCTTAATTTTTTGAATTAATAAAACTTATATTTTGCCAGTCCCTAATTAGTTGCACGATCTACTTCTTAACAAAATATCGAATGTCTTCATTTCACAAGAATAACGGTAAAAAAAAGTATTGCCTATGTTGTATTTTTAAAGTATCAAAGATCAACTTTTAAAAAAGTATTGATACTGCGGAATTTGTTGCGCATTTCAAATTGCATATGGGGCATTTCAGGCGAAGCGGGCAATGCAAAAAAAATGAGATTTAGAAATTTGTTCATATTCAGCTAAATTCTACTTCTAGAAGGTGTAAAAATTTATTTTTTTTATATAAGGCTTAGTTGTCAAGTTGTGGACTTCCGAAAATTGACTTAATATGAATAATGGATTTTTGGGAAGCAATTTTTCGAACTTAACAAAATTTCAATAAAATATGAAACAATGTGGTTTCAATAGGAAATTTACTGTTCTGTAGTTCCAAAACCATGGTAGGCAGTGTGCTACAATATTTAAAAAAATATTCGACTATAGGAAACGTGCAATGAAAGCAAAAAAGCTGCATAACTGCTCGAGAAGATACCCTGTCTGGGAGTCTAAAAAAAAATCCGCATAAATCCGCAAACGACGATGGGATGGCCATCAATGGCAAAAATGAAGCAACCTCATCCGTAGACACAATTAATAGGTGTTTCCGTGAAGTTGGACTTTTTGGACGGATTTCTCGGAAGAAGCCCCTATTATTTGACCGCAACCGTAAGAAGAGGAACGGAACGGAAAAGTGTTGTTTTCCTATCGGGTGACACTCTATTTATTTTAATTTCGTCAGAAAACAACATTTTGCCGTTCCTTTGCATTCCAATGACGACACTGAAAGAAATTCGCTTACTTATTCTGTAGTAAGGCCTTCCGAAAAAATAATGAAGTTGTCTTGAGTTGGAACTATTGGAAAAACTGATGTCATTTCATTCTGGACCTGAATCACCCATTCCTCCCGAATAATAAATGATTACAAACACTAGAACAAAATAATGGATTCTTGCTTGAGACGGCTATTGAGGATTTGGTGGCCCCCCACGATCTCGCATCACGAACGTAATTTGGCACCGAATGAATGAATGTCGAAAATCGGTACGAACAGCCACAGCACAAAGGATTGAAATAGCCATAGAAATTTGGTTCAAGCTCTACACTCTTAACGGAGTTATGGGGTAATAGTATTAGTAGTTGTCATATCCACAATGCACTGGGAAAGTGAAAAATATGAAGTTTACTTTACTGTGTCCTATAGCTATGGTTTATTATTTATATGCGGCCTGTATTTGAGAAATCGATTATTTTAAGTCCGTAGTCTTACTTTTAGCGCTGAAATATTTATTTGTCGACAAGAGTTGACATGTCGTTAGATGTTGATAAAGTTCTATTATAGATTTACATAAAGTAATAAAAGTTACGCGAAGTTCAATGAAAAATTTAAATTACGTAGCTACTTAAAAACCGTGCATATTGCAAAGCAGTAAAAAAATATTTTGTGTCTAACTTAGATTAAAACACTAAAAATTTTTTCAAAAACTTACCTTCTAAGTTCACGTGAAATTGGCTTTAAATGCATGAAATTGCAGAACCCAGAACGTGTGCATTCCCCCATTTCATACTGCCGGCAACAGGCTTCGCGAAAATCGGTAACCGGCGAAAGTTCTGAATAAACAGGACGTCCACCGAACCAGCGATTGTTCAAATCATTTGCCGCTTTCTCTGCATCTTGTTCATTGCGAAACTTTATGTATACATTCCCAACAAGATGGTCACCCAAGTTGTCGCACACATTCATTTCTTCAATTTCACCATATTTATCTTCGCACTCCACAAACACATCCTCAAAAAAGTTGTCATAATGCTCCTGCATTTCCTCGTCCGACACATTGGCTACCAAATGTGAACCGTCAGCAGATTTAGCTGAATTTTGTGGATTCACATAAAGATTTTGCAACAGCACGGTTTGCGAAAAAGTTGGTTTGTTGTGGATGCGGGAGCAGCGGTCACCGTGACGGCAGGCCCCGATTTTAAAATAGAAAGAACAGTTGACCCTTAATTTGAGCAAATTTATTACTTAGAAAAACTTTCATATTTTTAAAAATCCCTTACTTGTCCTTTTCGGTACCGAAAATAGACGCTAAATATTCAGCCATGTTCCTCTACCGTTAGTATTCGTTTTGCAATTTAGCTGTAGAGTTCTCTGTGTACCTCTTGAGACCCTAGTTTTCTTATTTATGTTATCAAATTTACTTAAAAAAAGTTTGTCTTTAGATGGAACGTACTTAGCAAAAAAAGCGGCTACAGAAAATCACCGCATCGAGAAGTTTTTTTCTATGCGATTGTCAAACGAACCATGATTCATGTTGGCTGCACTGTTATGATGTACTCTACGAGTGAAAAGCATAAATATAAGGCAAGTTCACAATGACGACGAGAGCGAGACAAATATCTTGTAAATCAAAACTTTGGCCGAACTGTACAGGGCGAGCATAAAACTAATTTTTAATGCTAACTTTTTTTCTATCTACACTTTCGTATCGATTGGCTGTTGTAGACGTTGCGAAATACATATGCACAAAAAAATTAATTGAACTACAATCGTATGTAACTGTTTGGACGTGTATGGCACAAGTTCAGATCTGCAAATGACATCTTATCGTTCAATCGACAGTATAATTAGGTTATTCACAATATGTCAATACTTGAAAAAATTTTGATTTTCCATATGAAAATTAAATAAGATAATACACCTGCACGCCATGTTTTTTGAGTGTGTAATGCTAGAAACACAATAATGTTGCAGCCATTTCAAGTTGACATGAATTTGAAACCCGTTGGTTAATATTGTTGGGTTGCAACCCTTTGTAGGGGATCCAATTCATGTCACTTTAAAATGGCTATAACTTTGCAAGGAAACATCACAGATCACCACTTAAAAGCTCATTTTAAAGGACAAGGATGGTACTAAATGATGCTTTTGTTAAAAATAAGCTGATCAACTTTCTTTGAATCCTATACATAACCTCGAAAGTAGACAAAAACATCATGTTTCAGATAATAACCTCAAATATTTCAGGATTCCGACATGATGGGTCAATTCTGAGGCCAGATTCGGATTCAGCGTAAAAAATTACGTCGAAAAACGAGCCTTTTCAGCTCAACAACACTAATCACCTATTCATTTAGATACCTTTTTTGTAAAAAATTATTTTTCCATACAATTTACATGTAAAACTAACAGGCTCCGGCGCCACCTTATAAAATTGAGTTACAGAGCTGAAATTTCGTGAACTTTTTCTTCATATTGTAGCGAAATTTGGTTTATGCTAGAAAACTCGTGAAATAAATACCAACGAAAGAAAACTAAACGATACTAGCTAGCATAAACATACTAGCACCATCTAGCGGCAAAATAATAAACTGAACAGACGCTGCAGTACACTATAAATAAAAAAGTCAACAACCGAGAGAAATTATCGCCGTCGTACAACGCCATCTAACATCTAGCATAATAGCTAGCTCAACGTCAACGTGGTGAATTGTGGATAGTAGTAGAATGCACGCTACAAAGTAGCACTGGTGGGTTGTAGATAATGGTAGAATATACGCCACTTAGAAGGTACTGGATTATTCGAGAGAGTGATGACTGCAGTATAAAAAGGGTTGTCATCTGAGTTGAAGACACAGTAGAATTAAACCAGCGAAGCAGTAAGCAATAAAGTGAATACAGTGTGATCCGTAGTAGAACAAAACAGTTTTCTATACAGTGTTAAATTAATATTAGAATTTGAACGTTAATAAAATAAACCATTTTATAACTAAATAAGTTTGTGTGTTTTTAATTGTTACACAATCCAGTGATCGAACTCAGAAAAGTGTGAGAGATCGAAATTATCGTCAAAGGGACAGAAATTTCGTAACAATATCATAAACTTACTTTTTAAGCAACAGCACCTTAAAAAAAAACAAGAAAAAAAAAATTTGAATCACCCTAATATACATATGGGACGTTCCACATCAACCGGGACAGTGGGCTGCCCAAAATTGAGAGCATCGGAGAAATGTTTTTGAGATGTCAAAATGTTCGTATGCTCAAGAGCTTTCATATGCGAATTGCTGTTTTTGAATTTTTTTTTAAGAAAATGGCGATCATAAAACGACGCCTACCATTAGATATCTATGTATAAATTGGCAGTAGTTAATCAGCCATAAGCATAATCGCGTAATTTTTTTTTTTTGACAAGATTGTGAAGAGAGGGAGTACAGTGTATACTTTTTTTTAATAGTAGGTGGTGCCACGCCCCTAAAGTGAAAATACGTTTCCACGGATAAAGTTATGAACCGATTTTAATAAAATTTGGTTTGGAGATAGACTGAACCATAAGAAAGGTAATTTGAAGCTCTGAATTCTTTACTAGGGCGTGGCACTGCCTTTAGTGAAAAAATAGCTGTATTGGCTCAGCTGCTTCATCGATTTTTATGAAATTTGGTATGGAGACAGATGGAATCCTGATTAAAGATATTTTATTTCAGTGGGCGATGCCACGCCTCTAATACGAAAAAACGTTTTCACTGCTAAGCTAATTGACCGATTTTAATGGAATTTGACTAGGGTCTAATCGGTCCGTTAGTTTAGCTTTGAAAACATATTTTTTTATTAAAGGCGTGGCACCGTCCTACTTAAAACCAATATCTAATATTTTTTTTTTTATTAATTTTTGATAATTTGTGTTTATTTAAGTTTCTTATGTTCTTTCTTCCTGGGGGCGTGTCACCATCCTATTTAAAACAAATACTCAATACAACAAAAAAAAAAAACTTTTTTCACTCACTTAACTATATTTAGACGATTTATTTATGTAGGTTTATTAAGTTACTTTATGTCTTGGTATTAGATATTGGTTTTAAGTAGGACGGTGCCACGCTTCTAATAGGAAAATAAGTTTTCAAAGCTAAACTAAAGGACCGATTAGATCCTAGTCAAATTCCAATAAAATCGGTGGATTAGCTTAGCAAAGAAAAGGTTTTTCGTATTAGAGGCGTGGCACCGCCCACTGAAATAAAATATCTTTAATCAGGACTCCATCTGTCTCCATACCGAATTTCATAAAAATCGATGAAGCAGCTGAGCCAATACAGCGTTTTTTTCATTAAAGGCAGTGCCACGGCATAGTAAAGAATTCAGAGCTTCAAATTACCTTTCTTATGGTTCAGTCTATCTCCAAACCAAATTTTATTAAAATCGGTTCATAACTTTAGCCGTGGAATTGTATTTTCACTTTAGGGGTGTGGCACCGCCTACTATTAAAAAAAAAGTATACACTGCACTCCCTCTCTTCACAATCTTGTCAAAAAAAAAATTACGCGATTATGCTTATGGCTGATTAACTACTGCCAATTTATACATAACATCTAAAGGTAGGCGTCGTTTTATGGTCGCCATTTTCTTAAAAAAAAAAAATTCAAAAACACCCGTTCGCATATGAAATCTCTTGAGCATACGAACATTTTGACATCTCAAAAACATTTCTCCGATGCTCTCAATTTTGGGCAGCCCACTGTCCCGGTTGACGTGGAACGTCCCATATATATGTATAGTAAAAAACAACTTTAATTTTATACTAATTTATTCCTGTTTTGAAGATTTTCTCAAAATACTGGATAAAATAGTAATATTATTATTATAATATTGTAGCGAAATTTGGTTTATGCCAGAAAATTCTCGAAATAAAATCCAAGAAAAGAAAACTAAATGATACTTAGCATCACTGGCTGTATAAAAATACTTGTACACCATCTAGCGGCCAAGTGTAGTTTTTGTACTAAAAATGATAAACCGAAAAGGCGCTGCAGTACACTATAAAAGTCGACAACCGAGAGAAATTATCGCCGTCGTAAAACGCCATCTTGAAGGTATTGGTAACACTCTGGATAATTGTGGATTCCACGCCTATAAACTAGAAGGTACTGGAATATTCGAGAAAGTGATGACTGTAGTATAAAAAGGTTATCATCTGAGTAGTTGAGGGCAGTTGAATTTAAGCAATAAAGTAACACAGTTGACTTTAAGTAGTAAAGTAAGACATTTGATTTTAACACAGTGGATTTTAAGTAAAACAGTTGTCTATACAGTGCCAGAGCGGTTAATGGAACGAGTTCTCAAAGTACTACATTGGAAGACTTGTCTAGTGTATCTCGATGACATAATCATCATGGGAAAAGATTTTGATGACCATTTGAAAAATCTGGAGGAAGTGTTTGAGCGCTTGGAGGCAGCTGGACTAAAATTAAGTGCGAAAAAGTGCTCACTTTTCCAGCGTGAAGTCAAATATCTGGGGCACAAGGTTACGTCAGAAGGAATCACACAGATGAAGATAAAATAAAAGCTGTGAAAAATTGGCCGCGACCATCTAATCTTCATGAGTTGCGAAGTTTTCTGGGTCTATGCACTTATTAATTACGCTTTGTTCCTGGTTTCGCAAATGTTGCAGGCAGTCTACATAAGCGGACACAGAAAAATCGGAAATTCGAATGGAGTGGTGCACAGGAAACTACATTCCAAAAGCTGAAATAATTACTGTCTACAGCGCCAATACTCGCGTACCCAATTCCCGGCAAAGAATTTGTATTGGACACCGATGCGAGTGGCCATGATATTGGAGGAGTCTTGTCCCAAATCATCAATGGACAAGAAAAAGCCGTCGCATATTTCACCAAATTCTGCGTAACTTGGAGAGAGTTACTGGCAATAATGGAATGCGTGAAATACTTCCATAAGTACTTATATGGACAGCACTTTCTCCTGAGGACAGACCATGCGGCATTAACAACGAACAATTTTTTTCAATTACCAAAAATAAATAATGCAAATAATGTTACATTGAGCATTGCAATTTAGTGCAAGCGGTAAACTGACACAATGAAATCTCACACAAACAATTATTTACTTTATAATTGTGACATCACTGTTAAATACCTAAGAGGCCGTTCATAAATTACGTAAGACAATTTCGTGACATTTTTGACCCCCCCCCTCCCCTCCCCCGAGTAAGATTTCGTAAGATTCTCACAACCCCTCCCCCCCCCCCCCCTCCCTCCAATTCCGAAATCTTACGTAAGACTCAAAAAATTGAAACTGTTTGAATCATGTGTGTACAACTACAGTCTTCCATGGAGTTTTGTGTGCATTACAGTAGCTTTTTTCGAGGCAAAGTACTGGCCACATACATACATTACAAACTCGATCAGCTAAGACGTTTGCAAGTGAAGGACAAAAAAAATCGTAAGGCATGATTTTGAACTGTAGATGTACTTTTGACCAATCGTAATTTAACGCTAAGCGAAGAAATAGAGGACAAAACTGATTGCTGTTTTGGTCTACTGTTGAAGAAGGAATCGACAGCAAAAAACCGGGACAACAACAATAACATTTCAACGTCGACGTATCTGCGTGTAAATGCCTGAATAATAGCAAACTTGTGAGACGGTGTTACAAGTCGACCCTGCGTGTAAGCAACATACATACAGTGGTGTGCGAAATAATAAGGACACTTACATTAAGAAAGTTCAAACACTCCTCTGCTTCTGTTTGAATAAATTGAGATAAAATTTTACATTACATTACTTGCTGGGATACCATTGCAGTAAAGAACCGTTATCAGAGTAAAAATATTTTTCGTCGTTTCGAAGTTGTTGATCGTATTGTGAAGTGGGCTCAGTTCAGCCTGTGCGAAATAATAGGGACGCGAACATAAAGTAAGTTATATTTTTGAAGCTTTGTCGTTTTAAAACATTTATAAGATTGCATATGAGATGATCTAAAGTTATAATTTGAAAAAATAACCAAATAATGTAATTTAGTGATTCAGAATAGGAAGACGACATCATTGCAGCGTCCAGCTTCGTAGAGACATAAAAGACCTTCACGATAACAAATTTTCATAGCGAGAAATAGCCAGAACATGAATTGCTCCAAGAGAATGGTAGAAAATGCAATAAAATATACACCACAGGAGGAAACGCCTGGACCAATGTCAAAAATACCGCCAATTCTTGAGAGGACTATGTTGAGATCTGTGAGACAGAACCCCTTTGCACTTCCAAATGAAGTAAAAAAAGAGCTTTCCATGGATGTAAGCATCTCGACTATTCGGAAAAGGCTAATTTATAATAATTTAAAGGCAAAGAGATCCAGAAAAGTACCTTCCCTATCCAAACAGGACGTTAGTAAAAGGTTACTTTTCGCTGAGGAGCATATCATTTGGCCAATGAAGAAATTGTGCAATATGCTGTGGTTGGATGGATAAATGTTTAAAAACGACAAAGCTTCAAAAATATAACTTACTTTATGTTCGCATCCCTATTATTTCGCACAGGCTGAACTGAGCCCACTTCACAATACGATCAACAACTTCGAAGCGACGAAAAATATTTTTACTCTGATAACGGTTCTTTATTGCACTGGTATCCCAGCAAGTAATGTGATGTAAAATTTTATCTCAATTTATTCAAACAAAAGCAGAGGAGTGTTTGAATTTTCTTAATGTAAGTGTCCTTATTATTTCGCACACCACTGTATATTTCATAACATAAACAGAAGAGAAGTTGTCCCGTTCATAGTCGATTACTTTAATCGATTGTAATCGATATTTCTGAATCTTTCGTGACTGTCGAAAATTCAAATATATTTCACTACTGTCACAAATGACGATGCGTTAATACAACTTTTATGTATGAATACGCATTTTAAATCTTATGTAAGATGATCATTGACCACCCCCTCCCCCTCTCGTAAGATTTAGTAAAAATCCGCCGACCCCCCCCCCAATCGTCTTACGTAATTTATGAACGGCCCCTAAGTAAAAGTGCAATTTCTAAAAAAATCCGCACTTCATAATTCAGTCGTATAACCACTCTTTCGTCTCTACTTTTTATTCTATTTAACAACAACTTGCATAACTACATTCTTGAAAAGGCTTACTTGTTTATATTGTTACGAAATTTCTGTCTCTTTGACGATAATTTCGATCTCTCACACTTTTCTGAGTTCGATCACTGGATTGTGTAACAATTAAAAACACACAAACTTATTTAGTTATAAAATGGTTTATTTTATTAACGTTCAAATTCTAATATTAATTTAACACTGTATAGAAAACTGTTTTGTTCTACTACGGATCACACTGTATTCACTTTATTGCTTATTGTTTCGCTGTTCTAACTCAACTGTTTTGCTTCGCTGGTTTAATTCTACTGTGTCTTCAGCTCAGATGACAACCCTTTTTATACTGCAGTCATCACTCTCTCGAATAATCCAGTACCTTCTAAGTGGCGTATATTCTACCATTATCTACAACCCACCAGTGCTACTTTGTAGCGTGCATTCTACTACTATCCACATTTCACCACAATACACCAGCATGGCGCACTGACGTTGAGCTAGCTATTATGCTAGATGTTAGATGGCGTTGTACGTTGTACGACGGCGATAATTTCTCTCGGTTGTTGACTTTTTATTGTTTACTGCAGCGTCTGTTCGGTTTATTATTTTTAGCATTTTGCGCTAGATGGTGCTAATATCGTTTAGTTTCTTTCGTTGGTATTTATTTCAAGAGTCTTCTAGCATAAACCAAATTTCGCTACACTGCCCTCCGCTTAAACTTGTTCGTCCCGAACAAGAGTCTCTCCGTCCCTAGTATAAGGTGCCAGCCTTTCGATGTGGACTACCTTAAATTTATTTTTGTTCCCGAGGTATTTTCGGATTCGATACACAACATCATTAATCCTTGTGACGATCCGGTAAGGTCCATCCCAGTGAGTCCGAAACTTAGGAGACAAGCCTTGTTTCCGTTGTGGGTTGTGTAGCAGCACTAGTTGACCTTTCTTGAACCTTTCAGTATTTGCTCGCAGGTCACACCGAGCTTTCATCTTGTCGCGATCTTTATCACGGTCTTTCTCACGTTCCTTTTTACGCGATTTAGAACGACGTCTAGAAGACTTCTCCCGACTTCGAGAACGTTCTCGGCGTGACTGCTCTCGTTCTCGCTCTTTCTCATGTTCGCGTTCCCTTTCTCTTCTTCTGCGCTCACGATCTTTATCTGGCCGTTCTGGATCCTCCTTTTCAACTTTATCTCTTTCAGCGCGCTCTCTAACCTCCTCTCGTTCACGTTCTCTTTCACGTTCCCGCTTTCGTTCTCTGTCGCGTTCTTCACGCCGTTCGCGATCACGCTCGCGATCTCTTTCACGTTCCCTTTCACGCTCTCGTTCACGATCACCACGATCCCGATCACTGCGCTGGTCCCATCTTACCTCCTCTTCAGGCAAAACGTTCAAACGGCGCACATCAATTGTTCCAGCTTTATTTTCCGTTCGTGAATATTCAATTTTACATAGACGACGGAAAAATGCATCCGCATTTTCATGCTGGCTTTCTTTGCGATGTGGTAGTCGTTTCTCAGGCTCCCTCTCCGGAATCGAACCCTGATTCCACGTACGCGCCTGCTGCTCGCTACCATTTTCGCCATCGTCCACCCTATTTTCAATTCTTCTTTTTGGTGAATGTGATGCAGATCGTTTACGACGTGATTCGCAGTCACGTGCCATGTGTCCGTGCTTACCACAGTTGTAGCATTTTCCGCTGAAGCTACTGCTGGCGAACGATGAACTTTTCTTTTTAAAATCCACCTCCATCCGATTTTCAATTTTTCTTCTTGGTGAACGTGATGCAGATCGTGATTTGCAGTCACGTGCCATGTGTCCCTGCTTACCACAGTTGTAGCATTTTCTGCTGAAGCTACCGCTGGCGAACGATGAATTTTTCTTTTCAGCCTCCACCTCTATCCGACGAGTTTTCAGTGATGGGCGGCATGTCAACGCAATCATCTCTTCAGTGAGGGCAACCATTACTGTTTCGTTAAATGTTGTCTTCGGGCTCCGCATTGTTTCGCGTTTTGTATCTAAGTCACGTATGCCGTCAATAAACGCCTCTATTTTGAATTTTTCAGCTACGACACTTAACTCGTCAGGATAGGAAAGGTGTGCCAATCGCTCAATATCCGCAGCATACTCCTGCAAGGACTCACCAGATTTCTGGATACGACTTTTTTAACTCCAATCTGTGAATCTGCTTCATGTGGTCACTGCCATATTTTCGCTGTAAGGCATCCATCACCGCCTTGTAATTTTTCTGCTCCGCCACTGGAACTGTTTGCAATACTTCTGCAGCTGCGCCTTTTAATGCCACAATTAGCGCTGCAGCTGCGCTTTCGTTATCCCAACGATTGTGACCAGATGTTGTTTCGAACTGGAGCTTGAAAACACTAAATGGCGTTGTTCCATCGTACGAGGGTGCCTTAAGCCTCTCTGCGCTGATTTCTCTTATCACTTGAGTGGTTGGTTCACTTATTTCCAACTGTTGAATCCTTTTATTAACGTCTTCAAAATTATTTTGAACTTTTTCAATATTATTTTGAACTTCTTCCTTGAATGATTCAACGTCATCTCGTAACTCAGTCACTTTTGCATCGAGGCCATCTACCATTTTGGCAACCTCCGTTCGAACAGCCTCGTGGATCTGCGTCGCGTTCTGACTTAACTTTTGGTCTATTTGCAGTGCATTTTGACTTAACTTTTCGTCTATTTGCAGTGCATTTTGACATAACTTTTCGTCTATTTTTTTCTGAACCGCATGGATCTGCAGCGCGTTCTGACCAATTTCTTCCCGAACGGCCTGGATATTGCTATTCATCTGTAGTGCATTTTGACTTAAGCTCTGACCAATTTCTTCCCGAACGGCCTGGATATTGCTTGTCATCGCCATTAACATTTTCTCGAACTTTGACATATCTACAACTTCACCACTTGCCGCTGGTCCAGAAGTTTCTTCCACTTTCGCTGCTGATTCTGATACATCACTATAAAATTCATGCTCTTCTAGGTTTACACCTTGAGCCTCAAGAGCCTGCCGTAAGCGTTTCTGTAACTCCACCTTTCCGCCAGTAGATTGCAGATTCAGCTGCTGCAACTCCTTCTTCAGTTGATCCACTTTCAGATCTTCAAACTTGACCATTTTTATTTATTTATTTTTATTTTTTTTTTTTCTAAAATTGATTGTTAATTCTTTTACACAATCCCACTTCTGACACCAATTGTTACGAAATTTCTGTCTCTTTGACGATAATTTCGATCTCTCACACTTTTCTGAGTTCGATCACTGGATTGTGTAACAATTAAAAACACACAAACTTATTTAGTTATAAAATGGTTTATTTTATTAACGTTCAAATTCTAATATTAATTTAACACTGTATAGAAAACTGTTTTGTTCTACTACGGATCACACTGTATTCACTTTATTGCTTATTGTTTCGCTGTTCTAACTCAACTGTTTTGCTTCGCTGGTTTAATTCTACTGTGTCTTCAGCTCAGATGACAACCCTTTTTATACTGCAGTCATCACTCTCTCGAATAATCCAGTACCTTCTAAGTGGCGTATATTCTACCATTATCTACAACCCACCAGTGCTACTTTGTAGCGTGCATTCTACTACTATCCACATTTCACCACAATACACCAGCATGGCGCACTGACGTTGAGCTAGCTATTATGCTAGATGTTAGATGGCGTTGTACGTTGTACGACGGCGATAATTTCTCTCGGTTGTTGACTTTTTATTGTTTACTGCAGCGTCTGTTCGGTTTATTATTTTTAGCATTTTGCGCTAGATGGTGCTAATATCGTTTAGTTTCTTTCGTTGGTATTTATTTCAAGAGTCTTCTAGCATAAACCAAATTTCGCTACAATATATCAGTTTTGTATTAAAAATATGTTGAAACAAAACTGTTTTATAAATAAATAAAAATTCATTGCTACAGTAAGCTTATGTTATTTTAATATTCTAATTCCAATTATCGCGCAGCTACCACATAAATTTCCAGCAAAAAAAAAAATTAACAAACATTACAAAAACATCCAAATCTGGGAACTCTGATAAAATGACAATTCAAATTGCTGATTGTGCAGCAGCGCATCTAGCGACACAGAATGACAAGGTTCAACTCCAGGGCAGGAAAAGTTCTACGAATTTTTTTTTTTAATTTGAGTTCGCATAATAATGTTTAAACACCAAATTTATAAATATATCACGGTCAATATTCATTAAAAAATTTAATGAAATGATGAAAATAAAAATTGAAAAAGTTCAGGAAACGTTGCATCTGAAACCTTTCAAAAACGCTTCAGAATGTTTGCAACCGAAACCCTACATTTGAAATGTATCAAAAAGATTTCTGTGACGTTTCATTTGCAACGTTTCAAATGAAGCGTTTCTGCAACGTTACGAAATTTTTCTGAAACTTTCGGAAACGTTTCATGCCGAGTTGGTAGCTTTAGCTACAAAAAATTGGGTCGCACTTGGAACTATTGATGAGATTCCAAAGCTTCACATTCGCATCGTGCCACTTGGTACAGCACCATGCCGCATTGCTTATCAAGAATTTTCACAAGCATTTGGTGTTGCTACTTTACGTATTGATGTACAGCATCGTGGCACAAAAAATGACTTTCTCTTCGATCATCGTACTAAAGCCATTAGGCGGTAATTCCTCCACAACAAACGCAGAGATTGGGCAAGAACTCGACATTAATGATTTGTTAAATTCTACCAGAGGTAGCAGGTTTTCATTTAGGTGATGTGTTAATGGTTTAATTTAATTATGCAATAGTATATACATACACATGTATATAATAAAGAAATGTTAGCTGCGTTTTATTCATCATCTGCTGCTAGCTTTCTTAAGCTAGCAACGATAAATGTATGGGAAAACAAAAATAAAATCGAAGACTTAGCAACTAAAATTATAGTTGCTTAGTATACAAGCAAGTTTCTTAAATGTCAGTGCTGCCCAGCCGATTTGTATTTTGTCTATTGTGATTTTGTATTCTGTCAATTATGAAGTTTGAAATGAAAAAAAAAAATTTGACATTTACGAAAAAAAATCATATTTTTGAAATGTCTGGAGGCGAAAAGAAGTAAGTTTGAAATAAAATTAAAAATATATACATTAACAAAAACAAAACGTTTTAATTTTAATAAACGGAAGGTGTGGTCCATTGTGGAAACACAAATAAACGTCAGATATCAGCTTTTTGACCAGAAATGTCAAACTTTTGTGCTACCAGTGCTACCAAGTCAACCCTCAGGCAACTTGTCGTTTTATTCATACATAGATAGCGACTTGGCGAATAAAACGCGGCTGTTATATGTTTTTAACCCTTAGCGGCACCATTGGGTCGTGAACGACCCCACGAAAATGTTGAAATCATTTTTCGAATTAATAAATACTCAAGTTTAGCCTCATGTAGCACAAACACTTTTTGGAAAAATATCTCTAATAATCATTGAATTTCATAGAGTAGAGTCATCTCAACACTCGTTCACAGCTTTGAAGCCTGGAATTGAAAACTCGTTTTATTATGTATTTTTTTTTTTCAACGTGGGGTCGTGAAAGACCCCAATGTGCCGGATTGTTACAAAATTGAAGTAGTGCCGCTAAGGCTTAAGGTTATGTTCTTTATTTTCCATAAATTCTCATTTATATTTACATCATATCTGACAATTGAGAAACGCTCTCACTTATCGGCAATGACAAATAATGCAATCATGACAGATTATAATAATCGAGACAACTGAATGTTTGATGAAACCTAAACTTGATGTGATAGAAAAGGATGTCAAATCACATGTATACAAAAGTTTCCATCAAATTTTTCACACTGCGATTCAGAAACTGATAGAAACTTTTGACCGAAATTTCCATCAGAGCTGTCTATCAGATGACCTATCATCTGACTGTCAGTGTTCTTGTTGTGTTGTTTTACTTAAATTCTATATTAAGTTCTATATTAGAATTTGAACGCTGACATACAAATCTCTATTCACAACTTGTGCATCGACTCACTACACTGACGTAGAAATGCCGAACAACTAAGCCGACGCCGGGGCTCAAATTCAGTGTGTGAATAGCGTAATATTAATTTCCTTATGGTAGATTCAGACCACCAACTTCAATTTGTTTGTCGAACAAACAAGCAAAATATATGGTACCTTATGAGAAAATGCTTGCTAAAAAAAAATTAAGATTTTCTACTTGTTTGACAAACAGTTGTACCAAAAAGTTGTAATGTGAACACCCTTCATGAGTTCGCATCAGTTTAGCCAACCCTCATTGACTAAACCTCACAATGTAAGGAACAAAGTGAATATTGAATTTAATTTGCCATTTCTCGTGTTTTCTAGAATTATCCACAGAGTTTTGCAAATCGTACGTATTAAATATTGAATTTAACAAATCTTTTTTAGTTCAACTTAAAAAATATACCACATTCTTGTAGAGAATTTAGCAAGCAGAATTACTGTGAAAGAATAGAATTATCAATAATGGAAAAAGTTAGTATTGCAAAATTATTTTGTTCTCGAACTATTACAAACTTATTTATGGACTTCAAAACTTTTAGGTAAATGAATTAAAAGAAAAAGGCAATCAAGCGTTAAATGCCAACAGATTCGATGAAGCGATTGTTGCGTATACGGAGGCCATCGCTTTAGACGCAAAAAACCATGTTTTGTATAGTAATCGTTCGGCGGCGTATGCCAAGGCCGGTAAATTTACGGAAGCGCTGGCAGATGCAGAGAAAACAATCGAATTAAATCCCACATGGCCAAAAGGATACTCACGTAAGGGTGCTGCCGCGGCAGGCTTGAAAGATTATATGAAAGCATTCGAAGCCTACAATGAAGGTGAGTCATTGACTTTAATAGCATTGCACTCTGACTTTTAAAACTAATGCCGCAAATGTGCATAATAATATAACCTCACTTATGCTTCCTGCCTGGCTCTAGTTTTTTGTATATCCTTTTAATCGTTTTGTTCTAAGTTAAGAATGATGAAAACAATACCTAGATTTTTTTGGCAAAAAAAAAAAGAAGAAATTTCGATTGATATTTGACTTGGGCCAAATTCATAGGTTTGTGTTTGTAATGCTGTAAAACAAAGGAGATTTTGAACTGATCGGTGTGATCGATATATTTCAGATTTGGGCACAGGCTTGCCGTAGCTCCCATGCTCTAATCTTTTTTTTTTGTTGTTTTACCACCTAAAATGGAAATAAAAATAGAAAAAAAAAATGTCGCTCGGATCTGGTTTCGGATATATAGATATCGGAAGATGCGGATACAGCTTTTGTGAAAATCCTTATAAGCTGGGAACCCCTGAATGGATATCAAAAATATCGGTGTCATAACATAGATAATGTAATGACCTACAATAATGGTGAGCAAATCTTTGGGCTTAAGTTTACTTTAGCTGACATTCTCCAAATCAATGTCTTTTTTTAGGGGTGATAGAGGGTGAAAAATATAAAAATTTCAAAAAAAGTCGCTCGGATCTAGTATCGGAGATATAGACATCGGAAGTTGCGGATATAGCTTTTGGAAAAATGGTTATAAGTTGGGAACCCCTGAATGGATTTCAAAAAAATGGGTGTCATAAGATAGATAATTTAATGGCCTAGAATAATGCTGAGCAAAGTTTTGATATTTGACCCATATTTTTGGAGATATTACGATTTTTGTGAAATTTCGACCAATTTTTTTTTGAAAAAACATTTTTTTTCCAAAAAATGTGTTAATGACCTGAAACTTTTTTAGCATTTTAAGAAAGCTTATTTTATTCCCTTTAAAATGGTATATAGCTTGTTTTAAATTTTTGCGTATTTACCCCCTTTTTTGCCGGAAAATAAAAAAAAATATGCAATAAATTCTTATGAGAAGTCTCTATTTATGAACAAAAACAATAAAAAACCAACAACAACAACAACAATTATTGTAACAACATTTTCATTTTAAAACTTAATCGCGCGAATTACGGGTTTGGTCTAGCCAAACTGCTTTAATTTGGTTAAATTTTATTCTTCAGAATAAAAACACAAAAAGAGATTTTATTTTCAACTTGCTTTATTGCAATGGATCTTAAGACTAATTTTAAACATTTTCTTTATCTTACTTTTAATTATTTTGTGTTTCACATTTAGTTGGCCTTGAAATGCAAAATGTGCAATTAAGCAGATTTTGCATTTGGAGCTTCAACTGAATGTGAAACTTATTTTGCCATACTACAACGGAAGCTTTGTAGACGCTTACGTTGCAGTATGCAATAATTTAATTTGCTTATGATATCTAAGTATTTAGGGGACGGAGACGTAACTCCTCCACCCCTTGATTAGAGATACTCCTGGATCTCGGCTTAAAGTTTATTAGGTTATTTTATTTGGCAAATACACAACTATTACTTAATTCTATATTTTTTTGCAATTTCTTTTAATTCCACATCGTTTATGTTGCTTTCCTGAGCATTGTTTACAATTTTGATCTGAGTTTTCCTCTTATGTAAGTATATTAAAATGACAATGATTGCAAGAATTATTATGGCCAGTGTGATACTTATTCCATAAGACATTTTTTTGTGGAAATGTAGTTCTTCAATTTGATTTGAGTTTTCAAAATTTCCTAAGTTAATTTTTTCTAATTCTGGCATGTTTTGCTCAGGAAGATCATTTAATTGTATCTGAAATTTCTCATAAAATTCTTTCTTTTGATTTATATATTTTTTATTTAGAATATTAATTTTACAATTAGCAAAGTTTATTATATTATTGCCATTTAAGGTTATATTTCTCTTTGTACAATTTTGGTATACGTTTAATACAGCGTTTTTGATTAATAAAGTATCTTCGTCTATTTGTAAAATTTCAGTTTTATTGTTTATTCTGTATCTACATGTATTATGAAATATGCAGTTATCACTTAATTCTAGTTCCTTTAACATGGTGTTCTCTTTGAAGACATAATTTTTATCATTTATATTTGTTATCATTTCATTTTTTTGATCGATTTCTAAATAGTGCTTGTTTGGCAACGGAGTTATTAAAATCAATGTCGTAGTTACATAGTTTTAAGGAATTTTTATACAAATGACTATTGTATCATTTTTATAAATAAGAAGGCCCATTCTAGCTAATTTTAGTTTGTAAATTTATAAGGACGTTTTATATTAGTGCTGTGAACATTTTCAAGAGGATATTTCCTAAATTTTGGTTGCTCTTTATGCCTCAAGTTTGTGTAATTTTTTATATAGCCTTCTTGTCTGCTCTCGACATAAGACTCTCTTTTTTTATTTAGTTTCTCCAAAACATGGCGTTTTCTTTCCTCCAACCTACTTTTAATTATTTTGTGATCAATTTTATTGTTGATCACATCGAAAGGAGTACATTTAATGGAGCTATGAAAACTATTGTTGTAAAACCTAATTGCTTTTGACATTTGCTCCTGTATTGGCAATGTCTCTTCTACGTTAAGTGCTCTGATTCTCTCCGTAAGAGTATTGTTCAGCCGCTCTATGTCGGAGTTTCCAGTATGGCTGTTAGGTTTAGTTGAATGGAATTCAATTCCTTCCCTAGTCAAAAAATCCCTAACATTTTTTGTGTTAAATTCGTTATCAAATACAAACTTCCTAACCTTGCCTCTTATTGCTAGATAATCTCTGATTTTTTGTATTATAGTTACATTATTTCTATCGGTTAAATGAAAGCAAACAGAGTGTTTAGAAAATTTATCTATAAAAATGATAAATGAACTTTTACTATTAACGTATGTATCAACGTGTACTATATCGTTTATAGTAGAAGGTGTTTCTGTATGTTTGAATTTGTTTCTTATCGGGTTTCTATCATATTTTGCCGATGAACAAACATGACAATTATTTATTAGTTTATGTATTGAAGTTTTGAGATTAGGATTAAAGATTTTACTTTTAATGCCTTCATATGTGGCTACTATTCCAGAATGTCCACTTTCATATTTATGGAATAAGGCTAATTGTTTTTTCAGTTCGTCATGGTTTTCTATGTCTCTAGCAAGGTAAGAACACTTTACGAATTTAACTTGGTCGTTCCCTGAAAATTCATCAATTAAAATTTTCTGGACTTTGTTGTACTCAGAGTCATTTAAGTCGCAATATACCCCAATTTTTCCTTTTGAAACTCCTCGTCTAATAATATTTATGACATTTCCGTTAACAATGTCATTTTTTTCAATAAAAATTCTTTTGTTATTGAACACTGTTTCTATTTCATGTTCCTTTGTTTCTTTAATGACTATTTGCGTTTTGAACCGGTTGACTACTGTTTCTAATATAGGTATATGGTTACCTAAATCCTCCTCTTGGGAATGTACTGTTTGTACTTGTAAGGATTCATTTTCGCTATCTGTTTCGTCACCTCCGGTTTCGTTAATTATTACATTAACTCGAAAATCTGCTGGTACCCTTTCACCTGTATTCGTGAAATTAAGTATATTAATTTCTTTGGTTTCTGAATCTATTCTGCTCAAGAAGTCTGCAATATAGTTGCATTTTCCTTTGATATATTCTATCTTAAAATTATATTCTCCTAGATCAATTAAATATCTTTGGAGTCTGGGACTAATATCCCTTCCTGAATATTTAGTTATTAACCACTTGAGTGGTTGGTGATCGCTCTCTAAGTCGAATTCTCTTCCAAAGACATATGGCCTAAAGTATTTAACACCCCAAACTATCGCCAACAATTCTTTATCAATTGTTGCGTAGTTTGTTTCGTGTTTGTTCAACGTCCTAGATGCATATGCTACTGGGTGACCGTCTTGAGTCAAGACGGCTCCAATAGCGAAGTTACTTGCATCTGTTATGATCTTGAAACGTTTAGCAAAATTTGGGTATCTTAGGATAGGAGAATTCGTTACGAGCTCCTTTAATTTTTCGAAGGCGGTAATATAATCCGGGTCATAAGTATTGACTTTTTGATCCTTTTTTAAGAATTTAGTCATAGGATGTGCAATTTTTGCGTAGTCTTTGATAAATTTTCTATAAAACCCGGTCATGCCTAGAAATGATTTAATTTGTTTTTGGGAAGTAGGGAGCTTCAGCTCTTGTATTATTGCGATTTTGCTAACATCAGGCTTAACTCCATTTGTAGTTAAAACATGCCCCAAAAACTGCGTTTCTTTCTTAAGAAAGTCGCACTTATCGATTTGAATTTTTAATTTAGATTTTCTTAGAGCTTCAAATATCTGTCTAATACTATGAATGTGCTCTGCCAGTGTCGTGCTAAAGACTAAAATATCGTCCATGTATACGACACAAATTTTGTTTATAAAATCTCGAAGAACAGAGTTCATCATCCTTTGAAAGGTTGATGGTGCATTCTTCAATCCAAATGGCATACGAATGAATTCGTAATGGCCAAAAGGTGTAGAAAATGCCGTTTTTTTTCTGTCTTCTTCTCTTACAAGGATTTGATGAAATCCTTTCGCAAGATCTATCGTGGTAAAGTACAGCGACCTTCCTAATTTATCTAAAAGATTATTTAAATTTGGAATGGGAAACTTGTCGTCGACCGTAAATTCATTCAGTTTACGATAATCGACTACAAGTCGCCATTTTTCTTTACCTGAATTATCTAATTTTTTAGGTACAATCCATAATGGACTGTTGTAAGGGGAATTGCTGTCTCGGATAATGTTTTGCTTCAACATTTCTCCTATTTGTGTTTGGATCTCTTGCTCATGGATCTGAGGGTATCGGTATATTTTAGAATAAATAGGTTTATCAGTGGTAGTCACAATTTCGTGCTGAGTTGCACTTGTGGCGGAAAGATTGTCCCCTTCCTTATACAAAAGGTCTTTGAATTCTAACAGGATATTTGTAACATTTTGTTTTTCTTCTTGATTTAAGTAACCGAAGTCGAATTTATTAAGAATAATTGTGTCTTTATTTGGTTCGACGACGCTTATGTTTTCCACCATATACGGAAAGTTATAGTCTTCAAAAAATATTTTATTTCCTAATATTTCAATGTACTTATGTTCATTGTCAATTTTTGTTTTTAAAGGTATTAAAAAATTTTGTCCTATAATCGCCTCGAATTTTTCATTAGAAAAGTCTATTATTTTCCAATTTAGCGTACCTGTGCAACAGAATTCCTCTGGGAAATGCGTTACTACTTTGAACCTAACTTGATTTATTCCGTTTAGGGTTTTATAATAAAGAGGTTTTACTACTTCTTCTTTAGGGTAATTTTCGATTAATATATCTGGTTTTAAAACGCTAGTTGTAGAGCCTGTGTCTATTAGGCACCTAATTCTTTGCTTTCCTATTGTGAGTTTTATTATGGGTAGTTGAGCTGCCGAGGCAGGGTTAAAAAATTTACCTCACTATTTCCATTTTCTGTCCCTACTTCTTTTATAGTTCCTATATCCATTGGTTCAATTGTATCTTGTTGCCTATTACGATTGGATTGGCTTGAGTTATTTCGCCATGACTGGTAGGAACTACTTTGTTGCCTACTTTGGTTAGAGTTGTCTCGATTAAAATTGCATGAATTTGCATTATTATTCGTAAAATTACTATTTGTTGTTCTTTTTGTATTAGAGCTCTTTGCGCTGTAGTTATTGCTTTCTATAGCTCTATTTGTGTTTGAATTACGGTTATTAGAAATATAAGTATTTTTATTAATATTAGTACTCCTGTGGTTAAAAGCTATAGTTCTTTTGTCCTCTAAAAGTTTTAGCCTGGAATATCTATTGTAAAGGTCAGTCAAACTGTCATTATCATTAATATGTGCCCTAGTTTGTCCATCTATTTTTTCCAGAAGAATTTCTTTTAAGTCCCTGTCAACACATTCTGGGCTATAAATACTGGGTTTTAAATCATCAAATTCGTATAATTCACTTATATCATAGCTTGCCTGTCTAAAAGCATCAAATAATTCTTTTAAATTACTCACTTTAATCGTTCTGCACCTGTTGAAGACATCAGCGTAGCTTCCTTGGGGTTTGAATTCCTGCCTCAGACGCTGTCTTACTACTACCCACTCAGCTTCTTCTCCCAACTGGCGAACACATCTCGCGGCATCGCCACTGAGTTTCTCATTCACAACAATGTGAATTCCAAAATTCTGCAGCTGAACGTTGGATCCACAGAGTGATAGACATCTTTCTACTGACTTGATGAAGGCTAGCACATTAAGATCTTTGCCTCCCAATGGCTTCAAATGCCTGAATTGATTGATAATGTTTTCTGCACTAAGTGATAGTTGTTGCTGCTGCTGCTGTTGCTGTTGCTGTTCTTGCAGATTTGGATGTACTACTTGTGGTTGAGGTTGTAGTTGCTGAAGTTGATGTTGCTGTTGTTCTACTCGTTGCTGTAATTGTTCTTGCTGGTGCCTCAATTCGTTAATTACTTCCTCCTGTCGTCGAATTATGACTGCAAGTTCCTGTGGATCCATAATTGGTCGATTTCTATCGAACACTCTTTGTCTCTGCATATACTTTTTACTATTATATTTATATATATTTTTATAGATTTTCTTCTTTAATTTGCAGTGGTTCTTTTCTCACAAAAAAAAATCTTTAAATTTTTTGTTCCGCGACTGCGCCAATTACGGGTTTGGTCTAGCCAAACTGCTTTAATTTGGTTAAATTTTATTCTTCAGAATAAAAACACAAAAAGAGATTTTATTTTCAACTTGCTTTATTGCAATGGATCTTAAGACTAATTTTAAACATTTTCTTTATCTTACTTTTAATTATTTTGTGTTTCACATTTAGTTGGCCTTGAAATGCAAAATGTGCAATTAAGCAGATTTTGCATTTGGAGCTTCAACTGAATGTGAAACTTATTTTGCCATACTACAACGGAAGCTTTGTAGACGCTTACGTTGCAGTATGCAATAATTTAATTTGCTTATGATATCTAAGTATTTAGGGGACGGGGACGTAACTCGCGCGCGATTTTTAATAAAAATTTTTCGCCTGCTGCGCTCTTTTTCCTTCAACATAACCTCATATTTTAAAAAATTTTTAATTTATATGATAACCATATTATTTTATTATGAGAATCATTTAAGTAATAATAGTTGTAGGTGTAATAATCGTTGTTGTTGTTGTTTTCCACTGTTTTTGTCCACAAAAACATAGTTTTCATAAGAATTTATTGAATATTATTTTTTTGTTTTTCTTTAAAAAGGGGCTAAATTCGCAAAAATTTACAGCAAACTATATACCATTTTAAAGGGAATAAAATAAGCTTTCTTAAAATGCTAAAAAAGTTTTAGGTCATTAACACATTTTTTGAAAAAAAAATGTTTTTTCAAAAATAAATTGGTCGAAATTTCACAAAAATCGTAATATCTCAAAAAATATGGGTCAAATTTCAAAACTTTACTCACCATTATTGTAGGCCATTAAATTATCTATCTTATGACACCCATTTTTTTAAAATCCATTCAGGGGTTCGCAGCTTATAACCATTTTTATAAAAGATATATCCGGAACTTCTGATGTCTATATCTCCGATACTAGATCCGAGCGACTTTTTTTAATAATTTTATATTTTTTTGTTTTTAACCCCCTTTTAGGAAAAAAAAAATAAATAAAATTGGACAGTGTCAGCTAAAGTAAACCTGTTCCAATCTTTGAAATCTAACAAATTTTAACATAGGAGATATGACGATTTTTCTGAAATTTTGAAGAATTTTTTTTTGTTAAACCGTTATTTTTTCAAAAAAATGTGTAATTAACTTATAACTTGTTTAACATGGTAAGGAAGCTTAATTTATTACCTTTAAATGGTATATATTTTGTTGTAAATTTTTTAATATTTACCCCTTTTTTGACCGAAAAACACAAACATTTTTTCAATGAATTCTAATAGTAGCTATGTTTTTATGGACAAAAACAATGAAATACAACAACAACAACGACTATTAGAGCAACAATTATTATAAGACGACTTTCATTATAAAATGATAACATTATTATATAAATTAATTAATTTAAAAAGTGTGGTTATTTATGTTGAAGAAAAGAGCGCCGCAGGTGAAAAATTTTTATTAAAAATCGCGCGCGATTTAAGTTTTACAATGAGAATCGTCCTATAATAATTGTTGTAATAGTCGTTGTTTTTGACCATAAAAACGTAGTTTCTATAAGAATTCATTGAATAAATTTTTTTATTTTTCAGTCAAAAAAAGGGTAAATATTAAAAAATTTACAACAAGCTATATACCATTTTAAAGGAAATAAATTATTTTTTTACTGAGCCTTCTGTTCATTACTGTTAGTGCGAAAAAAACAAAAAAATTTACAGCCCAAAATGCATAAAAAGAAACAAATCATTTCTTTTGGGCAAACCAGCAGCAGCTACTAGTTTCGATTACCGCTTCGTCATCATCATCAGTAAGCTTCGTTCGCCGAAATTTAATAGTCTACTAGCATACTATATCTTACTTCTTGCGTTGACCATTTAAGAATCATCGCAACAATATAAACATAGCTTACATGTAAATAACACATTTTTTAGAAAAAATAACGGTTTTTTAAAAAAAATTGGTCAAAATTTCAGAAAAATCGTCATATCCAAAATTATGGGTTAGATTTCAAAGATTTGCTCATCATAATGGTGATGCCATTAAATTATCTATGTTATGACACCAATATTTTTGATATCCATTCAGGGGTTCCCAACTTATAAGGACTTTCACAAAAGCTATATCCGCAACTTCCGATGGCTATATATCCGAAACCAGATCCGAGCGACTTTTTTTGATTACATATTTGTTAGAATAAAAAAGCACATAAGAAAAGTTTAATTACCATTGGACAATGGGAGCTACGGTAAACTTAAGCCCAGATTTGAATTTGTTGTGGATTCAAAATTATCGTTTACAATTTATACAAACTATGTATTACAAATGGTATCCAAGAAGGGTATTAATATTTATTCAGACAGTCAAGCTGCTATTAAATCCTTAGAATCAGTCTTCCTAAACTCACTAGTGGCCCAACAATGCCGCTCGTCTCTAAATGAGATGGCTCAGCATTTTAACATTCACCTCATCTGGGTGCCTGGGCATAGGAACATTGATGGCAATTGCAAAGCTGATGAACTTGCTAGGCAGGGGACTACTGCACAAATTCCTCAAGACAAGGAAGGTGTTGGCATGCCACTTGCTACCTGCAAGTTACTGCTTAAAGAAGACATGATAAAAAAGGCTAACATAAGACGGACCCAAGGGTTAACCTGCAATATAACAAGGCAAATCTGGCCGGAATGGAACGCTAAGCGATCTCTAGAACTTATATACCGCACTAGACACAGCGTCTCGTCAGTTGTTGCAGTAATAACTGGCCACTGGCTTATCGGCAGACATGCGGAGAGATTAGGTATTCGGTCTTTTGACTACTGTAGAAGTTGTGGGGATGTGGAGGAGGAGGAAAACATTAAACATTTTCTTTGTTCCTGCCCTGCACTTGCTAGAAAAGGACACACAAAACACTTGGCTCGTTTTTGTTTGATGACCTGGAGGACCTTAGACATGTTAGCATAGGTCAGTTATTTAGTTTCATAACGAAATCTGGATGGTTCAATGAGAGGGTATAGTCAAGTACCCTGTGGTATCACAATGGACCAAACTTGGTCTAAGTGAGTCGGTTTTTGTAACTGACTGCCACTCCTACCTAACCTAACCTATGTATTACAAATCATAAAATATACACAAAAATCATATGTTAGCCATAGTGTCAAAATAATTTCAGTTTTCAATGAAGACAGCAGGTTCCTTTATGATTTTAGTATCATGTAATACGTACATAACTATGTACATATGTAGGACATAATAAAAAAAGTTTAGTTGTGTTAACTAAATACTTACATACAACTCCGAGGCGCCGCGATCTGACGATAGTTTTCGATAGAACACGTTAAATAAAAAATTCGATGTTCTGTTTGGTTTTCGAGATATCGATATTTAAAAATTTTATTTTGGAAGTACCATTAGGCCTATAGCTCACAGCAACAAAACAGTTTCAAGACAGTTTTGGGAACAGGTTTACTTTAGCTGACACTGTTCCATTTTTTTAGGGTAAATAAGGGGTTAAAAATAAAAAATATAAAAAAAGTTGGTCGGATCTACTTTCGGAGATATAGACATCGGAAGTTGCTATCCGCAGCTTTTGTAAAAAGGGTTGTAAGTTGGGAACCCATTAATAGAAAATGGAAAATATGGGCGTCATAATTTTGTAGATATTACGATTTTTTTAAATTTTGAGCAATTTTTTTTTAGAAAAAAACCTTATTTTATCCAAAAAATGTGTTAATGACTTAAAACTTTTTTAGCATGTAAAGAAAGCTTATTTTATTCCCTTTAAAATAGTATATAGATTGGTGTATTTTTTTTTGTATTTACACCCTTTTTAAAGAAAAACAAAAATATCCATAAATTCTTATGAAAACTATGTTTTTATGGACAAAAACAATGAAAAACAACAACGACTAATACAACCACAACAATTATTATAAGACGATTCTGATATTTCGCAGACGAAAAATTTTTATTAAAAATCGCGCGGATCACTAAATAAACTTTTTAGTGGCTATGTTGTACTTCCATGAACTTAAGAAATAATGTAGTCCCATTTGCAAACTTGTGTGATATTCCCACTATTGCATAAATTTTATTTGTTATATATTTCCTAAATAAATGAAATTCACTGAATTATCAAACAAATTATATTTTATTTTGATTGTGTGTGGTGTATCCACTTCAGTATCCATTGCAAATATTTTGTATGTATACCAATGCACATACAGTTGATTCCGTACAGAAAGTGCGATCAGTTTCGCTCTTTGCATATGCAAACGATATTTAACGAAACTCGACGAATATTTTTGTAAAGTATGTTGTAGTTTTAATATACGATTTATGTGTATTCGCACAGTTGCAGAAGCTGACTTCAGTTAAAGCATGCATGGTTTAGTTGAGCCTTTAGAACTACGATTTCCGTGGCGCCGCAAAAAGTCAATATGTAAAGCGTTGCCCAAACACAGAATATGATCCCTGGAATGACCTTACTCTCATTGCCCCACTCTACTTTGGAAGCGGGCATTCCAAGTATCCATGTGTAAAGTCTGATCTCTTTGTGATATGTATTTTTTTTTAACAATGGAATTCGTGGATTTTGGGCACTCAAATTGATTTCCCTGAGTCTTCTTTTCAAGGTTTCCGCACTCGCTGCTATGTTAAGCACTTTCTTTATTTCAGTAGCAGGCAACAACGGATTATGTTTAGAAAACCGTATTGAACAATTCACGTCCTGGGGGTACATGGAAGGCATTCGGCCTCGTGTTTTCGTTTATTTCTGTATTTCATCGTATGCAAAACCATTTTCGCAGAACATCCGTTAAAATTTTAAATTTCTTCAAAAGTATTTTTTAATTTTAATTTCTAATAATTTTACATTGCTCTGTCGTAAAATGCTTTCTACGGCCCCTAAAAATGCAAAAACTTGAAAAGCACGCCGGGCTTTGCTAGTAAATTATAATAACAGATAGGTTAGGTTAGGTAGGAGTGGCAGTCAGTTGCGAACTGACTCACTTAGACCAAAAATTATCCATTGTGATACCAAAGGGTGTCTCACTATACCCTCTCGTTGAACCAACCAGATCTCTTAATAAAACTTGATAGCTGACCTATACCAACATGCTTCAGGTCATCCAGGTCATCAAATAAAAACGAACCGAGTGTTTTGTGGCGTTTCCTAGCAAGTGCGGGGCAGGAGCAGAGAAAATGTTTTATGTTTTCTTCCTCCTCCACATCTCCGCAACTTCTGCAAAAGTCAAAAGACCTAACACCTAATCTCTCCGCATGTTTGCCAATGAGGCAATGTCCAGTTATGACTGCAACAACTGTCGAAACACTATGTCTAGTGCGAGAAATCAGTTCTGACGAACGCTTAGCATCCCATTTCGGCCAAATCTGCCTAGTTATATTACAAGTTGACCCTTGAGTCCACCTTTTGTTAGCATTTTTTACCATTTCTTCTTTAAGCAATAACTTGCAGGTAGCAAGTGGCATGCCAACACCTTCCTTATCTTGAGGAATTTGTGCAGTAGTCCCCTGCCTAGCAAGTTCATCAGCTTTGCAATTGCCATCAATGTTCCTATGCCCAGGCACCCAGATGAGTTGAATGTTAAAATGCTGAGCCATCTCATTTAGAGACGAGCGGCATTGTTGGGCCACTAGTGAGTTTAGGAAGACTGATTCTAAGGATTTAATAGCAGCTTGACTGTCTGAATAAATATTAATACCCTGTGAGCGAAAGGTTGGCTACGATCCGCGTCAAGGCTCGATTTTTCAACATCACCTTGATTTGCGCGCACGCCCCGACGGAGGAAAAGGACGATGCTGTCAAAGATGCCTTCTATGCGAGACTCGAGGAAGTATACGACCGCTGCCCGGCCCATGACGTTAAAATTGTACTCGGGGATTTCAACGGAAAGGTCGGAAGAGAAGGTATATTTGGCCCCACTGTCGGTCAGTTCAGCCTTCACGAGACCACCTCAAACAACGGTCTACGGCTGATCGACTTCGCCGCGGCGCGAAACATGGTAGTAAGTAGCACCAGATTTCAACACCTCGATATCCACAAGGCCACCTGGCTGTCCCCTGATCAGAAAACACGCAACCAAATCGATCATGTTGTGATCGACGGAAGGCATGCTTCGAGCGTGCTAGATGTTCGTACGTTCCGGGGAGTCAATATTGACTCCGATCATTATCTTGTTGCAGCCAAGATACGCATGCGGCTGTGCAATGCAAAGGATGTACGCTCTGGTACGCAACGAAAGCTGGACGTCGCTAAGCTGCAAACACATCGGACGGCCAAAGCCTATTCCGCTCGCCTCTCAGAACTGCTCCTTCAACCTGACTCTCTACCCGATGATGCCGGTGGACTTTGGGCGCATATATCCCGCTCCATGCGCTCTGCCGCTGAGGAAGTCATTGGTTTCCGACGCCCACTTCCGCGAAATCAATGGTATGACCAGGAGTGTCGCGAAGCTACTGCAGTGAAAAACGCCGCCTACAAAAGAACCCTGCAGTCAGCAGCAACGCGAGCCGTGCACGAAAACTACCGGGAAAAGAGAAAAGATGAGAGGCGCCTTTTCAGACGCAAGAAACGAGAGCAGGAAAGGCACGAGCGTGAGAAACTCGAAGTGTTACGGGGCAGGAATGATGCTCGAAAATTTTACCAACAAGTCAAGCGTCTGACCCAAGGTTTCAAGCCCGGAGCATCTACCTGTAAAGATGAACATGGAAATCTGGTTACGGATACGCAGGGTGCACTGAGATTATGGAGGGAACACTTTTCCAAGCTGCTTGCTGGCGATGACTCCACCAATCCCGCCTTTGGAGAAATTAACCCGATGCTACCAATCAACGACGATGGTGTGGACGTACCACCACCTAGCCATGACGCGGTACGAGTTGTGATCCAACGACTTAAGAACAACAAAGCGGCTGGTGCCGATGGCCTGCCAGCTGAATTGTTCAAGACCGGCGGCGATGAGCTGATAGGGTGTATGCATCAACTCATCTGCAAAATATGGCTAGTAGAAAGCATGCCCGACGATTGGAATCTCAGTGTCCTTTGTCCTGTACTGAAGAAAGGTGACCCGACAATCTGCGCTAACTACCGGGGAATCAGTCTTCTTGCCATCTCTTACAAGGTCCTGTCGACTGTACTGTGTGAAAGACTTAAGCCGTTTGCCAACACACTGATTGGGCCTTATCAGTGCGGCTTTAGACCTGGTAAGTCCACCATAGACCAGATCTTCACACTACGTCAAATCCTGGAAAAAACCCACGAAAAACAGATCGATACCCATCATCTCTTTATCGATTTTAAAGCAGCTTTCGATAGCCCGATACGGGATTGCCTGTATGCCACCATGTCTGAGTTCGGTATACCTGCGAAGCTGGTGCGGCTTTGCAGAATGACGTTGAGCAACACAGCCAGCTCCGTCAGAGTAGGAAGGGACCTCTCCGAACCATTTGATACCGAACGAGGTTTCAGACAGGGCGATCCATTATCCTGCAACCTCTTCAACTTTGTGATGGAAGGGGTGTTGCGAAGAGCCAGTGTACATCGTAATGGCACTATTTTCTACAAAAGTGTCCAGCTCCTTGCATATGCCGATGATATTGATATCATTGGACGTTGTAAGCGAGATGTTACTGCTGCGTTCTCTGCTATCGAAAAAGAGTCAGCGAAAGTGGGTTTGACGGTGAACGAGGGCAAAACAAAGTATATGCTGTCCACAAACAGGGAGACGCGGCGTATTGGATCCTTTGTTACTGCGAACAACTATACTTTCGAAGTTGTCAAGGGATTCACCTATCTTGGCACCGCCGTGAACACTCAAAACGATGTCAGCCTGGAGATAAAGCGAAGACTAACTCTTGCTAATAGGTGTTACTATGGTCTCAGTAAGCAATTGAGTAGTAGAGACCTCTCTCGCCCGACAAAACTGACACTCTACAAGACGCTCATCTTACCCGTGCTACTTTACGGCGCAGAAGCATGGGTTGTGTCGCAGACTGATGCAGCCACGCTTGGGGTGTTTGAGAGAAAAATTCTTCGCAAAATCTTCGGTCCTGTTCACGTCGGCGACGACTACCGTATTCGAATGAACCACGAACTGTACGAGCTCTACGCTGACATTGACATAGTCAAGCGCATCACTATTCAACGTCTGCGCTGGCTGGGACATGTTGTGCGTATGGACGAAGAAGCTCCGGCGAAAAAGGTGTTTGATGCGGAAGCCGCTGGGCGACGACGAAGAGGAAGACCATGCCTCCGATGGAAAGACCAAGCCGAGGAAACCCTATCCACGCTTGGTGTGAATGATTGGAGAAGGCGTGCGTAAAGCAGAGGCGCCTGGAGAGAGCTTTTGAGGTCGGCCGTAACCCGGTAACGGGTTGTTATGGCCACCCAAGTAAGTAAGTAAGTACCCTTCTTGGATACCATTTGTAATACATAGTTTGTATAAATTGTAAACGATAATTTTGAATCCACAACAAATTCAAATCTGGGCTTAAGTTTACCGTAGCTCCCATTGTCCAATGGTAATTAAACTTTTCTTATGTGCTTTTTTATTCTAACAAATATGTAATCAAAAAAAGTCGCTCGGATCTGGTTTCGGATATATAGCCATCGGAAGATGCGGATACAGCTTTTGTGAAAATCCTTATAAGCTGGGAACCCCTGAATGAATATCAAAAATATCGGTGTCATAACATAGATAATTTAATGACCTACAATAATGGTGAGCAAATCTTTGAAATCTAACCCATTTTAACATAGGAGATATGACGATTTTTCTGAAATTTTGAAGAATTTTTTTTTGTTAAACCGTTATTTTTTCAAAAAAATGTGTAATTAACTTATAACTTGTTTAACATGGTAAGAAAGCTTAATTTATTACCTTTAAAATGGTATATATTTTGTTGTAAATTTTTTAATATTCACCCCCTTTTTGACCGAAAAACACAAACATTTTTTCAATGAATTCTAATAGAAACTATGTTTTTATGGACAAAAACAATGAAATACAACAACAACAACGACTATTAGAACAACAATTATTATAAGACGATTCTCATTATAAAATGATAAAATTATTATATAAATTAATTAATTTAAAAAGTGTGGTTATTTATGTTGAAGAAAAGAGCGCCGCAGATGAAAAATTTTTATTAAAAATCGCGCGCGATTTAAGTTTTACAATGAGTATCGTTCTATAATAATTGTTGTTGTAATAGTCGTTGTTTTTGACCATAAAAACATAGTTTCTATAAGAATTCATTAAATAAATTTTTTTATTTTTCAGTCAAAAAGGGGGTAAATATTAAAAAATTTATAACAAGCTATATACCATTTTAAAGGGAATAAATTATTTTTTTACTGAGCCTTCTGTTCAGTACTGTTAGTGCGAAAAAAACACAAAAAAATTTACAGCGCAAAATGCATAAAAAGAAATAAATCATTTCTTTGGGCAAACCAGCAGCTTATACTAGTTTCGATTACCGCTACGTCATCATCATCAGTAAGCTTCGTTCGCCGAAATTTAATAGTCTACTAGCATACTATATCTTACTTCTTGCGTTGACCATTTAAGAATCATCGCAACAATATAAACATAGCACATAGCAAAAAATTACCTTCGGTGAGCTTGCCGATTTTGCATATTAGCACTTGCACCTTCGTTCGTATCGCCAAATAAGCTTTGAACGGAGCGCTAGTCCAGAAATGTGTGATATAAAAAGATTACAAGAACAATTGCATATGAAGAGGGAAATGTAGTTTTTGGCGTGCTATGTTTATATTGTTGCGATGATTCTTAAATGGTCAACGCAAGAAGTAAGATATAGTATGCTAGTAGACTATTAAATTTCGGCGAACGAAGCTTACTGATGATGATGACGTAGCGGTCATCGAAACTAGTATAAGCTGCTGATTTGCCCAAAAGAAATAATTTGTTTTATTTCATGCATTTTGCGCTGTAAATTTGTTTGTGTTTTTTTAGCACTAACAGTACTGAACAGAAGGCTCAGTAAAAAAATAATTTAAAGATTATGATCTGTTCTATAAACACAAACAAAGGAATAAATTAAGCTTTCTTACCATGCTAAGAAAGTTATACGTTAATAACACATTTTTTAGAAAAAATAACAGTTTTTTAAAGAAAATTGGTCAAAATTTCAGAAAAATCGTCATATCCAAAATGATGGGTTAGATTTCAAAGATTTGATCTATGTTATGACACCAATATTTTTGATATCCATTCAGAGGTTCCCAACTTATAAGGACTTTCACAAAAGCTATATCCGCAACTTCCGATGGCTATATATCCGAAACCAGATCCGAGCGACTTTTTTTGATTACATATTTGTTAGAATAAAAAAGCACATAAGAAAAGTTTAATTACCATTGGACAATGGGAGCTACGGTAAACTTAAGCCCAGATTTGAATTTGTTGTGGATTCAAAATTATCGTTTACAATTTATACAAACTATGTATTACAAATGGTATCCAAGAAGGGTATTAATATTTATTCAGACAGTCAAGCTGCTATTAAATCCTTAGAATCAGTCTTCCTAAACTCACTAGTGGCCCAACAATGCCGCTCGTCTCTAAATGAGATGGCTCAGCATTTTAACATTCACCTCATCTGGGTGCCTGGGCATAGGAACATTGATGGCAATTGCAAAGCTGATGAACTTGCTAGGCAGGGGACTACTGCACAAATTCCTCAAGACAAGGAAGGTGTTGGCATGCCACTTGCTACCTGCAAGTTACTGCTTAAAGAAGACATGATAAAAAAGGCTAACATAAGACGGACCCAAGGGTTAACCTGCAATATAACAAGGCAAATCTGGCCGGAATGGAACGCTAAGCGATCTCTAGAACTTATATACCGCACTAGACACAGCGTCTCGTCAGTTGTTGCAGTAATAACTGGCCACTGGCTTATCGGCAGACATGCGGAGAGATTAGGTATTCGGTCTTTTGACTACTGTAGAAGTTGTGGGGATGTGGAGGAGGAGGAAAACATTAAACATTTTCTTTGTTCCTGCCCTGCACTTGCTAGAAAAGGACACACAAAACACTTGGCTCGTTTTTGTTTGATGACCTGGAGGACCTTAGACATGTTAGCATAGGTCAGTTATTTAGTTTCATAACGAAATCTGGATGGTTCAATGAGAGGGTATAGTCAAGTACCCTGTGGTATCACAATGGACCAAACTTGGTCTAAGTGAGTCGGTTTTTGTAACTGACTGCCACTCCTACCTAACCTAACCTATGTATTACAAATCATAAAATATACACAAAAATCATATGTTAGCCATAGTGTCAAAATAATTTCAGTTTTCAATGAAGACAGCAGGTTCCTTTATGATTTTAGTATCATGTAATACGTACATAACTATGTACATATGTAGGACATAATAAAAAAAGTTTAGTTGTGTTAACTAAATACTTACATACAACTCCGAGGCGCCGCGATCTGACGATAGTTTTCGATAGAACACGTTAAATAAAAAATTCGATGTTCTGTTTGGTTTTCGAGATATCAATATTTAAAAATTTTATTTTGGAAGTACCATTAGGCTACAGCAACAAAACAGTTTTGGGAACAGGTTTACTTTAGCTGACACTGTTCCATTTTTTTAGGGTAAATAAGGGGTTAAAAATAAAAAATATAAAAAAAAGTTGCTCGGATCTAGTTTCGGAGATATAGACATCGGAAGTTGCTATCCGCAGCTTTTGTAAAAAGAGTTGTAAGTTGGGAACCCATTAATAGAAAATGGAAAATATGGGCGTCATAATTTTGGAGATATTACGATTTTTTTAAATTTTGACCAATTTTTTTTTTAGAAGAAACCTTATTTTTTCCAAAAAATGTGTTAATGACTTAAAACTTTTTTAGCATGTTACGAAAACTTATTTTATTCCCTTTAAAATGGTATATAGATTGGTGTAATGGTATATAGATTGGTGTAATTTTTTTTGTATTTACACCCTTTTTAAAGAAAAACAAAAATATCCATAAATTCTTATGAAAACTATGTTTTTATGGACAAAAACAATGAAAAACAACAACGACTAATACAACCACAACAATTATTATAAGACGATTCTGATATTTCGCAGACGAAAAATTTTTATTAAAAATCGCGCGGATCACTAAATAAACTTTTTAGTGGCTATGTTGTACTTCCATGAACTTAAGAAATAATGTAGTCCCATTTGCAAACTTGTGTGATATTCCCACTATTGCATAAATTTTATTTGTTATATATTTCCTAAATAAATGAAATTCACTGAATTATCAAACAAATTATATTTTATTTTTATTGTGTGTGGTGTATCCACTTCAGTATCCATTGCAAATATTTTGTATGTATACAATGCACATACAGTTGATTCCGTACAGAAAGTGCGATCAGTTTCGCTCTTTGCATATGCAAATGATATTTAACGAAACTCGACGAATATTTTTGTTAAGTATGTTGTGGTTTTAATATACGATTTATGTGTATTCGCACAGTTGCAGAAGCTGGCTTCAGTTAAAGCATGCATGGTTTAGTTGAGCCTTTAGAATTACGATTTCCGTGGCGCCGCAAAAAGTCAATATGTAAGGCGTTGCCCAAACACAGAATATGATCCCTGGAATGACCTTACTCTCATCGCCTCACTCTACTTTGGAAGCGGCCATTCCAAGTATCCATGTGTAAAGTCTGATCTCTTTGTGATATGTATTTTTTTTAACAATGGAACTCGTGGATTTTGGGCACTCAAATTGATTTCCCTGAGTCTTCTTTTCAAGGTTTCTGCACTCGCTGCTATGTTAAGCACTTTCTTTATTTCCGTAGCAGGCAAAAACGGATTATGTTTAGAAAACCATATTGAACAATTCACGTCCTGGGGGTACATGGAAGGCATTCGGCCTCGTGTTTTTCGTTTATTTCTGTATTTCATCGTATGCAAAACCATTTTCGCAGAACATCCGTTAAAATTTTAAATTTCTTCAAAAGTCTTTTAATTTTAATTTCTAATAATTTTACATTGCTCTGTCGTAAAATGCTTTCTACGGCCCCTAAAAATGCAAAAACTTGAAAAGCACGCCGGGCTTTGCTAGTAAATTATAATAACAGATAGGTTAGGTTAGGTAGGAGTGGCAGTCAGTTGCGAACTGACTCACTTAGACCAAAAATGATCCATTGTGATACCACAGGGTGTCTCACTATACCCTCTCGTTGAACCAACCAGATCTCTTAATAAAACTTGATAGCTGACCTATACCAACATGCTTCAGGTCATCCAGGTCATCAAATAGAAACGAACCGAGAGTTTTGTGGCGTTTCCTAGCAAGTGCGGGGCAGGAGCAGAGAAAATGTTTTATGTTTTCTTCCTCCTCCACATCTCCGCAACTTCTGCAAAAGTCAAAAGACCTAACACCTAATCTCTCCGCATGTTTGCCAATGAGGCAATGTCCAGTTATGACTGCAACAACTGTCGAGACACTATGTCTAGTGCGAGAAATCAGTTCTGACGAACGCTTAGCATCCCATTTCGGCCAAATCTGCCTAGTTATATTACAAGTTGACCCTTGAGTCCACCTTTTGTTAGCATTTTTTACCATTTCTTCTTTAAGCAATAACTTGCAGGTAGCAAGTGGCATGCCAACACCTTCCTTATCTTGAGGAATTTGTGCAGTAGTCCCTTGCCTAGCAAGTTCATCAGCTTTGCAGTTGCCATCAATGTTCCTATGCCCTGGCACCCAGATGAGGTGAATATTAAAATGCTGGGCCATCTCATTTAGAGATGAGCGACATTGTTGGGCCACTAGTGAATTAAGGAAGACTGATTCTAGAGATTTTATAGCAGCCTGACTAACTGAATAAATGGTTATATCCTTTCTGGATACGACATTCATCCTCAGCCAGGATGCTACTTCTTCTATCGCTATAACCTCTGCCTGAAAAACGCTACAGTGGTCTGGTAACCTTGCAGCGATACTAATCTTCAGTTCCTTAGAGTAAATACCATAACCCACCTGGTTATTTAGCTTGGAACCATCTGTGTAGAAATTAATATGGCCCCTTCTCCCCGAGATTCCTCCCTTCCAGTCATCCCTAGATGGAATGTGAGTTACGTAATCCTTATTGAATGAGATTACTGGAACAATATAGTCCAAATTAGAGTGTACAGACCGTAAGCTATTAAGGATAGTTGAGTAGCCTGTTCTACCCTCGGACCAGCAGATAGTTTCCCTGAGTCTGATGGCAGCACAGGCTGCCATCCGTTTACCTAGCAGGTCAAGAGGAACGAGATTAAAGAGGACCTCCAAGGCGTCAGTCGGTGTGGTCCTCAGTGCACCACTGATACACATGGAAGCTGCCCTTTGAACCCTTTGCAATTTTTTGTAACAGGTAACCTTGTCTAAGACAGGCCACCATACCACAATGCCGTATAAAAGAATCGGTCGAATGACCGCTGTGTAAATCCAGTGAACAATACGAGGTGATAGCCCCCAATAATGCGAGTTCGTCTTGCGTTTTACCCCTTCTGAGGCATCTGAGAAGAGGGGGAAGTCAATTTCATAATTTCATAAGAATGTAATTTTTGATAGGGGGTAAGTATGTTCAGAAAAAATGTTGGAGAAGGAAAAATAATGGGACCTCGCCATAGATTTGATCCCTCTAGGGGGCAGCGTCGGAGAGATATTAATGATTTTTGATAGATTGAGAACCATTTTCCAGTTTTCAAAAGGGTGGCGGATCCATCAAATGTTTTCTGAAATGGACCAAATTTTAAGTGGTTTTTATTGGCACCAATACGAAACTTTTGGTGCCCGTGGAGCGAAGTTTGGAACAACTTTAATTTTTTTCATATATGTCTGAACCACCCTAATGTACACCCTAAGCCAGCCTCATCTGCCCATGAGACGAGTATATTTAAGGCATCCTGAAGGATTTCACACAGTGTGTTTGGAAATTTGCCACATGCAATTAATGCTACATCATCTGCATAGGCAACAGCCTTACAGCCGTGCCCTTTTAGTGACATGAGCATCTTATTTACTGCCAGATTCCACAGTAGAGGAGATAGTACACCCCCCTGCGGCGTTCCTCTGCAAACGAACCTATTTGCCTTGGATTTGCCAAGATTTGATGTAATACTTCTGTTTGTCAGTAGCTTTTTAATCATATCAACTAGTGAACTGTTAATGCCCAGTTTCTGAAACTCTGATATGATCATATTTGGGTTAACATTATTAAATGCTCCTTCAATGTCTAAGAACGCCGTCAGGGCGAATTCCTTATATTCAAAAGATTTCTCAATACTACCTACTATAGTGTGGAGTGCAGTTTCTATAGATCTGCATTTCGTATAGGCATGCTGAGAATTAGACAGTAGATCAGGTTTGATACTACTTCGAATATAGATTTCTATGAGCCTTTCCAAAGTTTTTAGAAGAAAGGAGGAAAGACTCATTGGCCTAAAATCCTTTAGATTTATGTAAGAGCTCTTCCCGGCCTTTGGAATGAAGATGACTTTGGTCATCCTCCAAGCTAGAGGAATGTAGGAAAGGTTAAGGCAGCCTTTAAAAATAGCTACCAACCTTGGTATAGTTAAACGAACAGATCGTTGCAGTTCAACTGGTGTTACACCATCAGGTCCTGGTGATTTGTAGGGTTTGAAGCTACTAATCGCCCATCGAACTATGGTTTCCGAAACAATGTCCCCAAGAATATTTGAAGATATCTGATTTTGAACACTTAAATCCACTGGAGGTCTAAGGTCTCTTTGCTAGAAGTTGTCCAGCAGCCATCAGGCTTTTTTAAGAAACCTAGCGTAGTGGGTGAGGTAGATAGAATCTTCCTCAATCTAGATGTTTCTGAAGTCTCTTCTATGTTCTCACAGAAGTTCCGCCACGAATTACGTTTAGCTTTCCTCAACGAACTCTTGTATAATTTAAGACTAGATTTATATTCGTTCCAGTCATTTTCTAAACCTGATTTTTTGGCTTTATTAAATAAGGTTCTACTACTACGTCTAAGGACTTGAATATCTGTTGACCACCATGGGGGTTTTTTCTTTCCCCTGGGCTTGCCTATTGGGCAAGATATCTCCAAAGATTTATTTAATCCTCCTGTTAATTGTTGAACCAGTTTGTCAATCTCGCGTACAGTTGGCGGCAATACGGAGGTTGAAATAGGCAGATGTGCCGCAAGATTCCTGTTATATAAACCCCAGTTTGTCCTTTTAAAGTTCCGCTGAGCAATAGGAACTGGGGAGTTAACAGTGAGAGTAAATTCTATGTAACGATGATCTGAGAAAGAGTGCTCGGCTGAGACTCTCCAGTCAACAATGAAATCGAAAGCGAAGTCCGAGACAAGTGTTATGTCCAGGACTTCTTCTCTATTCGTTATTATAAAGGTTGGTTCGCAGCCTTTGTTGCAGATAAGGAGGTTGGTATTCAAAATATAATCAAAAAGTAACTCACCTCGTTCATTTTCATCTGTGCTACCCCAGACAGTGTGGTGTGCATTTGCGTCACTGCCTATGACTAGCCTAATTTTGTTGAAAAAGGCCTGCTCTATAGCAGCCTTAAGTACAGTCGGTGGTAGGCCATCTGTCATGTCGTGAGCCATGTAGGACGAAGCTAGCCAGAAGCATCCAGCTTCAAACTCAAGGCTAGCAACGGCCGTATCTCGGTCACTATAATTAGAAAGCAAAAACAAGTTAAGGGTGGTCTTTGCTAAAATACACGCCCTGGGGTTACCTTCATCATTTGCCACCAGTATCTCATACCCTAACATCCTCAGGGTTCCTATAGGAGGACTACATCATCTCCGCTTTTACTTAAGCGGATCAGTAAGCCCGCGGACGCCGCTTTAGAGTGGTGGAGGTTAATTTGGAGTACCCTCATCGGATTCCAAATCAACCCCCTCCACCACGGCTATGTCCGCTTCATCATCTTCAACCTCCTCGAGTAGCAAAACTTCTTCAAGGAGATTTCCTACCTCTGATAACCCAAGAGAGTCCGTGGAGTTTTCCACAAGAGACGCCTCAGGTTGACCGCCTAGAGAACAGCTCCCCCCCTCTGGTTCCACCTCCCCCTCCCAAACATCCATATCCCCTGGCACTGGTTGTGCAGTGGCTACGGCTTTTGTGGAGGCAGAGACAGTCCGTTTGGAGGCAAGCTCCTCGTCTTAGCGGTAGACCCTAAGCGTCACCTTATTGAAGCCGTACTTTATGATCCCTTTGGATTCCGCTAAAGCTTCCACGGACTCAGTACTGCGTCCTCTCCCGACGGGGTACTGGGTAACCAGACGCGAGCCCGGGGCCTGGAAGGAATTTCTTCCTTCTCAACAGCTTCCAGCCTCGCGCCCGGATACACCTGCCCTAACCTACTCACGGCTCATACTACTAACCTACTCATAGCAGACCGCTCATCCTCGCAGGAGATCAATTTATAAAGGCCCTGATGCCAGCCTGCCTCTTCACAGGACGGCACAGAACCAGGAAACTCCTCCAATATCTGGAAAAGAGTGTTTGCCAATGCAGCATCCACCCATTTCCATTTATCACGAGGAATTGCCCCGTCCTCCGCCGCCCTGTCAAGGACTGCCAAAATACTCCCCTTTCTTCCTTTAACAACCTCACTAAAAGACAGAGGCTTTCCGGTTGTCTTTTGCCGCTTGGCATCAGACGTCTCGTCTTGTGACCTCTGTCTTTTAGGTAGCTTTTTTATTACGACCTTTTGTGCATGGCCTTCAGTCCCTAGATCGACCCTCTTCGCCCAATTAAGGGAGTCCCTATCCTCCCTTGACATGGCGCTGGGATCGGCAGCTTCCAAGCGTCGGCGAATTCTAATCGCCGCCTGCTTGACCATATATTTCCTCTTAGAGGGTCGATAGAGCTTAGTTTGCTCCCCGACAGAGTGCTGCTCCTGCCTGGACTCCCCAGCCAACTTTGACTGACCCTGCCCTGAGGCTATGGTCGATGCCGAACTGGTTTGTCCAAGACCGGACAACAAAATTCCCCCATTAGAGTCCTGCCCAACCCCTGATCTCCCAGTCGACTTAGACTGATCTGGCTGTGAGGCCGCGATCGTTGCCGAACTAGTTGTCACTGGTGTGGGCAGTGAAGGTTCCCCAGACTTTTTACTTGTAGGGTTGGACGTGAAGTCCAGAGCCGTCTTTTTCCCTCCCACCATCAGTGCAGGTCCAGCCACCCGAAGGCCAGCGCTGGTCTCACCTGATGAGGTGCCAGCGTTATCGCCATTTTTCGGATTTTTGCGAGCTCCGGACTCAGAATTTTTCTTTGTTTTTGTTTTTGATTTTGTTTTTGAAATTGAAAGATCCATATGATTCCCACGAGTACAGGACGCATATGTCCACCCACACAGAGGTCCAGGTGCGTGGGTAAGGCTGGTTAATACCGGAGGGCGCCAGGTATCCGGTATGCTCCGTTAGCGATTGGGCTATTTTTTTGAAACTGGGCTCCAACCTGAAAGATCCTCAGCACGGATCGCATAACACCTTGATCCAGCCCAAGCAAGGGAAAAAGGAGTCCATCCCCACAGAGCCTGCATGTGTGGATAAGGCTAGATTAAAACAGGAGTTCGCCAAACGTCCCGAGTCCGCATATTATCAACTAGATAACCCACTAGCCATTCATCCCTCGGCATATGCTGTTCCACCTTGGATTGGGGGAATTTCAACCTGAAATACCTTAAGGACATACACCCATCGGCACCAGACCGATTTAGCGGTGAGAACCGATATGTGCTGTCCCGAAGATACCTCAGGTATTTGAGGAGCTAACCGACCCCTAGCCTAGCTATGCTAGCCAGCCCTACAGTCAAGACTTAACTTCCTGGAGAGCTGTTTCCAGTGGCCACCAGCTTGGAGGTCATAGCTACACTACCGACTGTCACTAATTGCGGCACGACAAGCATGTACTAACTGTTAATCATGTATATCGCTTTGTTCCGCTAATCAGTGCAGTCGGCTGACCACCATAATAACATATAGGATTTTGTATCACAAAATCAATATTTGCTAGCACGTTTGTTTCACCTTGTCGGCATGCAACTCAACATACATATTAGTCGTGTTTTATTCGCTTTGCTTAAACCAAAATCTCATACAAATGTGTGAACCAGCTCAATTTCTGGTTCAATTGATTCAGCCTTTTTTGTCTTTGCTAAAGTTTGAAGCATCATAGACACAAACCTAAAATAATCAAAAATATATGTAGGATTTCACTTGAATTCTAGGATTTTACTAGGTTGAACGTTTGATTTGACTTATTTAGAAAAATGAACACTACACCAATAAAAGATCTCCTTTTAAAGTTTAAATAAAAGTGTTTATTTGTATAATAGTAAAAACTTAAGCGACTATTACAAACGACTTAACAATACGACTGTAGTTTTATGACTGTCGCTCGTCTCTTCTTGTTCATTTTGTCTCTCGTCAAATCTAGCTTTCTAATTCAGTGTTGCATTTCATGTCAGTACTCTCGTCCAATTCTAGTACCTCTGTCTGTCAGGTTGCATTCCTACATACATGGCAGCTTTGCTGGAATTTCGAAGAAGCGTTCTTAGCAGGGACGTGAACCGGTTTTGAACCGAACCGGCTTTCAACCGGAAAACCGTTTTTTTTTTAATAATTAACTGAACCATTAACCGAACCGAAATTTTCAACAAATGATTGATCCGAACCGAAAACCGAACCACTTTTTACTACGGTTCGAGGGTTTATTCTGACCAATTTTCAATGGACAAATTTTCCCCACTTGTTTTATTTTTTTTTTAAACATGGAAATTGATGAAATTTTGAAAGAAATAGGGAAGAATGAGGCAGAGTTCAAAAATAAATCATTAATAGATAAAATCAAATCATTTGATAATATAAAGCGGCTTTCAAATAATGTTAATGTTTTGAACTTTTAGAATAACTACCCTGCCAAAGAATTATCTGAATTAGCTCAAGTTATTTATGATGTTTCAGCAACCCAGGTTTTGGTAGAGAGGATATTTTCCACCCTAAAATTTACTCTCGGAGAACTGCGGGGAAATATTGACGAGCACTTGTTAGAAGATATTTTTCTCATCAACCTCAACTGATTATTGTAAATCAAATTTTTTATCAAATACTAATTTTTTTACTACGTACTTATAGCGTATGACATAAATTATATGTTCATATATATTTCTATATTCTTTTGGATTGTCACTGACAAGGAGACCACCACCCTGTGACCGCACCGATTTAGCTCAAATTTTTCCAGATAGTAGTTCACGTGAAATAAGAAAATCCATATTTTATCGTTTTTCGCAATGCTCAAGGAAAATCGCGTTCAAAGTTTTCCAATAGTTGATTTATACCAAAACGTGCTCGCGAGCAAAACACGGCAGAATTCAAGCAGAAACTGCGTGTATGTATACATATTCATTATGCCACGAGAACTCATACAAGCAACAACTCGTCGCACGGCCTTTCTTTTTTTGTATGTACAGTTGCGGTCAAAAGAATAGAAACGGGGTGTCATTTTTGAATTGAAAGAAAATATTTCGAACAAATGAAGTTTTTTTTCTTCCAATCTTTTAAAATATAGTTACTTGATAAGTACACAAAATAAGCTCATGACAATTTGTTCCAAAAAATAACGGTACTTTCTAGGTTTGCTATTATAGTGAGTAGTTTGTAATTTCGATCGGTCAAAATAATAGCAGTGCTCAACTCCTTTTCTTCTCAACACTAGGTATTTACTTTTATTAAAAAAATTTGATCGTAACAAGTGAGTTCCATTATTTTTGTATAATAATCCAATGATTTTTTTAAGTTTTTGCATTTTAGTGGGCCGTGGAAAGCATTTTACGACAGAGCAAAGCAAAATTATCAAAAATTCCATTTCGCAAGGTAAACATTTTAAGGAAATTTAAAATTTTATCCGATGTTCTACGAAAATGGTTTCGAATACGGTAAAATACAGAAATAAACGAAAAACACGAGGCCGAATGCCTTACATTTCCCTCCGGGAAGTGAATTGTTCGATACGGCTTTCGATACATAGTCCGTTTTTGTCTGCTGTGGAAATAAAGAAAGTGCTTAATATAGCAGCGAGTGTAGAAAACGTTAAAATAAAACTTAGGGAAACTAATTTGAGTGCCCAGAATCCACAACCACTTCCATTGTTTAAAAAAATGCATATCACAAAGAGATCGGATTTTGCGTACGGGTACTTAAAATGGCCACTTGCAAAGTAGAGTGGAACGATGAGAGTAAGATCATTCCAAGTATCATATTCTGTGTTTGGGCTACGTCTTACATATTGACGAGTGCCTTTTCCACCAAAAAAACTATCTTACTCTCATCGCTCCCACATAATGCTTATATACTTTGCAAGCGGCCATACCGTGAAAAGCAAACTTCATTTACATTTAAAAATATTTTGTTGTTTTCTGCAAGTCCCGCAGCATACCAGGCAAAAGAAAGCCTTGGTATATGGGTGCAGAAAGTTGGTGATGAATTAGCGAATGTATCTTAGGTCAGTCTTCTCTCGATGCCAAATCTCTATTTTCTTCCATAACTATATATAGATCAATTTTGAAATCTTTTTATAAAATTCTTTACCTGCCTGTAGAAAATTACATCACAAGGAATGGCGTACATTTTAGTGGTATAACTTTAATTGTACATGTAGTTCTTTTGGTTTCGTCTTAAAATATTTCATCGTTTAATATTAGATTTGTTTGTCCGTTCAACGAATCGATAAATAATAAAAAACATTTATGTTTTATTTGTTTTTATAATTTGTATCATCCAGAACATTTTAATAAAAAATTTATAATGTAAAATAGTTTATAAGTTTTTGAAATAAAGAGTATTCCATAATTCTGAATGTTTTCCTTATTCTAAAAGTAAAAAATAAAGTTAGTTTAGAATTTAAATTTTCTATCTATTAGTTTAGAGAAATATGCTAAATGTCTCACTGCCGTTCTCTGTTGCATACACTTATTTTAAATTGAAAAAAGTTCGTTATTGCATTCGTTTGAAGAAAACAAAACGTTAAGAGTAATAGGTTATATATTTACTTCCAAAAATACACGTTAAAAGAGGTTAGACAAATGTTAAAATCAAAAATGTATTCAAAACATGAAATACTTACTAGAGCACCTTTCACCTTCCATCGACTTTAGCCCCAGTAAACGAACCGACAAAACACCTTCCTTAACAAAGTGAATTGTCAAAGCAATACAATTTTTTTTTTTTTTTAAGTAGTCGTCGGTCCAAATGTCTGTAAACCAAAACCATTTGGTTCGATTTCCTCTTTTATTTTCGAATAACACAGTCCATAAAAATTCGTAATGTTCCTCGAAATTGTGGTGGGATGCGGAAGCACTTTCTCCATATCCACATTTTTACCATACCTTGCTCCAATCAAGGTGAACTCCTTCAAAACTGCTTGCAAACCGTCATCTTTCACCAAATTAAATGGTCTGTAGTTTTTAATTACCCATTCAGTCAATAGTGTTTGGTAACATTTTTTTTCTCCCTTCATCAACTTCGACCTTTGGATGACCCTCAGATTTGATTTTTAAGAGGTAGCATTTATGCTTAACTAGATTTGAAGTTGAATAGTTGTTGTATTTCAGAAGCTTTTTACAGCTTCTGCAGCTGACGAAATTTTTCAACTTCAATTTTTCCATCTTGATATTCTAATTTGGCGAAAACTTCCCATACTTTGCTTCTACCTTTTGTTTCGCTCAAGCTCCGCTTAAAATTTTTTCAGCTATTGCGTCCGATTCACATAACTTTGGAAATTATTGATTTGATGCCTAAAATCATTGTTAAGTTCAGCGATATATGTACAGCTGTGTGCGAAAAAATAGCAGTGTCATATGAAATAATCTTTGCCTTTATGAAAAATAAAAATTATTCAGAAGAAAAATTAAATTGCAAATTTATTTGCTTCATTTATGTTTCACCAATGTTAAACAAGCATGTTTTTGAACATTAAGATTTATTCGGACTTCAAACAGGGACAAATTAGGGAACGTTCCAAAGTTCAGCTGTGAAAAATAATAGCAGTGCTTACCGCTTGAAGAGCGACAAAACGTAGATTAACCGCTTGGTCTAGATGGCGGAAGATATTTAAAACGTCCAAAAGGGGCATTTTTTGCTGTGTCATACTTATCAAAATTATCAAGTGCACTAATACCATCTTTTTGGAGCAATTTAGCTGCATTGCCATCGCCTGATATCTCATGGCCGTCTTTCGATGCTCAACAATTGACTTGCGCATGGCCGGTGTACAACTTTTGGCCACTACCCATGATTAAGGATATGCAAATAAGCAAATTCGGTCAAACAGTGTTCTTACAAGCAATAACAATATCACAATATCGACAATATCGTTCATACGAAATCTTATAAAGCTTTAGTTACATTTCAGAAATCTTTCATTTCCATTTTAAAAATCTTTCTACAATGTGTCAATGTCCGCCTTTTGATTTAATTTAAAACGTGAACATTTTTTATCACGTCTTCAAACTTTTTTTTTATTCTGCGTACTTGCGCTGTTATTTTACAACGTCATCGGGACTATAAAGTATTTTTTTCATTTTACCCACGTCATCACTTGCATTGATACTTAATATGCAGTTATTTTTTGTAATGTTTCTTATACCCCTATCATGAATAAACAATCCCTCCAAATATTTCTAACATTCCCTGATTAGTAATCGTAGAAAATTTGTTGGGAATGAGAAAAAATTTCCTGGAAAATTATTTATCGGCAATAATTTTTGAGCGAATATTTTTGAATATATGTATATATGTACAGTTGCGGTCAAAATAATAGAAACAGCGTGTTATTCATGAATCGAAAGAAGATATTTCGAACAACTGACGTTTTTTTTCTTCTAATATTTTACAGTATAGTTACTTGATAAGTACACAAGATAAGCACATGACATTTTGTTCCAAAAAAATAACGGTACTTTCTAGGTTTGATATTATATTGAGTATTGTGTAATTTCGAGCGGTCAAAATAATAGCAGTGCTCAACTCCTTTTCTTCTCAAGACTAGGTATTTACTTTTATTAAAAAATTTGATCGTAACATGTAAGTTCCATTATTTTTGTATAATACTCCAATGATTTTTTTGAGTTTTTGCATTTTAGTGGGCCGTGGAAAGCATTCTACGACAGAGCAAATTAAAGTTATTAAGAATTCCATTTCGCAAGGTGAGACTTTTACGGAAACTTAAAATTTTTTCGGATGTTCATTGGAAATGGTTTAGAAAACGATGAAATACACAAATACTCGAAAAACACGAGGAAGAAAGCTTTCCATGTCTTCCCGGGACGTGAATTGTCCAATACGGCTTTCGATACATAATCCTTTTATGCCTGCTGCGGAAATAAAGAAAGTGCTTAATATAGCAGCGAGTGTAGAAAACGTTAAAAGAAAACTCAGGAAAACTAATTTGAGTGCCCAGAATCCACAACCACTTCCATTGTTTAAAAAAATGCATATCACAAAGAGATCGGATTTTGCGCACGGGTACTTAAAATGGTGGAACGATGAGAGTAAGATCATTCCAAGTATCATATTCTGTGTTTGGGCTACGCCTTACATATTGACGAGTGCTTTTTCCACCAAAAAAAATATCTTACTCTCATCGCTCCACATAATGCTTATCTACTTTGCAAGTGGCCATTTTAAGTACCCGTGCGCAAAATCCGATCTCTTTGTGATAAGCATTTTTTTAAACAATAGAAGTGGTTGTGGATTCTGGGCACTCAAATTGGTTTCCCTGAGTTTTCTTTTAACGTTTTCTACACTCGCTACTATATTGAGCACTTTCTTTATTTCCGCAACAGGCAAAAAAGGATTATGTATCGAAAGCCGTATTGGACAATTCACGTCCCGGAGAGACCTGGAAAGCTTTCTTCCTCGTGTTTTTCGTATATTTGTGTATTTCATCGTTTTCTAAACCATTTCCAATGAACATCCGAAAGAATTTTAAGTTTCCGTAAAAGTCTCACCTTTGAAATGGAATTATTAATAACTTTAATTTGCTCTGTCGTAGAATGATTTCTACGGCCCACTAAAATGCAAAAACTCAAAAAAATCATTGGAGTATTATACAAAAATAATGGAACTTACTTGTTACGATCAAATTTTTTTAATAAAAGTAAATACCTAGTCTTGAGAAGAAAAGGAGTTGAGCACTGCTTTTATTTTGACCGCTCGAAATTACACATTACTCAATATAATAGCAAACCAAGAAAGTACCGTTATTTTTTTGGAACAAAATGTCATGTGCTTATCTTATCAAGTAACTATACTGTAAAATATTTGAAGAAAAAAACGTCAGTTGTTCGAAATATCTTCTTTCAATTCTTGAATAACACCCTGTTTCTATTATTTTGACCGCAACTGTACGTAACTTTGGGCTTTTTCGATCACAATACTTTGAGAGCGGATTTTCCTCTGCTTAACTGTCACCAATGAGCTCTTGCGTGAAATTCGTCCTCAACCAATCGACAAGCGATAGTTCGTTTGCATATTTTTGCATCGTATTGAACAATTATTTCGCGTTGAATGTCTGCAGCAGCGTTCCAAATTGCTAAAAAACTATTGCTATTGATAGTCAGCCATTGCTATCTGCTGCGTTAAATACAATAGTCGCTGCAATAGTTCACGAAGAGCTATCGTAGTTGGCAGTCGTTTATTGTAGTCTGCTGCGTTAAATACGATAGTCACTGCAATAGTTCACGACGAGCTATCGTAGTTGACAGTCGTTTACTATTGTCTGCTTCGTAAAATACGATAGTCGCTGCAATAGTTCACGACGAGCTATCGCTGTTTGTTGTCGGCTATTGCTATAGTAGTCGTAGCTGTTGCTATCGTAGTCGACTATAGCTTTATTTGTCGTAGCCATTCTACCTGCTATTAGTAGGATATTCATACATGCATATCTAATGTAAGTGAATTATTTCTAGCACAGAAAAAGAGTGCACCATTTTTTTTTTTTGATTTTCATTTATTATTGAACTTTTGGCTCCCGGTTTTGACTTTTTTTTTTAATTATTTTTTTTTTTATTACGCCAAATGTTCAATAATAAATGAAAATCAAAAAAATGGGGCACTCTTTTTCGGTGCTAGAAATAAATAGTTCACTTACATTAGATATGCATGTATGAACATCCTACTAATAGCAGGTAGAATTGCTACGACAACAACTGCTACGACAAATAAAGCTATAGTCGACTACGATAGCAACAGCCGACAACAAACAGCGATAGCTCGTCGTGAACTATTGCAGCGACTATCGTATTTTACGCAGCAGACTATAGTAAACGACTGTCAACTACGATATCTCGTCGTGAACTATTGCAGCGACTATCGTATTTAACGCAGCAGACTACAATACACGACTGCCAACTACGATAGCTGAGTATATGCTACTGCTATAGCTATTTATTGCGTTTACTATTACTGCGCAGTTATAGCACAATTTTTGGTGCTGTTACTAATTCTTGCATAGCAATTTAAACACTGGTCTGCAGTAGTCTTACGAGGTTCCAATTTTGCCTTGCAAAATGTTTAGTGAACACTTTTGTGCCTTGCAAAATGTTTAGTGAACACTTTTGTGACGTAAACAACACATTTTAAATAATTTTCAATATTTTATGTGGCAGCTTCTGGCTCTAATGGTGAGCTGTATTCTCTTAGACATACTCGTTATCTATTTGTCTAGTATTTGAGTACTGATCTCGGAACACTGTCCATTGGTGACCTTCTATAACTCGTCCAGAATTTCTGGGGTTGGTTTTTACATAGGATTTTTTTAAAAAATATTCCACAAATTTTTAATGGGTTTAATACACATGTGTATGGGGACTGTGCTGGCCAATCCAAGCAGGTAATATTTCGAACTCAGAGTCATTTCGGTGTAATTTTAGCCATATACCTTGGGGTCATTATCCTGCAAAAAAATGGTATCGCCTGGTTCGCAGCCTAATTTGTCCAGACTGGGTTGGTATGACCCCTCTGAATATTAATATAATCTTGTGCTTTCATTATTCCATTGATTTTACGAAGAACTCCCCGTTTATTACGATGAAAACAGCCCCATTTCATCAAGGAGCCACCAAATCCGGAGGTATAATGATTCTGCTGAATGAATTTTCGATCTTACAAAGTTTCGTAAATTTATCGTCTCTGCTCACATTTTGTTCCCCCCTTAAAAATAAAATTTATTGTCAAAAATAAAAGCTAAGGCTAAGTCTCATTAAGTTATAGTCTTTGCTTCAGCTTCACATTTGGTTCCCTACTTAAAAATAAAACATATTGCCAAAAACAAAGGTAATATCAGACAACTACATTTTAGAGGTTTAGTTTCGTCTCGATCTATTGTTATATTTACTTAAACATGAATGAAACCCAAATATGAATGAACTTTCGCCCAGAACAAACTAATTGATAAATAAAACATTAATTAATATTTTATTTAATCAGGTTTGGAGCATGATCCACAAAATCCAATATTGCTCCAAGGACGACAAGAAATTACTGCGGCAGTGCTTCAATATATGTCAAATCAAGATGGTTCTATGCCTATGGATATTGATCCACAATCACCGCCCCCGCCAGCAAAATCTGCAGCTTATAAGCCAGCCGAACCGCCGAAACAATCAGAACCTAAACTTGAAAATATGACGGAAGAGGAACGCAAAAAATATTTGGCTCAAAAAGAAAAGGAGGCAGGCAATGCCGCATACAAAAAGAAAGACTTTGAAACAGCGCTCAAACATTATAATGCAGCACTCGAACATGACCCAACAGATATAACATTCTATAATAATATTGCCGCTGTCTATTTTGAACGCAAAGAGTACGACGAGTGTATTAAAACTTGTGAAAAAGGCAGCGAAGTTGGCCGCGAGAATCGTGCTGATTTCAAGTTGATCGCAAAGGCTTTTGCACGTATCGGAAATTCATATCGTAAAATGGAAAACTATCGTCAAGCTAAAATGTATTATGAAAAAGCGATGTCGGAGCATCGTACTCCTGAGATTAAAACTTCTTTAAGTGAGGTAGAAGCAAAGATAAAAGAAGAAGAGCGCCGTGAATACATTGATCCCGTTAAGGCTGAAGAAGAAAAAGAAAAAGGCAACGAGTTGTTCAAGAAGGGTGATTACAGCACCGCAATTAAACATTACTCAGAGGCAATTAGACGTAATCCCGATGATCCAAAACTGTATAGTAATCGTGCGGCTTGTTACACAAAATTAGCTGCTTTTGATTTGGGTCTCAAAGACTGTGAAATGTGCATTAAATTGGATGATAAATTTATTAAGGGCTACATCCGAAAGGGTAAAATTTTACAGGGTATGCAACAAAGTTCAAAAGCCTCTGCAGCATATCAGAAAGCATTAGAGTTAGATCCCAATAATGCTGAGGCAATAGAAGGTTATCGCGCTTGTTCAGTGTCGTTCCAAAGGAATCCACAAGAAGTTTGGAAAAATGCTATGTCAGATCCAGAAGTGCAGCAAATCCTTAAGGATCCAGCAATGCGTATGATCTTGGAACAGATGCAAAACGATCCAAATGCAGTAAAAGAGTAAGTAGCAATTACACAGGTCGATGAAACAAATCAAAACATATTTGCGCATGAGATCTGCCCAATATTTTCCGACTGTTCATATAAAAATATAAGAACAAATGGTAAATGGCTCTTACACGGCGTCTACACGAGCTATAATTTATGCCATGTCATACTTTTTTTTTGTCAAAACTTGAGGTGGGCAAATTTTGTAAAGACATTTATTACTGAAAATGAATTTGAACAGGCAACATGGAAAAAGCATTCCGTAGCGAAAAAAATTAGAAATTAAAATTGAAGAAAAAACAAGTTATGGTGTTATCTACGGCCAGGCCGAAACTCACATACCCTACACTGCACTGAGAGTCCCTTTTAAATAAATTTTAAAAAGACGAAGAGGTTGAATGAGTCGCAAAAAATGTGAAATGTTAGAAAGGTTGACAGGCTTGAAAAATGTTGAAAAAGTAGAAAATATATGCAAAATGTTGAAAAAAGTTGAGAGAGGTTGAAAAACTCTAAAAAAGTTGAAAGAGGTTGAAAAAATTTGAAACAATTTAAAATTGATAAAAAAGTCGAATAAATAAACAAATTTATAAAGAAAGTCGAAGAAGTCGAACAAATACATATAGGATATACATATTGGAAAAACTTAAAGGGTTGAAAAAGTCGAAAAATATAGAAAATGTTAAAAAAAAGGAAAAGAAATGAAAAATTTGGAATATGCCACGCCCACTTCTCCAATTCAGCCCACTTTTGGTTCAATAAATTAAATTCGTGATTGACATCCTCATATTGAATTTTAGCACAATAGCTTAAAATTTAGGGCGGTGACACACCCACTGGCACAATCCAGCCCGGTTTTGATCCAGAAATAGCTTTCTATAAGCAAACCCCGCACACCAAATTTTAGTATGATTGCTCACATGTTTCGATAGATATGCCACTTACCGTATTTTATTTGTATGGGAGGTGCCACGCCCACTGGTGCTATTTGAGCCACTTTTGATTCATATAGATAAATTTCATAGCAATTGCTGCAATAGTTCACTTAAAACAGCGCTTACAAATTTATGTTAATATGGGAGGTGCCACGCCCACTGATGCAATCCCGTCAAAATTCGTTCATTTTTAAAGCTTATATAGGGTGTTTTTTTAGAGGTATAGAGCTTCGAATTGAAATAAAACACAAGAAAATCGTTTTAATGTCCATCAATTTGGCTTTATTGGAAGGATAATTTTATGCCATTAATGTTTAAATATGATTTCGGGCATGTGGCCGCCGCGGCTGGCTCGAATAAAGCCAATTCTACAGGTCCAATTTTGAACCACTTTTTCGAGCATATGGGGCCGTATGTCGGCAATAACGCCACGAATGTTGGCTTCCAAGTCCCCTAACGTTTCTGGTTTGTTGGCGTAGACGAGCGACTTCACATATCCCCAAAGAAAATAATCCAATGGTGTCAAATCACACGATCTTGGTGGCCAATTGACAGGTCCATTCCGCGAAATTATGCGCTCATCGAATGTTTCCTTCAATAAATTGATTGTGACGTGCGCTGTGTGGCATGTAGCGCCGTCTTGTTGGAACCACAACTCATCCACATTCATGCCATCCAATTCGGGAACAAAATAGTCGGTTATCATGGCTCTATACCGGTCTCCATTAACGGTAACTGACTCTCCAGCATTATTTCGGAAGAAGTATGGCCCAATGACTCCACCAGCCCATAGAGCACACCAAACAGTCAGTTTTTGTGGATGTAATGGCGTCTCAAGGGTCTCATGTGGATTCTCTTCACTCCAAATGCGGCAATTTTGCTTGTTGACGTAGCCATTCAACCAAAAATGAGCCTCATCACTGAATAAAATTTTGCGATGAAAATCAGCATCGAGATCAATCTCATTTTCGGCCCATACACCAAAATCACGACGCATTGCATGGTCTCGCGGCTTTAATTCTTGCACAAGCTGGATCTTGTAAGGTCGCAAGCCAAGATCTTTGCGCAAAATCTTCCATAAAGTTGATGGACAAAGCTCCAATTGCTGTGCACGGTGGCGAATCGATTCATTCGGGTCCTCTTCAACATTTTGCTCTACAGCGGCAATTGTTTCTTCGGTGCGCACTGTTCGACGTCTCTGCGGATGCGTATTATCACATAGAGTAAATGTAGTGCTTGCGGTAAGCTTCGCGAACTGAACCATTATTTTCGAAATAAACTTGCACGATTTGCAAGCGTTGTTCTTTTGTCAACCTGTTCATGATGAAATGGCAAACCAAACTGAACATAAATCACATTAGAGTTGCCAGATTTGACCATAAAATGCCAGTTTTATCTCTATTCGAAAAACAAACCTCTAAAAAAAACACCCTGTAGTAACTGACATCCAAATTTTATGAAGATTACTCTCATAGCATACTATCTATAACAATAAACGTTTTTTGCTTATATGGGAGGTGCCACGCCCACAGCTACTATTGTACCAAACTTTTGTAATAAGAGACCTTATTGCAAGTTTATCTACCACATTAAATTTCATAACGATTACGTTGTTAGTTCTCTTAATATAACGTTTATACAGTGTTGGAAAAAATAATAGGGACAAACGCAGCAAAATATCTATTATTGGAATATTTTTTTATGCAAAAATCTGTAGCATAAACAAACAAATTAATTTTGGTTTCGTTAGACAAAAGTACAAAATCTTCAAAACTAAAATTAATTTGTTTGGCTCTGACGGAAAAATCTTCGTTAGGCGGCCCAGAAATGCGGAATTCGTTAAGCACGGTGGCGAATCTATAATGATAAGGGGGTTCTTTTTTGGCGGCTAGAAATGGGCAAATTTTTTGGATAAAAGACAAAATATGCGCTGCAGATTACGTAAACATATTTAGTTCAACAATATTGCCTTATTCAGAAGAGGAAATGCCTCTTCAATGGGAACTTATGCACGACATTGATCCAAAACGTTCGTCAAAGTTGGTGAAATCTTGGATTTCTTAATCTGCTCTCTCTTTTTGTAACTGATTTCAGATCATTGCAAATCATGTTCTTAGAGAACTCCATTATACTGGCTATATCTCGAATTTTTTGGCCTGATTTTCTCAATTTTTTAAACGCATATCATTAAGCTTGGGAACAATGTTTTCCACGCCCCATTTCCAATACCCAGCAAAACCTATAACAGTTATAAAACTTAATATAAAAGCGTTAAAGTTCTCGTATTTTACCGGTTAAATTTCTTAGAGCATCGGGAAAAAATTAACCACTTCTGCCCTATTCGTGTGAAAATACATGTGACCGTGCATCCTGCTCTTACCAATAGAATTTTGTCATAAGAAAATCAATGAAAAATCTGTAGTTGTCTCTTTCACGAATCTGAAATCACATTCTTCCCACTGACATTCGCCCAAATAAATAGAAAGTGTTGCCATACAACTTTAATGTATTAATAAAAGTATTGCCGTTTATCCATTTTCTTATAGATTTTTAATTTAGATTTATAGTTTAACACAACATATTAAAACTAACATATGTAAGCAACATATAAATACTAACTAAATGCTAAAATACATCTTAGTATATAAGTAAGATTGAATTACTTCAGCCTCTAGGGAGTCGTAGATAGCCAACTTTTCTGATTTCTTAACATTTGCAGCGCTATAAATGGGCAGTGTAGAGCTTTAGTATGATACAACCAATTTAAACTTGTTATAGACGATGTTTTCTTTAGTGAATTCATAGCCGCATTTAAGGACTTCATGAGCAATAAGTGAAGCGTCCAAGAAAGTGTGTGGCAAACGGCCAATCTCATTAGCAACCACTAAAATGTTCTTGCCATAGAGGCGCGACATGTCAAAGACACAAAATATTTTCGAGTTTTAATCATCCTTGCTGAATTTTGCGGATATAACGGGCGAAACCAGTGTGGACAGCATCGTATAGACCACGATCTCAATTCACGGCTATAAGCAACTTTTCGGGATCTCAGTTTGAATTTCGGTATTTTCGAAAAACTGTTGTGCACCGATTCCATAGGGGCGTGCTGCTCTCAGATCGCGTTCAGCGCGCGAGTACTTTGCCGCCGGCCCCATCTTTATGGATTGCGTAATTTTTTGGATGTTCTTGACGGATTTCCGCAGTGAAATCATATTTTTGGGGTAGCCACACCACGCTGCTGTTGCGCCTGCATTATTGCTTCTGTGGCTCATGAAACCAAAAGCGTTGCACGTTGCATTATTTCAAATTTAATAAAAAAAAAAAATTGAACTTTTTAGATTTAGAAATAATTTAATTTATTTGACTGCTCAAACTTCAAATATTATTTTTGTTGACATTTGTAACGTTGATTTTTTTTCTGTTAAATATGAAAAAGAAGCAATAGCAATAACAATTTTTTTATTAAAATGTTCCTATCGCTTTTCTACTAACGTTCTTTATGAGATTTCGTTTTTGAATGTGTATGTAAATTTAGAAATTTTGTTAGTAGTGTTAGTTATGGGGTCAGTCCATAATTTAATATGGTTAGTCATGTTTTGCTGGGTAAATATCGATTAAATCTAGCAAGTAAAGGGTCCACTTATAAAGTATTTACTATATCATTCTAAAATACAACTTACCACTTAAGATCATTTTTATTAACAGACTTTGTCCAAGGAACTAAAAATTATATTTTGTCCCTATTATTTTTTCCAGCTAAAAAATTAACTGTGCCCATTCAAGACGCGCCTATGCAAAATCCGTGCACTTTCATACTTGTTTGATTTTGCTAAATTGAGACCCGTTATGTAACGTAACTTTATAGTCAATTCCATTAAAAACAGATTGTAGCATAAAAAATTATGCAATAATACATTTTTTTGCTGCGTTTGTTCCTATTATTTTTTCCAACACTGTAAATATTGTGGGCTGTGCCACGCCCTTCAATGAGTTTTTTCAGTAAAGTGGCTGAGTTTTTATTGATGACTGCTTTCAGCGGCATCATATCCAAAATTTTTATGGAAATCGTTTGTGCCAATTCTGAGATATATATTTATTTGATATGTATCCGTTTACCAAATTTCATCGCAATATCTTGAACGGCTGACAAGATATGGTAGTTTAAAAGTTTAGCCACGCCCCTGTACGACCCTTTGGAAACTTCAAACCCAGCCCAATCCTAATTTGGTTCACATGTGCACCAAATCACCAAGTTTTATCAAAATCGCTGCAACTTTTTTCAAAATTGGCCTGGGTACATTTACATAGGGTATGGGCGGTAAGCGTGTCCGTCAACCGATTTCGCCCATTTTCAATAGCAAGAAGATGTGACCTGTGTGTGAAAGTTTCATTCAACTAGCTTTCTTGGTTTTCCCGTAAACCTGATTTCAACAGACGGACAGACACAGACAGACGGACATCGCTAAATCGACTCAGGTGGTGACGCTGATCGAGAATATATATACTTTTCCATACCTCCCACGCCCCCTTCGATGTGTTACAAACGGAGAGACAAAGTGAATATACCCTCGGTGTAGGGTATAAAAAAAAGGTTAGAGAGAAACGAACATTTTGGGTGAATCCATTTTTAGAAAAAAGAGAAGTGCATGACATTGAAGCACATCTTTTAAAGGATGTAATGTGGGAGGAAGGCAGTGATTTTAAATTTTTTTTTGTCGCATGACAATTGACACCTTTAAAACTCTTCTTAAGTGGGTAAGATAAAGATAGAAAATTTGTGTATATGGGTAATAATAAAAGAGACTTGCAGGTTGATTCGGCAATAAAAAAACAGGACACCCAAATGAGGTACGCAATTAGCGCAAAGGTATGCGATATATTGCTACAGGTGACTCATATCGGTCATTGGAATACCTAACACACGTCGCAGAAGACAATTTGTATTTTCATACCAGAGCTACTATCTGTAATTTATAATACTGCCGTACTAAGCGAAAAGGGCGTATATCCGAGATTCTTATAGCATCGGATAGCTTATGGAATTACGCGTCTAGTGAAATACTCCAAATGCCGGTATCTTAGTTCAGTAATATAAAAAATCTACTAAGAAAATTTCCGCTATCTCAATTATACAAGTATTTCAACAAATTGACATAAATAAAACATCAATTATCTCGGAACAAAATTTTTTGAGATATGTCCTTTTCGCTTAGAATAGCTTACATAAAACACATCTGAAGGTAGTGCTTTTGTATACGTTTATTTCACCAAGATCAAAAACATTAAGTTTGGTTTAATTTTCCAGTTTCCTGCAACTCGAAATGAGTGGTTTCAAATTGCCAAAGAATTTGATTTACTGTGGAACGTTCTTCATACTTTAAGGGCACTTGACGGAAAACATATTAGAATAAAGTCACCCCCACATTTTGACTCTGATTTTTATAATTATAAAGGATCCCTTAAGCGTCGTTCCTTTGGGAGCAGTTGACGCATTCGTAAAATTTATATTTATTGATTGATTGGGGCAAATGGAAGAGTAACGGACACCATAATATTCAAAAGCTCTTACTTTTACCATTGCATACAGTCTGGAAAGTTAAATATATCTCCACCAGATAAGCTCAAGGGGCAGGAAGAAAAACCTCCAATTAAACTCACTTTTAAAATTCCACAGGTATTCGTATTCGCGATAAATTAAATTATGTTATTGCGACTTAACCCATTTACGGCCACGAAAATTCAAACTGCTTCTTTTTTAATGAAACTATGTAATTTAAGGTAACTTAGGGTCAGGAAATTCAAATCCGTTGTCAGATTTGAGCTAACTAGTCTGTAAGCCCTGCAATGGGGTGTTCGCAAATGCGAACACTGGCCACTATTTGACATATTTTTTCAGATGATAAAATTAATAACATTTAGTCTTTCTTTCACTATTTAAATGTCAGATGGATAAAAAATTAATAATTAAAACGCTTAATATAATTGATAATATTGTAAGTCAGTGTATTCAGTTCAAATATAATACCTGATCTGTTTTAATATATGGTTCAACATAAGAAAATAATAAAATTTTCGAGAGAATCGCTCTGTAGCACTTATAGAACGTTTTTTAAAAGCGCTGGTGGCATTCGTAATCGCATAGGCGCCGACTATGGGCAGATAAGGCACTTTTGACTTCCCTTAAAATATTTTTAGTGGCATTGTCCCCCAATATTTTAGAGAGCAAAGCAAACAAGAAAAAATATCTTGAGTCAACCTGAAGTCAAGCTCAATTTGGCGTTACAGAATAATGTTGCGTTTTTAACGTTGGGTTAGCCTGTCTGCTACGCTCGATCAGCTTGGAGTTACAAGGAAGACAACTTAACTTCGAACCAGCCTGGGAATCAAGGCTAAAACTACCTTATGGTACTCTGAATATAGGCTAGAAAGCCATGAACGTTGTTCAAAACGAAACATTTACTACAAACACGTTGAAAAGCTTTGGAAAGCTGTGCCCCCCCAATATTTTTTAGAAGTCTCCACCTTTGCGCATTCATATTCATATTTATACTCATTTTTAATTGCTACGATCATTAACAAATTGGAACATAAACTAAATATTTTTAAATTTATAAAGATACTAAAAGGCATACAAAAATATTGATAGGTCCTATAATAAAGTTTGGGTGGGGAATTTGACAATTTTTGGTTGTCGAGTACTCTACACCGAGGACAGGTCTTCTGCCGGGACTGTCTCCAGTAATACGTGGCATATTCGCTGGTCTAAGTGTATCGCCAGCTAAGCAATGATCTATTGTTTCAACATCCGAAGTCAACAGAAATTTGTCTGTTACGTTAACTCGAAAGTTTTTTGAGTCATTGGCTTTTCGTTTTTATATTTTGATATAAAGCAATGTATGTAGCTTCCAGCGCAGTACCATTTCTTGGCTCGGATACTTATGCGATAATCGACAAAATAATTCAAAACAACTTTCTTTCGTAAAACACAATGAAAAAATGATCAGAACCGCTTAAAAATTCCAAAAAGCACAAATAAATTTCAAGCCCTTGTAAGAAAATTATTTGAATTTATATATTTTTTCATATTTAAACGTAATAATTGCACGGAAATTCAAAAAAATAGTAGAAAATATGAAAAAAAAGGAAGTCAAAATTTCAACGTGTACTGAGAAAAAAAATGCCAAATAGCGGCCAGTGTTCGTGCTTGCGAACACTGATGTTAGTCATCATCTACGACAAACGTATGGTACGTTTGAAAAAATTTAAATACATATAACAAAAATATGTCATTTTCTGAACAGAACCTCATCATTACATTATTGGTTTAACAAAATTCAATATCTCATTTCTTGAGCTGAAAAAATATCCAAAAAAGAGGGTTTTTTTGACCTTGGGGTAACTCAATAACGGTTAGTGCAAATTTATTCTCAATACCATATTTGGAAAGTCAATAGAACATACTAAATTACTGAAGGTTAGTTAAGTTCAAAATTTTCAAAAGACGCGGTAAAAACAAGGTATTAAAATTAATAATATTACTGTTCGCGTACGCGAACAGTGGCTGGAAATGGGTTAATTTTATGTGAAACATTACTATAGATAAAAAAAAACAATCGCCTTAAATTTGACTTTCAAAATATCAAATTTATGGCAAACTGAAGACAGCACAGCTGCCAAAACAGAATATCTAACTTTTCTGGTTTGACATATTTATGTTATAACATATTGTGTCTTCATTAGACATATTGATCATGAATGAATAAATAGAAGATTACGACATCAGACGAACAAAATTGAAAATCTACTGCGCATGTACGTCACAGGAGCCCATACTATTGACAGACATGTTTCAGTTGCATAGCAACTTCTTAATAAATAAAATAAATATTAAAATATTTTCCATTATTGTTTACTCTCTGTTTACACACAGAAATTATTTTTGGAAATTCTTTAAACGTTAAATATTATGAAATAGACTCCTGAAAATTTGTGTAGCAAAAATGTGATTTGTTCATTAATTAATAAAACGACAAAGTTAGTTTTAGGATACTGTTTACTAAAAAACATTCTTGCTCTAAAAAATAATTTTTTGACTTTTTGGTCACAATTAAAGTGTTCTGCATGATCCAGATATTTTTTCAGATAATCATTTGATACTAATAATTCATCTTCATTTATTTCATCGAAAATTTGTTGGAGAGACCTCATGTGGTTCATTAGTTCTATTCATTTTTATTGTAAGATATTAATTAAATTATCAATAGTCCGAAATCGTTAAAAATTTCTGAAATCTTATTTTGGCTTGAAGCGAACTGTGTACAAAGGAAATTTTAGACTTAGGTATACTTAGATATTCATACCTTTGCAGGTCATTTGAACTATACTCTATGTGCAATGGTCCTCTGGAATTGCGTTAAATTTAAGGATCCTTACACTCGTAAATTTCTTTACAGATTTATTATTAGTAGAAATATTGATTGTGCTCCAATTTTATGTAAGCGAAAAAAAAAAATTCACAACAGAGAATGGACTAGAATTTCTTAAACATAATTTCCGTCATAATGTCAACAAATCAAAACAATAACAAACAAACTGTCAATCGACTAAATGAACTACACTTTAGTTTTATTAAAAGGCTAAAAAGAGATTTAACGCCCCATTAAAAAATACTAAACCATGGTCAAAACTTGTACCAAAAACAATTTAATTTCATTCTTGATATGCGTTCTTTTCAATAAAATACTTTTACATATTATGGTATTTAATATGTAAAGAGTAGAAAAAATTATTTTCTTTTTAAATTTATCCCCTTAATCAATTAGGAACTACGTTTATGGCGATGGTCCCCTCCTACGTCACAAGAAAAAATGACATATGCGCGTGTCGTAATCTTGTATTCTATCATTCTTGCATATTGATGAACATTGACATGAACATTGTCATGAATTATGGTTCGTGTAGACGCCGTGTTAAAAAGTTGCTTTAAAAGAAAAAGTATTTAGGTAAGCAACCCCAAAATAGCTTTTACATTAAGTAATGGAAATTGACCAAATATAACCCCTAACTCAACTTTATTGAGAATGTCTCTATACCCCGATGTGCCACAGCAATACTGTCATCGGAATTGGACAGATGATTGAGAATTGATAGGTTTCATTCTTGACAAAAAAAATTGTATCTTATTCGAAATCTATGACATACATTAATTTAATAAATATAAAACAAACTTAAATTTTTTGATTAATGCGTCTCATGTGCAAAATTGTTGTTTACCATTATTATTTGACAAGCTTAACAAAAATTAATACATATTTTTTTATTTTATAGTCACTTAAAGAACCCTGCGATAGCCGATAAGATAATGAAGTTACTTGAAGCTGGCATCATTCAAATTCATTAATTTTCTTCTCAAATTAAAAATTGCTTAAAATACAAAAGATGGCGTGTCTTAGTTTTGTTTTTGTTTTGTAATATCTAAAATTTTGGTTTTTACATTTGTAATAGATTTCATTACAGATGCAAGCGTGGTGTATTTTAGTTTGTTTACACAATAATAAAGCAAAAACAAACTACGCAAACTTTTCCTATTTATAGATCTTTCTAATTTTATATGTAGTTATTGAGCAAAAATTGTACTATTTGTTTAAATATAAAAAAGAAAAAATTGCTATAGCACTTGATAAAGATAAGAATTTGCTTAAATAAAATTTAAGTTTTCCTTATATCATATGTTAACTTTTTTATGATTGTGTTCTATGTATGTATTTGTATTGCTGATCTAACAACGGCTAAAGCTCGTTAACTTTATAACTGCCTTTTCAGGATCGACAAATTAATGCTTAAAAATTAATTCAGACTTAAAACAATTAATGAACGCAACACACGGTGATTTGTAACAAAAAACTGCAAAAGATACTAAATAAAGACATAAGCGAAATATATTAAAATGTAGTTTTTCCGCTATATATGAACACATAGAAATTTCCATATTTCATTTTGAATTTATCGCGGTAGTTGCTATTGTTAAAAAGAGGTAAGTAATGTAAGTACAACAAAGTTCGTGTCAATTTCTTAAAAGAAATCGGGGCCCTATTGTACTCTGCGATTTATCGTGAAAAGGCCGGAAAGAAAACTCCCTTCATTCAGAAAAGCAGCGGCAGTGATCTACATTTAGTTTTATCGAGTAAAATGGAATAAACAGGCAGGTTCTATTTTTCTATTCCGAGTGAAAATGATACGAAATCACATGAATTTGATGTTCCAAATTTTACTTTCAATTTTACGTCGCACATTTGGAAAAACATAGGCAAAACGCTCGCATTGCCTGTTTTAAGCTATAACTTCTATACTGTTAGTGCTAGACACTTGTAATTTGGTCATTACCTTTGAAAATCTTCAAAAAATAACCTGATAGGATACTTTTTTAATTTCCTACTCAAGCAACTGACACCCTACGGCCGGAAGTTCAGACTTTTAAAGAATTGCGCTGTTTTAAACGAGACTAAAATATCACAGTTCTGTCAACGTATTCTTGAAGCTAGTCAAAAATAAGTAAACACGTGTGTCAGTATTTTGAAAATTGACATCTAAAAACTTTTAAAAAAGAGTTTAAAGTGGGTATACTTTAGCGAAATCTATATAATAAAATAATCACTACGTTTTCAATGTTACTGCATCAATCTAAAACTACTGGATTGATTTCGATAAAAATGTATTTTTTAATTCCTAAGAGCTTGGTCACTTCTCCAATAAAAATATATGCATAAAAATGAATCTGTGTCTGTTTGTATATAGTCTTGGAAACTACTGAGCCGACTGAGCTCAATTTTACAGGCTATATTTGCTTTGACATCGAAAAGGTTTAGAGCATCGTCTTAAATTTTTTCGACAACGAAGGGTGGCGTTTTCTATACAAAAAAAAGCGCTATATCTTCGCACCTGTGGTAGTCCAACAAGTACTAAATGAAATAATAAGAAAAAAAAAAACTTTATCCTAGCGTGGAAATACCATATTTGAGCTCGCTTCTGTGACTGAAGTCAGTTACAGCATCCATATTGTTTAAGTTGTTAAGCTCTTTAGGGACGCACCGCCACACGTGACAACGCTAAAGAACAAAAATTGCTATTTGCGTATAAAAAACATTTAAGTTTTATTTCTTACCGTTGTTGCTTTATTATCTTCCAACACATTTAAAGTCTTACCATCGATCATAGTCATAAAAAATTGTTGGTGAACTTTCAATAACTCGCCATTTAAAGTATCAATAGAAACTGGTAAATTGTTAATTTCACCTTGTATGCGTTTGTATTCCTTTAAGATATTATCTTGGCTTTTCTTTTCAAAAGCAATTCGTATTGGACGACAGTACCTTTAAAATAAGTGTTCAAACCAGACCGTTTTAATAACGTGAACATAAAAAAAAATTTTAAAAGCTTGCCTTGTCGACGAACAATGATCATGGCAGCAAGTAAGCATTAAAGGTTATCTATTACCGAGAGGTAAGTTAAAAGGTGCAAATAATTTGGTCCCATAGTAGTATTACAAAAGCTAGATAAGCTTCTAATTGATTGAAAAAAAAAATTGATATTCAAAAAAATTTTTTCATAAATTTTTTCTTAAATTGGTACATCTTCAATTCCTGCAAACACCTGCAGCTGACTTTGATACCATCATTTAGGTAAATGATTCTACTAATCAGTACTGAGAAAATTTAGTGGATCCATGTCGAACCTAAAAAGTTCTAGTCCATAAGAAACATTTTATTTGTTAAAAATCTCAAAAAATTACACCTAACTTCATTTACCTATATCTACGTAAATAAGTACAACTGAAATAAAATTTTAACAACAAATCAATTATGGGAACATTTTTATTCTACATATAAGAAATGGTAGGATTCCATTTAAAAATGTCGATTCTCCTGACATCTACATAAAGCATTGATAATGATACATTTGATTGAAAAAAATAACTTCATTAGAAGCTCAACTTTAGATGGCTGTTCTGCAAAGGCTCTTCGGTCAAATGAGTTGCAAAATTGTTTTTCGACATACTGGATGTGTCTAAATTACAAAAAGTGAAATAGTAAATTTATCCCTGTAACTTTTGAAATGCCTCCAATGCGCGTGTTTTGACTGTTTTTCCCAATGTGCGTCGTATTCAAAGTGGAAGCTTATGTTCCAGAAAACGAATTCACTAATAAACATATGAATTAAATTTTCTTAGAATAGTGAAGTACTCAACGCATCACGAAAATTTAGGTAACATTTAAAAATAGTAAATAACATCAAGTACATTAAGGGCCTCCGGGAGTTCCTCGAAAAATAAACACTTTTTTAATTTTTTTTTTTTTTTGAAGATGTATTTTATTTTAGACCAACATTTTTTAAGTATTATTGTTCAAAACTTTTGCCTGAATTTTGGTCCAAAAATAAGTTAGAAAAGTGCAATGCCGTGAACGACCTCAAAATTTGCGGTGAGGTAGATATCTGAAGACTGGTTCATCCGAAAAAAAAACAGTTCTTGGGTGTTTGATCGTTGATTTTTGAAAAATATTAATTTTTGACAAAATGGCGGGCGTACAAGGAAATTTTTAATTTTTTAAGAGAAATAAAAGTGATAAACCATGTGTTTATTAAGGGCCAGGGACGAGAACACTAACCTTAAAGTGACTAAAGGTTGCCATTCTAAAATTTTTGATAAACCTCAAACTCCGCACAAACAATTTAACGGAAATTCTAGAAGCACGAATAAGATTCTACAAACATCAATCAACATGCTGTCATACAAACTAAAAAAATAAATAAATTTGTGCAGACGCAAAAAAAATTAAAATAAAAAATTTAATCCTTTTTATTTAATTTTGTGTGTATTTTAAATAACTACCCAATGTGCGCAAAAACGGATGCGGATCCGTTTCGAACCCATTATGGATCCGTTTCGAATCCGTCAGCGCGAATTTCGTTTTTTTATGCTTCGACGGATCTGATCCGTCTCGATCTCGACAGACTTCATATACAAATCTGTTACGGATTCGTTTTTTGTAAATAAAACGGATTCCACACGAACTCGTTTTTTTTAAATACAGTGCAGTCGCGCTAAACCGGACACTCGCTAATCCGGACTTCCCAGTAATCCGGACAACCCTACGCTTCGGACATTTTTGAAACTTTACCTCTACAGTCCGGACAGAAATTAATTTAAAGTATGTTTTGGCTTTCAAATAAGGATGTCGCTGGTACGATTATGTTATTTTTGCTTTCTCAAACTTATTTCGTTAAGTTACTGAACTTTTTGTGAGTTCATATTCATTACATATGAATGTATGCAGCTTAATCAGTTAATGTTATGAGTTTCAGCCAGCACGTTCTAATTGGAAGTAGTGTTTATAAGATATTAATAATTAAAAAAGTTTTGATCCTTAGAATGTCACCGACAAAAAGGCAACACAAATCGATAAATCTCTAAGACGTGTTAAGTTTTAAGGCCCAACTAAACCATGCATCGCCTAGCGTAACCTACTGTCAAATTTGAACGAAAAGCCTGTCAAATGCTTAAGAAACTCAGAGAAGACTTTTTAGTGGCTATGTTGTACTTCGTTGAACTTAAGAAGCGATGTAGCCATAGTTGCAAGCGTGTGAAATATTCCCACAATTGCATAAATTTTATTTCTTATATTTCCTAAATAAATTGAATTCATTCACAAAATGTTATTCAATGACATTAATTTAGATACTTAAAGCAATATTTATGTAATCCAGATATTGTTTTTACTAATTTTAAGAAAAAAATAAGAAAACAAAAATGCTCATTTTGTACTATGCGTGTAGATTGTGGGGAAAAGTATTGGCAAATGCAGCGCGTGGCATCACTGAATTGTCAATCAAATTGTTGTATGTATTGTGTGTGTACATTAAAATCCATATTTCTGCAACTTCACTCCAAGCCCTTTCCTTTACATTTTGATTTCAATAAAATGCGTCTATTTTACTGTTTAATTATCTTCTTTTTCACATTTTCTATTAATTTCAAAAAAAAGTATTTTCCACTTCAAGTTCCATTGCAAAAATTTTTTCTTATGTACATATACAATGCATAAACAGCTGATTCCGTACAGAAAGTGCGTTCAGTTTCGCTCTTTCCTTAAGCAAATGACATTTGTGGAAATTGAACGAAACTTTTTGTTAAGTACGTTGTAGCTTTGATATACGATTTGTGTGTATTCGCACACTTGCAGAAGTTGACTGCAGTCAAAGCGTGCATGGTTTAGTTGGCCCTTTAGATTTCATTGAAACTGGAAAAGCAATATGATGTGCAGCTGAAAATCTCAAACTGTCAAAATCTACAATTTTTGATTCGGAAATACATATGTATCGCAAACATTTAAAAGAAAAATTTAAAAAAATTATTGAAAAGATAGAACTCGATGTTCTCTTTAAGGCTGATGAATCTGCAATGTTTTGAAGAGTTCCTCCAAATACGACGTCGGTGCAAAAAAAAGACCGCTTCACATTCATGCCTTGCTCAAATGCCAAAAGATCTCACAAATTGTCACTCTTAATAATACGAAAGTCAGTTAATCCACGCGTTTTCCAAAACCATAATATACATATTGTATATAAAGCTTCAAAAAAGGATTGGATGACGGCATTACTGAGCTTTCTGTATTTCGGACAGATCCAGTTATCCGGACATACCCCGAAACTATATGTGTCCCGATTATCGCGACAGTACTGTAATACAAATAATCCGTTTAGTTCCCAGTTTAAACTGGGAAATTTTTCAAAAAAGCGCCACATATCACTAACATAAAAGGCAGTTTTCTTGTTGTCATCAAAATTTTTATTTTATTTTTAAAGTAGGGATACGAAATACAGTTCTGTACATGTTTTTTAGTTTAAATACCTTTGTTATATCATTAGCCACGTGCTCCGGAAGCTTATCTTCAAACCGAATAGAATTACTTTTCAGAATTTTCAAATAATTCTATTGAGTGAACAAGTTACGTGTGACTATAGAATAGCCGTATACAAGATATTTTCCAGAAACTGTTTTAATTGTTTATTTTGAGCGATTTGTCACTATAGCAATAAAAGTTATTGGGATGTGTCAAGGAAAAATAATAATGATTAGTTTAAGGAATAAGTAGGAGTCGTCCTTGAACTCGCCAACATTGTAGTCATATATTTGATATTTTGAATTGATGTCTTTAACGTGTAAGCTTGCCTCCAATATTCTCTTATAAATTTGATTGTAAAATAATGTAAGATACGGAATTCGTTTGGGATAAAATATACAATGAAACGAGTCCGTTTCGAATTCAAAATCCGTTCAGCACACTGGGTACGCACCCATACAAAGGTGCGTCAAAATTCAAAACTGTTACGATTTGTGTAACTGATGGTGTTCATTTATCCATTTGCTTAGCTTTTTTTGAGCTATTTAAATAAAATAACATATATTTCTTATAATAAAAAAAAAAATACAAAATTATAATTAAATTTAATGTAAGTGATAAGATTTCTCTTAAAAATATTAAAGCTTACTTCCCTTTTCAAATTCCAGGGCAAACTGTTGAATAAATTTAAACCTTTATGCCATATACTATTTTGCGATCTATTGGTTGAAAAGTAACCTACTCTGAAATCTGAGGTTCCATGTCAACCGGCACAGTGGTCTGCCCAAAATTGAGCGCAGCGGAAAAATGTTTTTGAGGTGTCAAAATGTTCGTATGCTCAAGAGCTTTTATATGCGAACGGTTGTGTTTGAATTTTTTTTTTTAAGAAAATGGTGACCATAAAACGGCGACTACCATTAGATATCTATGTATAAATTGGCAGTTGGTAAGCATCCATAATCATAATCGCTTAATTTTTTTATTTTGTAGGAAGGCTGTGAAGAGAGGGAGTGCAGTGGTTACTTTTTTTTACAATAGTAGGTGGTGCCACGCCCCTAACGGAAAATACGTTGCCACGGCTAAGCTGCTGGACCGATTTTAATTCAATTTGGTGTGAAAATAGACTGAACCACAAGAAAAGTAATTAGAAGCTCTTAATTCTTAAATGGGGCGTGGCATCACCCTTAATGGAAAAAATGCTGTTTCGGCTGAACCGCATCATCGATTTTGATAAAATTTGGTATGCTGCTAGATTGAGTCCTTAGTAAAGATATTTCTTTTGAGTGGGCGGTGCCACGCCTCTAATAAGCCCACAATATTTTAAAATTTTATATTAAGAGAACTAACAACGTAATCGTTATGAAATTTAATAAGGCAGATATACTTGCTAGAAGGTATGTTTTTGCAAAAATTTGGTGCAATAGTACTTGTGGGCGTTGCAGCTCCCATACAAGCAAAAAACGTTTACTATTATAGATAGTGTACTATGAGAGTAATCTTCATATAATTTGGCTTAGAGGTATCGGATGCTATGGACTTTGAAATTAAATAATAATCGACGAGATTGCTGTAGTGGGCGTGGCACCTCCTATATAACCATAAAGTTGCAATCACTATATTGATTGAACTATTGGTATGAAATTTAATTTAGGTGGTTTACTTGCTATAAGGTATACCTGAATCAAAAGTGGGCGAAATAGCACGAGTCGGCGTGGCACTCGCCATACAAGTAAAATACCTTAAGTGACGTATCTTTCGAAATAAGTGATCAATCATACTAAAATTTGGTGAAAGAGTGTTGCTTATAAAAAGCTATTTCTGGATAAAAATCGGACCATATCACACCAGTGGGTGTGTTACCGCCCAAGACTAATTACGGCATATATCACAAACTATACAACCTATTGGGCTGAGATTTGGTATGTGGATGTCAATGACGAATATAATTTAGTAACCCAAAAGTAGGCGGAATTGGAGAAGTGGGCGTGGCACATTTAAATTTCTTCGTTTTCATTCAATTTTTATCAATATCTTCCATGTTTTTTTGACTTTATCAACCTTTCAACTTTTTCCAATATAAGCCATATGTATTCGTTTGACTTTTTCAACCTCTTTCATTTTTCTTCATTACTTTCTTTATTTTTAAGACTTTTCCAGCGATTTTGAATTGTTTTATTATTTCTTAACCTCTTTCAACTTTTCTGGACATTTTCATATTATTTCGACATTTTTAAACATTTTTCATATTATTTTCGACATTTTGAATTCTTTCAACTTTCTTCAATGGTTTCCATATTTTTTCAACTTTTTCAATATTTTACAACTGTTTCAACATTTTTCAACTTCTTTCAACCTTTTTTACATTTCAAATTTTTTTTCGACTATTGAACCTCTTCAACGTTTTTTAACATTTATTTAAAAGCGACTTTCAGTGCAGTGTAGGGTATGTAAGTTTCGGCTTGGCCGAAGATAACACCTTAACTTGTTGTTTCTTTGTTTTATTCTCATTTTATTCCTATGTTTTAGAGTTCGTTTATCAATCGTTACAAAAATAAACGGGGGGAAACTGTTATCGGCTTTAATTACAGAGAAATTTTTGCTTTTGGTTAGGTTTTCCAAATGTGTTTATTTATTCATTTGAGTTATATTTAATACAAAATGCACTTATTCTTAAAACGGTATTGATATATAATGCAATTAAGCTTATTTTGTTAAAATATAAAGTCTTTTGAAGATTTTGGTACCCAATTTCGCGTATATTCAACCTACTCTAAAAACAGTTCCATTGGTCCAAATTTCATAAAACTTGAAATTTATCTTATTTTGAACCCAAAATAACTTAAAATACCTAGTTATATTTTTCCTCATGCTAGAAATAATTTGGGGATCAAAGGGTTAATAACAATTTTATTGTTAGATTCCCCATTTATTATAATGGCTTTTGTTTTGTTCGTATTAAGTTTCAGTTTGTTCATTTTAAGATACTTTCCAATATTTTCTAAATCGGAATTGAGTTGAGTTGAGTTAGCATTAATCTACTGAGTCACCTGTCACATACAATAAGGTATCAGCGAACATGCATGTTGTTTTATGTAGTACTTCTTCCATACCGTTGATGTAAATGTTGAAGAGAAGTGTACCCAAGACTTCGCCTTGTGGTACCCCGAAGTTCATCGACCTCGGCTCAGAAACAAACTCTGCTACTTTTATTTTCTGCGTTCTTCCCGAAAGATAACTTTTAAACCAATTCAGTATGTATGCCGTACATACATATGAAGCTTCTGTAGTATATCTTTGTCAATAGTGTCAAAGGCTCTGTGTAGGTCAAGCAAAACAGCTACTATGACTTTTTTATCTTGTACTTCTGACTTCCACTGGGCAACTAGAAGATTCAGGAGCGATCCACAACTATGCTGTCGCCAACATCCAGATTGGTATACCGAAAATAAAGAATTTGATTCCATATACTTTTCTGCTTGTGAATGAACGATTTTTTTTGAATAATTTTGCTTTCCGTTATCAACATATTCACGGGTTTTAGAGTCTTTAGCATTTTTCACCTTTTCAATCGGAATCTGAAGAAATGTTGTTTCAATTATTCCATACGCAGCAACCATCATTTTCACGGAAAGAAAATTAAAGTATTTTTTGCTATTAATTTTATTTATATTTAATAACTGAAATTTAAATTCGTTTTCACGTCTTTCAATTGCGTTTTGATATTTTACACGTGGAATATTTGCATTTATATACTCAACACTGTCTATAAAAGACCTGAAGGACGATATTTTGTTTATCTAATATATTTTCTCCATTAATGGCAGGCGACTATATTAATTTCGATTCACTCCGTTTAGAACTAATGTTTTATTGTTCTCCACATCGATTTTTGGTCGCTTGCTTGGTCTACCTTCATTGCAATATAATTGTTGGTTCATTTGGAAATTATTGGTTAACATATAAACGTTTAATTCATTTAAAATTAAATAAATTAAGTGTATCTAACTTGCATTATTGTCTTTTTAATTAACCAATAACTATTTATACAAACAATAATTCAAACACATCTTTTGGCAAAAATGTTTCTTTCTTGGCAGGCAACTTTCTTAGCCCCCCTGTTAATGGATCAGAACTTAAAAGAAGCATATTTAACAGGTCTTGGTTTGTTGCTACATCTGTCACACACGTAGTTAAAATGCCTAAATGTCGCCTAAAAATTTGCTAAGTTGTAATGAGTTCTAGACGTGTTTAAAAAACCTGGTTTAGAGTTCTTTGGGAACGTTTAAAAGTTAATTTTTGGTCCTAAAATTGTTTGTATGTACATTAGGGTGATTCAAAATTTTTTTTTTGTTTTTTTTAAGGTGCTGTTGCTTAAAAAGTAAGTTTATGATATGAAGAAAAAGTTCACGAAAATTCACCTCTGTAACTCAATTTTATAAGGTGGCGCCGGAGCCTGTTAGTTTTACATGTAAATTGTATGGAAAAATTATTTTTTACAAAAAAGGTATCTAAATGAATAAGTGATTAGTGTTGTTGAGCTGAATTTCTTACGCTGAATCCGAATCTGGCCTCAGAATTGACCCATCATGTCGGAATCCTGAAATATTTGAGGTTAATTACCTGAAACATGATGTTTTTTGTCTACTTTCGAGGCCATGTATAGGATTCAAAGAAAGTTGATCAGCTTATTTTTAACAAAAGCATCATAAATTAAAATGAGCTTTCAAGTGGTGATCTGTGATGTTTCCTTGCAAAGTTATAGCCATTTTAAAGTGACATGAATTGGATCCCCTACAAAGGGTTGCAACCCAACAATATTAACCAACGGGTTTCAAATTCATGTCACCTTGAAATGGCTGCAACTTTGCAAGGAAGCATCACAGATCACCACTTGAAAGCTTTTGGGTATTTGAATTTAGTGGGTCCGGGTTCGGTTCGGGTTCAGGTTCAATTTTTTTCAGACAAAATAAAAAAATTAATTACCACAGCTGACAAATAACAAATATACAAGAGAAATTGTGAGAGAAGAGAACATTTCGTTTGCATACAGATCCAACACAACTTTAAGCAGCATATTTACAAAAATAAAAGAAAAAGTTGAACATAAAGCCCAATTTCCATGTGATCTTATCGTATCTTATTTTATCAAATATCAGGGAGGACATAACATGCTATTAAGATAGCAAATGTATGCTATTCACTCTCGCATTCTCCAAGCGCATTAGGTTCTGTTCGCTTGCTTTTTCTTTCTTACAAAAATTTGATTTGATATCCCTGATATGGGATAAGATAAGATCACATGGAAATTGGGCTTAAAGAAAAGAGTAACATTGTTTACGAAGTGACATGCGAAGGCGGGAAAAACGATCTGTGCAATAAAGTTTATATAGGAGCGACAAAAAGGGCGCTAAACATAAGAATCAACGAACTCAAGTATGACATAAAAAACAAAAAAAACATCAACAGCTTTAGCACAACATATAATGGACACAGGCCACTAAGCTGATTTTTCAAAAGTGAAAATACTGGATGTTGAAAATAAAATGAGCACAAGACTAACGCTAGAGAGCCTACGTATACAGCAAAAAGGGAAAAGAGCAATGAACTTAAGGAGGATACCGATGGTATCAATAATAACTATGCAGTAGTCTTAAAACCGTGCTGCAGTTAATTTATTGCTTAAATGTTCTGTAATTTTATTAATTTATTTTCATATTTCAATGTTAAATGTTCTATGTTGTATGTAAAAACAACGTTAAGCGTAATATTTTTAATTTGGTCAGTATTTTGTTTTCAAAAATATTTTTTAAAAATTTTTTCATTGTAATTTGTGCATTTCTTAGAATTAATAAACGTTCCCTGAAGAAGTCAGCAAGAAACTGACGAAACGTCGGGAAAAAGTTTGATTCAAATGTGTATTTAAATTTTAGCTAATAACGCACTGGTCAAAAAACCTCACTTCAAAGAAGAAAAACTGAATATAAAAAAATTAAACTGTTGAAATAATCTGGCAGCTCGAATAACTGTCATATCATTCTTATCCCTTTCCGGCCCAGCTTAAGCGATTGTGCGATCTGAGTTAAAGCCCACATTGCTAAAAAAACTATTTGTATTTTTGCATAAAGACATAAAAGCATTGATTGTGTGATATATCACCTTCCTTTTTGTAAGAGAAAATGTAAACATTTGCTCTCCTGAAAATTTCTCGAGGTTAGTGTAGCGGTGAACTTCAAAGTGAGCGGAGGTATGATGTCTGGTAAGTTAAATATTAGTCACATTTTTTTGTTTTTGTTTACTGCGAGTATGAACATGTTTTCGTGAGAATTTATAAATATTGGGAGCAATCTAGTTTGCTGTGCATTTTTGAAGTTTTTGTGTCTTTTTGGACTTGGAAAATAAGACAGCACAATCGTGATACTTGGGTCGATTCGGTAACTTAAAATCTGACGTCACAGTTGTGCTATCTGATATTTTCAGGTAAGAAATTCAATCTTTCGAATGATGGAGACGTGGAAAAAGTCTTGGAATTATTGGAAAATTCCGATTATGACTTCTCTGATGATGATGAGCACGAAGAAGTTAATTTAACTAATGCAATATCCGGTTCAATTGTCGAAAGCTCTTCAGATGAAGATGAAGAATCCGGTAACTACTCAGCAATATTCTCATTGATGCGATACTAATGGTTTGTATAACTTTTCAGTGGACACCGTTGAACCTAATGTTGCACTTCAAGTTCCACGGCAAACTGATAGCCCTAGAAATGATTTGTGGAAAAATAAAGAATTTGACAATACTGCTCTTCCAACTGTAGCCACTTGCATGAATGAGGTCCACCTAAAAACACCAAACCAGTATTTAGCGGAGTTCTTTCCTGAGAATCATTTCGACGATGTTGTTAAGTATACGAAAATATACGCACTGTCCACATTTGGTGAAGAACTTTCACTTTCAAATGACGATGTTAAAAATTTGTATGGCTTGCTTAGGATATCCTTCGTTACGGATGTATTGGAGTCAAGCATTTCGGAATGAACTTATTGCAAACTGCATGTCAAGAAACACATTTATCAAATTGAGAAACTTGATTCATTTTACGGACCCACAACCCGATTCAACAAACAAATTTTAGGTGAAAGGCAAAAGTTTGAATGTTCCAAGAAAGTCTGTAAAAAAATTTCTTAACTTCAAACTAGAAATCGGTGAAGTGTTCTGCAAAACAAAAAACTCTCCACTGCAAGAAATACCAGAGTTTACTTTACCTGAAAATTATTATGGCAATAAATATCGTCCTCGTGACGATGTGCGTCTGGATAGGTTTGATCACTGGCCGGAAGTAGTTGAGGTCCACCAAAAAAGTGTCGTAATAAGCAGTGTGATAGCAGAACACGAACAATATGTCAAAAATGTAAGATAAATTTGTGCATGGTAAAAGATAAAAACTGTTTTAAAACTTATCACACCAAACCAAACAATTAAAAATGTAAGTTTCATGTTTTTTGAATATTTCTACTTACGAAACTTATCCAAAAATGAAGTTAGTTTTTAACCCTTTCACTACAAGTTTTTATTGGGAAGCATTAAAAATCCAATTCTTTCAAATTTTACTCTTATTGTCTCTAGGAACATCAATCAATATTCGATTTCAAAAATTGTTTACCCTAAATGTGTTTTTTGGAATGTATCCATATGGATACAAATTTCGTGTGTGGTAAAGAAAAATGCAAAAAATTAAATGTGTTTTATGTATGAGTTTTTATTTATTTCAGTTGTTCCAATACATAAAATTAGATTTTTTTTCAATAAAGGCAGTATTTAATATCTACATATAAACTAAAAATTATAGACTTCAAATTCATACATATAATATATAAAGAAAAACACACTTAGAATCTAAAAATAAAAAAAAACAAACAAATTGTATTTCCAATGTATTATTCATTTGATATATAATGGAATTCCTTGAAGCAATTTCTTGATCCATTGGGAATGCACAAGAAAGTATCACACTTTGAACACTTGTATCTGGTTTGTCCTTTACATCCTTTGAATTTGCATCTACCTTTATCCTTCGTGTGTTCCGGCCAATGTTGATTTCCATCATATCGAATAGAAGTTAATGGTGTAGCCTTACGTTTCTTCCCGGAGGTCGTTGGACTGATTGGGATATCCTCATTTAAACATGATGTTGGGCGTCCACGTTTACGAGAACATGCCTGCTGATTCGACTGAGCTAATAGTCCATTTACAATATCATTACGAAAGCTCAATAAGTCCATATATTTATTTTTGTGATTATTGTTTTCGTGATCCATTCTGTACTCTAACCACGAATTGTATATTGCTAAATCAATGAAGTGGTCAAATATCTTCAGAGTCCACTTTTTAGATCTTATTGAAATTCTATATAAGGAGAGGAGAAAATCAATTTTGTCTACCCCTCCCATGTTTTTATTGTATTCCGCTACTATTTTTGGTAGTGTTATTTCAATTTTTTTCTTTTTTTTAGCACAAAATCGGGGCGCTCTATTAAAAGGTTCATGACCATGGATTGATGACACGAGTTGCACAATTCCTCCGTCAAGCCATCTGAGAAGAAAAATATTGTCTGCTCTTTCTACACGGTAGTCAAAACTTCCACGGCCTTCTTTTTGCAACTCTTTTTCAGTTTTGAATTCAATTTTCCCAATTCTATTACCTCTGATAGTGCCTGTTGCCCAAATTCCTTTTTGGCTCAAATACAATATTAAATTGAGAGTCGAGAAATGAAAAATGAAGAATTGTCAAACTCTCATGAACTGCGCCATCAACTGAATAACTCTCTATTTCCCCAGAACCCGCATCATTACCAACATCTATATCCTGTATGTTTATCTCATACGGACCTTCTCGAGAAAGTTCTTCTAATAAAAAGCTTTTATTGCTCTCAAAAGCATCTAATAAGTTGTTAGTAAGTTCACTTTCTTCCGATTCATCTTCTAAGTCAGAAACATCTGAATTGACGAAGTTAGTTAAAAGTTGCTCAATTTCAGAGTCTTAATTTTTTCGACATTTTTCTAAATTAAATTTCAATATAAGTAGAGCTAGAAATAAACGTCTGCACAATAGCAGCATCAAGCGCAAATTGGATTTATTTGTCGTTGTGTACCTACAGTGTACAAATTTTGTAACCAAAGCTTACGTTTGTATCCATATGGATACATGGAATGTTTAAAAAATCCGCAAGGCTTTTTAACTTATTAAATTAAATATATTTTAATGCAAAATGTTAAAATGAACGTTTTTCTACATGTTTGTCGAGTTTAAAAAAAAAATATATGGTCACATATATATGTAATTTTTATATAACAAGATCTCCTTTTCACAAAAAAAAAAATTAAAAAGACCTTTTTTTTGAAATGCTATATTTTCCTCAGTTTAAAAAAACTATAGCATTTTTATTGTAAACGTTTTCTAAAACCTCAAAGAATCATAATCAGTTGAAAACTAAATTAATTTTCTGGCGTGGAGACTGTTAGATGCCCACAAAGTTGAGTGTATCCATATGGATACAATATAGCGAAAGGGTTAAAGACAGCTTCAAAAGCAAATAGTATTAAGTGATCTAAGATGAAAACAGCTATTAAATTTAAGTTTTTATGTTTCGTATTTTAACTTTTGATCTCAGAATTGATGTTTAATTTTTTGTTTTTAGTTCTAAGAACATAATAAAATATATAAAAATAAAAATTGCACGAACAAATTAATCTTGTCTTAATGGTTTTTAAAAGAGGCTAAGTGCCCAGGTATCACAAAAGTGCGATGTTCTTTTCGAAACCAAAAGGACTAAAAATTGAATCTTTTCGATGAATGGAGTAGTTTTTGTTCCGGCACTTTGCGCATAATTGCCTGTTATTCATATGTCAGCGCTTTTTGCCTATGGGCCGTAAAGGGTTATACATATGTTCTTTCATCTTATTTTATAAGTTAGTTGCTGCAGATCATTCAAGTCGATTAGACTTTAATAAACGTCTTTAAACTTAACTCTGCGAAACTTTTATTTCTCGGTTATAAAAAAAAGGTAACGAGCTCAATAACCTAACATAAACAACTTCATTTAATTTTTATTTTAGAATGTTATTTTATTTATTTTTGGAAAAAATGTTCACTTAAACGTACAAGTAGAATATTCTCTAGTACTTCTCCTTAAAGATGCACTCTTTGCGAAGCTAAAACAAACTCAAACGCAGAAAAAGCACTCTCGACACTGACTTGAGTTGCTGGAACAGCTAATATGACCTAAGCAGCTTCACATAATAGAGGTGTATAGTATTAATTCTTTTTTGTTACCAGAATTCTAAAATCTATTTTTTTTAGAAATCCTAGGATAAGTCTGATAAATTTCGGATTCTTTTATGTTGAATTGTTTCTCTTGTCCTTTAGCAGCTCTTCTAGAATGTCTGCTCTTTCATCTTCTGAATAAGATACTACTACACTTGTGGCGGTAATATTTTCAGTTGTAAGTTCTATACTAGTTTGTGATACCGTTACTAAATTACTTCGCGTAGGTGGGTTAACTCTAATTAGGTGCATCTCCTCTAAATGAGTCTTAGCTAATAGTCGAAAATTGTAATATCGATGTCCAGCAATTTAAAATGTGTAAAAAATAGTGCTCGTTTTTATTTCGACTGAGAAAAGTATTTTTCGTTTTACAAAAAAAAAAATAGTAGGGGAGGGTGGGGCTAAACCGGACGCGGGGCTAAACCGGACAGTCGTGATAATTCAAAAACTACTTTGAATATCGGAACGGCCATATGCGCGATGAACGCACCCTCTCATAAGCTACTAACTTCCCAAGTGCGATAATATTTCATCATTCAGTTTAGCGTCAGTCGTCGAAGAGTGCAGACACATGTATTTTTTCTCTGAAAGTAAAAATTTTTTTTTTCAAAATTTTTGGATTGTGAAATTAACATACAAGTGCGCAGAATATTCGGTGAGTGTTTTTAGGTAATTAAGATGTGCTGAATCGAATGGTGTTAATGGTTTTTATGATAAAATATTTTTCATCAGTGTTTTTAGAACGAGTTAAAAAAATGACACGATGGGGCTAAACCGGACACTTTTTGGTGGGGCTAAACCGGACACCTTATTTGTCATTTTAAACTCGTGTTTGTTATTCATAAATACTTATGAAGCACATTGAATGTTTCTACGACATAACTTAAGCACAATAAATATTGATATTAAGTATTTTAAGTTATTCACAGCAAATGGTGCGTAATTACAAACGTAAAATGCCTGCAGTCGATAAGAAAAAAATGAAATTAGCTGTTATTTCGGTGATTCGTGATAAAACGTCGATTCGAGATGCATCGGAATTGCATGGTGTCAAGCGTGCAACATTGGCAGATTGGATCAAGAAAACCAGATGAAGATTTTGAATGAATTTCAATATTATCCGATTTTCCGTTAAGTTTTCGTTGAAAAAAAATTTTCTCATTTTTCTATCCAAAATTTTTTTCATCATTTTGCTTTTAGCACTTAAAATCAACATTTTTTCAATCAAATACAATCTTTTCTTGTACGAAACACATCGAAATACATCAATAAAGATTCAAAATAACATTTAAGCATAATGTGCCTTCATGTTTGTTATTCATTTTGATTTTGGTGCGACTGTCCGGATTAGCCCCACCCCCTGTCCGGTTTAGCCCCACCATTTTTGGCTATTTCGATTTTGAGGTTGGTATAGTCTGAGTGAGCTCACGCCAAACTGAATACATATTAAACCAACAAACGATATGCGATTTGTAGCTAAAAGATGTAGCCTTCGAATGATATATAACACCCCATGTTTCGAATAATTTTTTTACATTATTTTTGCAAAAAGACAAAAAGTGTCCGGTTTAGCCCCACCCTCCCCTACAAAACTCAAAACTAATATTATACAAAATTATTAGAGGGTTTCTGAACACAGTTACCTTAACACCTCTTCTCAATCTAATAATTGTAGTTGTTTTCGAAATTTCTCAAATTGTACAGCAAGTGATTTTGTGAAGATATCTGCTAGTTGATTTTCAGTATTTATTGCCAAAATATCTAACAACCCACTCGCAACTTGGTCTCTCAGAAAGTGATATTTCACATCTATATGTTTGGAACGCTTGCATTCTGTATTCTTGGACATAAATATACAACCATGGTTATCTTCGAAAATTGGAACAGCATAATTTTTCTTTATTACATCCATGTCTTCCAAAACTCCTCTTAACCAAATAGCGAAAATTGGAACAAAATAATTTTTCTTTATTACATCCATGCCTTCCAAAATTCCTCTTAAACAAATAGCTTCAGATGCGGCTCCGCTCAATGCGATGTGTTAACACAGTAACATTGTTTTTAATTTTTTATTTTGTTGCATTCATATACTTTTGGAGTTAACAACTGAAAGCTGTTAAAAATTGGACGGTTGATGTGCTTATTTGACAAAATGTACAGACGCACAGACAAGCAATAAACATGATACCTGCAATGCAATTCTGAATACAATTTTTTATGTTTGCACTCAAAGTTCAGTAAACCAAAAGGTTTGATTTTTTGCTTGTCTTTGCATTTGTACTTGGGGTTCACTGTGCCGAGTAATTTGATTTTTGTTGTTGTAATGTTTTTGCTTTAGTAAGTATTTTATTAGTATATAAGTCAGCCGTTACAAATTAAAAATCAATTATAAAGTTGAAGTTAATCTAATTTCGTCTGTTGGCTCACTCTTTTCAATGTTTTAACATGGACATTTTTGGTGACCCCGACGTGATCCTTGCTGGTAATTTACCTGAAAGGATCAAACTTGAGTTAAAACGCGAAAGATTTGAAACCGAGAAAAATTGCGAGTGAAATAAATGTTCGTCGCGAATAAAACTCGTTAAAGGAAAAAAATACCACAATCTACGCATTTCAGAAGGACGACAAGCAGCCTTACTGGAAATTCAAAAAATCTAACCAGTGTCAGAAGGACGACAAGGAACCTTGCTGAAAAACTACGCTTTTCAGAAGGACGACAAGCAGCCTTACTAGAAATTCAAAAATCTAACCAGTTTCAGAAGGACGACAAGCAGCTTTGCTGAAAATATTCAAAAAACTGCACTATTTCAGAAGGACGACAAGCAGCCTTGCTGAAAAATTAAAAAAACTACGCCATTTCAGAAGGACGACAATCATCCTTGCTGAAAAAATTCAAAAAACTACGCCATTTCAGAAGGACAAGCAGCCTTGCTGAACCAACATAAATAAATGAAAAAATGCGATGGAGGGAGTTGAAAATTTAATAAAAAGACAGCTGGATCTGAGTAAAGAAATCAACCAGCTCATAAGAAACTTCAAAAAGGATTCTGAACAACGAAAGACGACAGCATATTTTATGGAGCGGTTAAAAAGGCTACAGGATTTTGTAGAAGAGTTCCACCTCAACCATAAGGCACTTTTGGATTCCGAAGACCTTCCGGACAGTCATGAGTACTTTGATACGTTTGATGACATTAAAAAAAAAGGTGACTTATTATGCAAGGATCTTTAAAAGTGCTAATGTTGGTCATATCCCAATAAGTGGACGCGAAGAAGGCGCTGCAGCTAATACACCAAATGCAGCTTCAGTCAATCCACCGGGCGGAGGCGCGATACCGAAGCAGATTCTACAGCATAAGACTTCGGAACTAAGTGTAGATGTGCAAAAAATTCTACGTAAACAACGGTCACTGTTAAAGGCCCTTAATCGGAATATTGATGAAATAATAGCACAAAGGGAGATGAACCATCCATCTTCCTATTACCCTATAAAAATGGCCATTCTGGATAAACATATGACGGATTTGGCTCAAAACAATACAGCATTGTGGGATTCCACGACAGATGACCACATCCAATAATACACTCCAGACAACACGCCTCTCTTCGCAGTGACGAACAATTAGTTCTAGATGCAGCACCAGTTCGAAAATGACGTCCCATTACCGAAAATTTCTATTCCCAGTTTTAATGGAAATTATTTGCAATGGGCAGCATTTAAGGACCTATATACCGAAATAGTCCATAACGCACGCATCAGCGAAGCACGAAAAATGCGTTGTTTAACACAAGCCTTAATTGGTGAACCTAAAAACCTCATTAAACATCTTCCAGCGGTAGGAAGCAATTATAATGCAGCTTGGACATTGCTCACCAGTCGTTATGACAATAAACGATTGTTGGTGACAACGTTGCTGGACAAGCTGCTAACGCAGTCATCAATTAAGGTCGAGTCTCCATCGGCTATAAAATAATTACATAATGTAACTCAAGAATGCATTCATAGACTTAAGGCTCAAGGAATCCAGGTTCAACATTGGAATGCTATTGTGGCTCATATAATTTTGAAGAAATTGTACCCTGTCACTCAAACGTCATTTGAGCAAGGTCTGGACAACAATAGGCGGCTGGTATCCCTTCAAGAATGCAAGCAATTTGAAAAAGCAAGCTCCAAAGAAAGATGGCAGTGGGTATCACAACTTCAGTTATGTGCTAATTGCCTAAGGTCAGGACACCAGTCAAACTCGTACCACCTACAGCACTGCACAGAGTGCACAAAAAACAGCAAATAAAAACACCTTGCTACATTTTGAAAGGCCTGTTCAAACAGCATCAGTGGTGTCACAACAAAACAATGCAATAGCAGTACCACACCAGAACACTTCAGGAAAGGGGAATATAAGCAACGATTCACAAAGGGCCAGGCTAGTGGCCAACAATTATGATAATGATGAAATATTCGTGTTACTCGGGTCCGCCATAGTACAACTAGTTGCAGACAATGGGCAGCTCATAGAATGCCGAGCATTGCTAGATTCATGTTCGCAAGTAAACCTCATTACAGAAAAATTGAAGAATAAGCTTGGAAGCACTGTAAGTTCTACGCCAACGAATATAGGAGGAATTGGAGTAGAGGTGGGTGAAATCGTTAAGAAAAAATATCGATATGCATCGATAGTTTCTCCAAATTTATCGATTTCAATCGATAGTACATCGATAAGACCAAGAATATGTTATTATATTTCTATTTGAAAAAAGTATGCCAATTCTTCGAATTCGATATCCTAGAGTTTTCACGACAATATTCGCGATTTTGCCGTGCTTTTGAGGTTGTAGATGTGACAATAAAATTTTGTATTCTATTTCTCTTGACAAGTTTTTTGATTGCAGGTATAATTAGGTATGATGGCCGAACAAATTAAGGAGCAGATATCTTCGCAGCAGACAACGGGACGTTTTTCGTTTTTACACAAATATCGGACCACGAGTGTTCCTACGACGATCCCTGGAACTTCGCAGGCAATTCTCAATTTCAATAAATATATGGAGGAACCACTGGTTGATGAAAATACGGACATCATCAAATACTGGATGAATTATTCGTCATGCAAAGCTTTGCAAACAATTGCGTTAAATATTTAATTGTGCCATCGTCTTCTGTCTCCTCCGAAAGAGTTAACTCTACTGCCGGCAACATAATTTCTGAACGAAGATCCAAATTGTCAGCTGATTTGGCAGAACGACTTGTATTTTTAAAACAAAATTATGAGCATGTCTTATTTTAATTTCACTAATTTTACGTTTGATTCGAGCACCATTCAAGTACCATATTATATAGTGATTCGCACAAAGCGTTTATTGATCTCACATAACGTAGTTATTTATCCAATACGTTATTGTCCATTGTTTATGAAAAATTTATTATTTTAAAATATATTATGCATATATTATATTTCAAAATAAATCAGTTCTTATCAATGTCGATGTTTCGCAAAGAGACATCGATAGTTATCGATGCTCGACTCACATCGATGTCTATCGATAGTTAACGATTTTACCCACCTCTAAATTGGAGCATCCGGAAAAACAATTCATCATCGTACCACAATTGAACTTCAATCAAAGTACAAAAACTTCGCTACTTCATTGAACGTTCATGTAATACCCAAAATTGTTTCCGACCAGCCATCGCATCGGTTAAAAATAGCGGATTGGAACATTCTAAAGGACATTGTTCTAGCTGACCCGAATTTCGCACAACCAGGCCGCATCGATTGCTTAATAGGTGCAGAAATTTACTTGGATCTATTGAGCAATGGAAAAATAAAATTAGCAGAAAATCTTCCAAGGCTATAAAACACCGTGTTTGGGTGGATAGCAGCAGGTAAGGTTTCAAGTCCTTACAGAAACACGGTCACATGTGGAGTATGCACTACAGAAGAGTTGGAAGACACCATTGCAAAATTTTGGCAGCTGGAAGGCACACTCAGCATCAGTAATACACTCACCGAAGACGAACTACGCTGCGAATCACATTTCGTACAAAACACCAGGCGATTAACTGATGGAAAATTTATAGTCAAGCTGCCATTAAAAAAGCATTTTTCTGTTTTAGGAAATTCCAAATCAATGGCCTATAGCAGATTTTTATTTTTAGAGCGACGTTTGAATCAAAATGCCGACTCAGTATACACAGTTCATGCACGAATATAAATTGCTGGGATATATGACAGAAATTAGCAGTAAAGAAAAAGTTTCAACGACCAGAGAACACCAGTACGAAATAAAGAGTGGTTTTGGACGCGTCGGCTAAAGCTTTAAACGGGGTATCGCTTAACGACATCATGTACTATGGACCTACAGTTCAAAGTGAACTATTTTCAATTTTACTTCGATTTAGAATGCACAAATATGTTCTAAAAACCTATGTGGATAAAATGTACCGCCAGATTTGGGTTAATGCAGAAGATCGCAAGCTACAAATCATCATGTGGAGAAATAGCCCTGTAGAAACTTTAAAATACTACCAGCTTAATACGGTGACATATGGGACTCGAACTGCCCCATATTTGGCAACGCGATGCCTAAATCGACTCGCGGACGAAAATCACGACCATTTCCCAATGGGTTCAGCGTCTCTTAAATACGATTTTTATGTGGATGATGGATTAATTGGAGTGAATACAATAAGAGAAACTTTAGACATCTAAGATCAGCTTATAACTATCTTTAGTAAATGCAAATGATCCAAAACTGTTACATGGCATTGCACCAGAAAATCAGGAGGTTAACTTAAATTTTGACTCTGAAGAGAAACAATCCACAAAAACTTTAGGGCTGCTATGGCTACCGAAATTGGACCGATTCTGCATAAGAGCTAATATTCAAAACCGAGCAATCACAACTAAGCGGAGCATGACTTCAGATTTAGCAAGTATTTTTGATCCTTTAGGACTTATTGCACTAGTGGTGGTGACTGCAAAAATTCAGATACAGCAGCTCTGGCAACTAAAAATTGATTGTTACAGTAGAGAGAAACGTACTCAGTAAACAAGGTCAGCGAAACATTCAATCACACGTGTTCGCTGATGCTTCAGAAAAGGCGTATGGTGCTGCTATATACATATATCAGGTCAGTGCTAAATTATAATAGCATTAAAGTGAACTTACAAACGATTCCGCGACTAGAACTCTGCGCTGTGCTTCTGGCATCTGAGTTAATGTCAAGGATAAAGTGTGATTTAAAATATCAAGATAAGGCAAGTTTTTATTAGAGCGATTCACAAATAATATTATCCTGGATTAACAATCATCCAGGTACACTACCAGCATTTGTTGCTCATCGCATCATTAAAATTACTCAACTAAGCAACTCAGAATAATGGCGCCATGTCCCATCAAAGAAAATCCAGCATATATTCTGTCTAGGGGACTCAAACCAAAGGAGCTACCAACATGCAACATATAAAGGGTTTTTCAATAGAGACGCTACAAAAGTAGACCAATAGGGACAGCAAACGACGCCATATTTTTTCCCGCTTTTTGACATTTCTCTTCAGTAAGGTTTGCCATTTCATCATGGAAAGATATACGATCCAAGAACGAGTCAAAACTATTAAAATTTACTATTGAAATTCGGAGTCAGTGGTCTCAACTTTAAGAGCGCTACGTCCAATTTATGGTCGTCATAATCGTCCTGTCAGATCAACAATTGAGCGTCTAGTGGAAAAATTTGAATCCACAGGCACAGTAAAAATTGTTCCCGTGCCATTGAGCGAAAGAAGTGCCCGTAGTGTCGAGAATATTGCTGCCGCTAGCGCATCAATTGAGGAAGACCCAAATCAGTCTCTCACACGTCGTTCTCAAGCGTTGGGCATCTCTGTGACGTCGTTGTGGCGAATTTTGCGAAAAGATCTTGGCCTACATCCTTACAAGATCAAATTGACGAAAGAACTGAAGCCTAACGGCTTCCACCAGAATCGTCGTTTGTTCGTGAATTAGGCTGAGCAACAACTTGAAAATGATCCGGATTTTCATCGAAAAAATCATCTTCAGCGATAAAGCTCATTTCTGGCTGAATGGCTTCGTCAATAAGCAAAATATGCGTTATTGGTCAGGCAGCAATCCGCACGTACTCCATGAGTCAACATTGCATCTCCAAAAAATTACGGTTTGGTGCGGTTTATGGGCCGGCGGCGTCATTGGGCCGTATTTCTTCCGTGATGATCAAGACCGGCATGTTACTGTGAATGGGAATCGCTACCGCTCAATGATAACCGAATATTTTTGGCCCAACTTGGATGATATGAACTTGGACAATATGTGGTTCCAACAGGACGGCGCCACAAGCCACACAGCGAATGTCACAATCGATTTATTGAAAACCAAGTTTGGTGAACGCGTTATCTCACGAAATGGCTCAGTCAATTGGCCGCCTCAGTCGTGCGATTTGACGCCGTTAGACTATTTCCTGTGGGGATGCGTCAAGTCTATGGTCTATGCCAACAAGCCAGCGACGATTGATGAACTTCGTACGAATATCGAACGTGAAATTGCAGCAGTAACGGCCGATTTATGCTTGAAAACTGTCGAAAATTGAGTTCAGCGTCTGAACTTCTGCAGGCGTGCCCGTGGTGGCCATGCAAAATAAATTGAGTTCCATACATAATGGGATCGAATGTTCTTTTACAAGAATAAAGAATTTCATTGATATCCCAAACCGTTTTTGTTTTTTTTAAAAAAACTTTTGTAGCGCTTTTATTGAAAAACCATTTAGTTCTACGGGCCGCTTTTTCTGTATCAGCATGAAAAGATGTTGCCAGCTCTCTTCAAAAGAGAATTATCAATCGAAAATATAAATGCAACAGTAGCTGTCTCAGCAAAATCAACAGATTTTGACATGGAGGAATGTTGGATTTATTCAATAAATTCGAAAAATTCATTTCGATACGTGCAGCGAGTGGTCGGATATGTACTACGGTTTACAAAAAATTCGAGGCGACCAAAGGACTCGCGACCAGAGTACACCCAGTTCTCGCCAATGAAACTCGACACAGCCCTCAAGATTATTGTTCGTTAAATCCAGTCCTCCGATTTTCAGGACTTAAAAAAAAAGGCTGATAAAGAACAAATTTGTGCCAAAATCAAATCATTTAAGCTAATTAGCCCCATTCTTAGATGAAGAAGAAATAATCCGGGTTGGAGGGCGACTAAGTTCATCAGAACAACAATTCGACGCAATTCATCAAATGATATTGCCAGGCAATGATCCACTCATAAAATTACTGGTGGAGAAGATACACAAGGAAAATTACCATTGCGGTCCTCAAGCATTACTTGCTCAAGTAAGACAGCGTTTTTGGCCCCTCAAGGCAAAAAGCCTAACAAGGGCAGTCGTTCAACGGTGCGTAAGATGCACAAGAGCCAAGCCTATTATATAAAACCAAGTTATAGGAAATTTACCAGCTCATCGAGTACAATCGGCTCGACTATTTCTGAATTCAGGCGTCGATTATTGTGGCCCATTTTGGGTGCATTTTAAAATCAGAGGCAAACGACCTCAAAAGTCTTACCTAGCAGTGTTTTGCTGTTTCGCAACAAAGGCGGTGCACCTAGAGCATTTCTGGGGGCATTAAAACAATTCATCGCAAGAAGAGGACACTGCAAGGCATTGTACTGCGATAATTCAACCAACTTCGAACTAGCTTCTGGAACTTGATGACGTAATATACTCTCGAACAGCTAGAGAATCATTCATCGGAACATGCAGTGAAAAGAGAATAGAATTTCATTTTATTCCACCCAGATCACCACACTTTGGAGGCTTATGGGAAGCTGCAGTAAAATCAGCAAAACATTTATTGATAAAAAATGTATCAACAGCGTTGCTCACCTACGAAGAGTTTGAAACTGTTGTCATTGAAATCGAAGCTATTTTGAATTCCCGACCCCTCATTCCCAATTCATCAGATGCAAATGATCTAAACGCCATCACTCCTGGCCACATTCTCATCGGTGAAGAGCTCACATCAAGCGTTGATGTGCATGCGGCAGATCCAAAAAGAAAAGAAGTTAACCGATTGCATCTAGTATCAGAGCTTAAACACAACTTTTGGCAACGTTGGTCCAAGGAGTACCTTAATGAATTGCAGCAACGACATAAGTGGAAGGGCCCAATAAATGACATACAGCCCAACACATATGTCATCATCAAGGAAGATAACCTCCCAGTATTGAAATGGCCATTGGGACGCATAATTAAGGTCTACAAAGGTGATGATGGGTTAGTAAGAGTCTGTGACGTCAAAACACAAAAAGGGACATTCAAAAGACCAGTTCACAGATTGGCCCCACTGTTTCCTGCAGAGGAAATTGATGATAACCACGCCAAGTCAGCAATGGAAAACTCAACACAACAACCTAATGATACCAGCAAAGAGAAAGAATATCATGAACAAGTGCAGGACCAGGCAAACACCAGTGTCACTTCTCATTAGCATTCCATTAACCCGGATAAGAAAAAATTTATTGGCCACCGAATCAACTTTCAAAAAACGTTCTCGTCTTAATCCAGGATTACTACTCACTATCTTTACATTAATGATGTTGCCACTTCAACATTACAATCAACAATTACAAAACAACATTACAAAATTTGATAATAAACCTGGAATTTATTTTGAGGAACTAAGCAATGTTAAGTTCGCTACTACCAACTGGAACATGGTGGTTTACTTTGATCTTGAATCACTTAATCAAGAAATGAACCTGCTTGGTGATGGAACTACAACGCTACAGAAGCTATGCGATAATTCACAGAATCCAAAAAGCTTACATTTTTCAATTCCGAGTACTGAACCACTTCGAAACAGTTTCTTTAATGACTGTTGACTTATGTGACCCAGTCTTCTATGTCATTATTTACTTGTATCACTCACATAGATTTACACTTGCCTTCTCGTCTCGTAAAATTGCTTCATACAAGTTTCCCTTCAATTTAACGTAAGCGATGACTTTACCTTCATTTATGACGATGGCGTATTCTCCCTTAAAATGGACATCTAATCCACTACAAGTCAATCTCAAACATATATCAGATTATCTCGCAGATCCGGAACATACAGCACATTTTTCAGTAAAACCAATGTACTTTTATTGGTATAAGCACGTATATCTCCAAACTCTCTTGCTTCTTCACTCTTAGACACGTTAATTATAATTGGTTTCTTCAAGTTTTGAATTTTTCCTTAGTAAAATGATCACGAGCATAAGTCATCTGTTCGTTGTAATGAGAGCTATTTCTATTCGCTATGAAACATACCGGTTGTCTGTCTTCAAATTTCACGCCTTTTTTGACCTCATTTTGCAAGATTTTCTTCACCTTTCACACGTACTCTGCAATTTGCTTTCATATGGCCCGTTTTTCAGCAGTTGTGGCATTTCCCGTTGAATTTAAAAAATTTCCATTTGATATTAAAAATGCTGTCGTTGTCTCGTTTGCTATATGTAGGATCAGATCTTTTTCTCTCTTCTGCCGACGATCTCTGCTTGACTGTTTGAATTGTAAGTTCACTTTTCTTCATGTTCTCGTGAGCTGTAACCACGGATGTCGTTCGGAAAAATTTGTGCGAAGTGAAATTGTAAAAAAGTGAAGTGTAGCGAAGTGATGACCAGAGAGACTGGAAATATGCAAAATAAAACACGTTTTAAGCGCATAGAATATGCTTAAAAAACACCAAAACATGCACTTTAATGCGCACGAAAAACAGCTTGAAAATTGCATGAGGACTAGTTCCTGCTAGTGTTTCACCGAGGCCGAGGCGAGGCGAGGTTCTAGTTGATCTCGGTCTCGCCTCGTTTTATAAATTTAAGTCTCGCCTCGCCTCGGCCTCGGACGAGATCTTGCCATCACATGCCTCGCCTCGCCTCGCTTCGCCTCGTTCTCGGCCGAGGCACCTCGGTAAAAAAGCGAGGTTTTTATTAAAATAAATAAAAAATTATACATGTATCTGGCCTGATAGGCTGATCATGCCTCAAGAAATAAAATAAAATATCTGTTTTTATTTTTGGTAAATTGGATGAGATATGATGAATTTAATTCTTTTCTTATGTGGGAAGGAGAGGCATTGCCTATTTTTCCAAACCAAACTAAGCTATGAACCTAGGGCTACCAGATGCGATACTAAAGTAGCAAAAGTGCTACTTTTGCAAGGCTTTGCTACTTTGTTACTTTTGACTCGAAATGTACTACTTTTGGTTGAAATGCGCTACTTTTCACTACTTTTGCATTTCAAATATTCTTGTAATTTGCTGGAGTTTTCTCGTACAAAGTGAGGAATTTTTTTTTTTTTGCTCATCAAAGTTATTTGAAATTATTCTTTTAATTTGCTGAGGTTTTTTGTTAGGAAGTGAGGACCTTTTTTTTTTTTTTTGCTCATCAAAAATATTTGTATGAAATTAAAAAAAAATGAAGGTTTTCCTTTACAAAATTCCACTTTTTTGATATGTGCTACTTTTGTAGTAAGGCCATCTGGTAGCCCTGTATGAACCTCTTACAAATTATAAGAAAGATATGTACCAAATCTTATTTATCTATTGAAGGCATGGTACCGCCCATTTTATTAATTGAATCTTAGTTATGCCTCTACCTTTTATAAATATACCAAGTTTTATTAATATGCATCAAGTAGTTGATAATAAAGGGTTTTTCAATAAGAGCGCTACAAAAGTTTTTTTAAATAAAACAAAAACGGTTTGGGATATCAATAAAATTCTTTATTTTTGTAAAAGAACATTTGATACCATTATTATCAATTATCGTCAATTTGATCTTGTAAGGATGTAGGCCAAGGTCTTTTTGCAAAATTCGCCACAAAGTCGTCACAGAGATGCCCAACGCTTGAGAACGACGTGTGAGAGACTGATTTGGGTCTTCCTCTATTGATGCGATAGCGGCAGCAATATTCTCGACACTATGGGCACTTCTTTGTCTCACTGACACGGGAACAATTTTTACTGTGCCTGTGGATTCAAATTTTTCCACTAGACGCTCAATTGTTGATCTGACAGGAAGATTATGACGACCATAAATTGGACGTAGCGCTCTTAAAGTTGAGGCCACTGACTCCAAATTTCGGTGGTAAATTTTAATAATTTTGACTCGTTGTTGGATCGTATATCTTCCATGATGAAATGGCAAACCTTATTGAAGAGAAATGTCAAAAGAGCGGGAAAAAATATGGCGTTGTTTGCTGTCCCTATTGGTCTACTTTTGTAGCGTCCCTATTGAAAAACCCTTTATATGATGAATTGTACTTTTCTCTTATCTGGGGGTGGCATCACCCATTTATCGACAAATCTTTCGTCGGTCGGTTGAACGGTTTAGGAGTCCATTAGCAAGGAACATATGTACATACATTGATCTTTATTTATATACTAGCATTACGCTGTGCGTTTCGCTTCACCTTACCGGTTCTTAGAAAGACTATTAGAATAAATAAATTTCAATGCAGTGTTGTCAGTCATGCAGTTTTGCTTATAGCCTTACATGCTTCCCTAATCGATCAATCGAGGCGTAGTCGCATAGAAGCTGAGAGATCCAAGCACTTCTGTGCATTAGCTCTTGGACCAAATCTGAACTCGTAAGAAGCACATGCGGGTCAAAAACAAAACAAAGTAGTTTACTCAAAATAAAATACTAAAATATTAGTTAAATATAGATTTTAATATAAAAATTACATTCATATTTTGAATCTGCATATGGGTCTAACGAGTTCAGATTTGGTCAAAACGCGCCTCGCTCTTGGTTTCGAAAACGAGGCTAGGACGAGGCGAGGTGCCGTGTGATCTCGCCTCGCCTCGGTCAAGCGAGGAAAATTTATTTTTTCATCTCGCCTCGTTCTCGCCTCGTTCTCGTAGTCAAAAACGAGGCTGCCTCGTAGCCTCGGTGAAACACTAGTTCCTGCACGAAAAAATTTTTCAAAAAAATCAAAAACTGTGTTATCAGTTGGTTTTTTATATTTGAACATACAAAAACTTAAGATATTACATTCCCACAAGACTCAAATTCGCATAAACTATTAAATGCTGCTTCAAATTCTCGAATACAAAATTATATCCTTTTCAATCAGTAGTGCGTTTAAAAAACGAGCTAGGAGAATACTGTTCACAAAACGGGCTTTTTGAAGTAGTATCTTCGTAAAGAATTTGATGGAAATCAAAGATTACAGATAATCACCCTTTCAAATGTGTTACTGATATCCGCACGATTTAGAGTAACTACCTTTTTGCGCACATTTTCAAAAACTCTTACGCTTTCTTTGAGCTCTAAGCCGGGAGTTTCTAAGTTTAAAATCGAATAAGCTATTAGTGTTAAACAATTACATTTAATGTAGCTTATCTCAGCCTTTCAGCTTGTAGATCGTGGCAGTCCTTTTGTTATTCGTATGGCTTCAGCATCATTTTCACGTCTTTAAAATTGCCGCTGTAAAAAACTGCTGCTTCTATCCAAGTGCCCCATCGAGTAATAATTGGAGATGGTGGCAGAGGTGTAAGTTTAAAGGCTGCCATTAAGAATCTCAAAAACTTAATTTTTATATGGGTTTCTAATGAAAATGCTCAGATATGCAAAAACATGCAAATTTACCCAAAATATGCTCTAAAGTACCAAATATACAAAATGCATATGCAATATGCATTTATAACCTCTCTGGTGATGACTAAAGCTAACACGCATTGAAAAAACACTCGTGTGAACCGATCCTTAGAGCTATATCTTTTTTTTTATTCTAATAAACTGATTTTTCGAACATTCGGATACATTAATTTTCCCAAACTATTTTTGATATGGAAAACCATTTGCTAAAATGATGCCAGGTTCTCTTCTGAAGCTTTTTCAGAAAACTCGTGTAATATAAGGAGCCTTCATTCACTATCCGTTTGTCGATTTATCGTTTACATTGTGCCTATTCATCGAATACAATGACGGAATTAACATTGTGAGTTTTCAAAGCTGAATTATTTTCGTCCAATTTCACTTGCGGCTAATGGAAATTATTTGAGTACCATCAAAGTTGAACGTTTCAGAATTTTTAAACGGTTAGTACGCTGCATACTGATCAAATTTTAAGGTAAATTTTGAAAACTTAAAACTATAGAAAAGTGAAGTGATATAGTCAAAGGGGAAGTGGCGAAGTGTTTGTGATAAAAAAGGAGTGAAACACTTCGATCGAAGTGAAAACGACAGCCCTGGCTGTAACCAATAGATCATAGCTAAATTTTTACCAAATAAATAAATGTAAAAAATAAATAAATGAAATGAAATGGAAAAAAAAAATGTAAATAAATTGCAAAATACCATGAGGAACTTCCGATTGATGGTCGCCCATAACCTATTGTTATATCGATGTTTAGCAATTTAAAATGTGTAAAAGCTGCTGCTCGTTTTTATTTCGACTCAGGAAACTATTTTTTGTTTTAATTTTTAATTTGTTTTAGTCGACTGAATGTTATTAATTAACCGACGGTTTCACAAAGCTATGCAGCAAACGAGAAATGACAATAAAAATACAACAGATGGCGCAATATGTGCGTAATATAAATGTGCACTTTGTACGTGTCGTTCAGCAGAACCTCCGTGGCTCAAGTGTTTGAGCGGCCGTCCACATATAATTCATGGAATGGTCGGGGGTTCGAATCGCATTACAAATTAACCAAAAACTGGTCTGATGAGGCTATGTATATACATATGAATATGTGTATATATGTGGTAATAGCCGAAACATATGTCACCAATTACCAGGTTAAATTGTTCCATTTGTTGTCTTTGTCATGTTTGTTTATAAAGCATTAACCGATTTGTGAAATTTCACATGAATATTGGTTACTGCAATTGACTGTAAGATTCGATTAAAAATTTTAAAATTATTTTTTGTTTTACAAAAAAAATAATACAAAACTCAAAATTTATATGATACAAAACTATTAGTGTGTTTTAGAAAAAAATCGATTCAAAAAGTTGTGACGTGTAATCACTCAACGGTATACATGTACGTGTCGTATCTATACTATTTATATAAAATTGCTTATATGGAAATGGTTTGTAATGCCAAACCGCAAAATATACTGAACCGATTTTAATAATTTATGTTTTAAAACAACATATTTGCACTAAAAAAGGTTATTGTGTACCTATTTCTATGATTTTTTAAAGTTAAAAATTCTATTTTTTAGGATTAAGTTTTTTGCAGAACCTCACACAATAATTGTCGTTCGATTTGACGTTGCTTATGCTTATGCTGCTTCTTGAATTCTGTGTTGTTATTTTTGTTTTCATTTGTACCGTTTGTATTTGGCTTCGAAGTTCAAAGAGCAACTCTCATTGAGTTTTTTTTTTTACTTTTGATGGGGGAGTACGATGTTAATAAATTTTTGAAAAAAGTGTACATTGCTTTTTACAGTTGTTGTTGTTTTTATAAAATTTAGTTTTTGCCTGTCCGTCTATCTGTTTGTTTTTTTATGGACGCGGAAACTATCCGGCCGATTTTGATGAAAATTGTACAGTATGTTAGTATCGATCACACGGGTATCATAGAATATAAAACTTTTATTAAGGGTGCATATTTAGGGTGGCCCACAAACACAAATATTTTTAGAATATAATTTTCACTAAGTCCGGTAAATCGACTCACACCGAATTTACACCACATGAAATTTACAGCACGTGTCTTTTATATTAAGAGGCATAAGTATGCTATAAGACTTTAATTAAGGGTGCATATTTAAGTTGGCCCTAATACAAAATCATTTATAAAATATTATTTTCTCGAAGACCGCTTATTCGATTCCCATGGAACTTACACCACATGGCTTTTATATTAAGTGGCACAACTTAGGCCGTACACATTTTATATGGGGTGCATACTTTAGGTGGCCCTTATACAAAATAACTTTTTAAATAGAATTTACATAAAGATTTCATAATTGTGGCCTATGGAAGGTTTTTGCAAAGTTTGGTTTAAAAAATGGGCGATGACACGCCCTTCAAAATCAAATTCATCATATATCACCAACTACTGGACGCAGATGAATGGGACTTGGTACATAAACATGTATATAAAAGGTACGGGCAATAGTTAGTTTCAAAGGAAAAAATTATCGCCCCACATAATAGCGTCTGCCAGGCCTGCTATAAATTTGTAAAAGATTAGGGACAAAAGTTAGTTTCACTGGAATATGGGCTGTTTCGCTTTTACATTCCATCGCATGCATTCATACAACAACGCCCCACACATCGAAAAGGGCAGAACAACGTCTGCCGGGATAGCTAGTATGGAATAAAATTTGCAAGGCGCACCAGGTTAAAATTTTTTATGTCTCCGATCTTGTTTAAATTTTGGTTATTTGTAGTTCTAGTAGAGATCGATTAAATTCCTGGGGGATTTTGCTCCAACGTCTTTAGTTTCCAAAATACAGATGTGTAAAACTGGTAATTTTTGACTTTTTTTCTACGGACATCTTTTTTTTGAAAATTCAGTACTTGGATTTTATTTGTAAATTAGGAATTGTAATGAGTCATTCCAATAGATATTTTCACGATCTTTATCAACAAAAATATTTCGATGCTTAAAAAATTTTTTTAAGAAAAATAAATCAATTTAAAAATGTTTTCACATTTTTTTAATTAGGCTTATATGAAAGCTTGATTTATTAGCTTTCATAACATAAAGAACTCAAAATGGGCTGGAAATGGGTTTTGGGAGTTTAAGAACGTTGAATTTTAAATACTTAATATTCTGAAAGCTAATAAATTAAGCTTTCATATAAGCCTAATTAAAAAAATGTGTTTTTGAAAAACTTCAAAAAAATTTTTAATTTGAAAATTTTTCTAAAAAAAATGTTGAATATAATAATAGAGTTTAGCTACTACAGCTATTATAGCCTTCTTAGCTATTTAGCATTGAAGCTTTATACCAACTAAAAAGCTTTTTCAATAAATAATGGAATGGAAAAAATTATCATGCACATTAATTTATTTATTTTATAATTTTTTCTTAGCTTTATCGCACTTTCTCAACATACCCACTCAGATCATATGTATACAGGGTGTCCCATAAATAGTGGATAACCTTCTAACAGCAGATGGGTGACCTCAAGGCGAGTCAGAAAAAGTAAAATCATGTTTAGAAAAAAAAGTAGGTACAGTGGTTCTTTAAAAAATAGATGTTGGATTCAAAACTTTCGTTTTGCTCCATCCTTTTTTCAAACTGTGCTGTATAAAAAAATGTATGACAGCCTATGTGGCCAACTCATGCTATGGAATGTTAAAGCGAATCAGCCCCAAAATCAACTTCTTTCCCTACTCTTTTACATATAGTATAGTGTAGCAGACTTGGCAGAAGTTGTTCTGGTCTTACTGCTAGGTGGTGCAATGAGTTTAATTTATTATAGCTCTTGTGTTTTACATAATTACCAAGTCTCAATCATCTGCATCAAATAATTGCTGATATATACAACATGTTGTTTTATTCGCATATGGAAGGTGTGACACCACCCATTTTCTCATCGAAACTTCTTTTTGCCCGTACTTTTTATATACATACATATGTATCTAGTCTCATTCATCTGCATCACAAATTTTGGTATTTTCTTATATGGAAGACGTAGTACTGCACGGTCATATCTGTGCCTCTTACTATAACAGATACGTGGTGTAAATTCCATGTGAATCGATGCAGAGGTCTTTGTAAAAATGATATTTTAAAAATATTTTTGTATGAGAGCCACCCTAAATAAAAGTTTTGTAGGCTTAACTATGCCTCTTAATATAAAAGTGTTGTGTGTTAATTACCACACTTATATCATAATGTGTTGTTTTAACAAAAACGACATACTGTGGTATATTTTTGGGATGATGATTAACATCATCCAATAACAGTAATTTTCTGTTATTATAATGCGGCATATTTTTGGGCATTTGCTTATTTGTTGGTCAATTTAAGTTGCTATGTGAAAATTCTACTTGTTGAATAATAACAAGAATGAGAACAATGCAATGAAACTGCAACAACAAAAAGGCAAATAATGCAATGCAAGATATGAAACCCGGAAATATGCCAACCTCACTATTTTGTTAAATTAAGAATTATGCAATTTCTACAAAGTAGAATAAATATTTGTAGGCCAAAATATTTGTAGGCCAGCATATTTGTAGGCCAAAATATTTGTAGGCCAAAATAATTGTAGGCCAAATATTTATGATGCTAATATTTTGTTATTGTATTTTTAAGTAACTATTTTATAATGTATTTTGTTGTTATAATTATCTTTATAAGAGGTGTTAAGTTATTTAAGATTTTCAATAAAGATTAGAATTTGTTCTGAGCTAAGAAAAGAAAGAAGTACTCTTTTCATTTTAAGCAGAGTTAACTTTACTGTGGATAGGTTTTATAATACGGGTAAGTATTATATTACAACATTAGGAAGTTTTTTTTATTTCTTTCAGATACGGTTCTCACCCAGTGGTATTCCTAGGAAGGAAAAGCCACAATACAACATTGGCGCAGCCGGTACTTCGAGCAACACTCGAACCAGGACTCAACATAGGATTTTAACAAAAGGACAAAAAGTTCCAGGATACATTCAACATAGGACTCAACAAAAGGACAAAAAGTTCAAGGATACATACAACATAGGATTTTAAAAAAAGGACAAAAGTTCCAGGATACATACAACGCTGAATAAAAGTAAGTATCCTTAGCATATACCACTAATCAATAAACTTCCAAAACACATCGGCACTAGCCATTCCTTAGGAGAGCCTTACTTTGGCAATCATCCTCACGAACTTAGGAACATAAACTATGAGCGATCCTCATAGTCTATGTTCTGCATCATTTAGTAGGGAAGTTAGGTTATAATTCGTAAACTTATTGGAAGTTTATTCATTATTTATTCATTTATTCGTTTTGAAAATTTGTAACCTTATTGGAAGGTTACAAATTAAAAATTCTTTTTTCAATTGAACATCCATTAATTTTAATTCAATTCAATTGCAACTGAAGTTTTATTGAAATTGGAAATCTTAAACTTTGAAGCATTTGCTTTAAATGACGTTTAAGGTTTGATTTTCAGTGTTTTTAAAACTGAGACATTAGAAGCTATTGAATTTTATTGAAATTAAATGATAGATTTCTATTTTAATTTTCAATTAAGAGCTTGGGGATTACTAGTAGTTCTATTATAAATTAAAATTTCTCACTTTTAAAGTTTGTCTAGTATCTTCTGCTCTTGAAAGAAAATTTGCAATTTAATTTTTCACGGAAACGTTTATTCCATACGAAAAACAAGTCTTGTTGAACTTATTTTTGGTTCCGAAGAATATTTTAAATTCTGAGGATCAGTTTATTCAACATAGACTTGCGTTTAATTGCTATAAAATATTTTGATAACACGTATAAAAAAATTTGTGGTAGGTCATCTTTTCCTTAATTGTTAGCGAAAAACGTTTTATTTAGTATATCAAGTTCTTGGTAACAATTGAAGTCATTAACTTTAAAGAAAATCAAGAGTAATCAAAATTCAACAGTCAAGGTTACACAGCGTTTTGTTTACCTATAAACGTTTTGTTTTTATTTAATATATGAAAATTTTGCTTACTGGTGTTCAAATGTGTTGAGCTTTACGCTTTAAACAATTATAAACAATTTAAATACACCGACAAAGTTTTATATTCATAATGGGTCTCCTAGAAATCTCTAAGTTGGTGAAGAATATAGTACCTTATTTTTCAGGGGCTAGTTCACCAACGTTAGAATCAGATTTACATAGGTTCTTAGAAGGATGTGAGACAGTGCGGAATGAAATTAAAGATGAAGAAGAACCTAAACTCATAGCACTCATTAGGCTTCATTTGCATGGTGATGCATTTGAGTTAATCAGGTCGCTTAAGTTTAAATCATTAGAAGAGCTACGCAAGTTATTAAAAATAACATATATTAAAGCAAAATCTATTCATTTAATTCGAGAGCAAATAGAAAACGCACGACAACTTCCTGAAGAAGAACTGCGTACATTTGCAAGACGAATAAATGCGCTACGGAACGAAGCCTTAGATAAACTGAAATCAACTTATGAAAATTTATCGGATGAAATGTGCAAAGAAGAATTGAATTTGTCAGTGATAAAAAGATTTAAGACAGGAGTACATAATCAGATGTTACGGATGTTGTTGATAAATCAAAATACAAACAACTTAGATAAGTTGTTAGAGGAAGCAATCGGAATAGAAGATTTAATGCAAGATGATTTAGAATTAAATTCAGGAATTAATACCGTGCAGTCTGGCTATGAAGAAGACCACCCAGTGAATTCAAGCAGTAGAAAATTACCAATGAGAAGTTTAGAAACAGAAATATTCACACTTAGAGAGCAGGGGAGTACAAAAAAATGTTTGGCCAGAAAGTTTTCAGGCAAGTGCTCATTTTGCAATGTAAGAGGACATACTAGAGATGAATGTTTAGCTCGGAAAAATTCGCGGGAGTGTCAGGAAACCGACAAAAGGTGCACGAAGAATAAAAGGAAAACAGAAATTGATTTCAACTATCAACAACAAGGCATGGAAAGCAAAAAACAGAGAACAAAAGACACAATTTTACAGGTCCAAAATAAGGTCGATGAAAATACACCTACATGCCGTTGGTGTAAAAGAATTGGGCATGCAATGGAAAATTGCTATGCCAAAAGAGACTATGAGACGTCTCAGGGAAACTAAGAGGGGCCCAAGACCGGCCAATAGTCTGGGACCCCAAAAATCTTAGTAAATTAGGGCCAACTAAAGTAGTGACTGTAAATCAACCACAACAAAGTCCAGTTGATACATTAACTACAGTATGTAAAACAAATAAAGTTTTAGGGAAAAATTTTAATAACGTAGTAACAGTAAATCAACTACAACAAAGTGCAGTTGATACGTTACCTACTGGAAATGAAACTATTACAGTTTCAAAGAATATTTTTGACGAAGTAATAACTACAAATCAGCCACAACAAAGTGTAACTGATACTTTAACTAATAAACGCATAAATAATAAAGTTTTAAGTAACAACTTAGAACAATGTGAAGCAGGAACAAATCATACGCAGAAAACTGTAGTTGAAGCGTCCCTTGCAAAACCCATAGAATGCGTAAAAAATGATAACGATATCGAAACTGGGAGACATATCTTGTATGGAAGGCATAACGAGAATTTTTACCAAGTGAATCAAAATGACGTGTTCATAGAAGTGCCCTGTGAAGAGGCACAATGTGGAAAACTTATTTTGTTGGTAGATTCCGGCGCCGATACAAGTTTGGTCAAAGAAGGTGCAATGCTGCATTTCCCAGAACTAGATATAAATAATGTAAAAGATTTGAGTGGAGCATTTGGCGGTAAGGTTACCACCTTAGCTACAACCACTATTCAATATAATCAGCATCCAGATCTAAGTTTAAAGTTACACATAGTGTCACTAGATCATGGTGTACCAGCTGATGGAATAGTAGGTAGAGATATTTTGTGGAACCGAACTGTCATAAATGCCATGGATAAAAAAATAACGTTTTTCAATGAAAAACGAAAACAAATAATAGCATTTAAGCTTAAGCCAATGAATGACGTTAACAAAGTACTATATAATACAGAAACAGCAGTCGAAGCTCGAACTGTAAAAATAGTACCGTTATGTGTTAAAACAACATTAGAAGAAGTTGTTATACACAAACAAGAACTTTCACAAGGAGTTTACATGGGAGAAGCCCTAACCAAAGTGAAAGATGGCATAGTATATGTGCCAATATTAAACTCGTCGGAAAACCAGTTTATAATTGATAAATATTTAAAACCAAAGTTTTCTAATCATAATAAATTTAAAGTGGAAACAAATACCACAATAAATATTACAATGGAACAAAATGTGAGGGAAAGATTAGATAAACTATTTGAATCCATTGATTTGGATCCTAACTTAAGCAGTGAAGAGAAAGATTGCATGGAAAATATATGTGCATCTTTTCATGATATATTTTTATTAGAAGGTGATTGTTTATCATATACTCCAGTTTTAAAGCATGATATCCCAACACTAGCGGGGCAACCCCCAATAAATCAAAAACAGTATAGACTACCTCATTCTCATAGAATGGAAATAAATAAACAGGTAGGAGAACTGTTAGATGAAGGGATAATTTCACCAAGCACCTCACCTTGGAATTCACCATTGTTACTTGTCCCAAAGAAAAGTGGTAAAGATGGCGAGAAAAAATGGAGATTAGTTATAGACTTCAGAAAATTAAATGAAGCTACAATCAAACAAGTATTCCCCATACCACGAATTGATGAAATTTTAGATCAGTTAGGACACAGTAGATATTTTTCCACCCTGGATTTAGCAAGTGGCTACCACCAGGTATTGGTGAATGATGATGATAAGGAAAAAACAGCATTTAGTACGGGGTTAGGACATTTTGAGTTTAACAGAATGCCGTTTGGTCTGACGGGAGCACCAGCAACATTTCAACGTATTATGAATCATATACTCACAAGACTACAAGGTCTAGAGTGTTTTGTTTACTTAGATGACATTGTCATATACGGGAAAAACTTACGAGAGCATGAAGATAGGCTTCGTAAAGTGTTCACGGTATTAAGACAACATAATCTTAAATTAAACACGAAAAAATGCAATTTTTTTTTTTGCGTCGTGAAGTTGTGTATTTAGGACATAAATGTTCAGAGTATGGTGCTTTACCAGACCCAGATAAGGTGAAATGTGTAAAAAACATACCAGTGCCTAAAAACAAAAAAGAAGTACAGGCATTTCTAGGTCTGGTAAATTACTACCGAAAGTTCATAAAAGACACGGCAAGACTAGCATTACCAATAAACAAATTATTGAGAAAAGATGCTAAGTTCATTTGGTCAAATGAGTGCCAAAAATCATTTGAGGACTTAAAAAAGGCGATAATGTCACCACCCATATTGATATACCCAGATTTTTCCAGAGAATTTTTGTTAACCACGGATGCCAGCAATGATGCAATTGGTGCAATTATATCACAAGGGGAAGTCGGTAAAGACAATCCAATAGCATTTGCCAGTAGAGCGCTAAGCGATACCGAAAATAGGTATTCAACGATTGAAAAAGAATTTCTCGCTATAGTTTGGGCGACGAAAAATTTTAGAGCATATTTGCTTGGCAGACATTTCAAAATATATACCGATCATCAACCTTTACGTGGTATATCAAACCTTAAAGATCAAACGTCACGCTTGGCACGCTTCCGACATAAACTATCAGAATATGATTTTGAAATTATTTACAAGCCTGGGAAAAGAAACTTAAACGCAGACGCTTTAAGTAGATTACCACAAACAAATGAACAAATAACAGTGGTACAAACAAGATCAAAGGTTAAAAATTCTGCAATAGAAAAATGTAATATTTCAAATGAGGTGGATAAGGACACGGTGGTTGAAAGTAACACAGAAAAACAGTGGTCATACTTAAAGATCCTAAGGAGATAGAAATAGTATTAAGGGATTTTCATTGTACACCGTTAGGAGGGCATCAAGGTGCAGTAAAGGTGGTCAACCGATTGCACTGATTAGTGGAACAAAGCGTTACACCATGATTAACAGTTAGTACATGCGTGTCGTGCCACAATCAGTGATAATTGGTAGTGTAGCTATGACCTCCAAGCTGGTGGCCACTGGAAACGGCTCTCCAGGAAGTTAAGTCTTGACTGTAGGGCTGGCTAGCATAGCTAGGCTAGGGGTTTGGTTAGCTCCTCAAATGCCTGAGGTATCTTCCTGAAGGTATTTCAGGCAGAAATGCCCCCAATCCAAGGTGGAACAGCATATGCTAAGGGATGAATGGCTAGTGGGTTATCTAGTCGATAATATGCGGACTCGGATAGTCTGGCAAACTTCCGTTTTAACCTAGCCTTATCCACACATGCAGGCTCTGTGAGGATGGACCTTCCTTTTTCCTTGCGAGGGCTGGATCAAAGTGTTATGCGACCCGTGCTGAGGATCGTTCAGGTTGGGAGCCCTGTTTTCATAAAAATTAACCCAATCGCTAACGGAGCATACCGGATACCTGGCGCCCTCCGGTATTAAGTAGCCTTACCCACGCACCTGGACCTCTGTGTGGGTGGACATATTCGTACTGTACTCGTGGGACCAAATATGGAAAATATATTGAAAAATAAACAAAACAAACAAACAAACAAACAAATGTAAAAACAAAGACTTCTGAGTCAGAGACTCAAAATGATTGCAATCGCGATATCGCATGCACCTCAGGTGGGACTGGCGCTGGCCTTCGGGTGGCTGGACCTGTCTTGAAGGTGGGAGGGAAGGTAAGGGCGTTGGACTTCACCTCCAACCCTACCAACCCTTCAAAAAAAGGGGGGGCTTTAATGCCCATTTCTGGACCAACCAGTTCGGCATCGACCACCGCCTCACGGCATGGTCAGTTAAAGTCGGCTGGGGAATCCAGATATGAGGGGGGATCTTCGCTGTCAAATCGAGGACAAACCAGTTCGGCATCGGCCACAGCCTCACGGCTAAGCCAGTTAAAGTCGGCTGGGGAGTCCAAGAAGGAACAGAATCCTTTAGGGGAGGGTTTTAAGGGTCTTAGACCCTCTAAAATGAAAATCGCGGACAAGCAGGCGGCGAATAGAATTCGTCGTCGTATGGAAGCTGCTGATCCCAGCTCTCTGTCCAAGGAGGACAAGGACTCCCTTCGATGGGCGAAGAGAGTCCTTGAACAAAAAGGCCATAAACAGGCCGTTTTAGAAAAACTACCTAAAAGGCAGAGATCCCAGGACGAGATGTCTGAGTCTAAACGTCAAAAGACTACTGGTAAATCTCTGTCTTTTAGTGACGTTGTAAAAGGTTGTAAGGGGAGAGTTTTGGCTGTGCTTGACAGGGCGGCGGAGGACGGGGCAATTCCTCGGGATAAATGGAAGTGGGTAGACGCTGCCTTGGCAAATACCCTCTTCCAGATATTAGAGGAGTTTCCTGGTCCTGTGCCATCATGTGAGGAGGCAGGCTGGCATCAGGGCCTTTTTAAACTCATCTCCTGTGATGATGAACGGTCTGCCAAATTGTACAAGGTAGCTGTGAGTAGGCTAGGTGAGGTGTATCCAGGCGCGAAACTGGAGGCTGTGGAGAAGGATGAAATTCCTACCAGGCCCCGGGCTCGCGTTTGGCTACCGAGCACACCGTCGGGTGAGGACGCAGTTCTGCGGATGCTCCGACTATGCAATCCCAATCTTCCAACTCAAAACTGGAAGATTGGGAAGCTAGAAGCACCAGTCGGACCATCCATGCAGGCCATGGTCCTGTTGAACAAGGAATCCGTGGAGTTACTGGCGGTAACTAAGGGGGTCGTCAAGTATGGATTCAACAAGGTGACGCTCAAGGTTTACCGTAAAGACGAAGAGCTGGCCTCCAAAGGTGCTATCTCTCCCTCCCCGGAGACCATCGCCACTGCACCACAAGTGCCAGTCGAGATGGAGGTTGGGGATGAAGAGGTAGAGCCAGAGGGGGACAACTGCACTCCAAGCGGTCAACCTGAGGCGTCCCTTGAAGAAGCCGAATCCACGGACTCCGATAGGTCGTTGGAGGTAGGGGGCCTCCTGGAAGAAGCTCTTCTTTTAGAAGAGGATGATGAAGACGAGGCGGACATAACAGTCGTAGAGAGGGGAGGTGATTTGGAATCCGATGAGGGTCCTCCAAATTAATCTCCACCACTCAAAAGCGGCGTCCGCCGGCTTACTGTTCCGCTTAAGTAAAAGCGGAGATGATGTAGTCCTCATACAGGAACCCTGGGTTCATGCCGGGAGAGTCTGTGGTCTGAGGACGCCTGGCTATAAGCTACTGGTGGCAAATGTGGAAGGTAACCCCAGAGCGTGCATTTTGGCAAAGACTAATCTTAACTTGTTTTTGCATTCTAATTACAGTGACCTAGATACAGTCTGGAGATAAAAGCTGGAGGCTTTTGGTTAGCATCGTGTTACATGGCTCACGACATGGCGAGTGGTTTACCACCGACATATTTAAAGGCGGCTGTAGAGCAGGCCCGCTTATACAAAACTGGGCTTATCAAGGCAGTGACGTAAATGCGCATCACACTGTCTGGGGTAGCACAGATGATAATGATCGAGGTGAGTCACTTCTAGAATACATTTTAAACACTAACTTACTTATCTGCAACAAAGGCTGTGAGCCAACCTTTATAGTAAGGAACAGGGAAGAAGTCTTGGATATAACATTGGTCTCGGACTTTGTTTTTGATTGTATCGTTGACTGGAGAGTCTCAAGCGAGCACTCTTTTTCAGATCATCGTTATATAGAACTTGTTCTCACTGTTAAACCCCCAGAACCGATTGTTCACCGAAATGTAAAAAGGACAAACTGGGGAATATATAACAGGAAAATAGCAGAGTATCTGCCTATCTCAACCCCCGTAGAGCCGTCAACTATCCACGACATAGACAGGCTGGTTCAAAACTTAACGGGAGGGTTAAATAAATCCCTGGAGATTTCTTGTCCTGTAAGTAAACCTCGAGGAAAGAAGAAACCCCCATGGTGGTCAAATGAAATTCAGGTTCTTCGACGAAGAAGTAGGAATTTATTTAACAAAGCCAAAAAATCAGGTTTGGACAATGACTGGAATGATTATAAATCTATTCTCAAAATTTACAAGAGTTCGTTAAGAAAAGCTAAACGTAACTCGTGGAGGAACTTCTGTGGAAACATTGAAGAGATTTCAGAAGCATCTAGGCTAAGGAAGATTTTATCTACCTCGCCCAGTACTCTAGGTCTTTTAAAAAAGCCTGACGGCTCCTGGACAACATCTAGCGAAGAGACCTTAGACCTCTTACTAGATACTCACTTCCCTGGTAACTCATTGCATGAACCAGAGGAATTGAATGTTCAACCTCAGATGTCCTCAATTATTCTCGGGGACATTGTTTCGGAAACCAAAATTCGATGGGCGATAAATAGCTTCAAACCCTATAAATCACCAGGACCTGATGGTGTGACACCAATTGAGCTGCAACAATCTGCTCGCTTAATTATATCTTGGTTGACAGCTATTTTCAAGGGCTGTCTTAACCTTTCCTATATTCCTCTAGCCTGGAGGATGACTAAAGTCATTTTCATTCCAAAGGCTGGGAAGAGCTCTTACATAAATCCAAGGGATTTTAGACCAATAAGTCTTTGCTCTTTTCTTTTAAAAACTTTGGAAAGACTCATAGAAATCTATGTTCGCAGCAGTATCAAACCTGATCTGCTGTCTACTTCTCAACATGCTTACACGAAAGGCAGATCTATAGAAACCGCACTTCACACACTAGTGAGCAGCATTGAAAAATCCTTTGCATGTAAGGAATTCGCCCTGGCGGCGTTCCTGGATATTGAAGGAGCTTTTAACAACGTTGACCCAGGTATTATTATTAATGAACTGCAGAAACTGGGTATCAACAGTTCCATAGTTGAGCTGATTAAAAAGCTACTGACAAACAGAGCCTTTACCTCAAATCTTGGCATTTCCGAAGCTTATAGGTTTGTCCGCAGAGGAACGCCGCAGGGTGGAGTGCTATCTCCTCTACTGTGGAATCTGGCAATAAATAAGATGCTCATGTCACTGAAAAGGCTGGGCTGTAAAGCTATTGCCTATGCCGACGATGTAGCATTAATTGCATGTGGTAAATTCCCAAACACATTGTGTGAAATTCTTCAGAATGCTTTAAACAGACTCGTCTCATGGGCAGATGAGGCTGATTTAGGCGTAAATCCGAACAAAACTGAACTAGTACTCTTTACTAGGAGTCACAAACTTCCAATTATAGTACCACCTTCGCTAAAGGGCGTTAGACTTGTCTTAAAAAGTAGTGCAAGGTATCTTGGTCTGATATTGGATAGGAAATTAAGTTGGAAAATAAATGTTGTTGAGAGAGTTAGGAAAGCAACTGTAGCACTATACTCTTGTAAAAAAGCTGTGGGGAGAAGATGGGGGCTATCACCTCGTATTATTCATTGGCTCTACACAGCGGTAATTCGACCGATTCTGTTATATGGCATTGTGTTGTGGTGGCCTGTCTTAGACAAGGTCACCTATTACAGACAATTGCAGAAGGTTCAAAGAGCTGCTTCCATGTGCATCAGTGGTGCACTGAGGACCACACCGACTGATGCCTTGGAGGTCCTCTTTCATCTCGTTCCCCTTGACCTGTTTGGTAAACGAATGGCAGCATGTACCGCCATTAGACTCAGGGAAACTGCTTGCTGGTCCGAGGGAAGTACAGGACACTCAACTATCCTTAATAGCTTGAATTCCGTACCCTCTAAATTGGACTACACTATTCCAGTAATCTCATTCAAGAGAGATTACGTAACCCATATCCCATCTAGGGATGACTGGAAGGGAGGAATGCCGGGGAGAAGGAACCATATTAATTTCTACACGGATGGCTCCAAGTTAAATAACCAAGTGGGTTATGGTATTTACTCTAAAGAACTGAAGATAAGTATTGCTGCGAGGTTACCAGACCATTGTAGTGTTTTTCAGGCAGAGGTTATAGCAATAGAAGAAGTAGCATCCTGGCTGAGGATAAATGTGGTATCCAAGAAGGGTATTAATATTTATTCAGACAGTCAAGCTGCTATTAAATCCTTAGAATCAGTCTTCCTAAACTCACTAGTGGCCCAACAATGCCGCTCGTCTCTAAATGAGATGGCTCAGCATTTTAACATTCACCTCATCTGGGTGCCTGGGCATAGGAACATTGATGGCAATTGCAAAGCTGATGAACTTGCTAGGCAGGGGACTACTGCACAAATTCCTCAAGACAAGGAAGGTGTTGGCATGCCACTTGCTACCTGCAAGTTACTGCTTAAAGAAGACATGATAAAAAAGGCTAACATAAGATGGACCCAAGGGTTAACCTGCAATATAACAAGGCAAATCTGGCCGGAATGGAACGCTAAGCGATCTCTAGAACTGATATCCCGCACTAGACATAGTGTCTCGTCAGTTGTTGCAGTAATAACTGGCCACTGGCTTATCGGCAGACATGCGGATAGATTAGGTATTCGGTCTTTTGACTACTGTAGAAGTTGTGGGGATGTGGAGGAGGAGGAAAACATTAAACATTTTCTTTGTTCCTGCCCTGCACTTGCTAGAAAACGCCACAAAACACTTGGCTCGTTTTTGTTTGATGACCTGGAGGACCTTAGACATGTTAGCATAGGTCAGTTATTTAGTTTCATAACGAAATCTGGATGGTTCAATGAGAGGGTATAGTCAAGTACCCTGTGGTATCACAATGGACCAAACTTGGTCTAAGTGAGTCGGTTTTTGTAACTGACTGCCACTCCTACCTAACCTAACCTAAAGGTGCAGTAAAAACACTTCTAAGAATAAGGAAGCAATTTAGATGGCCAAGCATGCAAAAAGATGTCAAAGAGTACATAAAAAAATGTACAAAATGTCAAACAAACAAGAGTTCAAGACTCACAAAAATGCCTATGGTTTTGACTGACACACCAAATCGACCTTTTGATAAAGTGTACATGGACATAGTCGGCCCATTACCTGAAACTATATCAGGAAACAAATACATATTGACATTTCAAGATGATTTCTCGAAATATATGGCGTGTGCTGCAATGCCCGATGCAGAAGCAAGTACGGTCTCGAAGAAATTTTATGACGAAATCATTGCCAGGTACAATATCCCAAAGATATTAGTTACTGACAATGGTACAAATTTTATTGCGAAATTGTTTTCAGACACTTGTAAGATGCTGGGAATTAAGAAGTTGCACATAACACCATATCATCCGCAGGCTAATGGTTCTTTGGAAAGAAGCCACAGACCACTAGCAGAGTACTTGCGAAGTTTTGTTAAAGAAGATGGTTCAAATTGGGACCAATGGCTGACAGCAGCCATGCATGTCCATAATAATACAACACATACTTCTACTAAGCAAACCCCGTTTCGCACTTTGTACGGTTTCGACTTTGAATTGCCTACGAATTTGAAACGAAAATGTTCACCGCTATACACGCGGAGGACCAATCAAAAGTATTAAAATTTCAAATTCAAAGAACTCATGAATTAGTTAGGAAAAACCAAGAAAAGGCGAAAGAATTGTCTAAAAAACAATATGACGGTGCAATCAACCCCGTTAAATTTAAACAAGGGGATAAAGTTTTGATGAAAAATCAAACTAGAAAAACAAATTTTCTCCCATATGGGTAGGGCCATTTGAAGTTTTGGGAGTCAAGGGGCCTGTTACAACAGAAGTTGTAATAAAAGGCAAGAAAAAGAGGTTGCACAGTAATTTACTTAAATTATTTAATGAACCTACTTAATTTACAATAAAAAATAGCCAACAGAGTAAAACTAAAATACAAAAATAACAAGCTCTGAAAACTTAGAAGTACATGTTCATTAACGAAGCAATTTGAGCCAAAATATACCGCAGAAAGCACACGCGATCGCGTAGAACTAACCTACCTCAACGATAGTAGTAGAAATATGACACATTTCATTTTAATTAAAATAAGCTCAAATGCAAAACAAAAATAATAAAAGCAAATGCAGCTTGGGCTCAGCTTTGTACATAGCTATGAGTATTAGCATTCATTTGATTTGCAAAATGAAATGAAACAAAAGGAAATAACAGCAACTTTAGCTGAAGTTCCATAATTGAAGGTCATATTATATCATGATGACAACCAAAGACATGACGAAAAATAGTTACTTTGGCTATAATTATTAAAACGAAATTACAAGCTATGCGTAATATATATTTGGATGTATACACATACATAGCATACAAAAATTAAAATTTCTGTTTCAAAGCTAAGAAAAGATTAAATTTGAAACCCAGATAAATTATTAAAACATTCTGGGTACAGACTCATTAAATTATTTTCAAAACAGAACAAAACTTTTTGTTCTATTAAAATAAATAACAGAAAACATATATATTTGTATAAATACGTTTTAACACGTATGTATGTACATATATAGCTAAAACTTGTTGAATCTAAATACAATATTCACATATATCGTAAATTAAACAATCAAGTCAGTTCAACGACTTGCTTAAATGTTATTCTTGTTGAAATAATAATTTTTGCATAATTGCATAATTTGACATTATGTCATAAATGTTGGTAAACAAAGCCAGCACAATTAAAAGTAAATAAATAAAAATAAAGAGTGCTTCAAAAGAAAAAAGGAAATTTAGAAGCAAATTTTATCATTAAAAAATAATGAATAAAACAAAACGGAGTAAATGCCGTATATGCAAATATATATTTTTATGCATATTAGATAAATGCATAAACATATATAACATTTACAATAAAAATTAGAAGTTTAAATATAATGAGTAAAATAAAACGGAGTAAATGCCGTATATATATATATATATATATATTTATGCATATCAGATAAACATATATATCATTTACACGTATTATTAGTTATATAAAATAAACACTTAATTATATTGATATTTTGTTTAAAGAATGATTTATAACTTGACAGATTAGAAAACATTGAATATTTTTGTTTTAAATAGAAAGATAAATATAGAAATTTATCAATTAAAGTAATAACTATAAATAATTAAATGATAGGGGAAATAGATATTTAACTAAATAGATATGTGGAGGTACTTGCTACTGATTTGTCCACTTCTTAAATTTATACTGTTTTGTCTGTTCATTAAAAATTATGTGACTCAAGTTTTAATTGTCATAAAAAATTTATTAAAAAAATTGTTAAAAGAAATATACAGAACGATTTCTGATTTTAATAAAAATTAAAATAAATTTAATAAATATAATAATTTGGATTTAAATATATATCCAAAAGTGGTGACCCCGATTTAAAAATGAAAACAGTTGCGCAATTTTCCACTGAAGAATTGTCCTTTTTACTCAGAAAATGGAATCTTCCTCTAGGTGGACGCAAGGCTGACAAAATCATTAGAATTGAAGTTTATATCAAAGAAAATCTACATATTCAAGATTTAAACATATACGACGCTTCTGAATTGCTGTTGGATATGGAATCAAATACTCCACAGGAAATGGATATTTCAACTGCGATCAATCAAATGCAAACTTTCATGCAGTCCATGGATGACCGTTTCTTGCAATTTACTAATTCAATTTCCCAAATTAGCTGCACAAGAAATAATGAAATGTCCAATGAACAGCAACATGTTGCCGATGAATCCAGAAAAGCATCACTTAATCTTCCTCATTTTTGGACCCAGAATCCTGACTTATGGTTTATCATGGCGGAACAAAAATTTAGAATTGCATCAGTTACTCTTGACGATATTAAATATGCTAAAGTTCTTGATTCTTTAGATTTTTCGATAATCCAAAAGGTATCTAGTATCATCAAAGACCCTCCTAGAGAAAGTAAGTACGATACTTTAAAATATAAGTTATTGCATTTGTTTGAGGAGAGTCAAGACGCTAAAATAAGCAAATTGTTACAAGAAACATTATTAGGCGACAAAATTCCAAGTCATTTATTTAACGAAATGAAAGACTTGGGTTGCAATAAAATATCTGATGATGTTTTATTATCATTATGGTTAAAGAAACTCCCTACCGATATTGAGCAAAATTTGCGAGGAATATGTAAAATAACTACTCAAGATAAAATTTTGGAAGCTGCAGATTGCATGATAGTTACTAATCAGAAGAAACAAATATTTAAAGTCTCTTCTGACGCTCCTACCTCATCTCTTTTAAACATTGAAAAGAAACTTGATCAGTTAATTATATTATTAACAAACAATACATCTTCAGAGATCAGGCGTTCTAGAAGTGCTTCACCAAGTGAAAAAAGTCCTATATGTTATTTCCATCGACGATACAAGAGCAATGCCAGAAGATGCATTTCACCCTGCTCTTTCAAAAAGAATATGAATCAGTCGGGAAACTACAAAGCCGATCACTAAAGACGACGTGTGATCTCGGTCAAGTTCAAAATTGTCGTCGACTTTTCATAAAGGACCCTGAAACAAACATTAAATTTTTGATAGATTCTGGAGCAGACGTTTCTGTTTTACCAAATGACTATAAAAGTACTTTAACATCAAATTACATCCTTTATGCAGCTAATGGTACCAAAATTCCTACATATGGTGGTAAGCTTTTACATTTAACACTTAATCTAAACAAAAGTTTTACATGGAAATTTATTATTGCGGATGTTGACTGTCCAATAATTGGAAATGATTTTTTGCAACACTTCGGATTGCTTATAGACCTCAAAAATAAATCACTCATAGATCCCTATAATAACATATTCGCCAAAGGTACTTTGCAGCAATATCAAAGTGATTTAATTAAAATAATAAACATCAAAAATAAATACCATCATTTACTATCAGCTTATCCAAACATTACAAGAGTTTTTAACATTAATTTTGAAAAGAAAACCAACATACAACACAAAATTGTTACCAATTGTCACCCAATTTATTGTAGGGTACGACGTTTAGATCCAATAAAACTACAACAGGCTAAAAAAGAGTTTGAACATTTATTGGAACTAGGAATAATTCGGCGATCAAAAAGTCCTTGGGCAAGTGCCTTACATATGGTTCCAAAATCAAATGGTACTTGGAGAGCATGCGGAGACTATCGTCGTTTAAATAACTTTACCGTTTGTGACAGATATCCTATACCAAACATAAAGGATTTTCAAACAATTCTTTTTGGTAAACGAGTATTTTCAAAAATCGATTTAGTTAAAGCTTTCCACCAAATTCCAATGACACCTGAAGACATAGAAAAAACAGCCATTATAACACCATTCGGGCTATTCGAGTACCTTAGAATGCCCTTTGGACTTAAAAATGCTGCTCAAACTTGTCAACGTTTTGTTCATGAAGTAGTTGAGGGACTCGACTTCGTTTTTCCATATATAGATGATTTCCTTGTTGCTTCAACCTCCGAACAGCAACATATTGAGCATCTTCATATATTATTCAAGCGACTTAATGAATTTGGAATAGTTCTAAATCCGGAAAAATGCGAATTTGGAAAAACAGAAATTAATTTTCTTGGTTATCTTATCACGTGCAACGGTATTAAACCATCACCAGAAAAAGTTTCTGCAATTTTACAGTATCCAAAACCTGAAAACATCACTTCCTTGCGTCGATTTCTTGGAATGTTTAATTATTTTAGATCCTCTGTTCCAAATGCTGCCAAACTTCAAGCTTCTTTGAATGAATTTCAAAAAGGTAATCCAAAAAAGAATCAACCTTTAGTTTGGACAGAAAAGCAGTTAAAATCATTTGAACAACTGAAAAAGGCTTTATCGGATGCAACACTACTAGCACATCCTTCTGTAGCATCACCTCTTTCTATGTATGTTGATGCGTCTAACACATGCATTGGTGCAGTCCTACAACAAAATGAACAATCCACAGGAATTCAACAACCTTTAGCTTTCTTTTCCAAAAAACTTTCAAAGCCTCAAATGAAATATAGCGCTTATGATAGAGAGTTATTAGCCATTTATGAAAGCATTAAACATTTTCGCTTTATGGTTGAAGGTCGTTACTTCAAAATTATTACTGACCATAAGCCATTAATTTACACATTTTCTAAAAAGTCAAATAATCTCTCTCCAAGGCAGTTTCGTTATATCGATTTCATCAGTCAATTTTCAACCTCGATTGAACATATTGCAGGTGCAGAAAATTTAGTTGCAGATGCATTATCAAGAGTTGGATCGATAGAACTACAAACACCTATATCTCCTTCTGAACTTTTTGAATCTCAAAATTCAGATGAAGAGCTGAAAAATTTGTTACATCGTCCAACAGTGTTAAATCTTATTCAATGCAAAGTTCCAAATTCGGAAATTAAGATTTATTGCGATGACTCTCATGGTTTACTGCGTCCATATATTCCAAAACCTTTACGAAACAAAATTTTTCAACATATTCATGGGTTATCGCACCCAGGTATAAGAAGTTCAACAAAATTAATTGCTGATAGATTTGTGTGGCCAGGAATCAACAAAGATGTTCAATTATGGACGAAAACTTGTCTGAACTGTCAGGAATCGAAGGTTTCAAGACATTGTAAGAGTCAAATTGAATCAATCAAAAGTCCTAATGAAAGATTTGAACACATCAATATTGACCTCATTGGACCACTTCCATCATCAAATGGTTATCGCTATTGCTTAACTTGCGTTGATAAGTTTTCAAGATGGCCAGAAGTAATTTACCTTACCGATATAAAAGCGGAAACTGTTGCAAAAGCATTTTATGAAAATTGGATTTGCAGATTTGGAGTACCTTTGAGAGTTACAACTGATCAAGGTCGCCAATTTGAGTCTGAATTGTTTAGGGAGCTCTCAAAGTTTTTAGGAACGCAGCACATACGAACTACACCATATCATCCTAGCTCAAACGGTATGGTAGAAAGATTTCATAGAACTCTCAAAGCTGCTATAAGATGCCACGCTAATAAACAGTGGACCGATGTTATTCCGACAATTCTTCTCGGATTGAGATCTACTATTAAAGAAGATGTTGGCTACAGTACCTCAGAATTAGTATATGGTTCTACCATAAGATTACCAGCTGAGTTCTTCGTAGAAACAAAGTATAAAACTCCTCATTCAGACTTTGTTAAGGACCTACGTGAAAAAATGCAAAAATTAAAACCAGTCGCTGGAAGTAACCACAACAAAAGCAAGCCGTTCGTATATCAAGACTTATTTAAATGTACACATGTATTTGTTAGAGTAGATGCGGTCAAGACAGCATTACAAGCACCTTATTTAGGACCATTCCTTGTCAAGAAACGAAAAGAAAAGATGTTTAAGCTAATAATGAATGGAGTCGAAAAGTATATATCTATTGACCGACTCAAGCCAGCATTTGTTCTTAATCAAGATTTGAAAACTGTTGGCTTTCAAACGGATGTTTGAATCTTCGGAGGGGGGTAATGTGGAGGTACTTGCTACTGATTTGTCCACTTGTTAAATTTATACTGTTTTGTCTGTTCATTAAAAATTATGTGACTCAAGTTTTAATTGTCATAAAAAATTTATTAAAAAAATTGTTAAAAGAAATATACAGAACGATTTCTGATTTTAATAAAAATTAAAATAAATTTAATAAATATAATAATTTGGATTTAAATATATATCCAAAGATAGCTATTTTATTAACATGGTCCTATACTACAGCAGATTAGCAGTAGCAGTGGCCAGAAGCTTGTCACACTAATGATTCAAGGATGCAAACACGCTAGTTAACTAAGAACTGAATTAAAAATAAAAATTTTGTTCAAAATTTGAAAATGAATGAATATTTAAAGCTAAGCTGCAGAATACTTCATGCACAATAAGCAAAGTATCCAGCATTAATAGCAAAATCATTCAATGGTTGTCAATCTTTACATAGTGACAACCTAACCAAAGGAAGGGAGGGGGCTACAGTTTTTAGCATAACGCCTTTCCTTTCGAGAAAAACTGTGGCATAAGCCGTCTCAACATGATTTGAAATGATGGTAGCCAGAAGTATGACATGCACCCAGCCTTATGTTGAAGCTAAACATACAAGGCTAATAAAAAAAAAATGTTGCACCTTGAATCAAATCAAAAGTTAAGTTTGTGGTATGACTAAACTAGCGAAGCCACAAAGTCAAAGCCAAGCAGTATCCAACCAAGGGGGACAAGCAGTTACGGAGAAAAATAGGGCCATGAATTAGGTAGAGTAATTTAATTGATCATCTTAAATATATATAATTATCAGACATTTTTAAAGAAAACAATTTTAACTAATAAATAAATTTTAAAATAAAAATAAAAACATTATGATACACAATAATGTGTTATTAAGAAAAAATTATAGTTAATTTTTAGCCATAATTTTTTCTTATCCAAAGGGGTGAGGAATGTTGTGTGTTAATTACCACACTTATATCATAATGTGTTGTTTTAACAAAAACGACATATTGTGGTATATTTTTGGGATGATGATTAACATCATCCAATAACAGTAATTTTCTGTTATTATAATACGGCATATTTTTGGGCATTTGCTTATTTGTTGGTCAATTTAAGTTGCTATGTGAAAATTCTACTTGTTGAATAATAACAAGAATGAGAACAATGCAATGAAACTGCAACAACAAAAAGGCAAATAATGCAATGCAAGATATGAAACCCGGAAATATGCCAACCTCACTATTTTGTTAAATTAAGAATTATGCAATTTCTACAAAGTAGAATAAATATTTGTAGGCCAAAATATTTGTAGGCCAGCATATTTGTAGGCCAAAATATTTGTAGGCCAAAATAATTGTAGGCCAAATATTTATGATGCTAATATTTTGTTATTGTATTTTTAAGTAACTATTTTATAATGTATTTTGTTGTTATAATTATCTTTATAAGAGGTGTTAAGTTATTTAAGATTTTCAATAAAGATTAGAATTTGTTCTGAGCTAAGAAAAGAAAGAAGTACTCTTTTCATTTTAAGCAGAGTTAACTTTACTGTGGATAGGTTTTATAATACGGGTAAGTATTATATTACAACATTAGGAAGTTTCTTTTATTTCTTTCAGATACGGTTCTCACCCAGTGGTATTCCTAGGAAGGAAAAGCCACAATACAACAAAAGTAAGGTGGTGTAAATTCGGTGTGAATTGATTTACCGGTCTTCGTGAAAGTGAGTTTTTTAAAAAAAGTTATGTTTGAGGGCCACCCTAAATAAAATGTTTATAGACCAAACGATGTCTCTTAATATATGAAACCGTGGTGTAAACTCTATGTCAATCGATGGACTGGTCTTTGTGAAAATGCTATTTTAAAAGTAATTTTTGAATAAGGGCCACCCTAAGTACGCTCCCGAAATAAAAGGTTTATAAACTTAGCTATGTTTGCCTTCTTTTAATATAAAATAACAAGTGGTGTAAATTCCATGTGAATCGATGGAGTGGTCTTCGAGAAAATGCTATTTTAAAAATATTCTTTTATAACGGCCACCCTAAATATGCAGGCTAAATAAAAGTGTTATAGACTTAACTATGTCTATTAATATAAAAGACTTGTGATGTAAATTTCATGTGAAACGATAGAGTGGTGTTTGTGAAAATGCTATTATAAAAAAAATTTGTATGAGGACCACCCTAAATAGAAGTTTTATAAGATAAACCATGTCTCTTAATATAAAAGCTACGTGATGTATATTCCATGTGAATCGATGCAATGGTCTTTGGGAAAATGCTATTTTAAAAATATTTTTGTATGAGGGCCACCCTAAATATGCACCCTAAATAGAATTTTTTTAGTTTACCCCCTATTCTCAGACCTATCAAATATACACAAAAAATTTCATAAGAATCGGTCAAGCCGTTTGGGAGGAGTACGGTAACAAACACTGTGACACAAGAATTTTATATATTAGACTAGCATTACCCTGTGCGCATCGCCTCACCTCAACCGTGGTGCATATTCGATGTGTGGTCTGCGTGAAAATTCTATTTAAAAAATACTTTTGTATGAAGACCACCCTCAGTATGCATCCAAAATAAAATTTTAAAAACCTAAGCAGTGCCTGTTAATATAAAAACCACGTGATGTAAATTTCATGAGAATCGATTAAGCGGTCTTCGAGAAAATGATATTTAAAAATATTTTTGTGTAAGAGACACCCTAAATAAAAGTTTTGTATACTTAGCCTCTTAACATAAGAGGTACGTGGTGTAAATTCGGTGTGAATCAACTTAACTGGCTCTGTAAAAATGATATTTAAAAATATTTTTGTGTGAGGGCCACCATAAGTTTGCACCCTAAATAAAATGTTTACGATCTAATCTGTGTCTCTTCACATAAAAGCCATATGGTGTAAATTCCATGAGAATCGATTTGGCGGTCTTCGAGAAAATGATATTTAAAAATATTTTTGTGTGAGGGCCACCCTAAATAAAAGTTTTGTATACTTAGCCTCTTAACATAAGAGGTACGTGGTGTAAATTCGGTGTGAATCAACTTAACTGGCTCTGTAAAAATGATATTTAAAAATATTTTTGTGAGGGCCACCATAAGTTTGCACCCTAAATAAAATGTTTACGATCTAATCTGTGTCTCTTCACATAAAAGCCATATGGTGTAAATTCCATGAGAATCGATTTGGCGGTCTTCGAGAAAATGATATTTAAAAATATTTTTGTGTGAGGGCCACCCTAAATAAAAGTTTTGTATCCTTAGCTAAGCCTCTTAATATAAGAGCTACGTGGTGTAAATTCGGTGTGAATTGTTTAACCTGTTATCGTGAAAATGATATTTAAAAAAATTGTGTGTGAGGGCCACCCTAAGTTTGCACCCTAAATAAAATGTTTACGATCTAATCTGTGTCTCTTCACATAAAAGCCATATGGTGTAAATTCCATGAGAATCGATTTGGCGGTCTTCGAGAAAGTGATATTTAACAAATATTTTTGTGTGAGGGCCACCCTAAATAAAATGTTTGTAGCCTAAGCTATGCTTCTTAACATAAGAGATACGTAGTGTAAATTCGGCGTAAATCGATTTACTTGTCTTCGTGATAGTGATATTTAAAAATATTTTTGTGTGAGGATCACCCTAAGTATGCACCCTAAATAAATTTTTTTTAAGCTTATCTGTGCTTCTTAATATAAAAATCATGTGGTGTAAATTTCAAGAGAATCGATTAAGCAGTCTTTGAGAAAATAATATTTAAAAAATATTTTTGTGTTAGAGCCACCCTAAATAAAAGTTTTGTATCCTTAACAATGCCTCTCAACATAGGGGCTACGTGGTGTAAATTCGGTGCGTATCGACTAACCTGTCTATGTGAAAATGATATTTGAAAATATTTTTGTGTGAGGGCCACCCTAATTTTGCACTTTAAATAAAATTGTTACAATCTAGTCTCTGCCTCTTAATATAAAATCCATTTGGTGTAAGTTCCAAGAGAATCGATTAAGCTGTCTTTGAGAAAATGCTATTTTTAAAATATTTGTGTATGTGGGCCACCCTAAATAAAAGTTTTGTGGCCTAAGCTATGCTCTTAACATAAGAGATACGTAGTGTAAATTCGGTGCGAATCGATTTATTTGTCTTCGTGAAAATGATATTTAAAAATATATTTGTATGAGGGCCACCCTAAGTACGCACCCTAAATAAAATTTTTATCATCCCATATGTGCCCCTTAACATAAAAGCCATACAATGTAAATTTCATGAGAATCGATTTGTTTGTCTTTGAGAAATCGCTATTTTTAAAACATTTGTGTATGAGGGCCACCCTAAATATGCACCCTAAATAAAAGTTTTATAGCCTATGACACCCGCCTGATCGATACTAACATACTGTAAAAATTTCATCAAAATCGGCTGGATAGTTTACGCGTGCATAAGAGACAGACAGACAGACAGACAGACAGACAGACAGACAGACAGACAGACAGACAGACAGACAGACAGACAGACAGACAGACAGACAGACAGACAGACAGACAGACAGACGGACAGACAAAAAATGAGTTTTATATAATAGATAAATAATATTATCTTTTTTTTAAGTCGTTTCTGGTCGAATTCAGCTTTACCAGTTTCAAAACCAGTCATGTCCAACGCCTTGGAATCAAATTCGGCCAAGTCCAGTACATTGGTATCAAAACCGGCCAAGTCCAAAATTGTTTTCTCAAAAACATTCGCAAATAAAACTCGAAAAGTGTGATCTGAAGTGTTTTGAGTCAGAAATTTTATAAGCTATTATGTGGGAAATACTTTTTTAATTTTTCAATGAACATAGATGAAGATAAACGTTTTTCGTTGTTTTCCCAAAAGTATGAAAAATGGACTTGGCCGGTTTTGAAACCGGGCGCCTCACTTACTTACTTACTTACTTGGGTGGCCATAACAACCCGTTACCGGGTTACGGCCGACCTCAAAAGCTCTCTCCAGGCGCCTCTACTTTGCGCGCGCCTTCTCCAATCATTCACACCAAGCGTGGATAGGGTTTCCTCGGCTTGATCTTTCCATCAGAGGCATGGTCTTCCTCTTCGTCGTCGCCCAGCGGCTTCCGCATCAAACACCTTTTTCGCCGGAGCTTCTTCGTCCATACGCACAACATGTCCCAGCCAGCGCAGACGTTGTATAGTGATGCGCTTGACTATGTCAATGTCAGCGTAGAGCTCGTACAGTTCGTGGTTCATTCGAATACGGTAGTCGTCGCCGACGTGAACAGGACCGAAGATTTTGCGAAGAATTTTTCTCTCAAACACCCTAAGCGTGGCTGCATCAGTCTGCGACACAACCCATGCTTCTGCGCCGTAAAGTAGCACGGGTAAGATGAGCGTCTTGTAGAGTGTCAGTTTTGTCGGGCGAGAGAGGTCTCTACTACTCAATTGCTTACTGAGACCATAGTAACACCTATTAGCAAGAGTTAGTCTTCGCTTTATCTCCAGGCTGACATCGTTTTGAGTGTTCACGGCGGTGCCAAGATAGATGAATTCCTTGACAACTTCGAAAGTATAGTTGTTCGCAGTAACAAAGGATCCAATACGCGGCGTCTCCCTGTTTGTGGACAGCATATACTTTGTTTTGCCCTCGTTCACCGTCAAACCCACTTTCGCTGACTCTTTTTCGATATTAGAGAACGCAGCATGTGCCCTTTAACATAAAAGCCATACAATGTAAATTTCATGAGAATCGATTTGCCTGTCTTTGAGAAATCGCTATTTTTAAAACATTTGTGTATGAGGGTCACCCTAAATATGCACCCTAAATAAAAGTTTTATAGCCTATGACACCCGCCTGATCGATACTAACATACTGTAAATCATCAAAATCGGCTGGATAGTTTACGCGTGCATAAGAGACAGACAGACAGACAGACGGACAGACAAAAAATGAATTTTATATAATAGATAATGTATGCGAACTCTGAATTACGTATAGTCCATTGAAATGTTACAAAATTTTGGCTGAACCTTGCATTTTGTATAGGACAAGATTTTTTTTTATAAGTCTCAGTTTTCGGGATTGAACATCTTTAACACCCACAACTACGTATTCAATAGTCTTGATTGCTTGTGGAGGATTGAGCGACCTCTAGAATGTACTTAAAGTTCTGAAAAAAGGCATACTAATTTCGGAGAACATATAGAACAATATACTAAAAGAAGAACGATTGTTATAAACTTTCTTTGTGTCTGAATCACTATAACGTACAAGTCACCTCTTGGTTTGATCCCTTCGAACCACCCTAACGCTTCGCAATAAAAATAAATTTAAAAAATGAGTATGGAAAATTGTTTGGAATAAAATTGTCTACAAAAAACGTCCGGAGTATTTTTTTAATTAAATCAATAGAAAAAAAGTTATAGTCCTTAAATGATATTTTACCCGAAAATTTTAGTCGTTTTTTAACTATAACTTTTTCATTTTCAATTTTAAGATGAAAAGTATATGGATCAATATTGTAGAAAATACAATTTTCTACTCAAAAAGTCTTAAAAAAATTTTGTGAGACATACGGCTGTTAAGATATCGTGAAAAAAATTTTATACACCCATTTTTTAAAATGGCGGCCAAATGGGGGGGCTTTCAATCCCGAAAACTAAGAATTATACTCACACTGATCCACACTACACAACACAAAAAAAAAATCTTGTCCTATACAAAATGCAAGGTCAATATAAGATTTCAATGGACTAGTAGTGTTTACAGCAACAGCTACCCTAGTAATATAATTTTATGATCTTTTGCACCACCTCATGTCATAATCTACCTGTACTATGGGCACTGAATGTGGCACCCGGCTTAAAAACTTTGTCAAGTGTTAAAAAATTTGATTCATGATTTCGCAATGTCTTAGGTAGAAAATTTCAATTACCTGCAACTTGGATTTTGGCAAAATAAAAAGAAACAAAAAATTTTATCCATTACATTTATTTCAAATTATTATAAGTGTTACATTATATTCCAGTTATGATGTAAAGAAGCTTAAGTAATGATTAAAATGATGTAATAATAATGATTTGATATTGTTATAATAAGTGTTCAAACTAATGTCCGTCTTTGAATAACTCGTGTAGGAACTGATGGATCTCTTTTAATTTCACCTAGCACGATATTATCATACTCATATTGTGGTCTTCCTTCACTGGCACTGCCAGTGAACAAAATTTTAAGACGGGTGCCACATTCAGTGCCCATAGTACAGGTAGATTATGAAATGAGGTGGTGCACAAGATCATAAAATTACCTTATTTAATTACATTTAGGGTAGCTGTTGCTGTAAACAGGACGTAATTCAGAGTTTTTCATAAAATTTGGAATTGACCTGATTTTGTTTGAAATTTAAGTTCCATACAAAACGCCACTTTGCCACTAAAATTGCAATATCTTTGCAACCATAAAAGCTATTGCTTATGGTTTTTAGTAGGCAATTTTTTAACAAGTTGGCCACATGGGCTGTCATACATTTTTTTACAGCACACCAGCTTAAAGTTTAAGGGGGTCCGAAAGTTTTTCAAAAAATAAAGACATTTTTTTAAAAATTTTTTTTGAAGCTGCATTATATCTTAGACCAAAATTTCTTTTATATAATTGAAGTATAACTATTCAAGATTTATCTCTGAAATTTTAGTCCAAAAATATTTATCAATAAATTAGAAAAGTGCAGTGCCGTGAACGACCTCAAAATTTGCAGTGAGCAAAATATCTGGAGATTGGTTCTTCCGAAAAAAGAAAATTAAATTTTTTTTCGGTAGAACAAATAGTTAGGGGGCGTTTGATCGTTGAACCCACGTCCTGAGGGCTATGCGTTCACAGTCCTAACCATTACGCCACGCTGCCTAATAAATTCGATTTTTTTATTATTCCTTTTGTTCACTGTGTCTACAATATTTTGTGTCAATAGCGCAGGGTAATCTATTTTTTAAAATTTTCTCATAATTTAATGCAAGTTTTTCTTTTTTTTATGGAGCCAGTATGTATCTTCGATTTTGGGTAAAAACCAGGTTTTAACTTTATTTTGCGACTATGAATATGGGCCATGATATTTTATATTCATTTTCCACCATAAGAATGGATTTTCGTTAAGAGGCCGTCTCTTTTCTTTTCTGTAGTCGTCGAGTAAAGCTTTCATTAAAACAAATTCATTGGAAGCTTGGTTATTGTTTTGGGCTTAAGTTTACTTTAGCTGACATTCTCCAAATCAATTTTTTTTAAGGGGTAATAGAGGGTAAAAAATCAAAAAATATAAAAATTTCAAAAAAAGTCGCTCGGATCTAGTTTCGGAGATATAGACATCGGAAGTTGCAGATATAGCTTTTGGAAAAATGATTATAAGTTGGGAACCCCTGACTGGAAAATGGAAAATATGGGTGTCATAAGAAGGACAATTTAATGGCCGACAATAATGGTAAGCAAAGTTTTAATTTTGACCGATATTTTTGGAGATATTACGATTTTTGTGAAATTTCGACCAATTTTTTTTTTTGAACAAACCTTATTTTTCCCAAAAAATGTGTTAATGACCTATAATTATTTAAGCATATTAAGATAGCTTAATCTTTTCCCTTTAAAATGGTATATAGTTTTTTGCCTTCTTTTCTTATGAAAAGCCTCTAGTTATGGACAAAAACAATAAAAAACCAACAACAACAATTATTATAAGACCATTTGCATTGTAAAACTTAAAAATTTTTCACCTGCGGCGCTCCTTTCTTTCAACATAACCTCACATTTTCAAAAATTTTTAATTTATATCATAACCTTATTATTTTATAGTGAGAATAGTTTTATAATAATAATTGTAGGTGCACTAATCGTTGTTGTTGCTGTTTTCCATTGTTTTTGTCCACAAAAACATAGTTTTCATAAGAATTCATTGAATATATTTTTTTGTTTTCTTTAAAAAGGGTGTGGATGGATTGGCTTTTGGTTGATCAGAGTAAAGTTTCTGATTGCTTTCCACCTGGGGATTGCCAGAGCGATCTCTGAGCCAACCATTAGCAAGTTGACACGCAGCCTCCCCGCGGCTCCATCTGGGTAGCTATCTCCGCATCCGCTGAGATAGTGAGCGAATGTGTGCAGCGTGTCCTCCCTGGAAGTAAACTGGGTTGTGCGCAGGGTTTGGTACCCGCCACGTAAAAAAAAAAACACTCCAATGAAGACTAAAAAAGCCTCGGATAATGAACCCCTCAACGTTGACGACCACTGCAAACGAAAAAAGGACTATGATTTAAGGATATGCACCTGGAATATCCGGACCCTCAATAGGGAAGGTGCCTCTATCGAATTGGCGGATGCCCTCGGAAAAATTAAGGCTGACATCACCGCCATCCAGGAAATAAGATGGATAGGACAAGGTTGCTCTAAACAAGCAAGTTGCGATATCTACTACAGCTGCCATGCGGAGAGGCGCGAATTGGGATGCGGATTCGTAGTAAGCAAGAGACTTCGCCACCATATCTCCAGGTTCACACCTGTGAGCGAAAGGTTGGCTACGATCCGCGTCAAGGCTCGATTTTTCAACATAAGCTTGATTTGCGCGCACGCCCCGACGGAAGAAAAGGACGATGCTGTCAAAGATGCCTTCTATGCGAGACTCGAGGAAGTATACGACCGCTGCCCGGCCCATGACGTTAAAATTGTACTCGGGGATTTCAACGGAAAGGTCGGAAGAGAAGGTATATTTGGCCCCACTGTCGGTCAGTTCAGCCTTCACGAGACCACCTCAAACAACGGTCTACGGCTGATCGACTTCGCCGCGGCGCGAAACATGGTAGTAAGTAGCACCAGATTTCAACACCTCGATATCCACAAGGCCACCTGGCTGTCCCCTGATCAGAAAACACGCAACCAAATCGATCATGTTGTGATCGACGGAAGGCATGCTTCGAGCGTGCTAGATGTTCGTACGTTCCGGGGAGTCAATATTGACTCCGATCATTATCTTGTTGCAGCCAAGATACGCATGCGGCTGTGCAATGCAAAGGATGTACGCTCTGGTACGCAACGAAAGCTGGACGTCGCTAAGCTGCAATCACATCGGACGGCCGAAGCCTATTCCGCTCGCCTCTCAGAACTGCTCCTTCAACCTGACTCTCTACCCGATGATGCCGGTGGACTTTGGGCGCATATGTCCCGCTCCATGCGCTCTGCCGCTGAGGAAGTCATTGGTTTCCAACGCCCACTTCCGCGAAATCAATGGTATGACCAGGAGTGTCGCGAAGCTACTGCAGTGAAAAACGCCGCCTACAAAAGAACCCTGCAGTCAGCAGCAACGCGAGCCGTGCACGAAAACTACAGGGAAAAGAGAAAGGATGAGAGGCGCCTTTTCAGACGCAAGAAACGAGAGCAGGAAAGGCACGAGCGTGAGAAACTCGAAGTGTTACGGGGCAGGAATGATGCTCGAAAATTTTACCAACAAGTCAAGCGTCTGACCCAAGGTTTCAAGCCCGGAGCATCAACCTGTAAAGATGAACATGGAAATCTGGTTACGGATACGCAGGGTGCACTGAGATTATGGAGGGAACATTTTTCCAAGCTGCTTGCTGGCGATGACTCCACCAATCCCGCCTTTGGAGAAATTAACCCGATGCCACCAATCAACGACGATGGTGTGGACGTACCACCACCTAGCCATGACGCGGTACGAGTTGTGATCCAACGACTTAAGAACAACAAAGCGGCTGGTGCCGATGGCCTGCCTGCTGAATTGTTCAAGACCGGCGGCGATGAGCTGATAGGGTGTATGCATCAACTCATCTGCAAAATATGGCTAGTAGAAAGCATGCCCGACGATTGGAATCTCAGTGTCCTTTGTCCTGTACTGAAGAAAGGTGACCCGACAATCTGCGCTAACTACCGGGGAATCAGTCTTCTTGCCATCTCTTACAAGGTCCTGTCGACTGTACTGTGTGAAAGACTTAAGCCATTTGCCAACACACTGATTGGGCCTTATCAGTGCGGCTTTAGACCTGGTAAGTCCACCATAGACCAGATCTTCACACTACGTCAAATCCTGGAAAAAACCCACGAAAAACAGATCGATACCCATCATCTCTTTATCGATTTTAAAGCAGCTTTCGATGGCCCGATACGGGATTGCCTGTATGCCACCATGTCTGAGTTCGGTATACCTGCGAAGCTGGTGCGGCTTTGCAGAATGACGTTGAGCAACACAGCCAGCTCCGTCAGAGTAGGAAGGGACCTCTCCGAACCATTTGATACCGAACGAGGTTTCAGACAGGGCGATCCATTATCCTGCAACCTCTTCAACTTTGTGATGGAAGGGGTGTTGCGAAGAGCCAGTGTACATCGTAATGGCACTATTTTCTACAAAAGTGTCCAGCTCCTTGCATATGCCGATGATATTGATATCATTGGACGTTGTAAGCGAGATGTTACTGCTGCGTTCTCTGCTATCGAAAAAGAGTCAGCGAAAGTGGGTTTGACGGTGAACGAGGGCAAAACAAAGTATATGCTGTCCACAAACAGAGAGACGCGGCGTATTGGATCCTTTGTTACTGCGAACAACTATACTTTCGAAGTTGTCAAGGAATTCACCTATCTTGGCACCGCCGTGAACACTCAAAACGATGTCAGCCTGGAGATAAAGCGAAGACTAACTCTTGCTAATAGGTGTTACTATGGTCTCAGTAAGCAATTGAGTAGTAGAGACCTCTCTCGCCCGACAAAACTGACACTCTACAAGACGCTCATCTTACCCGTGCTACTTTACGGCGCAGAAGCATGGGTTGTGTCGCAGACTGATGCAGCCACGCTTGGGGTGTTTGAGAGAAAAATTCTTCGCAAAATCTTCGGTCCTGTTCACGTCGGCGACGACTACCGTATTCGAATGAACCACGAACTGTACGAGCTCTACGCTGACATTGACATAGTCAAGCGCATCACTATTCAACGTCTGCGCTGGCTGGGACATGTTGTGCGTATGGACGAAGAAGCTCCGGCGAAAAAGGTGTTTGATGCGGAAGCCGCTGGGCGACGACGAAGAGGAAGACCATGCCTCCGATGGAAAGACCAAGCCGAGGAAACCCTATCCACGCTTGGTGTGAATGATTGGAGAAGGCGTGCGCAAAGCAGAGGCGCCTGGAGAGAGCTTTTGAGGTCGGCCGTAACCCGGTAACGGGTTGTTATGGCCACCCAAGTAAGTAAGTAAGTTAAAAAGGGTGTAAATTCGCAAAAATTTACAGCAAACTATATACCATTTTAAAGGGAATAAAGTACATAAGCTTTATTATCATGCTAAAAAAGTTTTAGGTCATTAACACATTTTTAGGAAAAAAAAAATGTTTTTAAAAAAAAAAAAAAATTGGTCAAACTTTCAGAAAATTCGTAATATCTCCAAATTATAGGTCGAATTTCAAAAATTTACGTACCGTTATTGTACTTACTTACTTACTTACTTAGATGGCCATAACAACCCGTTGTCTGGTTACGGCCGACCTCATTAGCTCTCGCCAGGCGCCTCTGTTTTGAGCGCGTCTTCTCCAATCGTTAATGCCAAGTGCGTTTAGGGCTTCCTCAGCTTGGTCTATCCACCGGAGGCATGGTCTCCCTCTTCGTCTTTGACCGGGGACCTTCCCTTCGAGTACCTTTTTCGCTGGAGCTTCTTTATCCATACGATGGACATGACCCAGCCAGCGTGGTCGCTGTATTGTTATACGCTTAACTATGTCAATGTCGGCGTAGAGCTCATACAGCTCGTGGTTCATTCGAATGCGATAGTCGTCGCCAACTCGAACAGGACCAAAGATTTTGCGGAGAACTTTCCTCTCGAACACCCCAAGAGCGGCTGCGTCTGTTGTCGAAACCACCCATGCCTCAGCGCCATTAAGAAGCACAGGTAGAATGAGCGTCTTGTAGAGTGTTAGCTTTATCGATCGAGAGAGAGCTCTGCAACGTAATTGCTTACTGAGATCGTAGTAGCACCTATTAGCAATTGTTATTCTCCGCTTTATCTCCAGACTGACATCATTGTTGCTGGTTAGGGCAGTGCCAAGGTAAATGAATTCCTTGACAACTTCTAATTTACAGTTGCCCGCTGTAACATGAGAGTCTAGATCCCGTGCTCTCTTGTTGTTGTTAGTAGACATCATGTATTTCGTCTTGCCCTCGTTTACCGTCAATCCCACTTTGGCTGATTCCTTTTCAATAGCAGTGAAAGCAGCAGTAACATCTCTCTTACTCCGACTGACAATATCAATATCATCAGCGTACGCAAGGAGCAGAACACCTTTGAAGAAAATGGTGCCATTATAATGCACACCGGCTTTTCGTACGATCCCCTCCATAATGAAATTGAAGAGATCGCACGAGAGCGGGTCGCCTTGTCTGAAACCTCGCTCGGTATTAAAAGTTCCGGAGAGGTCATTCCCTACCTTGACGGAGCTACACGTATTGCTCAACGTCATCCTGCAGAGCCTTATCAACTTTGCAGGTATACCGAACTCAGACATTGTTGCGTATAGGCAATCCCGCACTGGGCTATCGAACGCAGCTTTATAATCGACGAAGAGATGGTGAGTGTCGATTTGATATTCATGGGTTTTCTCCAGGATTTGGCGTAGTGTAAAAATCTGGTCCATGATGAACTTACCAGGTCTAAAGCCACACCGATAGGATCCCATCAGCGTTTCTGTATACGGCTTCAATCTTTCACACAATACGCTCGAGAGGATCTTATATGCGATGGAAATAAGACTGATACCACTGTAGTTAGCGCAGATTGTCGGGTCTCCTTTCTTTATTACAGGACAAAGCACGCTGAGATTCCAATCTTCGGGCATGCTTTCCGCTAGCCATATTTTGCTGATGAGTTGATGCATGCACCTTATCAATTCATCGCCACCAGCTTTAAGCAACTCAGCTGGCAGGCCGTCAGCACCCGCTGCTTTGTTGTTTTTGAGTCGCTGGATAGCAACTCGAACCTCTTCATGGCTAGGTGATGATACTTCCACTGCGTTATCATCGATTGGTGGTATCGTACTTCATTTTCTCTGGGCGGAATTGGTGGAATCATCGCCCGTAAGCAAGTTGGAGAAATGCTGCCTCCATAACCTCAGTACACTCTGTGTATCTGTAACCAGATTTCCATTTTCGTCTCTACAAGTGGATGCTCCGGGCTTGAAACCTTGAGTTAGACGCTGAACTTGTTGATAGAATTTTCGTGCATCCTTCTTGCCCCGGTACACCTTAAGTTCCTCACGCTCACGCTTTTCCTGCTCCCTTTTTTTACGTCTGAAAATGCGCCTCTCTTCCTTCCTCTTTTCGGGGTAGTTTTCTCGCACGGCTCGCGTTGCGGCTGACTGCAGCGTCTTCTTGTATGCTGCGTTTTTTCAGCAGTCGCATCGCGACACTCCTGGTCATACCATTGGTTTCGAGGCTGTGGGCGTCGAAAACCAATGACTTCCTCGGCAGCAGCGCGCATGGAGTGAGAGATGTGTGTGTTGAGCTTAACCGAGAGTTGAGCGGAGTACGCCTCGGCAGTCCGTTGTGATTGCAGCTTGGCAACGTCCATCTTTCGTTGCATGCCCGTGCGTACATTCTTCGCATTGCATAGCCGCATGCGGATCTTAGTTGCAAGAAGATAGTGGTCGGAGTCAGTGTTGACCCCCCGAAATGTACGCACATCCAGAACGCTTGAAGCATGCCTTCCGTCGATCACAACATGATCAATTTGGTTTTTCGTTTTTGATCCGGGGATAGCCAGGTGGCCTTGTGAATGTCGAGGTGTTGAAATCTGGTACTACTAACTACCATGTTTCGCGCCGCGGCGAAGTCGATCAGTCTCATGGAGACCTAACTGACCGACTCTAGCGCCAAAGATGCCTTCTCTTCCGACCTTCGCGTTAAAATCGCCGAGGACTATTTTTATATCGTGGGTCGGACAACGGTCATACACGTCCTCTAGGCTCGCGTAGAAATCATCCTTGGTGGCATCGTCATTTTCCTCCGTCGCGGCGTGCGCGCAAATTAGGCATATGTTGAAGAATTTTGCCTTGATACGGATCGTAGCCAACCTTTCGTTTATTGGCGTGAACCGGGAAACTAGGTGGCGTAATTTTCAACTTACAACGAATCCGCAACCAAATTCGCGCCACTCCGCATGGCCGCTGTAGTAGATATCACAGTTCGTCCGTTTAGAGCAGCCTTGTCCTTTCCATCGCATCTCCTGGATGGCGGTGAAGTCAGCCTTTATTTTTACGAGGACTTCCGCCAGCTGGATAGTTGCACCTTCCCTATGGAGGGTCCGGACATTCCAGGTGCATATCCGTAAATCATTGTCCGTTTTTCGTTTGCAGTGGTCGTCATCGTAGTGGGGGCTATTATCCGAGGCTGATTTGGTTTTCATTGGAAATGATGATAATGTGTGGTGGGACCCAAACCCTACGCACACATTCCAAGTTTTAAGTCTAGGAGAGACTCGCCTTCTCACAACTAGCTCACCCCGGACGGGTGTCCAAGGGATCTCCAGAGGATACTTGGCCAAAAAGGCCGGAAGTTTGTGAGCTGCTTGAACTGCTTGCAAAAGAATCATCCCTGGCCACTCCCAAGTGAGTGGCGATCAGGAACTTTTCCCACTTACGTGGACTTCTACAAGCAGCTCCGTTATTGTAGGTCGTTAAATTATCCTTCTTATGATATCCATAGCTTATAACCATTTTTATAAAGGCTATATCCGGAACTTCCGATGTCTATATCTCCGATACTATATCCGAGCGACTTTTTTTGATAATTTTATATTTTTTGTTTTTAACCCCCTTTAAAAAAAAAATTAATAAATTTGGACAATGTCAGCTAAAGTAAACCTGTTCCTTGTTTTGTTCCTCTACGTCACTTGTGTTCAAAATTTCAGCCAAAATGGATTGAATCTGTGAAGACTTTTTTAATTTCGAAAGGAATATAAATTAAAACGCGACTTTTAATTTTGTTTTTACAAAAGATGACACTTTATTGATTTACAAAATCGATTATTTGGTAGATTCAGAAAGAGTTGCGCTATTGCGAATTTGTTATCAACATGAATCCACAACTGTTTATATCTGGATATGAGATTTCGGTTTCGGATACGGATATAAAAAAATCGTTATTTCAAATATCCGGTAGTTTCGGCTACGGATTCGGATATCCATAACATCCCTACTGTCAAGTGCTTAACAAACTCAGAGAAGACATTTTAGTGACTTTGTTGTATTTCGTTGAACGCAAGAAACGATGTAGCCATAGTTACAAAACTATGGAATATTCAAACAATTACATAAATTTTATTTCCTATATAAATGGAGTTCATTCACAAAATGTTATTGATTGACATTAAGATACTTATAATTAAAATACATTAATAAGATACTAAATTTGAAAATACATAAAGTTTAAGCTAATTTTTTACTATTCAGTTTCAGTGCAGTTTGTGGGGAAAAGTATTGGCAAATGCAGATCGTGGCATCGCTGAATTGTTGTATGTATTGTGTGTGTATATTAAATGGCCAACTAAGCCATGCACGCTTTGACTGCAGTCAACTTATGCAAGTGTGCGAATACACGCAAATCGTATATCAAAACTACAACGTACTTAACAAAAAGTTTCGTTCAATTTCCACAAATGTCATTTCCTTAAGGAAAGAGCGAAACTGAACGCACTTTCTGTACGGAATCAGCTGTTTATGCATTGTATACATAAGAAAAAATGTTTGCAATGGAACTTGAAGTGGGAAATACTTTTGTTTTGAAATTAATAGAAAATGTGAAAAAGAAGATGATTAAACAGTAAAATAGACGCATTTTATTGTAATCGAAATGTAAAGGAAAGGGCTTGGAGTGCAGTTGTAGAAATATGCATTTTAATGTACACACACACAATACATACAACAATTTGATTGATAATTCAATGATGCCACGCGCTGAATTTGCTGATACTTTTCCCCACAATCTACACGCATAGTACAAAATGAGCAATTTTGTTTTCTTATTTTTTTTCTTAAAATTAGTAAATACAATATCTGGATTACACATTTATTGCTTTGAGTATTTAAATTAATGTCATTGAATAACATTTTGTGAATGAATTCAATTTATTTAGGAAATATAAGAAATAAAATTTATGCAATTGTGGGAATAGTTCACACGCTTGCAACTATGGCTACATGGCTTTTCGTTCAAATTTGACAGTAGGTTACGCTAGGCGATGCATGGTTTAGTTGGGCCTTAAATTGCATATTTCTGCAACTACACACCAAGCCCTTTCCTTTACATTTCGATTACAATAAAATGCGTCAATTTTACTGTATAAACATATCCTTTTTTCACATTTTCTATTAATTTCAAAATAAATGGATTTTCCACTTCTGACTCCATTGCAAACATATTTTTTTAATGTATACAATGCATAGCCAGCTGATTCCGTACAAAAAGTGCGTTCAGTTTCGCATCTTTCCTTAAGGAAATGACATTTGTGGAAATTAAACGAAACTTTTTGTTAAGTACGTTGTAGTTTTAATATACGATTTGTGTGTATTCGCACTGTTGCATAAGGTGACTACAGTCAAGACATGCATGGTTTAAGCCCAATTTCCATGTGATCTTATGTTATCCCATATCAGGGATATCAAATCAAATTTTTGTAAGAAAGAAAAAGCATGCGAACAGAGCTTAATGCGCTTGGAGAATGCGAGAGTGAATAGCATATATTTGCTAACTTAATGGCATGTGATGTCCTCCCTGATATTTGATAAAATAAGATAACATAAGATCACATGGAAATTGGACTTTAGTTGTACCTTTAGGCCTTAATAGACTACTTCGAATCATACGCCGGCGCCCAAATTCGGTGTGTGTGAATAGCGTAATAGTTGTTAAAATTCAATACAAAATGTAAACAAACGAATTGAGGTAAATAAATATATTTTGTTTACTTCTGATAGTTTCACAAATTATTGAAACTAGGCATCGCATCTAGCACTATATTTGAACCACAGAATAAAAAAAAAATGGACTCAACACCACAAAAAGCTATTGATAATAAAAGTATAAGTTGCAACTTAACCCCTGTGCAATGTAAGAAAATTTTGTATTTAGAGTGAATTTTTAACCAATTTTTTTTTCAGTCTTGGGTAGTCCAGGTGAAAATTCACTTTCCTTCAATAACTCCAACGCGATTGTTATAAAATCGCGTTTAGAAATCATTTTAAAAAATGTAAAAGCCAACTACGCAAAATGGGTGATGGCTGAGAAGCGTGGTCTGACGCTGTGTACTTCGATAGAAGCAGTCAAAACACGTGCAATAGATGAACAAATCAACCAGAAAAACGGAGGTGATACATTGCTAACGACACTTTATCCTAGCGAACTAAAACCTTATTGTGATAAGATGGCCGTCATTGTTTCTATATTTAAAGACATTAGCACAAATGCTGAACAGACATTGCGACAGTTAAAATCTCTGTCACGACTACCAGGATGTACTAATGAAGTCTTCTATCGTTCATGGAAAATAACACAATTCATTTATTTAGCAGAATACTTGGCGATAAGGTACGGCAAGGAGGCTGCAGTCAAGAGAGAAGTGATGCGTAAGTAACAAAAAATTGAATTTTCTGTTCTAATTGAAGAGAACAAAATCTCAGTGAGAAAAGCTGGGTTGCTACGCTAAATATATTACTAAATGCTCTGGGGCAGTTATCTTCTACTTGACTTCACGGAGCCTCAGGATAGCGCCAGATATTTTAAGGGCTTACCTGACTCAAATATCGATAGTGTGTAGTGCCCCGAAGGTCGTGGTGGGCTGAAAAAATTTACCTTACAAGGTTTGTTACTTTGAAACGGTTTTAGCTGTGTCAATTCAATGAAATTTCTAATGAGCATTTAATTATTTAAGGAATGTCAACAACGTACCTTTATATCTACAAATGCGGCTCTGGTTTTATTTAAAGTAAAAATTATACTTCTATACGTTTTATGAAACCGACCTTGAGTGACCTCTAAAATTTTGTATTCGAAAATATTCTTTGGGGTGAATTCCTTTTCATTGTATACTTTTTTTTTAACTTCCATTTCTTTTTATTGAATCTTCCCTTAAGTCTTAAAATCTTAAACTACGTAACATTATTATAGATTATTATTGTGAATCGAATGTCGACCACGTTGGGGGCGATTAGTGCCCCCAGGGCTTTCTTGAGGTAGTAGCCGAGACGAGCTAGGTCCCAGTCTAGCACCCAAAGAAGACCGAAAAGATCGCTGTTTTAACTCTTTTTCCTGCTACACTCTCCAATTCATCGGAAAACAGCCGAGACGAGTTTGGTCCCGGTCTCACGCCCTCATCGGAAGAGGAGCTGGCGGCGATGAGTTGCCGAGGTCGGTTCGTATTGGAAGATTGTGCCCAAGACGTGCTAGGTCCTGGTACAAAGTCTCATATGATTCTCGATGATTACGTATAGTGCCTCGGAGGGAGGGTAAAATGTTTGAGCTGTTTAGCTTGGTTCGGTGCAAGTGACTTGCATAGAAGGACGATCCTTTCTTTTTAATCTGGAGCGATCCTCTATGTTTGTTAAATTACGAGTTCAGATGATGCAGTAACCTTACGGAGTAGGTTTGTTTGATTCTATTAATATCATCTTTTACCAAGGGGATACATACATAGATCTCGGTGAATGTTCTCATTCCGTATATACCATGGGGCACCTGTAAATATTCTTAAGGTTTTGGACTGAGCCCGTTGCATTAGTTCAATATTTGAGGAGCCATGTAACCAAATTAGCTTAATTGTTTGTACAAAAGGATTTTATGTTCAAATTGGAACGACGATTAATTACCCAGTGAAGACTGGAGGTTTTTAACTGGGCCTGAAGTATTATTTAGTACAATTGGAGAGCATTCACCACGCCTAAGGGTAAAAGTAACTTGCTTACATTTTTGCTCATTTATTTTTATGCACCATAGCCGATAACCATTTTTCTATTTATTTAAATGAAGCTGGAGCTTTCGATAAGCTTTTAAGGGGCAACGGTTACAACTTAAGACTACAGTATCATTTGCAAATGTTGAGATGGTCGTGTTGGCACTGACTTTGTAGGACACCTGCTCTTATATTGAAGTGAGTTGAAATAAAATTCTTGTGTTTTATTTTAAAAAGCCTGCTTTCGAGGTAAGAAATAAATGTTTTATGAACATTGAGAGGCAATAGGTGTTAAATTTTTTTTATAAGGCCTTCGTGCAATACTTTATCAAACGTCTGTGCGACATCGAGAAATATTGCTGTGCAGTATTCACTACGCTCATAAGCCTTTCTTATTTCATTTGTGATCCTATTAACCTGTTCGATTGTGACGTGTTGTTTTCGGAAGCCGAATCGGTGAGGCGGAAATATGTTTTTATCAGTTACATATGGCATTAATTTTGCTAGAATTAATTTTTCAAATAATTTAATTTATTTATTTAATTCATCTACTGGGCTAAGAACCCTTACAGATTACTAAAACAATACTTAAAACTAGATTAACAAAGCATCTTAATTTATAGCTTGAGTGCACATAATACTTTCCTTAAGATATTTAATGAAAATATTTCTATGCGCGCAAAAATCTAATTGATTCGCAAACATATTGCAATTTGAAAGGCATCGAGAAAGCGGCTCATTAGAACCATAATTAGTTCTATGGTATGGGGTGTAGAAAAAGTTCGACTCCCTCAAATTACGTGCCGGGACATTAAATGGAATTAATGCTAACAGTTCCGAAGAATTAACTTTACCATCAATTATATCCTTAATGAATACAATATTATTAAAAATGCGTCAATCAGATAAACTACTGAGGCTTAACAGACGGCAACGAACCCAATAAGCAGGCATAGTTTCCCAAGTGTACAATCTTCTCAAAGCAAATCTAGTAAAACGTTTTTGGATATTTTCAATACGGGTAATCGATGCATCGTAAAAGGGGTCCCATATAACAGAAGCATACTCTAGTAATGATCTAACCAGGCTATAAAAGATAGTCCTAGGACTATTTGACAAGCAAAATAAAAGGCTTATGGGTCTATACGATGACGGTAGTGTACGATTTTTCCCATGTTTTGGTATCATGGATACCAACGAGTTTTGACACCTGATGTGATGACACCTGAATGAGGCAGTTCCTTAATCATTTTGGGGTTATCACACCCAGGAGCTTTTATAGGACACAAGTCTTGAATTAAACTGATTAAATTACTGCTGTGGAAACTCATTTGGATAGTATCGGTATTTATTGGCAGTTGGGAAGGCATGAAACGTTATTGTTTACTTAAAAACTTTTTTATTTGTTTTTTGTCGACTGATTACACTAGTTTACATCCAAAATGAACTTTGAACACGATTATTCATTTCATATGTAAAATCGGCTGCTGATTCCGAAACCCACATTATTTTTTTTCTTTCACATCGTTTTTGAGACATCGGTCATTTTCGGTTTTTGGACCAAAAAAAATATGGTTCCCGCCTGAGGTCGAAATTCGACCGTTAGCACTAAATTTTAATCTTAGAAGAATTTTTCCGACCTATTAATAACAAAACGTTTTTGTTCATTGATTATGATCTTATTTAGTTTCACTAATCACCTCACCTCACCTCACCTCACCTCACCTAACCTCACCTCACCTCATCTCACCTTTGGAATTACATTTAATTTACATTTGAGCGCAAAACAACATCCTATTAGTGCTACATAATTTCTATTACGCGGTCTATTTGATTTTGACTCATAAATTGTTCCCTTATCCCTTTACCGTTTAGTCCGACCCGATATCGTTCTTATGCAAGGCACAACACAACTATATTTTTCGTTTATTTTAAACAAATATAAGTTAAATCGCAACTGTAAATCAAAATAAATCAGTTGAACTTCGATTATCCGTGATGGTTGGGACCGAGCGCATCCCGGATAATGGAATCACTATTTTATTTTATTCCTTATAAATTTTCAAAGTTGTAAATACATAATATGTATGCGAAATTAATGGACGGCCCTTTACAGCACCGTTTTACAAAAGTATTTAGTTATAATACTCATTTAATGAAGATCAGCTAGCTCTACTTTTCAGTATTGAAAAACTAAACTGTATCATGTTGTTTATACCTACGTCTTACTCTTCCTTAGGGTGCGATCTATCACCATATGGAATTTCACCAAAATCGGTCCATTAGTTTTGCTGTGAAAACATATGTTCCTATTGGGTGCGTGGCACCGTCCACTTTAGACCGAATACCTTTTCTCAAGATTTAATCTACCTCTGTACCAAATTCCATAAAAATCGGTCCATTAGCTTAACAATAAAAATGACTTTCGTGTTCGGAGCAGTACCACGCCCACCAAAAGAACATAGCATTTTCAGAAATGTTTTTAAGGGTTCAATCTATATCCAAACTAAATTTCATCACAATCGGTCCATTAGTTTAGCCGTGGAGACGATTTTTATTCTTAGAGGCGTGGCACCGCCCACTCTAAACAAATATCTTTACTCAAGTTTCAATCTATCTCCATATCAAATTTCATAAAAATCGGTCAGGAATTTCAGCCGTGACGACGTTTTTTTTTTTCGATTAGGGGTTAATGCGTTTTGTATGGGGGAATCATGTAAATATGTTCATACGGCAACATACACACATTATTTTTTTTTTTTGCACATCTATGGAACAGTATCTTTCCAATGATATAAGTTTCATTCCCCTCTCTTTATAGTAAATACTCAAAAAGTGTACCATAAGATTCGATGTTCACGTATTAATATATAGATTATTAAGAAAACCAATAAAACAAACCAAAAATTTAGAAAAAAAAATTTTTAAAATCATTTTGTGCTTTTGCATCTTAGCCTATATATTTATGAAGAATTTAAGATACTGAGGGTATTCCTGAAAACGCGAAAAAGCCTCGAAAACTGCGTAAACTGCGAAAACTGAGCACATTTTCGAGCCTCGAAAATAATTTGTATGAAGAAAAGTTTGCGCAACTTTCGAGGCTAATTAGTTGAGCAAGTGGCCTCGAAAAGTTGGAAAATGAATCAGTGTTGTCGTTTGTCGAAATAATTTGCTGCCAGTTTGAAGTTTCTTTAGAAATTTGCACATAAACATAACAGAATGATTTTTAAATATATGAAAAGCGCAGTTCTCAGAATTTTTGTTTGTTTACCTATTTGTGTTTTATTATTTATTAACTTAATTCCACATATTTTTTCGTTTTGGTGTGATACATTTTTTTTTCATGGCAGCGGTAACACTGATCAAACTGTCAAATTGCCATTGCTCAATCATTTACGAGTATTTATTGATAGGGGTGTTCCCGAAAGCAAGCTCGAAAACTTGTGAGTTTGAGGTTGATACGCAGGCCAAAAGGAGAAAGATTGAATTCTAAGTATTGCAAAGCCACTGTAATAATGGAGTTGGCAGTGTAATGGTCTGAAATTTCTTTTCTGGTCAAGGGATTGGGCCAATTCATAGGATTGAAGAAATTATGGATCGCTTCATGTACATTGACATATTAAAAGACGTGATGCTGCCATATGCCTATGCAGAGAAGCCACTTGAATGAAGGTTGCATCAGGACAATGATCCAAAATATGTCTCTAATGCTTGGAAGGGCTGGTTTCAGAGCAATAGGGTAGAAGTTTTGGTTGGCCTGCCTCGACCTGAATCCTCTTGAGATCCTGTGGGATATTATTAACATGAATATCATCAGAATAAATTGAGAAACCACGGAAGATTCATTCAGTCCTTAAAAATATCCTGGGAAGGGATATCGCAGGATACCATTGAAAATTGAATATCCTCTATGCCTTAAAGAGGTGCGTATGTCGTCCAGAATATAGGATTCGCAACTAAGTACTAATTTTAAAAGTTTTTATTTGTCATAAAAATGGGGGTGCTTTAGTTTTGTCCGTTAAGTTTTCGGGTTTAAAATGTTCTTTTAATGTTAACTGTTTATTTATGAGACGCAGAACTTTTTTTAATTTTTGTTTGTCAATAATAAAGGTATAGATAAATAAAATAAATACTTAACATGGTTCAATAACGTTGTTTTCATAAAAAAATATGATGTGAAAAAAATGTACTCAGGGGGTGCTTTAGTTTTGGCCAATACTGTACATATAATATATATATGTATTATTGTGGTTCTTAGGAAAAAAAAATTGAGGATGCCCCCTCAATCGGTTCGAAATAGGATAAAAAAAATTAAAAATTAATCTAAAATGTTTGTCTTTAACCCCTACGGACCCTATTTCAAAGTGAAATTTGACCTAAGCCGCCATTTTTTTAAATTATTTTTTCTTGAATGGCTTTTAATATATTAAAAAAAGTATCATTTGGATCTAGTTTTCGAGATAAAGTCATGGGGAAGTTGCGGATATAGCTTTTCCAAAAATCATTTTAAGTTGGAAACTCCTGAACAGATTTTACATATATTGATGTCATATGGAAGGTCATTTTACTGTCTTTAAGATTGATGCATAAATATTATTATTATTATTATTATTATTAGAGTTTATTCATAAAATAAATTTTACAAGAAAACTTAAAGCTAGGCACTAACAACTAAGGTATTCGTCCTATTAGATTTAATAAAAGGCTAAATTAAATATCAAAATAAATTTGACAAGAGTATAGTAATTTAATAATGTTTTGTACATTGCAAGTGGAAGCTACTTTTAGAGAATTAGGCAAAATTAGTGCATTAAAAAGAAAAAGTTGTTTCTGTTTTAAAAAGTGACAGTATTTAATAAGATGAGCTATTGTAAGATTATGATTGTGACAAAATGGGCATTCTGGTTGTGATGCTTTTCCGAAAATATATTTGTGGGTCATCAAGGTGTGGCCAAGGCGGATCCGGATGAATTTTTGGAGGTGCAGCTTTGAGATGTTGGTTGCATATTTAGGAGCATTGCCTTCTGGGTTTATTGCTTTGTATATATGGTTGTAGTTGGCCCAGTCTTGTTTTAGTTTGTGTTTGTGAAAGGTGTTAATGAGCTTTTCCCAGTCTTTCTTCGCATAGTTGGGATGCATTAATATTGGTGCGTTTGTTGCAAGTTTAGCAATTTCATCAGCTTTTGTGTTGCCAGGCATACCAACATGGTCAGGAATCCACATAATTTTAAGCTTAGATGTATTCGTTTTTGTGATTGATGTTCAATATTGCTTTTATAACCGATTGTGAATCTGAACGCAGAACATGCTTACCCTTGCAGCTTCTGAAATATCTGGCTGCAACCAGAAGTGCTTCAGCTTCGGCAGTAAAGACTGATGAATATTTAGGAAGCTGAAATATACTTATTGTAGATAACTTTGAATCGATTACACCAAAAGCAGTCGTATCTGAATTTTTGGAACCATCTGTATACACACATTTCCAGCCTTTCAGGAGCATATCTTCTGATTCATAAAATTTTTGCAAGTAGATTGCCTTCGCTGTTGAGTTTTTCGGTAGACCATCGAGCGACGTTAAAAAGCTATCTTTGGGTAAAGACCATGGAGGGTTTTTGAGCTTGTATTTCATATGAACTCGCGGTTCAATTCCAATATTTTTACAGTTTTTAATTATTCTATGGATTGTAGACGGTTGCTTGATTAATTTCCTTTTTGCTTGGTTAGAAATGTTGCATGTTATAGGACTTTCTGATGGCAGTAGTAATTTAGGGATAAGTCGTGATGTTAGCAATTCAACTCGATCCTTAAGAGTTACCAGTCCAGTTTCGGTTAAGATGTTCCTTATTGGAGTTGTCCTTAAAGCACCTAAGCAAAACCTTGCTGCTGCATAATATATAGTTTGTATTTTTCTGAGCTGAGATTGGGGGGTATTTCCGAAAATTGGAAGTCCGTAATCCAATTTTGAGAGTAAAACAGCCTTCAGTACATTTATCGCGATGTTTGGATGAGCTTCACTACTAAAACAACTTATGCACTTTATTAGTTTTAATCTTTTATCTAAAGCTAGCTTAAGATAATCTAAGTGTGAAGGCCATTTATACCTATTATTAAATATAATGCCTAAAATACTTAAACTATTAACGCTTTCAATTTGTTTGCTTAAAATCTGTGCATTTGAATTTGAGCAGTGTTTTTTCCGACAGAGGTGTGAAAATTTTTAGATTTATTAAAGGAAATTCTGGCACCAGACATATTAAGCCATTCATTAATATCTACAAAAAGGATGTCTAGTTTGCTTTGAAACTCACTAAAGGCTTCGAATTTTGCTGTTATATAAAGGTCATCTGCGTAAATGGTATGATGGAAAAAGTTATTCTGAATTATTATTTTATTTAGTTTTTCAAAAGCCACGAGAAAAAGAATGACAGAAAGCGGGGAACCCTGCGGTATATCATTGTGTATTGGCTTAACATTAGAGCAACATTCATTTATTTTGACTCTTATTTTTCTGTGGGATAGAAATGAGTCTATGTATTTTAATATTTTAGGGCCCAACTGCCAATCTTTTAATTGTAGAATAATAACATGTTTTCCTATTCTTTCAAAGGCGTTTTTCAAAGTCAATGGATAAGATTGAGACATGTGTTTTTGTTGAAATGGCTTTTGCGATGTTAAAATCAAGGAAGAGTAAAGCATCTAATGTGCCTTTATTTGGCTTAAAAGCAGCTTGTTTGGGATTTATGAGTTTTTTATTGTATAAAAACCAGCTAAGCCTTTTTGTAATTATCTTCTCAATTGTTTTTGATATACATGATAACAGAGAAATCGGCCTATAAGAATCAACTTTAGTTTTGGGTTTATCAGGTTTGAGTAAAGGGAAAATTGTGGAAATTTTCCATTGTTGAGGAATAATTCCATTTGTAAAAACATAATTATATAGATTTAGCAAGCCAGCTTTACCAGACGGAGGCATATTTTTAAGCATTTGATAGGAGACTTGGTCAAAACCAGGGGTCGTTCCTTTCGCAGTAGATAAAGTTGCATTAAGTTCTAAAAGTGTTATTTCACTCTCTATGAATTTAGCTGTTTTGTCTGTTAGGGTTGTATTTGAAAAAATTAGATTGTTTGTTGCATTTTTATGTGTGTTAAAGACATTTGAAAAATGAGAGTCATTTGAATGATTTGACCATTCATTTGCAAAAAAGTTGGCTATATCCAATGGGTTACATAAAGTGAGATTGCTGTTGTTAATAATAGGGCTAGGAGTATGGGTTGTAGAGTTACCATATAGTTTGTTAACGTTTTTCCAAATGAGTTGAATGGGCGACTCGGGAGAAATTTTTGATGTAAAATCCTTAAAGGAATATCTTTTTGCTTTTTTAGCTTCATATTTAAATTTTGCGTTAGCTTTTTTATAAAGTATTCTATTTGTTGCTGTCATGTTATTTTTAAAATCATGCCAAAGGTCATGTTTTATTTTTTGTAGTCTAGCCAAATTATTATTCCACCAGTAGTTATATTTACAATATGGTTTTCCTGAGGATTTAGGTATTGCTTCATTAGAAGCAGAAATTATTAACTTGTGAAAAATAGCCGCATCTTTGTTGATGTTACCAGATAGTGTAAAATTTTTGCTACTAATGATATTTTTAAATTTATGCCAATCGGCTTTTTCAAATATAAATTTTCTTTTAAAACTACGAATCGGAACTATATTGTTATTAAGAGTGATATCAATGTATATAGGGAAGTGGTCGCTACCATGGAGTTGCGAGTCTATACGCCAAGAGGCTAATGGAATGATGTTTGTGGAACAGAAAGACAAATCGACACTAGTCAGGGTAGAATGAGTGGATATATGTGTGGGAGAGTGGTCATTCAGTAATACGAGGCTGGTTTGTTGGAAAAAGTTTTCCATTAATTTACCTCTTGCGTTTGATACAGGTGAGCCCCATAGAGTACTATGTGCATTAAAATCGCCAAGAAGAAGGCAAGGAGTTGTTGTATTACTAAGAAGATATTGAAGGTCATAAATAGAGATAGGGTTATTAGGTGGAATGTAAACTGAAATGATTGTAAGGTTAATGTTTGGAGATAGGATTGTTTTTGTAGCGCAAATATTTAGGTTATGTGTTATATTGGAGAATGCGATTCCTTTTCTGATAAAGGTTGCTGTCCCGCCCTTAGCGTTACTAGCAGTATCTGTGTTCTTCAGGATCACATTATAGTTTTTGAGATTTATATTTATTGATTTTAAATGTGTTTCTTGCAAAGTGATTATATCTGGAAAATAGGAGTTAATGATTAGATTTAGTTTGTGAAGGTTGTTGTGGTAGCCATTAAAATTCCACTGAAGGATTTTGAGGACCATAATATAACCAATAACTAAAAAATGTATTACCTGATAAATATAGCCGGTATATTTAGCAGTTAATTCATGTCATCATCATTAAACATTTTTTCATCTAATGCCATGCGGCGTGATGTGATAAATTTGGGAAGTTGAATTTTATTTGAAAAGTTTTCTACTGAATTTGTTTGTAATTCGGAGATTGATGTATCTTTTTCAATTGAGTTAACGATTTGGTTGGATTCGTCTGTTGTGGAGTGTAGTGAGTTTGGTTGAGTTGAAAAGGAGTTTAGATTCGTTGAATTTTGTGTATTTGTTTTGATATGTGATTGCTTTGATTTATTATTGAGTTGTGGAATGTTTTCTGATTGTTTTAACTTTTCAATTGGATTTATGGGTTGTGAGACAGAGCTTTTGGTAGCAGGGGGTTTTTCAGTTTTGCTAGAGCTACTTTGGATATTTTGTGTATTGTGAATTCGTTGTTTTCTTTTTTCTTCTTGTAGTTTTTCTTGGGGTGTATGATAGACTGGTTTAGTATCGTTAACCATTTTTGTGGCTTCTATGAAGGAACATTTTTTTATTATTTTTGTTTTGAGAATATTTTGTCTTTTTTGAATACTTGGACAGTTCCTATTATTAGCCCGGTGTTGATGTCCACATTAGCACATTCAATCTTTGAGCAAGGCGAAGGTTCATGAATGCTTAAGGCACATACTTCACATTTTTCTTCTGACTTGCAAAATTTTTTGGTGTGGCCTAATTTAAAACAATTTTAGCATTGCATGGGGCTTGGGATATATGCTTCTATCTTAAAATTAAGAAAGCCAATTTTTAATTCTTTAGGCAGCTCATATTTATTAAATGAGAGTATATGCAAAGGAGTGTTAATAGCTTTGCCGTCAATATATTTTGTGATTTTATGTGCATCGACAACGGATTGATCGGTAAGACCTTTAACAATTTCTTCAACGGGTAAGTCTCGTAGCGGGTGAGCAAAAATTGTTCTTTTATAGTGTTAAGAGTAGGATGTATTTCAACAGAAATGGGGCATATATTTGCCAACTGTTGAGGTTTAAGAAACTGGTTTGTTTGTTGTGCATTTTTAGTTAAGATTAGCAAATTACCATCTCTAGTGTATGTGATTTTATTTGGTGGAGTAGAAGAAATTCCTTCCAAAGCTTTAGAAATAAGAAAAATATTGAAAGACTGCAATGTTTTTTCAGGGATTTTGCTTTTGATTATAATAAATTTTGGGCAATCCTTATCGTTTGACTGCTTAGAGCCGAGACAAGGAAAATCTAAATGGTTATTGATATTAGCTCCTTTTCTTTTTTTCGGTTTACTTTCGAAATCAAGACAAGAGTAGTAGTTTCCCCCTGGAGAGGGTGGCATGGCTGCCAAAAGACACGAAAAGACTTCAGTGGCAAAAAAGGTTTTGCTTAACAACACCAATACTAACAATCGATCACAATAACGGATCGCGAATTAACACCGTATACAGTGAATCACGTGTTATGTATGAAGTTTGTATAAAAGGCAAAACAAAACAAAGCGAAAGTAACTAGTGTCGACCGTCTTCTACAGAGTAGACTGGTTGATGCATAAATATTTGAAATAATTTTCACGTGTTTTGAGGTATGGAGGTTTTTTTTTTAATTGTCAATAACTGTTATTTTCTCTAAAAATTTTATTATTAATCTGTAATTGTATTAACATATTATGATAGCCCAATTAATTAACTTTAGTTCCATATGACATCAATATATTTAGAATCTATTTAGGAGTTTTCAACTTATAAGAATTTTTAGAAAAGCCATATCTGCACTTTCCAATGACTATATATCGAAAACTAGATCCAAATGGTACTTTTTTTATATAACATATTATTTCTTAAAGTTAAAAGCCACTCAAGAAAAAATAGTTTAAAAAAATGGCGGCTTAGGTCAAATTTCACTTTGAAATAGGGTCCGTAGGTGTTAAAGACAAAAATTATAGATTAATTTTTAAATTTTTTTTTATCCTATTTCGAACCAATTGAGGGGTCGTCCTCAATTTTTTTTTCCTAAGGACCACCCTTATATATATATTATTATATATAATATACAGATTTTGACAAATAAAATTAAAAAAATGGAAAAACAGGCAAAAATGCAATTCGGTCTTTCGTTCAATATTATATAACTTTTCCATTTCTTCATCGATTTTCTTAAATAGTATCTTAAATTCTTCATAAATATATAGACAAAGGTGCAAAAGAACAAAATGATTTTTAAAATTTTTTTTCTTATATAAATTTGCAGTTGATTTCGATTTTTTTTTCTTTTTTTCGAAAAAAAAAAAAAATATTTTTTTAGAAATCAATTTATTTCGCCGAAACTAATAAACCAATCATAAAGTGATGTGATCTTTAATTTGACATATAGTACGTTAAAATATGAGTATTAACTCTTGAAATATTTGTAATTAAGTGGAAACATATTTTTTTTTTTTGGTCCAAAAACCGAAGATGACCGATGTCTCGAAAACGATGTGAAAGAAAAAAAAATTATGTGATATTCGGAATCAGCAGCCGATTTTACATGAGCAATGAATAGTGGCACCTACAGTTCATAAATTTTTTAATTATTTGCAAACTAGTGTTATTATTCATGTGAATAGCAGTGCTTGCTAATGACTGAAGTTCGATAAAATATTGTTCAATTATACTTAAAAACTATTTGTTTTCCTTATGATAACCGGGCTATTTGGTCACTTATTTTTAACTTCGGCTAATTTGGTCACTTTAATTCGTTTACTCACCCGACGTTTCGTTTATGAGTTTTAAGCATCTTCAGGGTATGTCCAAAAATTCTTTTTTGGAAATATTATTATGTACTATGAAAACATTTTTTTAAATTTTCTGAACTTATAGTACAATCATTTGGTAGTTTTACCTGGAAAGTTTTCCGGTAGTTTTGAAAATGGGTAATTTTATAGATTTCGATGTGCTCTTTTCGAATTTCAACTTTGCCACCTCGTATTGTTGCCGCTCCCTCCGCCATATTGGAAAAATGGCGCCTAAAAACAGTTTTTTGACAATATCTCCTTTCTGACCCTTTTTACGATAAAAATATTTATATACAAAATAAAACTAGAGAAAGTTGCCTACAATTTATGTTATAACCTTTTTTTTCGTAAAATCAATAGTTTTGGCGTACGAGCGCCGCAAAGCATACTTCCGTCAAATAAAAGAAAAAAATAAAAAAAGATTGAAAAATTAGTGATTAAAATTATATTATAAGAAGCATTCGTACGCCAAAACTATTGACTTTACGAAAAAAAACTTATAACATAAATTGTAGGCAATTTTTTCTAGTTTTATTTTGTATATTAATATTTTTATCGTAAAATGAGTCAGAAAGGAGATATTGTCAAAAAACTGCTTTTAGGCGCCATTTTTCCAATATGGCGGCACGAGTGGCAACAATACGATGTGGCAAAGTTGAAATTCGGAAAGAGCACATCGAAATCTCATTTCGAAACTACCGGAAAACTTTCAGGTAACGTCTTTTTTTATAACCAAATGACTGTACTATTACAAAAAAATTAAATAAAATAAATAATTGAATTGAAAATTTCATTAAAAATATTTTACAGCACCACACTGTAACTAAGACTCCAATAAAGAATTTTTGAACATATCTTTGAAGATGCTTAAAACCCATGAGCGAAACAACGGATGAATAAACGAATTTAAAATTGTTTCATTCGTTAAAAATAAGTGACCAAATAGCCCGGTTTTCATTAAGAAAACACTATTTACAATATTGATTTCTTTTAGGAGAGTTGCCGCATTGCATGGATAGAGCACAGCTCATTCGTAATCACACAGCTTGGGAATATCCACAGTTCATAGATGATAGCATTAAGTTCATGTTTAAGTTTTTAACAGAGGAAACAAAAATGGAAATAAAGTAAACCAAAATTAATAAATACTGCAGCATTCATTTTCAAAACAAAATTTGTTTCATAACAAAAAATATACGATACAAGTGTCGTTGTCAATCAAACACAAGTACTCCCAACAGCTTTTGTGACCGTGCATTACAGGCCCGTGCGCAAGGGGGAGGGTTTGAACCCCCCAAATCCCCCCTCCCATTGGAAATTTTCGCACATAAGTTTTTATTGACATTTGAATGAAAAATCAAAAAGAACTCTACAACATTTTTTTTTAAATGAAAGAAAACTAAAATGCCAATAAGTCGTCAGAGCCCGAGTTTTTCATTTTCGACAAGATTTGCGCTCTCTAGCTATTTTTGAACCAAAAACACGATTTGGGATCACTGCGCGTCGCTAAGGGTAAGTAACACGAGCGTTTTTTCAATGCTCGTGTAAGCATAGTTCCGGCATTAATAAAATCAGCGTGCGTTCCAACGCGTGTTTAAACAACGCCCAAGCCCAGGATCACGTCAAGACAAACTCTAAAGTCCGAAGTCGTGTAACAATCTACATAGAATACATTGATATGCTTTTGCGACATTTGGAAAATTGGTTTTTGAATCATCGTAATATTTTATCGAATTTCGCCTGCCTCTTCCATAACAAAATGAAAAACTTCAATGAAAATTCATGCACAAATGTATTCGCGCCATTTATTTCAATTTTGCATGATAGTTCACGTGACATGTGGATAAATGAAGTTTAACTTTGGCGTTAACGCATTGCCGGGCAAGATATCAAAAATTCTCTCGAAGCACTGGATATTTGCAATGAAGACGCATTTCCAAATGTCCATCAAAGGCTTCGTGTTATGGCAACTTTGCCTGTAACAACAGCAACAAATGAGCACTCCTTTTCAGCGCTACGTCGTCTTAAGACATACCTCCAGTGATGTACCAAATCGGGTTTTTTCATTTTCGGAGCAAAAACCCAATGTTTTTGCTCAGCAAAAACAGCATTTTCACGAGCAATTGGGTTTTTTCGATTTTATTATGTATTTATGGCTGGAAGCACTAGTGGATGATTTTAATTGCAGAATTTTGTTAAAGATGAAAAAATTAGTAATATATGTTTAAGAAAATTATTATGTAATTAATTTTCAGAAATATCTGAGTATTCAGAAGAAACTTATCCGCTGAAATTATCATCTGTTTGTGCATGGGATGCACAATTAGTTGTAAGAAAGATTAGTATGTGAGTTTTCCAGCACGCTCTGTAGCCATTACACCATTACATCATATTCTTCCAGTCCCATATTTGGGGTAAAACACACGAAAACGCCAGCGAAAAAATTTGTTGGCTTTGATTTGGCTGAAATTTGGCGTTATATCGATGTCCAGCAATAGAACTGCGTTCAGGAATTCGCCCTTGTATTATTTGTTGTTGAGATACGCGGGTATGAAATTCACGTTTTTTGTACTTTTTCAGAATAAGTGTTTTTTTCGAAAATTCATAGCTTACAGCAAACTCTATCAATTAATAATTGGTATACCTGCGATTTTAGGTTTTTTCTTGTACTATTTGAAAAAAAATACTGTTTTTGAAAAAAAAAAATTTTCGCAAAAATTTTGCGTATTTAAAATTATTTTTGCATTTTTTAAAAAAAAACCATTTTTAAAATTTTTTTTTTTATTTTTAAAAAAACTTTGATTTATTCTGCGCTTAATTCCGAAAAAATTTTTAATGGGGAAAAAATTATTTATATTTTTTTTTTAATTTTAACAAAAATTAAACAGCTAAAATTTTGTAAATTGAAATGAATTTCTGACTTTTTTTTGAAAAATTCTTTTCTGAATATTTTTTCGGTGAACTTCAGATTACAGCTTGATACGCAAGCTTCAAAATGATATGCCATAACATGAGGGCAAGTAGTTAATTAAAATGTTTGAGCCGCTCAAAACTCATTTTAAATTTCAGTTTTAGTTTTCAGGTTAACGGCTAAAACATTTTAATTAACTACTTGCCCTCATGTTATGGCATATCATTTTGAAGCTTGCTTATCAAGCTGTAATCTGAAGTTCACCGAAAAAATATTCAGAAATGGATATTTCAAAAAAATTCAAAAATTCATTTCAATTTAAAAAATTTTAGCTGTTAATTTTTGTTAAAATTAAAAAAAAAAATATAAATAATTTTTTCCCCACAAAAATTTTTACGGCATTAAGCGCAGAATAAATCAAAGTTATGTTTAAAAAAAAAAAATTTAAAATATGGATTTTTTAAAAAAAATGCAAAAATATTTTTCAATTCGCAAAATTTTCTTTTTTTAAATCAGTATTTTTTTTGAAAAGTACAAGTAAAAACAAAAAAATATTCAGAAATGGATTTTTCAAAAAAAATTCAAAAATTCATTTCAATTTTCAAAATTTTAGCTCTTTTTTCAAAAACAGTATTTTTTTTTTTTCAAAAAGTACAAGGAAAACCCTAAAATCGTAGGTAACCAATTATTAATTGATAGAGTTTGCTGTAAGCTATGAATTTTCGAAAAAAACACTTATTCTGAAAAAGTACAAAAATCGTGAATTTCATACTCGCGTATCTAAACAACAAATAATACTAGGGCGAATTCCTGAACGCAGTTCTATTGCTGGACATTGATATTACAATAATGCCAAATTTCAGCCAAATCGGAGCCAAAAAATTTTTTCGCTGGCGTTTTCGTGTGTTTTACCCCATTTGTGACTTTATCATGGAGAAATTCATTTGCGTCCATAGATTCATTTGCAGACAAGTTGCATCCTTATGAGTTTGGATCAATCTTTCTTGCTGCTAAGTGAATTGGCTTAAATGCAAAGTGTTTGCGTTCTGATAGTTTTTCTCTCAAAGCAAACTTCTCATTTTCACTAAATAGCTCCGATTGCTCAAATTCGTTATTAAGACCACTCAATTTGACTTTTACAATACCCAGGAAACAATACCATGATGATACCGTACCACTTTGTACACACATTGCGTGCATCTACCTATATGAAATGACGCTGTAATTCAATTATATTTCGCTAAAAAAAATTAAAAAAAAATGCAAAAATCCATTTTTGCACTGAGCAAAAACGATTTTAGCAAAAACCCGATAAGAACCCAAAATAAATGCTGAGCAAATTGGGTTTTTGCTCACCGGTACATCACTGCATACCTCAGGTCAACTATGTCCGAAGATCGGCTGATCGGCTTAGCCTCGCTAAATATACATCGCGATATCGAAATCAATGTTGAAAGAGTTTTGGACGAGTTTTTTCAAGTACTTCGCAGAATTAGCTACTTACGCAATGATAACTGAATATCGAATTATAGCATAAACATCTGTTAATATGTATGTATTTAATTATAATTAAATATCTATACGAGTAATAAAAGTAAACCGTTTTTTGACTTTTTTTATGAACATAATCCCTCATGGATGATTTCTGCGCACAGGCCTGGTGCATTACCTTTTGTAATCATTGCTTTCATACATTGTACTTATTGTTAGATGAAAAACATGGACGATATTATAAGCGAAGGTGTAATGCATAAACAAATTATCAAAATCACAATGAACATATCTATATATGTACAGTTGCGGTCAAAATAATAGAAACAGAGTGTCATTAATGAATTGAAAGAAGATATTTCGAACAACTGACGTTTTTCTTCTTCTAATATTTTACAGTATAGGTAAGATAAGCACATGACATTTTGTTCCAAAAAGATAACGGTACTTTCTTGGTTTGCTATTATATTGAGTAATGTGTAATTTCGAGCGGTCAAAATAATAGCAGTGCTCAACTCCTTTTCTTCTCAACACTAGGTATTTACTTTTATTAAAAAAATTTGATCATAACAAGTTCCATTTTTGTTGTATAATACTCCAATGATTTTTTTGAGTTTTTGCATTTTACTGGGCCGTGGAAAGCATTCTACGACAGAGCAAATTAAAATTATTATGAATTCCATTTCGCAAGGTGAGACTTTTACGGAAACTTAAAATTTTTTCGGATATTCATTGGAAATGGTTTCGAAAACGATGAAATACACGAAAAACACTAGGAAGAAAGCTTTCCATGTCTCCCCGGGACGTGAATTGTCCAATACGGCTTTCGATACATAATCCTTTTATGCCTGCTGCGGAAATAAAGAAAGTGCTTAATATAGCAGCGAGTGTAGAAAACGTTAAAAGAAAACTCAGGAAAACTAATTTGAGTGCCCAGAATCCACAACCACTTCCACTGTTTAAAAAAATGCTTATCACAAAGAGATCTGATTTTGCGCACGGGTACTTAAAATGGCCACTTGCAAAGTAGAGTGGAACGATGAGAGTAAGATCTGTCGTTTCTGTTGTACCAATCACAAAATTTAAAAGTTTTAAAAAAAACTCCGACGTAGTTTTAACAGCTGCAAACGGTACAACAATTAAGACTTATGTATGGCTCAAAATTATTCAATGTAGACCTCGGTTTAAAACGTGACTTTTATTTTCCCTTCATTCTCGCAGACATTCAAACACCAATTATTGGCGTAAATTTTCTTGATAAATTCGAAATTTTAGTTGATATCAAAAAGAAACAAATTATTGATCCAACAACAAAACTTATTAATTCTGGGAGATCAGGTTATTCCAAAATCTCAGAATTAAAAATTCATAAAATAGAAAATAAATTTACAATCTCGGAACCTGACTATAGGAAACCCGTAAGACATTCCACAGTTCACAGGATTGAAACTAATGGATCATTACCCTTTTCCAAACCACGTAGACTTGATCCGTTAAAATATAAAGCCCAATTTCCATGTGATCTTATTTTATCTTATTTCATCCCATATCAGGGATATCAAATCAAATTTTTGTAAGAAAGAAAAAGCATGCGAACGGAACCTAATGCGCTTGGAGAATACGAGAGTGAATAGCATACATTTGCTATCTTAATAACATGTGATGTCCTCCCTGATATTTGATAAAATAAGATAAGATAAGATCACATGGAAATTGGGCTTAACACAGCAAAAGCAGAATTCGATTTTTTAGTTAAAATCGGTGTTTGTCGTCCATCTTCCTCTCACGTTACATCTGCGCTTCATTTAGTTCCCAAAAAGGAACCCAATGATTGGAGACCATGTGGCGATTACCGTAGGTTAAACAATATCACTATACCTGATCGTTATCCACTACCCCACATTCAAGACCTTAATATAACCCCCCTTTCATGGTTGGCTACTATCTCGCGATTTTAGTCGCCGAGTAAAATTTGGCTTTATAAACATACAGTCAATTCTTAATCGGCGACTAAAACGCGAGATGGTAGCTATCCATGAAGGGGGGGTAAATCTGAGAAACAAAATTATTTTTTCTAAAATAGACCTTTTTAGAGCTTATCACCAAATTCCTATGGCTGAATGTGATATACATAAAACTGCTATTACCACACCATTTGGCATGTTTGAATTTGTGAGGATGCCATTTGGATTACGAAATAGTCCTCAGACATTTCAACGTTTCGTAAACGAAATATTTTGTAAATTTGATTTTGCTTTTGTCTACGTCGATGATATTCTAATTGCAAGTGAAAATGAAGCACAACATATAGAACATTTACACACCGTTTTTAAAAAACTTGATAAATATGGACTCAATATCAAACCTTCCAAATGTGTATTTGGCGTCGCATCTCTTGAATTTCTAAGTTATCAAATTTCAGCAAAAGGAATTCAACCATCAGAAGACAGATCCAAAGTAATTCTTACATTTGAAAAACCAAATTCAATTACAAAATTACAAAAATTTTTAGGCATGATCAATTATTATCACAGATTTGTTCCACTATTAGCAGAATCATTAAGTCCACTTCATGATATTCTGACGAAAGCTATCAAAAATAAAGAAAAAAAAAAACTAGTTTGGACTAAAGAAGCAGAGGACGCGTTCATAAATGTACGTAAAAAATTCGCCAAAAACACTTTACCAAAATAAAGTATTCAGCATTTGATCGTGAGCTCTTAGGCATATACAATAGCGTTAAACACTTCAAACATTTTTTAGAAGGTAGACAATTTACTATTTACACAGACCACAAACCTCTTACCTATGCCATTGATTCAAAAGCCGACAGATCACCTCGACAGACACGACACCTCGAGTATATTGCGCAATTTACAAATGACATTCAATACATTTCGGGTAAAAATAATATCGTCGCTGATATGCTATCACGAATTACAGAAATTGACGCAATATCATCTAATGATATAAATTTTGAAAAATTGTACATAGAGCAAAATAATAATCCTAAATTTAATCTAAAAGAAATATTTATTCCTGATTTAAAATTTGATGCGACATATATCATCCTCCACGTCCATACGTACCTGATTCCATGAGAAAAACAATTTTTGATAAGTTACATTCAATTTCACACCCTGGAACTAGACCAACTAGAAAACTGATTCAATCAAAATATTTCTGGCCAGAGATGCGAAAAGACTTAAACCTTTGGTCCACAAACTGCATAGAATGTCAAAAGTCAAAAGTTCAACGATATACAAAATCTCCAGCCAACATAATTCCTATACCAGCAAGTAGATTTCAACATATACACATGGATTTGGTTGATCCTCTTCCAACTTCAAATGACTATCGATATATCCTAACGATAATTGACAGAAACACAAGATGGCCAGAAGCCTTTCCATTAAGAGACATATTAGCTCAAACAGTGGCTAAAACTTTTGCATATCAATACATTCCAAGATTTGGAGTACCTTTAAACATAACTGTTGACCAAGGTACCCAATTTACAAGCAAACTTTTTCAAGAACTCACAAAACTACTCGGATCACATAAAATTCATAGTACAGCTTATCATCCACAAGCTAATGGAATAATCGAACGTTTCCATCGTCAACTTAAGACTGCAATATTAACTTCTAAAGATTCAATGCATTGGTCCGATGAACTTTCTTTTATTTTACTTGGTTTACGATGCACTGTCAAAGAAGATCTTAAATGTTGTCCAGCAGAACTAGTATATGGACAAACATTGAGATTACCAGGTGAATTAATCACATCATGTTTTGTACCACTAAGAGAAGACGAAATGATATCTAAACTTAGAAAACATTTTGCTCACACCAGATCCAATATAATTCACCACAATAACTCAACTAAGTCTTATGTCCCTAGAGGATTAAATAACTGTGAGTATGTTTTTTTGAAAATAAATCGTTCTTCAGGACTCCAACAACCATATGAAGGTCGCTTTAAAGTAATTTCCAAGAAAAATAAAACATTCAAAATTAGAATTGGTAATTTTATTAAAACTGTTTCAATTGATAATCTGAAACCAGCATTCATACACAAATTTCAAAACAAAAATTCTACAACACCTTACACCTCCATAAACAAAATTGCAGTCACTTACAACATTAATTAATTAATAAATTTTATTTCATTCATTTTACTTAATATCAGTTCATTTAATTGGAGGGGAAGTGATGTAGCATCAGCACTTTATCAATTTTACTTTGATTTTATTCGAAATAAATTTCATAAGTTATAAAATAGTTTTAAGTTTTGATTGTAAAAATTTTCAGAAAATTATTAAAAAAACTTGATACTTAACAGAATGCTGTTAAAAATTAATACCTTAATAAATATATAATTAATTGTTTAACAAAATAAATTGTAGACATTTATACCTACACGGAGCCTCACTTCAGAACTGCTCGACCGATTTGGCTGATTTTTTTTTTTGTTGCATTTGTAATTGTTAGGACAAGGTTTTTATGAAAAAAAATTTTATTAAGGATGCATATTAAGGGTGGCTCTCACACAAAAATATTTTTAAAATCACATTTTCTCAACGATCGCTTTATCAATTCACATGGAATTAACACCGCGTGGTTTTTATACTCAGATATCATTACTAAGTTCTATAAATTTTATATACCGTGCATATTTAGAGTGGTCCTCTTACATATGTACATATTTTTAAAATAGAATTTTCTAGAGATCACTTTGTCGATTCACATGGAATGGGCACCACGTAGGACTTATATTTAGAGACCCTTATAAAGTTATGTTACTTATGTTTAAAGTGAATATTTAGGGTGGTCCTCATAGAAATTATTTTTAAAATCGCATTTTCTTGAATATCGCTTCATCGATTCAAATGGAATTAACACCACGTGGTCTTTATACTCAGAGAACATAATTACTAGCCCTATTACCGATGACGATTCGCCTGCCGTGGCGAAACGCCTATGGCTCGGTATTATGGTTGGCGAATGTACACGTTCGCCTACAAAAAAAATGCTGCCAAATTACAAAACAGAAATTGACGTCTAAGATACTTCAAATCTGAGGTTTTGCTGCCAAATTAAAAACAGAATTTGATAGCTGAAAAACTTTGAAATCGTAAAAATATTGAACATCTAATTTTTACAAGTGAAAAAAATAATATTAAAATGATAAGCAATGTGGACTTATTTTTTAAAGATAGCTATGAGGTTGTGGATAGCAATATTCAAAGAATGCGGCGGAACATTAGGGACAGCTCCAACCCACTCAAACTGCCAAGCCGGCTGTAGGCAAATTCATTTCTTAAATATTGACAAGAAATATATGAAGATATTGTTTTTCTAGATTTGTTTCTTACTTCAGGATTAATAAAGAAACGTTTGTGTATTTATTGGAAACAATGGAAAGCCCATTCGGATTATATGGTCGAAGTACCGTAATTCCAACCTTTTATATCACGCGTGGGTGGACCTAGCGAATTTATCTCAATTGCGAATTGATCCCACATATCCTTGTTGGTCTTCTTATTCGACGCAAAACTACCAAGTCTCTTTGCTGGTTCAGGATTTTCCTCCATAAGCTTTACTAGTTTATGAAACTGCTATATATTGCATGAATAAAATTGATCTATATTTTTTTTTACTGACGTTTTGTTTGTGCTTTCCATGATTGCGATATCTGTACTTTTTGTAAAGTTTTTTAAATTTTCTCTATATCTACTTTTTGTAAAGTTTTTCAAACATTCAAACATTTGTCACATACAAATTCTGTTAGACTGATTTTAACATTTCTGGCGAACGAAATTTATGCGACTCGCTATAAGTAATATGAACATTTTTGACATTCGCGCAGTTTTGACGTTTGAGGCGAAACAACGGTGACTCGCAAACCGTAATACCAATTAAGGCGATACGCCTAATTTTTCAGGCGATTCGCCATCGGTAATAGGGCTATAAGCTTTATAAAAGTTATTTAGAGAGGTCCTCATACAGCGATATTTTTAAAATTCTTTCTTTTTCCACAATAACTGGAGTGCTTTTATTTCCACTGAGCTATTGAGTGCTCTAAGCAATATTCTATCTATATCAAATTCTTACATTAATCGACAGAACAACGACTGTCGGGTCAGCTATTTGTGAAATAAATATCTATAAAACAAGAGACGGCATGGTCAAATGGTGAGGGTTGTGAGCTCTAAGTCCGTGAGTTTGATACTCGGTGAGCTAATTTTTTTATATTTATCTCTTATTTTTTGTATATCAATGAAAAGTTTAAATACTTGGCAATGCAAAGACTCATGCACTACTTTTGCTATGGCACCGCCGCATACTGGTCCCAAATCGAGTTTTGTGGTTCAAAAATCGCTAGAGAGCGCAAATCTTGTCAGAAATTAACACTTTTTTTTTAAATTAAAACTAACTATAATGGCAAAAAATTTTCGGAGCCCGCTTTTTAAAAGAAGAATCCGTTTTTAATTATGTACAGTGCCGGTAAATGAAATAGCACCGCGGTGTCATTTATGAATTGAAAGAAAATATTTCGAACAAATGACGTTTTTTGTCTTCTAATATTTTAAAGTATAGTTAATTGATAAGTGCACAAGATAAGCACATGACATTTTGTTCCAAAAAAATAACGGTACTTTCTAGAATTGCTATTATATAGAGTTACTAGCTGTCCCGGCAGACGTTGTTCTGCCCTTTCCGGTAGGTGATGCGAAGCTGTATGCTATGGAATGTAAAAGCGAATCAGCCCATCGTTAAGGTGAAATCAACTTCTGTCCCTACTTTTTTACATATAGTTATAGTAGACTTGGCAGACATTTTTCTGGCCTTACTGCTAGGTGGAGCGATGAGTTCAATTTACTATAGCTTTTGTGTTTTATATAATTGCTGATATATACAAAATGTTTTATTCGCATACGGAAGGTGTGGCACCACCCATTTTCTCATTGAAACTTCTTTTTGCCCGTACATTTTATATACATACATGTGTATCTGCATCACAAATTATGGTATCTTCTTATATGGAAGGCATGGTACTGCACGGTCTTAGCTTTACCTCTTAATATGAAAGAAACGTGGTGTAAATTCCATGTGAATCGATGCAGTAGTCTTTGGGAAAATGCTATTTTAAAAATATTTTTGTATGAGGGCCACCCTAAATATGCAGCCTACATAAAAGTCTCATAGACTAAACCATGTGTCTTAATATAAAAGACTTGTGGTGTAAATTTCATGTGAAACGATAGAGTGGTGGTGGTGTAAATTCCATGTGAATCGATGCAGTGGTATTTGTGAAAATGCTATTATAAAAAAAAATTTGTATGAGGGCCACCTTAAATATGCACCTTAAATAGATTTTTTTTAGTTTACCCCCTATTCTCAGACCTACCAAATATACGCAAAAAATTTCATAAGAATCGGTCAAGAAGTTTGGGAGGAGTACGGTAACAAACACTGTGACACAAGAATTTTATATATAAGATTTGTAATTTCGAGCGGTAAAAATAATAGCACTGTTCAACTCCTTTACTTCTCAATATTAGGTATTTACTCTTATTAAAAAAATTTGATCGTAACAAGTAAGTTCCATTATTTTTGTATAATACTCCAATGATTTTTTCGAGTTTTTGCATTTTAGTGGGCCGTGGAAAGCATTCTACGAGAGAGCAAAGTAAAATTATTGATATTTCCATTTCGCAAGGTAAAATTTTTCAGGAAATTTAAAATTTTATCGGATGTTCTGCGAAAATGGTTTCGAATACGATAAAATACATAAATAAATGAAAAACACGAGACCGAATGCCTTCCATGTCCCCCCGGGACGTGAATTGTTCGATACATAATACGTTTTTGCCTGCTACGGAAATAAAGAAAGTGCGTAATATAGCAGTGAGTGTGGAAACCGTTAAAAGACGACTCAGGGAAACCAATTTGAGTGTCCAAAATTCAGGACGAGTGTCGTTGTTAAAAAAAAATTCATATCACAAACATACCGGACTTTGCGCACGGGTACTTAGTATGGTCGCTTGCAAAGTAGATAAGCATTATGTGGAGCGATCAGAGTAAGATCGTTTTTTTGGTGGAAAAGGCACTAGTCCATATGTAAGGAGTAGTCCAAACACAGAATATGATACTTGGAATAATCTTACTCTCATCGTTCCACTCTAGTTTGCAAGTGGCCATTTTAAGTACCCATGCGCAAAGTCCGGTATCTTTGTGATATGCATTTTTTTTTTAAGAATGAAATTCGTCGTGGATTCTAGGCACTCAAGTTGGTTTCCCTGAGTCTTCTTTTAACGGTTTATACACTCGCTGCTATACTAAGCACTTTCTTTCTTTCCGTAGCAAACAAAAACGGATTATGTATCGAAAGCCGTATCGAACAATTCACGTCCCGGGGGGACATGGAAGGCATTCGGTCTCGTGTTTTTCATTTATTTATGTATTTGATCGTATTCGAAACCATTTTCGCAGAACATCCGATAAAATTTTAGATTTCCTGAAAAATTTTACCTTGCGAAATGGAAATATCAATAATTTTACTTTGCTCTCTCGTAGAATGCTTTCCACGGCCCACTAAAATGCAAAAACTCGAAAAAATCATTAGAGTATTATACAAAAATAATGGAACTTACTTGTTACGATCAAATTTTTTTAATAAGAGTAAATACCTAATATTGAGAAGTAAAGGAGTTGAACAGTGCTATTATTTTTACCGCTCGAAATTACAAATTACTCTATATAATAGCAATTCTAGAAAGTACCGTTATTTTTTTGGAACAAAATGTCATGTGCTTATCTTGTGCACTTATCAATTAACTATACTTTAAAATATTAGAAGACAAAATATCGAAATATTCGAAATATTTTCTTTCAATTCATAAATGACACCGCGGTGCTATTCTTTTTACCGCAGCGGTATTTTAAATTAAGCATTTCTTCTTTTTTGGCGTTTAATTTAAAATGGAACTTTTTTTTTTTTAAATTCGTGCTACAATGATTTGTTGAAATTTTTGAAAGCTTTCAATAGAAAAAAAAAAAAATATTTTCATTCCGACAAGATTTGCGCTCTCCAGCCTTTTTTGAACCAAATATTATTTAAAAAGAACTGTTTTGGCTTTAACTTTTAGTTTTTTGGTTCAAAAAACCTAGACAGCGCAAATCTTGTCGAAAATGAACAATATTTTTTTTTTTAGTTAAAGCCAATTGGAATGCTAACAGATGGTCGGAGCCTGAATTTTGAAAAAATATAATTTTTTACTATTTTAATTCAAAAAATAATGTGTTTGGCCTTTAACTTAATACAAAAGTTTTGTTTTTAAATTCGGGCTCCGAAGATTTCTTTAAATTTTTGTAAGCTTTCATTTAAAAAAAAAAATTCCAACAAGATTTGCACCCTCCACCCATTTTCAAATCAAAAAATATTTCCAAAAATTTTTTTGTTGGCCTTTAATTTAAAATAATATAAAACGAAAATATTCTTTTAAAACTCGGGCACCGTCAATTTGTTGGCATTTTAATTAGTTTTAATTAAGAAAAAAAAATTAATTTCAGACAAGATTTGCGCTCTCGTGCGTCGTGCTAAAAATCATGTATATGGAGGCGATCGAAAGCCTATGAGATAGATGAAAGCTTAGATTCTCTTAATGACCAAAATCTGCTGAGTTTGTATTAAAGTTTATAAAGTCTGCCTCAGATCTGAAACCAATCAAGTCAAAGAATTTTCTCTTTTAAGCTCTGTTTGAATCTGATTTATGAACATATTTATTTTTTTAGGAAAATCTATTTTATATTATTTTTTCATTTAATTTTAAATAAAGCGTTAAAGTTCTTACAATTCTTAAAATTAATTTATATTTATTTGGAAAGTTTCCAAAACCATACTGCGGCCAATGCGCCTGTTGCTATAGAGCCAATTAATATCCACAAACAAGTAGAAACTCCTTCGCTATCTTTAATCCTCTTTTTTTGTAACATATTCTTGTTGTTTTGTGTCGTATACTGAATGAATAAAAGAAAAATTAATAGGTATATATTATTTTAAATTAAATGGGATGTAAAGCACTCAGAAATTAGCAGTTATCAAGTTTGTAACATATAAAGAAGATCCAGAAAAATATGATTTTCATGATTTTCTAATTGAGAGGAGTTACAGAAGCTGAGGCAGAGTACTACTGACTACGACAAACTTTAATCTGTTAAGCTATTTAAAATCAAATCCAAGCGTAACTTCAAAGAAGAAATAGACAAATATATATATATATATATATACATATATGGGACGTTCCACGTCAACCGGGACAGTGGGCTGCCCAAAATTGGGAGCATCGGAGAAATGTTTTTGAGATGTCAAAATGTTCGTATGCTCAAGAGCTTTCATATGCGAACGGGTGTTTTTGAATTTTTTTTTTTAAGAAAATGGCGACCATAAAACGACACCTACCTTTAGATATCTATGTATAAATTGGCAGTAGTTAATCAGCCATAAGCATAATCGCGTAATTTTTTTTTTTTACAAGATTGTGAAGAGAGGGAGTGCAGTGTATACTTTTTTTTTAATAGTAGGCGGTGCCACGCCCCTAAAGTGAAAATACGTTTCCACGGCTAAAGTTATGAACCGATTTTAATAAAATTTGGTTTGGAGATAGACTGAACCATAAGAAAGGTAATTGGAAGCTCTGAATTCTTTACTAGGGCGTGGCACTGCCTTTAATGAAAAAACGCTGTATTGGCTAAGCTGCTTCATCGATTTTTATGAAATTTGGTATGGAGACAGATGGAATCCTGATTAAAGATATTTTATATCAGTGGGCGGTGCCACGCCTCTAATACGAAAAAACGTTTTCACTGCTAAGCTAATCGACCGATTTTATTGGAATTTGACTAGGATCAAATCGGTCCTTTAGTTTAGCTTTGAAAACTTATTTTCCTATTAGAGGCGTGGCACCGTCCTACTCAAAGCCAATATCTAATATTTTTTTTAAATTAATTTTTGATTATTTGTGTTTATTTAAGTTTTCTTATGTTCTGCTTATGGCTGATTAACTACTGCCAATTTATACATAGATATCTAAAGGTAGGCGTCGTTTTATGGTCGCCATTTTCTTAAAAAAAAAAAATTCAAAAACACCCGTTCACATATGAAAGCTCTTGAGCATACGAACATTTTGACATCTCAAAAACATTTCTCCGATGCGCTCAATTTTGGGCAGCCCACTGTCCCGGTTGACGTGGAACGTCCCATATACAGTTACTCACAAAATTGAGTATACACCCAAATTTGAAAAAAATATTGGCAATTTTTAAAGAAACTAAAAACTTTTAAGAAATAATTTTAATGAATTGGGATGGATACTAATCTTACTAACTAATAATGAGCATAAATTCTATTATTTTTATAACAAGCAATAAAAATAATTCATAGAAACGTGAATTAAAGCAAAATTTAAGTCACAAAATTGAGTATACACTTGCCAGTTTTGAAACGAAATTTGATTTTTTTTTATCACGAATTGATTGGAAAGCATTTTAAAGTTTGTAGAATTATTTCAACTACTAGTTTGAAGATATTCTCATTTCATTTTAGGCGTTAGTTTCACAATGGCGACCACTAGCAAGGAAACAACTCTTGTAATATGATAATTGATGATTATATTATATTGTGGAAGAAAACCGTGTCTTGAAATTGGTGGAATTATTGCAAAACCTCATTATACAGTTAAAAATATTATAAACAAGTGGAGATACGAAGGAACATTGATGAATTCTATAGAATTCCTATCAAAATGTGATGAGCGAAATATAATGCTCGAATTGCAGAAAGATCCAAAGATTAGTGTGCCGAAATTGACAGAATAAGTTTCCAAAGTTATAAGCAAGCCGATATCAATAGAAACAGTTAGTCGAGTACTGCGAAAAAATAATTTGCACGGACGAATTGCACGCAAAAAGCCTTTCATCTCTTCTATAATTAAAAAAAAAAATGGTTTGGAGTTTGCTTGTTAAGTGTATTTGCACTTAAATAAGCGTCCGAGCTTTTGGAAAAGGGTGATGTTCACGGACGAGGCAAAAATTAATCTTTAGTGATCATATGGAAGACCAATTGTATGAACAAAGACTAATTCTTCGCTGCAAACTAAATATTTAGTAGCCACAGTCAAACATGGTGGATTCTCAGTTATGCTGTGGAAATCTTTGGCAGCTAGTGGCGTTGGATCCATAGGATTTATAGACACAATTATGACCACAGAAAGTTACTTGGATATCTTAAAATGAAATTTACGACAGAGTTCAGCAAAACTTAAACTTCCGTCCAGGTTTTGGTTTTAATTGGAAAATAATCCAATGCATACGGCGCATATAGTACAAGATTGGCTGCTTTAAAACTATTCAAATCAACTTTAAACACAACCACAATCGCCGAAAATTAACCCAATTGAGCATTTATGGGGAGAAGTGAATTTAAAATTGAAGAATGTTCATTCGCGGAGCAAGGAGAACTTAAAGAGAACGATAGCCAAGATCTGGAAAGAAATTTTGCACTCATTTACCCAAAAACTGGTGGATTCAATGCCACGACGAATGTAATCTGTAATAGATGGTACAAGTGGCCATAACAATTATTGGAATCGAAAAATGTCTATTTTAATTAAAATTTAATGAACTATAGTTCGAATTGCTTGAACTGTATACTTAATTTTGTGACATGAATTTTGCTTTAATTTACGTTTTTATGAATTCTTTTTGTGTTTTGTTTTAAAAATATTAAAATTTATGTTCGTTATTAGTTAGTAATATTGGTATCTATCCCAATTCATTAAAATTATTTCTTAAAAGTTTTTAGTTTCTTTAAAAATTGCCAATATTTCTTTCAAATCAGGGTGTATACTCAATTTTGTGAGTAACTGTATATATATATATATATATTTTGAGCGAAATTTCGAGTCATATGTTTCCGAGGATTGACAAATTTGTCGTGACAGGTAGGTAAAATAAATTACATAGCCTAAAAACACAGTTTACGAAAAAATATAAATAAAAACCGTGGAACAAATAATAGCTTACTGAAACAATGACACAATAAAAACTCGAATTTTCGCAATTATGTAGAAAAAAAAATTCCTGTTAATTGCAAGAAAACCGATGACTGTGACCGCTTCTTTATATTGTTTGCTATTTTTCCCAAGAATATTTCTATCATTTAATTCTTTTTTTTTATTAAATAATAGTACATTACTAATGGAGTCATAATACATATATATGAAGTTATATTTTGTGTACATTTGTGTTTATATTTTTTCATATCGGATCCAAAAATGATATTACGTCTAAACGTCGTTTTACTCTTACAACTAAAAAAATGTATATACTCGTACATGACATAGTACTTGATAATTATATGAAATAATTGTCATCACTTTGCGCTTTAATCCACGAATGTACTCCTCAGGAAATGTCCAAGCAGCGCAATGGTATGTCCTTTAGTAAACGTGTGAAAATTGAAAAATTTAAAGCTCATTTCTGTAAAATATTTATTTTGTGTCATATCACTAGGTACGTTTGTTTACTTTTCCAGTAATAATTATCCAGTACCGAAATTTGTGAGAGTAAGAAATTATTTGCTCTCGAAGAAAAAACTTTCCATAAAAGTAAACAAACGCAATCCAGTAAAAATTCGGACTGACGAGTGGACAAAGTAAGTAAGTAAGTAAGTAAATTTATTGAAGCTTCAAGTCTATTACATTAGAACACTAAGGAATAACAAGGTAAGAATATACATAGAATTCGTGAAAATTTATTCTATTACAATGAAATGTGGATGAATGCTAACAGCTATGAATTTAAATTTGTGTAGAAAATCAAATGCTTGCCCTCGACATTTTTGATTGGCTTTGATGTTTTATCAAGTGAATCTTAAGATAAAAAAAGAAGAAAAAAACTACAACTACAAAACTAATGCTAAACTATTTACATTATTTACATATATACACTTAATTAACACGTTACATTAAGAATTACTTAGCCTCTGTGAGCACCAGGGCTTATCTTTGTGAAAAATTCCGAGTGGACAAAAATAAGTTGAAATTAGGGTTGCCAACACGGACTCTTGTCTGACCCGGAGATTCAATTAGGGGGTGGGTGAAATTCTACTACAGTTTTTATTTGAATTTTTTTAAAAACATAGCTAAAATTATTTAATTCATATTTACACTGATTTCATTGAATCCAACAAATTATGTATTTATTACATAAAAGTTATCTTGAAAACTAAACGAGATATCAATTTTTTTTATTTATGTTTATAGTTATATATTTTTGTAAATACATATGTATGTATGTCGGATCTTGTTTTAGAGGTATGTATAGTAGGGTGTTTTTTTCAAACTTTTGCAGAGGAATTTTATTTATTTTTTCCTATATTACAGCTAGAGAAATAAAAATAACTGTCCCAACACTTGAGCTTCCTAGCTCAAGCCTGAAAACGGCGCAGACAGAGTTTATGTCCAATTTCGTTGAAATTTAACGAAAAAACCGACTTACTAAAAAGTCTGCCTTAGATGCCAAGATAAGTTGGGTTTTTTAGTTGAATGGGGGTCGCCACCCACTTTTGTAAAACCACGCCCACATTTTTCGTGTGACTATAAATGCGGAAAAAATACACCCGAAGGAGGTATTTTTATTTTTTTTTTTTAAATTTGCGGTCCTATATGCCTATATAATAGAATCGGGTTCGAAGAAAATTCTCCCAAAATTTCAGCTTCCTAAATCAAACCTATGAACGGCGCATCCACTTTGTTTCCTACGAAAAGGCAAAACAAATAAAAACCGATTTTTTTTTTTTTTGAGTTTTAGTAAATTTTCTGTTTTTCGTATGAAAAACGAAAAGGCAAAACAACGAAAAACAGATTTTTTTGAGTTTTAGTAAATTTTCTGTTTTTCGTTGTTTTGCTTATTCGTTATACATATAGACCGGCAGCTAGCGACAGAAATTTGGTGTTGATCGAACCACGTATGCCTTTCAGGATTCTAAGCATATTACACTTGCTGAATAATATTTTTGTAATATAAGGGTTGGCGTCTGGGGCATTTCGAAGAATAGCGAATTTGAAATTGCAATAAAAATAGACATTTTTAACCAATCGAACCACGTATGCTATGTGTATTACACGAAATTTTAAGGCAAAATAATCCATCAGAAACACTTGGCATACGTGTTGAGCTGGGTCTAAGGGCCAATGCCCACTCTTACACATGCAAAAAAAATTAGCATTTTAAGTCAATCGAACCATGTATGCCATATATATTACGTTAATATTTATGGAGATATTTTTATCGGAAAACCATCGGCATACGTGTAGAGCAGGGACTAAGGACTCTTGAAGACATGTGGATGTGCAAAAGAAATAACCATTTTGGAACAATCGAACCGTACATGCCTTCGTAAGATAATTCAAGTGACAATGTCATTTACAAGATAAACATAAGGGCATACGTCTTCAATGGGACATAACTAACGGCATACGTTTTAAACACGGTAAAGTTTGACCAAATTTTGAAACAATCGAACCACGTATGCCCTTAAGGCTTTCATTAAATAATCATATTAATAAGTGATTTTTTAAATGACATACGAATCCGCCGGGGCAATCGCGTTAAACAATAAAAAAACCAATGTCATATTTTAGGTAATTTAAGACCAATCGAACCATGTATGCCCTTAAAGTTTTCATTCAATAGTTATGTAAATAAGTGATTTTCGAAATGACATACGAATCCGCCGGGGCAATCGCGTTAAACAATAAAAAGTATGAAAAAGATATCCAAATAAAAAGCATTGATACGTTCGCAACAAGTAAATTTTTTCAATTACATATGTGAACCAGCGATCCCCAGCGCCTAACTCTTTCCACTCTTTAACCACAACTTCGTATTGTTGTAATTCGCCGAATCGCTCACAGGCGCAGCTGCACCACTATGCTTTGCTTTTTGTTGGTAATTTTGCGATGTGTTTCGTGACCAGCTTTTTATCTATATATTAATACGTGAACATCGAAACTTCCCAGCAGATTTTGTTCATCGATAGTAATCTTAACTTTCATCTATCTCATAAACTTTTTATCGCCTCTAGAATGCATGATTTTTAGCACGGCGATGTCATAGAAAAAGTAGTGTATGACTCTTTGCGTTACCGAGTATGTAAACTTTTTATCGATATAAAAAAAAATATAAAAAAATGTTTGACCGATTTTGATGAAATTTGATGTGAAGATAGATTGAATTTTAAGTAAAGATATTTGAGAAAGTTGATTTTTACGACTGATTATTTTTATTATAATTAAACATTATGAACTTACAGTCATTTTAGCAAAGACCAATATTGTAAATTTTACTTATTGATCAATGCTATTTTTTATTCAACAAACATGACAAAGATAACAAATGGAACAATTTAACCTGGTAATTGGTGACATATGTTTCGGCTATTACCACATAGCCTCATCAGACCAGTTTTTTGGTTAATGTTGTACATGGAGTCGAACAATTTTCGAAAAATAAAATCATAGCAAGTCTCTAAGCCAATGGCTTAGCAGCTGTGACAACAAGCGAGAAAGTGACAAGAGATAATAAATGGATATACGCAATTTGTACAGTTCAAGGTCAGTTCCTCAGTAGCTCAGTTGTTAGAGCGGCCGTCGACAGATATGCAATTGAAATGCATGTACGGTCAGGGGTTCGACTCCATGTACAACATTAACCAAAAAACTGGTCTGATGAGGCTATGTGGTAATAGCCGAAACATATGTCACCAATTACCAGGTTAAATTGTTCCATTTGTTATCTTTGTCATGTTTGTTGAATAAAAAATAGCATTGATCAATAAGTAAAATTTACAATATTGGTCTTTGCTAAAATGACTGTAAGTAAAGATATTTGTTTATAGTGGACGGTGCCACGCCCCTAAAAAGAAAAAACGTCTTTACGGCTAAACTAATGGACCGATTTTGATTAAATTTAGTTTGGATACAGATTAAATCCTAAACAAGATTTCTAAAAACACTGAGTTCCTTTTGGTGGGCATGACATCGCTTTTAAAAGGAAAATCGTTTTCACTGATAAGCTAATGGACCGATTTTGATGGAATTTGGTACAGAGATGGAATGAATCTTCAGGAAAAGTATTCGGTTTAAAGTGGATGGTGCCACGCCCCCAATATGAAAATATGTTTTCACAGTTAAAGTAATGGTCCGATTTTGATGAAATTTGATATAGAGATAGATTGTACCCTAAAGAAGAGAAAGAGTGGGGAATAAAACAACATGATACCCTGATTTTAATTTTTCGGATCGATGACAAAAAATAGCTCTTTCCAGTTAAGTTTTTTAATACTAAAAAGTATTTTTTGTTACTTTATTTGCGCTTCATTAGAACATACATATATTTATACTTTGAGCTAGCTGACCTTTATTAAATGAGTATTATAACTAAATACTTTCGTAAAACGGTGCTGTAAACAATGAAATAATATGCATACATATTATGTATTTTCAACTTTGAAAATTGATAAGTAATAAAATAAAATAGTGATTCTATTATCTGACATTTTCCATTATTCGGGATGAGATCGGTTCCAACAATCACGTATAATCGAAGTTCAACTGATTTATTTTGAGTTACAATTGCGATATCGCTTACTTTTTTAAATTATTGTTATAAAATAAACGAAAAACATAGTTGTGTTATGCTTTGAAGAAGAACGATAACGGGTCGGACTGAACGGTAAAGAGCTCCTTATTTTTGAGTCAAAATCAAATAGACAACGTAATAGAAATTATGTAGTTCCAAGAAATTGATAATTCTATGTTTTGCTTTTAAATGTCCATTGAATGTAATTTCAAAGGTGTGGTGAAGTGATGTGATTAGTGAAACTAAATAAGATCGTAGTCAATGAACAAAAACGTTTTGATATTAATAGGCCAACAAAATTTTTCCAAGATTAAAATTTAGTACTAACGGTCGAATTTCGACCTCAGGCGATACTAATAAATATAAATTCACTTGTGTGGATGCATTGAAAGAAATCAGTGAATGAAGTAGGAATTGATATAGTATTTAAAATAGGTACAGGCAAAGTTCAAATTAAAACAGGGATTCTAATTTCTGAGCAAATTTTTGCATTCCTCTCTCTAAAGTCAAAATGATTCCAGCAGTAGCAGTGGATCTGATTCGGAAGAAGACGTTGAGCGAAAAACAGTTTCGCACAAAGAGGCGATATCATTTTCAACAATTTTCTATTAAATATTTTCGTTAACAAAAAACACTTTACGTAAATATAGTATCACCTACTTAATAAAAAATTCAATTGAATATATTTAAGCAAATTTTTTAAGACAAATTCCATTGAAATTGGCGAAAACCCATATTCATCGACAATTTTAGGATGATTCCGGCCTTCCCTAATGGAAATAATTGAAGGGCTTTCTAGGAAGATATCAAACCAATATCAGAAAAAAAAATTTTCCAATTAATATGTTTTTTCATAGTATTGTATTACTTGTCGACTGGCCAATAAGTGATGCTATCAAAAAGATTTGTTTTACTCACTTTTATTCTCAAATAACATTGAAAACAGCAATTTGTGATTTGTTGAGACTGCTTCCGCCTTCATAGCTTCTACGTTACAGATAAAATTTAAAAAGTTCGCAGGGCTCAGTTAAAATATTTAATTTTTAATGCGATTGCCCCGGTCGATTTGTATGCCGTTTGTAAAAATTACTTAAGTCAATGATTATTTCTTGAAACTCCAAAGGGCATACGTGGTTCGATTGTTCCAAATTATTGCAAAATTTTGTCGTATTCTCACTGTTTTTATAGAGGTATGCACCACAGTCATCGTATGCCCTTTTGCATATACACATTTTAAGGTTAGAACTTTAATCTGCAATAAATTTTATTCGTGGTTCGATTGTTCCAAAATGGGTATTTCTTTTGCACATCCACATGTCTTCAAGAGTCCTTAGTCCCTGCTCTACACGTATGTCGATGGTTTTCCGATAAAAATATCTCCATAAATATTAACGTAATATATATGGCATACATGGTTCGATTGACTTAAAATGCTAATTTTATTTGCGTATGTAAGAGTGGGCATTGGCCCTTAGACCCAGCTCAACACGTATGCCAAGTGTTTCTGATGGATTATTTTGCCTTAAAATTTGTGTAATACACATAGCATACGTGGTTCGATTGGTTAAAAATGTCTATTTTCATTGCAATTTCAAATTCGCTATTCTTCGAAATGCCCCAGATGCCAACCCTTATATTACAAAATTATTATTCAGTAAGTGTAATATGCTTAGAATCCTGAAAGGCATACGTGGTTCGATCAACACCAAATTTCTGTCGCTAGCTGCCGGTCTAATATGAATTGTACTGAGAAATTGAATTGGCCTGAAATTTTAACCAATTTTTTTTTTAAAAAACGTTATTTTTTCAAAAAATGTGTTAAAAACCTTTACCTTTTTTAGCATGACAGGAATACTTGATTATTTTGCTTTAAAATGATATACAATTTGCATAGTTTTTTTTTTGAGAACATTATTGGTGAAAATTTCAAAAAAATTATCATATATCTAAAATTAAAGGCTAAATTTCAAAACACTACTTAGTAGACCATTAAATTATCTTTCTTATGACATTCATATTTTTGATATCCACTCAGGGGTTCCCAACTTATACCGCTTTTTATAAAAGCTATCTCCGCAACTTCTGATGGCTCCGAAACAAGATCCGACCGACACTTATTTTTCATTTATTTTTTTTTACTTTTAACTCCCTATTACCCCTAAAAAATTGGAGAATGTCAGCTAAAGTAAACCTGTTCCATTACAATAGCAATAAAAATAAAGTTTAATACTTTTCACGGACATAAAACTTGTCATCAATTGATTTGTTAGCATTGTTGTCATAGTTTTGTTAGTGGGTTAAGCTTTGTTGATGAGTTGTAACAGCCTTGTCCCCGTCGTGTTTTATTGTAAATTTTATATTACATCTTGTATACTTTGCATTATGTGAGTTAATTTCTTTAAGCCTCGTCCTTTCTCGTCCATTCATCAAGAAAGGTGCATTTTTTTTTTCTTTGGGATTACAAATATTTAAACTTTGCTGCGTTGACATTTTTGTTGAGTAATGCAACAGTCAGTTCTAGCCTTAAAATAAGATATTAATTTTGATGCAGGAAAAGAGGATTCGGCCTATGAATAGAAAAAGCTGTTTTTTACTGATATTTTTTTTTTAATAGATAGACACTTTTTAAGAAATTCACTGATTATTTTATAGTTTGCGTGTTTTCGTTTTCTTTTCTTTAAATTTATCAGAATTCGAAATTCGGGAAAACCGTTGACTTAGATTCGATTTTATTCGTTGCGGTCGACAAAAATGATATTAAACCCGGAGGGATTGACTTTTAACCCGGAAATCATATTCAAAACCCTGAGTCTCCGGGCGAAACCCTGAGTGTTGGCATCTCTAGTTGAAATATTAAAGTTTTTCAAAACAATTTACTTTTTTATTTATGAAAAAATATTGTCAAGTGTCAAAATCACATGTTTATCTAGTTGAACATTTTTGGTAGTAAAATTGTATCCAGTAAAAACTAGCATGCTCTCTCGCAACAAATTGTCACTTTATTCTCTCACTGACTCTCTCGTTACTGGATATTTGGTGCAAACAAACGAAATCTAGTAACAATTGTTACAAATTCGTACAAATTTTGAGTAAACAAACAGACCTACTACACAGAAAAAAAAGATTCTATGATATCAAACAATTTCGTGTCCGATTTCAACGAATTTTTTGTATGATTTTCAGTCATAAAAACAATTTGTCTGATATATCAAATCGTGATTTGTTGTTTTTCATCCTACAATTTTTGTTGAAACTTAAAATAAATTCGTTGATTTCAAAAAAACATTTGTAAATATTGCAAATATTTAATTCGTATTTTCAAGGAATTTTTTCTGTCAATCTTTGATTCAACTAAAACATTTTTTGCTTCAATTAATTCATTGGTTTTATTAACGAACTTTAATTAGAAAAAATATTTAAAGATTTGGAAAATTCAACGAATTATAAAAATTAAAATTTGTTAAATTAAATAAATATTTCTGGCTTTAGCGATTTTTTTTTTTTGCAGTATTGAACAATTGATAAATTGTCCAGTTAATTCATTAAATTTAAAAAAAAACTTTGGTTCAAACATAGAATACTCTAGGTATATCTAAGAATTATTTCTATATAATTCACCTAAAATGAAAAGAATATATCATTGAAAAGGAAGAAACTATTTAAGAACTATTTAGTTCATTAGAGTGAAAAGTAAGATTTGGTTAAAAATTCCAAAGTTTGAATTGATTTTTCTAATTCAGTAACGAAGTTTTCTTTTTGCACTAACTGTGAAACATTTAGCTGATTAAGCTAAAATATTTTGTTGTAAAATCAGATAATTTGAATTTGAAAATTTAACAAATAAGGTGTTTTGATTTTGCAAATTTTTTCTTTAATTTAAAGAAATGAATAATTGAATTCTAGAAATTTTATTCATAGAATTGCAATTATTTGATTTTACCAATTCTGTTTTTTCTGTGTACTATCATCCACTCATGTCTTTAATTGTCTTCTTATATTTTGAGTTCATATAAGTTTAAAATATTATTGAAACTTTAAAATAACCCATTTCGTAGCAAAAAACCATTATGATGGGAGGGTCAATTTTGTGAAATGCACTTTCCCAGAATTGCAGATTGAAGATTATTCGCTAGTGAATCAAATGCCACCTAGGCGTATTATACTAGATAAAAGCAAATGCTTTTAGCACTGAAATATGGGCATTTCCATTGTGGCGTTACGTTACGTTTGTACGAAAAAATATTTTAAAAAAAAATACAAAATGGCACATTTTTAAAAAGGTTTTTATATATTTGCATAGTAATTAAGTAGCACTATATTAAGTAAGAAAATTGACAACAATCGACCATAAGGATTTCAAGATATAAGCAAAAATGTGCACTGACGTTACGTTACAAAAAACAGAAGTGGGTTTTTGACTTGGATTACAAAATTGCAAAACTCTGCGAATTGGGTAAAGCTTTTGGTATAAAACTTTTTTTAGTAGGACTTGTCCAAGTTGTCAAATTTAAAAACTTTTCTCGTTTTTTTTTTTATTATTAGCCTTAGTATCTGACGTTACGTTACTTAAATTTCCATTGGAAAATTTTTAGTTAAAATTGTTTTAAAAAAATTTTTTGGCGCAAATAAAACATCAATTGTGGCTATTATTTATTACTACCAGGAGACCGGTATTTCGATTGGGGACTCAAAAAGTCGAAAAAATATGAAATATGTTGAAATCAGTTGAATAGTATGAATTAAATATAATTATGGTTTAATATGTAGAAAAAAAAAATATGGAAAACATATAAAAAGTTAAAGAGGTTGATAAAATATGGAAAATGTTGAAGAACGTCAAAAAAACATAAAAGTCAAAAAATTTAAAATAAACAAAATATCATGCAAGGAAATTACTGACAATTTGGCGTTACTTTACACACTTTCGAAATTTAATATAAAATTAACTATTTGTTTAGTAACCGAGTTTTTTATTAAAACTAGTTCAATTTATTAATCTTTGTTAATTCACAAAATTTCACGCATTTGCGATCGCCAGAGTAGAGATAATGAAAAGAAATGGTTTTTGTTCGGCGTTACATTGGCCCCTATTATGAGTGTCAATAAAATCGACTTGACTCGACACTTGTCGATTTCAGTCAATGCCTGTATTATGAGTGTCAATATTTGTCAATAGTCGACACCAGTCAATTTAAATCCATTGTGAATGACCGACTCGTATTATAAGTGTCAATTTTTTCGACTGGAGTCAATAAAATTGACTATTATTTGTCTATAAATCGAAAGTACTCGACTGGGAGCACAATTCAAGGTTAGCGACAGTTGTCCGATTTTTTTCTCTTTTGGGAAGAAACGTAGTATTGGTAAAAATAAGAATGTAACAAAAAAGTTTTGCTCGGATCCAGTGTCGAAGTTATAGCCATCGGAAGTTGCTGATATAGGTTTCCTAAAAAGCTGTATAAGTTAGGAATTCCTCGAGCGATTTTCACAAAATTTATGTCATATGAAAGGTAATTTAATAGGCTATATTATTGGTGCGGAATAGTTTGAAATCTGTTGCATGGTTTTTAAGGTATGGAGGAGTTTTTGTTGAGCAGTGTAATCTCTCTATATAAGTTCAGTATTTTCTGTGAAAAATAACTTCCGATGGCTATATCTCCGAAACTAGTTCAGACCGATACTTTTTAATTAGATAGGTACTTATTCTTAGAGTTAAAATAAGCTGAAGTAACTCTTCTTAAATAATGAAAATATCAGCACTCATAAAAATTAGGCAAAGTCTGCTACCAATGCACTCTGGAGTTTTTCATGCAAAGCTGGCAGCAATAAATTTTGCTGTTTAATAAGCAGTCTAAAAACAAAGTAAGACTTTAGTATGGTCAGATAGTATAAGTGTTCAAAAGCATTTAATAGTGCAACGGCAGTACATACTTATAACATTATTTTTGAAAACATTGAATATAACAATTTCATACAAATAATGTGGATACCAGGACATAAGGATATTTCTGGATATTAAAAGGCTCAGACTGCGGCGAAGGAGGCTCTCAATTTGCCCCTTGTTTTTGAAAACACCTAATCTAAAAAGAAGTCTGGGAGTTTACCTCTTATATGAAAACGCACAAGATGAGCTTGAAGAGATCGAATTGCAGTATTCACTTTTCCCGCGAAAAGTGCGCAACGTTAGCTAGAGTTAGACTCGGTAACAGATTATTTAGCGTAAAACATCTGTTCACAAAAACGGATTATTATGCAATGCATCTTTGCACTTCAGCATGTACTGTTAAACTGCGCACTGTCGAAATGTTACCAAGAACTCAATTGTTTACTGGACTGCAGCAAAATAGAATCTAATAATTTTGTAACAGGAGCACTGATAAAGCACACCCCATTTTATGAAGTGCAGTCGACCATCGATGTAACACGGCCACGTTGCGCTGCAACATTCCATATTTTATAAAATTATTAGTAAAATATATTACAAAAAATAAATTGTCAAATAATTAATTTTTCAATTTGAAAAGCAACATCACTTGTCATACTTTGAAAAATTCACAATAGCACTCAGTCAAGTCAATATGATTATATGATACGGTAATTGAAATTTTATTGACTCGCTTTATTTTAAGTCAAGTCGATTTTATTGACACTCATAATAGGGGCCATTATCTTAGAATTTCATTGAAATCAAGTCAAAATTTTACCATAAATTGATATGTGTTTGCTCTTTTGCATTTATTTTACGGTTAGTTGTCGTTCTAGCCAAGGTTTTGCGATAAGAATGCAATTGCACAAATACTCTTAGAAATGTAAGTTGTAATGAGAAGATGCTCTTAGAAATAAGCAAAACTAACGAAAACGTAAACTTGAACTTTATAGCCCGATATATAGCCATCGTAACTAAGGAAAGCTTTGAACTCTTTAATTTAATTAAATTTGAATATCTCTCTTTAATAATGCAATTAAGAAAAAACTGTTGGTTACCTTTTAATTTTTCGGTCAGGGTAGACTTTTCTGTGGAAATGCCCATATGTGAATGTAAATTATATTAAAGTGGTTTTATTTTGTATTTTGTTATATTTGTAAAGGTAAAAAACATTGCAAAAAACATGCATCCAAGGCACAGAGATATGATTAAGGGAATTTAAAGCTACACCGAGTTTGTTGGAATGTATTCAACAAACTTAAGCACTCGGGATCTACGTTCTCAATATCCGTTTAAAGTATTATGTTTACACAAGGCGCAAAGAATACAATTGGTCTTTCAGTTTACTTTACGGATGAGGTGAGCTGCATTTGTAAAACGGTATTCACTACTACTGTCTTCTTCAATAAAATCGGACGAATCACTACTTCTCTTATATTTGCGAATCGGTCAGTGTAACGTGAGTAAATGATACGCGTTGTGTTTTACTTAGCTTGCATTTAATGACTGACTTCAATATGGTTGTTACACATATGTACATACATTGTGTTTGGGGTTGCCATTGTGACATCCCTCCCTTTTTTTTTTTAATGAAAATGTTAATAATAAAAAATATTATTTTGTTTTTAAGTTAATGACAAATCAGATTAACAACTTAAATAAATATAATTTAAAACAAAAATTCATTTCATTGATAACTAAAAATATTAAATACATCTGCTTTATAAATTTAATTTTAGAACTGGTTTCACCTGTCTACCAGATTTTGTGCCGGTTGTGCTTCATTTTGGATGGTTTGTTCTAACGTAGTTGTAGTTTTGTTCAATTTTGAAGTATTTATTGTCACTGGTTCGGTTGTTGTTTCATTATATTCTGACCAAACAAATATTGGTGTTCTAATGTCGGCTTTTGTCTTGTAAAGGTGATTGAGTGTTTCGTCGATACCTTTTACCTTCATTTGTTTCAACGATAACTGACCGTGGATTTTTTGTCTGTTCTACTACAGTTGCTCCTTGCCAATCTCGATGGCCAGTCTGCATTCGCACTTTATCTTGAATTTTTAGTTCCTCCATTGGTAATGACACCTTATCGTAGTACTTTTTTTGTTCAAGGCGAAGTCGTCGAAGCTCTTCCGACACATTTTCAATAACTCGTGCTTTAAGCTTATTTTTATCCACTGGAATTGTGGTTCGGGTATTTCTGCTGAATAATCTCTGACTCGCTGACTGCAAAACATCATTTCTTGGTGTATTTCGCAAAATCAATAACGCTTTATATATATCCGTGTTGTCAAGATAACATCGCTTTAATAAAGTTTTAGCTGTTTGAACATTGCGTTATGCAAAACCGTTGGATTTCGGGTAATGTGGACTGGATATTCGATGATTGAATTTCCATTCAGCCGAAAATTCTGCAAATTTTCTAGATGTATATTGGGGTTCTCCATCAGACTCCAAAGTTTAAGGAATGCCGTGAGTTGCAAACCACATTCGCAAAAATAGAATCACTTCAAGTGAATTTGATGTTTTCAGTTTTCTGAAATCCATGAATCCTGAGTAATGATCTGCTATTAGTAAATATTCGTGACCTTTGAAATTAAATATATCCATCGAAACTAATTGAAATGAGTACTCTGGAAGTTTTTTGTAGCAACGGCTCCCGTATGTTAGTTCTTTGTGTTCGCTGACATACTGAACACTTTTCAATGTAGTTTTTTATATCACTGCTTTGACCGTACCAATATAATGATTGTCGGGCTCTCGCCAATGAACTGCTAATTCCTGCATGACTCGCGTGTAAGTCTTTAATAATTTTTTCAATTTCAACTTTTGCAACTATAACTCTAGTACCCTTAAAAAGCAGATCCTCGTCGAACGATATTTCTTCTTTAAAGTTTGCATACTTTTTAATTCTGGTAGTTTATTGTTATCGTCCGGCCAGCCTTTCATTACGACTTCTTTTAAAGGTTGCAATTCCAGTTCTTCTCGCGTTGCTTTAATGAATCGTTTTTTCGCTTCATCCGTCATTGACGATATTAGCTGCACAGAGTATTGTTCTTTCTCTGGTTCATCTTGATCTTGAGGTTCGCAATCTCTGCTTAATGTATCTGCAATTGGTATTTGACTTCCTTTTTCATAATAAATTTTTGGTGAATACGGCATCACTTCCAATAGTTTTTTTGCAGTCTCATTGGCGCCTTATGAGTTGGTTTTTTAAAAGTAGTTTCCAGTGGCTTATGATCCGTCTCAATTTCTAAGTTCATGCCATAAATGTATTCGTGAAACCGTTGGCAAGCAAATTTTATTGCCATGGCTTCTTTCTCAATTTGTGGTCTATTTTGCTGATTTTCTGTGAAAGCTCTGGTGGCATAAGCTATTGGTTGATTTTCTTGAAGCAAGTAAGCTCCCATTGCCTTTGAACTGGCATCAACTGACAATTTTACATTTTTGTTAACATCATAATATTTTAAAACTGGACTCAATGTCAACGCTTTTTTAATATGTTCAACCGCCATCTGTTGCTCATGATCCCAATACCATGCTGTATATTTATGAATTAGTTTTCGTAACGGTTCCGTTAATTCAGACAAGTTTGGTATAAATTTGTTAAGATACGTTACCATACCAAGTAAACGCTGTGATTCTTTAACGTTTGTAGGTGTTTTTAATAGTTGAATAGCTTTAATTTTGTCATCATCGGCTTTACAACCTTTTTGTGTAAAGATATGCCCTAGAAATTTTATTGCACCTTGTTTAGTGTCAAACCTGCCTCCTTTAGCCTCTCGATTACTTTTTTTGTAATGTTTTCCAACTTTTCTTTAGTTTCAGCATACACAAAAATATCATCCATTGCTATTTCACAATTCTCAAATCCTTGCAACGTACTATTCATTACCTCTGAGAATATTTCAGGCGCTGACGATATGCCAAATGGAAGTCGATTATATGTAGCTATAACGGCCCCAAGGGGTTGCAAAAGTTAGATACTCTGATGTTCGCTTTGACACACGAATCTGCCAAAATCATTTTTGACAGTCTAATTTTGTAAAGTATTTTGCACCCCTTATCCGTGCTGCGATTTCCTCCACCCTTTTCAATGGATAATGTCTTCTCATGATATTTTTGTTTAGGTCTGTTGGATCCATACAAATCTGTATTTTATTACCTTTATTCACCACTACGATTGGGCTTACTGCTGGCATTGGCTTAGTTACTGGCTCAATAATTTTCATTTTGACCATTTTATCCAACTCGGCCCTGACTTTTTCACGTAAAGAGTGTGCATTTTCCGCGGGGGAATTATTTTAAATTTTGGATCCTCTACAAAGTCTATTTCATACTCGAAATTTTTGCAGCAACCGATTTCATTGGATTTTTTCTCTTTTGTTGATAATTTGCCCACGCGTATTATGAATCCGAGTTTTTCACACATCTGTCTACCAAGTATAGCCGATAGTTGACCACCAACAATTTTAAAATTTATTTTTTTTGTTCTTTTATTCGAGCTACAATACACTTTTGCTTCGCCTATTACTGTAACGTTTTCATTATTATAAGTATGTTGTAACGTCCCGTTACAAATATTATACAAATATTCCTGTACAACTAAGTATTCCCCAAAGCAACAATAACAAAAGAACACAGGTCATGAAACAAATACATTATTTTAAGACAACAATAACAATAGGCAACGATCAAACACAGATCAAGAAACGAACACGTGACTAAAAGACAACAACAAAAGGCACCGATCAAACCAACGCATACACACACGACACACGCATAGTGGCAGAACTAGTTCGACGCTGATGCGCGCGACTATAAAAGCAGGGCGACGAAAACAGAAATTAGACAGTCACAGACTAGCAGTCGAGGTGAACACATCATAGTGCTATCACATGATAATTAGTAATCTCGCAAGCCTATCGAATCGTGAATGTCTCCATCAGAGAAATCTAGAAGGTTTTTCTGATTTAAATAGCAAAATCGTAGTTAGTACTCCGTAGTTAGTTCACTAGAATATCTGGAACACTCCATATAGTGTTTCACACGGCTTCACTGGTCATTGTGTAGTGTATTCTCACTGACGCTCCATATAGTGTCAATAGTGAGGTACGGTAGTTTTGCTAGGAAGTTTGGAACACTTCATATAGTGATCCGCACGGCTTCACTGGTCACCAAAAAGTGTCCAGGGTGTAGTGTATTCTCACTGACGCTCCATATAGTGTCAATAGTGAGGTACGGTAGTTTTGCTAGGAAGTCTGGAACACTTCATATAGTGATCCGCACCGCTTCAATGGTCACCAAAAGTGTCCAGTGTGTAGTGTATTCTCACTGACGCTCCATATAGTGTCAATAGTGAGGTACGGTAGTTTGCTAGGAAGTCTGGAACACTCCATATAGTGTTCCACACGGCTCCACTGGTCACCTTAAAGTGCCCAGTGTGTAGTGTATTCTTACTGAAGCTCCATATAGTGTCAATAGTAAGGTACGGTAGTTTCGTTAGGAAGTCTGGAATACTTCATATAGTATTCCGCACGGCTTCACTGGTCACTAAGTGTCCAGTGCGTAGTGTACTGTCACCGACGCTCCCTATAGTGTCAGGCGTGATAGTATTATAAAAATCATTTTTTTTTACAAATAAGACTAATATTAATTATCATTTTACAGGATTTTCCCGATAAAATCAACACGGCAGAGCGAAAAATAAGTAAAAGAAGGATCCTGATAAAATCGCATTAGTTAATAAGTTATATCAGACATTTGTTATTAAGAAAATACAAATTGTACTGTATTAAGGATATTATTAAGATTTATGAATTGAAATTTAACCCTAATAAAACACATATTTTGTAACTAAAAGTTATTGGTTGTCTTTTAGTTTGACCCTGGACGCCACTAAGCTAACCTCAGCCTTCGACCAAAACAACCGTTACAAATGGCGCCCGAGCAGGGACATGGCACTGAGGAGGGCGCAGCTACGCCTGATCCAGCAGCCATCCCACAACTAATATTGAACGATAACATAAATCACTCACCATTAATAGATCCATCACTTATGGACACTGGCTCGTTAGGCTGGATCTATCACTTACGCAAAGATCGATTAATTGAAGAAATGTCAAAAAAAGGATTAGAAATTGAAGGAACCGTGGATGCTCTTAGGAAAAGATTTAGCACATTTCTGAAAACCCGTAGTTGCCGGAAATCGACTGAGAATTTGGTTAAATTACTAACCGAAGAAGCCAAGGATGAACCGGAAGACCATGATGGCAGACCCAATTTGAGCAAAGCTCAGGTGATGGACATAACCCGAAGATGGAGTCTAAGATATGAAGGGCCTGAAGATGTCCTCTGTTTTATAGAAGAAATGGCAGTGTTACGAAATTCCACTAGACAAAATGTTACCTCCGATGATCTATCTACTCAAACGGAAAGCCGCTGATTGGTGGAGAATAAAGACGGACAAAGTATCAACTTGGAAGCAATTTTGCAGAGAAGCTGAAAGTTTTTTTGTACCAGCTAGATATTACACCCGCCTGGAGGATGAAATTCATCGTCGTCGACAAGGGCCTCGCGAAAGGGGAAAAGATTACGTTTTGGCTATACAAAACCTTATCGCCCAACACCCGAGGTTACGCTCGAAAAGCTTCATAGACAGAATCTACGACGGCCTCCGACCAGAATATCGCAGGATTATTAGCAGGAATGGGTTTAATTCAGTGGATGAACTGGTTGCCCTTACTGATGAATATGAGTTTATCAGAATGGATGAAAGCCGACAAAATCGAAACCAACCTAATCGCGGCGCTCAAGTTTTTCAAGATGGATTTTCGGAATACTCACGACACGGAACGGGATACCAATCAAATGAATGGGAATTAGGCGATAACATACGCAGTACCACTAGAAGAGAGGTACTGAGCGAAGAAGCGTCCTGTCCTATGGAATCCATTGAAGAAGTCGACGACGAAAGGGACGAACCTTCCTCATCATCTAGAGAAAGGTTAGCTCGCATAACTCTGGCAATCCAAATCAATAAATTGCCCGTCGTGGGATTAGTAGATACCGGCGCAACCCTTTCTTTTATAGGAGAAGAAGTGCGTAACTATCTTATAGCTCAAGGAATAGATAAAGTACCTAAGACATCTCACATAGAACTGGCCGATGGATCACTTATTTCTACGACAGAACGTACAGGGTATTGATCCAAGTACAAAATAATAACCAGGAGCACCAAGTAACATATCTTCCAAATTTAGCAGAACAGGTGATTCTAGGAATGGATTTCCTACAAAAAGTGATGCTAAATATTTCCATTTATGGTAAGAAATTAGAGTTTAGAATACAATCAAAACAAGTTGCTCATACATTAGGCAGTAAAGACCATCTGTCATGCACCCAGCGGGAAGAAATAGACACCCTTTTAGAACGTTGGACCAACAAATTCCAACAAGTCACCGGACCATGCAACCTCGCAAAACACCGAATTAGAATGAAAAACTTAGAGCCGATTAAACAGCGTTATTATCCGCGGAATCCAGCCATGCAAGAAGTAATTAATCAAGAAATTAATGAACTATTACAGGATGGACGCATTGAGCCCTCTTCTAGCGCGTTTAGTGCTCCTATCGTCCTAGTAAAAAAAAAAAATCTAGGAACTTGGAGGCTATGTGTTGATTATCGCCAGTTGAACGAAGCATCACGGAAAGATGCATATTCGCTGCCACAGATACCAACCATTTTAGATATACTTAGAGAAGCAAACTTCATTACGACGCTGGATCTCAAGCATGGATACTGGCAAATACAATTGGAAGAGGATCAAAACGATTTACAGCATTCACCGTACCGGGCCGAGGACTATATCAATGGAAAGTAATGCCATTTGGCTTACATTCAGCCCCAGCTACGTTTCAGCGCACGTTAGATTCCATAATCGGCCCAGAGATGGAACCGCATGCATTTGCTTACCTAGATGACATAATAATTCTAGGGAAAACATTCGAGGAACATCTCAACAACTTAAAAGAAGTATTTCGCCGAGTGCTACAAGCTAACATGAACCTTAATTTTGACAAGTGCCAATTCTGCAGGGATAAGTTAACCTACTTGGGACACGTAGTTAGTGCCCAAGGAATACATACTGACCCCGCCAAAATCGAAGCTATCCAGAACATGGCAGCCCCTACAAATATTCGGGAACTCCGCAGAGTCTTGGGAGTCGCATCTTGGTATCGACGCTTCATTCCAGATTTTTCCACGCTGGTTGCCCCAATGACGCTGTTGTTAAAAAAACAAACAATGTGGAAATGGGGAGAGCCATAAAATAAGGCTTTAGAGCAACTCAAAACCAAGCTCACCAGTGCCCCTATTCTCTGCTGCCCCGACTTTACACAGCCTTTTGTTTTACAGACCGATGCCAGTGACGAAGGATTAGGTGCCGTGCTGTTCCAACGGATAGAAAATAAAGAAAAGGTGATTGTCTATGCTAACCGTACCCTTACTGACTTAAAAAAAAAGTATTCTACCACCGAAAAAGAATGCTTAGCCATTTTGTAGGGAATTCGTAAGCTACGACCCTATCTAGAAGGTTACAGGTTTACCGTGATAACTGATCACCACTCTTTAAAATGGCTACATTCACTACAAAATCCATCAGTCCATTCAACTGCCATGTCTATGTCGCCATTTACTTGCAACTGCTTTGGTGGTTTCATTCCGCTCATTTTGTGTTAACTTCTACCAAATTATCAAAATTTTAATGTTAACCCAATGTGCACAAAAACGGACGCGAATTCGTTTCGAATTCGAAATGAATTCGTTTGTCCGCATTCCGTTTTTTGTAAATAAAACGAATTCGTTTCGAATTCGTAACGGACTTCAAATACGAATCCGTTTCGAATTCGTTTTTTGTTCATAAAACAGATAAAATTTTTTTGGAAAATTTTTCAAAATCCCGAAAAAATTTTCAAAGAAAAATTATAAAAAAAAAATTGTGTGTCTTAATTGAATTAGAAATGTTTAAAAAGTCGAAAAAAAAACACATTTTTTTACACTGAAATTAACAATCCGTTTCGGATTCGTTTTTTTCAACTTTTTAAACATTTCTAAGTCGATTAAGACACAAAACATTTTTTTAAAATTTTTCTTTGAAAATTTTTCCAAAAACGAATGCGTTTCGAATTCGTCACGGACTTCAAATACGAATTCGAAACGAATTCTTTTTTTGTTCATAAACCGTTCAGTTTCGAACTCGTTTTTTGTTCATAAAAAAAAAAATTTAATGTTTTAAGCGACTTAAAATTGCTTAAAAGTTCAAAAAAACTTATAAAATTTTTTACTCAAATTTTTTTGAAAAACTAAAAAATTTTGCAAAATTTTTCTCCCGAAAAAATTTTCTAAGAAAAATTTTTGAAAAAAAATTTTATTCTTAATCGAATTAGAAATGTTTAAAAAGTCGAAAAAAACTAATTTTTTTTTTCCAAAATTTTCAAGTTTTTCCAAAAAAATTTGAGTTAAAAATTTTATGTTTTTTTGTCGCTTAAAACATGAAATTTTTTCTTATTAACAAAAAACGAATTCGAAACTGATCCGGTTTATGAAAAAAACGAATTCGAAATATGTGCTTAAAGAGTTTTGGTGAATTCGCACCCCACATTTGACACCATGTAACGTGAGTAAATGATACGCGTTGTGTTTTACTTAGCTTGCATTTAATGACTGACTTCAATATGGTTGTTACACATACATTGTGTTTGGGGTTGCTATGGAAGGATCCTTTGGCTATGAAATGTCGAATCTGCCTCAAAAAAATAAAAAGAGGCCAATACCATTTCTTCGACCGAATATTTATCCTATAGGCGAGTAGCGTAGGTTTGCTAGGTTTTGGAGAACATTATTGGAGGGAATGTGATGGCTAATTTTACTGAGACTTTTGAGGACAACATTTTTGGAATTTCAAAAAACAAAAAAATATTTTTTGAGAAATTAATTTGTTTGAGGCTAATAATTATTATTAATAATTGAATAATTTACAATGAACTTTTTTAATCAGACAAAGATCAACAATGATAGAAAATAAGATTACGCATTGCGCATCTCCGTTATTATTCATGTCATTTTTGAGAGTCATCTGGTGGACGTTTAGAGTTGTCGTGGTATAAGAAATATATACTCAAGTTACTTTTTTGCTACTAATGTTAAAAAAAATCCTAATTACTATTATATAATTATAATATATAATTATTATATTATAAATTTTGGACAAAATTGTGTTTTCCGATATTGGAAAGTATCTTTTGATACTTCTATATTTTTTAATTGGAAAATTAGATCAAGCTAAGAATTCAAGAAGTAGATGTAAAGACAAATATATCGGAAAATGTATTGAATAAGACTTTTCAATGGACTTAGGCATGATTGGTATTTATTGTATGCATTAAGCTTATTTTATAGCAGAACTGTGTATTCTTTGAGACTTAGGATGCATTTTAGAATAGGACTTGTTGTTGTTTATTCTATCATAAATACAATATTTAATTAAGTATAAATGTTACAAAATTTGAGATTCAATAATATAGATCTTACAACAAATAAATTACCATTAAATAAGATGATCACTTCAAATAAAATAATACTTTATAGGAAAATGACAGTAAAAACCTATATTAATATCACAATAAGTCTAGATGAATGCGGATTTTGTGGTCGGCTTCTTAATACGTTTCGTAATAGGGATGAAAATATTTATAAAAGATTACAATTACCTGATTTAGAATTTGTTTTTCATTACTTACAAGATCTACGTATTTTTACAACTTTTGCGAATAAATAACGGTGAAATGGTTAAATATAAATCAAACTAAGTATTGAAGTTAAACTCAAAATAAATACTATATTTACATATAAGCTTATATGTAGTTGAGGAAAAAAGTATTATGTACTTTGTGCAAAAATAGAAACATTCAACCGTAATCGTCCACCAGATGACGACATGTGCAGAAGATTTCCATTCTTTAACTCGGAATGTGTAATCTTCTATTCTATCATTCTTGCACAAAGATCAATAATCTTGTAAACACTTACAAATTGATCAATGTTTTATTCAACCAAAATGACAAAAATAACCAGTAGATCAATTTAACCTGGTAATTGATGGCATATGTATGTTTCGGGTATTATAATATAATAGCTATATAACATACATATATATAACATAATACATATAATAATATATAGTAGCTATATAATAGCTCAGCTTTATTTTTTAGCAAGAGGGCAGTTAATGTTAATTTTTTTGGTAGTTTCTTAAAAAACATACATACCTTTGTTTAGAAACATATATGTACATTAGGCTGGGTCAAATTGTTCGGGTGGAAAAAGCATGACCAAGCGTCTAGCAGAAACGTTGTCTACGGCAAATTCAAAAAAAATTTGACCAAGAAACCATGGGTCTAAAATCAACATCGAGCCCCCGATTTTTAATAAGAAGATTTTAATGTGAAATTTTTATAAAAAATAAGCAACTTCTTTAGAAAACACGGCTTTATCATCTAAAAAAGAAAACAACATGTGTTTTGTCAGCTTTCTGAATGTTTTTATCATGAAAACATTTTTATAGCCAGGCCGAATTTTGGAATGATTTTGTGAAAAATGGACATAAGTGCTGAAAATCTTACAAGTTGTCATCATTTCATCTGCAAAAAATAAGAACTTTCTTTATAATATTTATTACAGGGACGTAAAACGGTTCTGAACCGGAAAACCACTTTTTTTACTAATTAACCGAAATTTTCCACAAATGTTTGATCCGAACCGAAAGCCGAACCACTTTTTATAAGGGTTTGAAATTCATTCTGATCAATTTTCAATTGATTGAGGAAAATCCTCACTTTTTTATTTTTTTAAATATGGAATTTGATGAAATTTTCAAAGAAATAGGGAAACATGAAACAATGTTCATATATAAATCGTTAATAGATCAAATCAAATCGTTTGATAATATGTACAAGGCGGCTTTCAAATAATGTTGATGTTTTGAACTTTTGGAAAAACTATCCTGACAAAAAATTATCTGAATTAGTTCAAATGATTTTTGGTGTTCCAGCAACCCAGATTTCGGTAGAGAGGGCATTTTCCACCCTAAAATTTATTCTCGGAGACCTGCGGGAAAATATTGACTAGGACTTGTTAGAAGATATTCTTCTCATCTATCTCAACTGATTATTGTAAATCAAATTTTTTATCAAATAACAATTTTTTACTATGTAATTATAGCGTATAACCAGTGATGTACCAAATCGGGTTTTTTTTTAAATGTATATAAAAATGTTCTCGGCAAAAATCGGGTGCTCGATATTGATTTTAGATCCATGGTTTTTTTCTTAGAATTTTCCGTAGATTGCGTTTTTGCTAGACACCTTGTCGCGAAAAAATTTGACCCACTCTAATGTACATACAGTACCGCTGAAATGATTTGCAACTGAAATTAGTTTTGCAGAAATATCAAACTATTTCAGTGAAACAATAACTTTGAGTTTAATTTTATGTTTATTTTATTAACTTCACTTATTGCTGATTTTTTAACAACAGTAACAAAAATTTTATTCCGTTAGCTAACAACAACAAAAATCTAAGGTTAACAAAGAAAGCGAAAACTCAAGCGCTCAAAACATGCGCAACTCAGCACAGTACCAAGAAAAATGCATAGCCAGTCCAATATTTGGTTCCGTAACCGTTGTTTCTGATGAGTACATGACATCTTCTGGACATTGACTCATTGCTTATTAATAAGCAATACCTTATTAATAAGGTAAAATAGCGTTCGAATCATTTTCTATCTCAGCGAATAGGTCATTATTATTGCGTTTTACCACGATCCATATGTTCTCAATCGGGTTGAGATCGACAGACTGCGTCGGCCATGATATGATGTCAACTCGTTTTTCCACAAGCCAAGATTTTACAAGCCTTGAACTATGATTTCGATCATTGTCAAGTTGAATTGTCCAAGGAAGTGGCATGTTCCACTCAGCAAGTAGGAGAACAAAATTGCTTAAAATATAATTGTAGCCAGCTGCCATCATCGTGCCTTCAATGCGCTTATTGGGTCCAACTCTATCCCCCAAAAAACTGCTCCACACCATCACATTCCGACCTCCGTGTTTAGCTCTAGGTGTTCTATATTTGGGATTGAGCTTTGTACACTGATGTTGACGAGGAATAACAATTTTATTTCCCGAGGAATAATTAAGGAAGACTATTATAGTCAGGAGAACCTAAATTTAACATTCGTGGACCATATTGTAGGTCTACGTAAGTCATTATCATTGTAAAAAGCTCTTTACCCAATACAGAACACCTTTACCTTAGATTTTTGTTGTTGTTAGCTAACGGAATAAAATTTTTGTTTTTGTTAAAAAATCAGCAATAAAGGGCCCAATAAACGTTCATGCGTGCATGATGAATCAAGTGATTGTTCATGCAAACTGACCGTGTAGGTGGTTGATTGACTGATTGGTCATGCGCATGAGCAATATTAAGATATTTTGATATTTTTTTGATTGATCATGCATGCATGATAGTGTGTGCTGAATTTAGCTCAGTTTACATGATTTTTTGACGAAGAAGGTGACGAGTGCGGAAAAGAAATTAGAAATATTCTGCACTAAAGATAATTAGATTAATTAATTAAACTTTTATATGAATTTTTTTTTTTTTAAATACATTTTTAGGGATTTTTTGAGCTTAAATGAAACTCATTTCATACTTTATGGAATTAAATTCAATTTTAATTGCCGCATAAGCTTTTCACGTCATAATGTCAACACGTTAAAAGTTCAACCAAAAATGATATCCGTCATGCGTGCATGAATGGTGTGTGACGAAATCATGACGGTGTCATTATTTGATTGATCATGCACGCATGAAGGTCTATTTGGCTCTTTAGTGAAGTTAATAAAAGTAACATAAAATTAAACTCAAAGTTATTGTTTCACTGAAATAGTTTAATATTTCTTCAAAACTAATTTCAGTTGCAGAGCATTTGAGCGGAACTGTATATCAAAGAGAAAAAAAAAATATCAGAGCTTTTTTTTGAATTGAATATTGATATTAAATATGTATAGCATACATACATACTGTATATGTATGTAGGATTGCCGATTTTTAGGTAAAATAACACTTTGGTTATTATTTAATTTTGTCTTTATTAAATTCACTTTTATTGTACATTAAGTTTTACTTATTTTTTAGTTCAACAGTTTTTAGGTTTAGCGAATTTACTTATTGAGCGATTTTTACAGACTGTCCTTTGTGCGTTAGTTTTGATTGTTTTTCTTCCTTCTTCGTCGTCAAGTTCAGTGTTGTCAAGTTCATTGTTCTTGGTACTCTTGTCCACTTCTTGTTGTATGTGTTGGCGTTGCCAGTTGATTGTCTGGGTGTACATTATGGCCTATTTCCTCATGTATATGGGCATTTCTCTCATGTTGAACGGGACGGAAGTACACTTTTAAAGTGAACTTTAACAAAGAAAAGAGGAAGGAGTAGGTATTTTTCTTAAGAGAACATAAAACTTATCTTTTTTTATTAAAACGTTTTTCCTGTAAGAGCGTGGCACCGCCCACTTCAAAAAAATATATTTTTACTCAAGTTTCAATCTATCTACATACCAAATTTCATCAAAATCGGTGTAGTGGCACAGCCGTGATACCGTTTTTTCTCATTTGAAGCAATGCCACGCCCCCTTTAAAGAATAAGAGTTTCTAATAATCTTTCTTAGGATTCAATCTATCTTTAAGCAAAATTTCATCAACATTGATCCATTAGTTTAGCCGTGGAAGCGTTTTTTCCCGTTAGGGGCGTGGCACCGCCTACCATTGAAAAAAAAGTATACATGTCTCTCCTTCTCTTCACAACCTTTCCAACAAAAAAAAATTATGCGATTATGTTGTGTCATGGCAGTTAATAACTGGTCTAACCGTTTTCAACTGCCTATCTATTACACTTATCTTTGCGAACATGACCAACTTCAAACAGCTCCAAAAATTTAATATTTTTTGCACTCGCAAAATTGCAAATTAAAATTTTACACTTAATAGAGATTGATTTGGTGTTTTTGCATTTTTTTTAGCTAATTGACGTTGGAAGAGAGATTTTTCCGAAAGACTATCATCAAGTATCACCTCTCTTACACACTTAAATATTTAAGGCAAAATACTATTCAATATTACAATAAAAGAGAAACTGCATTTATGCAAGTTTGCAGGTGGTTTGCTCAATGTGATAAATGAATTCTGGTGTAAATTGTTTAAATTAACAAAATTTGAATATTTTCCTTAGATAATATCAGATAGTAACGATTTTATAATAACTTTTAACTTTTCTGTCACGGTTGGCCTTTAGGCGGAAATGCCCATATATAGAATTTAAAAACCCACAACCCAAATTTGAGCTCACTACGTATGCGCGGTCCTGAGTATTGCTAGGTCAAACTTAGCAATAAACAGCCGAATTTCGATATCTAATATAACTGGACGTTGTCAACCATTTTGATTGAGTGGTAATTATTTTAGAAGGGTATAAAAAAACACAAAATAAAACCTGCCTTAGGTATTACGAATTAAACCTCGATTTGGTATGCCATTTTCAAAGTTATCATATTTAACTAAGACCTATTTCACTTAATCGGGTTGCAAAAAATGGTCGAAATGTCTAAGAGCTTAAAAACTTTTTTGTATGTATAATATTTACAAAAAAGTGATACTCATAACCATAGCTGGGCAATAACTGTTAATCCGTTAATTAACGAAGTTAACATTTATACTAACGGATTAAGTTTTAAGTTAACTTTAAAAAATGCTAACGGACTCGTTAATTTCCGTTAAATTACCCCGAGTCCGGTAATCGTTGATTCAGTACCTACTATTTATCAAAAATATACCGCAATACACCGTGCAGCGCCATGAAAAATACGTTTTGACAACATTTAAGTTCCGGTTGATATGGCTGGAAACGTATGACAGCAGTCGAGTGGATGCAGTGAAAAAAAATGCATGAAAAAAAACGTAGAAGAGGCGTTACGACAAGAAACTGCCGAAAGTTCGAAGAACAGAGATAGTTTAAGTAGCGGAGACAGCAACGCGAGTAACAACGACGATGATGAGGAAGACTTTTTCAATTTTGTCACTCAGTCTAAAGGAAAACCTAAGAGCCACAAATCTTTAAAGAGTAAAGCTCAAAATCTCGCCAAAATGTGGCTAGACATGAAATCAAAAGACTTGTTCACTCGATGCGGCAATTCTCGGGGAACAGATATTCATAAATCTGTTTAAATATAATACATACTGCTATACCCTCAAGCGCTGCAGTTGAAAATTTTTTTTTTCCACGGGCAAAGGTATTTTAGCGCCGAAACGAGCCTCGCTTTCTGACGAGAACTTCAACATATTAATGCTCATGAAGGGTAATATCCATATTATGCCAGATGACTAAATTAAACACGCCTTTTTTTTTTTTTGTTCCTAACCTGTTAACTTCCAGAACCCAAACCAACAGTTTTTATGAGATCACTAACGCAATGATATAAAAATTCAATTTTTATCACGTGTTAACGGATTAACGGTCACTTGCGTTGTCTTCCGAAATATAAGTCTTTAACATTTAACGAAGTTAACTTTTTTAGTAACGGATTAGCGATTAACGAAGTTAACTATTTGATTAACGATTCTCAGCTATGCTCATAATTTTCAATTTGGATTTGTGAGCTTATAGGAAAATTTTTTTTTAAATATACCTAAACGGTTATTTTCAGATCAAAATACGGTTTTTTAAATATAGAATTAAAAAAAAGGGCTTGGTGATTTGATTTATAATGGCATAAATTGACACTAAATTACATCCCAAAAAGTAACCAGTTTAAGTTTTTGTTGTAACTCAAACTTTTATCTAAACTTGGTTAAAGCCCACCATGAGTAATTGTCATACCGAATTTAGTTCCTGGACTTGCACACCAATTTCAGTGGTTAATCCTTCAATTTCTTTAAGTGCTTCCATCACGAATTTACTGGCAAAATATTTATCGCCAACAATAACATCTTCAGTTGGCATTATTGTTAGTTTATAATTTGCAGCGGCCATGGCAGATCGCATAGCTTCTAAATGTCCTGTAGCACTATTAAGTATTTTACTGTTATAAGTTTTGGCTTCAGGTAACTTAAGGATACTATAGGTGGTACGTAACACATTATTATTAGATTTTGTTTTATTTTTTTTTACACAAAATACCTTTCATATGATGGATCTTGATTTGGCAGCAATTTGAAAAAGTTCAATAGCTCGTCCCTTTGTTTGTGGCTATTGATTCCCACCAGCTCCAAATCGGTTTCATTTAATGACCCGAGATCTCTATATGAAATTTCTTCAGCCAGCAACTTTTCAATGTAATCGCCGACACATTCTCCTCCTTCTGAAGCTAGTAGTGTTGTTAGTACTTCCCGATTTACCCGTGAATCTCCTTTTGGTTGCATCCAAGATTTTTTATATAATTTGACAAAGGCGGAGTCACTTTCGTGCATGGCATCACATTGTTGAAAATCATTATTCGATTCAAATTTTACTTTCGGAATATTTATGTCAGCTGGCACTGTATAATCCCGCATTATAAATAAGTTTTTCGTATTGTGTTTAATTGGTTTCTCTTTGGTTTTGAGACGACACGAAGAAATGTTTTGTTTTGGTAGAAAATATACAACAATACGTATGTTCAGTCAGTGACATATATAAAAATATTTTTGACACTAACGCTATTCACACATACCGAATTTGAGCGCCGGTTTATGGCGAGTAATTTTTCAGTTACGTGAATGCGAATACGTCGGAGAAGTAGTTCGGTGTAGTGAGTCGTTGCACAAGTTGGCTATCGTGTGGCTGGGGATTTGTGCGTTGGCGTTTTAATGTTAAAAATGCTCAAATTAATATTTCAGTAAGATAAATGTTTTAAATAGCATTAAGCTAAATTTGAAAATTTAACTTAAATAAATTTTAAAATATAAATCTATAAGATAAATAAGAGAAAACATTTATTATTAATTTTCCTTCTTAATATTTGGCTTGGCTACTATTTTTTGTTTTGCTTTGACAGCAACAACATTTACATGCTGGCGTATGTGTTGCCAGGTGGCAGAAATCTAGTTTTGTGACTTGCACTGGGTTCTGTCACTGGCCTTCACAATCTGACAAATGTCCCATTTGTGGCAAGTGCACGGGTCTATTTTTGTTTACCTAAAATAAAAAAATACAACAAACGGAATCCGTTAATTTTGATCTAAAGCTTACCTCTTATAGTAGTTTTATTTGAGGGAAACCTATTTTGTCTGCAGGGTGTTCTTTGCAACAATAAAAATTGTTACATGGTGTTGAAAACGCGATTTTTGTTGCACACTGGTCAAAGAAAAAAATTGATTCCTATGCGTATGACTTCTAGTAGTCCTTACACCTGCTATGATCCTCCGGAGCTCCTGTTGAGCTCCAAAGCGTTTAAGAACCGATGATTTTTTTTTTTTTTGAAAATAGCTTCATTTTACCTTTTAAAAACAAAAATTATCCAACAATAGATTTTCAGCACAAAAGCAATTAAAATCCATGCGTTTGCTTGTCAAATGTCAGAATGACAGGTGCAGATTTGAGGAATTGAAAAATGGAATAAAAGAGACGTGGTGTGTTTTGGTTATGAAAGCTTTTTCTTTGCGAGTCTAGTGATGGGTGATTTATGGAGGCGGCCATCATGCTTTTTACCTCTCTTTATGTAGTGTCAGAATGTTTCAGTTTCGGTGTGCAGACTGAGAAAATGTAATAGATTAAATGTTGATTTAAATGTGGGGCAGGCTTAGCGCAACACGTATGCAACATGTAGCTACTTTCTCGATCGCAAGAAAATTCTGACCGAAATTTAGAATGAAACAGGTATACGACTTAGAAGTTAGTAACATGTATTAGTAAGATTATTAGTTTATGTTTCGTAAATGCAGCAAATAAATCCTATGTATTAGGTTTAGTTGTTGCAATTAGTTTTGTTCCAAACAGTAAACGAAAATTCTAGAATTTTCGACTTGCTTAGCAACGTGAAATTTAGGCAGGGTAAGATCATGTTTAAAACTAGCTGCATTGGCAGGGTATGATTAGAGTAAAAATTAACTGCATTGGAGGAAGTCGCCAAAAACCGTGGTCCTAAAAAAATTGTTTTTTAAACCGTTTATTTTGAAGTAGTGAAAATTGAAAGTTTTAAAAAGTGAAAAGTGGATTCAACAAGTTGTGGTGCAGAAATAAAAAAACGAAAAAACGGACAGTGGAAATCTAGTGCAGGATAACAGGACTCACGGTGCAGGTAGCTCATAGTCAGGACAGGATATTAAATAATTTGAGGAGCAGCATAAAAGGTAATATAGTGTTTAAATTTTTTGTGAAATTTGAGGAAAAAAATTCAGTCTTGAATTTTTTTAGAAAAGTGATTTAATCTGAGGCAGGAAACAGGAAGTGATCTAGCCTGGAATCTTAGTAAAGATTTTTAAGAAAGGGTGACCAAACACCAATTTTGGAGTGGCAATGTGAGTGTTACTAGCATTGGTATTCGAGTAGCGTAGTGGTTTAAATAATCTTTGTGTTTTTTTTTGAACAGTGTGGCTGGCACCTTGCGGTAAGGACGAGGAAAAAGGTTCATCTAGGCGAAATCGCCACGAAAAAATTACGCCAAAATAAAGTAAAAAAAGGTCAGTCACAATTGCCATTATTTTTCTTAAATATATGTATATCAACTATATGAAATACCCTGTGGAAAAGCTGCGGGTGTGCAAAGCGAAACTTTTAAAAGTGGAAGCAGAATTCCTGCAAATGAATGTTCCCCTGATATGAATGTGGATAAAAAAAACTAAAAAATTAAATAAAGTACGAGAACATGCAAAAGGATCGTGGTGAACTTTCAGAAAGTATTTGAAGAGAGCGCTCTGAGTATTTGTTCAGAATAGGGAGATACCGTGGGCTGAATCGAACCCAAATTACATCAATTTGATTAAACTTTTATTAAACTTTTTGTTGAACCTCTAAGAAAGAGAAAGGAATTCGAATTCGAATTCGCGAATCAGTACCTATTAGCCTTTTTTAGTAAAAACAAAAATTTTTTAATATCTTTAAAGAGCTCTTTCAGGATTAGGCGTAGGAAGTAATTTAAGTCAAGTTTTCCGTTTTGTGGTTAACGCAATATTATTCGTCCCTATTTGAAATTTCCTTTCTTGTCTTAGATATATGTAGTTGCATTTTAAATCTAATTTTTTTTTATATATTGTATTTTAAATAATAATTTCCGAAACAAATACTGATGTGTTTTGGTGACAAGTTTTATTTGTTCAATAAATCTGTGTCGAGACAATAGCTTTGGTGGTCTGTTTTTTTGTGCTAATGTTAGCCGTCTTAATTCGGAAATTATTACTCATAGCACTTATTTATATGTTATACTTTTAAATAATCTAATTTAAAATTTTGAATTTATATATTTAATTTATTATATTGAATATCAATTGTTACAACTGAAAAGGTCGTTATTTGTTTTCATTTGAAATTTTGGTCTGCATCGGGTAGTGAAGACTTGCGTTTGGGTTACAACGCCCAGTTGGTTAAACGTATTACGGTTGGTTGTAATTTGATCTGAAATTGCAGAGAAAACTTTTTTTTTTTGTAATTATATTTTGCGTAAAAATTCGGGTATCATATGAAAATGCATTGAACATGATGATGTACCTACTGTGGTAATTTAGCCAATAAAGGGGTGGACCAAATGACCGAGGAATATGTAGAGGAGAGGTGATATGAATTGGGTACTGTCATGAAGTTTTACGGTGGCGGTACTGGATGGGTGAGGCGCTGGAAATTTACACCAAATTCCGTATTTGTGTGGTAAAAGTTTTTTTATTTTTTTTCGTTAACAGCTATCCAAGGACTGATCCCTTTAATATAAATATTCAGTTTAGTATGATTCGGTTTTGTTTTTTTTTTGTCTTTTGAGTACTGATATCTTAGGTTTTTTTTTGAGTATATAGTTTGTCCAGGTAGTGTCCGGTGTACGGAGCTACTTATTTCAAATTTCACTTCCGGCGGAAGTCGGGAGTGAAATTTATTGTTATTCCCTTCGACCCAACGCGGCGGGTTAAGAACCGCCTGGAGCCGCTAGTTAGTCGGAGCGTTCCGCGTTGGGTATGATGAATTAAGGGACTCATAACAATATGGCGCCCAAATTTTAAGAAAAGGAAATTTCGGGGTAATACCATCATATACCCAGAGTTGCGCCATAACAATATGGCGCCCAATCTAAAAGAAAATGAAATTTCGAGGTAATACCATCATATACCCGGGGTTGTGCCATAACAATATGGCGCCCAACTTAAAAGAAAAGGAAATTTCGGGGTAATACCAGCATATACCCGGGGTTGCGCCATAACAATATGGCGCCCAATGAAAATTGATTAAAATGGGGATAACAAAACCTACTATCCCGGGGTTGCGCCATAACAATATGGCGCCCAATCAAAATTAATTAAAATGGGGATAATACTATCAAATATCCCAAGGTTGAACCATAACAATATGGCGACCGATTTTAAAACAAATTAAATAGGGTATGAAACATCAAAAACCCCAATATCAAACTATGTATTCAACATAACACACAATTATGATTAAAAGTAGCGTAAAAAAAATCTTCGTTCATAAAAATAATTTTTCTTTAAAGTAGAAGACGACCAAATTGAACATGGCCTCGATTGTATTTTGTTTGTGTTTCTTTCATAATCGGTGGCTTAGCCGAGCCAAGGCCGGAGAGCTAATTGCATCGACTGAGGGAAGGACCGATGAATGTCAATCGAATTCTTGTGAAATTAAAATAGTATGCAGTAAAAATAAAAAAAAATCTTTTCTTGGATAGCCGAGTCGCAATTATGGTCGCGACTTCTCTGTGTTTCTGTCGGAATGGTGACTTGACTTGCTGGACTTAGCAAAGTCAACTGCATCAGGCTGGAGAGATGCAGGGAACGCGTGCATCATGAATGCGTGAAAAAGAAAAAAAAAAAGGGATTTATTTATTTATTTATATATAAAGTAAACATCAGTACAGTAAGAACTTAATTCTTTTAGCGTACATTACAAATTATGGTCAACATTTAAAAGTTACGTAATACAATAATTATTACTAAAGCTAAAACTAAAACAATAGAATAATCTTAAAGAAGCCTGTCTGGAAATTTAAGAAATTTAAATTACGAACAAAAAAACTAACGCTAAAAATGATTAAAAACTAAATGCTTAAAGTTGTTGAGATTATCAGTACATTTGAGTTCAATAGGCAGAGAATTCCAAATTCTAATGGCGTTGACAAAAAACAAACGCGTGGAGTTAAGATACACAAATTTAGGAACAATTAAGTAGTTAATTCTATTCGACATGCTAAACCGAAGTTTTTCAAACAAGTAAGATGGTGTATGCGAGTATATAATTTTATGTAAGAAAATACAATTCCTAGCCATAAGGTAGTTCTCGAGGGAACATCCTAGAAGATCCTTACTCCATGAAGAGATATGATCATATCTACGCAGACCAAAAATATATCGAGTAGCATTATTAACTGCAACTTGTAGCTTAAGTAATGACCTAGAGTCTAACCTACTGTAAACAACTTCAAAATAATTAATAAATGGTACAATAAGCTGCATAACTAATCTTTTTATAATTACTAGAGGTGTGTACTCAGCGGATCTGCGCAGATACCGTAGCGTCATGTAAATTTTCCTGGTCACATGATTGATATGATCATTGCAGGATAGGGAGGAATTGAGATGGAAACCTAAGCAGACAATGTTCTTAACAAACATTATTGAAGAGTCACCAATGAATAAAGTGAGGACAATATTCAAATCAAGTTGGGCTCGCGATATGGGTAAAATATATGATTTGGACGGATTTAACGAAAGATTATTTGATTCAGCCCAATTTACAATACAAACTAAGTCTTCGTTAAGTCTGCAAGCGAGATCATCAACAAGACCCAATCTACGTGACAAATACAATTGAACATCATCAGCATAAGCATGCGTTTTAACATTTTTGGTAACCAAAAATATATCATTCAAAACAGAAGTGGCCCCAAAATTGAACTTTGGGGTACTCCAGAGGTACACTGCCTGTAAGTGGAGTATTTACCACCTACTTTAACCTTTTGGAATCTATTATGAAGATAGCTTCTTATTAGCCTAACTGAACTTTCACAAAATCCAAAATAAAACTCTAATTTCTGACACAAAAGGTGGTGGTCAACGCTATCAAACGCTTTAGAAAAGTCCAGAAGGCACAAAAGAGTAATTTGATTCTGATCATAGGCAATGCGGAGGTCATCAATAACTTTAAGCATGGCAGTTGAACAGCTATGCCCAACACGAAAACCAGATTGTAGTGGGGAAAGCAGTTGGTGTTTATTTAAAAATTCAGTTATTTGCTCATGCAAAAGCGCTTCACATACCTTAGATAAAGCCGACAAAATACTAATAGGACGGAAATCATTTGGGTTGGTTGCAGCTGATTTCTTTGGAATTGGTATTACTACAGCCACCTTCCAAATTTGGGGAAAGCGAGAGGTTACAATACAGGATTATAAGAAAGAAAAGAAAGGATAAGAAATAATAAAAATAATTTTTTGTTATAGTGAGAGGGCGGCCTCGTATCAGTGCTGACTCGTTTTAGTGGCTCAGTCATGATAATTCCATCAATGTACTGATTGCATGGAACGCGAGGATTGCTGATACGGAGAGTCGAAGGTAGACAGTGAGAGTAAAGCATCTTTGGCTTAAACATGGATTGAATCCATGATTTGAATGCAGAGTTGCGAGGATAAGGGTTTTAGAGTTTGTGATGTGCTGAGCAATAACTGAATAATTGAAACAAATTCGGTTAGAATTGAATTCGTATTTCGGTGTCTAGCTAGGATGTGTATCTATAGTAGAACCGAATAAGTGGTTCGTGGCCTAATCAAAAGAATAATTTAGATTCAGAAGCACGAATTGCATGAAATTTGCACAGCACAAAGCTAAGACCGCAAATGGCCTCATTGCTATCTACAGTAAACATACCACAAAAACAAAACGAAAAAAATAGGAGCAAGAAATGTATGCACCGCCCAAAAGTAATTTATTTTAAAAAATAAAAACACTTTTCTGGCTTTAGGTCAGTTTTTTATTTATAATTTTTTTTTTCCTAATATTTCGAGGAAGATCCTTCCTCATCTTCAGGGGTGACTAAGAAATAATAATTAGAACAATAATTAACACAATACACAATTAAATAAATTAACAAAACAAAAACTTACGTTAAAATTATAGACGAGCTAAACTTAAACTAACCTAATTGTCAACCAAGTGTCTGTATATATGAGCACAATTTTCTGTGTCGCTCTTGAAATTTATTCTCTTGTCAGTGGGGGTGTTAATAATGTGGAGCATCTCTAATATGAATCTCTTCTCGTGATTATTTTCTTCTTGTAAGATCTCCACAGCGTCAAAATTAGGGAAATGTCCAAGTTCAGCACAATGGGCTGAAAGGGCTGTCTTAGGGGCTTGTCCATTTCTGTTTTTTTGGTCCGATCTGTGTCCTGAGAGTCTTGTCCTTAATTTGTTTTTTGTAGTACCAACATATACCTTCTGGCATACATTGGACCCGTCTCCGTCACAAGGAATTTTGTAAATAAGACAAGATTTGTCGAGTTTTGATATTTTATGTTTTGTGTTGCTGTAAAATTGTCCAACTTTATTATCTGTCTTACTAGCAATTTTTATGTCCCTAAATGCACTTAGTTTCGCGAATCTCTCTGTCAAACCTGAGTACCAGTAGATTTAGCTTTGACGATTATTGAAAAGAAGTGGGACAAAATTGGAACATACACAACAATGACAAAAGAACTTTTTATGGAAATCTTAAAATTTTGTGTGAAGGACAACAATTATTTTAACTATAATGGAAAGCTGTACAAACAATTAAAAGTAATGCCAATGGGATCACCTGTCTCACCCATAACAGCGGATTTAGTTATGGAAGATTTACTTGACGAAAATAGACACAAAACCGCGTTTACTGACAAAATACGTGGATGACATTTTTGCGGTTGTCAAAATTAACAAGGTTGACGAAATATTGGACAAATTAAACAAATTTAACAAAAATATACGCTTTACAAAAGAGGAGGAACAGAACAACATGTTAGCATATTTGGACACAATGGTGATTAGAAGTGGAAATAGGATATTTTTGAATTGGTACCAAAAATCCACTGCGTCAGGTCGACTCATTAACTTTAATTCTAAACACCCAAAAATGACAATTTTAAATACAGCACAAAATTTAATCACTAGAGCACTGACAATCAGCGACAAAGAATTCCATAGAGACAACATAAAAAGAATTGAGAAAATATTAGAGAAAAACAGTTTTCCAAAACACACAACAAAAAGATTAATGGACAATTTTTATAAGGATAAGGGACCAAGACAGGAAAGGGGTACAGTCATATATAAATCGATGACATACATATATTCCAGGTTTGACAGAGAGATTCGCGAAACTAAGTGCATTTAGGGACATAAAAATTGCTAGTAAGACAGATAATAAAGTTGGACAATTTTACAGCAACACAAAACATAAAATATCAAAACTCGACAAATCTTGTCTTATTTACAAAATTCCTTGTGACGGAGACGGGTCCAATGTATGCCAGAAGGTATATGTTGGTACTACAAAAAACAAATTAAGGACAAGACTCTCAGGACACAGATCGGACCAAAAAAACAGAAATGGACAAGCCCCTAAGACAGCCCTTTCAGCCTATTGAGCTGAACTTGGACATTTCCCTAATTTTGACGCTGTGGAGATCTTACAAGAAGAAAATAATCACGAGAAGAGATTCATATTAGAGATGCTCCACATTATTAACACCCCCACTGACAAGAGAATAAATTTCAAGAGCGACACAGAAAATTGTGCTCATATATACAGACACTTGGTTGACAATTAGGTTAGTTTAAGTTTAGCTCGTCTATAATTTTAACGTAAGTTTTTGTTTTGTTAATTTATTTAATTGTGTATTGTGCTAATTATTGTTCTAATTATTATTTCTTAGTCACCCCTGAAGATGAGGAAGGATCTTCCTCGAAATATTGGGAAAAAAAAAATTATAAATAAAAAACTGACCTAAAGCCAGAAAAGTGTTTTTATTTTGTAATAAAGAAGGTCGATAAAACTCTTAAAATGTATGTAATTTATTTTACCTAGCCAATCGGTCATGGAAGATTCCCCCCTTTTTTTTATGTCCAACAACAAATAAATTTTGCTTTGAATTTTGAGAAAATTCAAAATTAGTTTTCATAAAATTTAGAATTTTCAAAAAAAAAAAAATTAAATAAAAAAAAAAATACGCTTAAAGAAAATTCAAAATTTTCAAAAATTCAAAATTGCCAAAAGCTTACGAGAAATTGACATTTCTAAACACAAAGCATAAAGAGAGGAATTTGTGGATGATTCAATGAGTGACTCAGAAGAATCAGACCGAATTTCAGCCAGAATCCATTTTCAAAAGCAAAGACTAGAAGTAGCCCAAAAACGACATCGTCAGCAAGACATTAATCGCTCACTGTCGACAAGTAGTCCCTTAGCGAAAATGTGGTCGAATGAAATTCCGAAACAAGACGCGAACCAGAACGTAGAACCAACCTTTAGTGACCTATCTGCAACCATTAACACTGGTGGAAGCGCAGGTGCCGTTGGGCCAAGTACAGGAGCGATTCCGAAAGTCCCTGTAATTAATGTTCAAAATTCTACCGATTTTACACCTAACGTTTTCTACCCACCGCCTCTAAACAAGGCGCAGAAACAGTTCAAAGATCCGGGCAGAAAACCAGGCCCATATACCACAGTAACTCCAGAAAATATAGCGAATTTTGTCAGAAATGAGACCGAAAAATCCAGGCTTGTGTTAGAAAAATCTATTGAGGCTAGAATTTTAAATGTTGTCCAAACAAGCCTGTCTGATTTTATGAAAAAGTTGAGTCTTACCCAAAGCATAGGTTCCAACGTAAGTTTACCGTCAAAGCCTTTGAGAGAAGGGAGCGTTTATGATGACGACGGACAAAGTACAGAATCCCATACTCCGACGCAGCCAACTGAGGTCTCTGAAAGAGAAAAAAATAATCAATTTAAGGAAAATTTTACAACATCAAATACATATCACCAGAAAATTATGCCATATACAAATCAACCACCAAATCAAGCGCAGTACCAAAGCATTCTTCGGACGAATCAAGAACCGATTCCAGTAAGTCAGCAACCACAGTCAACTCAACCAAGATACATGCCGAATTGTACACCAACAGCTCAGGATAGTGCAAGAGCAAATGATGCACAGCCAAATTACTACGCAGAGAGTACTGCAAGTTTACCTCCAATGAGACAACATAATGCTCCACTGCCACAACACTGGCCATCAAATTTTGCAAATTCAGTAAAAGTCGACAAGTGGGGTCTAATGTTTGACGGTCACGCGGACCATTTATCCGTCGAAGACTTCGTTTTCCGTTTTGACCACCTTCAAGCACACTATGGCTATCCGTGGGAGTTGGTGATGCGAGAATTTCATCTTTTGTTAGCCGGAGACGCACGCGAGTGGTATTGGCTATATGTGAAGAATAACAATTCTTTGGACTGGCCGACCTTGAAACATGCGCTTCAACGTCAATATAAGAATAGCCGTACAGATTTCGAAATAATGCGTGATCTTTACGAACGTAAACAGCAACCAGGTGAATCCGTTGATGCGTATTTTCATGCGCTTTCAAAAATTCGGTCCAAATTGGAACGACAAGTGAGCGACTATGAAATAATTAAAATTGTAAAGCAAAATTTGAAAGATGGATTAGCTCGACTGGTGTATCACATGATCATATATACAGTTGATCAACTGCGCAGCGAATGCGTCGAGGCCGAAAAATATTATAGCAGGCGCGATGTACGTGGGATATACCAGCCAAATGACAAATATTTACGCCAACAAAGAATCCACAAAATTAATGAGTTGGACTATGAAGAAATGGAGTGCCAGCATAATCGTGTCGAAGATGTACCAGTTGAAGAAATCCACGCGGTGCGTCGGACCAATGTGTACCAGCAGCATTCATAACCACAGCAGCAGAATTTAAATACGAAAAAACTACCGGAGCAACAGCAGCAGGCACAGATGAAACGTGTTTTGAAGAGCTGGAATTGCAAGCAACCAGGTCATGGCTTCATGGATTGTACCTCTTTGCAGCGTACTATTTTCTGTTACAAATGCGGTGCACCAGACGTAATCACACCAAAATGCCCGACATGTACACTGGGAAACGCGAGCAGGAACGTGATCTCGGCGGGGGATTCACGCTCCAAACAGAACCCCGCGGAGAAACTGTAGATCTTGGCGTTGAGGAAAAAAATAATGATGATCCAGAAACTGAGCCTGCGGAAGAAAAGAAAATAAAAATTTTAAAAGATATTTACAATTGCAACAAAAATAAAACAACACAAACACAGAAGACTGGCAAACCAATAGAAAAAAGGATTCAAGAATACTACAGTGCAAGGGATCGTATTTTTAATGAAAATATACTGAGCGGGATGCGTGAAGTATCAAGAAAGGTGAAGAAGGCGCGCTTAAACTTTGCGAAACGAAAGCGTATTAGAAAATTTGTGGCCGAAGCAGTTGACAAGGTGGCGTACACCGATGTGCAAATGGGAGGCGTGCAAGTAAGAGGTCTTTTAGACACAGTAGCTTCTGTTTCTATTCTTGGGCGCAGATGCTGAGAACTAGTGGATAAAATTGGAGTAAATGTTGATAGATATTTTTCAACGGTTAAAACAGCAGGCGGAAAAAAACATACCATTATTGGGAAAATCAAAATTCCTGTACACTATAAGGAAACAACAAAATTTATGAATTTTTATTTATGTCCAAACTTGGAGCAAAATGTATATTTGGGGATCGACTTCTGGAGAGAATTCGAGCTGGCTTTGGACGTGATTGCAGTAGATGAAATTGATACCGAGAAGATTACACGAGATTTTAAAATTGTTGATGAAGAAATGGCTAAAGAACCTGAACAACATTGTTTAAGTGCAGAGCAACAGGAACGACTAAATAAAGTTAAAAGGCAGTTTCTGACCTACGAAGAGCATGGTTTATGCAAAACTCATCTCGAGACCCATGCCATTCAGCTTACTGAAGGAGCAAATCTAGTGAAGGAACGACACTACCCAATGTCACCGGCAGTGCAAGATCTTGTTTACGCTGAAGTCGACAAAATGATGGAGCTAGGCGTAATAGAAGAGAGCGAAAGCCCGTGAAGCAACAGGGTGACGCTTGTTCGTAAGCCGGATAAAAACAGGTTCTGCTTGGATGCTAGGAAGCTTAATGAACGAACAGTAAAGGACGCATACCCACTGCAAAATATTGAGTAGAATCGACTATACTCATTATATAAGTAGCGTCGACCTCAAGTTCGCATTCTGGCAGATAGCCCTTGAAGATGATAGTAAACCATACCCAGCATTCAAAGTGCCCGGAAGGCCACTGTATCAATTTGCTGTCATGCCTTTCGGGTTGTGCAATGCTGCTCAGAGACTTTGTCGTTTAATGGATAAAGTCATACCGCAGCGGCTTAAGTTCAATGTTTTTGTCTATTTGGATGATCTCCTTATAATCGCTCCAGATTTTAATACCCATCTAGAAGTTTTGAGTCAGGTAGCTGAATGTCTGAGAAAAGCAAATTTAACCATAGGATTCAAAAAGTCAAAATTCTGCTTCAAGGAGCTAAAGTACTTGGGGTTTATAGTAGGTGGAGGAATGCTGAAAACCAACCCTGATAAAGTCTCAGCCATACAGAAAATAGCGATTCCCAAATCTCCGAGAGAGGTGCGAAGTTTTTTAGGCACAGCAGGATGGTATCGTAGGTTCATCCAAAATTTTGCTCAGTGACACTCTGAAAAAGGGAGTAAAATTTGCAATGACGCCTGAAGCCATCGTGGCATTTGATAGCTTGAAGCATGCCCTTACAACAGCCCCTGTACTGCAACATCCCGATTTTTCCTCGCGATTCTGGGTACAGTGCGATGCGTCAGAAATTGGCGTAGGTGCGGTGCTGTACCAAAAGGATCGCGAGGAAAATGAAAAGCCGATAGCTTATTTTTCTCAAAAGCTGAACAGTTGCCAACGCAATTATAGCGTTACTAGCAGTAAAAAGATTCCGTCCGTACATAGAGATGATGCCTTTCATGGTAGTGACGGATCATGCCAGCCTGAAATGGCTTATGTCATTAAAGGATCTATCAGGTCGACTAGCAAGATGGTCACTTCAATTACAGGCGTACGACTTTCAGATAGAGCACCGGAAAGGATCGGAAAATGTTGTAGCTGACACTTTATCACGATTTGTGGAAAAAATCGACGCTGCCGATACTCCATGGTTGGACTTCAAAACTTAAGAATTCGAATCCCCAGAATACCTTAACCTAATAAAGAACATTGAAGAAAATTCTGACAAGCTGCCGGATTTAAAAGTTGACAATGGTATGGTATTTAAGCGAACACGTTGCGACCCAGACGTCAACGAACTAATTTGGAAACTTTGGGTTCCAGAGTCTTTAACATCAACCTTGATTGAAAAGGCGCACAGCCCTGAGATCGTTGATCACGGCGGTGTGGCCAAAACTTTGCACAGGCTACGTCAATGGTACTACTGGCCGCGGATGGTCGTTCACGTCAGAAATTTTATTCAAAACTGTACCATCTGCAAAGTCTAAACACACAAATAAAGAACTAAGACCTACAATTGGCCAAGAAGTGGTGACAGAGCGTCCGTTCCAAAAAATATACGTAGATTTTCTCGGCAAATATCCAAGGTCTAAAGGTGGCAATGCCTACATTTTTATAGTGGTGGACCACTTCACTAAATTCACGCGTGAGGCGACGGCCGCAAAAGTAGTAGAGTTTTCGATTCGTGAAGTGTTTCATAAATTTGGCGTGCCTGAAACTATACATTCAGATAATGGCAAGCAGTTTGTGGCAAAAGAGTTCACAAGACTGATCGATCTGTACAAAATAATTCATTTCAAAACAGCTTTCTATGCGCCACAATCAAATGCTGCCGAGAGAGTGAATCAGTCTATACTAACGGCGATTCGATCTTACATGCAACAGGACCACAGAGATTGGGATCTGTATTTGACAGAAATTGAATGCGCATTGCGGAGTTCAGTGCATGCAGCCACCGGAGTCACCCCGTTCTTCGCACTATTTGGACACCAAATGTTTACGAGCGGGGCTGATTACAAATTAGCAAGAAAATTGAGAGCCCTAGATGAACAAAATCTGAACATTTTGAGCAAGCAAGATAGGATTGCGTTGATTCCAGAAAAAGTTGGCAAAAACCTTCACCAAGCTTATGAAAGAAGCTCACGATACTATAATAAACGTAGCCGAGAGGTACATTTTACACCGGGACAGGAAATATTTAAAAAAATTTTGTTGCAAGTGATTTCAAGAAAAATTTAAACGCCAAGTTTTGCAAAAAATTTGTAAAATGTCGAGTCATACGTCCCATTGGGAATAATATGTACGAACTCGAAAATCTTGCAGGGAAACCGATCGGTGTTTTCCACACGAAAGACCTGAAGCAGTAAAGTATCTCGCCGTCAGCACGGCGCAATAAAATAATCACGATAAAATGTATTACTTAAAACTTAACTACGAAAAAGATAACTAAACTACGAAAAAGATAACTTGCAACAAATCAAAATATAATATTCACCATCCATTTATGAGAATTTAAATTGTCCTTGTTAAAAAAATATTGATGTCATATCCTGCTGCAGTCAAAATCCGAACAATAACATCATATCCTGGTAAACAATCGTCGTATCTGAAATAGAAAATGGAAAGACAAAAATTTTTAAGCAAAGTATCAGTCTAAAGGTAATAAACAAGTTGTACTTCCCGTCAGATGATGTCCTGCGATGAATACTGTAACATAAGAGCGTGCGTAAAAACAAACCAAAGGATGCTGAAATGAAAACAAGAGAAAAATCAAAACATTTTAAAAAAAAATTAATACATTGATGACTGCAAATCGAATGCCCGTCTAGCTAAGTCGGTTAGCATGAGCCTTCTGATCTTAGGGTGTGGGCGGAAGCCTACGTTGGGCACCCGAAAACGTACGCTTTAGAGCAATAGGCTTATGTATATAAAAAAAAAAGGAAAAAATTGTGGTTTTTAAACTAATTCAGTATTGCTAGAAAAACTATTTCACTGCATTCACAGGGTTCATAAAGGACGACGGTAGCTTGCGATTACTTCTGCGACTTGTTTGCGATATGCGAATAAATACCGAAACCTAACCTAGTACAGTTTTCATAAAATTCAAAGTAATCATTGACGTGAAAAATAAATATGTTTTTTTTTTGTCGCATCACTTTTTTTTATTGGGTTATACCATCGATCAGTTTTCAATGTCTCGCGAGCTCACCCATGCCCCTGAAGAGATTCGTTTCAGATTTATAAATGAGATGCCATGGAGAGAAATATCAAGTTGCGATAAAAAAATTAAATAATGCGTTTTACAGGTTGACCTTGCACACTGTGCAAACTGCAGACTGTCGTAGGACTGTCCTGGATAACGCAGTGTTTTGTTGCATGGTGGCAGAAATCTAGTTTTGTTACTTGCACTGGGTTCTGTCACTGGCCTTTACAATCTGACAAATGTCCCATTTGTGGCAAGTGCACGGGTCTATTTTTGTTTACCTAAAATAAAAAAATACAACAAACGGAATCCGTTAATTTTGATCTAAAGCTTACCTCTTATAGTAGTTTTATTTGAGGGAAACCTATTTTGTCTGCAGGGTGTTCTTTGCAACAATAAAAATTGTTACATGGTGTTGAAAACGCGATTTTTGTTGCACACTGGTCCAAGAAAAAAATTGATTCCTATGCGTATGACTTCTAGTAGTCCTTACCCCTGCTGTGATCCTCCGGAGCTCCTGTTGGAATTGCGTGTCGCGTTCTGGATCAAAGCGTTTAAGAACCGATGATTTTTTTTTTTTGAAAATAGCTTCATTTTACCTTTTAAAAACAAAAATTATCCAACAATAGATTTTCAGCACAAAAGCAATTAAAATCCATGCGTTTGCTTGTCAAATGTCAGAATGACAGGTGCAGATTTGAGGAATTGAAAAATGGAATAAAAGAGACGTGGTGTGTTTTGGTTATGAAAGCTTTTTCTTTGCGAGTCGAGTGATGGGTGATTTATGGAGGCGGCTATCATGCTTTTTACCTTTCTTTATGTAGTGTCAGAATGTTTCAGTTTCGGTGTGCAGACTGAGAAAATGTAATAGATTAAATGTTGATTTAAATGTGGGGCAGGCTTAGCGCAACACGTATGCAACATGTAGCTACTTTCTCGATCGCAACAAAATTCTGACCGAAATTTAGAATAAAACAGGTATACGACTTAGAAGTTAGTGACATGTATTAGTAAGATTATTAGTTTATGTTTCGTAAATGCAGCAAATAAATCCTATGTATTAGGTTTAGTTTTTGCAAATAGTTTTGTTCCAAACAGTAAACGAAAATTCTAGAATTTTCGACTTGCTTAGCAACGTGAAATTTAGGCAGGGTAAGATCATGTTTAAAACTAGCTGCATTGGCAGGGTATGATCAGAGTAAAAATTAACTGCATTGGAGGAAGTCGCCGAAAAACCGTGGTCCAAAAAAAATTGTTTTTTAAACCGTTTATTTTGAAGTAGTGAAAATTGAAAGTTTTAAAAAGTGAAAAGTGGATTCAACAAGTTGTGGTGCAGAAATATAAAAACGAAAAAACGGACAGTGGAAATCTAGTGCAGGATAACAGGACTCACGGTGCAGGTAGCTCATAGTCAGGACAGGATATTAAATAATTTGAGGAGCAGCATAAAAGGTAATATAGCAGGGATGATATTGGCATATTTGTAAAAGGGCCAAAATTCGAACAAAAATAGGGCTTTTTTGAAATAAATAGGGCTTCTGTAAATCAAATCGTATATAGCCATTTATATTACAACCAAAGTTTCCCGTTTTTATACCCTACACCGAAGGTATATTCACTTTGTCCATCCGTTTGTAACACATAGAAGGAGGCGTGGCAGGTATGGAAAAGTATATATATTCTTGATCAGCGTCACCACCTGAGTTGATTTAGCGATGTCCGTCTGTCTGTCTGTCTGTCCGTCTGTCTGTCTGTCTGTCCGTCTGTCTGTCTGTCTGTCTGTCTGTTTAAATCAGGTTTACGGGAAAACCAAGAGAGCTAATTGAATGAAACTTTCACACACAGGTCACACCTTCTTGCAGGCATCTTGCTATTAAAAATGGGCGAAATCGGTTAACACACACGCCTACCGCCCATACCCTATGTATATATACCTAGATCAATTTTGAAAAAAGTTGCAGCGATTTTGATGAAAATTGGTGATTTGATGCACATGTGAACAAGATTAGGATTAGGTTAGCTTTCAAGTTTTAAAGCTTCCTACAAGGGCGTGGCACAGCCCTAAATTTTAGCCTTTATGCCACCATATCTCGTAAGCCGTTTAAGATATTGTTATGAAATTTGGTAAACGGGTACATTTCAAATATATCTTGAACTGTGATAAAAGTGGGTGGAATCGTAAAAGTGGGCGTGGCACTTTTCAACAGTTAAAAATTTTGATTCTATATATCTCAAAAGTGGCTTAAACGATTTTCATAAAAATTTTGGAGATGATGCCGCTGGAAGCTGTCATCAATACAAGCTCAGCCACTTTACTGAAAAAACTCGATTAAGGGCGTGGCACAGCCCACAATATTTATAAACGTTATATTAAGAGAACTAACAACGTAATCGTTATGAAATTTAATAAGGCAGATAACTTGCTAGAAGGTATGTTTTTGCACAAATTTGGTTCAATGGAGCATGTGGGCGTGGCACCTCCTACACAAACAAAAAACGTTTACTGTTATAGATAGTGTGCTATGAGAGTAATCTTCATAAAATTTGGCTTAGAGGTATCGGCTGCTATGGGCTTTGAAATTAAATGAGAATTGATGAGATCGCAGTAGCGGGCGTGGCACCTCCTATATGACCATAAAGTTGCAATCGTTTTATTGATTGAACTATTGCAACAATTGGTATGAAATTTGATTTAGGAGGTTTACTTGCTATAAGGTATACCTGAATCAAAAGTGGGCGAAATAGCACGAGTGGGCGTGTCACTCCCCATACAAGTAAAATACCTTAAGTAGCATATATTTCGAAATATGTGATCAATCATACTAAAATTTGGTGAAAGAGTGTTGCTTATAAAAAGCTATTTCTGGATAAAAATCGGATCACATTACACCAGTAGGTGTGTTACCGCCCTAAATTTTAAGACTAATTACGGCATATATAGCAAATTATACAAAGCTAAAATTTGGTACGTGGATGTCAATGACGAATATGATTTAGTAACCCAAAAGTAGGCGGAATTGGAGAACTGGGCGTGGCACATTTAAATTTCTTAGTTTTTATTCAATTTTTTTCAATGTTTTTCATATTCTTTTGACTTTATCAACCTTTTAACTTTTTCCAATATATCCCATATGTATTCGTTTGACTTTTCCAACCTCTTTTATTTTTCTTCATTACATATTTTCTTTATTTTTAAAACTTTTTCAGTGACTTTGAGCTCTTTCAACTTTTTTTCAACGTTTTCATATTATTTCGACATTTTTAAGCATTTTTCAACATTTTTCATATATTTTCGACATTTTGAAATTCTTTCAACTTTCTTCAATGGTTTCCATATTCTTTCGACCTTAGAAATTTTTCAACTTCTTTCGACCTTTCAAATTTTTTTCGACTTATTCAACCTCTTCAACGTATTTTAACATTTATTTAAAAGCGACATTCAGTGCAGTGTAGGGTATGTGAGTTTCGGCCAGGCCGAAGATAACACCTTAACTTGTTTAAAATTAATTCTGTTGCTTAAATTTAATTGTAAACATAAAGTTTACATACGAACATTTAAGCGTGTAAGATTTTTTTGCGTGTACACACCTGATCAAAATAATAGATACACCAAAAAGATTTTTACTCAATCCCGAATAAATTCTATATTTGGAAAAATTGGTATAAGAATTTTTTGTAAGACTAGAGAGTACAATCTGGCATTGCCGTTAACTGAGAAACGAAAGAAGATACTTCCCCTATTTTTTCGCCAGTGAATATAAATCGAAAACAGGCGAGAATTCGTTGATCAAAATAATAGATACACTTGTTTTGTTTTTCAATTTTATGTCTGAAACTTAAATTTTTTTTGTGCTTTTTTTTAAACAACGGTGAAAGTATATTTATATATAAATTAATTGCAAGTAAATAATGAAAAATTGACTATAGATATGGGCCGAAAAAGTCATTGCACTGCAGAAGAGAGACGATTGGTTCTGAGCCAACGAAAAAGAGGAAAATATTTTATTGAGCGACAAAACCAAAATAAATTTATTTGGAAATGACTACGGGAGAAATGTGGGACACCCCAAAGGTAAAGAATTCCATGTGCGATTCACAAAAAAGTATATTTCACTCTTTTTTCTCACCATCAAGGCTCGATCAGCTGGTGTGAGACTGTGCGAAATTTAACCTCATGATCAAATTTTTCGTACGCATCAGTGGAACCTTTTTAGCGATTCTTCCCGGAAGGTTTGCCTCCTGCAAGCGACGACGAATTGTACAAGCGCCTACAACATTTCTGATTTCCGCAGAAATTGCTTTGGATGACTTGAAAGGGTCTTTTTTTGAAAGAATAACTATTTGGTGACCAATATCTGAAGAGGTTTTCGTTGCTCTACCTCTAGTTTCTTTTTTCATTTTTTTTTTTATAAAAACATTTTGCACAAAACGCAAAGACTAATCCATCAAACTAGCGATGTCCCGCAAAGATTTTCTTCTTTTTCGTAGGCTCAGAACCAATCGTCTCTCTTCTGCTGTGCAATGACTTTTTCGGCCCATATCTAATGTAAATTTTTCATTTTTTACTTGCAATTAATTTATATATATATATACAAAATATATATATATATCTATTATATAAAATTCATTTTTTGTCCATCTGTCTGTCTGTCTGTCTGTCTGTCTGTCTGTCTGTCTGTCTGTCTGTCTGTCTGTCTGTCTGTCTCTTATGCACGCGGAAACTATCCAGCCGATTTTGATGAAATTTTTACAGTATGTTAGTATCGATCGGGCGGGTGTCATAGGCTATAAAACTTTTATTTAGGGTGCATATTTAGAGTGGCCCTCATACACAAATATTTTCAAAATAGCGATTTCTCAAAGACAGGCAAATCGATTCTCATGAAATTTACACAGTATGGCTTTTATGTTAAGGGGTACAGATTTGATGGTAAAAATTTTATTTAGGGTGCATACTTAGGGTGGTCCTCATACAAATATATTTTTAAATATCATTTTCACGAAGACAAATAAATCGATTCACACCGAATTTACACTACGTACCTCTAATGTTAAGAAGCATAGCTTAGGCCACAAAACTTTTATTTAGGGTGGCCCTCATACACAAATATTTTAAAAATAGCATTTTCTCAAAGACTGCTTAATCGATTCTCTTGGAATTTACAATAATGGTTTTTATATTAAGAGGCAGAGATTGGATTGTAACAATTTTATTTAAAGTGCAAAATTAGGGTGGCCCTCATACACAAAAATTTTTAAATATCATTTTCACGAAGACAGGTTAATCGATTCACACTGAATTAACACCACGTAGCTCTTATATTAAGAGTCATATATAAGGCTTCAACACTTTTATTTAGGGTGGCCCTTATACAACAATTTTTTTTATATCATTTTCTCAAAGACCGCAAATCGATTCTCATGGAATTTACACCATATGGCTTTTATATAAAGAATCACAGATAAGATCGTAAAAATTTTATTTCAAGTTCAAACTTAGGGTGGCCCTCATACAAAATTTTTTAAAATGTCATTTTCACGATAACAGGTTAAACGATTTACACCACGTAGCTCTTATGTTAAGAGGCATAGCTAAGGATACAAAACTTTTATTTAGGGTGGCCCTCACACAAAAAAATATTTTAAATATCATTTTCTCGAAGACCGCTTAAATCGATTCTCAAGGAATTTACATCATGTGGTTTTTATATTAAGAGGCACTGCTTAGGTTGTAAAAATTTTATTTTGGGTGCATACTAAGGGTGGTCCTCATACAAAAGTAGTTTTTAAATAGAATTTTCACGCAGACCGCACATCGAATCTACACCACGGTTGAGGTGAGGCGATGCGCACAGGGTAATGCTAGTACATATATATATATAAAAAAGCACAAACAAATTTAAGTTTTAGATATAAAATTGAAAAACAAAACAAGTGTATCTATTATTTTGATCAACGAATTCGCGCCCGTTTTCGATTTATATTCACTGGCGAAAAAATAGGGAAAGTTCCTTCTTTCATTTCTCAGTTAACGGCATTGCTAGATTGTACTCTCTAGTTTAACAAAAAAATCTAATACCAATTTTTCCAAATATAGAATTTATTGGGGTTTGAGTAAAAATATTTTTGGTGTATCTATTATTTTGATCAGGGGTGATTATCTCTCATTTTCTTCAATAACGTTATAACCCAATAACGTAAAAATTCAGTTAAAATGCTTACCCTGAAATATCTGATTTTTGAGTTATGACGTTATTGAAGAAAATGAGCGATATATTAAAGAACTAACTATGGTGAGATCGATTTTAAGAAACTTCTTTAAAAGGAAATGCAGAAACAAACGATACATTTGCAGATCTAGCACGTCAAATTTAACCTATTACTCAGGTCAACAAATCGAAAAAAAAAATTTTGATGCCGAGATATAGTTAGAGGTTTTGTGTTAAGCATGTACTGGCAACATTAAAAATATTTTTAATTTTTTTTTTCCTACGTGTCATTTTTGATTAACCGTCAGTTTTGAATATTCGCTGTAATCTACTGGTTTCTATAAATAAATTGATTTTTATATCATGTCTTCATTACGAAGAAGTTGTCTCAATGATCCAAATGTGGTGAATACACAGTAAAAAAAATTCAGAAAACCTATAACAGATTTTTTTAAAATTTCCTTATTTTGCATACTTTATGTCGAAAATTGTAGATGAATACAAACCGTGGATATCCCAAATTGTTTGTAAAATGTGCTATGAACACTTAAGACAGTGTTTTAGTGGTAAAAGAAACCAAATGAGGTTCTTAATACCTATGCAATGGAAAGAACAAAAAAATCACTTCGATGACTTCTGCTTTATTAATTTGCGTGGTGTAAACGTTAAAATAATGATTTAGCCAGACTTAGATTCTGCTAGAAGACCCTTACCACATTCAGAGGAAGTACCTGTTCCAGCATTTTGTTCTATTCGTGAATCATCATTTAAAGAAGTCATTAATGAAGAGAGTAGCGACAGCGATTTCGAAGGAATACCATCTACAGAGCCAAAACCTTTTTCCCAAGAAGAATTAAATGATTTGATAAGAGATCTTGAACTTTCTAAAGAATCTGCAGAGGTTTTGGCTTTTATATTAAAAAAAAACTTATTGGCGTCAGGTACAAAATAACAACAACAAGAGAGCAAGACTTGCTACCATTTCAGTCGGAAAATGATAGTTATTTTTTTTTTTGGTTGTGCAAGGCCTTATTCTCTTAACAAGTCAAATAACTGTTCTGAAATTGTAAATGACATGCTAGAGCAAGAGTAATTTTTGCTAATAATGTATTCAATGTAAGGTTCTTAGTTAAAATAAAAGTACAGCTTCTCGGCACTAAAACTAATGTTGACCAGTGTTATAAATCAAATAAAACTTTTTTCAAAATCTCTGGTTTTTTGATTTAAAATAATTTCAATTTGAAGTTAAAAAAGTCGTAAGCCATCGTATTACTTAAGGGTCCACTAAAATTTTTTAGGAGAAAAAAAAAAACACTTAAATCTTATCCCAGTCAACAATCACTTATCCCAGTAAGTTTTCCTTTGAAAAAAATAAAAAAATTGAGATTATTTTTCGGTAGAATTTTGAAAGAGGGCCAAAAATTAATTAAAAGGGCCACGGGGCTTTTGAAAATTAAAAGGGCTCAAAAAAGCCCCCAAATATCATCCCTGTAATATAGTGTTTAAATTTTTTGTGAAATTTGAGGAAAAAAATTCAGTCTTGAACTTTTTTAGAAAAGTGATTTAATCTGAGGCAGGAAACAGGCAGTGATCGGGCCTGGAATCTTAGTAACGATTTTTAAGAAAGGGTGACCAAATACCAATTTTGGAGTGGCATAGTGGTTTAAGTAATCTTTGTGTTTTTTTTTTGAACAGTGTGGCTGGCACCTTGCGGTAAGGACGAGGAAAAAGGTTCATCTAGGCGAAATCGCCACGAAAAAATTACGCCAAAATAAAGTAAAAAAAGGTCAGTCACAATTGCCATTATTTTTCTTAAATATATGTATATCAACTATATGAAATACCCTGTGGAAAAGCTGCGGGTGTGCAAAGCGAAACTTTTAAAAGTGGAAGCAGAATTCCTGCAAAAGAATGTTCCCCTTATATGAATGTGGATAAAAAAACTAAACAAAATTAAATAAAGTACGAGAACATGCAAAAGGATCGTGGTGAACTTTCAGAAAGTATTTGAAGAGAGCGCGCTCTGAGTATTTGTTCAGAATAGGGAGATACCGTGGGCTGAATCGAACCCAAATTACATCAATTTGATTAAACTTTTATTAAATTTTTTGTTGAACCTCTAAGAAAGAGAAAGGAATTCGAATTCGCGAATCAGTACCTATTAGCCTTTTTTAGAAAAAACAAAAATTTTTTAATATCTTTAAAGAGCTCTTTCAGGATTAGGCGTAGGAAGTAATTTAAGTAAAGTTTTCCGTTTTGTGGTTAACGCAATATTATTCGTCCCTATTTGAAATTTCCTTTCTTGTCTTAGATATATGTAGTTGTATTTTAAATCTAATTTTTTTTATATATTGTATTTTAATTAATAATTTCCGAAACAAATACTGATGTGTTTTGGTGACAAGTTTTATTTGTTCAATAAATCTGTGTCGAGACAATAGTTTTTGGTGGTCTGTTTTTTTGTGCTAATGTTAGCCGTCTTAATTCGGAAATTATTACTTATAGCACTTATTTATATGTTATACTTTTAAATAATCTAATTTACAATTTTGAATTTATATATTTAATATATTATATTTATTATATTGAATAATCAATTGTTACAGCTGCAAAGGTCGTTATTTGTTTTCATTTGAAATTTTGGTCTGCATCGGGTAGTGAAAACTTGCGTTTGGGTTACAACGCCCAGTTGGTTAAACGTATTACGCTTGGTTGTAATTTGATCTGAAATTGCAGAGAAAACTTTTTTTTTGTAATTATATTTTGCGTAAAAATTCGGGTATCATATGAAAATGCATTGAACATGATGATGTACCTACTGTGGTAATTTAGCCAATAAAGGAGGGGGGGGTGGACCAAATAACCGAGGAATAGGTAGAGGAGCGGTGATATGAATTGGGTACTGTCATGAAGTTTTACGGTGGCGGTACTGGATGGGTGAGGCGCTGGAAATTTACACCAAATTCCGTGTTTGTGTGGTAAGTTTTTTTATTTTTTTTTCGTTAACGGCTATCCAAGAACTGATCCCTTTAATATATATATTCAGTTTAGTATGATTCGGTTTTGTTTTTTTTTGCCTTTTGAGTACTGATATCTTTGGTTTTTTTTTTGTGTACATATATAGTTTATCCAGGTAGTGTCCGGTGTACGGAGCTACTTATTTCAAATTTCACTTCCGGCGGAAGTCGGGAGTGAAATTTATTGTTATTCCATTCGACCCAACGCGGCGGGTGAAGAACCGCCTGGAGCCGCTAGTTAGCCGGAGCGTTCCGCGTTGGGTATGATGAATTAAGGGACTCATAACATATGTGAGTGTAACTGCCTGGTTAAGAGCGAACTTGCGAGTCAGTCTTAAGGCCCAACTAAACCATGCATCGCCTAGCGTAACCTACTGTCAAATTTGAACGAAAAGCCTTTCAAATGCTTAAGAAACTCAAAGTAGACTTTTTAGTGGCTATGTTGTACTTCGTTGAACTTAAGAAGCGATGTGGCCATAGTTGCAAGCTTATGAAATATTCCCACAATTGCATAAATTTTATTTCTTATATTTCCTAAATAAATTGAATTCATTCTCAAAATGTTACTCAATGACATTAATTTAGATCTTAAAGCAATAAATATGCAATCCAGATATTGTTTTTACTAATTTTAAGAAAAAAATAAGAAAACAAAATTGCTCATTTTGTACTATGCGTGTAGATTGTGGGAAAAAGTATTGGCAAATGCAGCGCGTGGCATCACTGAATTGTCAATCAAATTGTTGTATGTATTGTGTGTGTACATTAAAATGCATATTTCTGCAACTTCACTTAAGCCCTTTCCTTTACATTTCGATTTCAATAAAATGCGTCTATTTTACTGTTTAATTATCTTCTTTTTCACATTTTCTATTAATTTCAAAACAAAAGTATTTTCCACTTCAAGTTCCATTGCAAAAATTTTTCCTTATGTATACAATGCATAAACAGCTGATTCCGTACAGAAAGTGCGTTCAGTTTCGCTCTTTCCTTAACCCTCTAACACGTAAGAGTGCCTCAAGACACTTATCATGTTATTCGCATTAACGAAAAAACCATTATATAAATTGAATATTTCATGGCTGTTACTAATAAACATACCAAAATATATGCAGAATGTTTGAAAGCTCTACGACGCTTCTAACAGTACTTTTATTTTGACTTGCACAAGCTATGTATTTTTTCGCACGTAAAATTTGGTCAGGTGCAAGTTGTGTTTTGCTGCCTTAATAAAAGTAAAATTTACCAAATCAATCCACCTCATAATTTTTTTCGTCAAAGATATGTTCATTTACTAATAAGATCCAGCTGCATATTTATGAATATATAAAAATTGCGCGTTGTTGCAGTAAGCTAGTGATAAGTGCCTTGAGACACTCTTGGGCCTTCGAGTGAACTTTCTTGCAGCTGAGTCGCAATTTTCGTATTGGTTTTTGTTTACTACATACGTAATTTTTTTCATAAAAACTAAAAGATAAATGCGTGGCAGAGCGAATGCGTAATCACTACAAATTGGCGGACTGTCGAGCAAATCAAGTGACGATGAAGAATATGAATTTGATTGGTAGAAGCACTGAACGCTGGAGGATGCTGAGACAGCGGCATTTATAGAGAACAAAGTTGAAAATGTGCAAAATTCAGTACAGGAGCATGCCCAGAAATCAATAAAAAGGATTGCCATTGCCATCAATTGAAGATTCAGAACGCAAATATTTACCTTCTTCTGGTGGCTTCAACGCTTCTGGTAAGAGGTCACATTTACGAAGCTGTATACAAGTGACTTATTTATTTATGTACATATAGGCACTGCATCAATCACGAAAGAGACGGAGAAAATAGTATGGCGAAAGCTATCGATGCAGTTGCATGTCAACGACGTACCGTTTCGAGGAGATTCTTCGCTGCTAGCTGGAATAATGGAGCTCGAAACTCCATTACAGCTATTTTGCTATTTTTTCGATGCAGTTGTTATGAATACGATTGAGGAAACTATGCGAGCAGCTCTAACCGAAAAAATCATCGCAAGACAATTCAAATGAATGTTGATGACATCCACCATTACATTATGATTGCAATGTGCATATATGTCTATATATCGGTACCCAAAATTGAAAAGCTACTGGAAAAAAATCTACCACTTAGTCGATATGTCAAGGACAAATTGTTTGAAATCGCGAATTTTCACGAAGCGGTTGCTTCTGGACTGGTGGGATTTCAAAACAAACATTTGCCATGTTGCCCAAGCAGTGATCACTTTAATCGAATAATGCAGTCTTCATCCTCTCAGCCACATTCACAATCAGGGCTAAAACTTGGGGAAAAATCAGAGCATCCATTTTCCGGCTTAGTTGGGTCGAGATAGTGGAAGAAGATGGTGCAAGACTTCACAAGCGCAGTTCATTTGCACAAAATGCAATCTGCCTTATGCTGCACAGCCAACAAAAATATGTTTTTTCGAATATCATAATCAAAAATTAAAATTATCTCCGTAAAGCAACCTAATTCACAATTGATTTTTTTTTTTCACTCAAAGCCCCAAAAGTGCCTTGAGACACTTATTCACATTTTCTCACCTGACAGGTAAACGAAAGCTTCTACACCTTTTCTGAGCTCTTTTTTGAATTCAGGGTCAACAATATACCTTAGAAAAAATTATACGACTTATTTTCTTCCAATATTTTCAAAAGTAGTCTTAGAGGGTTAAGCAAATGACATTTGTGGAAATTGAACGAAACTTTTTGTTAAGTACGTTGTAGCTTTGATATACGATTTGTGTGTATTGGCACACTTGCAGAAGTTGACTGCAGTCAAAGCGTGCATGGTTTAGTTGGCCCTTAACAGCGATTGAACCTTAGTAGCTGCATTTTCTCAGTGAAGAAACATTTTCCAAAGGACTAGAGCATAGGTGCACTCACGTTGTCTCTCAAAAGATAGAATGTGCAAAACAACAATAATAACGAGCTTTTTCGAAAGGAGCCCCACATTCGAGCTATAGAATAAAAAAAAAACAAAAATTTAAATGAATTACATAATAGATGTTCCGTAACTTTTGGAGCAGAAGCCCGCAATTTGTGAGAATAAGAAAAAAAAAAAATTTTTACGGGAATACGTTTAAGTAAAAAGTTGCAACTTCTAAAGAAAACTTCATAAACACACTTATAATTTTTCAATTTTCAGATTTAACTTTGTTTTATTTTTGATATCAATCCTTTTACTATTATTTATTTTGTTGATTGAAAAAATTTCACATTTACTGCTAAAGCATGAGCTTGAAAATTATTACTACACTAAATTTGAGTAGCAAAAAATAACAACATTTGGTAGGGACTAGAATTGTTATTGTCACACTCTTCTGCAATTTTTTTTTTGTAAAGGATCAAGAAATAGTAAAAAATGGCACATATTATCAAAATTTCTTACGGATTTTTAAATAATGGAGCAGACCTACTATGTACTTTATTTTCTGTTATCAAATGTTTTTTATATTATATTTTTTAATTTATTTCCTTTTGTTTTTGTTAAGAACTGATATTTTGTTTTTTTGACGAAAATAAATATTTTTTTCCCATGAAGTATGTAGCTGTTTTGCTTAACTAAACAAAAGTTCAATTAAGTAGTATTTTTCTTATTGAACAATAGTGCAACTAAGCGAAATTTCTTTAATTGGATTTTAGTGTAATTAAGCGGGATTTTTTTATTTGAATTTCCCGGTTAATTGAGCAAAAGTGCGAACATTTTGGCATGTTTAATTAAGCGGGGATTACTGTTTATATGAAATTAGAAGCATGACCCCATTGCCCCTGTCCGCTTCGCGTTAAATGCCCGATATGCTCGGATTGCATATCGTATGAAAAATCATTATTTGTTGGTGTTCATTGGTATCTGAGGGCGCTGGGTTGGTTGTCAGACTTCGCTTCGTTAAATATAAATCACTGAACGTACTCCTCGCAAAAATTAATACGGTGAAACTAAAAACAAAATTGCCTGACGCCGGTAAACGAAAAACAAAAAATCATAAGAAAAGTTCTAAAAATAAACATTAAATTATTTTCTCTTGAGAACCTAATAAGTAAGATTTTAGAAATGTCTATTTGGTTACCACTGGAATCTAATCCCGACGTGAGTGTTTGGATCTGTGGCGCTTCCTGTCCTACTGCAGAGGAAGGAAGTGACGTCTTTGTATTTCTGACTCATTCTTTTATACATTCCTTTCCTATAGGTTTTAACAAAATACATTCATAAGCTGGGTGTGTCCGACAATTGGTCTCTCACTGATGTTATTGGCTTGGAGCCTGAAATGCTGGAATGGATTCCCAAGCCAGTCAAATCAATAATTTTACTTTTTCCTTGTTCAGAGGCGTATGAGAAACATCGTGCTGAAGAGCATGAAAAATTAGCTACTAATCAAGAAAAATATCCAGATGATCTCTTCTACATGCGCCAGTTAACTCACAATGCCTGTGGCACCGTTGCAGTGATTCATAGTGTGGCTAACAATAAAGAGTAAGTTTGTTATGCTTTAAATTATGGATTAGGACAAGAACAGACGTATCCCACTGTTGGGTCTTTTTTATTTTCATTAACTTGAGGTCATGAAGACAAATCTAATTTAAATTTTTCCTTAGTTCAAGTTTAGTGACAATTGTTTTTTTTTACCTTTAAACATACACGTGTACGTTTTCTTACGTTTTTAATTTGAAGAAAAAACGTATATGACCATCTGAAGTTGTTATCCACAGTTTTTTTAAAAAGTGATACAAAAAAGTCGGTCGTTAAAATTCCGAAAAAATCATACAATCATGCCTTGAAACCCATGCGATTTATGTGACATCGATTTTATGCAAATTGCTCCAGGGGTTCCCAATTCATATTCCTTTTTAGAAAAGCTGTATCTACAACTTCCCATGAGTATATCTCCGAAACTAGATTCGAGCGGCATTTTTGGTTACATTTTTATTATTAACCCGAAAAACTAAAAAAAAATTGTTGACTTGGTTTTTAATTAACTGAGTAAATTGTATTAGTATTTTAAATATGTTTAACAAGATTGAATTTTAATTTATTTTTCTAACCATTTTCTCTTAAAAGATAGGCTGTTAGGCTGTTAAATAATCGAAAACATTTCTGGAAAAGGGTCTTTTGCTGCTGATCTCTGATGTTCGATTCTAAAATCACTCGCATTTCGAAAACTATATCGCTGGGCCTCTTTTCCTGTATTTGGAATTCCGTATCGTGAAAATGGTCATTCGTGAAAATGACCCTTCGTGAAAATGGTCATTCGTGAAAATGACTATTCGTGAAATAAGGTATTCGTGAAAATAACCATTCGTGAAAATGAACATTCGTGAAATCGCTTTCGTGAAAATGATATTGAATCATAAAATCTGTTTTTGCTACTAGGGATACCTGTCCATCTGCAATAGATTTAAGGTCAAAGATCACAATAAAGAACTTTTACCTAATTTCTTCCCTTCGCATAGATTGGACGTAAATTCAGCCTGAAGAAAAGTTATAGATACAATTTTTTTCATAAAAGAAATTCTTTACATTAATCACGTAATTTAATAGTCCCTTTAACAAAAACAGGTTTTGTAATTTCTTTTACAGTCCCTTTAAAGACAAGTAGAAAGACAACATACTATATTTATACATTTTTTATAGGGCCTAATAGCCATTTGGCGTATGAAGTATAAAGATATGTTCCCCCCTTTGTTTTCTTTCATGAGACTCTGAGGTGTTTAAAATACACCTTACAAACATTTAAAAAAGAGTTGCATAAAAAGTGTCTTGCTTAGAGACTTTAAAGATGTATTAGAGACTTTGTAAGCAAATTATGGACCTTTATTTTACATAATTTTATTTTAATATTAAATTTAATTTTTACTTACGATTTGTGCTCCGGTCCCGAACCCATGTTCCAAGTCCTGCACTCTTCTTTGAAGTAACTTTTATGTCTACAGTATTAAGACACACACGAGACATGTGGTCTCAAGTCAGCGTAAGCGTTTTATTATGTACAGTATAAAGACACATGCGAGACATGAGGTGGAAGTAAATCTCACTTGAAAGACATGCCGTCTCATATTTTTATAAGCGTTTTATTATTTACAATCGAGACATGATTCGCATTGATACTGTACATTATAGTGACTGTTACGAGACATGACGCCTAATGTCTTTATAATCAGCCTATTATGAACTTTAAAAATGAATATTAAAGACATTTTTGCGTCTCTTTTTATCATGATTTTATATCTTGCTCTAGCAAGACATTATAAAACCAAATTTCGTTACAAACGCAAAGTATCTTTTTATTTACGATACTTAGCTATTTTACATAACCTTACCAACCCTATTGTTACTAGGGTTGTCATGATATTCAAGATTAAAAAAGGAAAAAGTTGTAGATTATGTGATTTTTAATAAAAAAGTTCAGAATATAAAACCGATAATGGTAAAACAGTTTATGAAATGCAGATAATCTTTATTAGGTACCCTTTTTGAAATTATCTAAGGCAAGAATGTAGTTATTTATTTCGTTCAGAAAGATATAATAGCTCCAAAACAAATTCTAATACACAGTGCAAACTGCAAAACCTGAGTATGCAGTTTTGTAGGGAAGCCAATGAAACTTGAGGAATGTGTAACCGCGAAAAATGGCCTGAATCAAATTTCTAAGCAATGCATATGGGCATTTCCACGAAAACGGAAGTCTTTGTTCCGTGAGGCACCTTGGTTTTTTGCAATTATCTTGATATTGAAAAATTACCCAAATTCAACCTTAGCACGAAATATAAAGCTAATTAGGAGTATAAGTTAAACCTATTGTCAAAATAAAAATCCGTTTTATTTTGACTTTTTTTTTAATTTAAATGTGTTCGACGGTCGAACGGGACCCATGGAAATGCCCATATGTAAACTATGGCTCAAATACTTACATATACATATGTTTCTAATTTGAAAGGGTTGCAATATTTATTTCAAGGTTAAATTACGCAGCAAACGTATTTTCTTTGCAGCATTTCCGTTGGTGATGGTGTTCTCAAAGACTATTTGGAAAATGCAAAAAATCTGAGCCCTGAAGAACGTGGCAAAGCATTAGAAAATGATCAATCTTTTACTGAAGATCATCAGTCACTTGCCCAAGAAGGCCAAACTACAGCCGACCCAGAGGAGAGAGTCTACCATCACTTTATTGCTTTTGTTAACAATCATGGAACTCTTTACGAATTGGATGGGCGCAAATCGTTTCCCGTCAAACATGGTAGTACAACCGACGAAACATTTGCGGAGGATGCGGCAAAAGTTTGCAAAGAATTTATGGCACGAGATCCTCAGGAATTGCGTTTTACTGTTTTGGCACTGGCTGCCACTCAAAAATAATCGAGCTTAGAACAAATCACTTATATTATTATAGCCATTATGTAATGTACTATAAATAAAATATAAAAATTGAAGTATGCTTAACTCATGGTAAATGCCTGTTACAAAATGAGTGTCAATAGCTTTTTATATAAATGTCGCTTTTGTATTTTTATATTGTAATTCACTTAAAAATAATGTTTATGTTAAAAAACGTGTTGCAGATGGGGTGGCAATCATAATTATGACCTATGATTAATTTAAAAATATGGCCATAAAAAAATTTGTATAAGTTTTTTTTTGGATAAAAACGCGTGTGTAGCGAAGGGTACAATATGCCGAGAGTACCTGGCCAAAAAGACATAAATAAATAATAAAAAAAAAAAAATAAAACAAAATTTATGATTTTGAAATTTTACTTGTGATGTCCGGCGAAATTGATGGAAGCTCACACCGTGGAACTTCGTGGATGTTTCCAAGGCGGCACCACGGTGTTGAAAATTAAGTGGTGCACTAATTGCACTAGATCATCACTGTCCTAATGTATGGCACCGATGTCGCTTGTCTGTTGATGGTGAAGGTGCGTTTGCAACTTCCTAATCTTGGCAAAGTTGAATTTGGCCTGATTTTTGCGACCGGGTGCAGAACGTGGTTTTATTTGTTCGTGGTGTTGCTAGATGTTAGGATGGGTTGAATGGGGTGAACCCAAATTTGAGGCGTCGTTGGCGATAGGAGTTTGATTTTTAATCAAAATGGTTTTTTTCTTCAGAAACCAATTTTCTTTTGGCGATGTCAAAAACGCTGTCTTCTTAAATATGGCTTTCTCGTGACAACCATCATGTTTCTGACAAATGTCAAAATCCAGGTCAGAAACCAAAAGCTTACATTCCACAAAATGAAATAAGTTTTACATAAGCTTTTGGCTGTGGATCTAACTTTGTGAATCTAAGATATGCACTGTACAGAATGTTGGTCAATTGCGTGCAACATTTTGATTGCATGTACATGTATAGAAAATTGAGAGACAGACTGAAACGTTGAATGTTGTAGAATATTTTTATGTGTATGGATAGGATTAAGAAAATTTTGTTTTATTTAGGAATATGTATATATATTTAAGTTAAGATTTATTTATGTAAAAGGGAAACTGTAATTTCAGATTTTCTGTTAAGGGGCTTAATTTTGGCTAGGCAACCAAAATTTTTGCGCCGAAAAATCAGAAATACCAAAGCCGTATACCAGCAAAGTCGCGTCTTAAGTTCGTGTCGTAAATAAAGTCCAGTAAATTTTGTGTTTTGTTTTTGTGCAAATTAAAATAGACAAGTCTAGAAAATTCTTAAGTATATTTAGTCCGCGCGTGAAAAAAGTGAAATTTTTCCCAAATCGAGAAAAGAAAAACCAGAAGTAATTTTGATTTTATTACTATTATTTTGAATAGTTTTTTGTTAATGAAGTTTTAATAGGACATACGGGCGAAATAGTCACAAAAGGTTGAAGACTTTCCTGCAAAATTCATAATAAAAGAGGAAAAAATATTTAGAAAATGTAAGTGAAACCAGTAGCTTTTTATATCATAATTTTTGTATATTTTATAATTAACCCATATGAGTACTAAAATGAAGTAATTTTTTTGATAGTGTGGCTGACCCTGGAGGACCGACACGAAGCGGACGATTTTACCAGAAAAAAATAAGATAAGTCAGCCACAAAATTTTCTAATATTTTCTAAGTTCCGTGTGCGGCATATGCATATTTAAATTGAATTCAAAAGGTCTAATATAAACCCAGAAAAGGGAACCGGAAGTCGTTTGCGTGAGCTAGTCAAACCAAGCATCCAAAAATCGAATTGGAGCGACTCCAAGCAGAATCGAGTTCGTGGATAAAGTTTGGAACGCGTTGCAGAACTTCTGCTACAAACTTGCGATCCATCACTTGGAATTTAGATTTGTCTGAAAACATAGCAGAAACAGTGTTTGAAAACGTCTTGTTAGGATATTATAAGATTTAAGTGATTTTTTAAGAAAAGAAAAAAAAATAATTTCGGCTAAGTTTGAAAATGTGTATAGTGAATCTTTGTTTTTTTTTGGTGTTGAAAGTGTCGGTATAGTTCCGCGCTTTATGATTTGGAACTGAAAAGCAAAAGTTGAAAGTCGTCCTAAAAGAGCTCATTTAGTACTGCAAGTAGTTGTGAGGGATTCGCGGTCGTAACATCGGATTGATGTAAAATAAAATCAAAGGTTCACGAGATAGGCAATCTGCAAATGCATAGACAGGAAATAACTTTTATGAGAAACGGTTTCAAAATTTAATTTTAATTATATTTGATTTTTTTTATTTTTTTTTGCATATGCATATTTACGTTATTTAATCTTTTACTTATATATTATTACATTTTTTCTTATATTTATTTCTAGTACACATATTATTTTTTTTGCATGTATATATATATATTTTGTTTCACAGGATTTTTTTTTGTTTTATGTCTTAAATTTGAGGCTTATAAAGGGGGGATTTAATTTCAAATTTTAGTTTTGTTCAAGTGATAAAATTTGGGAATTTTAATTCATTTTATATAAGTTGATTTTTTCATATTTACACCCAATCACATAATTGTAATTTTCGCTAGTGTATTCGGCAACATTCTGCGGTTTGGTCTGCAAGAAAAAAAAACAAATTTTTTAGCGTATCACTTAAAAGTAAAATAAAACATGTTCTGATCAAATTAAAAAAAAGAAGGGAAATGATGTGTTAATAGTCTTACGAAGGGGCAAATTTCAATTACCTATGATGGGTGGTTGAGGAGGGTGTAGTAACGACGGTGGAGGATTTTTTTTTATGGGTGTCATCATAAAAAAAATGCGATGACGACACAGGAAGGGTGGGAGCGCGGGAAGCGGAAATCTATTTCCTGGCTTTGGTGGGTGTTCTGTTTTCTTTTCGTAGTGCAGTCCATAGAGTTCTGCTGATGGTTTGATTGTGTGGTTAGATTTTTTTTTTTCGTTGTTCGATGAGAACTTGAAGTTTGAGTTTTTTTTATTATTGTTCGTCCTTCGATCTAGCGCGGCGGGTTGAGAACCACCCTAGAAACCGTGAGTTGGCCGTGGCGGGCCGCGTTAGATACGCTTGCTAAGGATACGTGTAACAAACGCCATATATACCTATATGTTGAGCATTTGAGCTGCTACTGCTGCAGTAAAATGAAAAGAAGCATTTATGAATTTGATATGAAATAAAAATTTATGCCGGCGTGAGCTTTATAAAAGTTTGTAAAAAAATACAGTTTTTTTTAATGAACTGCGCATGTTTGTAAACTAAACCGAAACACTAACTTTTCCGTTGAGGGTTGAATTGAAGTCAACCTTCAACCTCACCACGTCAATTCCAAAACGTCAAAATTGTTTTACAGTTTTATTATAGCAAACTTTATTCTTCGTTGTGTTCTAGTGTGCAAGTCATTGCATTTGTATTTTAAAAGAGAATTATTGTCTTTAGTATTAACTATAATTTTTAATGTTTTTCTTAAATAACGAATATGTTTCTAAAGGAATTGATCCGCTTTTCAACTCAACATCGCACTTTGTATTGCTACATGATACTCAGCATTTGGATTTTTCTGCTTATAGCAGGTAGATAATTTTTTTTCTATTAAAAATAAGTTCCACCATTTATTTTAAATCAACTTACGACATACCTCTTGTAGGAATGTACAAATACATTGGTAACAACAATTCGTCATTAGGCAACACTTTAAATTATTTGAATGGAAAACAGCACTCTTCTTATGCTTCTGTTTTAGAGGATGAACAAAGTTCAAAGGTTCGAAAATTTAAGCAGCGATGTGCTCACTTAGAGCAACTGGGTCGTCATGACGATGGTGGCATACTGGAGGGATGGAAGTTGCAAGGTGTTTTATTGGTGATACGTCATGGTGATCGTGGCCCAATGTCACATGTGCGTGGTGTAAATTCGATTAATTGTGGTGTTTTTGCCGGTGACGCTTTAGTTAATAGGTAAACGAAATGAATTGTACCGTGAGAAACTTTAACATACTTTTTAATAGATACCGCAGCTTTTTACATAATTCTACGTCATCGTCTGGCGCTAGTCACATGTATTGGAACAAGGTCGGTGCATTTCATGGTTTCGCATTGTTACCTGCGACTGAAAAATCCTGTCTATTGGGACAGTTGACTTATAAGTAAGTTATGAATTGGACAGTGTACTTTTTTTTTTGTCAAAGTCGTTGTAAAGTCCTTGATAGAATGTATATAGAAGGATGTTTGAAACGCCATGTAAAAGTTGAAGAGTTATTTCATAGGGAAAATATAATCTCATTTTAATATCGCTACCGTTTACCTTTGAAAACGAAGGTCAAAGTCTAAGAAGTACGTATACCATTTAATTTCTCGTATTTTTAAGAACATTTTTTTTGCCACTAACATATTTGCGAAATTTATTTTATCTTAATATTCAAAGATTTATCTTTAAAATGGTGTTTAAATTATTATTATTTTTACAGAATCAATATCCACTTAAATAGTTCGTCCCATGAAATTAAGTACATTGTGAAAATGGTTGATTTTTTTATATATGAAGCAAGGATTACGTATTCGGCTTGTTGCCTATATATTAATTGGGATATGATATGTAAATGACAATAAGTTCTGCAAAAATAATGATAAGTCAATAATTTGAGCACTGTTTTCAAGATAAAACTTAAAAAATTTAGGCAACACTATTTCTAAAATTTATCCTTGTGACGAAATTTTTTGTTATGTAAAATCAATGGGGGAAAATCGAAAATGAATTTTGGACAAACATTTTTTCAAATTGACCGAAATCGGGCAATTTTGGGACTCTGGACCACTTCTGGTGATGACCAAAATCCATTTAAGACCTCTTTTCATTGATTGGTACAAAAAAAAAAAAATTCAGAAATGGATCAAAACCGTACACTTTTTGAAACTAAGATCCACCTCTTGTGATGTCATAGAAACCACCTCTCCCCATCGATTGGTGCAAAAGAATTAACAAAAATAAGAGACTGAATATTTTTTCAAAACAACGAAAAAAATATTTTTTCTAAATTTGAACTTATTGGCAATGGAAAAACAATTCCTTATGCATAATATTTATGAATCAACGTAAAAAATATTAATTGCAAAATAAGCAAACTGAATTAAATTTTACGCTCTCTGCTTTATATACATATATGAAAAGTTATTTTCATTCTGCCGCAGTACCGCGCGCGGTACGTTTCGCCCAGCCACGCTCATAAATAAACAATTGAATTGGCGGGAATGATTGGAATACGTAGAATCAGCACCTTTGAATGAGTTTAATTTGGTTACAGTCCTTGTCTTCCATATATGTGTACCGAGTCTTATAGTCATAGTTTTTTCTTATTTTGGAGGCATGGCACTACCTATAGTAGTATTGCGTCAAATAGTTGTTCATACATAAAAAGTTGATTTTTCCTCATATGGATGCGTGGTACCGCCCATTTTTGCATGGATTCTTACTTCTTTCTCTACTCTTTATATATGTACCAAGTTTCATTTATCTGCATCAAATAGTTGATAAGATATGATGAATCTTATTTTCTCTTAGATAAGGGGGCGTGGCATCACCTATTCTATTCTAAGCTGTGCCTGTTTATATAAAAGCCCCGTGGTGTGAATTCCATGAGAACCGATTAAGCGATCTTCGAGAAAATTATGTTCAAAAAATATATTTGTATGAAGGCCACCCTAAATATGATCCCTAAATAAAAGTATTGAAGCCTTAGCTACGCCTCTTAAAATAAAAGTTACTTGGTGTAAATTCGGTATGAATCGATTAACCTGTCTTCTAATTAAAATTTTTACTATCTAATCTGTGCCCCTTCATATAAGTCATACTGTGTAAGTTTCATGAGAATCGATTTACCTGTCTTTGAGAAATCGCTATTTTTAAAATATTTGTGTAAGAGGGCTACCCTAAATATGCACCTTAAATAAAAGTTTCATCGTCTTAGCTATGCGTCTTAATGTAAGAGACATGTGGTGTAAATTCCATGTGAATCGATTAAGTGGTCTTTGTAAAACTGCTATTTTAAAAATATTGTCGAATCAGGGCCACCCTAAATTAAAGTCCTATAGCCACCACGCCCCTGGTGTCTAATCCCGTTCATATTTTGTGAAGTGCTTAACATAGGCTGTGTGCATCCTGAGACCGAATTTTAAGACTCTTGCTATCATATGAACCAAGATATAGCGAGTTAAAGGTTTTAATTGCACGTAAAGTGCTAGCCCCTTGCTTTTATCAAAATAAAATATAGCCCACGTTACTCAGGAATAGTGTAGCTTTCTATTAGTAGAAGAATTTTTGGAATCGGTGCTGTAGTTCCAGAGATTACCCTGAACATACAAACAAACAAACTAACCTTAAAAATAATATAATATTTCTTATCAATAATAATTAAAAAACAAGTTTTTGAAAAAGATAAGATAAGATAAGATAAGATAAGATAAGATAAGATAAGATAAGATAAGATAAGATAAGATAAGATAAGATAAGATAAGATAAGATAAGATAAGATAAGATAAGATAAGATAAGATAAGATAAGATAAGATAAGATAAGATAAGATAAGATAAGATAAGATAAGATAAGATAAGATAAGATAAGATAAGATAAGATAAGATAAGATAAGATAAGATAAGATAAGATAAGATAAGATAAGATAAGATAAGATAAGATAAGATAAGATAAGATAAGATAAGATAAGATAAGATAAGATAAGATAAGATAAGATAAGATAAGATAAGATAAGATAAGATAAGATAAGATAAGATAAGATAAGATAAGATAAGATAAGATAAGATAAGATAAGATAAGATAAGATAAGATAAGATAAGATACGATACGATACGATACGATACGATACGATACGATACGATACGATACGATACGATACGATACGATACGATACGATACGATACGATACGATACGATACGATACGATACGATACGATACGATACGATACGATACGATACGATACGATACGATACGATACGATACGATACGATACGATACGATACGATACGATACGATACGATACGATACGATACGATACGATACGATACGATACGATACGATACGATACGATACGATACGATACGATACGATACGATACGATACGATACGATACGATACGATACGATACGATACGATACGATACGATACGATACGATACGATAAGATAAGATACGATACGATACGATACGATACGATACGATACGATACGATACGATACGATACGATACGATACGATACGATACGATACGATACGATACGATACGATACGATACGATACGATACGATACGATACGATACGATACGATACGATACGATACGATACGATACGATACGATACGATACGATACGATACGATACGATACGATACGATACGATACGATACGATACGATACGATACGATACGATACGATAAGATAAGATAAGATCACATGGAAAATGGGCTTAATGCTGGCTTCCAATTGCTCAAATTTGTTTCGATATGCTTAAATTTGGTTAAATCTGGGAAAAATTGCACAAAATGAAAAATCCCTTCGCAATTTATATGAAAAAAATGTTCATACTCCATTTACATTCAAATATAAAAGCTGAAATCGGCTGTTAGCAGTATTTAAATATCAACTGTGTCCCGTAGAATCAAAAAAATTTTTCTCACATAATTCACTGTTTCATAAGTAAAAGATCCTATTTATCTATCTACTATTATTAAACGAGCTTAAATTGTATGTTTACATATTTACATATATATCTATCTATCTACTATTATTAAACGAGCTAAAATCGTATGTTTATATACATATATGTATCTTTATTTATATATGTATGGCTGAACTTTATTTCAAAAACGGCTACAGCGATTTTGATAAAACTTCGGGATTTGGTGCATATGTAAACAAAATTAAGATTAGACTAGGTTTAAAGTTTTTCAAGTTTCTAACAGGGGCGTGGCACAGCCCTAAACTTTAATTTTTATAACATGATAACTCGCAAACCATTTAAGGTATTGCAACGAAATTTAGTAAACGGATGCAGATAATAAATATCTTAAATGCTATCAAAAGTGGGCGGAATCGGAATAGTGGGCGGAATCGGAATAGTGGGCTTGGCATATTTCAATAGTTGAAAATTTTGATTCGATATTACTCGAAAACGGCACCGACGATTTTCATAAAAATTTTAAAGTTAATACTGCTGAATGCAGTTATTATAACAAGCTATGCCACTATACTGGCAAAACTCGTTAAAAGGCGTGGCACAGCCCACAATATTTATAAACGTTATAATAAGAGAACTAACAACGCAATCGTTATGAAATCTAACATGTTAAATATACTGGCTATTGGGTTTTTTGTAACCAAAAGTGGGCGCAACGACACCTGTGGGCGTGGCACCTTCCATACAAGCGAAAACAGTTAATTTCTACATTTATTGCTATATGAGAGTACTATTTTTTAAATTTGTTATAGAGATGTCAGTTACCATAAGCTTTGAAACTAAATGGATTTCGACCGACTGATTATTTTTATTATAATTAAACATTATGAACTCACAGTCATTTTTAGCAAAGACCAATATTGTCGCAAAAATCAACTTTCTTAAACCATACGGAGAACACGCCAATTTCAAAAAATATGTGGCTGGCAACACCACAATTTTCGAAAAATAAAATCATAGCAAGTCTCTAAGCCAATGGCTTAGCAGCTGTGACAACAAGCGAGAAAGTGACAAGAGATAATAAATGGATATACGCAATTTGTACAGTTCAAGGTCAGTTCCTCAGTAGCTCAGTTGTTAGAGCGGCCGTCGACAGATATGCAATTGAAATGCATGTACGGTCAGGGGATCGACTGGGATCGACTCCATGTACAACATTAACCAAAAACTGGTCTGATGAGGCTATGTGGTAATAGCCGAAACATATGTCACCAATTACCAGGTTAAATTGTTCCATTTGTTATCTTTGTCATGTTTGTTGAATAAAAAATAGCATTGATCAATAAGTAAAATTTACAATATTGGTCTTTGCTAAAAATGACTGTAAGTTCATAATGTTTAATTATAATATTCTCAACATTTTCCATATTTTTCCGAATTTTTCAACCTTATTCAACTTTTTTCGAGTTATTCAACCTCTTTCAACTGTTTCATCATTTTTCAACTTCTTTCAACTTTTCTCAATATTTTCCATATTTTATCGAATTTTTCAAACTTATTCAACTTTTTCGAGTTTTTCAACCTCTTTCAACTGTTTTAACATTTTTCAACCTCTTTCAACTTTTCTCAACGTATTCCAAATTTTTTCGATTCCTTCAACCTCATTCAACTTTTTTCGAGTTGTTCCACCTCATTCAACTTTTTTCGAGTTTTTCAACCTCTTTCAATTTTTCCATATTTTTTCGAATTTTTCAACCTTTTTCAACTTTTTTCGAGTTATTCAACCTCTTTCAACTGTTTCAACAATTTTCCACCTTTTTCAACATTTTCCATAATTTTTCGAATTTTTCAACCTTGTTCAACTTTTTCCGAATTATTCAAACTCTTTCAACTTTTTCAACATTTAACCTTTTTTCAACACTTCATATTTTTTCGAATTTTCCAAATTTAATCAACTTTTTTCGAGTTATTCAAACTCTTTCGACTTTTTCAATATTTTTCAACCTTTTCAACTTTTTTCAACACGTTCCATATTTTTTGCACTTTTTCAACCACATTCAACTTTTTTCGGTTTTTTAAACTTATTCAACTGTTTCTGAGACTTTCAACTTTTTTCGAACTTGTCAATCTCCTTCAACTTTTTCAACACTTTAATATACCATCGAGTTTATCAAACTTTTTCACCTGCTTCAACCTATCCAACGTTTTTCAACATTTCTCATATTTAATCAACTTCTCTCAAATTTTTTTAAACTTCTTTTCGGGTTTTCAACCCTATTAAATATTTTTTAAATATTTCCGAATCCTCGTTCAATTGCATTACATTTTTTTGACTTTTTCAACCTCAAAACGAAAAACCGAACTATGGTCGGTCTCCTGGTACTTAATAATTAAATGATAATTGAACTTCAGCCATTTTTAACAGCGATCAACATTCATGTAAAATTTTACAAGTTGATACAATGCTTTATTTTACTAAACAAACTTTGACAACAAAGGAAAAAAACAACAACTCTAGAATATTTCTTGTAAAGTTTTACATGAATGTTAATTGCTGCTAAAAATGGATGAAGTTCAATTATCATTTAATTATTATTATTATAAAAGCCAATAAAACAAACCAAAAAGATCCTATTTATTAACAAATTGAAAATACTATTTTAATATAAGTTTTCATTTTCATTTCACAGGGGCATTGCTCAACTATTGCATGTTGGTGATATTTTACATCAAATCTATGCGCATTCCTTAGGTCTGCTCTACAAAATGCCGCAGGGCAAAAACGCAGCGAGTTCCTCCACACCGCACACTTTACTCAACTCTGACGAAGTAGTACTTTATACAACACGATATCGGCGCACCTTTCAATCGGCAATGGCGCTACTGTTTTCATTTCTGCGAACGGAAAAATGGCTAGCGTTGAACGTGCGCGAATCGCACAGCATGGCTTTTTGCTTCACTGATTGCGCGTGCGCGCATGCTGAACTGTTGCGTAAGCGTTTAAATTCATTAAACGCCGAACATCTTTCGCAGCATCCAGCTGTTTCGGCTGTTGTTCAGTGGATAGGTGCTACATTGCTCCAAAATACACCCAACGGAGGTGGTGGAAGCACTCTTGCCACAAGTGATCCCAACGAAGTTACAGACGCTGTACTCACCGTACTTTGTCACGAAGCTCCACTGCCCTGCAGACGTTTACCAAATAATAGTAGTAACCATGCTGACAGCACAACGCACTCTAGCATAATGGAACTAAGCGATGTTATAAATATTGATCAGGATGACACGGCTGCAAATTTAATTGAAGCCGTTGCAAATCCTGATGGTATCGATTTAAGTGAAGACTCAAGTCAAATTTCTGGGAGCACAACAACGACACAGGGTTGCATTGAGCCAAGCCACATTGGAGCTTTAATTTCCTATGCCAATTGGCAATCTGGACGGGAGGCAAATCACGCATTCTATAAGCGGATCGGACTAATGCGTGCCTATGGAATGATTCGTCATATTGTGAGCTATATGTTGAAAATGATTTCGGGCGATCGCACGAAATTTGTGCTTTACTCCGGACATGACTGGACACTTCAATATTTGATGGCAGCTTTAGGCTTGGCGATGGAGAACACGTTTGTGCCGTATGCTTCCCGATTAGCTTTCGAAGTGTATAAAAGTGAAATGCTCACAGATTACTATTTTCGTGTTGTCTATAATGGACGTGATGTGACACAGGAGATTGATTTCTGCGAGGGCGGTAAGAGCTTACGAGTAACGCGTGACAGTCGTGGCAACAAAGCGGATTTGTGTCCCATCGAAAACATAATACGCTTTTTGCACGAAGATTATTTTGCTCCATTAAATGCGACTAATTTTAAAGATGCCTGCCAAGCAAATCAGAGATCAAATGAATTTTAGGATGAATAAAACCCAAGGGTTACAAGGTCAAACAAACAGTCTGGATGGTATTGTTGCGTTAAGCAATTTCCTTGTTTTTTTCACAATAAGGTTAATTACATACTGTAAGAAAGTTTTCTGCCAGGGTATGTCTCGCTGGATGTCCAGGCGTTCTTAGAAATCAGAACCACTTGTCTTAAATTCCAATTGCTCTTAATTTTTATTACTTTCTTCACTACAATATTATTTATTTGATTCAGGGACTCTTGTCGTGCGTTGTATCGCTTCGTTTGAAATGTGAAGCCTTCGGGTGTTCCTCGGGAACCTTCGGATGTGCTGTGAAGCTGTTGTCGTTCTACGTGGAGTACACCGCCATGTACGTCTTTCCTTCGGTGTGCGATGTTTAGCTTCGTTTGGAGTGCAAAGCCTTCGGGTGATCTTCGGGTGTACTTAGAATCTCTGGTAGTCTTACTTGAAGTACACCGTCATATACGGTTTTCCTTCGGTGTGCGATGTTTAGCTTCGTTTAGAGTGCGAAGCCTTCGGGTGATCTTCGGAAACCTTCGGGTGTACTTGGAATCTCTGGTAGCCTTACTTGAAGTACACCGTCTTATACGCTTTTCCTTCGGTGTGCGATGTTTAGCTTCGTTTGGAGTGCGAGGCCTTCGGGTGATCTTCGGGAACCTTTGGGTGTACTTGGAATCTCTAGTAGTCTTATTTGAAGCACACCGTCATATACGGTTTTCCTGCGGCGTGCGATGTTTAGCTTCGTTTGGAGTGCGAAGCCTTCGGGTGGTCTTCGGGAACCTTCGGGTCCTCTACGCGTCCGCACCTTTCCCTATCGCCAACAAGGGTTTGGAAAACTGTAGGCGTTGCCCTCACTCAGGCTCGTCTGAGTCTTAGACCGGCCAACCGAAATCGGCACAGGAAAACTTTGAAATAAGGTTAAAGCGGTAGGGGTGACACACACAATTAACAATAGCTCAAAGATTTCCCTGGTGGTACTAATCGTCGACGTCTCAGAAAAGGGCTTCTCCAGTCTTTCCAAAGAGGACTTCTAAAGAAGCCTCAGCGGATAGGAAATACTTTGAACAGATGTCAAAGCCGTAGGGGTGACACATACAATTAACAAACGGCCAAAGTATTCCCCCCTTGAAATTGTTCTTGATACCCGATTCTTACCCTGGTGAACACTATGCCTACCAGTAATCCTAGCCTTGGTGGTTCCTGTTCTGCCTTCTCGCTGCAGGTTTGGACACGTAGAATCTCCGGTACTTGCTTCTGCTTCCCTGCCAGGCTGTGTGGTACTTGGTAAATTTTTTCACCTTGTTGTTTGTTACTGCGTGCTGCGCTTGTTACACTTATTTTTTCACGTCTGCTTCTGTTGCTTATCACTCACGGACTGTCTTGCTAAACGTCTGCTTCTCTTGCTGACCACCCACTGACTGTCTTGCTAAACGTCTGCTTCTCTTGCTGACCACTCACTGACTCCATCCTGCTATGCTTGCGACTTCTTTAATTGGCTATCGTAACTGCATGGCTTATGGTAAAACAGGTTTAAGTTGCGTGCGCAACATCGAACACGTTCGCTTGCATAGTCGATCCAGCACACGTGTTGCTTTGTGTGCATTGCGTTATTTGTGCTGCCGTTGTTGTCATGCAGTTTACATGTGGGTACTGTTTTGTTGGTTTATTTTACTGTTGCTGGCTGTTGTTTTTGAACTATTTTGATGTTGGGCTATTGTTTTGTTGTTTGGTTATTTTGGTGGTGTGTTTTTATGCTGTTTTGAGGTGACTGTACCTAGCCAAAAAATTATGTGAGGCAAAATTTCCGATGGAATATTTTGTCCTCACAATACACATATGTATGTAATAATAATTCTTATTGTAAAAACAGAGATAGTACAAACTACTCCGCGGCAACCTTAGAAATGTTGTTCTCAAATTCTAAATTTTTTTTTTTATTTCTTTCAAAAAATGTAATTATGTCAATTGGGTTTTGTGAAAATGTACTGAATCGAGACTTCGAATGTAATTTTCATATGCCGAATGTGGTTTTTCGTCGTGAAGATGAAAAAGTTACTTAAAAAGGCAAGAATTCAAACATTTTTCAGCTAAATTTACAAAAAAAAAATGTAAATTTATAGAAATAGTCCTAATGTACTGAAATTCTACCGAAAATGTGCTGAAAATGCGCCGAATATACTGTAAATATGCCAAATATACCGAATGTACTGAAAACTTGGCGAATGTACTGACGACAATTTTTCACGACGCAAATGTATCGAAAATGCCATCACTGGAACAAATTGCTTTAAAATTAAGCTTATAACTTACCGTCTTCGCTTTTAAGATTATGACCTCTGGATTGCAATGCAATTAAAAAACAGCTTATTTATTTTCAGGAATAATTTTTTTTAATTAAGTCTTAAAATCAACGCAAAACTTGACCTTTTGCTGTTTTATTCGCCAAGTTACTAGCTATGTACGAAAAAACGATCAAGTCGCTAAGTTTCTTACTCTTTGCTTATACGAGTATTCGTTTGTTGTTTTTTCTCCTTTTTTAATTTCAAATTGCTTATTTTTTCCGCCTTACGTTTTAAACAATGGTTTTTCTGTAAAACAGCTTTTCGTCTTTTCATTTCAAAATTCACAATAGGCAAAATACAACTCTGCTGGGTAGCCCTGGCATTTAAGCAACTTACTATGTATGCATAGCAACTATAACCTTACTCGTTAAGTTTGCGATTTTGTTTTTACTTTCCCATACAATTATAGTCGCTAGCTAAAGATAACTAGATCAACTAAATCAAGACTACTTTTCTGAAGTAACATGTTTACTTTAATCTCCAACATATTTAAAACCCTTCACACTTTGCTATAAAATTCAGATTTTTCAATCTCCATAGGAATGTGGGCAAAGCCAAAAAATTTAGAAGACTATTTTTCAATAAAAATGTTCATTCTACAGACACATCAGATCCTAATTGAGGAAATGTCCGATTTTTGTGAGGAAATAGTTTTTAATATTGCGAAGTTCCGTAATTCATCGAGGGATTAATGGAGACCTTGTGGTCTCCAGTTATGCTGATTCCTGACGTTCTTGTGTTATTTATTCCATGACATTGAAAAGCGTGGCTCGGACGTAGTTTCAGAGACTTACAAGGTAATACGAAAAATTAAATCTAATTAAAGTTAGAACCCCAACGATAATATTTGTAATTCTAAATGAATTTAAAAAGGTATAAAAACTTTTTACAAAGCCTCAAATCAGATATTTTGGTTTTTTTTTCAAAAATTTATATTTTTAGAGATCAAATACTAACATATATTGAAGCTGTAACTTTCTTATAAGCAAAACTTACCCTAATTGCTCAATTTTATATGAAATTGATGATAAAATAGGTGAACAATTTAAACGAAACTGCACAAGATTTTATAAAATTTTTTCGTTAGTGAAAATATCAGTATCAAATTAAAGCCTTTCGGTTATTCATATAAAACCATAAGTAAATCGTATATATTCTATACGTTTCAAAGTTATAAAATTTTGTGAGATCCTTTTTTTCCTGGGACGCAGCACGGGTGCAAGTTCTAGAACAGATACTTTTTATTTAAATGTTACTTAAAGTTGTTTTTTCATAAGATGAGTTGAATAACACAATTTAATTTGACTGAGATTTGAACCTGCTTTATTTCTAGAATAGTTTGAATGCGACCCTGTTACTTAGCTAGATCGGCTACACAATGTTGATGTTTTGTAAGACAAAATTCAACAGTATAACAATAAATAACTGTCCGTTTAGCTAGTTTTTATAAGCTGAAATATTACTAAGCTTATACCTAAATTCATTTTAAACCACTCTTAAACTGATGTTCGTATAAAAATTTATACTTATTATTTTTTACCGCGTAGTTAAATTATCTTTCAATTACAGGAGTCAGTGCAAGGGAAAATTGGGTATTTTATGAAAGCCTTATCTAAGTTTTTGGATGCCTGTAGCTTCAAAACCAAATCTTTGCGATCTTCCACTCTGAAATACTTTCGAATTTGCGAATTGCGTTTAAAGTATAACAATTTTTTTTGCGACAATGCATCAATGTCTCCTTAAACTTAAAACTGATGTAATAAATTGGACGCACTTGTTCTCATATACAGTAGTCATATGTTGAGGTTACCCTCGTGCCCAGATATTCTGAAACCGCCCTTCCCTATGATATTGTCAGGAATTCGCTCAAATGCTACAGAAATAGTCGCATTCACGTAAGCCAATAAGTATGCATCAATAATTGTGCTCAAAATCTTTTGTGAGCGCACACAGCGCCATCTGCCTTCTATCGAATATACCACATGGCGGAATAACAAACAAAGAATTAGATATCAAAGCAAGGAATTATATAAACCTGGTCCTGATTCAAGCTAGTAATAAACAGTGTGTTCAATAAGTAAAACTTGGCTGGATTTTTGAATTTATTGAAATAAACAGATAAAGATCTGGGATGAAAAGGCGAACCAGTTTAAGTCACATATGCACTTATGTATATACAGAGCTAATGTTGCGTTTGCCTTGTGATCACACATCTTTAACTGCTATTAATGCTACTATCAATTTCGTAAATAGCTAGACGGCGTTTTTATTGCATGATCATAATGCACAGGTCGTACCTTTAAAAGCTTAAACGATAATTTAATTAAGAATTTTTAAAAAAAATATCATTTTGTATTTTGATTATGCTTTAAAGTTTTCTGTAAACATAAGTAACATACATTGATTTATAATTAAAAACAAAAGTATCCCGAAAACAGAACATATGTAAACCGTATTCCATTTCTATTATCCTTTCGCATCAAGATTGTACCAGCTCTCACACTGGTTGGCTACGGAATAAGAATTTTGGTATAAGCTTCTTGAATTTATAACTTACAATTTGTAAGCTGTTTTGCGACATACATAAATCATTCGATTTAAAGTAAAAACAATCTGTAACATAGCTAAACCGATTGGATGGAATCATTTTATTATCGTGCAAAATTAGATACTTAAAAAAAAAATAAATTAATTGCTTGGTGCTTTTAATTTTGGCAAAAGTATGGTTTTCTAAGAAATATCGTTACATTTTCGAAAATGTACACATATGTATGCATAAGTAACTTGAAACATATCAATTAAATCCAAACATATCATTCTACTCGTATAGTAAAAAATTATTCTAACTGTGATAAAAAATATATAAAAACATATCAGTGACATTAGGATATTAACTTAATGGAACACAAATTTATTAATAATAATGAAATGCCATTCTTAGTATTTAAAAATTACTTATTTACAAGTGTATGTGTTTAAATGTTTTTCTGATAATAAATAAATATAAACTATAAATCTTTGTTATTTTTTAAAGCAATTGAGTAGTTGTCGAACAGTATTCAGTAAATAAACGAAAATGATTCTCGATGTATATGTACAGTTGTGGTCAAAATAAGAGCACCGGTGTCATTTATGAATTGAAAGAAAATTTTTTGAGCAAATGACGTTTTTTTTCTTCTAATATTTTAAAGTATTGTTACTTGATAAGTACACAAGATAAGCACATGACATTTTGTTCCAAAAAAATAGCGATACATTCTAGGTTTGCTATTATATTGAGTAATATGTAATTTCGAGAGGTCAAAATAATAGCACTGTTCAACTCCTTTACTTCTCAAGATTAGGTATTTACTCTTATTAAAAAAATTTGATCATAACAAGTAAGTTCATAATAAGTAAGTTTACATATTATATTGGAGTTTGTAGAATACTCCAATGATTTTTTCGAGTTTTTGCATTTTAGTGGGCCGTGGAAAGCATCCTACGACAGAGCAAAGTAAAATGATTGAAAATTCCATTTCGCAATGTAAAAATTTTAAGTAAATTTAAAATTTTATCGGATTTTCTGCGAAAATGATTTCGAAATACACAAATAAACGAAAAACACGAGGAGGAAAGCTTTCCATGTCCCCCCGAGAATTTTTCAATACGGCTTTCGAAACATAATCCGTTTTTGCCTGCAACGGAAATAAAGGAAGTGCTTAATATAGCAGTGAGTGTAGCAACCATTAAAAGAAGACTCAGGTAAACCAATTTGAGTGCACAGAATCCACGAGTTTATTGTTAAAAAAAAAAAATACACATCACAAAGGGATCGTACTTTACGCACGGTTACTTGGAATGGCCGCTTGCAAAGTAGAGTGGAACGATGAGAGTAAGATTATGAGCTGATGCACATGCAATATTAGTATGCATATTAGGCTGGTTAGAAATCGTATGCGAAAACTAAATGCCGTCAAAATTCAGGTGCCCAGGCCTGAAATGAAAATACATCTTTAACCCATGGAGCTCTTACACAAAAATTTCACCCAAATCGGACGATGGGAAATCGTGTCAGTGGGTCGATTTGTATGATTTTTATGCATTTTCGATACGACTTAACCCTCTAACCGGCAGGAGTGCCTCGAGGTACTAGAGTATTATAGCTTTTACTTAGAAAAAATATCAACATTTGTGATTATCAGATTTTAGGGACTCAGTATGATGCGAAATATGTGTGAAAATTATAAATCACCACAAATTTGAGTTATGATTCATTGATACGAAAGTGAAAAATGCGAAAAAATAGGACATTTGTAGCTCCACTTTGCTGGCCCGAAACCATACCGATTCTATATTTTTGAACCGCAGTACTGTGCGCAATCAAATTGACATCTTCTTTTAGATGGGAGACGATATGTGAAATAATTTTTTTACCACCAATACGATCTGGAGAAACTTTCGATTACAAAAAGCAAACAAATTCGTTATAAGAAAATAAGATTTTTAATTCAATTTTGTTCAAGAAACGCTAGTATTCCACATTTGTTCTTTTTGGAAATTTTTTTCAGTTTTAGGAGCTCACTTAAAGTAATTTTTGAAACTCAACTTCGTCCTTCGATATCTTTTTGTTGAAATTTTGCACAAGAGTGATCGGTCTTTCTGCAGTGTCGTTCACAAAATGTAATTTTTGGGCTACAATTCAAACTTTTTTAGTATTTGAAGTTTGTGAACGACACAAAATTTTAACAAACATATAACGAAAGTCCAAGATCAATTTCAAAAATTCGTGTCCCCTCCAATATTAGATTCTAGATCCGCCACTGCTCATCGCTCCACATAATGCTTATCGACTTTGCAAGCGGCCATCAGTGTTGGTATGTTCAAATGTCGCGCGACATTTATGACGAATTCTTGAGTTCATACTAAGTCGACGTTTACACGAGGAAAGTCTGAGAGACAAATTCTTGTCTATTCTCTTTTGTGATTTTCGTTTTGCGTTTGGACGTATGACAAATTGTTTACCTCGTCCCTTTCGTTTTTCCCCTCTTGCCTACAAACAAGGAAACTTTGCAGAAAAAGTTTTCTCGTGTAAACGCTGACTAAGAAAAATTATTTATTCATAGCTTGATTCAGATCATCAAATTGTTTGTCAAACCTATTCAAATTCTCATCAAATTACATATCGCTCACTTACTTCAAGACTGGCATAACTCAAAAAACGTGATTTTTGAGTTAATGATGCATAAATGTCCGCTATTTCATGTTTTATTTTGTGTCAAAAAATCAGAAAATTATCTCATAAACTTGCTTTGTGAGTAGAGTTTATATAGACATACTTTTCATTATTTTCATATAAAAAGCAACTTATTGAAAACTTTGAATGCGTTTTTCTCCCACTTTATGTTTTTTGAGTTATGCCAGTCTTGAAGTAAGTGAGCGATATGTATAATTTTTTGTTTGTCAAACGATTTGACTTTTTGACCGTGTGACCGTCGTAAACCCAAAAATCTTTATGACATGCCAACACTGGCGGCCATACCAAGTACCTTTGCTAAAAGTAGTGATATGTATTTTTTTTTTAAACAATAAAACTCGTCGTGGATTCTGGGCACTCAAATTGGTTTCCCTGAGTCTTTTTTAACGGTTTCTACACTCGCTGCTATATTAAGCACTTTCTTTGTTTCCGTAGTAGACAACAACGGATTATGTATCGAAAGCCGTATCGAACAATTTACTGCCCGGTGGGACATGAAAGGCATTCAGATTCGTGTTTTTCGTTTATTTGAGTATTTTATCGTATTCGAAATCATTTTCGCAGAACATCCGATAAAATTTTAAATTTACTTAAGTTTTACATTGCGAAATGGAATTTTTAATAATTTTACTTTGCTCTGTCGTAGAATGCTTTCCACGGCACACTAAAACGCAAAAAACTCGAAAAAATCATTGAAGTATTATACAAAAATAATAGAACTTGATTGTTACCATTAAATTTTTTTAATAAGAGTAAATACCTAATCTTGAGAAGTAAAAGAGTTGAACAGTGCTATTATTTTGACCTCTCGAAATTACAAATTATTCAATATAATCAAACCTAGGAAGTACCGTTATTTTTTGGAACAAAAAGTCATGTGCTTATCTTGTGTACTTATCACACATATATACTATACTATATAATATTAGAAGAAAAAAAAAAACGTAATATTTCTGAAATATTTTCTTTCATTTCATAAATGACTCCGCGGTGCTATTGTTTTGACTGCAGCTGTATATAAACTTGTGGCAGTTGCCAACATATGCTGGTTAGGGATGCCCATGACAAAAAAACATCGATTTTTTTTTGGGATGTGATGTATCGAAATGTTGAATCGATGTTTTTCGATATATCAACAAAAAACATCGATGTTTTCGATATATCGCTTGCAATTTGCATTTAATTACTTGGCACTGAAAGTTAAAAAGAAGCGAAGGAATAAACAAATTTAATTTTTATAATTCCCAATATTTATTTTCTAAGTCTTGCATAAACAAAATTTTGTTTAATCTCTTAGCTTCTAGTCTGCTTCTCTGCTCCTCTCGGAGCCGTCAGAGTCAGATTTCGCTCCTACAGCACACGCTTCTGCACGAATATCTTTCTTCATCAAATCTTTAATTTTAATTAAGGCACTAGAGCAAGCCATCGGGTCTACGAAATGAAGTTTTTTGAACCATGGATCCAATATCGTTGCAATAGCTAATGACGAAACCTATTCGATTACCCCCATCCTTTTGTTTATCTCGTTAATAGCACGTTTATGTAACTCCTTCAGTAATGGTTCTTCAATTACTAGACATTTTAGTATTGAAATCATACATCGCACTAAGGGAATGACTTTACTGCTAGAACAATATTTTTCGCTGGATATTTCTTTAGTGGCAGCTTCAAGTGGGCGTAATATGTTAAGCACTGGTAGTAACGTCAATTCCATACCAGTCAACATCGGTGGTGCTGTTCTGTGTTGAATTAAAATTTCGTTGACTGCATTCCGCAGCTCAAAAAATCATTGAACCATATAATACGTGCTATTCCATCGGGTTGGAACATCCTGTATTAATTTTGTATCAGCTTTCATAGATTTTCACAAATCGTCGCTTGCTACACAACTTTGTTTAAAAAATGTAGCTATGCTCTTAACCTTCGACAGTATTTCTTGCAATTCTGGAATTGCTATAATATGCTGAGCAACCAAATTAAGGGTGTGCGCAAAGCATGGGATGTGTTTTTTTTTTTCTCAAAAGCAATTTCCACAGATTTCATCATATATAAGGCATTATCGGTGAATCCGCGGTGACTTTATTAGTAGCCCCATTCGTTGCACGTTTTAGTAAGCATTGTTGCTACATATTCAGAAGTATGTCTCTCATTCAGGTGATACACTCCCAATGTTACTGCCTGAAGTTCAATTCCAATACCGAAATGAGCTGTGACAACTTAAAAACTTCTCATTTGGAGATCCGACCAAATATCACTTGTAATAATGAAGTATTGAACCGTGGATAAATTATTTTTCATTGTTGTGGCTAAAACGTCATATTTGTCGTCGAGACAACGTGTCAAAGTATTTCTGCTGGGAATCTTATAATGAGCTATAGTTTTCAATAAATTCTTAAAACCTTCACTTTCGATAAGTGTAAACGCTAGAGCTGGATTGCACTCAGCGCAGCCATTTTAACCGAAAGAGTCATTGGGTCAGCTTATGCTTTGAACACAATTAGAGCGGTGGCGGTAAGACGGCGACGAATATACGCTGTCAAAAAAAAAAACGCTACGAAAAATCGTTTGAATGAACACAATCGCGGCATACGACTGCTTTTCACGTCTGATTTCTTGTGAGAGAATCGTATAGTAAAAAGAGAGTGACAAAAACAAAATTTGTAAACAATAAATTTTGCTGAGAAAATACTATTGGCAAAGAGAATGACAAAGAAATGCAACACTGATCCGACGTAAAAATAGAATTAATTCGAAATCGACGGTGAATCGTCGGCAGGTCACCAGTCGTACGCCGCAATTCTGTTCAATTTCACATGATCAAGTATGTTATAGTTTTTGACAGCGTATATTCGTCGCCGCTTTACCGCCACCGCTCTAATTGTGTTCAGAGCATTAGGCGACTTAATAATATGAAAACTAATGATTATAATCAGAGCTGGGCACCACTACACGCGTATTTCGCTTCAATGTTCTTCAATGCATGTGTAGTTGTGCTTTGTTCGCTTTTTAAAGCAAACTGTATTAAATTTTACGCTCTCTGCTTTATATACGTATATGAAAAGTTATTCTCATTCTGCCGCAGTACCGCGCGCGGTACGTTTTGCCCAGCCACGATTATAATTGTCAAAAACTGAACGAGTACTATGCTTACCATACACAATGCGATTCAGTCGTTTGGAAGTTGAAGTAAAAGTGAAACAGTAAAAACTGATTTTCGATATATAGGACAAATACATCGATTTTCTGCATCGATATTGAGTGCTTTGATATATCGGGTTAATCCGATATATCAAAGGCTTACATCGATGTTATATCGAAAATCGATGTATATCGGGCATCACTAATGCTGGTGCGACTTAGCTCGTCGGCAACCGGTGTGGGGTGTTGCTGCCAAAATATCGATTTGGAAAAAACTTACGAGCTTAGATTCTAGCGAAAATCTAAAACCCAAAATAACAAAAATAGCGGAAAAAGCAACAAAAATAAAATTAGAAAACCCTACTATAAATTCGATCTCGATAGCGAAAAAAAAAAATCTGCAATAAGCCAAAAGCCAATTCCAAGAATCAAGCTATAACAACATGAGTGTAAAAATAAAATTACACTGATCAAACGAAAAGAGTGAAACTGTCCTAGATGTGCGCATTGTTGTTTCTTTGTTCTTGCTAGCTTCGGTTTTTTTTTTTGAATGATGCAGCAATAAAAATTAAAAATTTCGTGTATAGCCCGTATTAAAAAACCACAACGATAAAAATGTGCGTAGAAGTGGTGAGTGCGTGTATTTTTTGTTTTGGTTATTTTTCTTAAGAAAAATTTCGTATTTGTTGTTAAGAGCTGAAATTGGTTAATTTTTCCTACTTTGCTGACCCATGGTATAGATGCCTACCAGAGGCAGGGAAAAACAAAAAGAGTGTTCTAATTGCGCTAGTAGCTAAACATATCCGGGCGGGTAGATGCCTACCAGCAGCAGTGACAAATGTAAGCTATGTACATGTACGATTCAGCAGAAGGCTGTGACCATGTCCGGTCGGGAAGATGCCCACCGGCACTATCATTTTTAAGTGGTGCCTGAAAAGCACACTTAGGTTGCAGTCTATCAGTATGATCCTGATCATATCTTAAACCCCAAATATTTAAACTTAAAGTCTATTATAGAGTAAATAAAAGCAATAAAAAGTTCAATTGCACTAGTTCAGGAGCGTATTTAGAGCGAAAAAGAGTATTCAGACCCCTCCCTAAAATATTTTGACTAACACTAGATAAAACACTCACTTCCTTTTCAACGCTTTAACTTCATTTTTCAGAAGTCTCTTTACTCTGCGGCTACTCAGAAATGGATGAATACCAATTAGAGCAGAATAACAAAAATCTTATGGCCTACCTTCTGCGATGCGAAAACGGAGTGCCTCCAGTCCATTTCATATAGGACTGTGGTTGGAGTAATCACCGGACACTGTTTTATTAGGCTATTATGGTAGGGCTACCAGATGGCCTTACTACAAAAGTAGCACATATCAAAAAAAATTTTGTAAATGAAAACCTTAATTTTTTTTTTAATTTCATACAAATATTTTTGATGATATCAAAAAAAAAAAAAAAAAAAAAAGGTCCTCATTTCGTAACAAAAAACCCCAGCAAATTAAAACAATAATTTCAAATAACTTTGATGAGCAAAAAAAAAACAAATTAAAATTGAAATAACTTTCATGAGCAAAAAAAAAAAAAGGTCCTCACTTTCAAATATTTTATTTTGCACTGCAAACATCGAAAAGTAGCAAAACCAAAAACAAAAGTACCAAAGCCTTGCAAAAGTAGCACTTTTGCTACTTTAGTATCGCATCTGGTAGCCCTATATTATGGGTATGTTACACAGATGTACAGATGTCGCTGCTCGCTGCTGCTATGAAGACGAAAAGAAAACTGTAGAGCATTTGTTATGCCATTTGGTGGACAAAATGCAAAAGATTTAGACAGGTTCTTCAAAGACCTTGGGGAAATATCTGGTACTGATTTCGAATCGATAAAGGATTTTGCAACAACATCAAATGCCTTTACGCTCAAATCAGATCTAACCTAGCTCTTAAAACTATGGATCTATCTTGGTCTATGTGTGGCTACTAAGCCGAAACTCTAATCTAGAAAAAACAACTTTTCTGAGAGTCAGCAGTACATTAAAATAAATTGAAATATGTACAGTAGGTGGCCAAATTCTAAGGGACAGCACTCAAATTTTTGTATTTTCTAGTATAACCGAATTTTATGAGCATAAAGTTCAGATAAAGTTTAGCTGTTGGTATCATACTTAATTGTTGTTTTTAATAAGCGGCAACATTAGTAGTCTGCGTCATCTACTAAATAAGTGAGGCTAAGCGAGATTACTTCTCATTTGGTTAAAACGTGCTTTTGTAGTGAAGTCGCTTAAAGTTTGAATAAATCATTTTTTGCCAGTTTTTCTTGCCCGTAATATTCAAAATATAAGTTATGATTCTTATTTTATTAGTTTTACTAGTTTTAATGAATTAATTTAGAATATTTAGACAACGGAATTGAGGTGTAATTTCAAAAGTATTTCATTTAAGAATGGACAGGTCTTCAGACACGGCTATAAAAAAATGAAGAGAAATACTGACGTTATTATGTCACTCCACACATTCCCAAAGACATAGCTACGTTTGCAGGTGTTTATAGGTCGGTTTTAACCACATTAAAAAAAAATAGATTAAAACGAGCCTCTGAATGCAAACCGCGTAGGGAAATGTGGTAGAAAAAGAATCACCACAACTCGTATCAATCGTAAAAATATGGTTCATTTAACTACGATGATAAACGAAGGGGAAATTATCGTCTCCAAAGGGGCAGGCCGGCTGGATTTTGCAGAAGAGAACCTGATTGCTCATCGTCCTATTAAAAAGCCGCGCCTAACCAATTTCATGAAGCGAATGCAATGGGCCAAACAATACTTAACTATGACTGTTGCGTATTATAATGGAGTACATGCTATTTCATAAAATAAAGTAGTTCGTGAACTTCTGATTTTTTTTTTTTAATAATCGTGTTTTACAGGTTTTTTGGTTGACAAAAGTAAATTTTTCTGACGATGCCCTGGGGAGCAGTTCCACCACGACAGCCTTTTAGAGAAGGCTAAACACCCGGCTAGCGTCATGGTGTGGGCTATGATATACGCCAAAGGCTTGGGACCCTTATACACCGTGATAGGGACAATGAGGCAGGACCAACACAAGCGAGTACTAGAAACTCACCTGCTGCTACAGCTCGAAGAATGGTTCCCTGGTAACGCGAGTACCTTCTTATGTACTATTCGGCACCTTGCCACAAAGCCAGAAGTGTAACTGCAATTCTAGCTGACAAAAACATTAGTAATTTGCCGCAGAGAACGTAAATACTAATTTTACGAAAAAATAATTGAATGTACACTACGTAATATGTTGATATTATTATCTAAATAGAATATTATAATAAATAAAAAATACTTTCTAGACCTAGATTCAATTATTTGCTTAAAAAATAGTTTAAACTAATAATTTGGCCACCTACTGTTAGAAGCCAAATAATTAGATTAATGGCACATATGCATATGACTGAGTGTTTCTATTTGTCTGAAATTGTTCTTCTAGGCCTAACAATTTGTAAAGAAGGAAACCTCGTAGCGCTAAGAAAGAGTAAGGACTTTTCTTAGAAACAAATTGAACCATGAGATGTTGACATACTTGGCCGTACTCTCTATTCATTGAGACGTACAAGTATGTTAGTACTAGGGGTGGCAATCCCGGGATTACGGGATCTCGGGATTTGCTCTAAATATAGGCGAAAGTAATCCCGGGATTACAAAGAGACAATCCCGGGATTACAAAGAGACAATCCCGGGATTTTCGGGATTAAAAAAAAGATTTATATTAAATAATAAATATTCTTTTATATGACATATTTAAGTACTTACTTACTTACTTAGATGGCCATAACAACCCGTTGTCAGGTTACGGCCGAACTCATTAGCTCTCGCCAGGCGCCTCTGTTTTGCGCACGCCATCTCCAATCGTTAATGCCAATCGCGGTTAGGGCTTCCTCAGCTTGGTCTATCCACCGGAGGCATGGTCTCCCTCTTCGTCGTTGACCGGGGACTTTCCCTTCGAATACCTTTTTCGCTAGAGCTTCTTTATCCATACGATGGACATGACCCAGCCAGCATAGTCGCTGTATTGTTATACGCTTAACTATGTCAATGTCGGCGTAGAGCTCATACAGCTCGTGGTTCATTCGAATGCGATAGTCGTCGCCAACTCGAACAGAACCAAAGATTTTGCAGATTTTCCTCTCGAACACCCCAAGAGCGGCTGCGTCTGTTGTCGAAACCACCCATGCCTCAGCGCCATAAAGAAGCACAGGTAGAATGAGCGTCTTGTAGAGTAGTGTTAGCTTTATCGATCGAGAGAGAGCTCTGCAACGTAATTGCTTACTGAGACCGTAGTAGCACCTATTAGCAATTGTTATTCTCCGCTTAATCTCCAGACTGACATCATTGTTGCTGGTTACGGTAACGTATTGCTCAACGACATCCTGCAGAGCCTTATCAACTTTGCAGGTTTACCGAACTCAGACATTATTGCGTATAGGCAATCCCGCACTGGGCTATCGAACGCAGCTTTATAATCGACGAAGAGATGGTGAGTGTCGATTTGATATTCATGGGTTTTCTCCAGGATTTGGCGTAGTGTAAAAATCTGGTCTGTGGTCTACTTACCAGGTCTAAAGCCACACTGATAGGATCCGATCAGCGTTTCTGTATACGGATTCAATCTTTCACACAATACGCTCGAGAGGATCTTATATGCGATGGAAATAAGACTGATACCCCTGTAGTTGGCGCAGATTGTCGGGTCTCCTTTCTTTATTACAGGACAAATCACGCTGAGATTCCAATCGTCGGGCATGCTTCCGCTAGCCATATTTTGCTGATGAGTTGATGCATGCACCTTATCAATTCATCGCCACCAGCTTTAAACAACTCAGCTGGCAGGCCGTCAGCACCCGCTGCTTTGTTGTTTTTGAGTCGCTGGATAGCAACTCGAACCTCTTCATGGCTAGGTGATTGTACGAAATCTGCAAAATAATTGTTTTCAATACATTTGATGTGCATGAAACATTATTGCATCAACCTGCAAAATGCACTTCAATTGTGTCTGAACCTTAAATTGAGTCGCATAGCAAAAAAAAAAAATACCTTTTTTAATACTTTGACTAACAGAGCTATTCTGGCAACTATCTTAGAACTCACCAGAGTCTTTAGTAAGACAAAAGTCTTACTTAAGACTTTTGGTATTCTGGCAACTATCTTGAAAGCTTTTTTCTGTCTTTCGTAAGACAATTTTAAAGACCTGCTACGAGCAGGTCTTTAATTTGTCAGTTGTATTGTTTACATTACAAACGTTAGAAAAACTATTTATTTTAAAGGGAATTATAAGTTGCTTTTATTTGTCGTGTTAAAAAAATGTATATACATATGTTTTTAGAAAAAAAAAATTTTTAGTGACGGGACTCGAACCCACGCACTTGGAGCTATGAGTTCACAGTCCTAACTACTTCTCCACGCTGCTTGGTGAATTCCGGATTTTTTATTATTCCTTTTGTAATTTTATTAGTTTAAAATTAAAAAATCAAAATTTGACAAGTTTACCACGAAAGCTTTTGTGTGGGGAATTCAAGAGCTTTATCCGTAAGACTTTTGCGCTAGAATACCTAAAGTCTTACAAAGTGTCTTACAAAATGTCTTACAAAATATTTTCGTAAGACTTTTAGCTGTCTTTGCCAGAATAGCCCTGTAATTTTAAGAATTTTTTACTAAGTGCGATTTGTATTGAAAATTGATAGTTCAGAAGAAAAATGATAAAAAGTGAAATTTAGACTAAAATAATTTTTATCAATAACGGAAATACTAAAAAGGCAATCGAAAAACAACATAAGCAAAACATATCTATTTTTTATAATAAAATACAAATATTCAACAAAAAATATAGGTTTGTCTTAAAAAAAAAAAACCACAGCCGACCTTGATTTGACATTGAAATTTTGACCCATACCTAGACCTACCAAAATTTAATTTCTAAGATATAATTAAACTTTTGCCTGAAGCTTTTTTTCTGAAATCAGCTTACAAAGATTTTGACAACTTAAATGAAGCACACTTATGGGTGCGTCTACTGAGAGCGACCCATTCGGTGCCACTAAATGCCATCACTGTCACATTTGAAGAAGGTGATAAGTATTAATCAAGTACAAAGTGTGGTACACGAATTTTTAAATGTGAAAATAAAATTGAATAATAAAATTGATAGTTTGGTCATAAATGCTTGATTATCCTCTATCATCTCCTTTTAATAGTGACCATCTTCTACTAGTCAAACTTAGTAAATGTGATTTATATGTATTAACACTCGAAGTATTCTAAGTTATTATTTTGTCTATTATTTTGCGTTCTTATTCTTCACTGTTACGCTGTGAAACACAGCAATTTTAATTTTATATATGGGCATTTCCGCCAAAAAGCCAACCGTGACAGAAAAATTAAAAGTTATTACAAAAGCGTTACTATCTGATATTATCTAAGGAAAATATTCAAGTCTTGTTAATTTAAGCAATTTACACCAGAATTCATTTATCAAACTGAGCAAACCACCTGCAAACTTGCATAAATGCAGTTCATCTTTTTTTTTTGTAATATTAAATAGTATTTTGCCTTAAATATTTAAGTGTGTAAGAGAAGTGATACATGATGATAGTTTTTCCAAAAAATCTCTCTTTCAACGTCAATTAGCTGGAGACAATACAAAAACATCAAACCAATCTCTATTAACAGTAAAATTTTAATTTGCTTAAGTTCAAGTTCTAAAGTCACAAATAAAATGGAAAAACATCATTTGTTCTCATTTCGAAATTGATAAGAGCAGCAAGTGTAGGGCTACCAGATGACCTGCTTGCAAAAGTAGCACATTTGTAAAATTTCAGAATTTTCAAAAAACACAAACAAATTTCGTAATTGTTACAAAAAAAGTATAGTAATTAGCAAAATAAAAGGTCCCCATTTCTACTTTCCCATAGCACTAATAAAAAACATCATTATTGCGTGTTTTTTTATTTATTTACATTGTTTCCATAAAACATTTTTTTTTAAAATTTTGTTTATCGACCAAAAAAAAAAAAATCTTAACTTCGAAAGTAGTGAAAAGTAGCGCATTTCAACCAAAAGTAGTACATTTCAAGTGAAAAGTAGCAAAGTAGCAAAGCCTTGCAAAAGCAGAGCTTGAAATAAACTTTTATAAAAGTTTTTTTTTAGGTAAAAGTAAACTTTAAACTTTTATTTTTGTGAAATAAAAGTAAAAGTTTCCTTAAAACTTTTATATCCGAAAATAAAAGTAAAATTTTTTTTTAACTTTTATGTCAAAAAGTCGAAAAAAACTTTTAAAAAAAACTTTTATTAATAAAAGTTTTTTTCGACTTTTATTAATAAAAGTTTTTTTTAAAAGTTTTTTTTAACTTATATTTTTAACAGTCACATGCAAAGAGTTTTTTTTGACTTTTATTTTTCAAAATGCGAAAATAAAAGTTTTTTTTGTATGAAAGAACGAGGAAAAAACAAAAATAATATCTTGGATCACTAAGCAAAAAATTTCAAAGGAGAAAACTTAGGATTATTGATAATAAAGTCCAAAGGAAAATACTTAAGATGTTTCTGAAAAGAAAGAAATTTCTGATAATTATGCACTTATAATTTTTAGAAAAATTGTGCTTAACGCATCAAAAGGCCGAAAATGGATTTTGGGAGTACAGGGGAGGTTCCTGACCCTCCAAAGAGGTGTTTTGGACCCATTTTTCGAAAAAAATTTTATTGCACGAATCGATGGGAAAAGGCCGAAAATGGATTTTGGGAGTGACAAGTGAGATCCCCGACCCTCCTAAATGGGTTTTTTGGACCCATTTTTCGAAAAAATTTTGTTGCAGGAATCGATGGGAAAAGGCCGAAAATGGATTTTGGAAGTGACAAGTGAGATCCCCGACCCTCCTAAATGGGATTTTCGGACCCATTTTTCGAAAAAAAATTTATTGCACGAATCGATGGGAAAAGGCCGAAAATGGATTTTGGAAGTGACAAGTGAGGTCCCCGACCCTTCTAAATAGGATTTTTGGACCCATTTTTCGAAAAAAATTTTATTGCACGAATCGATGGGAAAAGGCCGAAAATGGATTTTGAAAGTGACAAGTGAGGTCCCAGACCCTCCTAAATGGGATTTTTGGACCCATTTGATGAAATTCGGTATGTAGATAGATTGAAACTTGCGTAAAAATATTTTTTACAGTAAGCGGTGCCACGCCTCTTACAGGAAAAACGTTTTAACAACAAAAAGACAAGTTTTACATTCTTTTAAGAAAAATATCTACTCCTTCCTCTTTTCTTTGTTAAAATTGATCTCACTAATTGATTTGATAAATATAAACATTAAATTTGTTTTTTTAATTACTGTATATATCTTAAATATTATTATTTATATAAATATTAAAGTAGTTTTGAAAAATTGCCCATGTGAACATAAACGGAAAAATATGTCCCGTTCGAATGGATTATTATGCCTTGTAAGAAAAAAAGTAAATAAGATTTTTCAATCAAACGAAATCTATAAAAAAGTTATATTATTCCATAACATTTGAATATTAGTCGCATTAAAAAATGTTGCCAGGTTTCGCTGACTTCTGCTTTTCTATAGATGGCCATGTAAAACTCTTCCGTTTTTTGTCCCGTTCGAATGGCATTTTAATTGCCTCTATCTTGGAACCAGTACTACGTCTGGCATCAACTTTACCACTCAATATAGTGCTATCAAAGGGCTATTCCTTAAAGTAACAGAAAAAAATAAAAGTGTTTTACTTTGACTTTTATTCACTTTAAAAAAAAAACTTCCGTCCCGTTCAACAAGAAAGAAATGCCCATATACAATGGTATAAGCTTCTCGTTTTTTTTTTTGTAGTTTTGTATGCATTTCCTAGAACTATCAATCCCGGATTGATCACGGGATCCCGGGATTGGAAACTTCGATCCCGAAAATCCCGAAACTCAAAAAAGCTCCGGGATTGCCACCCCTAGTTAGTACCGATGAAATCCTTACTGTTTTGGCGAATGAGAAATTCGAAAAATGAGAAAATCAAATTCCTTTATATAAATAGATGTTTGTATTGTTTAAAGATAAAATAAGAATTGATGTGAATTTGCACATTTTGAAACAGGAAAAATTTATGTTTCTGCATTAATGGAAAGGAATTAAGTATATAATTTATTAAAATTTATGTTTCTGCATTAATGGAAAGGAATTAAGTATATAATTTATTAATTGAAAAAACGAAATGAAAAATTTTCAAAATTCCAGGGAAGAGCATAGAAAACTGAATTTTGACGCAAAGCGAACAGCTTAAAATATATTAGTCAGAGAAATAAATCATTACAACACATTTATATAAATAAAATTCAAAATAAAACTAATAGGTTCCAAGATAAAAAAAATAATATAAGTTTAATCCATTAAAACTAATTAACAATATAAAAACACAAAAAATTCAGTAAACATTAAGCGGAAAATGTAAATAAATAACCAAAAAATTATTACTTTTTAAAAAATTGGTGCAAAGTGCCTTGTACTGCACGTTCTTTTTTTTTCTTCATACATTGCTTTATAGCAATTAATGCTATCTAAGGCTGCTCTGCTTACCTAACCACTTCTTTCCTGATTAGGATCATCTTGATCAAAAATCGGCAAAGATTTATCAATTAATTGTATAGCTTGCGCTTAACGTTTCATCGTAAACGTTCGTTCTGGAATAATTTCTTCTGCTATTTCTTGGTTAGAATTACTACATACCTTCATCATTGTGGGAGTTCAAAAATTCCTCTATATTTTCGAATCTGAACTAACTTCAATACCTTCTGAACTAACGTCTAGTTTCATTCAATTATTCACAGCGAATGAAAGAAAACCTTACACAATACACAATATAATGGTATTGCCCGAATTATACAGGTTTTGAATTTAATAAAAATTTGATAAAAAAAGAAACATCCAACACAATAGCAAGTTAAGTTGACATGGCAACGAAAAAAAAAATAAAGAAGTTCCGACGCAAAGTGGGGATTTGGTTTTTTTTTAAACCTACGCAAAGCGAATAGACGCATAACGAAAAGACGCAAAGCTCAAAAAAATTTAAAAAAAATAATCCTAGGGTTGCTACCAGAGCTGCAAAGTTTTCATTTTTCAGAATTTGGCCAAAAAAATGAAGAAAATTTTATTTTTTTCTTATCTATATAAATAAAATAATAGCCGTTTTCGATGAACGGGATTCACGCAAAATCTACTGAATCAATTTCTATCAAATTTGTTTAGTTATCTTTCTTAGGCGCTTGGTCTTAACATAGAATTAAAGTTATCACGATATTCCTCTTAAATATCAAAATATTAAAGTTTTAAAATTGCTAAAAAAATTTCATATAGAAAGAAGCATGCAAGCATAACAAATCGTTTAATGGCTAGTTAGTGGGTTAGTAAGGGTGTGTGCGTTTTATTTTTATATGGCAATGCAATGGAAGACAAAAAACGGAATTTTACTCTCGCTCTCATTCTCAATTTGTCAACGCAGCAACGCGGAATTTGTGAACAATGAAGAATAAAAAAAAATTACAGTAGGTTCACACATAGAAAACACGCATGCTGTCCTACATGGCTTGACAACATGTGTGACTGTCAATATTGCTTTAAGTTCACATTATCGAGCATGTCATCAAACATCAATTGCAGAACAATTTATGAGCGTCCACATCGAAGTAAACTACATGAAATCCTATTAAAAATGAAAAATGTTCACTAGGCTTGATAGGGGGCCGTTCATAAATTACGTAAGACAATTTCATGACTTTTTGACCCCCCCCCTCCCCCGAGTAAGATTTAGTAAGATTCTCACTACCCCCCCCCCCCCTTCCGAAATCTTACGTAAGATTCATAATTAAGGTGAAACTAGTCAAAAAATGTATTTTTCATGTGATGTACTATATTACTATATTTAATTTTAATATACTGTTACGAAATTTCTGTCTCTTTGACGATAATTTCGATCTCTCACACTTTTCTGAGTTCGATCACTGGATTGTGTAACAATTAAAAACACACAAACTTATTTAGTTATAAAAATGGTTTATTTTATTAACGTTCAAATTCTAATATTAATTTAACACTGTATAGAAAACTGTTTTTGTTCTACTACGGATCACACTGTATTCACTTTATTGCTTACTGCTTCGCTGGTTTAATTCTACTCTTTTCCGCGACATGTAATCGTCAGCATGGGTCGTTTCTGGGACAACGCTTACTCCGTACTTCAAATCTGCTGGAAGCCTTAAGTCCGTACCAAAAATGGCTTTTGCTGGCGTAACTGTAGTGGTATCGTGTATTGCCGACCGATAAGCCATCAGAAACATTGGTAGATGCTCATCCCAATCTTTTTGTCCTTTATCGACAACCTTTTTTAAATGTTCCTCTAGAGTACGGTTGAACCTTTCGACCATGCCATCGGACTGAGGATGCAAAGCTGTGGTGCGTGTCTTCTGTATTCCAAGCATGTCACAAACCTCCTTAAAAAGTGTCGACTCAAAATTTCGTCCTTGGTCGGAATGCAACTCAAGTGGAGCTCCATATCGGCAAATCCAATTTTTGATGAAAATGTCTGCCACTGTTTTTGCTTCTTGATTGGGAATGGGATATACTTCTGGCCACTTACTGAAATAATCAATTACCACAAGGATGTATTTATTTCCTGCATTGCTGATTGGAAAAGGTCCCGCTATATCCATGGCTATCCTCTCAAAGGGAGCTCCAACGTTATACTGATGCATTTTGCGCTAGATGGTGCTAATATCGTTTAGTTTCTTTCGTTGGTATTTATTTCAAGAGTCTTCTAGCATAAACCAAATTTCGCTACAATACATATGTTACATATTAAATAAATATTACGAAATTGCAAACTACACATTTGTTTTTCAAGATGAATAAAAAAAGTCATCGTAAGTCATCGTTAGTCCATGCGCTTTTCAACCAGTCTGATAGTGAACCTACAATTGGCACACCCGATTCGTCTGTTGAATTTTCTGATTCACATTCAAACCCTGTAACATCAATATCCTCGTCGTCATGCCACTCTGCAACTTGACAAATCTCCGATTGTTTTAAAATGCAAAGGCTTTTCCCCTGTTCACGTTTCAAAATTGAAACTGGTTGAATCATGTGAGTGCGACTACAGTCTTTTCCATGTAGTTTTTTGTGCATTACAGTAGCTTTTTTCGAGGCAAAGTACTGGTCACAAATATTACAAACTCGATCAGCTAAGACGTTTGCAAGCGAAGGACAAAAAAAATCGTAAGGCATGATTTTGAACTGTGGATGTACTTTTGACCAATCGTAATTTAACGCTAAGCGAAGAAATAGAGGACAAAACTGATTGCTGTTTTGGTCTCCTGTTGAAGAAGGAATCGAAAGCGAATCTTCTTGTTGAAGAGGACAAGTGCAAGGGGGTGGTAAAGAACCGTCGACGTATCTGCGTGTAAATGCCTGAATAATAGCAAACTTGTGAGACGGTGTTACAAGTCGATTGTAATCGATATTTCTGAATCTTTCGTGACTGTCGAAAATTCAAATATATTTCATTACTGCCACAAATGACGATGCGTTAATACAACTTTAATGTATGAATACGCATTTTAAGTCTTACGTAAGATGATCATTCACCCCCTCCCCCCCTCTCGTAAGATGTAGTAAGAAATTGAACTGGTTCACACATTTGTATGAGATTTTGGCTTAACCAAAGCGAAGAAAACACGGCTAATATCCCAAATAATTCCCCATTCAAGTTTTTGTTGTAACTCAACTTGCCATTTAAAGTTGGTTAAAGCTCACCGTGTGTTATGTTAACGCTCTATGGGATTTATAATGCAGGGATGCAGGAAATTGATGAAAACAAATATAATAATGGGGTAATTATGAAAAAAAAAATAATACGTAACCAAAAATACTTTATTATCAATAAGGTAACTGATTCACTTTATGGCACAACAATAGTGCAAGTCCTATTAATTTTACATGGAAACTATTTTCTCAATGTGATTTTATTTTATTTATACTTATTTTATTTTATACCATACCACCATAAATTCAATCTCGATAGCGAAAAAAAATTCTACAATAAACCAACAGCCAATTTAAAAAAAAAAACTCGTTGAAGAACTTGATAAGTCGAAAAAAAAAGTAAAGAAGTTAAAATAGTTTGAAAAGTCTTGAAACAGTTGTAAAAAACTAAAATATATTGACACCATTGAAGAAAATTGAAAAGTTGAAAAAGTCGAAATATGAGGCGCCCGGTTGCAAAACCGGCCAAGTCAAAAAAAAAATTTTTTGAGATATTCTCATATATAGAAATCTAGACCATACTTTATCTATCTACAATGGTTTTAGATTTAAAAAAAAAATTTTGACAGAATTATCACATTTTTTAAAGATATTTTGATGCATGGATTTCAAAACCGGCCAAGTCCATGAACTTGGTTTCAAAACCGGCCAAGTCCATGCACTTGGTTTCAAAACCGGCCAAGTCCATGAACTTGGTTTCAAAACCGGCGAAGTCCATGAACTAGCTTAAATTTTTTTACAGATTTTGTTCAAATGAGCTGAAATTTACATACTTACATTACGCACATCTATTATATACAATTAATTTTTTGTCTGTCTGTCTGTCTGTCTGTCTAACTGTCGCTTATGCACGCGGAAACTATCCAGCCGATTTTGATGAAATTTTTACAGTATGTTAGTATCGATCAAGCGGGTGTCATAGGCTATAAAACTTTAAATTAGGATGCATACTTAGGGTGGCCCTCACACACAAATATTTTAAAATTAGCGATTTCTCAAAGACATGCAAATCGATTCTCATGAAACTTATTCCGTATGGTATTTATGTTAAGAGGCGCAGATTGGATGGTAAAAATTTTATTTAGGGTGCATACTTAGGGTGGCCCTCATACAAATATGTTTTTAAATATCATTTTCACGAAGACAAATAAATCGATTCACACCGAATTTACATCACGTATCTCTTATGTTAAGAAGCATAGCCTTTCAACGTAAGAGCTACGTGGTGTAAATTCGGTGTGAATCGACTAACCTGCCTCTGTGAAAATTATATTTGAAATTATTTTTGTATGAGGATCACCTTAAGTATGCACCCTAAATAAAATTTTTACGATCTTATCTGTGTCTCTTCACATAAAAGCCATATGGTGTACATTATGTGAGAATCAATCAAGCGGTCTTCGAGTAAATGATATTTAAAAATATTTTTGTTTGAAGGCCACCCTAAACAAAAGTTTTGTAGCCTAAGCTATGCTTCTTAACATAAGAGATACGTGGTGTAAATTTGGTGTGAATCGATTAACCTGTCTTCGTGAAAATGATATTTAAAAATATATGAGGGCCACCCTAAGCATGCACCTTAAATAAAATTTTTACAATCTCGTCTATGCCTCTTAACATAAAAGCCATACTGTGTAAGTGTCATGAGAATCGACTTACATGTCTTTGAGAAATCGCTATTTTTAAAATATTTGTGTATGAAGGCCACCCTAAATATGCACCCTAAATAAAAGTTTTATAGCCTATGACACCCGCCAGATTGATACTCACACACTACAAAAATTTCATCGAAATCGGCTGGATAGTTTCCGTGTGCATAAGAGACAGACAGACGAACAGACAGATAGACAGACAGACAAAAAATGAGTTTTATATAATAGACTAGCATTACCCTGTGCGCATCGCCTCACCTCAACCGTGGTGTATATTCGATGTGTGGTCTGCGTGAAAATTCTATTTAAAAAATACTTTTGTATGAAGACCACCCTCAGTATGCACCCAAAATAAAATTTTAAAAACCTAAGCAGTGCCTGTTAATATAAAAACCACGTGATGTAAATTTCATGAGAATCGATTAAGCGGTCTTCGAGAAAATGATATTTAAAAATATTTTTGTATGTCGGCAACCCTAAATAAAAATTTTGTAACCTAAGCTTTGCCTCTTAACATAAGACCTACGTGGTGTAAATTCGGAGTGAATCGACTAACCTGTTTTCGTGAAAATGATATTTAAAAATATGTTTGTATGAGGGTCACCCTAAGTATGCACCCTGAATAAATTTTTTTTGACCTTATATGTGCCTCTTATTACAGAAGCCATGTAATGTTAATTCCATTAGAATCGATTTGGCGGTCTTCGAGTAAATGATATTTAAAAATATTTTTGTGTAAGAGACACCCTTTATAAAAGTTTTGTAACCTTAGCCTCTTAACATAAGAGGTACGTGGTGTAAATTCGGTGTGAATCAACTTACCTGGCTCTGTAAAAATGATATTTAAAAATATTTTTGTGTGAGGGCCACCATAAGTTTGCACCCTAAATAAAATGTTTACGATCTTATCTGTGTCTCTTCACATAAAAGCCATATGGTGTAAATTCCATGAGAATCGTTTTGGCGGTCTTCGAGAAAATGGTATTTAAAAATATTTTTGTGTGAGGGCCACCCTAAATAAAAGTTTTGTATCCTTAGCTAAGCCTCTTAATATAAGAGCTACGTGGTGTAAATTCGGTGTGAATTGTTTAACCTGTTGTCGTGAAAATGATATTTAAAAAAATTGTAAGTGAGGGCCACCCTAAGTTTGCACCCTAAATAAAATGTTTACGATCTAATCTGTGTCTCTTCACATAAAAGCCATATGGTGTAAATTCCATGAGAATCGATTTGGCGGTCTTCGAGAAAATGATATTTAACAAATATTTTTGTGTGAGGGCCACCCTAAATAAAATGTTTGTAGCCTAAGCTATGCTTCTTAACATAAGAGATACGTAGTGTAAATTCGGCGTAAATCGATTTACTTGTCTTCGTGATAGTGATATTTAAAAATATTTTTGTGTGAGGATCACCCTAAGTATGCACCCTAAATAAATTTTTTTAAGCTTATCTGTGCTTCTTAATATAAAAGTCATGTGGTGTAAATTTCAAGAGAATCGATTAAGCAGTCTTTGAGAAAATAATATTTAAAAAATATTTTTGTGTTAGAGCCACCCTAAATAAAAGTTTTGTATCCTTAACAATGCTTCTCAACATAGGGGCTACGTGGTGTAAATTCGGTGCGTATCGACTAACCTGTCTTTGTGAAAATGATATTTGAAAATATTTTTGTATGAGGGCCACTCTAATTTTGCACTTTAAATAAAATTGTTACAATCTAGTCTCTGCCTCTTAATATAAAATCCATTTGGTGTAAGTTCCAAGAGAATCGATTAAGCTGTCTTTGAGAAAATGCTATTTTTAAAATATTTGTGTATGAGGGCCACCCTAAATAAAAGTTTTGTGGCCTAAGCTATGCTCTTAACATAAGAGATACGTAGTGTAAATTCGGTGCGAATCGATTTATTTGTCTTCGTGAAAATGATATTTAAAAATATATTTGTATGAGGGCCACCCTAAGTACGCACCCTAAATAAAATTTTTATCATCCCATATGTGCCCCTTAACATAAAAGCCATACAATGTAAATTTCATGAGAATCGATTTGTTTGTCTTTGAGAAATCGCTATTTTTAAAACATTTGTGTATGAGGGCCACCCTAAATATGCACCCTAAATAAAAGTTTTATAGCCTATGACACCCGCCTGATCGATACTAACATACTGTAAAAATTTCATCAAAATCGGCTGGATAGTTTACGCGTGCATAAGAGACAGACAGACAGACAGACAGACAGACAGACAGACAGACAGACAGACAGACAGACAGACAGACAGACAGACAGACAGACAGACAGACAGACAGACAGACAGACAGACAGACAGACAGACAGACAGACAGACAGACAGACAGACAGACAGACAGACAGACAGACAGACAGACAGACAGACAGACAGACAGACAGACAGACAGACAGACAGACAGACAGACAGACAGACAGACAGACAGACAGACAGACAGACAGACAGACAGACAGACAGACAGACAGACAGACAGACAGACAGACAGACAGACAGACAGACAGACAGACAGACAGACAGACAGACAGACAGACAGACAGACAGACAGACAGACAGACAGACAGACAGACAGACAGACAGACAGACAGACAGACAGACAGACAGACAGACAGACAGACAGACAGACAGACAGACAGACAGACAGACAGACAGACAGACAGACAGACAGACAGACAGACAGACAGACAGACAGACAGACAGACAGACAGACAGACAGACAGACAGACAGACAGACAGACAGACAGACAGACAGACAGACAGACAGACAGACAGACAGACAGACAGACAGACAGACAGACAGACAGACAGACAGACAGACAGACAGACAGACAGACAGACAGACAGACAGACAGACAGACAGACAGACAGACAGACAGACAGACAGGCAGACAGACAGACAGACAGACAGACAGACAGACAGACAGACAGACAGACAGACAGACAGACAGACAGACAGACAGACAGACAGACAGACAGACAGACAGACAGACAGACAGACAGACAGACAGACAGACAGACAGACAGACAGACAGACAGACAGACAGACAGACAGACAGACAGACAGACAGACAGACAGACAGACAGACAGACAGACAGACAGACAGACAGACAGACAGACAGACAGACAGACAGACAGACAGACAGACAGACAGACAGACAGACAGACAGACAGACAGACAGACAGACAGACAGACAGACAGACAGACAGACAGACAGACAGACAGACAGACAGACAGACAGACAGACGGACAGACAAAAAATGAGTTTTATATAATAGATAAATAATATTATCTTTTTTTTAAGTCGTTTCTGGTCGAATTCAGCTTTACCAGTTTCAAAACCAGTCATGTCCAACGCCTTGGAATCAAATTCGGCCAAGTCCAGTACATTGGTATCAAAACCGGCCAAGTCCAAAATTGTTTTCTCAAAAACATTCGCAAATAAAACTCGAAAAGTGTGATCTGAAGTGTTTTGAGTCAGAAATTTTATAAGCTATTATGTGGGAAATACTTTTTTAATTTTTCAATGAACATAGATGAAGATAAACGTTTTTCGTTGTTTTCCCAAAAGTATGAAAAATGGACTTGGCCGGTTTTGAAACCGGGCGCCTCACTTACTTACTTACTTACTTGGGTGGCCATAACAACCCGTTACCGGGTTACGGCCGACCTCAAAAGCTCTCTCCAGGCGCCTCTACTTTGCGCGCGCCTTCTCCAATCATTCACACCAAGCGTGGATAGGGTTTCCTCGGCTTGATCTTTCCATCAGAGGCATGGTCTTCCTCTTCGTCGTCGCCCAGCGGCTTCCGCATCAAACACCTTTTTCGCCGGAGCTTCTTCGTCCATACGCACAACATGTCCCAGCCAGCGCAGACGTTGTATAGTGATGCGCTTGACTATGTCAATGTCAGCGTAGAGCTCGTACAGTTCGTGGTTCATTCGAATACGGTAGTCGTCGCCGACGTGAACAGGACCGAAGATTTTGCGAAGAATTTTTCTCTCAAACACCCTAAGCGTGGCTGCATCAGTCTGCGACACAACCCATGCTTCTGCGCCGTAAAGTAGCACGGGTAAGATGAGCGTCTTGTAGAGTGTCAGTTTTGTCGGGCGAGAGAGGTCTCTACTACTCAATTGCTTACTGAGACCATAGTAACACCTATTAGCAAGAGTTAGTCTTCGCTTTATCTCCAGGCTGACATCGTTTTGAGTGTTCACGGCGGTGCCAAGATAGATGAATTCCTTGACAACTTCGAAAGTATAGTTGTTCGCAGTAACAAAGGATCCAATACGCGGCGTCTCCCTGTTTGTGGACAGCATATACTTTGTTTTGCCCTCGTTCACCGTCAAACCCACTTTCGCTGACTCTTTTTCGATATTAGAGAACGCAGCAGTAACATCTCGCTTACAACGTCCAATGATATCAATATCATCGGCATATGCAAGGAGCTGGACACTTTTGTAGAAAATAGTGCCATTACGATGTACACTGGCTCTTCGCAACACCCCTTCCATCACAAAGTTGAAGAGGTTGCAGGATAGTGGATCACCCTGTCTGAAACCTCGTTCGGTATCAAATGGTTCGGAGAGGTCCCTTCCTACTCTGACGGAGCTGGCTGTGTTGCTCAACGTCATTCTGCAAAGCCGCACCAGCTTCGCAGGTATACCGAACTCAGACATGGTGGCATACAGGCAATCCCGTATCGGGCTATCGAAAGCTGCTTTAAAATCGATAAAGAGATGATGGGTATCGATCTGTTTTTCGTGGGTTTTTTCCAGGATTTGACGTCGTGTGAAGATCTGGTCTATGGTGGACTTACCAGGTCTAAAGCCGCACTGATAAGGCCCAATCAGTGTGTTGGCAAACGGCTTAAGTCTTTCACACAGTACAGTCGACAGGACCTTGTAAGAGATGGCAAGAAGACTGATTCCCCGGTAGTTAGCGCAGATTGTCGGGTCACCTTTCTTCAGTACAGGACAAAGGACACTGAGATTCCAATCGTCGGGCATGCTTTCAACTAGCCATATTTTGCAGATGAGTTGATGCATACACCCTATCAGCTCATCGCCGCCGGTTTTGAACAATTCAGCAGGCAGGCCATCGGCACCAGCCGCTTTGTTGTTCTTAAGTCGTTGGATCACAACTCGTACCGCGTCATGGCTAGGTGGTGGTACGTCCACACCATCGTCGTTGATTGGTGGCATCGGGTTCATTTCTCCAAAGGCGGGATTGGTGGAGTCATCGCCAGCAAGCAGCTTGGAAAAGTGTTCCCTCCATAATCTCAGTGCCGGGCGCCTCATATATGGAAAATGTAGAAAAATATTGAAAGCGGTTGAAAAACTCAAAAACAGTTGAAGAGGTTGAAACAATTCAAAATCCATGAAAAAATCGAATAATAAAGAAAATGACGAATAAAGTTGAAAGATGTTGAAAAAGACGAAAAAATTCTTATGGGACATATTGGAAAAAGTTAAAATATTGTTAAAGTCAAAATGATATGTAAAATGTTGAAAAAATCGAATTAAAATGAAAAAGTCAAAGCATGCCAAGCCCACCTCTTCAATTGTGCCTACTTTTGGTTATTAAATAAATTTTATTCGTAATCGACATCCGCATACCAAATTTTAGCTTAATAGCTTGTATAGTCTGCGATATATGCCGTAATTAGCCTTAAAATTTAGAGCGGTGACATACTCACTGAAACAATCCAGTCCGATTTGAATCCAGAAATAGCCTTCCATAAACAAATCTTTTACACTTAATGTAATTTACTTGTATGAGAGTCGCCACGCACACTGGTGCTAAATTTTTGTAATAAGATATCTTATAGCAATATAACGTTTATAAAAATTGTGGGCTGTGCCAGGCCCCTGTGAGAGCCTTTGAAATCTTAAGACCTAGCCAAGTCCTAATTTTGTTCACATGTGCATCAAATTACCTAGTTTTATAAAAACCTCTGCAATAGTTTCAATAATTACTAAATAGTCTAAGAATATTTGTTGGTCAAATTACGTCGGAACACGGAATTTGAAAAATAAATGTTTTTTTAATTTAAAAAAAAACGAGAAAACGAACGGACCGGTCGCAAAAATTCTTTATTTATCAAAGTTTTTTTGAGAATTTTTAAACAAAAAACGGAGGGCATACATTTCGGAAATTAAGTTTTTTGAATTAAACTAAAAATAAAGGACGAAGTCTAGAATTTTTCATAAAGTCGTATTTTTTCCTTACGCATAGATGCTATATGCGTATACTCTCTGTGCAGGGTATAATTAGCATGTTAGTTACCGAAAAAAAACGATTTTTTCAATGTTTTTGGCGATCACACGAGCGGGGAATTCAGTGTCTTACTCAACAGCGATTGTAGATGCTTCATTAAAAATATCATCAAATGACATAAGATCTTTTCGCATTTGTGAAAATAGGTTGATAATTTGCTCGACATGAGTCGAGATGAAAAAATTTTTCGTGTCGGATCTTGTAGTTTGCGACAATTTAGAAGCATTAACAATTTTCAGAATATGCTATAGAAACTGAAAGTTGAACCGCTTTTGAAGAAATTTCGGTGAATTTGATCAAAATTGGCGTTGCAACTCAGTCGTGGCTGCGTTTTTCCCATTAGGGGCGGTGACACGCCCACTTAAAGAGCTTAGAGTCTCTAATAACCTTTTTATGGTAGGTACAATCTATCCCCTAACCAAATTTCATTAGAATCGGGTAATTAGATTAGCCGTGGGTTGTATTTTCCTGTTAGGGGCGTGGCACTACTATTCGAAAGAAATTTATATGGTGCACTGTTCCTCTTCACAACTTTGCCAAAAAAAAAAAATATGCGATTATGTTGTGTTATGGCAGTAAATAAGTGGCTTAACCGTTTTGCAACTGCTTATTTATTAAACTTATTTTTGCGAACGTGACCAAGTTCAAACAGCTCCTAAAATTAAATTTTTTTTTGCACTCGTTTTTTTTTCTAATTATGTGCATGAAACTGTGTTCAAACAAAAATTTTGACACACTTGCTGCTGTTATCAAATTCGGAATGAGAACAAATGATGTTTTTCTTTGTTATTTGCGAAATTTGAACATGAACTTAAGCAAATTAAAAATTTACAGTTAATAGAGATTGGTTTGATGTTTTAGCATTTTTTTCAGCTAATTGATGTTGGAAGAGAGATTTTGCGGAATAACTATCATCATGTATCACCTCTTTTACACACTTAAATATTTAAGGCAAAATACTATTCAATATTACAAAAAAAGAGAAACTGCATTTATGCAAGTTTGCTGGTGGTTTGCTAACCGTGGTAAATGAATTCTGGTATACATTGCTTAAATTAAAAAAATTTGAATATTTTCCATAGATAATATCAGATGGAAACGCTTTTACATATATTTTTTCTGTCACGGTTGGCCACTTGGCGGAAATGCCCATATGTATGTATGTATGTACTTGAATATGAATAAATTTTCCAATTTTAAGCGTTCCCGAAGATTTCTAGAACATGAGGTTTCTTAATTTTAGGTTTTTTTTTAATTCAATTTTTTTTTTAATTTTTTTATGTACCTACTTCATAAGTTTGCTGTATGAAATTTTGTCATTTAGTGACTTTAAAATTACTGTTCGTGTTTTGCGGCCGTTTTTAAGAAAATAACGTTTTTTAAAAGTACCCATTAAACATTACATTTTGACCTAGTTTTCAAAAAAGTTATATTTTGTCAGTTTTGTTTGTCAACCGACGATATACATACATATGTATGAGCGTTGAGATTTCAAAATACCATCTTTTTTCTATGCTATCTTTAGCATATATTTAGTAGAAATTATTTGCATATTAAAAATAGCGAAAAGGAAACGTTATTGCATTTCATTTATCAACCCACTGCGATGATACTGCGATGTTGGGTTGTTACCACGTCGCTTAACTAACGCTATATGCAATCGCCGACTGACAAAAAGTACTGGTTTGGTTCGGATTTTAAAGTGAGCATTTTGTTATGGTTTTTTTGTTTTATTTTGTTGGCTTGTACAGCGATGAGTAAGAAAGTAGCGACATGTAGCCCCATACAACGAACCCACCAACCAACCAACCAGTCAGTCAGCCGGCTGGCTAACGTTGTCGTTTGAAGTGGAGTGCAGCGCAATGAGTAATTCAAGTCTGGCGGCAGTAAAAAAAAGTACAGCGAAAAAAGATTATGTACGAGTACTTAATGTAAAATCAGCATGCTGTACCATGCTGAGAGCCTGATAGAGCTCAGTACATTTTGTTACTTAGTGCGGATGACGATGACTCAAGAAATTTTCGTATTTTCGAGTTTGGTAGCAGCTGCGCCTTTGCAAAATAACTTGCGAATGACGTTTTATGCGATCCAAGGTAGAATCAACGCAATACGCTGCTTTAAATGTGTTACTGATGAGAATCTGTATGGTAAAGCTTTTCTGCCAACAATTTGTTACAACTTACAACAGTTGTGGTATAAAGTAATCTTCTTCATTCTTGCTTCTTATAATAACAACAACAGGCAGGGTTACGTTTGTTAAGGGGATCCTTGTCATAGACTTATTTGATGTTGTTCGATACTATTCGATGTTTTTAAATTTTTTCGATGTTTTTTGCCACTGTTTCGGCAGTGGCAATGAGTTTGGGCACTGTGAATTTTGTTCCTTGTTACTTTTACAGAAAGTTCCACTTGTATTGTGTTATAAATTAAGTTTCCGTGGGCTTATAATATAAAAATGTATTTTCTCAAATGGATTCAATTTATTTTTCTTCAATTTCTGAAACCAAACTTGTATGATGGAATCAAAAATAAATACATACATACGTACATAATCTCAACATGATGATTTTGTAAGCTTCATTTTCTCAAAGTACAAACTGTCTCCTATAAGAGTCTTAGTCTGAATCAGTGGGGTGCATCGAAATCTAACAAAAGGACTAAACAACAACATCAAGCAACAGCAAACAAAATTTTAAAGTCATTTCCAAATTCGCCATCAGCACAGAAAAAAAACCAAATTGCACTACAAACAAAAACAATTGCTACATTCGTCAAGACACAATGAGCATGTAGGAGAATATAAAATACCAATTTACTATCAAATTACAATTAATCAGCATCGCACCAGGATATCTCTCAATAAGCATAGCAACACCTTGACCACCCGCCGTACACCTAACTGCCCGTCTTCTCTTACCAAACGATTAGCCATATGCATGCAAAGGCGTACACCTGGTGCTGTGAATATATGTCCAATTGATAGCGAGCCACCCCAGTTATTCCATTTGCCTAAATCTGGAGCTGTTGAATGATTAATGAGGCTTGGTAGTTACATAAAAGACAAAGACTATAACAAATTAAGCTCATCGCCCCACCTAGCAGTAAGACCAGAAATTCGTCTGCCAAGCAGCTATACCTATGCACAATGTAAATGAGTAGGTATAAAAGTGATTTCATTTAAAAAATAGGCTTTTTTGCTTTTACATTCAATCGTATGAGTTCATACAACATCGCGGTTCAGACATATATGGGAAGAATTAAAGTTGCTCCAAACTTCGCTCCCCGTGCACCAAAAGTTTCGTATTGGTGGCAATAATAACCACGTGAAATTGTCCTTAAACTATCGAAAATCATAAATATCTCCTCGAAGCTGCTCCCTAGAGGGATCAAAAGTATGACAAGGTCTCATTATTTCTTCCCCTCCAACATTTTTTCCGAACATACTTATCCCCTATCACCAGGGGGTTCCCCTGCAAAAATGAAATTGTTGTGAAATTATGAAAATGGCTCCTTCTTCTTCTCAGATGCCTCTAGATGGGTAAAATGTAAGACCAACTCGCATTATTTTTACTCTCTCAAACTTTTTCCTTTACACGTTTATCCTCTATCTGTCGCCCTACAAAAAACACAAAAAATTTCGAAAATTAACTATAGCTCCCTCAGAGTGACCCGTAGAAGAGTCAAATGTGTTTAGTTTTTAGTTTTCAAGTTTGAAATATCGCAATAACTGAGTTGCACTTAAATTATGTATAGCATATCATTGAGAGTTTTAGTAACATTCAACCCTAACATACCCCTTTAAGAAGCCAGCGTATACAAGGCTATAACATCACACTTTCGACGACTTTGTTGCTGTTGTAAATAGCGCCTCATTGTTGTCGTTTTCCTCGCCAGCATCACCACATTTTATCACATGGTATCATCATCTGCTGCTCGGTGCACTCGCACTGCATGTTCGTGTTACATTGGGACAAGGAGCTCATATTTTGCAGCTTGCGTTCCGAATCACAGAAATTTAATGAAAAATTTCAAAATGTTAACAACACCGCCATAGCAACAGCAGCATCAGGAGGTATGCGCTCGTGTTTCTCACAACGGTACCAGTTGTTGATCGTCATCGTTGAAACTGCTTCGCTTGGTATCAATTCCAGCCTACCCCATCAAAGTCAATACACCGGCCCCATATACCAACAAGTATTTGCAATATCGGAAGCAGCGAAGTCAGTCATCTCAAGCGATGAGCAATGCAACTGAGAGCAAAAAACGAACTTCGTACAACCTACGTTAAAGTTGGACTCTTATCATACTCGTACATACACATACACATGTGCATATGTACACACTCACGTATGTATATAGTAGATGAGTGCTCTGTTATCATTAACAGAATAAATTTTTCAAGTTGAGAGCTTCGTAGTGATCATCCGATCAATACTACTGTTTAAGCGAAGCGATTAGTAATTTTTTGAGGGAAAGATAATTCAAAATATTTTTTTCTTTTTCGCGAAAGGTTTAATTTTTACCTCACTCACAAGCCTTTATATTCACTCCCAAAAGATCTCAATAGCGATTTTTCGTCGGTTTTTTTAAGTAAATCGTTCTTTAGAAAATTTATTATAAATTTTATAGCCAAGTGTAAAAAGTTCGAAAACATTTTTTGTAGATGTTACCGCTTCCATGTGAATTGCCTCCCAAATTTGTAGCACTTCTAAGTAATATAATCATTTAAAAAATCTAAAAAATATAATCATTTAAAAGTTATCACATTACCAGAACTTGATCTTGTGAACACGTGTTGTAGAGAATGTAATTTTGAGCCAGTCAAATTTATGGTTTGCAAATTATAATTTTCTGTTTTTTTTTTTTTTTTAATTAATACAGAAATAGGAAAAATTGGGTTAATTAAAAACTTCAATATGTTACCACAATCAAAGTGAGCAAAGCTGTTAACCTATTTATCTAAAATTTTGACAATAGAACTTAGTCGTCAATTTCAATTTCAAACATCAGATGACTATAATTAGTTAAAGTCTTTTTTTTATACTTGATAGCACATCCTCAAAAATAACGTTTAAATATCTATCAGACCAGATATCGATACATTAATTTATGAAAATTGTACCGAATTTTTTATTAATTTGAGGAAAGCTTTTTTTATTAAAAAAATTGATCATATTTTGGGAACTGTTAATCGAATTATTATGTATTATCAATACATATCTAAAAATGACTTCTTCTGTAGCACGTGTAAAGGTTATTTAACCAAATTTAAGCTTTTTTAATTGAAATTTTTTGGAGTGACGTTGACCGCTTTCCTAAGGATGTTTCTGCTATCATATTGAAATTCCAGCCACAACTTTGGAAAATATGAATTTTATATGAAAGCGCGCAACAGTCCAGTTGTATGAATTGTTTGATATTTTCCAAAGTTATGTCGTGAACTTCAATTTGAAAGCATACACATTCTCAGGATTAATAATAGGATTTTTAAAGACCAGTTTAGATTTTTAAATTTTTATGTAAAAGTTTCAATTTAGCTTTTTTGGTACTAATTTTATATTTCTTAATCTTAGAATTAATTGAAGTATAACATTAAAAATAGGAAAAAAGAAATTTTATGTCGAAAAAAATGTTATGCCATCAGTAAAATATTCATAATTTCCAAAATTATGGCGGGAATTTTGCTATGAAAGCAAACATTTTCTAAAGATCGATTGAAGAATAACATATAAAAAAATCATAAAGAAATGAAGCATCGAAAATATTTTGAGAAAAATTTTCTTAAATAAAAAAATTAATGTTGAAACAAATTCATTTAAGTTTTTTAAATATTTTTTTATAAAACTAAAAGTTCAAAAAAGATCAAAGATCAAATTTTTTTACCGTATCCCCTATATTTATTGAGGAATTTCTTTTCAAAATAAGTATGTTCCAAAAGGTTGTCCAGAGACGAAATTAAAATCGAACTAAATTGTTTTTGTATTTTTTGGCAACATTTCAATATTGCTCTCATTTGTAGTTTACAAATTTTAACTGTTCTTAAAGCTTTCTAATTTTGTTCAAATTTGCCTATAAAAAAGTTGCATAGCATAAAATAAAGTTAGTTGTCATCTGAGATTTTCAGATGTCGCTTTTATTGAATTTTTTGTAAAATATCTCTTTTGTTATGCCGGCAATCGGTCGGTCGCAAATAAAAATCATAATTTTAAGTTTGAACTTTCGTGTTTAATTTCATAAGACCTAAGTGACAAAAAAACTTGTTACTTCAACAAAGGTGGTTAAAAAAACCCAGGTGTGCAGTTATTTAAGAATGACCGAAGTACATACGTATGTATGTAATTCGAAGTGAAATTTCATTTGGGCGAATCTCACAATAGCTACTTAAATTTCGGATTAAAAATAAAAAAATCAAGCGAAACTGTGTTTACAAAAAACTCAGGATAAGACTGAGTTCAAAAGCAGAATGCGACTTTACTTAATTTTTTTAAGCATTTTTAAGAAATTTTAACGCTTTAGTGCCGTCAATCGTTTTGTCGGAAATGACTTCAACCTTGCAAATGTTTTTCTTGATTTTGTATCTGGGGTATCTCATAACTTTTTTTCAATGAAAACCGAAATCCTTGCCAGAGCCGTTTTTGAAAAACCCGTTTCAAATCTAAGTTTCAAGTTCTTCTCGAAAATGATATGAAAAAAAGTCATGGGCAAAAAATTATTCACACACTTATGGTATAGCTCGCTATTGTATGTAGAATGCATCAACACAATTTGAATGTTTCTACATGCAAAATTCTCACGTTTTCATTGAAAAACATTCCAATTATTTATTATTTGAGACTACAACCATAATAATAGCGATAATTTATCTAGAGTTAGTCGTTTTAAGGACCCTGGTGTCTATTTTGTTCGGAAATTCTTGTTCGACACTCATATTTTCTAAACCAAATTCTCAATTTGAATTTTCAAGATAATTTTCAAATCCATTTCCTTCTAGGACTACTTTTATAAGCTAGTAAGATCCCTGAAAGTATTCAAAAACGGATCTCAAAGTTTGCTTTGCGACGGTATTATTCATGAAATGATGCGCTGTCGTTTATTAGATCTGAGGAGTTTCAATGATAGGAGAGAAATCTATAATATTATGTTTGTTAAAGACAATAAGAGTGATATTGTGATATTTTTATTACATTGTAAAGTAGACATGTTCAGATTAAGTATAGAATCAAATATCTATTCATGAAATTTTCGATGGCTTTTTCACAAAGATGTGACTGTATCTCACCGATGACGCGTTGAATCTCGGCCTTAAGCTCAGGAAGTGTTTCTGGTTAATATACATAAAATCGAGATTTCACAAAGCCCCAAAGAAAGAAATCGCATGGCGTTAAATCGCATGCTCTTGTTGGCCAGTTGCTGCTTGTTGTTTCATTCGCGGTGTGGCAGGTGGCATTGTGTCCTGCTGAAACAATATCGTCACCTCAGAGTGTAAGTGTCCTGCCGAACTTTTTGACAAAATTTTTTTAACACGCCAACTTACTAAAGAAAATACACTCTTTTGTTTGGTGTTATCGAAATTTGGCTACCTCTTCCCGTTCCAAAGATCTCAGTATGCGTTATGTCCTAACTGCAGCTTTCAGAATAAATCTCGGAGTGCGAATGTCCTAACTGCTTTTTTTGTCTTTGAAGTCACATTAAATAGTAAACAATCGCTCTCAGGTCAAAACTGAGAATGGACTTTAGTAAGAGAGGGGAAAAGTTATCCCAGGTGGTGATTTGGCCTCGTTTCAAGACAAAAACTTTCTGGCACCAATCGTTGCAAAAGGGCCGATTTTGAAATACGAATGGTACTGTCTTATATCTGTTTAGGCCTCATTTGATGAAAAAAAAAAAAAAATATATAGCACCAATTGATGCGAAGAGATCGAATCTAAATTTTTGAAGGAATTTGATTGGCCCTATTTGAGGAAAATAAAACTCTCAAAATAATTTTTTGTTTCCATTTTCGACGTTATCTATCAATCTTTTTTTTTCATCCTTCCAAGACTTAATTTCGACTTTTTTACATCGATTGGTGCAATATACTTACATAAGGACACGAATAAAGGTTCGAAGCCCAAAGCCTGCTGTATTTGTTTTTGAGTGACTCTTGCGAATTTCCGAATAAATTCGTGAATGTAGCGTTTTCGCTGAATTCAATATATTATATAAATGGTATATATTAGGGGTGGCAATCCCGGAGCTTTTTTGAGTTTCGGGATTTTCGGGATCGAAGTTTCCAATCCCGGGATCCCGGGATTGATAGTTCTAGTAAATGCATACGAAACTACAAAAAAAAAAAAAAAAAAAATACGAGAAGTTTATACTATATAAAATATTATATAGTTTATACGATATAAAATTAAAATTGCCTTATTTTACAGCGTAACAATGAAAAATAAGAACGCAAAATAATAGAAAAAATAATAGCTTAAAAATTGACTTAGAACACTTCGAGTGTTAATACATCTAAATCACATTTACTAAGTTTGACTAGTAGAAGATAGTCACTATTAAAAGAAGATGATAGAGGATAATCAAGCATTTATGACCAAACTATCAATTTTATTATTCAATTTTATTTTTACATTTAAAAATTCGTGTACCACACTATGTACTTGATTAATACTTTATCACCTTCTTCAAATGTGACAGTGATGGCATTTAGTGGCACCGAATGACTCGCTCTCAGTAGACGCACCCATAAGTGTGCTTCATTTAAGTTATCCAAGTCTTTAGATGCTGATTTCAGTAAAAAGCTTCAGACAAACGTTTAATTATATCTTAGAACTTAAGATTTGGTAGCTCTAGGTTTGGGTCAAAATTTCAATGTCAAATCAAAGTCGACTGTGGTTTTTTTTTTTTTGAAGACATTCCTATATTTTTTGTTGCAGATTTGTATTTTATTATAAAAAATAGATATGTTTTGCTTATGTTGTTTTTCTATTGCATTTTTAGTATTTCCGTTATTGATAAAAATAATTTTAGTCTAAATTTCACATTATATAATTTTTCTAGTGAACTATCAATTTTCAATACAAATCGCACTTATTGTAAGTAAAAAATTCTTAAAATTAATCAAAGTATTAAAAAAGATATTTTTTTTGCTATGTCACATTTTTTTTAAGAAAATCTTAAGCAAAAAATTGCTACAATAAAAAAAAATATTTTTACTCAATTTAAGGTTCAGACACAATTGAAGTGCATTTTGCAGGATGCAATAATAATTCATGCACAGCAAATGTATTGAAAACAATTATTTTGCAGATTTTGTACTTAAATATGTCATATAAAAGAATATTTATTATATAATATAAAACTTTTTTCTAATCCCGAAAATCCCGGGATTGCCTCTTTGTAATCCCGGGATTACTTTAGCCTATATTTAGAGCAAGTCCCGGGTTCCCGGGATCCCGGGATTGCCACCCCTAGTATATATATAAAGCTGAGATCAAAATAAAAGAAACGAGGTATTTCGAACAACTGACGTTTTTTTTCTTCTAATATTTTAAAGTATAGTAACTTGATAAGTACACAAGATAAGCACATGACATTTTGTGCCAAAAAAATAACGGTACATTCTAGGTTTGCTATTATATTGAGTAATTTGTAATTTCGAGCGGTCAAAATAATAGAACTGTTCAACTCCTTTACTTCTCAAGATTAGGTATATACTCTTATTAAAAAAATTTGATCGTAACAAGTAAGTTCTATTATTTTTGTATAGTACTTCAATGATTTTTTCGAGTTTTTTGCGTTTTAGTGGGCCGTGGAAAGCATTCTACAATAGAGCAAAGTAATATTATTCAAAATTCCATTTCGCAAGGTAAAACTTTTAAGGAAATTTAAAATTTTATCGGATGTTCTGCGAAAATGGTTTTGAATACGATGAAATACCCAAATAAACGTAAAACACGAGGCCGAATGCCTTCCACGTCCCCCCGGAACGTGAATTGTTCGAAACGACTTTCGATTCATAGTCCGTTTTTGCCTGCTACGGAAATAAAGAAAGTGCTTAATATGGCAGCGAGTGTAGAAAATGTTAAAAGAAGACTCAGGGAAACCAATTTCAGGGCCCAGAATCCACAACCACTTCCATTGTTTAAAAAAATGCATATCACAAAGAGATCGGATTTTGCGCACGGGTACTTAAAATGGACACTAAAAATTTTTTTGACATACACTACTTTTGTAGGCAGGTCATCTGGTAGCCCTACGCGCAGTGTATATATGTACATAATTTTTGCCTATAGCAACATCTATGAATAAATTTTTGAAACATAAGTACACTCATTTTAGTCCTCTTAGTAAAACAAAAAGATAAAATCTTCGTTTGTCAATATCGGCCTAGTATTTTAGGAGTTGTGACTTATGACTTATTCAACTATGTGACTTACATAATTATAATTATTATATTTTATTTTTTGCATACAGAGTCCTCTTCATCAGATTTTCGAAGTATTAATATCTTTATTAGACTCTTCTTAATAATATGCAAACAACTATGCTTCGTTTGTCGAAATCAGCTCAGTAGCTTAGAAGTTTTGATCTAAAATATAACACTAGCATGAGCGTGCCGTGAACGTTAGCACTACGCGTGACGTAACGGTTCAGCCAAAACACTTTAGAATAGATTTTTCTACATACCCGCTATTCTATGCCTCCCATCAAACATGTTCACGAATAAAAAAGAAGACTTTTTGTGTGTTTTGGATCAAACGTAATTTACCTTTTACGTGGAGTTTCAGAATGCAAATGTCCTAACTCATATAAATCCGAATAATTTTAAATACAGACAAATCAAAGGTAAGTTTCAGTAATAAAAATACTGTAGGTAATTACAGAGAGGCAAAATAACAAAAAAAAAAAACATTAATAATCTTTAAATCACAAATCGCAGACTAAATAACTTTAAATCGCTGTTTTCTCAGTTTCGTGTTTTTGCTGATAGGACACTTACACTCTGAGGTGAAGATATGTCTTCCAGATCCATGCCGTTCAGTTGGGGCCACAAGAACTCTGTTTTCACGTTCCTGTAACGAATGCCGTTCACAGTCACTGCAATTCCGGCCTCATTTTCAAAAAAGTAAGACCCAATCACGCCGCCTGACTAAAATCCGCACCAGACAGTTGTCCGTTGTGGATGCATTTGTTTCTCATGGATCGCGTGAGGATTTTCTGAGCCCCGAATTCGACAATTTTGTTTATTGACGAAGCCATTCAGATGAAAATGCGCTTCATCGGTGAAGATGACTTATTTCGAAAACTCGGTATTCACTTTACTTTGCTCCATTACCCATTTATGCTATTTATACACACCGAATTTGAGCGTCGACGTATGACTTCGGAGTAGTTTTTTGTTGTGTAAATGCGACATACGTCGGAATGGTAGTTCGGTATTTCTACGTCGGCGTGGTGAGCCGATGCACAAGTTCGCTGCTGTGTAAATGGAGATTTGAGCGTCGACTTTCGAATGTTAAAAATGCTTAATCTATTTTGTTGTTGTTCGTTTTGTCATCAAAGAATGACATTTGAACGTCGACGTATCTGCGTGTAAATGCCTGAATAAGATCGAACTTGTGAGTCGGTGTTACAAGTCGACGCTTCGTGTAAGCAAGGTAATTGAATTACCGGCGCTTTGCATGGCCTGCTGGTTTGAACTAATGAGTAAGCTGAATCTTGTGAAGGGTGAAGGTGGAGGTCTTTTGCCAAAATTCGATGCGTAGTGCTTCGTGAAATTTGAAGTTGTTGAGAATGATGCCGAATTGATGTTTTCGGGTGTTCAGCGACACTCTCGTTTGTACATTAGGTGCACTTTTTCGACCGAAATTTGTAATGGGTTTTCGCAATGATAACGCGTTGTTCTTTTGTTTAGCGCTCCATTTTTAATAATCGGAACACCCATAGGCGGTGCTGCCCAGAGAACGAGCACCACTGATCATAGGTTACAGCTTTCAAATTTCAGAGTTGCCACACAAAACCAAAATTATACAAAATTTAAAAAGTGTACTCTTATTTGCACACCCTTTATAAGTATGTGTGATTGAAAAATTAAAATTGTTTAAATGACATTTAGCATTTATTAGCATATTTCGCATAGGTATATCGAATACACAATTGATAAATACAAATAATTTTCTAACTTTTAATAAAAGTGTGAGACACAACAAAACCTTTAATTAGGGGCTGTTTGGGATGATATTCAGATTCGATATACGATAAAACAGAAGAAATAATTCGAGCTTTTTTTTTATTCCATATTTACTGTTTTTTTAGTAATATTATTTATCCGTGATTCTTGCAAAATTTAGCCTTTAGCCCAGGTTTGTTAGCCTTTAGTAAATATCGTCGAGTTGTTTGAGCAATAACCACGTTCCCAATTTCTGCCAAAATTGACTTTGAAGACCTAAATGTGTTTATTTTTTCGAAAGTTACAATATGAAATTCAAGTCTTGGAGCAGTTTTTGGTGGTCTACCACGAAATTTTTTTTACTGTTTAGTTTTAAGTACATTTCTCATGAAATTGTGAGAACAATTCAGCAACCTGCCAATGCGTTGAAGAGAGTTTCTTCCTTTTTTTCAAGCTTAAAGTCGGTCTCGAATCCTCAGCAGAGCAAAGTGACTTACGACCCATCTCAACTAAAATGTTTGCTGTCAATTCACTGCATTTTAAGGTTTAATTAAAGAAAACAAAAGCTCAAAAAAGAATTAAAAACAAAAAATTTCAAACAAAAATTTGAATCTACTTGCAGGTGTACCTATTATTTTGAGCAGGCAAATATTCTAACTATGCACAGTAAGTAGAAACGCTCGAAATTTAAGGGAATCACATGAATTGTTTTATTGAATATAGTGCTTCCAAATTATATACTTCACGATACCACTTCGATAGTTCCTCTAAGATGCCCAAATATTTTTGTAATAGAGCTTAAACTCAAAAGTGTACATATTATTTTTGCAGGTGTGTATATCATACGTATGAAATTTAAAAACGATCCGCCTTTGTTCAAATTTTGACACGTCAATTTTCTTTAATAGGTACCACCACAGCCAAAATTTCAGCTCTTTAGGTGGTCGGAGTCCTAAGAAAAAGATATATTTTAGCCTGAAAAAAGCCGTTATTAGTCCGTTTTAAAAATCTTAGTTCTAAAATCCAACAAATCTAAATTTAAGGTTATGGATATCAATCTTTTTTAATATGTCATCTAGTATACACAAAAAATAATTTTAAGCCTCTAGCCTTTAAGACCTTTTGCGACCAGAATAAGAGGAAATGGTTTTAGTAAAATATTGCAACCTTTAAAATGATGCCCAAAATTGAGGTCTTATTCATAATACTTAAACTATGCTTTGTTATGTTGACATTTTTATACCCTTTAAAATGAGAGTACCAGGAGACCGACCATAGTTCGGTTTTTCGTTTTGAGGTTGAAAAAGTCAAAAAAAATGTAATGCAATTGAATGAGAAGTAGGAAATATTTAAAAAATATTGAATAGGGTTGAAAACCCGAAAACACATCAAAACAAATTTGAAAGAAGTTGATTATATATGAAAAATGTTGAAAAACATTGAGAGAGGTTGAATCAGGTGAAAAAGTTTGATAAACTCGATGGTATATTAAAGTGTTGAAAAAGTTGAAGAAGATTGATAAGCTCGAAAAAAGTTGAAAGTCTCGGAAAAAGTTGAATGAGGTTGAAAAGCCGAAAAAAGTTGAATGTGATTGAAAAAGTCCAAAAAATATGGAACGTGTTGAAAAAAGTTGAAAAGGTTGAAAAATATTGAAAAAGTTAAATGAGTTTGAATAACTCGAAAAAAGTTGAATAAGGTTGGAAAATTCGAAAAAATATGAGAAGTGTTGAAAAAAGGTTGAAAAATGTTGAAAAAGTTGAAAGAGTTTTAATAATTCGGAAAAACTTGAAGAAGGTTGAAAAATTCGAAAAAATGTGGAAAAAGTTGAAAAAAGTTAAAAGAGGTTGAAAAATGTTGAAATAGTTGAAAGAGGTTGAATAACTCGAAAAAAGTTGAATAAGGTTGAAAAATTTGAAAAAATATGGAAATTGTTGAGAAAACTTGAAAGATGTTAAAAAAAGTTGAATAAGTTTGAACAATTCGAAAAAATATGGAAAATGTTGAAACAGTTGAAAGAGGTTGAAAAACTCGAAAAAAGTTGAATGAGGTTGAAAAAGTCGAAAAAAATTTGGAAAATGTTGAGAAAATTTGAAAGAAGTTGAAAAACTCGAAAAAAGTTGAACGAGGTTGAAAAACTCGAAAAAAGTTGAATGAGGTTGAAAAAGTCGAAAAAATTTGGAAAATGTTGAGAAAAGTTGAAAGAGTTTGAATAATTCGGAAAAACTTGAAGAAGGTTGAAAAATTCGAAAAAATATGGAAAATGTTGAAACAGTTGAAAGAGGTTGAAAAACTCGAAAAAAGTTGAATGAGGTTGAAAAATTCGAAAAAAATTTGGAAAATGTTGAGAAAATTTGAAAGAAGTTGAAAAACTCGAAAAAAGTTGAACGAGGTTGAAAAACTCGAAAAAAGTTTAATGAGGTTGAAAAAGTCGAAAAAATTTGGAAAATGTTGAGAAAATTTGAAAGAGTTTGAATAATTCGGAAAAACTTGAAGAAGGTTGAAAAATTCGAAAAAATATGGAAACAGTTGAAAGAGGTTGAAAAACTCGAAAAAAGTTGAATGATGTTGAAAAAGTCGAAAAAATTTGGAAAATGTTGAGAAAAGTTGAAAGAGGTTGAAAAAAGTTGAATAAGTTTGAACAATTCGAAAAAATATGGAAAATGTTGAGAAAAGTTGAAAGAGGTTGAAAAATGTTGAAACAGTTGAAAGAGATTGAAAAACTCGAAAAAAGTTGAATAAGGTTGAAAAAGTCGAAAAAATTTGGAAAATGTTGAGATAAGTTGAAAGAGGTTGGAAAATAATGAAGCAGTTGAAAGAGGTTGAAAAACTCGAACTAAGTTGAATATATGAAAACAAATTCTATAAGAATCACTCCTATAGTACGCTAAATATGGCATTTTATGCTATAAGTTTGTATGGGAGGTACCACGCTCACTAATGAAGTCCCATCAAAATTCTTACAATTTCAAAGCCTATAGTAACCGACACCTCTACACCAAATTTAAAGTATATTAATCCAATAGCACACTAAATATAACATAAAGTTTTTTGCTTATATGGGAGGTGCCACACCCACTGGTGCAATCTCGTCGATTTTCGTTTAATTTCAAAGCTTATGCTAACCGACACTTTAACACCAAATTTTAATGAAATTACTCTCACAGCACACTAAATATAAATATTAAGGTTTTTGCACGCATGAGAGGTGCCACGCCCACTGATTTAATCCCATCAATATTCATTTAATTTTAAAGGTTATAGTAACCGACATCTCTCTACCAAGTCTTATTAGGATCACTCCTATAGTACGCTTAATATAGCATTCAGCGTTATAAGTTTGTATGGGAGATGTCACGCCCACTAATGAAATCTCGTCAAAATTCATATAATTTCAAAGCTCATAGTAACCGACACCTATACACAAAATTTAAAAAATTTGACTCCAAGAGCATACTAAATATAGCCTTAAACATTTTTTGCTTGTATGGGAGGTGCCACGCCCACTAATGCATTCCCGTCGAAATCCATTTATTTTCAAAGCTTATAGTAACCGACATCTCTACACCAAATTTTAAAAAATTACTCTCATAGAACAATAAATGTAGCATTTAACTGTTTTCGCTTGTATGGAAGGTGCCACGCCGACAGATGTCGTTGCGCTGGTTACAAGATACCCAATAGCCAGTATATTTAATATGTTAAATTTCATAACGATTGCGTTGTTAGTTCCTTTCAACGAGTTTTACCAGTATAGTGGCATAACTTGTTATAATGACTGCATTCAGCGGAATTAACTTTGAAATTTTTATGAAAATCGTCGGTGCCGTTTTCGAGTAATATCGACTCAAAGTTAACAATTATGGAAATATGCCACTCCCACTATACTGATTCCGCCCACTTTTGATAGTGTTTAAGATATTGATGATCTGCATCCGTCTACCAAATTTGGTTGCAATACCTTAAATGGTTTGCGAGTTATCACGTTATAAAAATTAAAGCTTAGGGCTGTGCCACGCCCTTGTTAGAAACTTGAAAAACTTAAAACCTAGTCCAATCTTAATTTTGTTCATATATGCACGAAATCCCGAAGTTTTATCAAAATCGCTGTAGCCGTTTTCGAAATAAAGTTCAGCCATATATAAATAAATATATAAACATACAATTTTAGCTCGTTTAATAATAGAAGATGTGACGCAGTGAAAATGATTGACCAAGTTCAAAGATATTAGACGTCGAATTCTGCTCATGGTGCTCCACATTTGAGGTACCTCACTGATCATTTTTCTGTAAAAAAAAAAAATCCCCCGGGCGCTTTTTTTTTAAGCTTAATTTTTGTGTTTTTCACTTAAATTTCTGAAAAACTGATTTCAATGATTACAGAAAGTCAAATTCAGTTTTATATGGTCAAATTTTATCCAATAAAGTTTATAGATACATGATTTTTATTGAAAATTCTCCGTAGAATCAAAGTCTGTGCTATTTTTAAGAATTTCAGAAAATGAAACTCCCGAAAGTCCAAAGAACTCTAAAGACATTGAAAATTAACTTCTAAGCTTTTTCCCTAATTTTCAGGTGTTCCTTGAGAAGAGAAAAATTTGCAAAAAAAAAATGGTATCAATGAATTCATTGTGACTATTTTCAAGCATATATTGCAATAGTTTTTTCAAAATTAATGCGTAAAATTAATACTAAAAACTCTCCTGGTGCTGGGACTAAAATTTGTTTCAGGTGTCAACATACGACTTTGCTACAATGTTTCAGTTGAATTTTAATTCGGTTTCCATTTCTTAAAATACATAAAAGAGAAATCAGACTGTTAGCTCTTTCTCCTAGCACAAGTTTTCAATAAGAAACATTTTTACAATTCACAGATTTTTAAATGCTTTATTTATCAAAAATCCACAATTTACAATTATAAAATTTATCTCAACGTAAAAAAAATTATAATTTAAGCTCAACAGTTTCCTGCTTTGATCACCAACTTAACACAAATTAAGTAAATAACAATAACGCATAACGTAACAAATTTCAAGTTATTATTGGAAAATTCCAAAATTTTATAATGGTTACATGTGATTACTGTTGTAGTCAATTACAGACCTCAGAAGTTTTTCTGCATAATTCACTTTCCTTTCGTCTGTTTTATAATTAGTCCACGTTTTCGCAAAATCGAAATGAACAGCTTCCATAGCTTGCTCGCTATATGATCCTAATCCTCTTTGCTTTCTTTGCAGAATTCCGCAACATGCACAATTACTGCATGAATCTTAGGAGTTATTGAAATGTTTAATGCTCTAAAGCTGTTCTCAAATAACCTTATTTTTGCAACATATTCTGGTTTAAGTTCTTGTCCAAAACATGAGTCTACTACATATCCAAAATTTTGAAAAGCATCAACGTATTTAAGGCATGAAATTTCACTATTGCAAAGAAATCTCAATTTGTCCACGTTGCTTAGAAGCGTTTTGCATGAATTTCCCTTGAAAGCAGATCCATTCCTCTTGATTTCATGTTGGACATAACATAATTCAGAAAACTTTTTGCTAACTGTTGGAAATTCCTTTGACATTTCTGTATAAATTTTGTTTACAACTCCAATTAGCAAATGAAGTTATGGTGGTGGTATGATGTTGAGTATTTGAGTGTCATCTTTCCAATTCTTCAATAAAGGATCTTCAATGCAACTTTTGAATAATTTTGCTTTCTCTTTCTGACATCCACCTCTCTTCCATTCTTCATAATTCTCGCGAATTCTCGCAATCGTTCGCAGAGGCCCTTCTTCAAATAAATTATGCAATGGTGCCTCGCACCATGTACATGGATACGAACTGGCATGTGTGCTTAGACCGATAAGCATATTTGCCACCTTCAAATCAATCGCAAGAAATGCTTGCAAATTATTTAGTTTTAACAAGTCCCATAGCTCTTTCAAATTATCATAATTTTCTTGCGCGCTTTGAATCAGTTCAATCACGAATAGACGTTTTACACTTGTGTCTTTGAATTTTTTTTCAAACCCACCTGTGTATAATTTTGTTATTGCTGCTGCTTCATCGGAATCTGGACCGTCTTCTGACTGAACACTCAAGCAAATTTTTAGAAACTTTCCTCCGCTGTCGATGCCTAACTTTAATGTAGCTTCAGATACGTTGCGATGATCCATTACCTTTTCAATAAATCCTTATACATCATTGCAATAAATTGCAATTTTTTGAGATAAGAGCACTTGATTATTTACTTTTGTTGCAGTATTTATTTTTTTGAATTTAAAATCACCATCTAAGATATGATTATTGGCTGCAAGTTTCTCTTTTACTCCTGGCTCGAACAGTTTCCTTTTTTTTGTGATTGTTCGAAATGCCCTCACAATTCCGGTCATCACATTATTGGAAATATTGAACGCAACTTTAATATTTTTCACACCGTCCGCTGAAATTTGAATTATATCGTCTTCATTGCGTACGACTGGTTTTACAACAATACCTAAATTTTTTCCCCCTCCGGGCTGCTTCAGAGATAGTTTGATATTCTTATTGGTGGGATCCAAATTTTGTTCAACAATCTCATTCTTGATTAGGTTAGTCATTATCATCTGTTGTTCCGTGGGAGTAAAATTTGCTACAATATAATTTGTTGTGGTGTTCACGCGTTCTCCACGAGAAAGGCGTTTAACTGGAATAGTCTTCTGTTTCTTCTTTCTTTTCTCCTCTGCACTTTTGCGAACGTTTCCGGTGAGTAGATTACTATTACCAGGTGCCGACGCGATTTCACAAATCTTGCAACAAGCTTCCGCATTTACTGGATTATTCAACCGTAATCTTTTGGATTCGATAATGGTCAGAACAAAATCAGGCAGCTTCATTTTTTCCTTATTTTCCATTCTGCATGTTTCCGTATCAAAGTGATACAACTTCCTTTTGCAAGTTTCACACAAAGCATGGGGTATGCGATTATCCTCGAAAGGTAAATTTGTACGGTCAAGTTTCTCCAGCAACTTTTTTTTTATGCATTCGCCTATCACATGCATTTTTTTTCTTCTTTTCATACACAATAAACAAACTTTCGCAAGATTTTCTTCATGTGAACACTTTTTTTTATTAATCTTCATTTTGGCAAAATTTGAGAATAACTCGAAAAAAAAGATTGACATACATATGTTTCAAATGATCATCACTTCAATATAATAAAAATTTTAAATCAATTTATGTTACGCTATATTCTAAAATATCAAAGTATTGTTTAGAAAAATTTTCAAATGCATGTATTTTATTGAACATTTTCCGTAGAATGCGCATCCAACCTCAGATTTAGAAAATTTGACGAAGAAAACTCGAAAAATCCGAGAAAGCGCCCAGCACTTTACTTTCAATGTCTTTGAAGTTCTCTAGATTTTCCGGAGTTTCTTTTTCTGAAATTCTTAAAAATAGGACATGTATCATGTATTTATAAACTTTATTGGATAAAATTTGACCATATAAAACTGAATTTGACTTTCTGTAATCATTGATATCAGCTTTTCAGAAATTTAAGTGAAAAACACAAAAATTAAGTTTTAAAAAAAAGCGCCCAGGGGATTTTTTTTTTTTTTTTTGCAGAAAAATGATCAGTGAGGTACCTCAAATGTGGAGCACTATGAATTTTTGGAGGGATGCAACTTGAGGGTTAAGATTTTTTCCAGCCAACCGTGATATGTCAATTTTTCAATTTCAGCAAAATTGATGTTTTTTTAAATTTCACTCGCAGATATTCAATAAGTATGCATATATGTACATTAGGGTGATTCAAATTTTTTTTTTTTGTTTTTTTTAAGGTGCTGTTGCTTAAAAAGTAAGTTTATGATATGAAGAAAAAGTTCACGAAATTTCAGCTCTGTAACTCAATTTTATAAGGTGGCGCCGGAGCCTGTTAGTTTTACATGTAAATTGTATGGAAAAATTATTTTTTACAAAAAAGGTATCTAAATGAACAGGTGATTAGTGTTGTTGAGCTGAAAAGGGTCGTTTTTTGACGTAATTTTTTACGCTGAATCCGAATCTGGCCTCAGAATTGACCAATCATGCCGGAATCCTGAAATATTTGAGGTTAATTACCTCAAACATGATGTTTTTTGTCTACTTTCGAGGTCATGTATAGGATTCAAAGAAAGATGACCAGCTTATTTTTAACAAAAGCATCATTTAGTACCATTCTTGCCCTTTAAAATGAGCTTTCAAGTGGTGATCTGTGATGTTTCCTTGCAAAGTTATAGCCATTTTAAAGTGACATGAATTGGATGCCCTACAAAGGGTTGCAACCCAACAATATTAACCAACGGGTTTCAAATTCATGTCACCTTGAAATGGTTGCAACTTTGCAAGGAAGCATCACAGATCAACACTTGAAAGCTCATTTTAAAGGGCAAGGATGGTACTAAATGATGCTTTTGTTAAAAATAAGCTGATCAACTTTCTTTGAATCCTATACATGACCTCGAAAGTAGACAAAAAACATCATGTTTCAGGTAATTAACCTCAAATATTTCAGGATTCCGACATGATGGGTCAATTCTGAGGCCAGATTCGGATTCAGCGTAAAAAATTACGTCGAAAAACGACCCTTTTCAGCTCAACAACACTAATCACCTATTCATTTAGATAACTTTTTTGTAAAAAATAATTTTTCCATACAATTTACATATAAAACTAACAGGCTCCGGCGCCACCTTATAAAATTGAGTTACAGAGCTGAAATTTCGTGAACTTTTTCTTCATATCATAAACTTACTTTTTAAGCAACAGCACCTTAAAAAAAACAAAAAAAAAAAAATTTGAATCACCCTAATGTACATACACACCTGATCAAAACAATAGGTACACTTTTGAGTTTTTAGTTTAAGCTCTATTACAAAAATATTTGGGCAACTTAGAGGAAAAATCGTAGTGGCACCGTGAAGTACACAATTTGGAAGCACTATATTCAGTAAAAAAATTTAAGTGATTCCCTTAAATTTCGAGCGTTTCTACTTACTGTGCATAGTTAGAATATTTGCCTGCTCAAAATAATAGGCACACCTGCACGTTGATTAAAATTTTTGTTTGAAATTTTTTGTTTTTAATTCTTTTTTTAGCTTTCCTTAGAAGAACATTATGTTTTCTTTAATTAAACCTTAAAATGCAGTGAATTGATAGCAAACATTTTAGTTGAGATGGGTCGTATGTCACATTGCTCTGCTGAGGATTCGAGACTGACTTTAAACTTGAAATAATGGAAGAAACTCTCTTCAATGCATTGGCAGGTTGCTGAATTGTTCTCACAACTTCATGAGAAATGTATTTACAATCAAACAGTAAATAAAAATTTCGTGGCAGACCACCAAAAACCGCTCCAAGAGTTGTTCTTCATGTTGTAACTTTCGAAAAAATAGACACATTTAAGTCTTCAAATACAATTTTGGCAGAAATTGGGAACTTGGTTAGTGCTCAAAAAATTCGATTGCGTTTATTAAAGGTTTACGTACCTGGGCGTTTAGCTAAAAAAGTTCCTTTGTTGCGGAAAAAAAATTTTAGCATGAGGCTTAATTTTGCAAGAATCATGGAAACAGTAAGTACGCAATTAAAAAAAAAGGTAGCTCAGGCGAATTTTTTTCCTTTGGTGTATGTATATCGACTGTAAATTATATCTTAAATAATTTTCAATTCAAGATTTTGATGTAATCCAACTTCGCATTTAAACTTGGTTAATGCCCACCGTGAGTACATTATATTCGTTTACAACAATACAAACAAATAAAAAAACGTTATAAAAAAATCCCCAAAATATGGGCTCTAATTTAATAATATCCCATTTGCTACAATCCAAAAGATTTCAATCTTCCTGGTAAACTGCGGGCTTAAATCTTAAAATCCGATTTTACCTCTTTTTTTTTTTGTCAAAAATGTCTGATAAGAAAAATTCATACTCAGAGCTTTGCAAAATACTCGTCTCCTCCTGACTTTTGTAAGAGCACATTTCAGTCACATGGATTACAACGTGACAATCGACGTCTTGCCTTCTTCGTCGTTGTTGTTTTCTCCGCGTAGTAGCCCCACGTTGGTTGTTCCAAACAACTCGATGACGATAACGATGATGACGAAGACGTCGTGTTGCCATTCAAGTTCTACATACACGTGCTCATTGCACAAAAAAGTGAGCGGGCATCTGCCGGAGGAAAGAGACATAAAGTGCAAGCGAGCGAGAACGCGATTGTGGCCAACGTGAACGAATGCACTTGTCTGCAGTTCTGTGCATCTGTTACAAAATGTTTAGGAAGAAAAATCATGCAAAGTATTTAAAATTTTTTTCTCTGTTGTTTTCACTGGTAAAATGAATACGATGGCCAACAACAATTTGCTGCAACGACACTTTGGCGTATTGTGTGAAACACAACTTGTAAGGTTCGATTCCTATTGCTGAATATTGCAAGAGAGATGCATAGATGTGCCATTTCCAAACGCAATTCATGGCACAAGAAGATGGATGCAATTTTATATTTTTTGGGGAAATTCAATGTTGCCAACAACATGTTGCTTTTGCCACCAGTGCGCGCACATATTGCAATGTTGCAGGATACAGAAATTGGTTGTAAAATCTTCTCTAACTACCAACTAGCGCCGCATGAACAACATCAAGCGACAAGCAACATAGAGTTTTCCCAACGCTAGCAACATTGCTACATCCTATGATTTGCGCCAATTTGTTGTTGCTGTGTTGTCTATGAAAACTGGCCAAGATGTAATTTTCAAATGAAGTCAGAGCCATCGTATGTTGATCACGAATTTTCCATTATTAGGTTGTATCTGTTGTATGTGCGCTCCTCAAGCGACTTTAGCAGTTTCACTATAAAATGCAGTACTCAATTGCGTACTCGTCGGTGCATCAGTACACAGATACAACCATTCACTATGTTTATGTATGAGTAAGTACTCGTAAGTGGATGCAATTGCGATTCAACTACAGATGTAAACACATTGAAACAAAAAATCGTGATAGTAACAGCAACATCAGCGACCAAGTAATCGCTCATCTCTGCAGTTACATAACATAGATACAATTTAATTTGGTAAAGTGTAGATAAATTTGGCTCGATCGTTACTTTTTTTACTATGATCCTTTAAGTGGGGTCGTTGAGTTGACTATCTTTCAAATAGACCATAGCTACCAGGTGCTGAACATAAGATCCTCCTCAAGAACATTTTCTCCTACTAGATGGAAAATCTCATTGGCAGAGATAAAATTATAATTGTGAGACATTAAATCTTAAGCATTTAAAGTACAGATGATTTTAAATAAATGGTAATAAAAATACTCTGAGCCAAAAGTTACATTTTACTGTTTGTAAACAACATACACAAATCGATCCATAATGCTTACAAAATTCATACAGTGCATTTACTAAACACCGGGAAAGGTACATACATATCGCTCACTTACCTCAAGACTGGCATAACTCAAAAAACATAAAGTGGAAGAAAAACGCATTTAAAGTTTTCAATAAGTTGCTTTTTATATGGAAATGATGAAAAGTATGTCTACATAAACTCTTTTCACAAGGCAAGCTTATGAGATACTTATCTGAGTTTTTCACACAAAATAAAACATGAAATGGCAAATATTTCTGCATCATTATCTCAAAAATCACATTTTTTGAGTTATGCCAGTCTTGAAGTAAGTGAGCGATATGTCTAACTTTTGATTCAACTTAACAACGTCTATGAATATGCGTCATATAAATTAAGTTAGCAAGTACATTTTTTATTGCTTAAAAGATAATTTTTTTGTCTTAAAATACTTTCCGACAATGAATTTTCGCCTGAATTTTCTTTTGCTCTATACGTTGCTCTATACGTTGCTCTATACGCCTGAAAGTGTATTCCAAGAAAATCGAAAAAGAGAATTTGACCCCTTAAAGAAGGAAATTGTTCCGAAAAAGCACCATCGAATATTCAATTAAAGAGTCTGTTGGTAAATACTGGACTAAAGTACTTTTGCAGACATTTCATCTGATAAGTCATGGCGGACAGATTTCCCTATACAATAGAAGTCAATGGCCAACTGACTTTCACCATGCATATGGAGCAAACCTGCATTTAGGAACTATTACAACGGCGCAAATAAGAACTTCTTAGATTTTTAACTAAAAATATATGGAAATGATTAGTATATGCAGCAACTTAATTAAAAACATGATTAAGAAGAATAGAAGATGGATTATAAAAAATTTCAATAATAAAATCGAAAATATGGTTTAACATTTTCTTTACAATATTTATATTTTTCTTTGTTATTGAAATATTGAAATGAAATTAAAACTTAATTATAAGTATAAATTTTTTGATAACAATAAGACAATAAAATTAATTCACAGCTCTTTTATAATTAGGGAATGAAATTTAAAAAAAATATATTAATTCTTTGAATGCACTTTTTGATTAGAAATGATAGAAATTATAAAAAAAGACTTAAAAGCTTCAATTCACAGCCTTTTACACATTTTGAAAACTGACTTATCCTAAGTAATACATATATTTGTATTCTAATGCAGTCGACGTTCAATAATACGAATGATATAGTGTCAGGCCTATTCGTAAAATCAATTCGTATTATCGCAACGAAATTTTGTCCTGTTTGCTTAGTAAATTATACATACATATCGCTCACTTACTTCAAGACTGGCATAACTCAAAAAACATAAAGTGGGAGAAAAACGCATTTAAAGTTTTCAATAAGTTGCTTTTTATATGAAAATAATGAAATGTATGTCTACATAAACTCTTCTCACAAAGCAAGTTTATAAGATAATTTTCTGATTTTTTGACACAAAATAAAACATGAAATGGCGGATATTTTTGCATCATTAACTCAAAAATCACGTTTTTTGAGTTATGCCAGTCTTGAAGTAAGTGAGCGATATGTGTTAGACTACTGATTATGTCATAAAGAAAGGAACTAAGATGTTCAGAGTTTTTATTGCAGGAATCGGTCAATGGGTCATTTAGGAAGAAAAAACCGCGGAGTGCTATTAAATTAGAGGGTGGAAATCGGAGATATGGGTGAAAATGGACCATTTTAAGTTTTATCAATATGCCTCGCAAACGAAGGAAAATTTTGACATACTTCATACAAAACTTTTTGTAGAAAATTAAATTTCCCATCGAAATGGCTTATTTAAAAAATATTGGAAAATTTTTGTTATGCCAAAAATGTTGAAACAAAAAAAGATAAAATCCCAAAACTTAGTTTTTTTTTCACTTTTTTTTGCCTTTTTGCCTACAAATTTTTTTGGGTCAGAGATATGAACAGGCTTTGCTCTATAGAAAAAAGAAGAGACAATTTCTTTTAAAATACTGGGTCAAAAAGTTTTTTTGTTAAGAACTGACCGAAATATGGCCGCTCGAACATAGCTTTTTTTCGATTTTTATCCCTTTTATACAGATATTGTTTTCATTTCTCACCAAAAAAGGTATTTTAAGCATATTGGTTTTCATCAGAATATATTGTAGCTTCTTTGTATGGGGCAAAGTTGAACATGACCCTGACCAACTGTCGCTTCCAGCAATTTAAGCAAAATATCAGAAAGTGCAAATTTTTCTCTAGCGCAGTTACCACCAACACATGATGCCATCAAACAGCATGGCTTAATAACGTTTTTCCAAATCCAGTAGTGGCAAGGAAACCACTTTAACCCTCTGAACTGGGGTTGGAAAAATTCTAAATATAGATTAAATGCAATTCGTACAACAGCACCGTCTGCGCCAGAGATTTTGCTAAAAAAGTGGCTTGTGGTTGCACTACAGGTTGCCATACAAATGACTTCTTCCATATTTGCAAAGGATGTATGGGGATCAATTGTGATAATGTAGAACTAGCCGATATTACCGAAGATGATATTATTGAAGATATAGATGATGATATCGATATACAGTTTGAGAATGCTATTGAAGGAATATATTAGCACCACGGTGACATACATTTGTTGTAATAATTATGTATTATTAACCAATAAACTTGAAATACCCTTATTTATGAGAAATGAAAACAATATCTGTATAAAAGGTATAAAAATCGAAAAAAGCTATGTTCCAGTGACCACATTTCGGTCAATTTTCAACGAAATTTTTTGATGCAATATTTTAAAGAAAATTTTGTTAAATTTTTTTCTATAGAACAACGGTTGTTCCAATCTCTAACCCAAAAAAAGTTAGGGGCAAATAAAGTGAAAAAAAAAACAAGATATTTAAGAACTCAGAGCTTCTAATTACAAAAAAACAAAAAACAAAAAACAAAACTAAATTTTATTAAAATCGGTTTATTAGTTTAGCCGTGGCAACGTATTTTTCGTCAGGGGCGTGGCACCACCTACCATTGAAAAAAAAGTATACACTGCACTCCCTCTCTTCACAGCCTTTCTACAAAATAAAAAAATTAAGCGATTATGATTATTGCTGTTTACCAACTGCCTATTTGCACATAGATATCTATATGTAGGCGCCGTTTTATGGTCGCCATTTCCTTAAAAAAAAATTCGAAAACACCTGTTCTCATATGAAAGCTCTTGAGCATACGAACATTTTGACACCTTAAAAACGTTTTTCCGCTGCGCTCAATTTTGGGCAGACCACTGTCCCCGTTGACATGGAACGTCCCATTTATATTTTTTTATAAAATCTATTTCCAAAAGTTTGAAAAAATAATCACTCTAATATACAACTGGTATAAAACTACACTCGAACATGACATTTTATTATTACATCCTGGTAATCAGTACAGTTCTTAAAGATTAATGATTTCTCGTTTAACCCTTAGCAGCACATGGAGTCGTGAACGACCCCACGGAAATTTGCAAATCATTTATCGAACTAATAATACCATAGCTAGCCTCATGTAGCACAAACATTTTTTGAAAAATATCCCTCTAATAATCATTAAATTTCATAAAGTAGAGTCATCTCAACACTTGTTCACAGAAATGAAGCCTGGAATTGAAAATTCGCTTTTTTATAAATTTTTGTACAACGTGGGGTCGTGAAAGACCCCAATGTGCCGATTGTTACAAAAATGAAGTGGTGCCACTTAGGGTTAAGGCAATAAAAATGTGGAGAAATATTGACAACTGAAGCGGCTCTGCAGCGTTTAAAAAAAAGCCGAAAAGAACGCCAGAAAAGAAGAAATATTTAGCTTCAAATAAAAAGCTAATTTTAACTTCACCTTCTGAAGAAGAAAACTTCAAGAAAAGGAGATGGCTCGTATGAAGTACATGATAGAAGTAATTTTAAAATGGGACAATTAATTTAAGCGTCATTCTAGGGAGGAAAATGGAACTCGACATCTTTTAAATAAGTATACCGAGTAGAATTGGAGATGCTGCTCTTAATTTAGCAAACATCATCTTTAAAAGTTGCAAAACGATATTCAGCTTCATCAAATTATCTGAAGTTATTTCTATGCTTCCACCACCAAAAGAGACATTGACCATGACAGAAACATCATGTATACCTTTGATAATTTTTTGTCAGCCAAGGAAATCAAAAGATAAATTATAGTTTAATTGTCTTTCCTAAGTATACTTTTTATAAAAAAGTCTTATATTAACAGAACTTGTCGATGGTTTTTTTTTGGGGGCAGATGTTATCATTGATTTGATGCATTTTTCTCGCAACACAGTATTGAGTTAACATTTACGCTAACAAAAGTTTGAGAATGCTATATACGATGTAGAAAAATGCAGATATTTCGGGTTCGAAATATGAAAATGATTTGCGCTTTACGGAATTCTTTTAAGCAAATAACAATACATTAAAAATGATGTAACACGAGATCGGCGGCAAAATAATATGTGGTACAAGTGTTATGTTATGGTATGTGGTCAAAGTACAACATTGGAATTTTTTCATTTTTTTCTGGTCAGTTTTCAATTTTTTTATGAGAAAAAAGAAGAAGAAGAAAAACTAATCTTGGATTCCATGCGCCTAAAATTAATTGGCAAAGAATTCCAAAGTCCAAAGGTGCTAACAAAAAAGAGTCTATTTGAGTTAAGATAGGGCTACCAGATGACCTGCTTGCAAAAGTAGCACATTTCTAAAATTTAAGAACTTTCAAAAAACACAAACATATTTCGTAATTTTTACAAAATAAGTATAGTAATTAGCAAAAAAAAAAAATTAGCAAAAAAAAAAAAAAATAGAAAAAAAAAGGGTCCCCATTTCTACTTTCCCATCAGGCCCGTGCGCAAGGGGGGCTTTTGGGGGTTCAAACCCCCACATTGGGAATTTTCGCACATAGATTTTTATTGACATTTGAATGAAAAATTAAAAAGACAAAACAAATTTTTTTTTTTAAATAAAAGAACTAAAATGCCAATAAATTATCAGAGCACGTGTTTTTTATTTTCTCAAGATTTGCGCACTCTAGCTATTTTTGAACCAAAAAACACGATTTGGAACCACTGCGCGTCGCTAAGGCTAAGTAGCACGACCTTTTATTTCTATGCGCGTTTAAGCATAGCTCCGGCATCAATAAAATCAGCTTCAATGAAAATTCATGCACAAATCTATTTGTACCATATCATTCAATTTTGCATGATAGTTAACGTGACATAAATGAAGTTAAACTTTGGCGTCAACGCTTTGGGGGGCAAGACATCAAAAATGCTTCGTTTTTTGACAGCTTTGCCTGTGACAACAGCAACAAATGAACGCTCCTTTTCAGTGCTACGTCGTCTAAAGACATACCTCAGATCAACTATGTCCAATGATCGGCTGAACGGCTCAACCTCGCTTAATATACATCACGATATCGAAATCAAAGTGGAAAGAGTTTTGGACGAGTTTTTTCAAGTACCTCGCAGAATTAGCTACTTACGTAATGATAACTGAATATCGAATCATATCATTAACACTAGACAAATGGCATGTTCTAGAATACTTCAAAACACTCGATTTTCGAAAATTCGTTCACATTTGAGTTTATCCTCATTTAAAAAAATAATAAAAAAAATAGTCTTAGGGTTACTACCAGAGCTGCAAAATTTTAATTTTTCGGAATTTGGCCAAAAAAATTAAGAAAATTTAATTTTTTCCTTATTTTCCTTATGTACACAAAAGGAAGTGTCGAAAAGAATTGACCGCTATTTTTTAAGCCTATACATAAGGAGAAAAACTGTGGCCTCGCCGCGAGTAGAGCTTTGATGTTTCTTGTGTAACAGCTCAAGTCCTTTGTTGTTTTGAAATTTGAAATTGTCAATGCCACTACATGAATTTCCATTAAAAAATAAAAGAAAAAAAAAATGTTTGTATGCTTGGCCCAAAAGTTATCAAAATTAAATTTTTTTTTAATTTTTTTAAGCTAGTCATGCACTGACTACACGGTTAGAAATCTTGGAATATATTTTAATACAAGCGAAGTATTACAAAGATTTTTAATGCAATTTTGATTATAATTAATACTTTTGAATAGATTACAAAATTTTGTAAGACAGTTTGTATTAAATTTTAATATCCATACTGATTTTTAAACCATACTGTATTATACCTTAATACTTTCTTTGTTAAATTATAAAAAAAATATGTCGTATGCACTGAGATTCGAACCTGGTTCCCTTTCAGTACAATGGTTTCATGAGCAGTTTAACGACATCAGCCAACGTAGTATCGTATTTCGTTTGGCTAAAAGTATATTTAAATTATCAATTGACAACAACATAAAATGAAAGTTCAATATTTAATTTTGACGGAAAAGTCAGTAATTGAAATTTAGTCGTTCATGGAAATGACAGTAGCTCAGTTGGTAAAGATGAGCGTATATGAACAATGGCATGACGCAGGACGACGACCTAGGTTCAATTCTGATCGATGACAGGTAAAAAACTTAAGTTCTCATATAAAGTTTTAAGAACGCAGCACAAAAGCAGCGTATCGTAAAATTTTTTTTAAATCTTAATAAAAACGAGTTTTTAAATTTAAATTCAAATTTGTATTAAAAATGAATTTTAATGTCTAGGCAGTATTGAATTTTAATACAATTCTGGTGTAGTCATTTTATTCCAAAATTTCTAACCGTGTAGTTAGTGAAGCAAAATATTGTAATTACTTGCTTATAAAATACTTTGAAAATTTTTGGATTAAAAATTAAATTTTATTTTTTTTTCTCATTTATTTTTTTAATGGAAATAAGGAAAATCGACTAAAAAATTTAAAAAAAAAAATATTAAAAATAAGAAAACAAATCAAATTTTCTTAATTTTTTTGGCCAATTTCCGAAAAGATAATAAACACCTGTATTTATGTATTTAATTATAATTAAATGTCTATATTAAAAGTAAACCGAAGTTTGACGTTTTTTATGAAAATAATCTAATAAGAAATGTTTGAGTTAAAACCCCCCCCATGGATGATTCCTGCGCACGGGCCTGTTTCCCATAGCACTAATAGAAAACATCATTATTGCGTGTTTTTTTATTTGTTTACATTGTTTCCATAAAACATTTTTTGTAAAATTTTGTTTATCGAAAAAAGATCGTAACTTCGAAAGTAGTGAAAAGTAGCGCATTTCAACCAAAAGTAGTACATTTCAAGTGAAAAGTAACAAAGTAGCAAAGCCTTGCAAAAGTAGCACTTTTGCTACTTTAGTATGCCATCTGGTAGCCCTAAGTTAAGATAATTGTACCTAGGAATATTTAGCTTAAGTGACCTGGAGGATTGGCAAAATTGAAGTTTATAATAAATCAGTCTATGTAAAAATAATAAGTTACCTTTTTTGAGGAATTCTTCTAATCCACAACCAAGAATGCCTCTACTTATCTCAGGAATATGATCGCACCGACCGACACAATAAACATACTATTATATTATTATAAGCAACTAGCAGTTTGTGAAGTGATTGCGAGTCTAGCTTACTATAGATTACATCGAAATAAGAAATATAACGTACAATCAATTGCAAAACAAGCCTACGTCTAGTTTCTAAAGGGGTAAAGTAATTGGAGGTTCTTAAATACCTTAAAACACCGTATACCTTGCCTATTATGTTATTTATGTGATCAGAACAAGTTAGCTTCGAATTTAAAATAAAACGAAGATTACGTAACTTGTTTACAAATTTCAACTGCGAAGAATCAATAGATAAATGTGGAGTCCCTAACAGACTTAACTCACTTCTTGCAATAGGCAATGCTTGTGACTTTAAAGGATTAATATGGAGTAAATTTTCCTTAGCCCATGCGTTAATTGCAATAAGATCATCATTAAGTCTACAGCTCTAATCTTCTACGAGTCCAATAGATCTAAAGAGATAAAGTTGAATGTCATCAGCACTCACTACTTCTTTTTTTATTTCGTTGACCTCTTCCCTAAGTCAACGTTTACACGAGGAAACTCTTTCCGCAAAGTTTCCTTGTTTGTTGACAAGAAGGGAAAAACCAAGAGATCAGCTAACATATCACTCAGACGTTGCAAAATCCTTTCCTCTGATGTTTTAAGTGCACTACTCAGCTGTTCTATGATGCTCTCTTTTCAGGTGATGAGTTTGAAGTCGAGGTCTTCCCAGTTTGTGTTGGCGTCTTTTTAAACGATGACTCATCTTTAAGAGAGCTTGCTGATCCACTAGGAGTCACGGGGGCAAGAGGTTGGCGACGCAAGTTGCTGATACTTCTTGTGGTTGGTGCTTGTGTCATATTTATTTGTTTGTATGTACATATATGCGCGGTTAAAAATTTAAGATAAAAACGATCAGATAAAAATTCAAAAAACAAGCTATAAATTACAAATTACCGTAGTTATAAATTGAAAACCTTTCAGTAACCGCGTATATTTTACCAGGACAACAGTTTTAGTAATATATTCGGAAAGTATCTATGGAAAAATGCAATAGTTCTGCGGACACCGAAAAAATGCGTCTACTCGTGATGACAAAAAAAAAAGAAAATGAAAAATAAAAAAGATATTTTGAGAAACATTTTTATAAATAAAAGAATTAAATTTATTAATAAAAAACTTAATGTTTACACAAATTTCATTACAGTTTTAAATTTTTTTTTTCATAAAATTAAATCATTCTTGAAGAAAAATTTTTATTCTATTTTTTTTTATATTTTTTGAGATAAATTGTGAAGTACTCATAACTTTTTTAATAATAAATTTTTTGACAGACCATTTCTGAGTTATATTGAATTGAATTTTTCGATTGTTGAAAAGTGCCACGCTTACTTTTCCAATTCCGCCTTGTTTTTGGACAGTTGAAGATATTTTTGATATTTTATCTGCATCCGTTAATCAAATTTCATTACAATATCTTGAATGGCTTGCGAGATGTGAAATTATAAAAATTAAAATTTTGGACATTACCATGCCCCTCGAAGAGTCTTCAAAAACTTAAAACCTTGTGAAATCTAAATTTTGTCCACATGTGCACCAAGTCCTTAAGTTTCAGAAAAATCGCTGCAGCCAATTTCGAAATAAAATTGTACTACATGTATATTGAATTCCATATACTAGTGTTATCATATATACGAATAAGCTCTACCCACTCTTTGCATTTTATTTTTAATCAAATGTATAAAATATGGCGTAAGAAAAAATTTGTAGAAGATTTTATCGTACCGTAATCGTGATTTCGAACCGACAAACGGACATGGCTCTATCGACTCAGGAGGTGACGGCGATTTAAGCATGTAAATACCCCTGCTGTGCATTACAAATGGTATGGAACTTTTTAATTATTCTTCTGAAATACTGTGATGTTTTGTGTATGATGTTTTAACAGCCATAACAAAAACCCAAAAAAAATGTGATTCGCTGTTTAGTTAAAAAAAAAAATTGACTGCTGTACAAAATTTAAAATTTAATTTTACTCAGTTTTCTAATTGTTTTGGCTATTGTATTTTAAATACTTAGTTAATAATATTCTTCGTTTATCGAGCTTATTTTCAAATAGTTTCTCATTTACTTAGGACTGGTTTGAGTAAACGTTAAAACTAAACAAAAATAATGACAATAAAAATGTAAACCTTAACGCCCTCAGCGTAGTGTAACGCTATCACCCCAGATAGAAAAGCAGTTCTCAATTCTGTACTGGCAAATGCTCTTTTAACAGCTTTAAGTTTATACATTGTGTTTGATTTCAAAGCGATTCCGCGCTTTACTTGCAATATTATTCCAACCATGTCCCATTGAATGTGTCTTTTAGCGTATGAGCACCTATCTTGCAATTCTGGTGGCCGGATATAATAACATCGAAAGACGCAAACGCTGGAATCAAAAAAGTCAGACATGCGATTTGACACAACGCAGACCAAAATATTTCTCAACGGACATTTGAATGCGGCGAAGCGCGATGTTGCGCTTTGCAATGTTTCCATTTCATAAGATACTTATAACATTTTTGAAAAATGTTAAAAAAGCAGTCAACGGAAAAGCTTGAAATTTGACAGTTTTGATGCAAGGACAAGTACTTGTGCATAGGCACTCAATCGACGTGTAAGGTTTCTTAATAATTTTAAAAAAATCAATCCATTAAGTTGTTAAATGATGAACATCTCTGCGGATGAGGACAAGACTAGTTTTCTTACTGATGTGACTATTCATTCGGTAATTTCGAAATCAAGTACACATTCATCCTTTTTTTTATGAATTTTAGATATGGTGTAGATGCTCTAACGAACCTTTGGCTTGGGTATTGACTCGCCGATGCAAGGTTAGAACATCTACAAAAATCAAGGCAATTTTTCAAAACCATAAGCCCCAATGTCTATCAAAGTTTCGAAAAAAATGTTTGAGATATTTTTGTGCAGAATGGGTAAGAGTATGGGAACCAGTGATAGTTTTGCGTGCGGTATTTCGTGAAAATACGTTTATTTGACTAACTGGATGTCGTAAACAAAGCAAATCGAGCGCGTCCAGCGTACTTGTCGCGATTCCTTTAGACAGGGTAAAATTTGTAATTTTTCATGAATTTTTTTCAAGGTGATAAATAATTGGATCATTTTTAAATTTTAACATCTTTTTATTACAGCATTAAAGTGTAAGAAAATATTTTTTTTTTAACAAAATGGCGACTCTGCAGAGTATCTCTTTGGAGGCATCGAAAAGTGCTGCAGCTGTCAAAATTTTTCTATTTATCTGAAAAAAAAGGGATTTTTTCTTTCGATTACTGATACGTTGAAAGGAAGAACAATCTATAAAATTATAAGAAAGATGAACATTAAAATTTATATCGGCTGTTTAATCAAAGGTTCAGATTTTCGACTGTTTTTTCAACATTTTTAAGCCCAAAAAAAAAATATTTATTTACGCGATATCCTTAAACTTTTAGGTACATCCTTTCGATAATACTAGTAAAAGAAACCTCTCCAAATTTCAGCCTGATCAGTCAATAACTTTTTGATCGCGTTTAAAGTTTAAATACGATATGATACGACGGTAAGCGAACTTTGACCTTCTTGACAATAACTCCATAAATATTCAATATTTCGCTTTTTTTTTGTATATTCTTAACATATTTAACATTCGTAATATGAAAAAAAAAACTAATTCTATTTTTTGAAAAATCTAAAGGTATCGCCTCCCTTAAGTGAATAAAAAGATTTTTGCTCAGTAACTGGTACAGTATGCCTTAAATAGAGAAATATAGCTGGTCCAAAGTTGTAGAGGAAATGAAAACCCATCGATTTAGTGCCTGAAAGACCTCCGTATGATTATGTTTCACTCAGGCCCGTGCGCTGGAGTCATCCACTGGGGAGTTTTTAAATCGGACATTTAATTGTTATATGTATCCAAAACGGGATAGTTAATAGTAGTTCGAAAATTTTCTTGCCCAAAACAGGTGCTCTTTCGTTTGCTCGTGACTCGTCTGGCTGAAGTTTTCTGATTTTTTGGCGACAAGTATCATTATAATAAAAATTATGGACTCCATATAGTGTCTTGGCTTTTTCTTCATATTCAGAAAATTGTTTATCTCTCATATCTTGAAGAAAAGAAGCCAGAGAACCATAAATTTGGACAAAGGATGATAAATTGATTTGAGAATCCTGAAGTTTTTATTCGCAGCATTGTAACAATTGTGGGAAAATAGCCAAATTCAATGTTTGATATCTCTGGGCCTGGTCAACCATTTTTACTAAATGGTATTTCATTAAAAAGCGAATAGATTGACAAACATAATAAGATCGGTTTTTAGTATTATGAATAAAACTACGATTTAGGACACCATTTTCAAAACTGTAATTTTTTACAAAGACTTATTTCACTTAATCGAGTCGCAAAAATAGGTCTTAAGGTCTAGAAACTTAAATTTTTTTTAAAAGCATATAAGACGACATAATAAAAAAAATGCATATTCATAACTTTAAATTTGAATTTGTCGACATTTAAAACTAAAATTTTTGAAACGGGCTAAAAACGGCTATTTTCAGGCCAAAATATGATCATTTCTCAGGATCCCGACACCCTAGAGAACTGAAATTTGAACTGTGGTGCCATCTATTAAGGTTCTTTGACGCATTAAAATTTGAACAAAATCGGATGTTTTTTAATTTTCGTAGGTATGTTATACATAAGCATACCAGCTTTGAGTTTGAAAAAATAAGTACATTTGCCTGAAATCAAAATAGTTGAAATAAGTACAAATAAGTACAATTTCAATCGATGGTGTTATTATATGGTGGGTGCAGTAAAGAAAAAGATCATATGGAACGAAGAAAAAAGGTAATGTCCAGCTGTCAACTCAGTGTGCTTTAGTGTTAAGAGAACGATCCTGTATTGCACCCACCATATGATTACACCATGATTCCGAGCTATTGTTCTTATGTCGAAATTTCTTTATTGAATTATATTTGTCAACAATAAATGCAAATTAAATGTTGAAAACATGTTCAGAAATTTAAAGGAGAATTAATGTTCGCTCTGTGTACTACCAATCGACATTTTGTGAGCAGTTCCACCGACAGGCGGTTTAAAAAAATTGATAAAAATCGACGCATTTATATTGCAAATTTATTTTTACAAGCAAAATCGATTTTAGAGTGTTCACTTCAGGCCGAGATGTCTCGGTTTTCCGATGTTTTTTGCGGATGAAAGGATGCTCTCCACTGGTGCGCTCGTTTCGGGTAGGCACAGAATGCATTTTCGGCTTTCGGCCGAAATAAGTACAAATTAAGTATGCTTTGAAAAATAAGTACAAATTAAGTACGCTTTGAAAAATAAGTACGGCAAGCTGAAAATAAGTACTGAACTTACTAAATAAGTACAGTTGGTATGCTTAGTTATACGTAATATGTAGCAAAATGTATAGTGTATACATACACATGTCAAAATGCATAATCAATAATCGCTATAAGCAGAAAAAGCCGTTAACAATATAAAAAATTGAAAACACTCATACAAAATGTATGGGATACCCGGATATGTTGGGTGAATGTTGATGTATACTTTTTTGGCTGTAGACAAAAAGTTTAATGGTTCAAACAATATAATCAACTACTTGCCCTAATGTTACTGGCATACCATTTTGAAGCTTACGGATCGAGCTTTAATCTGAAGTTCACTAAAAAAATATTAAGGAATGGGTTTTTCAAAAAAAAAGTCACAAATACATTTCAATTTACAAAATTTTTCTTTATATATTTTTCTTAAATTAAAAAAAAATATAAATAATTTTTTTCCCACGATTAAACTTGTGGCATTAAACGCAGAATCAACCAAAGTTTTTTTTAAAAAAAAAAATAAATAATTAAGTAATGGTTTTTTGAAAAAAATTCAAAAATTCATTTCAATTTACAAAATTTTAGCTCTTTTTTTTTCTTAAAAATTTAAAAAAAAATATAAGCGCAGAATAAATCAAAGTTTTATTTATAAATAAAAAATATTTTTTATTTATAATTTAAAAAAAAAGGCAAAAATAGTTTTAAATTCGCAAAATTTTTGCGAAAATTTTTTTTTTTCAAAAACAGTATTTTTTTTTGAAAAGTACAAGTAAAAACCTAAAATCGTAGGTGTACCAGTTATTAATTGATAAAGTTTGCTGTAAGCTATGAATTTTCGAAAAAAAAACACTTATTCTGAAAAAGTATACAACAATAATACTCAATAGCTCTATTGCTGGACATCGATACTACAATAATGGCAAATTTCAGCCAAATCGGAGCCAAACAAATTTTTCGCTGGCATTTTCGTGTGTTTTACCCCTTATATGAAAAAAAAACTCTTAAATTTGTTTTAAAAGAAACAAAAATTCAATAGATATAAACAAAAATTCAATAATTATAATAAAAATTCAATTGTTACAATAAAAATAATGTGATAGTATAAGCTTAGTATAAGGGACAACTCTCCGATTTCCTTGAAATTTTAGTATGTTGTCTCTTTAGTATTACCCAACACTGATTTCTCTAGCCACAGTAATTCTAGGATGTAAGCGATTTGAAAAGTTTTAGTTTTTCGAGTTCATTTCAATCTCCTTCCTTCATTTCAATCTCCTTCAGAGCGATTTTTTCCTTCACTTGGATTTCCAAAATCTTGACTTTTTCGCTACTTTCGATCTCCTTTTCTTTAGCTTTAATTTCAGCAAGACGGCTTTCTTTATCAAGCAAAATGTTTCCTTCTGAAACTCCAATTCTTTTTCTTTTAGTTTGATGTTCATGTCTATTATGTCTTTTTATACCCTACACCGAGGGTATATTCACTTTGTCTCTCCGTTTGTAACACATCGAAGGGGGCGTGCCAGGTATGGAAAAATATATATATTCTTGATCAGCGTCACCACCTGAGTCGATTTAGCGATGTCCGTCTGTCTGTCTGTCTGTCCGTCTGTTGAAATCAGGTTTACGGGAAAACCAAGAAAGCTAATTGAATGAAATTTTCACACACAGATCTCATCTTCTTGCAGGCATCTGCTATTGAAAATGGGCGAAATCGGTTGACGGACACGCATACCGCCCATACTCTATGTATATTTACCCAGGCCAATTTTGAAAAAAGTAACAACGATTTTAATGAAACTTGGTGATTTGATGCACATGTGAACCAAATTAGGATTAGGCTGGGTTTCAAGTTTCCAAAGGGTCGTATAGGGGCGTGGCACAGCCCTAAATTTTATAATTTATACTACCATATCTTGTAAGCCGTTCAAGATATTGCGATGAAATTTGGTAAACGGATACATATCAAATATATCTTGAATTGAGTTTAAAGTGGGCGGAATCGAAAAAATGGGCGTGGCACTTTTCAACTGTTAAAAGTTTTGATTCCGTATATCTCAGAATTGGCGCAAACGATTGCCATAAAAATTTTGAAGCAGATGCCGCTGAAAGCAGTCATTAATACAAGCTCAGCTACTTTACTGAAAAAACTCGCTGAAGGGCGTGGCACTGCCCACAGTATTTATAAACGTTATATAAAGAGAAATAACAACGTAACCGTTATGAAATTTAGTGAAGTAGATATTCTTGCCATAAGGTCTCTTATTACAAAAATTTAGTCCAATAGTACTTGTGGGCGTGGCACCTCCCATATAAGAAAAAAACATTTATTGTTATATATAGTGTGCTATGAGAGTAATCTTCATAAAATTTAGCGTATAGATGTCACTTACTATAAGCTTTAAAATTAGATGAATTTTGACGCGATTGCATCAGTGGGCGTGGCACCTCCCATATTAACATAAATTTGTAAGCGCTGTTTTAAGTGAACTTTCAGTTGCCATAGAGTATATCTGAATCAAAAGTGGCTGAAATAGCACCAGTGGGCGTGGCACCTCCCATACAAATAAAATACGCCAAGTGCCATATTTATCGAAATATGTGAGCAATCATACTAAAATTTGGTGTAAAGAGTTTGTTATGAAAAGCTATTTCTGGATCAAAACCGGGCAGGATTGCACCGCCCTAAATTTTAAATTTAACTGCGGCATATATCGCAATCTATACAAGCTATTGTGCTAAAATTTAATTTGAGGATGTCGATCACAAATATAATTTATTCAACCAAAAGTGGGCGGAATTGGAGGAGTGGGCGTGGCATATTTCAACTTTTTCCTTTTTGTTCGATTTTTTCAACCTTTTCCAAATTCTTTCGACTTTTTCAACCGTTTAACTTTTTCCAATATATCCTATATGTAAGTATTTGTTCGACTTTTTCAACCTCTTTCAACTTTCTTCATAAGTTTCTTTATTTTTTCGACTTTTTCATCAATTTTGAATTGTTTCAAATTTTTTCAACCTCTTTCAACTTTTTTAGAGTTTTTTAACCACTTTAAAAGTTTTTCAACATTTTGCATATATTTACGACTTTTTCAACATTTTTCAACTTCTGTCAATCTTTCTAACATTTCACATTTTTTTCGACTTATTCAAACTCTTCAACGTCTTTTTAACATTTATTGAAAATGTATTTTCAGTGCAGTGTAGGGTATGTGAGTTTCGGCCTGGCCGAAGATAACACCTTAACTTGTTTTATATTATTCTGATGATTCATTAAATTAAATTAGAAAAAGAAACATAACATTTAATTTCTTATGAAAAATTGCTTTTATTAGCATTGCGGCTTTTAAATAAATACCCAAGAGATTTTTGTTAAAGGCCAATATTGATAAATTAGAAAACTAAAAGTATGTGTAAGTACTTGCAATCTTGAAACTAAATTTAATAATAAAATGATCTAATATGATTTACTGGAAACTTTTCATACATTAATTATAAAACAAATTCAAGTCAGTTATTAATTTTAATTATACTTATGTATATTCTTGCGCCTTCAAAATGTTATCGTTATTAAGTTTTTGGCGCCCCTAAAAATTTGCCGCCCTAGGCCCGGGCCTAAGCGTAAATCCATCACTGGGAATTGCGGCTGTTGTGAATAATTACCACCAAATGGATTTTTCATTTGTTCTGATCCAGCAGATGAAGACTCAGGCGTATTAGCTGAACTAAAATTATTTTGTCCCAGAAATGCACGTGGTAAATTTTGTTTTTGTTGTTGTTGCTTCGTATTTAAGCGCTCACGTATGTAAGGTATATTGCCGTTCTGCATTTTGTACAGCTTTCCTTTTTGTTTGCAAAGTTCGCAAAATCTCTCTGTCCGATTGTATGGTTTGTGTTACTGTAATTTTCCTGTATGCCTTTGCAACTGTTTTTGAGTGTTGCTTATGTTGCTGTTCATGGAGATATAGCCAAATAAATGACGTACGTTTTTTGGGGATATTTCGAAAACGATTCTTAAGAAAAAAAAAGTGGTTGCCATATTTGGAATCTACGCCTCAAAATACATAGGAAAAAATTTATAAGAAACCAGATCTTTTTTTTTTTGTAAACTAGTGTAATTTGTTAGTTGAACTGCTTGAAAATTGCTGTTGCAAATTATAATGTTTTCTGTGCAAATAGTTTAAATATTTCTAGCAAAAAATAAAGCTATTTGTCATTACTAGACAAGTGTTTGTACCAAAAATTTTTGGTTTGTATTATTTTCAAATCCCATATACTACTCAGCGATGAATTGATAAGGTGCATGCATCAACTCATCAGCAAAATATGGCTAGCGGAAAGCATGCCCGACGATTGGAATCTCAGCGTGCTTTGTCCTGTAATAAAGAAAGGAGACCCGACAATCTGCGCCAACTACAGGGGTATCAGTCTTATTTCCATCGCATATAAGATCCTCTCGAGCGTATTGTGTGAAAGATTGAAGCCGTATACAGAAACGCTGATCGGATCCTATCAGTGTGGCTTTAGACCTGGTAAGTCCACCATAGACCAGATTTTTACACTACGCCAAATCCTGGAGAAAACCCATGAATATCAAATCGACACTCACCATCTCTTCGTCGATTATAAAGCAGCCTATACGCAACAATGTCTGAGTTCGGTATACCTGCAAAGTTGATAAGGCTCTGCAGGATGACGTTGAGCAATACGTTTAGCTCCGTCAAGGTAGGGAATGACCTCTCCGGAAATTTTAATACCGAGCGAGGTTTCAGACAAGGCGACCCGCTCTCGTGCGATCTCTTCAATTTCATTATGGAGGGGATCGTACGAAAAGCCGGTGTGCATCATAATGGCACCATTTTCTTCAAAGGTGTTCAGCTCCTTGCGTACGCTGATGATATTGATATTATCGGTCGGAGTAAGAGAGATGTTACTGCTGCTTTCACTGCTATTGAAAAGGAATCAGCCAAAGTGGGTTTGACGGTAAACGAGGGCAAGACGAAATACATGATGTCTACTAACAACAACAAGAGAGCACGGGATCTAGACTCTCATGTTACAGCGGGCAACTGTAAATTAAAAGTTGTCAAGGAACTCATTTACCTTGGCACTGCCATAACCAGCAACAATGATGTCAGTCTGGAGATTAAGCGGAGAATAACAATTGCTAATAGGTGCTACTACGGTCTCAGTAAGCAATTACGTTGCAGAGCTCTCTCTCGATCGACAAATCTAACACTCTACAAGACGCTCATTCTACCTGTGCTTCTTTATGGCGCTGAGGCATGGGTGGTTTCGACAACAGACGCAGCCGCTCTTGGGATGTTCGAGAGGAAAGTTCTCCGCAAAATCTTTGGTCCTGTTCGAGTTGGCGACGACTATCGCATTCGAATGAGCCACGAGCTATATGAGCTCTACGCCCACATTGACATAGTTAAGCGTATAACAATACAGCGACTACGCTGGCTGGGTCATGTCCATCGTATGGATAAAGAAGCTCCAGCAAAAAAAGTATTCGAAGGGAAGGTCCCCGGTCAACGACGAAGAGGGAGACCATGCCTCCGGTGGATAGACCAAGCTGAGGAAGCCCTAACCGCGCTTGGCATTAACGATTGGAGAAGGCGCGCGCAAAACAGAGGCACCTGGCGAGAGCTAATGAGGTCGGCCGTAACCTGACAACGGGTTGTTATGGCCATCTAAATAAGTAAGTAAGTAATATAAGTACTACTCAGATATATACATATCTATATATTTAACGTTTTGTTGAGTGTTGATGAGTGTTACATGATGTTGGGTTTAAAATAAAGGGATTTGCTGGGGTAGGTGGATCAGATCGGCGGGGTTGAAGTTATTGTTGCTGTATTGGCTATTCTAATGGATACGTAAAGTAAAGTGGTCGTTGCTGTGGATGTTGTTGTGGTTGTTGCATTTGTTGTTGATGTTGTTGCATTTGTTGTTGATGTTGTTGTATTGGTTCTTGTTGCTCGAGGCCTGAAAAGATAAATCTACTTAATATTGAGAGCTTTTTAATATGGTATGTATTTATGTACTTAGATAATAATGAGGCGGTTGTTGGTTGTGTCCAAGCCGTTGATGAAGGATTTGTATTTCGTGCCTAAGTTGACGTTGTTCTTCCGCGTGTCGCTGTTCTTGTTGTTGTGTAACTCTTTTTGTTGCTGCTGCCTTTCGTAAAAGTGCAATGCAGCCTCTATGTGCTGAGTTAAATTTCTTTGTCCTTGTCCACGTTCCGGTTGTTCCATTTGCTGTCCACGTTGTATTTCTTCTGGTTTTTCCTGTTGCTTTTGATGTCCCTGTTCTTGTCCATTTTGTATTACATCTGCTTGGCGCTGTCCCTGTTCTTGCCCTTGTCCCTGTTCTTTTTCTTGTTCCTGTTCTTTTTCTTGTTCCTGTTCCGGTTCTTCTTGCTTCGGATGGTCTATATCTGGCAATTCTTCTGGTTTTGCCGACCGCCACGGTCACCTCGGCCACCTTGACTGCGTCGTCTGCGGTGGCTGCGTCCTAAAAGGCGCCGGTAGAGCCACCGCGGTAGCTGCGCCCAAAAAGGCGCCGGGCATGTCCACCGTGGTAGCTGCGCCCGAAAGGGGACGGGGCATAACCACCGCAGAAAAAATGGAAACTAATTTTCTGAAAAAGTAAAAAAAAAAATTTCAAATGTCTGAAAGTTAATTACGTACTACAATCAGAAAAAATATGGTATGCCACAAATGATATAGATGGAACTACTTCAAGTGTTTGCGAAAATTGTTGTGGGAAATAATAATATTTGTGCCACAAAATCTTTTGATTTTACTCACAAATGTCAAAGTTATTTCTCATTTGTTACTAATAATTAGTCAGTTGAACTACTTGAAAATTGTTGTTGCAAATCATAATGTTTTATGTGCAAATAGTTCTAATATTTCTTGCAAATAATTAAGTTATTTGTCATTACTAGAGAAGTGTTTGTACCAAAAATTATGGTTTGTATTATTTTTCAAATCCCATATACTTCTCAGATATATACATATATATATATTTAACACAAGCAAAACCCGGCGCGCATTGCTACGCCTAAACAAATAAGACATACTGTGTTTTTATTTTAGTTGGATTGGTTTTTCTATTTGTCTCATAAATGAACAATTGAATTGGCGGGAATGATTGGAATACGTAGAATCAGCACCTTTGCATGAGTTTAATTTGGTTACAGTCCTTGTCCTGTACTGAAGAAAGGTGACCCGACAATCTGCGCTAACTACCGGGGAATCAGTCTTCTTGCCATCTCTTACAAGGTCCTGTCGACTGTACTGTGTGAAAGACTTAAGCCGTTTGCCAACACACTGATTGGGCCTTATCAGTGCGGCTTTAGACCTGGTAAGTCCACCATAGACCAGATCTTCACACTACGTCAAATCCTGGAAAAAACCCACGAAAAACAGATCGATACCCATCATCTCTTTATCGATTTTAAAGCAGCTTTCGATAGCCCGATACGGGATTGCCTGTATGCCACCATGTCTGAGTTCGGTATACCTGCGAAGCTGGTGCGGCTTTGCAGAATGACGTTGAGCAACACAGCCAGCTCCGTCAGAGTAGGAAGGGACCTCTCCGAACCATTTGATACCGAACGAGGTTTCAGACAGGGCGATCCATTATCCTGCAACCTCTTCAACTTTGTGATGGAAGGGGTGTTGCGAAGAGCCAGTGTACATCGTAATGGCACTATTTTCTACAAAAGTGTCCAGCTCCTTGCATATGCCGATGATATTGATATCATTGGACGTTGTAAGCGAGATGTTACTGCTGCGTTCTCTGCTATCGAAAAAGAGTCAGCGAAAGTGGGTTTGACGGTGAACGAGGGCAAAACAAAGTATATGCTGTCCACAAACAGGGAGACGCGGCGTATTGGATCCTTTGTTACTGCGAACAACTATACTTTCGAAGTTGTAAAGGAATTCACCTATCTTGGCACCGCCGTGAACACTCAAAACGATGTCAGCCTGGAGATAAAGCGAAGACTAACTCTTGCTAATAGGTGTTACTATGGTCTCAGTAAGCAATTGAGTAGTAGAGACCTCTCTCGCCCGACAAAACTGACACTCTACAAGACGCTCATCTTACTCGTGCTACTTTACGGCGCAGAAGCATGGGTTGTGTCGCAGACTGATGCAGCCAATCTTGGGGTGTTTGAGAGAAAAATTCTTCGCAAAATCTTCGGTCCTGTTCACGTCGGCGACGACTACCGTATTCGAATGAACCACGAACTGTACGAGCTCTACGCTGACATTGACATAGTCAAGCGCATCACTATTCAACGTCTGCGCTGGCTGGGACATGTTGTGCGTATGGACGAAGAAGCTCCGGCGAAAAAGGTGTTTGATGCGGAAGCCGCTGGGCGACGACGAAGAGGAAGACCATGCCTCCGATGGAAAGACCAAGCCGAGGAAACCCTATCCACGCTTGGTGTGAATGATTGGAGAAGGCGTGCGCAAAGCAGAGGCGCCTGGAGAGAGCTTTTGAGGTCGGCCGTAACCCGGTAACGGGTTGTTATGGCCACCCAAGTAAGTAAGTTCTATATATGTACCGAGTCTCATAGTCATAGTTTTTTCTTATTTTGGTGGCATGGCACTACCCATTTTTTCATTTAATCTTACTTTCTTTCTTTTTGGCTCATTTTTTCCAAACCAAACTATGTTAAGAAATTTTTACAAACTATAAGAAACATATGTATCAAATCTTATCCATCTGCGTCAAATAGTTGTTGATACATAAAAAGTTGATTTTTTCTCATATGGAAGCGTGGTACCGCCAATTTTTGCATGGAATCTTACTTCTTTCTCTACTCTTTATATATGTACCAAGTTTCATTTATCTGCATCAAATAGTTGATAAGATGTGATGAATCTTATTTTCTTTTAGATAAGGGGGCGTGGCATCACCCATTCTATTCTAAGCTGTGCCTGTTTATATATAAGATTCGTAGCGTGAATTCCATGAGAAACGATTAAGCGATCTTCGAGAAAATTATGTTCAAAAAATATATTTGTATGAAAGCCACCCTAAATATGCTCCCTAAATAAAAGTATTGAAGCGTTAGCTACGCTAAAAGTTACTTGGTGTAAATTCGGTATGAATCGATTAACCTGTCTTCGTGAAAAAGATATTTATGAATATTTTTGTGTGAGGACCACCCAAAGTGTGAACCCTAAGTAAAATTTTTACTATCTTATCTGTGCCCCTTCATATAAAAGTCATGTGGTGTTAAGACCATGCGAATCGATTAAACGGTCTTTGAGAAAATGATATTTAAAAAATATTTTTGTATGAAGACCACCCCAAATAAAAGTTGTGTAGCCTAAGCTATGCTTCTTAACATAAGAGATACGTGGCGTAAGTTCGGTGTGAATCGTCTAACCTGTCTTCGTGAAAATTATTTTTAAAAATAGTTTTGTATGAGGGTCACCCTAAGTATGCACCCTAAATAAAAGGTTTACTACCTTATCTGTGCCTCTTAATATAAAAGCCATTTGGAGTAAATTTCATGAGAATCGATTGAGCGGTCTTCGAGAAAATGATATTTATAAATATTTTTGTATCAGGACCACCCTAAGTATGAACCGTAAGTAAAATTTTTACTATCTAATCTGTGCTTTTTAATATAAAAGTCGTGTGGTGTAAATTACATAAGAATCGATTTAGCGGTATCGAGAAAATGATATTTAAAAAATATTTTAGCGTGAGGGCCACCCTAAATTGAAGTTTTGTAGCCTAAGATATGCTTCTTAACATAAGAAATACGTGGTGTAAATTCAGTTTGAATTGATTCACCTGTCTTCGTGAAAATGATACTTAAAAATATATTTGTATGAGGGCCACCCTAAGTATGCACCCTAAATAAAATTTTTACAATTTAATCTATGTCCTTTAATATAAAAGTCATACTGTGTAAGTTTCATGAGAATCGATTTACCTGTCTTTGAGAAATCGCTATTTTTAAAATATTTGTGTATGAGGGCCACCCTAAATAAAAGTTTCATCGTCTTAGCTATGCGTCTTAATATAAAAGACATGTGGTGTAAATTCCATGTGAATCGATTAAGTGGTCTTTGTAAAAATGCTATTTTAAAAATAATTGCGTATGAGGGCCACCCTAAATTAAAGTTTTATAGCCACCACGCCCCTGGTGTCTAGTCCCGTTCATATTTTGTGAAGTGCTTAACATAGGCTATGTGCATCCTGACACCGAATTTTAAGACTTTTGCTATCATATGAACCAAGATATAGCGAGTTAAAGGTTTTAATTGCACGTAAAGTGCCACGCCTCTTGCTTTTATCAAAATAAAATATAGACCATGTAACTCAGGAATAGTGTACCTTTCTATTAGTAGAAAAATTTTTTGAAACGGTTCTGTACACAAACAAACAAACAAACAAACCTTACCTCTTAATTTTCACTATTAAATTATATTTCAAACTGAACTTCACTTTTGTAGCTGCGTCTGCTGTTACAACACAAAAAAACATGAATTTTTTGACAAGAACATCACTTTAGTTTTATCTATTTAAATAAAATGATAGCTGTTTTCGATGAACGGGATTCAAGCAAAATCTACTGAATCAATTTCGTTCAAATTTTTTTAGTTATCTTTCTTAGACGCTTGGTCTCGACATAAAATTAAAGTTATCACTATATTCCTCTTAAATATCAAAATATTAAAGTTTCAAAATTGCTAAAAAAATTAATTTCACACATAGAAAGAAGCATGTAAGCATAACAAATCGTTTAATGGCAAGTAAGTGTGTTAGTTAGTGTGTGTGCGTTTTGTTTTTATATGGCAATGCAATGGAAGAGAATATTCAAATTTTGCTCTCGCTCTCATTCTCAATTTGTCAACGCAGCAACGCGGAATTTGTGAACAATGAAACAAAAATTACAGTACGTTCACACGTAGAAAACACACATGCTGCCCTGAATGGCTTGACAACATGTGTGACTGTCATTATTGCTTTGCGTTCACATTTTCTTGCATGTCATCAAAAATCAATTGCAGAACAATTTATGAGCGTCCACATCGAAGTGAACTGCATGAAATCCTATTTAAAATGAAAAATGTTCACTAGGCTTGACAGTCAGTTCACACAGGTTGTATGGTTGGACAAGCCAGCAGGAAAATCAACAATTTTTGAAATCCATCCAACATGTGTGTCAAGTGGTCGTTCCTAGAGTTCACATTATCGAACATTGATGTTGGACAACATGTGTGATAATGTGTACTAGGCTAATTGAATGTGTAAGTTTGTGTGTGTGCTTTGTTTTTGTCTTTCACATGGCAATGCAATGGAATATTTATGGAAGAGAAAACAACAAGAACTCTAGATCTGTGAAGAAGAATCCAAATTTGACTGTTGTTCTATTTAAAAAAAGTAAATTGTTTGCCTTCGCAGAAAAACAGGCTACGCGTACAAAGTCGCGGGCATCTGGTAGTAAGTAATAAATCGTTTGTTGAAATGAAGAAGTGTTTAGGACAAAAGACAAGTGTTTGTCGAAATACTTCCATAAATGGAATTGCTTAACTGAAATATTTTGATGATTTTTCATAAATAATTAGATCTTTTGGAAGCAACATTCCATGAAATGCCACTACTTACTTAACTTTTACTTGTGCCAAGTACATTGCTTTTTCTTACAATGTCTAGAAATACTTATACATAGTAGCAATGTTGTTGTAAGAAACGCTATCCATGCTCTGTCTACGGTAGATTCCTATCATCCACCTTTGAGTATTGTGTACCAATCTGACAATGAAAATTTGACTAATGCATGTTCATCCATTATTATTTACGAATTCAATTTTAAAAAAGCTGACTTTTTAAAATTGAACGAAAATTTAAGAAATACTTAAATTAGACGACTTATTTATTTATTTTAATAATAATACATTCGATGACTGCATTAAATTTTTCCATGGTGAACTTTTTTCGGCCATAGCATTGTCGGTGCCATATGCAAAGAGGTACATCAATAATTCTTCGTACCCTTGGTACACAAAGGATTGTTTGCTAATTTGTTGAATGAATCATTTTCTACGGATTTATTTCTTTCTCTCCTGACCTCATAGAGAAATATATTTCATCTGTTGATGATGACTTCAACTCCGGGCCGGATGGTATTCCTGCGACAGTTTTAGTAAACTGCAGCTCTGTGCTGAGTCAACCCCTCAGTATTTTATTTAATAGATCAATTCAAGCAAGCTATTTTCCTAAGTTTTGGAAAAATGCATACATTAGCCCCATTTTCAAGAAAGGGTGTAAAAATGATGTTTCAAACTACAGGCCCGTGGCTAAGTTATCATCAATACCGAAAATTTTTGAACATATTATATACGATCAGGTTAAGGTGTGCTGTGGTGAAGTCATAACAACTCGTCAGCATGGTTTTGTTAATGGCAGATCTACAGTTTCTAACCTCCTTGATTTCACTTCTTTTGCATTAAGCTCTTTAGACTCTGGTGGGCAAGTTGACTGCATCTACACTGACTTCAGTAAAGCATTTGACAAATTACCACATAATTTGATTTTGTTTAAGTTAAAGAAGCTTGGATTTCCCTTAAGTTTTGTCAGCTGGATTGAATCTTATTTATCTGATCGCTCGTATCAAATAAAATTTAGGAGAGTGTTTTCCTCCCCATTTAGCGCGACGTCAGGTGTTCCACAAGGAAGCCACCTGGGGCCGCTCCTGTTCATTTTAGCAATTAATGACGTAACACATGATATTAAAAACTCCCATCTGTTAGTATATGCAGATGACATGAAAATTAACAGGAACGTAAAAGGGGTTGGTGATACTTCTCCACTTCAGTCTGACTTGAAATCCTTTGAAGTTTGGTGTTCTAAGAATAACTTACATCTCAATCCTGATAAATGCCAAGCTATGATTTTCACCAGGAAGAAAACTATTGTGGAATTTGATTATAAATTAAAAGATAAAAATATTTGTCGTATCGATATAGTCAAAGACCTAGGTATACATTTTGATACTAAGTTGACTTTTAATGAGCATATTAATCAAATTTGTAAAAAATCCTCATCTCTGCTTGGCTTTATTAAGAGGTGGGCAAAAGAATTTAATAGCCCTTTAGTAACGGTGACTTTACATAATACTAGCGAAACCCGGCGCGCATTGCTACGCCTCAACAAATAAAACATAATGTGTTTTTATTTTAGTTGGATTAAATAAGTAAAAACTATATTTATTGATATTTATCTTATTGCGAGTGGATAAACAACGTTGTTGGTTTTTCTATTTGACTCATAAATGAACAATTGAATTGGCGGGAATGATTGGAATACGTAAAATCATCACCTTTGAATGAGTTTAATTTGGTTACAGTCCTTGTCTTCTATATATGTACCGAGTCTCATAGTCATAGTTTTTTCTTATTTTGGAGGCAAGGCACTACCCATTTTTTATTGAATCTTTCTTTTTTTTGGCTCATTTTTTCCAAACCAAACTATATTAAGAAATTTTTACAAACTATAAGAAACATATGTACCAAATTTTATCCATCTGCGTCAAATAGTTGTTGATACATAAAAAGTTGATTTTTCCTCATATGGAAGAGTGGTACCGCCCATTTTTGCTTGGAATCTTACTTCTTTCTCTACTCTTTATATATGTACCAAGTTTCATTTATCTGCATCAAATAGTTGATAAGATATGATGAATCTTATTTTCTTTTAGATAAGAGGACGTGGCATCACCCATTCTATTCTAAGCTGTGCCTGTTTATATAAAAGCCTCGTGGTGTGAATTCCATGAGAACCGATTAAGCGATCTTCGAGAAAATTATGTTCAAAAAATATATTTGTATGAAGGCCACCCTAAATATGCTCCCTAAATAAAAGTATTGAAGCCTTAGCTACGCTTCTTAATCTAAAAGTTACTTAGTGTACATTCGGTATGAATCGATTAACCTGTCTTCGTGAAAAATATATTTGAAAATATTTTTGTGTGAGGACCACCCAAAGTGTGAACCCTAAATAAAATTTTTAATACCTAATCCTTCATATAAAAGTCATGTGGTGTTAAGACCATGAGAATTGATTGAGCGGTCTTCGAGAAAATGATATTTATAAATATTTTTGTATCAGGACCACCCTAAGTATGAACCGTAAGTAAAATTTTTACTATCTAATCTGTGCTTTTTAATATAAAAGTCGTGTGGTGTAAATTACATAAGAATCGATTTAGCGGTCTTCGAGATATTTAATGATATTTAAAAAATATTTTAGTGTGAGGGCCACCCTAAATTGAAGTTTTGTAGCTTAAGCTATGGTTCTTAACATAAGAAATACGTGGTGTAAATTGAGTGTGAATCGATTCACCTGTCTTCGTGAAAATGATATTTAAAAATATATTTGTATGAGGGCCACCCTAAGTATGCACCCTAAATAAAATTTTTACAATCTAATCCGTGTCTCTTAATATAAAAGCCATAATGTGTAAGTTTCATGAGAATCTATTTACCTGTCTTTAAGAAATCGCTATTTTTAAAATATTTGTGTATGAGGGCCACCCTAAATATGCACCTTAAATAAAAGTTTCATCGCCTTAGCTATGCGTCTTAATGTAAGAGATATGTGGTGTAAATTCCATGTGAATCGATTAAGTGGTCTTTGTAAAAATGCTATTTTAAAAATATTTGCGAATCAGGGCCACCCTAAATTAAAGTCCTATAGCCACCACGCCCCTGGTGTCTAATCCCGTTCATATTTTGTGAAGTGCTTAACATAGGCTATGTGCATCCTGACACCGAATTTTAAGACTCTTGCTATCATATCAACCAAGATATAGCGAGTCAAAGGTTTTAATTGCACGTAGTGCCACGCCCCTTGCTTTTGTCAAAATAAAATATAGCCCATGTCACTCAGGAATAGTGTAGCTTTCTATTAGTGGAAGAATTTTTGGAATCGGTTCTCTAGTTCCTGAACATACAAACAAACAAACAAACAAACCTTACCTCTTTATATAATAGTATAGAAATAGTGCGCCCTCACTTAGAGTACGCTAGCCAAGTAAGGTCACCATTTTATAATATTCATATAAATAGAATTGAAAAATTCAAAAAAAAATTTATTTGTTTTGCTCTCAATGGCTTAAATTGGATTGACCCTTTAAACCTTCCTCATTATGATCGTTTGAAGTTACTACATATGCAGTCTTTGAGCTCGCGTAGAAATATTGCGGATATGCTTTATCTGCATCAACTTGTAACTGGGTCTCTTGCTGCACCAGAGCTTCTTAACTTCATACATTTTAATAGTAAACGGAGGAGTACTAGTAGAACTAATTATATGGCTACAGCTCCTTTTAATCGCATGACAACTCTTATTAATAATTGCGAAGTTTATAACATTAGCTTGTCAAAAGGTCAACTCAAGCTTAGACTGTGTTTTTGTGGTGTATATTTTTATGTTTTTGTTGTCCGAGCCCCACAGCATGCTGGGTAAATTTTTTCTAACATTTATGCCTTGGACCACGTAAATTTATACATATAATTATTTTAATATCTACATATATGTCTATGTTTACATGGTGTCAGTGGGAAAGTGCGATAAAGCTAAGAAAAAATTATAAAATAAATAACAATTTAACGTGTATGATAATTTTTTCTATTCCATTATTTATGAATAAGCTGTTTACTTGGTATAAAGCTTCAATGCTAAATAGCTAAGAAGGCTATAATAGCAGTAGTAGCTAAACTCTATTATTATTAAAAAAAAAAATTTGGTTATTATTTGTTTTTTTATTTTGATGAAATTTTTACAGTGATCAGGCGGGTTTCATAGGGTGGCTCATTTTTTGTCTGCAGTGCTTCTTTTTTCAAAAAACTTATTAATTTATATTTGTAGGTATAAATGTCTACAATTTATTTTGTTAAACAATTAATTATATATTTATTAAGATATTAACTTTTAACAACATTCTATTAAATATCAAGTTTTTTAGTAAAGTTTTGAAAATGTTTACAATCAAAACTTAAAACTATTTGATTACTTATGAAATTTATTTCGAATAAAATCAAAGTGAAATTGATAAAGTGATGATGCTACATCACTTCCCCTCCAATTAAATGAACTGATATTAAGTAAAATGAATGAAATAAAATTTATTAATTAATTAATGTTGTAAGTGACTGCAATTTTGTTTATGGAGGTGTAAGGTGTTGTAGAATTTTTGTTTTGAAATTTGTGTATGAATGCTGGTTTCAGATTATCAATTGAAACAGTTTTAATAAAATTACCAATTCTAATTTTGAATGTTTTATTTTTCTTGGAAATTACTTTAAAGCGACCTTCATATGGTTGTTGGAGTCCTGAAGAACGATTTATTTTCAAAAAAACATACTCACAGTTATTTAATCCTCTAGGGACATAAGACTTAGTTGAGTTATTGTGGTGAATTATATTGGATCTGGTGTGAGCAAAATGTTTTCTAAGTTTAGATAGCATTTCGTCTTCTCTTAGTGGTACAGAACATGATGTGATTAATTCACCTGGTAATCTCAATGTTTGTCCATATACTAGTTCTGCTAGACAACATTTAAGATCTTCTTTGACAGTGCATCGTAAACCAAGTAAAATAGAAGGAAGTTCGTCGGACCAATGTATTGAATCTTTAGAAGTTAATATTGCAGTCTTAAGTTGACGATGGAAACGTTCGATTATTCCATTAGCTTGTGGATGATAAGCTGTACTATGAATTTTATGTGATCCAAGTAGTTTTGTGAGTTCTTGAAAAAGTTTGCTAGTAAATTGCGTACCTTGGTCAACAGTAATGTCTAAAGGTACTCCAAATCTCGGAATGTATTGATATGCAAAAGTTTTAGCCACTGTTTGAGCTGATATGTCTCTTAATGGAAAGGCTTCTGGCCATCTTGTGTTTCTGTCAATTATCGTTAGGATATATCGATAGTCATTTAAAATTAGAAGAGGACCAACTAAATCCATGTGTATATGTTCAAATCTACTTGCTGGTATAGGAATTATGTTGACTGGAGATTTTGTATATCGTTGAACTTTTGACTTTTGACATTCTATGCAGTTTGTGGACCAAAGGTTTAAGTCTTTTCGCATTTCTGGCCAGAAATATTTTGATTGAATCAGTTTTCTAGTTGGTCTAACTCCAGGGTGTGAAATTGAATGCAACTTATCAAAAATTGTTTTTCTCATGGAATCAGGTACGTATGGACGTGGAGGATGATATGATATGTCGCACCAAATTTTAAATTTTAAATCAGGAATAAATATTTCTTTTAGATTAAATTTAGGATTAGGGGTCAAAATAAGTGTCTTAAGTTTATCATCTTTATTTTGCTCTATGTACAATTTTTCAAAATTTATATCATTAGATGATATTGCATCAATTTCTGGAATTCGTGATAGCATATCAGCGACGATATTATTTTTACCCGAAATGTATTGAATGTCATTTGTAAATTGCGCAATATACTCGAGGTGTCGTGTCTGTCGAGGTGATCTGTCGGCTTTTGAATCAATGGCATAGGTAAGAGGTTTGTGGTCTGTGTAAATAGTAAATTGTCTACCTTCTAAAAAATGTTTGAAATGCTTAACGCTATTGTATATGGCTAAGAGCTCACGATCAAATGTTGAATACTTAATTTCGGTTGGACGTAATTTTCGTGAGAAGTATGCTAAAGGTTCAATAGATTTGCCATTTGATTGCTGCAGTACTGATCCAATTGCAATGTTTGAAGCGTCGACGGATAATGACAGTTCTGATTTTTAACGAAAGTGGTTCAATAAAGTGTTTTTGGCGAATTTTTTACGTACATTTATGAACGCGTCCTCTGCTTCTTTAGTCCAAACTAATTTTTTTTTTTATTTTTGATAGCTTTCGTTAGAATATCATGAAGTGGACCTAATGATTCTGCTAATAATGGAACAAATCTGTGATAATAATTTATCATGCCTAAAAATTTTTGTAATTTTGTAATTGAATTTGGTTTTTCAAATGTAAGAATTACTTTGGATCTGTCTTCAGATGGTTGAATTCCTTTTGCTGAAATTTGGTTACTTAGAAATTCAAGAGATGCGACGCCAAATACACATTTGGAAGGTTTGATATTGAGTCCATATTCATCAAGTTTTTTAAAAACGGTGTGTAAATGTTCTATATGTTGTGCTTCATTTTCACTTGCAATTAGAATATCATCGACGTAGACAAAAGCAAAATCAAGTTTACAAAATATTTCGTTTACGAAACGTTGAAATGTCTGAGGACTATTTCGTAATCCAAATGGCATCCTCACAAATTCAAACATGCCAAATGGTGTGGTAATAGCAGTTTTATGTATATCACATTCAGCCATAGGAATTTGGTGATAAGCTCTAACAAGGTCTATTTTAGAAAAAATAATTTTGTTTCACAGATTTATATTAAGGTCTTGAATGTGGGGTAGTGGATAACGATCAGGTATAGTGATATTGTTTAACCTACGGTAATCGCCACATGGTCTCCAATCATTGGGTTCCTTTTTGGGAACTAAATGAAGCGCAGATGTAACGTGAGAGGAAGATGGACGACAAACACCGATTTTAACTAAAAAATCGAATTCTGCTTTTGCTGTGTTATATTTTAACGGATCAAGTCTACGTGGTTTGGAAAAGGGTAATGATCCATTAGTTTCAATCCTGTGAACTGTGGAATGTTTTACGGGTTTCCTATAGTCAGGTTCCGAGATTATACTTGGATATTCGTTTAATAATTTTGTAAATTTATTTTCTATTATATGAATTTTTAATTCTGAGAATAACCTGATCTCCCAGAATAAATAAGTTTTGTTGTTGGATCAATAATTTGTTTCTTTTTGATATCAACTAAAATTTCGAATTTATCAAGAAAATTTGCGCCAATAATTGGTGTTTGAATGTCTGCGAGAATGAAGGGAAAATAAAAGTCACGTTTTAAACCGAGGTCTACATTGAATAATTTTGAGCCATACATAAGTCTTAATTGTTGTACCGTTTGCAGCTGTTAAAACTACGTCGGAGTTTTTTTTAAAACTTTTAAATTTTGTGATTGGTACAACAGAAACGACAGCACCTGTATCTATTAAAAAATTAAGTTTATTTCTTTTGTCGAAAATGAAAAGACGACGAGTTGGGTTAAAATGTGTTCTATTATGTGTCGTCGTCATAATAGATGCATTTAGTTTAAACTATTATCATATTTTTTGGTAGTTCTAGTGTTTTTAAGAAAAGAGCAAGGTTGAATGCATTTACGTGCCTTAATGCCAAATTTGTTGTGAAACCAGCAAAAATTTTGTTTTAAATAAGTTTGGAAAGGTTGTTTATGGTATGTTCTTGAATTGGATTTTAGTTCAGCCATTTCTTCTGATAAGTTATTTACTTTTTCAAACTTTGTCGACGTTAATTGGACAAGATTTTGCATGACATTTTCTGTATTTTGATGTGTTGACATGACACATATTTCTGGATTATGAGACGGTTGAAATATTTTATCAGCCATTACTAACTGACCTTCGAAGTTTTGAAAATTGTTTGTAGCTAAATGGATTTGTAATTGTTGAGGTAATTTTCTAATCCACAATTTTTGTAAAAATTCATTACTAACTATGGTTAATGGTCCGGCGAGTATTTTTTTATCACGATAAAGTTCCGATGGCTTACGATCACCCAGTTCTATATCATTAAAAATTTTTTCGAAACATAAATCTTCGCTAAGCGAAAACCGTTGACATAATTTTTTTTTTAATATTTGCGTAAAGATTAGAAGGTGGAGGAAATTGTATTATATGATATAATTTGTATCTAATAATTTTGATACTACTTCTTGTTGAAGTGCAATTATCACGTTTTGGTATTTGATAATATCGTTGGTTATATTATTAAGAGAGAATTGCATTTCTATTTGTAAGAACCATGCTTCTGGATTTTCAAACCAGAATTGTGGTGGTTTTATTAAAGTTTTTATGGGTGTAGAGGTTGTTGGTATATTTGTTTGGTTAATGGTGTAAGTGTTTGTGGAAGTTGAAGGTTCGGTGTTGTCACTTGCAATATTTAAATTAGGATTCATTTCGCGACGAGGGGAGCGAGATCGAGTGGTAGGCATTTTAAGTTATTATAAATTAATTGGAAGGAAAGGACTTACAGATTTGAAATTGTTACTAAATTATTAAAAGGTTAAAATGTTTAAAGAAAATACAATTAAGTAGTGGAAAAATGTTTTAAATAGTTAAAAGGATTTTGTGATTTTATATTTATTTATAGATATTATATATTTTTTATATATATATGTATATAGGTATAACTTGCGGTTAGATTTCCTTTGGTTATTCTATTTCAATTTGGTGGTAAAATAGTTCACAGGTACATATGAATATGAAAATGTATTTTGTAACGATTTCTCATTCGAAATTTGATTGAAGATATGTTATATGTGCATAAGCACATTTTGTTGAGGATGAGATTGACTTGAGTTGATTGTTGAACTCCTGGCAAGATCGCCAAATTTTAGGTATAAATGTCTACAATACAATTTATTTTGTTAAACAATTAATTATATATTTATTAAGATATTAACTTTTAACAACATTCTATTAAGTATCAAGTTTTTTAATAAAGTTTTGAAAATTTTTACAATCAAAACTTAAAACTATTTGATTACTTATGAAATTTATTTCGAATAAAATCAAAGTGAAATTGATAAACTGATGATGCTACAATATTTAACTAATTATTTTATAATGAAAATCGTCTTATAATGATTGTTGTTGTTGTACTAGTCGTTATTTTTCTTGTTTTTCATTGTTTTGTTTCATAAGAATTCATTGTTTTAACCCTTTAATCGGCAATATATATAGAAATAGCAGGTTTTTTTCTATAAGAATTTTGGTTTTAGGGTAACTTTGGTGCGAGGAACTCGAATCCGAGGTCCGTTTGTCGATATTTTGTTTTGTTTAGCCGCCAGGAGTAAAAAATGGAATACCGTCTGTAGAAGGTCTTGCCGGAGTAAGGAAACAAATAACTAAAACATATTATTTTGTTTTTGACACAAACAAACATTTTTATTCAAATAAATTACTGAATGCATTCAGGATAACAGCTAGTTAATGATAAACAATAAATTAATTTTCATTTGATACTTTTAAAGCAGTTTTTGGTTTTCGCAAAACATAAATGCACGCTGCATTTTGTATAAAAGGTGTGCGAGTCCGATTTTTTTATACAATTTGCACGACTTTTTTGACTCCCATCCAGGAAAATAATTAATTTCGTCGTACCTTTCCTGGAACGTAAATAAAAGAACAAAAAAGAGAAAAACTCGTACAAATGTACTACTTTTTTCAATTGCGATATGGGAATTTTCTTTCCTTAGTCCGGCAAGACCGTCCACAGAAGGTCTTCACTAAAATCTAAATATTGTTACAAATTTGTATTTTCACATAAAACTAATAATAAATTATCAAAGTATACATTATATCAATTTACCAAAAAAATTTCGAACTCGGTTGAGCTATTGGAAAGTCCTTTCCTTAACTTTTTAATTTTTATCAAATTTACAAATAATTTACAAGTCCGTTTTCATAAAATACCCCACATAAATGAATGTAACTGTCAAAAAAATCAAGTAGCCTCACTTAAACCGTTACCGTTAGATGCGTACATTGAATACAAAAACGCTTTTGCCAGTTTTTTTTTGGAAAATAAAAGTTGATTTTAAAAATAATTGGATTTTAACGAAGACCTTCTATAGACGGTCTTGCCGACTAAAGGGTTAAGTGAACTAATGCAGCAATTGCTATGAAATTTAATGTAAGTGGTTCAGTTGCTATAGAGTATATCTGAATCAAAAGTGGCTGAAATAGCACCAGTGGGCGTGGCACCTCCCATACAAGTAAAATACGGTAAGAGGCATATTTATCGAAATATGTAAGCAATCATACTAAAATGTGGTGTTAGGGGTTTACTTATGAAAAGCGATTTCTGGATCAAAACCGGGCTGGATTGTGTCAGTGGGTGTGTCACCGCCCTAAATTTTAAATTTAACTGCGGCATATATCGCATATACTTACAAGCTATTGTGGTAAAATTTAATATGAGGATGTGGATCACGAATATAATTTATTGAATTAAAAGTGGGTGGAGTCCGAGAAGTGGGCGTGACATATTTCAAATTTTTAATTTTTTTTCGATTTTTTGAACATTTTCCATATTCTTTCGACTTTTTTAACCCTTTAACTTATTCCAATATATCCTATATGTACATACATATTTGTTCGACTTTTTCAACCTCTTTCAACTTTCTTCATAAGTTTCTTTATTTTTTCGACTTTTTCATCAATTTTGAATAGTTTCAAATTTTTTCAACCTTTTACTTTTTTTTAGAGTTTTTCAACCTCTCTCAACTTTTTTCGACATTTTGCATATATTTACAACTTTTTCAACATTTTTCAACCTTTCTAACATTTCACATTTTTTTTGACTTATTCAACCTCTTCAACGTCTTTTGAACATTTATTGAAAAAGTATTTTCAGTGCAGTGTAGGGTATGTGAGTTTCGGCATAGAGAGCAGCTCACCCAGTCAGTGCTAGAAACCCATGGGGATGAATTTGTGCCAATTGGGAATCTTACATTTACCATGGATGGCGCACCAGACGCTGAGAAACAACGCGAGGAAAAGGCTGAGGTAGAGGGTGGGTTGAGGACAACTTGGCTTGAAGCACCCACAAGGCTGTTACTCTCTCTTTTAGAGGAACTTTGCCCTGAAGTTGGAAAAAGCCAACATTTAAGTAACAAGAAGAAAATGTGGCGACATATTACAGAAAAGCCTGGCTAGCCAATGTTACAATTTAACTATAGGACAGGTAGCGGGAAAGTTCAGGCGCTTGGAGCGGCGATACAAAAATGCCAAATTGAACAGTACCCAAACGGGCAGAAACAGGCAGACCTGTCCTTTCCTAAGATCAAAATTTTTATTTTATTATAAGAACTAGCAGATGCCCGCGTAGCCTGTTTTTCTGCGAAGGCAAACAATTTACTTTTTTTAAATAGAACTACAGTCAAATTTGGATTCTTCACAGATCTAGAGTTCTTGTTGTTTTCTCTTCCATAAATATTCCATTGCATTGCCATGTAAAAGACAAAAACAAAGCACACACACAAACTAACACATTCAATTAGCCTAGTACACATTATCACACATGTTGTCCAACATCAATGTTCGATAATGTGAACTCTAGGAACGACCACTTGACACACATGTTGGATGGATTTCAAAAATTGTTGATTTTCCTGCTGGCTTGTCCAACCATACAACCTGTGTGAACTGACTGTCAAGCCTAGTGAACATTTTTCATTTTAAATAGGATTTCATGCAGTTCACTTCGATGTTGACGCTCAAAAATTGTTCTGCAATTGATGTTTGATGGCATGCACGAAAATTTGAACGCAAAGCAATATTGACACTCAAACATGTCGTCAAGCCATTTAGGGCAGCATGTGTATTTTCTACGTGTGAACGTACTGTAATTTTTTTTTCATTGTTCACAAATTCAGCGTTGCTGCGTTGACAAATTGGGAATGAGAGCGAGAGCGAGAGTAAAATTTGAATATTCTTTTCCATTGCATTGCCATATAAAAACAAAACGCACACACACTACACACTAACTTGCCATTTAACGATTTGTTATGATTACATGGTTCTTTCTATGTGTGAAATCAATTTTTTTAGCAATTTTAAAACTTTAATATTTTGATATTTAAGAGGAATATCGTGACTAAAAAAATTTCATCGAATTTGATTTAGTAGATTTTGAGTGAATCCCGTTCATCGAAAACAGCTATCATTTTATTTATATAGATTTTAAATATATGTGATAATAATTCTTATTTATAGGAATAAATCCGGATTATGTTTAGTGTCGCGAAGCTGATGTCGGCATTTCGTCGGATTTGTTGACTGCCGATGATGATGGATCTGAAGACTTATGTATGTATGTAGATTTGAACCCTTCAACTTCACGTACATAATATTTCTTGAATATCATGTAATTTTTATTTTTTAAAGGTGCTTCTGCTTGTTCTTCTGCACTTCAAACTCCAGTAATTTATATTAACTCAATGGACCTCTGGCAATGAACAGATTTTTTAATAAATATTTTTAATTTTTATTCCACAACTTAGATGACTCGGAAAACTGTCAAAAAAAAAGAGAAGAGTTGAGCTATTTCAGGAAAGATTTTTAGACATCATTAATGCAATGGCCAAAGAAAGGAAACAGTTCCATACAAAAATGTCAGAAGATAAGCAATCTTATCAGGCGAAGGTCTTAGATATGCTTGAAAAGAAAGAGCTACGAGAGCAGGAAAAAGTGGAAAGAGCGAGACGAAAAGAGGAAATGGCCAAACGAAAGCTCTAGCTACTGGAAGAGTTACCAGTTAAATAAATGAGCATTTACCAAAAAGTGTTTTGATGTCAAGCTTTTTGTTATGTTGATCCTTCTTAACACAACCTTATAAGAAGTCAACAAAAAAATCAACGCTGAAAATAATTTTATAAGGAAAGTATTGGACAGGTATAATTCAGACAGGACATTTCATTTCACTCGCTTTCATATCTTCAATTTTTAGCCACAAGAAATTTATCTGGGTGAAAATATAAACTTATTTTTGGGAGGAGAAGTGATCAGCTGTTTCTTACTCTCATTTTTACTCTCTCAAAACTCACATTTTTTCTGACAGGAACGCTTTTTGTGGTAAAACCTTATAAATATTTACCTATTTCTTCTGGTAGGAACGAACCTATTTTGCGTTGAAGTAGACACAACTTTTTTTTTAGTTTTTTCCTATTCCTATAACACCAACTGAGAGTTACTCAATCCTCTGCTTTAATATTTTGATGATATTTCATAAACAAGTCTGAAAGGGTGTGCTTCACATAGGGTTCAGAAGTTTTTGACTGTGAATCATTCCTGACTGAGCTGTAACCATTGAATTCGAAACAATCTGGATTTAACTTTTTATTTTTCCTTAATGCGATTTACTCAATTCTGTTTCAATATTTCGATGATATTCCATAAACAAGTCAGAAAAGTTGTGCTCCACATAGAGTTAAGAGGTTTTTAAGTGCTATTCATTCCTGACTGCGCTATGAGCATCGAATTAGACACAAAGTTTGTTTTAATTTTTCTTTAACAGAATCGACTGAAAATTACAACTTTGTTTCAATATTTCGATGATATTCCATATGCAAGTCAGAAAGAGTGTGCTTCATATGAAGTTAAGAGGTTTTTGGGTGTAAGTCATTTCTGACCGAGCTGCAAGCATTGAATTTGAAACAAACTGAATTCCTGACTAAGCTGTGAGCATCGAATTAGACACCAAAGTTTGTTTTACTTTTCCATCTTCTTTAACAGAAGACTGAAAATTACAACTCTGTTTCAATATTTCGATGATATTCCATAAACAAGTCAGAAAGGGTATGCTTCACATGGGGCTAAGAGATCACTGTATCTTAATGTGCACGAATAAATGGTAGAACACGTTTATCGAGGCACTCGTCTATATAAACTTTTGAATTGATTGTGCCTTGCGTAACAAAGAAGCTTCTTCTAAGGCCACAGGTACATATGGCCTGCCAATCCATATATTGTTTCGAAAATTTCGAAATTTTTCTCTTAGAATTTACTAGACATATGTCCCTTCTTCGGTGACGTACATATAATATTTGTGCCCAGGTAGCGGTTTAAAATCTGCTTTGACGTTACTTTCGTCGTTCATAACACAGCAATCCAATTTAGTCAGGTACCTTTCATACAATTTTCGGGCACGTATCTGAGCCATTAACTGCTTTTCATCAGAACAGTCTGGTACTTTTTGAACTCTATTTGTCTTCTGCTTACTTTTTTCCTTTATTCTTTGTACAGTAGATTTCGATATACCTGCTCTAGCTGCCACATCTCGCACTGAGGTGCTGGGATTCTGCTTAAAAAGACCCGTCGCCAATGCCCTTGAGTTAGAAAATTCTGGTTTTCAGCCTGAACTTTTTTTCGTGAAACAGGTGGACCCTTCTTATAATTAGAAATAACCGTCAAAGTAGTTCTTCCTGGTGCATCAACTATTTTTGCAGTAGCTGAATATTTTAACTCTGGATTTTGCAGGTATATGTACAAAATGAGTTGGCGGAGTTTTTGTCGTTAAAAGTGCTATCCCCAAGTGTTGTACATCATATTAAACGTCACTTTATATAGAGCAAATATTGTGTCTTTTTAGACCTATAAGATTATCAGGTAGAGTAAAATCGAACAAAATAAAACCGAAAGTTTTTTCTGGGACAGTCCTTATGTATTTAATTAAAGCGACCAAACGACGAAACACTTGCTTGCACAGACGGTTAGTGGATTCTATCTTTAAGAAAAACAAACATTTTTTCGTATTTAAGATCCATGATATATAATCCATTTATATAATTTTTGCAAATAAAGCTTTTCTGATAGAAATATTTTTAATCATAGAACTTTTCATATCCAAAACATAACAAAATATATTTGTTTTTATTCAGACCTGCTCTGATTCTATTTCAGATTTGCTTCGAAAACGGAATTTAAATGCAAAGTTTAATTCAGGATCATACAAAAAAGGGGAATTGGCTTATGTTTACTTTAGCTCCCATTAGCCAATGGTAATTAAAATTAACTTTTCTCATTTGCTTTTTTATTCTAAGCACAAATAAGTAATCAAAAAGTCACTCGGATCTGGTTTCGGATATATAGAGTAACTTCGGGTATTGTGATATGGTCATGTAATGTGATATGATACAAAATTTTTTTTGTCAACATGGCAGTAAGGGAAAAAGATACGTGCTGCAAGGTTTTGTGCGTTCGTATTCACTGTTTTTGGTCTCAGTGCGGTGAAATTGATTTAGCCACAAGTCGAGATTTTATTTGTGTGCATTTCATGAGTGAATTAAGCCCAAAATAAAGTAAGTATTATAGCCGAAGTACTAAAATTTGTTAGTAGATGAATATACTTTGTCATAAATAATGTGAATTCTTTATTTGCTGAAATTTGTTTTAATGAAAATAACCCAAGTATATTTAAATTGAAATTCGGGTAATGTGATATAGTCCAATTTGGTCCACCCAGCAAGGACATTACCTATGCTTTTTGCAACAAATTGTAATGTTTCAGGTTCAGGATCGCCAATGTCATCTATCTGACTTTAATATGTTCTGCTTTTCGCATATTGATTCAGTTTAAATCTAGTTTCCTTTTTTATGGAAAATCTATTGAAAGATGTAATGTTATTGTGTTATTAGTTCCTACTGTTTTATACTTGTTATACTTTTTATGATGGTATATCACATTATCTGAACGCTATGTATCACATTACCCGTCAATTTAATTTAGAGGTGTCACTTGGCTTTTTTCCATCTCGTTGAAATAGCTTCAGATTGGCATACGCTATAGAGCTCCGAAGTTGTAATATACTGCACAATGCATCAACAAACCATAATACATAAAGAAGTAGAAGCTATGCTATAAAAGTAACGTGTAATTTAAGATACAAAAATACCCATATCACAATATCCGAAGTTACTATAGCTATCGGAAGCGGATATAGCTATTGTAAAAATCCTTATGAATATCAAAAATATGGGTGTCAAAAGAAAGATAATTTATTGACAATATGAAATTTTCTGAAATTTGCACCATTTTTTTTTTTAAAACCGTTATTATAGTGATATTAAACTATAACTTTTTTAGCAAATTAGGAAAGCTTAATTTATCCCCTTTAAAATGGTATGTAGTTTGTTGTACATTTTTTAATATTTGCCTTTTTTTTTACCGAAAAACACAAAAATTTATTCAATGAATTCTTATGGAAACTATGTTTTAATGGTCAAAAACAATGAAAAACAACAACAACGTCTTTTACAACAACACCAATTATTATAAGACGATTCTCAATGTAAAACTTAAAAATTTTTCGTCTGCGGCGCTCCTCTTTCCAACATAACCTTACTTTTTAAATTGGTACATGGGAGCTAAAGTAACCCTGTTCGCAAACTCAGGAGTACTCTAAAACAAACCTCAAAAACAAAAAACAAAATAAAATCAATGAATATACTTTTCTGAATCCGAGTCTTTAGGCTTGGGTGAATCCTGATGGGATGCTTCCTCCTTTGACGCTTGATTTTTAGTGCACTTCAGCCACAATGAAAACCAAATCATGAAAATATATGAAACTTGCATTGTTTTAACTTACTTTTCCATTTCATCAGCAACTCAGCAAACACCGCCACTTATTTATATTAAAATATTGAAAATACAATTATTAGCAAATGTTAAACTACAACACTATTTAAACTACCGCGTTTTAAGTGCTACCAAAACACAAGCTATGAAATCACATTAAACTGCGTGCTTTTGTAAGAGATGTAAAACAAATTTACACCTCTAATACAATACTAAGATTTCATCTCTTATGTGTGGTAGCACTGATTGCGCAATCTGCATTGAAATTAAAACGTCAAATGAAAATTATATCCCAGTCGACAATCACTTATCCCAGTAGGCTTTTCTTTGAAAAATAAAAAATTGTGATTATTTTTCGGTAGAATTTCGCAAAAGGGCCAAAAATGAATAAAGAGGGAAAATCTAAAGGGCTCAAAAAAGCCCTAAAAGCCCTCAAATATCATCCCTGATACATAGTATATTTGATATGTATCCGCTTATCAAATTTCATCACAATATCTTGCACGGTTTATGATATAATGTGGTGGTAAAAGATTAAAATTTAGGGCTGTTCCACGCCTCTCTACGAACCTTTGGAAACTTGAAACCTAGCCTAATCCTAATTTGGTTCTCATATACACCAAATCTCTAACCCAAGCAGCACAATCCGAATTTAAGTGGACTTTGTCGGTCGGATTTAGTCAGAACTTGGTATAATTTTAGTCGGAGCAGTTGGATTTACTGCATTTTTATTACATTTCTGGTCTTTGAAGTATGATTACATATTCCGACTACTTTAAGACCACGCAAAGACGTTGGCGTACGACTGGTTGATTTTAGTCATACTCCGACGTCGTAACGACTTCGTATCTGGCCATCGAAAGACCGTTTACAATTGGTCACTTGGCGACGTCCTGACGATGTCTAATCTAGTCGTTGAAAGACTTCACAAAACAAGTAGGAGTGCGACTTTTTATTTTATCGTGTACAACCAAAAGTGAACTTAATACGACTTTAGCGACCGTATCTGTACGCTATACGACTATTTCTGGACTAATTTATTTTTAAAGACGATTACATAGAAAGGCTGAAGTATTTCTTAATATATTATTGAGCCAAAGTGGAATATATTTTAAGAAATTATAAAAAAAAAAACTATTTAAATACTCTATGGCTTATTATGGAAATGATTTGTTCGTTTCTGGGCGCCAATTTATGTCAATTTATGTACAGATTAGATCAGTGAATTTCTAAGTATGGTTCAGCTTGTTTCCAAATACACGACTATTAGTCGTTTTTGGTTCAATATTAGTCGGATGGATAATGTCTCCGCCATTTTCATTAAGATGTGTGGAAATGTATGCAAAACATGAAATTTTTAGAAAAACATTATTTTTTTATGTAAATTTAAAAGAAGGCCATTGTATTTTTTCGAGGTAACGCATATACATACTTACGTTTATCAATAAAATCAGAGTTTTCATCTTGCAAATAGTTTTCATGAAAAATAATAAGTTTAGCAAAAGAAAATAAATAGACATTATTTATTAATAAAAGTATTGTCAGACTAATTTTAGAGCAAATATAGTCTTGAAATTGGAAAAGAATTGTAATACTTAAACAAATCCGACTGGTTATAGAATAAAATGAGTCGTGAATTTTCTCGTATTAATCGCAAAGAGTCGGGTCATAACTATTCCATTTTCGGTCAGAAAAGTGGAAGTCGGCAAAGTACACACATGCAATTAGTCGATTTTTTTCCAAAATTAAGTCGTATCGTGGTCGCGGGGACGTCGGAAGGGTTGGATGTAGTCATCTTCCGACGACTTTACGACTTTGTTGTGCTGCTTGGGAAGTTTTATCAAAATCGCTGTAACTTTTTTCAAAATAGGATTGGGCAAATATACATAGAGTATGGGCGGTAGGCGTATCCATGAACCGATTTTGCCCATTTTCAATAGTAAGATGCCTGCAAAAAGATGTGACCTGAGTGTGCTAATTTCATTTAATAAGCTTTGTTGGTCTTTCCGTAAACCTGATTTCAACAGACGGGCAGACAGACAGACGGACATAGCTAAATCAACTCAGGTGGTGATGCTGATCAAGAATATATATACATTTCCATACCTGCCACACCCCCTTCTATGCAGGCCCGTCGAGAGGGGGGAACCCCCCTGGCCCGGGCTTTGCAATGGGGCCCGTAAATCGGAGGCACGACAAAAAATTTTTCGTTTTCTTATCATAAAGTAAGGTAAGTGTTTTAACCAATTTTTTCTAAAAACATTGGCCCATAATTATAGGGGCAAAATTAAGTTAAAACCTGGTTTTTACCCAAAATCGAAGATACAGAGTGACCCCATAAAAAAAAAGAAAAACTTTTAAAAAATAGATTACCCTGCGTTATTGACACAAAATATTATAGAGACAGTGAACAAAAGGAATAATAAAAAACTCGAAAATACAAGGCAACGTGGCGAAGTGGTTAGGACTGTGAACTCATAGCTCTCAATGCAGTTGAGAGTCACACGCTTTTTAAAATATGTGTTCGAATCTTTTGCGCGCTCATTCCACTGTACTGCTCATGGCACCTGTTGCGGATTGAAATCCGGTTATTTTATTCATTTTTATTATATAAAAAATATTATTGGCAATTAATTTCTTTTATATAATATGTAGTTGGTAATGACGCTTCGTACGATATGGCTCGTTTTATTTTTGCACACCGCCATTAAAAAAGAGGCCACATAGGTACAGTGAATAATCCAAATGCTGTTTACTCACCCTGTGCAACCTACAATCTTAATTTATGTGGTGTCGACTCAGCAGAATACTTTTTTTGGAGTGGCTCAAAAGTGTTACGCCATTTTCAGCAATAGTCCACAACGTTGGAAAATTCTCAAAAAAAGTGTGCCGCCGAGTTCCCTCCTTCAGATACAAGGTGGTCTGCTAAAATTGAAGCAGTTATGCCGCTTGCTAATCGTACTCTAGGATTGCAAAAAGCACTCGAAAGCTTAAATGAACTCAATTTTACGGCTGAAACTCGTGGTGATGTCAACAGCATTCTGAAGTAAGTACATGAAAGGATTCGAATGCATATTAATGTCCTCGATTTGATATAAATTATTGAAAGCTATCAATGAAAGAAGCATAATTTTTCAAGCAAAAGACGCGACCATTGACAACGAAGCTCAAAATCTTGAAAGCTTATTATCTGACTTCAATTCGATTTGGAACCAATGGGACAATATTTTATGTGAATGCAAAACTGTTGCTGATGGATTGGAAACATCATCAACGTTCTCTTCCACCAGACAAAGAAAACGAAAGAGACATTTTGAAGAAAATAAGAATCTGATAACACGAATACAGACGATAAGGAGAACGATTTCAGAAGATAACACTTTTCTCGTCACCGTTGACTCAGTTATTGCGGGACTTTTTACTCGATTTGATGCCATAAATGACTTAAATGGGACTTTGTCTTTTTTGTGGCAAATCACAGCGATGAACGAAAGCGAAATTCAAAATGCTGCTACATATCTTGTAGAAAAAACAAAGATCAGACGTTTCTGCAAAATTAAAAGATGAAATTATTCATCTGACACATATCTACGAAGCCAATTTCGAAGAAGAACCATCACCATACACTTTGCTGAATTCAATCTTTCTTAAAAATTTGGAGACGATTTTTCCTAATGTATGTGTTGCTCTTCGTGTGTTTTGCACTATACCTGTAACTGTTGCTAGTTCTGAACGTTCTCTTGGTGTTCTTGCTCGAATAAAACACTTTCACTGATCGTGCTGCACACAAGAGCGAGTATCAGGGCTCTTTGCATAGAGGCCCCCGGGCCCGAATTTTCTCTCGGCGGCCCAGCTTCTATGTGTTACAAACGGAATGACAAAGTGAATATTGTGATGTGAAGTGAAGATTTTCTTGTAAAAGAAATGTAAATTTAAAGGTTGTTAGTTTATGTTGGGACAGGCAGAGTATGCCATTGATCCTTACCTTGCTGTTATCCTAATAAGGAAAGCAGGGTAAATTCTAAGGACTTGAAGTCGGTGTCTAAATTAAATTAGAAGGCTAATGCCGAATATTTTCAAAACAAAAAGGCAAGTTGATGTTTGTAGAACAAATCATGAATTTATTAAAAATACAATTTCTTTTATACAATAATTGACTTACACTCAATTTAATTCTATCTTATTTCTACATACATGAAAACTTAGCTTATCCATTCCTACTTACATAAATCTGAGTGTCATTCTATTATGAGTCAAATTTGCTTTACTAAGCTTACAGAATTATTTAGGGATTTGGTTACATTAAATTTACTATTGAGTGACCTGCAATAGTGTAATCGAGTACATGTGCTTTTGCTTATGATTTTGCCATGCGTCACTCGATTGCACTTTACAAATTTGTGGTTGGCAATGGTCACTTTGCATGAATATGGTAAGCGGTGGTGGTGGCTATGTTGGATACACTACAATATACCCTCGGTGTAGGGTATAATTATTTATAATTATTACAAATTATATAACAATTGGTATATGGGGCATTTCAGGCGAAGCGGACAATGCAAAAAAAAATGAGATTTAGAAATTTGTCCATATTCGGCTTAATTGCACTTCTAGAAGGTGTAAACACTTAATTTTTTTTATATAAGGCTTAGTTTTCAAGTTGTGGACTTATTGACGAAATATGAAAAATGGATTTTTCGGAAGCCGTTTTTCGAAATTAACAAAATTTCAATAAAATATGAAACATTGTGGTTTAAATAGGAAATTTACTGTTCTTTTCAATTATGAAATCAGATTGAAAATTTGATTTTTTTTTTCTTGTGGAAAACCGGAAGCGAACATTTCATCTCTGAATTGAAATAATTTCGACATATTTTATTTTTTTTATTTTAACTTTAAAATAAAGCGTAAAATATACCGATAATATGCTAAAATATTTTTAACGTGATCTACATTAGTTTACGAGATATATGAATTGAAGTGTATACCTTCCGCTTTTTGTATGGGACGTGGCACTTTCTTAAGTACTTTAATTTATATATCTCCTTAACTAATAACGATCACTTATTTATCTATACTTATTCTTATTACTAATACATTCTTAAAAATTAGGGCTCCAATTTTCAGTTACACAAAAATATGCCTGTATTTGTGACTTTTGGGATTTTATAACATTCCACGGAAAAATTTAATTGTTCAAATTCGATTTGTACAAGAAATTGCCACGTAAGCAAATTCTTGTACGTCCATGGCTTTGCTTATAATCCAACGGGAATTTGAGGGCAGAGAATAAAATAAATCAGCAGCGACTTTGTTTAGCCACCTTGAAAATGAAATGTGATAAGTTTTTGTGGATTAAGCTATTTTATTTCATTGTTGCTATAGGTCAGTGTATGCTAAAAAAGAATTGTAGCACATGGTCGGATTTTATGTTTGTTGGATATTTTAGTTTTAATTTCAGGCGCTGTATTTGTGTGCAGCGTGAAAATATGAGTTTGGTTAATTTGCATTTGAAAATGCACAGGGGTGGAATATGCAATACGCCAGGTTATTGCAAAAGGGCGGAATGTCCAATGTATAAAATCATCACTCTTCATTGGAATGTTTTTTTTACGTGGCGGGTACCAAACCCTGCGCACAACCCAGTTTACTTAATGGCAGGACACGCTATACACATTCGCTCACTATCTCAGCGTATGCGGAGATAGCTACCCAGATGGAGCCGCGCGGAGGTTGTGTGTCAACTTGCTTATGGTTGGCTCAGAGATCGCTCTGGCAATCCTCAGGTGTTGTCAATCGTTCAGTTTTGTTTATAGCCTTGAGGGCGTTCAAGTATTACAAATGCATGCTAAGGGGGAGTTCAATACTTTCTTTCGTTTGCTAGTGTAAGGAGCGGAGTAAATAAATTTAAAAAATAAAACAACATGAGGAAAAATCTTGTAAAAGCTATGCCTCTTATTACAAGGACCACGTGGTGTAGATTCAATGTGCAATCTTCGTGAAAATTCTAATTAAAATATACTTTTGTAAGAGGACCACTCTAAGTATGGAGCCAAAACTAAATTTTGATAGCCTAAGCTGTTCCTCATAATATAAAAGCCACATGGTGTAAATTCCATGAGAATCGAAAAATGATATTTCAAAATATTTTTGTATGAGGGCCACCCTAAATAAAAGTTTTGCAGCTTAAGCTATGCCTCTTAAGATAAGAGATTTGTGGTGTAAATTCGGTGTGTCTTCATGAAAATTATATTTAAAAATATTTTTGTATGAGGGCCACCCTAAATAAAATTTTTACCATCTTATCTGTGCCTCTTAATATTAAAGCCATGTGGTGTAAGTTCGATGAGAATCGATTAAGTGGTCTTTGAGAAAATGCTACTTTTAAAATATTTATGTATGAGGGTCACCCTAAATAAAAGTTTTGTAGTCTATGACACCCGCCAGATTGATACTAACATACTGTAAGAGTTTCATCAAAATCAAAATAGATTATAAGATTTTTCAAATCATACTTTTACTCTAATGAGTTCTTTATGGCGTCATAGCCTACGAAAAAATTTTATTTAAGATAAATGTCAAATAAATAGTTCCTAAATAGTTTCTGTCTTTTCAATGTTATATTCTTTTCATTATAAGTGCATTATTTAGATATATCTTAGATATATCTAATTCATTATATGTATGCACCAAAGTTTTTTTGTAAATATTTGGAAATAATTCTTCTATTAAGCCAATTCTTTCTTTAATGCTCCCAAACTCTAATTTGATAAATGGTAAAAATAATTCTAAGATTTATCTAATTCATTCTATGCTTGCACCAAAGATTTTTTTTGTAAATTTAATGAATTAAGTGAACAATTTACCAATTTTTTTCTTCAATCCTGCCAAAAAAAAAATTCGCTGAAGCCAGAAATATTTATTTAATTTAACTAATTTTAATTTTTGTTATTCATTGAATTTTTCAAATCTTTAACTAATTTTTCTTATTAAAGTTCTTTAAAAAAAGTAAAGAATTAATTGAAGCAAAGAATGTTTTGGTTGAATCAATGATTGACAGAAAGAATTCCTTGAAAATACGAATTAAATATTTGGAAAATTTACAAATATTTTTTTGAAATTAATAAATTTATTTTAAGTTTTAACAAAAACTGTAGGATGAAAAACAACAAATCATGTTTTGTTGTATCAGAAAAACTGTTTCTATGACTGCAAATCATACAAAAAATTCGTTGAAATCGCACACGAAATTGTTTGATATCATATAATTAGTTTTCTAATTTTTCTAATTTTCTGTGTATAAAAAAGTTGACAATTGACCGGACAAAAGTAAAAAATTACCGATTTTCCACTTTCTAGTTGACAATTGACCGGACATTAGTAAAAAAGTACCGATTTTCCACTTTCTCGTTGCAACACCTCAAATATTACTTTGCCGCCCATCCCGTGGTACATCGTTTTTAATGAACTGTTATTTGCTTAAAAGAATGCCGTAAACCGTATATCATTATCTTAACTATTTTAAGACCAAGATATCTGCATTTTTCTAAATTAACAGACCTGATTTTTTTTGAATCGGAGTCGACAAATTTACATATTAAGGTGTGATTCTAATTTGTTTTATTTCAAACTGTTATTATTGATCGAGGAAGTCGAATCCGTGATTAGTTTTTCTTCTTCTTCTTTTTATCTTATAAAAAAATTGAAAATTGATCGGAAAAAATGAAAAAAATTCCGATTTTGTACTTTAAAGCTGCAAAATCACCACATATTATTTTGTCGTCGATCTCATGTTACATTATTTTTAATGTATTGTTATTTGCTTAAAAGAATGCCGTAAACCGTATATCAATATCTTATTTCAAACCCTAGATATCTGCATTTTTCTAAATTAACAGAACTATCCACATAGTAGAAAGATAAAGCATGGTCTAGATTTTGATATATGAGAATATCTCAAAATTTGATTGTTTCTTATGGAAAATGATGAGCTGATTTCTAAAACAAAAAGCTCAAAAATTACAAAAAAATCGAAAAACTTGAAAATAATAATATGTAAATTACTTAAATTTTAAAACTTTTAATATGATATGCATTCCTACCATAATTGGTAAATTCAATTTGAATTTATTTGGAGTAAAACAGACTCACTTTTTTTAAAAATTTGGAAACCGTTATCTTACAATACTTTAAAAGCGAAACTTGAAACATTTTTTAACTACGATTTTTCTAAAAGCAGCCCATCATTTTCCCATAAGAAACTTTGGACTCATAACTGTAGTAGTATTTTAAATTTGATATATTCGTAAAACTTAATAAACATATTGATTTAATTTCAAAATGCTTTAAAATCATTCGATATAGCCGAAATGAAAAATAAAATCAAATTTGGGTAACTTTACTACATAGCTTATTTATTTTGTTACGAAAGTGACAAAATTATATTTAAGTGCAATTTTTGGAATCAGCGTACAATTTTACATGAGAAACGGTTGTGTTTTGACCACATAAACCAATTGAACAATTCATTCATATTGATTGTCCACAACGAGTATTTCATTTCCAGAGTATGTACATAGAGGCATTCGCATGACTAGGTCTCTGCTACAGATTACTGAGTACACACTCAATGCATCTACTCGTATACTCGTTGTGTCTTAGATAAAAAATAACATTTCCCGCCAAAGACTTTGACATCACATTCGAATAGTTCACTGAATAATTATGGCATGATTTTTCTTGGAGCCTGTTCATTTATATTTTATACATTCAATTCAAATAAAAGATCTCTTATAAAAATGATTTTAAAGTAAACTTTTATGAATGTCGCCATAAAAAGAGGAGCGCCGCCGCATTGCTTGTGGTTGGTTGTTATGTCTAACGTCATAGCAACACAGCCGGTGTACATAAAGAGCACATTCTAAAGAGATTAGATTTACACTTGTTTAACATTGGGGAGACCAATCCCCACTACACGTACATACCTATATTTGTGCATACATAACTGAATAAAATAATAATAATATCCATGTATAAAAAGATAATAGACAAATTCAGCTACAGTGGCTTCGAGTTGTAGTCGATTTAACAACAATAATAATAAAAATGTCGAAATAAAAAATAAGAAAAAACTTCTAAAATTATAATTTATTATTATTATATTCCGCTTGCTTAATTACACCAGGAAAACAGAAGCTCAAGTTAGCGATGACACGCTTTCAATTTGTTGTTGTTAAAGAGTAAGCACTGTGCATTCAGACGTGTTGCAAAAGTTTTAAAATGAAAAAATCCACAAAGATGGCTACTGTAATGGCGGGAAGACAGAAATTTCAATATGATGCGTTTGCATAAGAAATAAATTTCAGCAGAAGAGAAAAAACGCCTGAGAAAAAAAAAATATTTGGATCTATACGAGTACGATATGTACGAGTATTAGAAAAAGTGTTATACAAACAAATAAGCCAGCAACAATGCAAATTTTCTTACTGTCAACTTGAAAAAAAAAAAAAAAAAAAATTAGGGGGCATTTCAGTTGAGTGTGGTTGGTACCCTCATAAGAAAATTGCTTGCAATTGAAACCTTTTGCATATGCGGAAATGGCTCTTCTTAAATGGTCAATAAAGAGAGTGTTAATATATGAATTTTTTGAACTAAAGCATTCGATGTCATGGGGAAGTCTTAACTAAGCTCACAGGCGTTCAGAATGCAGCGCTAGGTGGAATAGGGGGCCCGCAATAGGCTATATGTACATATGTATGTATTTATAATCAACATGTAGGGAAAACAAGTAAAAGAAGAGAAATTAATGACAAAAAATTCAATGCGGTGGGTAAGTGAAATCTGTTGGCAATTTTATTGTTTAGCGCTACCGTTGATGTCAGACATGTTCGTAGTAATCATTCATTTCACGTCAAAGAGAAAGTTGGCTCAAGCCGGCTAACATGTTTGATTTTTGTTGAATTTTATCCAGTACTTGTCTTTGGGAATGATAGCAAATATTGGCCATTTTCTTTTTTGATCCTTTTGGTCTGTTTTTTTACGAAATTTCAAAAATTCATGGCTCCGACCTTTTGTATACGATTGCACTAGTGTATGAAATTCAAAAAAGATCGGTTATCCGGACGCATTTGTAAAATTTGTATGCATGTGGATACAAAAATTACCTTTTGAAGATTATCTATGGTTAAGTTTTCGAGATATCGACCGATGATTTTTTTTTTTTTCCTTTTCAAAAAAAATTACCTCACATTTTCGCAAAAAGCTCCGTTAGTACTTAGGAATTTTATTAAAATTACCTTTGACTGAATGGTAATTTGATTATAATTTATTTAAAGTTCACTTAAATAAAATTTTTTGTCCAAACGGAGTTCATTGTAAATAATGTTAGGTAGCGTTTTCCGAAAAGAACAAAAAAATCATCGGTCGATATCTCGAAAGCCTAACTAACCAGAGATAATTTTCAAATGTTGATTTTTTAGATCGTACGTACATACGAAGTCCGTGTCACTTTCGGACTGTAAGATAGTGTTATCAAGAACAGTTACTTGTCTTAAAGGTCATATATCACAATGAACTTTGTTTTTTCTAGTAAAAAATTGGAATCGATTTAAGAGTTCAATTGAACAATTGGTCTATAATTCCGGTATATGAGAACGGCTTGAGGTAATCGCTTCTAGTCCTAAGCAACATTGTTGGGTTTGCCAAGATTCATGATCGGCACATAAAAGTGAAGTGCCTTTGTCCTCTGAATTGAAAAAAACCTCTAGAAGTCACTTCGATCTCACTAGAACCAACAAAATTGCTGCAGATTGTAAGCAAATATCTCTAACGGTTTTGAAATTGTGGACAATTAGAGTTCAATTAGCCCAAATCGCCATACAAGACCCTTTTTTTCATAAAAAAAATTCCGAAAGTGATACTTTTTGATCAAAGATGCATCACTCAGATTGAAGACGTCCAGCCGGCTGTTCATTGGAAGTCATATGCGCGCAAAACTTTGTGTGCAAGGAAGCCACGAAAAATCGAATCGAATCGAAATCGGTTTCAAAACCGGCCAAGTCCAAAAAAATAAAATTTTGAGATATTCTCATACATAAAAATCTAGACCATGCTTTATCTTTCTACAATGGTTTTAGATTAAAAAAAAAATTGTTGATACAAATATTACACTTTTTAATTTATTATTGGTTCATGGGTTTCAAAACCGGCCAAGTCCATGAACTTGCATTCAAAACCAATCCAACGCCTTGGAATCAAAACCAGCCAAGTCCAGTACATTGGTATCAACACCGGCCAAGTCCACTTTTTTTCCAACGCCTTGGAATCAAAACCGGCCAAGTTCAGTTCATTGGAATCAAAACCGGCCAAGTCCAAAATTGTTTTCTCAAAAACATTCGCAAATGAAACTTTAAATATCTGATCTGACGTACCTTGAGTAAGAAGTTTTATAAGCTATCATGTGTGAAATACTTTTTAATTTTTCAATGAACATAGATGAAAACAAACGTTTTTCCTTGTTTTCCCAAAAGTATGAAATATGGACTTGGCCGGTTTTGAAACCGGGCGCCTCATATACTAGTATTTTATTGTCTTAACCTATTAAAAGCTATTATATGTTAGTCAACTCTCAAAAGTGTCTTATCATTTTAAATACTAAAAAAGTTTATTTTTCCCTCCTTAACGTGAACTGTGGCTTATTTTATGGTGATTTCCAAAATGTATCTAATGTAGCGATGATCATGAGCAAGACAGTTTTGAAAAAAGCTCTAAATATCGTGAATCATTTGGAAATTTTTTTTTTCCTTATGGTATTTTTGGGCTAATTATAGCTCACAATTTGACGATAAAATTGAGGTAATGAAGTTTTTATATAATTTTAGTAAAATTTTCTATTCGATTCCCAAGAAAATTACTAAACTCCGTAATTTTCCGCCTGTTCTTCATTTCGAAAACATCGTTGGAAAAATGTTAAGTGCTGGTATTAAATCTTACATACAATGAAGACATTTACGCCCAAAATTCTAATATTGACATTCCCTGAATCTGAATAGACATAATTCAAAGTTAATGAATCGAAATCCAGAATACAGGTGATACCAGTGTTACCATATTAGCAGTTTTAACTGGAAATTCAAGTTTTTTGACACGCTAGCAGTTTTTTTTTTTTTTTTTTGCTAATCGCGGTTTTTTTACAAAATTATGATCAACAAAACAAAAGAAAAAAGAGAGATATTTATTTAGATGAATTTCTGAAAGGCGTGGAACTGTTGGTTCCAACGAATGTTTTAACTAAATATCAACCATCTTTAACAGAATTAAGTAGTATTTCAACAAATCTAATATTTATTGAAGAATTGCAGGAAGTTGATGATGGCTGAGCAATTTAACAAATTTAAAATTAACTGCTGCACCGATATTGAAACATATTGGTAGTCAATTGTTATTAATATTTAAAAAAGGGCAATGGAAGTGAAGCCTTTCCCCTTTTCAAATAAACTTGTTTCAGCTGTTCTTTGTATACCAGTAGTTACAGAAAATGTGGAAAGAATATTTTCCTAAATCAATTTAAATCAGGGCCTGAAATAAACTTTTATAAAAGTTTTTTTTTAGGTAAAAGTAAACTTTAAACTTTTATTTTTGTGAAATAAAAGTAAAAGTTTCCTTAAAACTTTTATATCCGAAAATAAAAGTAAAAGTTTTTTTTAACTTGCATTTCAAAAAGTCAAAAAAAACTTTTAAAAAAAACTTTTATTAATAAAAGTTTTTTTTAAAAGTCTTGGATCACTAAGCAAAAAATTTCAAAGGAGAAAACTTAGGATTATTGATAATAAAGTCCAAAGGAAAATACTTAACATGTTTCTGAAAAGAAAGAAATTTATGATAATTATGCACTTATGATTAATTCTTTAAAAATTGTGCTCAACGCATCAATGGGAAAAGGCCGAAAATGGATTTTGGGAGTGACAGGGGAGGTTCCTGACCCTCATAAAAGGGTTTTTTGGACCCATTTTTCGAAAAAAATGTTATTGCACGAATCGATGGGAAAAGGCTGAAAATAGATTTTGGAAGTGACAAGTGAGGTTCCCGACCCTCCTAAGAAGGTTTTTGGACCCGTTTTTCGAAAAAAACTTTATCGCTAGAATCGATGGGAAAAGGCCGAAAATGGATTTTGGAAGTGACAAGCGAGGTCCCCGACCCTCCTAAAAGGGTTTTTTGGACCCATTTTTCGAAAAAAATGTTATTGCACGAATCGATGGGAAAAATTCGATTGATGGATTTTGGAACTGACAAGTGAGGTCCCCGACCCTCCTAAATGAGTTTTTTGGACCCATTTTTCGAAAAAAACTTTATTGCTCGAATCGATAAGAAAAGGCCGAAAATGGATTTTGGAAGTGACAAGTGAAGTACCCACCCTCCTAAATGGGTTTTTTTGACCCAATTTTCGAAAAAAATTTTATTGCACGAGTAAAATTTTTTTTCGAAAAATTGATCCAAAAAACCTTTTTAGGAGGGTCGGGGACCTCACTTGTCACTTCCAAAATCCATTTTCGGCCTTTTCCCATCGAATCGTGCAATAACATTTTTTTCGAAAGATGGGTCCAAAAAACCCTTTTAGGAGGGTCGGAGACCTCGCTTGTCACTTCCAAATTCCATTTTCGGCCTTTTCCCATCGATTCGTGCAGTTAAATTTTTTTCGAAAAATGGGTCCAAAACACCTCTTTATGAGGGTCAGGAACCTCCCCTGTCACTACCAAAATCCATTTTCGGCATTTTCCCATTGATGCGTTGAGCACAATTTTTCTAAAAATTATACATAAGTGCATAATTATCATAAATTTCAATAATTTTTGTATTGAACTTTTTAGTCATTTTTACAACCAACATGACAAAGATAACAAGTGGATCAATTTAACCTGGTAATTGGTGACATATGTTTCGGCTATTACCACGTATATACATATTTATATGCATATACATAGCCTCATCAGACCAGTTTTGGTTAAGTTGTACTGAGAATCGAACACCCGACCGTATGCATTTTTGAATTGCGACGGCCGCTCTAACACTTGAGCTATTGGGTATGTGACCTTGATGTGTACAAAGTGCGTGTTTCTTTGGAGTTCGCACGTATTGTTCCATTTTTCTTGTTATCTTTCTGAGTTATGTTCAGTTGACATAGCTCTTTTTAAGCTTATTTGGCTTATACATGTGCTATGATTTTTATAATTTTATTTTCATATAATTTCAAAGTTCTGGAAAATTTTCCAGCTACTTTTTTTATTATTATTGAAAAATTGGCGGGTTCTCCATATTAAGAATTTTGGTTTGTTTTGCGACTAATAATTATTATATTAATAATTTTTGTATTGAACTTTTTAGTCATTTTTACAACCAACATGACAAAGATAACAAGTGGATCAATTTAACCTGGTAATTGGTGAAATTTCTTTCTTTTCAGAAACATGTTAAGTATTTTCCTTTGGACTTCATTATCAATAATCCTAAGTTTTCTCCTTTGAAATTTTTTATTAGTGATCCAAGATATTATTTTAGCATTTTCCTCGTTCTTTCATACAAAAAAGCTTTTATTTTCGCCTTTTGAAAAATAAACTTTTCAAAAAAAACTCTTAGCATGTGACTGTTAAAAATATAAGTTAGAAAAAACTTTTAAAAAAAAACTTTTATTAATAAAAGTCAAAAAAAAACTTATGAAAAAGTTTTTCATAAAAGTTTTTTGAAAAAACTTTTATGTTAAAACTTTTTATTGAATAAAAGTTTTTAAAGAAAGTTTATAAAAACTTTTATATCAAAAAAGTTTTAAGAAACTTTTATTTTGAAAACTTTTTGAATAAAAGTATAAAAGTTTCAAGGTCTGATTTAAATAAAACCAAAATTAGAGATAAACTTAAAATTCCAGCGGTATTTTAAGAACTAAAGACGTTACAGATTGTACTAAGTTTGATGTATCAAATGAGACGTATAGAAAAATTAACAAATCAGTTTACGATTAACAATGAAATTGATTTTAACTGAAAATAATGTGATTTAAATATTAAATTTTACAAGAACTGTTTTTTGTTTATATTATTATTTTACTGAGCTTGATGTTATGTAGAGCAGTGTTCCGCAAAGCGTGTGACGCGGCACACTGGTGTACCGTGGTCATCAGTTGGTGTGCCGCGGAAAAAAGTCAAGGTTTTGTAAAGATAATACAACTAAAAATAGATCGAAAAATATCAGCGTCAGCAGATACAGTATCACGTCGCATCAATGATATTTCTAGCGACATTGAATAACGTTTATTGAAAAAATTAAGACTTAGTGGAGTTTTTGCGCTACAAGTCGACGAGTCTACTGATATCAGTGGTCACGCGCATCTCAAATGTGAGGTACACTGACGGATGTGAAACAAAAGAGGACTTTTTATTTTGTCTGCTACTACCTGGTTATGCCACTGAAGAAGAAATATTCAAAGTAACAGACCAGTACTTCAGGTACCATAATTTGAAATCGCACAACTGCATAAGCATTTGTACAGACAAAGTAGCATCTATGACTCGAAAAATTAAGGGTTTTGTAACCAGGGCTTCTGAAAAAATTCCTAATATTAGAAATGTACATTGTTTTTTACACAGGGAAGTACTGATGACGAACTCTCGGCCTGATGAATTGTTGTATGTCCTACAAGAATTGTCCTTCATAATTATCAATTACATCAAGTCGCGACCGCTGAATTCTCGTCTGTTTAATGCAGTGTGTCAGGAAATGGAAGCAGATCATTATTCACTTCTGTTTGATACAGAAGTACGATGGCTATCCTTGGACACTTACCGATAAACGAGCAGGAAGAATTCATGGAGTTAAAAACTGATCGGACATTAAAAGTAAAATTTCCCGAAGTAGAACTAGCACATTTTTGGCTGCATATAAAAAAGAGTATACGAGCTACTTATGCGAATTGGGATTTTCAAATCTCTCTACTATTAAATCGAAAAAACAGAACGCCTGAGGAGGATTAATGAAGAGATGATAGCAGCCTTATCAACGACTGCTCCAAATTTTTTCGCCTGTGCTCAGTTAAACCGGCTCACATTTTTCACTAAACATCTTTTCATATTAGGTACATATATGGGGATTTCCACGCAAACGGAGGTTTTTGTCCCGTGCGACACGTTGGTTTTTTGCAATCATCTTGAAAACGAAAAACTGCCCAAATTCAACCTTAGCACCAATTATAAAGCTAGTTAGGAGCCATAAGTTAAACCTATTGTCAAAATGAAATTCCTTTTTATTTTGACTTATTTTTTACTTTAAATGTGTCCGACAGTCGAACGGGACCCATGGACATGCCCATATTGACTTAAGTGATAAATAATTTTAATTGTAAATAATAACATTGTTTTTTTCTTTGGTGTACCTCTAAAATTTCTTGACTTGATAGGTGTACCTTGAACACAAAAAGTTTGCGGAACACTGAAGTAGAGGGTGTTATGCAATTTTGAATGAATTGTTATTTTTATGTTTAATGAAAAACTTCCTTTCGAAAATAATGTTTTTTTTTTCGCAAATTGGTGTAAGTAATTGTTGATTATTAAAAGGACCAAAAAAAGGTCGCCAACATTCAATAACCACTAAAATTTTATATTTTCCAAAAAATTTGGTTTATTTCGGAGGTAGCAGTTTTTTACAGTATTTTTTTCATAATTTGCAGTTTTTCCTAAAATCTGGCACCGCCCAGGGCGAAAATGCAATTTAACGCCCCGTACCTACAAAATTTCAGCGTGAAATATTTTTATATACTAAAAACTAAAAAAAATATCTGCTTTCGCATTCCAAAAACCCTACTAAAATTAGATATTTTTCACATTACAAAACCTCATGGAGCCTCACCCCTCCCTTCTTGTAACGCTACAGCTCTGCAACAAGCAACATCAATTATTTGTAAATGAAACAAAATCGTAAATTTTAAAAGAACTTATGGAATTCCATCCAGAGTGCAACTAAAATGAATTATTTTGAATCTTCTTAAAAATGGAATATCTGAAAAATCCACGAAGTGCTGGATAGATTTCGATAAACCCAAGTGGATGGACATTTTTTGTCTAAAGTTACCCTATCGAATACTTTCCATCCTTAAAAACCAACGGACATGGCACTTTCCATATAGTTAAACACTTTAAACGCTGTATTTTAGCCTCAAGCATAAAATTTGTTAAGCATTTTACTGTGTTTATTTTGAAAGTTTTGTAGATTGCTTCTATTTTTTTTGCCTATATTTTAGCATGGGGTTACAAAATTTTCACAATAAACACAGTATATATAGATGCATACAACGTGCATACATCGCAAAACTTTGCACAGTGGCTAAAATAGCTGCAGCAATAAATATAATCATTTGAAATGAAATCTTCGCAAACAAGATTTTTTATTTTGTTTGCGCACGAATTAAACTTTTTATAAAATACGAATTTAAATAAGAGAATCTACAAAGCACTATGTGCTGTTAGTTTGATTGTCAAATAAAATCTGAATTTATTGTTTCTCTTTTGCTTAGTTCTAACTTAACAGCTACCTAAAATACATATACGCTACAACCATACGTACATACATAAGCTACATAAACAGATAAGCTAAAGGAACGGATATGCTGATGTTAGCATAAACAATGTAGCTGGGAACATAATACGTTGTCACGTTTAACAAGATCAGCATTATTTGGATTGTTGATCTTGTTAAAGTGTTTATATAGTATGTGGTTGTGCTAACTCTCCCCTTTCTTAATTTCTTCGTCCCGAAGTTATAATCTCATTTGGGAAAGAGCTGCCGTAAAAAGTTGCTCTTGTGTAGTTCTATGGATCTCCGTTTGACACTGTTGCCACATCTGGAATCCCCTCCAAATCAGAAAGCTAATGAATCCTATTATACCCAGTATAAAGCATGACCATAGCATTGGATGAGACTGTACTTCTATGTGAAATGGCGAGATTGTTTCAGTATTTTCAAATTTCAATTCCAAATCCATAGATTCAACATATTTCTCGATAGTGTAAGTGTTGATGTAGGTATGTCGCATATATTCCAATATTTCCTCCTTTGAATTTTGGTAAGTATTATTGTCAATAACGACTTTATCTTTGAAAGTCACCAGGTAAGTTCCATTTATAACTTCACTATCTACAGTGTGATTTCCGTATAAAAGTATAACACCATCATTAAGTTGTTCCAGCTTTAAATTCCGTTCCCTAATCTTTGTACAGTTACTATTTCTTCTATTCAGTAGCTTAGATAAACATGTTTCGGTTCTATTAGCTTCACAGAAGGTGTTGCTTAATTCGAATTTACAGTTGCTTAGGTTAATAAAAGTTTCATTACATTTTGCAATATTTTTATCTATGACGAGTTTCCCGTCAGAATGGCTTATGGCCCTACTTTTAAACAATTGACATTTGGTTTTAACAATTGGATACCTAATATAAATGACAATTATATTATTATTCTGCACAATCTTAAAAGTCGATGCATCAATCAAATCTGTTAACAAAATTTTCTCATATTCATGACCTATTACGTCATGTATTTCATCCAAATGCAATATAGATGGATTCAAGACACCCAATTTACCGAACGTAATCGTTTGAATTGAGTTTTGTAATTCCGATATCATTAATTTATTTCTTTTGATAAAAAACTTTTTTGCTTTAAATTTGACAGTAAGATTGCTCATCATATCTGTTAAGTTCTGTATAGCCTTAAATATTTGAGAATTCGTTGTATATTGTTTATTCCCATTTAAAATTATTTCGTTCATTTTCTTTTCAATAGAAATTAGATCGTTATGGTCCGGACTGCCTGACAACCACTTCCACGCCGTTCCTAATTCATCAATTGCTCTCTTGTATCGTTTAATTACCTGCAACTGCTGTAAAAGTGTTTCGGCTACGTCAATTTCTAAATCTTCGTCGTAAATTTTATTGTCATGTACAAACTCCTTCGTTTCCTGCACTAGACCTTCATAGTACGTTAAATTAATAATGTGAAAAAGTTCTCCAAAATTTTCGTAAATAGCAACATCCCCGTTGTCAACCAGTACATAAGGTTCCCTTGAATAGTCTAATATATCCGCCAAGGTACCAGACATCGTAATAAGTAAGATTATCATTTCTGTAACGAAAGAAATGTAGATTAATTTCTAATCTGGTCTTTGTGTACTACCAGTATTTTCTTTGTTTTGACATCCTGAACTGTAACTGTGTTTCTATTGTTTTTTATAACTTTTCTCTTTTTGTATCGAGGCGTTAGCTTTCCCCGTCTATCATTTTTTGTAAATATTATTTCCTCTTCTGCCGGATTTTTTTCTACTTTGTCTTTATTCATATTTGCAAGCATTCTTATTTGAGCTTCCCTAACCCTATCAATTAACGTTTCTTTGTACTGATCAATGTTGTGATATGCAGTCATTGGTTTCATTTTTGTCGTAGAATGAATGGTATTGTTGTACTGCTGAACTACATGTATCATAGCGACTTCAATATCTACTAATGGTTTCTGAAGTTTGAAAATTCTAAGCAATTCACCAATAGTAGAGTTGACTCTCTCCACTTTACCATTTGTACTGGAATGAGCTACCGGTGTCAGTTTATGTTGTATCCCTAGATTTTTCAAAGTTTGTTCGAAGGGTTTCCCGATTACTGACCTTTGATTATCTGTCATAATTACTTTAGTGTTCGGGAACAAATTAATGGCTTCTAATATTTTTTGTCTCATTTCAGATTCGACACAAATGAGATTCACTACTAAAAACTTAGTTAACGCATCAATTATAACAACGAATTTCTTTTTGTCTGTAAAATAAATATCGCAATGCAACACCTCACCCCCCTCTTGAGGAATTGGAGCCTCTCCAATTTTCTGTTTCTTTGGATGTCTTTCATACTTCGATAACTTACAAACGTCACATTCATCATTAATTTGCTTTACGTCATGCGTAACCTGTGGCCACCAATGAGTTTCTGTTATCTGTTGGACCACTTCCCTGGCTTGTCTATGAGCCCTATTATGAGCTTTTTCGGCTGCCATTAGTTGTTCGTCTGGCGAAGTCAAATCATCCACCAAAATGTGTGTATGAATAAATTTCGTGTGTGGGAATGTATGGTATTTACCAACAAATCTTTTATTTTGAAAAGCGTTTCCTCCGTACATTTTATTGCCACTGTGGGCTTATTGATTAACATTTTAAGTTCCTGAATTAATCTGTCAGTGTTACTGTATTTAACTACGGATCTCCAGTAGGTAGGGAATGTTTCAAAAGTTTGGGTCTTGTTTGTTGTGTCATGTTCTTCTAAAACAAATTGGTTTTTAAATGCATTCAATGGTCTGTGAATTTTTATTATTTTTTCTTTTTCTGGGGAACTATTCGCAGTGTGCACAGTGTTTTGATCACTGCTGTCTGATGATATCGTTTCATGGCCTGACAAAGCGTTTACATACTGTCTCGACAACGCGTCAGCAACAACATTTTCTTTTCCCGGTTTGTATATTATTTCCGGGGTAAATTGGTCTATATAGGACCGCCAACGGCGTAATTTTGCGTTATAGTTTTTGTCGTTAATCGCGAAAGTAAGGGGTTGGTGATCTGTATAAATCTTGACCCCCTGAATGTTTTGTAAATAGTTATTCAATTTTTTAAATGCCCAAACAATCGCAAGCATTTCCCGCTCATTTGTCGCGTAATTTCTTTCAGTTGCGGACAGTGTTCTTGATATAAAAGTTATGGGTTTACCCCCTTGACTAAGAACCGCGCCTATGGCACTATTGCTAGCATCTGTGGTCAACTCGAAATTCTTTGTGTAATCTGGTTGTGACAAGGATATAGTCTCTTTCAACAAACTTTTAACCATCTCAAAAGCTTCCCTTGCCTTGTCGTTAAATTTTATTTCTATGTTCTTAGACTTGAACTGAGAAACTTTTCCATTCTCGCCCTTCAAGTACTCAGTCATTGGCTTCGCTATATGCGAATAATTTTTGATAAATTTCCGGTAATACCCTGCCAAACCTAAAAAAGATCTTAGTTGTTTCACAGTTTGAGGCATAGGATATTCCTGAATTGTTTTAATCTTCTCCGGGTCAACCTTTAAGGAATTAAATCCCACTAAATATCCCAAAAATTCGACTTCCTGGCCAAAATATTTACTCTTTTCATTTGATACTTTCATATTGGCCTTCGCTAAAGCTTCCAAAACAATTTCTATGTGTTTCAGATGATCTTCTTTCGTTTCCGAAAAAATGATAATGTCATCGATATAAACGTGACAAAATCCTTCTTGAATACAAGATCTTAATACATCATCCATGGCCCGTTGAAATACACTAGGTGCATTTTTTAGGCCGAATTGCATACGCAGAAACTCATATTTCCCATTATTCACGCTGAATGCCGTTTTTGGAATGTCGTTTTCCTCTATGAGGATCTGGTGAAATCCACTTTGCAAGTCAAGCGTAGAGAAATACCTAGATTTCCCTAAATGTGATAATATCACCTCAGTATCCGGTATCGGATACCGGTCCGTTGTAGTGACTGTATTTAGCTTCCTATAATCGACAACCATTCTTTGCATTGGTTTGCCATTGTCATCCAAACTTTTTGGTTTGGGGACCACCATAACTGGAGAGTTATATGGGCTGAAAGACCGTCGAATTATATTATTCTTTAACAAAGACTCTACTTCTTTGTTGACGAATTCCATTGAACTGAAGGGGATGAGATACTGTTTTGACCACACTGGTGACTCAGTGGTGGTAGCGATTGAACATTTAATGTTTGTATTATATGGCAAAAATTCTTTTGTTTTCCCATGAATAAAAATACCTTGGTACTTTTTAATTAATTCTTCAAGTTTAATTTTAATGTCTTCCTCAATATTTTCATCTACTATGAGGCTATTTATCGAACAAGACCTATCAAACTTTAATTTTTCACAACCATATCGATGGGTTAAAAGATTTGTACAAAAATCTATGTTACCTCCGATATAATGAAGTGTTCGCATACCTATGATTATATCATAGTCCTGTAATTGCGACAATTCTAATAACTTTATCTGTATATTAAATATACTTGCTAACTGGTAACTGTCTATTAGACTCACACCATGAATTGAATTTACCTGATTTTTCTTTTTTAATTTTATGGGGTTATTTAAGATTCCTGGCTTTACATAATTATGTGTAGCACCAGTATCAATAAGGATTTTTAAATGTTTGTTAGTTTCTTGGTCTACCCGGGTGATGTAGGGCAGACCTGGCCTTGGTCTAAAAAATCACTACCTTCTTGTAAATTATTTATTCGCGTCTGTCTGACACCCTGCCAGTTTCCGGAGTTTGGCTTATTATTTTTGGATGAGTTAAAATTTGTATTTTCCCTGTACTTAGTTACCCCAGTATCCACATCCATTGGTTCTGGTGGATTCTGATTAACCTGTGATCGTCGGAAATTATTATGTTGTCCGTTAGAATTATTATTTGACCCTCGGTTACGATTAAAGTGATAACGATTATCATTTTGCCTATTGGCCAAGTATGGTTTTTCCATTACGGCCTCTTCTGCAAGAATTATGGCGTCTGGGAGTGTTTTAGGCCCTAAAGAATATACTACATTGCTTAATGACGGCTGAAGCCCATTCACAAAAACTTTCAGTGCATCGTATCGAGCTTCATTATTTAGCTCATTAGTCGTCCTGGAGTCCGAACCATATGTCATTAAATTTTTGTTTGTTATAAGTGTTAATACGACATTAACCCTATCAAAAAATTCTCTTGGTGTTGAATTCCCTTGTCTTAGCCCTTCCAATTCACGTTGGAGGGTTCGTTTGGAACGTTTGTCCTGGTAAGTGAAATCGAGTCTTTCTATTATTTCTTCGAAATTGAATATCGTCCCATAACTGGCAAGCATGGCTTTTGCTTGTCCCGTAATCTTACTACGCAATAGCCCCAATGCTTCATAATACTTGTTTTGTCCGTTTACCGTGTTGGCTCTTGAGAAAGTTCGCATGGCGTCACAGGCTTCAGTACGCCATGTGGCGTATTCACCCATAACCCCGCTAAAGTCTGGCAGTGCCTTTATTAAAGCCGGAATACCATCTTCGGTTGCCGTATATTGTGCCGCAACTCTTTGCTGTATTGGCGGGGGTACTAAATTCGCCCGTACCTGTGCAGTTATGCGTTCTGTTAATTCAGCCAATTGTTCCGGTGTAATAGCGATTGCCATATCTGAATGGTTACTGTCTTCAGTTAAAGAATTCTGTCGGAAATTGTCAAATCTTTTCTGAATTTTTTTTAATGACATAGAAATTTTCACTTGCTACTAATTTCTCAATTCGTAATCGCGATTCATATAAAAAATTTCAAATTGGGTATCTTAAATCACGTAATTTATCTCACTAAAAAAATTGTTTTAAACAATTGCTTCTTGAAGCAGTAAGTATAATCATTGAAAACTTTGTTAACAACAGTAGAAATATTTTTTTGTAAATTTTTTAACAATTGCTTCTTGGAGCAGTAAATAAAATCATTGAAAACTTTGTTAACAACTGCAGAAATATTTTAATAAAAACTTTTTATTTTTCTCACTAAAATTCCACATGTTAAGCTGATGGTCACAATCTGGTTCTATACTGTTTCCCTCGATGTTGAGGTACTTTTGTTGAGCTGATAAATTTTAGGTTTTCCTTCGATGATGGAAGTACTTCTTCTAGGTATGCCTACGGACAGGAAGTTGGTTGACTTTTTATTCCATAGGCCCCACGTTGGGCGCCAATTAAACTTTTTATAAAATACGAATTTAAATAAGAGAATCTACAAAGCACTATGTGCTGTTAGTTTGATTGTCAAATAAAATCTGAATTTATTGTTTCTCTTTTGCTTAGTTCTAACTTAACAGCTACCTAAAATACATATACGCTACAACCATACGTACATACATAAGCTACATAAACAGATAAGCTAAAGGAACGGATATGCTGATGTTAGCATAAACAATGTAGCTGGGAACATAATACGTTGTCACGTTTAACAAGATCAGCATTATTTGGATTGTTGATCTTGTTAAAGTGTTTATATAGTATGTGGTTGTGCTAACTCACGCACCATTTTGGCCTACCTTGCTGATAGTGCACCTTGCAAAATATAAGCGGGATTGGATAACGAGGCGCAGGAACTCCCATATAATAAAATCTATATACCTTTTACAGTGGTAAAATGCAGTGTATGGATGTAAGTTCTTTGTACCAAGCCTCTTGCCGAATGTGACCGGCATTGAACAACGAAGCATGGCACCTATCATACAACTAAAACACTTAAAGTTTTATTTCTTGGCAAATGCTGTAGTTATAGTTGTAAAAATTAACATATAGACTTATAACTGCACTATCAACATGTAAAATTATGATTTTTCATACGTTAATGTATTTATATTTAGGCTTTGTGATTTCTTTTGTTTTTTTTATTTTCCGCACTGCCCCTTTAACTAATCTGGATGCGCATGGAAAAAAAAACAACGATGTTTTTTTCGGTGTTATGCATCTTTATATTGAATCGATGTTTTTCGATATATCAACAAAAAAAATATCGATGTTTTCGATATATCGCACGTAATTTGCATTTCATTACTAGTTAAAAAGAAGCGAAGGAATAAACAAATTTAATTTTTATAATTCCCAAAAAATGCTTCTCTGTTGCGAGAGGACCTGCGCTGCATTTGGAAAAAGCCTTTCAGATGGCACTGAGCTCACAGCCATAGTTAAATACTTATAGGCAATGTTGTACAAATTCGGAAATTGTATTTTATAATCTGCCCATACTTCCAAAAGGGTTTCATGAAATCGACTTACTCCAGTAACAAACAGTGAACTCATCTGAAAGACTCTTGTCACATTTATTGGTTTCCCAATTTCGCTGAACAAGCTTATGAGCGCGCTATGTAGCGCGCGCGGTACTGCGGCAGAATGAGAATAACTTTTCATATACGTATACGTATATAAAGCAGAGAGCGTAAAATTTAATTCAGTTTGCTTTGAAAAGCGAATAAAGCACAACTACACATGCATTGAAGAACATTGAAGAGAAACACGCGTGTAGTGGTGCCCAGCTCTGCTTATGATGATCTGTCCAAATGTTAAAATCCGACTGAAAAATTTTGTCTGAATTGTCAGAATTGGTTTCCGCTCCTGCAGCACACGCTTCATCTCTCTTCACAGGGGCGTCGCAACGAAATTTTTCATGGGGAGACAGACAGTGAAAAATGCTTTTTCCATGCTCGTTAAATTTTTTGAGGGCTCTTTTCCAATTCTGAAAATCAGTACAAAGAAAAGTAGGTGATACGCCAGAAAACCATTAAGTGTTGTATTTTTCAACCATCAATGAGGCTTTAATACACAAATGGCAGAGTACACAATCATCTTCTTCATTATAGTGCAACCAATCGAATTTCAAAAACCATGATAAATTGTATTTTCGACCATCTTTCGCAGGGAATGGAAAGGAGTTCGGAAGTTGGTCTAGCTTGACAATGGCAGGGATTTGATCGAAAAGAAAAACTTCTTTCCTTGGTACTGAAATTGACTGACGTTCCTCCGCGTTGTTGTCATTTTCCGTAACAATTGAAATATGAAATCCTCAATTTATACTCAAAGTTTTCATTTTCTTTGATCTTAACTAGTAAAATGTAAATGTCAATTGTTGTCGAGTACCTTTTTCAATGTTACCCGAGCCATCCACACTTTTTTGATCTTTTTGCACTTTATCCGATGAACCGAACTTGAAAAAATCTTCTAACTTTTTTCGCGCTATATTTATATAGCAATTATTGGGATCTGAAATGTTGTCAGAAAGCCAAGACAGCATATTCAATAAATAAAGGGCAAGAGGTTATACACGCGATGATATTGCAGTATTGTAGTTCTTACCTCCTTTTTAACGTCTATTTTTTGCTATAAAAATAGATGGAAATGAAATTTCAGCACCTTAATTGCTCTCGGACGTAACAAAAAAATATGATGTATTCGTTTGTTTACATCTAGAGATTGACAATGCCAAATCCAGATATTGATAAATTTCATTTAGGGCGTACACACCGTCAAATTTTTAATCAAATTGTTGGTGGACAAATTATTATGTTCATGAGATTCGATATGTATAAAAAAGGAATTGAATTAAGAAAAAATATAAATAATGAAGAAATGCCAAAATGTATCCTAAAATCATTTTCAAGACCACAACAGCAAATGGTGAGGTCCATAACACCAATTAAACAAAGCGACAAAGCTTAAAGTTTTAGAAGGATTTTACTTTTGAAATTGAAACTAAAACGCCACCGATAAATTCGTTTTGTCGTTACTCAGAATATAGAATTAATACTTAAGAATTAAAATTTACATCCTTTGATATTGCCAATATCAGCTCCTTTAGCCACAGTTAAAAACAAAAAATGGTATCTTTGTTCAAATGCAAATTCCTCCAAGACTTTTTTCGCGAATATAAAGCGATTTTAGTGTTCTTATTACATGAGAGGTGTTGTTCAATCCCGCCCACATTTTGCAAAAGGCTTGGCATAAATATTATTTATCTAGTTACTAAATTGTACAACTTTAGCTATAGAGTTTTAGGCGTTCTAATTGTATGGGAGGTGCCACACCACCAGTGTTGCCATTAACTACAAAAAAATTATGTCACGTTAGCTTCAAAATAATATCAGTGACATAGTTCTCTAGCGTGAATTGCAAATTAAAAAACTATCCAGCAATTTTAGTTATAGAAAAATATAATTTTTGTGTATCCTAACAGAATAGAATTCATTTATTTTAAACATAACAGAAACATATGTAAATAATAAATAAGGTTAGATGAGGTGACAGTCGGTCGGAAAGAGGAGAGAGGAAAGAGGAAAGTGAATAAAACGCATAAGTTTAACTTTTTATAATTCTGCATTTAACCAATAGATGGCATGACAGTGTTTGACAGAAATTCTATTTTAAAATCAGAGCCGGCTTTATGGTCGTGTCGTTGAACGGGGCCTAGCGCGGTAAGGGGCGTCACTTATCAGTATATAATTTCCTTTTTTTCAAATTTTTGCTATCAAATAATTTGAAACTGTTTTTATAGTGTCGCAGACGCTAATACTTAAGTTTTTTTTTCGTTTTCTATTGTTTCATCACTGTTTTTATTGTTATGTGTTTCTATTTTAATATTTAGGCCTAGCACTGACCGGGTGCCCAAGGCCTCGCGTGACCTAAAAACGCTCCTTCGAAATTTCAGCAAAGTTGCCATATATTTTTGATTATTTTAGGCTTGTGTCTATGATGCTTCAAACTTTAGCAAAGACAAAAAAAATTCAATCGATTGAACTAGAAATTGAGCTGGTTCATACATTTGTAGAGATTTTGGTTAAACCAAAACGAATAAAACACGTCTATTGTGTTTAAAGGTGGAAGCGGAAGGGTGGCAGCGCAGGAGGTGGAGTTGCAAAATCGAATATTTTCATGCTCTGTTATGAAACCAAAATATTTGAATTAACATTATGTCACACATTTCATTAGCCATTTTTAATAATGTCACTTTTTATGTCAGCATAATTCTGTTTGCTACTATGTTACCACCTAAAAATGTGTGTTCCAACTAAATATTATCACAGTGGTAACCACACACCACACGTTGTTCAATCGAACCATTAGTTTGCAGGGTGCTTAACACCCTATATACATAAGATATGTTGTAATTAAAAATTATGACTCTGCATGTCTCGAAATTGGAACGCATGATTTTTACAAAAATTTTAGAGATGATGGCGCTGAAAGCAGACATCAATACAAGCTTAGCCACTTTACTGAGAAAACTCGTTGAATAGCACCAGTGGGGGTGGCACCTCCCATCTCTCCCAATCATACTAAAATTTGGTATAAGAGGAGCTTATGGAAAGCTATTTCCGAATCAAAACCGGACTGGATTGTACCACTGGGTGTGTCACCGCCCTAAACTTAAAGGCTATTTACGGCACATATCGCAAACCAAAAGTCAAAAAATTTTTTCCTATAAAAATTCAAAATTGATACATATCCGCAGGCATTTTGGTGCACTAAAACTCATAATGTAGAAAAAAAATTTTTGACTTTTGGGGGTGTAATGGGGTACTGGGTGGATTTGGGTGGGCCCAAGTGGTTGAAATCAGTTTTTATATATGTATATTATCAGCTTTAGTCTACCAAAATGCATAGGAATACGCATTCATTTTGAAATTTTACAAAAAACAGATTTTTAACCACCTTTGGGGGTACATGGGGGAAAAGTGGGTACCTAAAATTAATTTTTATTGTAAGATAGTATTATATCACACCTAAATACGTAATATAAATAAGGTCCACATTCTGGATTTTGGTTAATTTTTTTTTTTAAGGACTTTCTTTTAACGTATTTTTAGGTGTAATTTTGAGGTTATGTCAAAATCTGAGGGTGATGGAAAAATTCTGACCTCGGATTCGTGCTTAGGAGGCCAAAATACATACCGTACGATACCTCACGTTCCAACTTCTTGACCTTTTTTTTTTGTGGTCCAGTGTAATTAAAAAAAATGTATACATTAGCAATTAAAATGTGTGTACCTAGTAGTACCTACCTACATTCATAAAAAAAATTTGCTTGAAAGCCGACGATATATTGGCTTAAAAAATAGCGGTAAGTTTTTTTTCGGTACTTTCTCATGTGTAAATCAGGAAAATGGAAAAAAAAAATTTAAATAAAAAATAAATGCAATTTTATAAATTTTTTTACTCTAATAAAAACGAGAATTTTGCAGCTCTGGTAGCAACCCTAGGAGTTTTGTTTTTTCTAAATGTGGATATACTCGAATATAAATATATTTTCTAATTTTAAGCGTTGCCGAAGAATTCTGGAACATGAGTCTTAGGGTGATTGAAATTTGTTTTAAATGTTTGTTTTTAAGGTCAGCTCTGTACCTCAATTTCAAAAGGTGTCAGAATTCTGAAATATTTGAGGTTAAGTACCTAAAGAAATCTGGTTTTTATCTGCTATCAAGGCCATGTACAGGATTCAAAAATAAAAAAAAAATCAGTTTATTTTAAGTAAAAGCATCATTTAGTACCGTCATTCCTCTTTAAAATGACATTTTAAGTGGTCTCTGAGAAGTTTCCTTGCAAAGTTATAGTAATTTTAAAGTGATATGAATTTGATCCTCTACGACCCAACAATATGAACCAAACGGTTTCAAATTTATGTCACATTAAAAAAAAATTGTAAAATTGAGTTTGAATGGGGATGCTATTAATTTGGTAAAAAAATACAACTTAGTTCAGGGAAAATTAATTTATTTTTGCTAAACGCATATTCTAATCATTCAAAATTGCAAAAAATAATTGGACAAACTATTTAGTCTTTACCGTGGTATATTTTTGATGTACATATAACGCTTAAGATAGCCATGGATTAATTTTACTTAACCCTCTAACCCGCAGGAGTGCCTCAGGGCACTCTTCGAAGAACTCGATTTTTTGTCAATAATTCTTTTATTTTTTATTTCAACTGATGACGGTGTCTTGAGAAACATACCTAGATATGTTTTACAAATATAAATTTAAGCTTAAATGAAAAAATTATTGCCTTACATTTTGGTATAATTGAAGTGAATTTTGTATTACATAAAATGCCTTTGCCTTGTAAATGATATTTTTTCGTAGGCTCAGAATCAATAGCCCCTCTTCTACTGTGCAATGACTTTTTCAGCCCATATCTATAGTAAATTATATACTTGCAATTTATTTATATATAAATATTCTTTTACCGTTGTTTAAAAAAAAAAATCACAAAGAAATGTAAGTTTTTGATTTGAAATTGAAAAACAAAACAAGTGTATCTATTATTTTGATCAACGAATTCGCACCTGTTTTCGATTTATATTCTCTGGCGAAAAAATAGGGGAAGTACCTTCTTTCCTTTCTCATTTAAATGCATTTCCTGATTGTATTTTCTACTTTTATAAAAAAGCTAATGCCAATTTTTCCAAATATGGAATTTATTGACTAATGTGACTAATTCAAGACAGAATTCGAGAAACACTATATAATAAAAATATATATAGAATGAATATTTAAGTTTGAAAATCAAAAGTACGTCTAAGATGATTTTCGTATTTATTTAATAATAGTAATTATTAATAGGTGATAACGACCTACAACTATCTTCAAACCCCAAAATTGTTTTGGCCACCGATTACGACAAAAATTTACCGCTGACATGAATTTTCCAGCAAGATAATGGTCGAAAACATTGTTCTCGGCTTGTCAAATCTTGGTTGGATACACAATTCACCAAGGTTCTGGAGTGCCCACCTCAAAATCCCGACTTAAATCCTATAAGGAACTTGTGGGGCACAATTATACTAATGAAAAAAAAAGACTCACACCAAAAATTCAATAATTTCAATTACTTTCTTTCAGATGGCTTTATTATATTACCACAGCATACATTACCTTTTTTGACGTTTTCGCAATTTTCGGCTATAAAGCCAAGATATTTGATTTTGTACTGTAAATAGCTGCTTACATAGCAGGATCAAAAAAAACTAATAATAGTATAAGAATCATAAAAAAAAGTGTTAAACAAATTTGAACGAAAATATTACATGGCATACGAATGTACAGTGGCTAGATTTACTTTTTCTAATCAAAAAGACAATTTCTATTGCAGTTTGCCTTTGTAAGGTCACTTAACTTCTAATTGCCTAATTTCTGCAGTAGATTGCTTTCCATTTAGAGTCATTTTAAATATATTTTAAGTTATTGTTGACACGGTTTGCCACTAAATGCAATTTACACCTGAATATGACAAAAAAACGTAGTTCTAAAATGCCTTTCTGCAAAATAACGATGCATTTAGCATTGCCATTGTGCTTTGTCCGATTATTCGTTGCGCGCAAGATCTTGAACTGTTTTTGTTTTTTTGTTTAAACTTACAGTTATAATTATAAATGTTGATGTTTTTTTTATTGTTCAGAGGGATAATAATATGATGTATAAATAAAAGCGAAAAAACAATATATTTCGCATGTTTGTTCTAAAGTTTAGAGCACATTTATGTATATCCAACAAAGTCTTGTCCGATTATGCGATGGAGCCACTGTATGTACGAAATGTATATGGTGTACTAAATACATTTTTGACAAGCCTGCCGGCCACAATTATGAGCCTTCTTCCGGATTTTTGTCTATTAATCAACGTACGTATCACTGTAACTTTTGAATGATTAACATTTGTTAAACGTATGCAGTTATCATCAATGTGTAGATAATTTTTAGGGGCAAATGCGGTGTTAGTTTTTTTTTTAAATTATGGCCAACCTTTAATTTTTAGTTAACACTCTTATTTTAATTTTATTGCCTACTTAAATAATATACTATGTATGCATGGTAGACTTTTCTTTCCTACTTGTGGTTGTTTACTTTCATTCCTTACCAATGAGAGAGTGCAAACAATTTTTAGTGAAATTTCTGATTAGGAGAACAGAATAAAATAGGACTGAATTGTTGTGCTGCCACACGACAGAACACGCCACGACACATTCTAAGTGCTTCAAATAAGAATTCTAGCCTTCCGCCCTCCCCTCACAGTTTGCTTTGTCACGCCCATTCATTGAAGATTCCAAAGTACACTTAGAATTACAAATACCAGCAACACGATTTGAGCCCTCACCAAGCACGCATTCAAAATGACCCATACGAGTATGTGTGTAACACTCCCTTTCCCTTCATACCTTCCTAAGCAGATTCTAAGAGCATTCCTACGTTTTTGCTTAGCATTGACTTTGAAATTTATTTGATACTGAAAAGTCTATTTAAGGTGGAAGGCAACAACAACTGCTGTATAGCCGATAATAACAATTTGTGCTCGTATCTCACTACGCAGACGCTGTAGGTTCTATCAACCAACCAAATGTAAAGGGGAGCGCACCATCTCACGTGAGCTTTATATAAATAACTTGTAAGTACAAAAGCCTTCACTCTGTGCATGCAACCAATGAGTGTACTACAACCTATAGAGCATGCGAGTATTTACACGAGTATTCTATTTTATAAATCAACTCTTAATGAAACCATTCTCAAACGACCTCGTCTTTCGGAGTTTCATTTGAATCTGCTCTCAACATTACATGGTGCTTTAGGATAGAAGAAAAGTTAATGTTGGTGGGCACATTCTAACGACAAAATCGTGCAACAACACAATCACACAGGAAAGTGTAATCTCAAAATTCATCAGGGGTCGTCCATAAAGACGTCCGCAAAAGTTCTGAAAGTTAAACCCCCCATATCTACTTGTGCACTTTTACCAAATTCACCACCCTCCCCCCACAATACGTCCCCCTTTTTCTTTTTTTTAGATTTTATTCGTTTCTTATGAGCAAAAAACCAAAAAACTTAACGTCCGAAAACAGAAACAATGATGAGTGCAAATTGTTTTCGTGTAAAAAAAAAGACTTTTACTAGAGATGTACAACCAGCACATCAGCGGTGGATTAAGACCTCCTCCCGAAGACTTTCTCAGAATCTGTTTTCCCGCTGCAGAGATAGAAGTTTAGGTGCGGATTAAGAAATGTTCTGCCCTTAGGCAGTCGCAAAAATTGGATCGGGCGGGTGTCATAGGCTATAAAACTTTTATTTAGGGTGCATATTTAGGGTGGCCCTCATACACAAATATTTTTAAAATAGCGATTTCTCAAAGACAGGCAAATCGATTCTCATGAAATTTACACAGTATGGCTTTTATGTTAAGGGGCACAGATTGAATGGTAAAAATTTTATCTAGAGTGCATACTTAGGGTGGTCCTCATACAAATATATTTTTTAATATCATTTTCACGAAGGCAAATAAATCAATTCACATGGAATTTACACTACGTATCTCTAATGTTAAGAAGCATAGCTTAGGCCACAAAACTTTTATTTAGGGTGGCCCTCATACACAAATATTTTAAAAATAGCATTTTCTCAAAGACTGCTTAATCGATTCTCTTGGAATTTACACCAAATGGATTTTATGTGAAGAGACACAGATTAGATCGTAAACATTTTATTTAGGGTGCAAACTTAGGGTGGCCCTCACATAAAAATATTTTTAAATATCATTTTCACAAAGCCAGGTAAGTCTATTCACACCGAATTTACACCACGTAGCTCTTATGTTAAGAGGCTAAGGATATAAACTTTTATTTAGGGTGGCCTTTATACAACAATTTTTTTATATCATTTTCTCAAAGACCGCAAAATCGATTCTCATGGAATTTACACCATATGGCTTTTATATAAAGAGGCACTGATAAGATCGTAAAAATTTTATTTGAAGTTCAAACTTAGGGTGGCCTTCATACAAAAATATTTTTAAATATCATTTTCACGATAACAGGTTAAACGGCTCTCGCCGAATTTACACCACGTAGATCTTATATTAAGAGGCATATCTAAGGCTTCAAAACTTTTATTTAGGGTGCATATGTAGGGAGGCCCTCACACAAAAATATTTTTAAATATCATTTTCTCGAAGACCGCTAAACCGATTCTCATGAAATTTACGCCACATGGGTTTTATATTAAGAGGCACAGATAAGGTTGTAAAAATTTTATTTAAGGTGCTTAGGGTGACCCTCATACAAAAATATTTTCAAATATCATTTTCACGAAGACAGGTTGGTCGATTCACACCGAATTTACACCACGTAGCTCTTATGTTAACAGGAATAGCTTAGGCTACAAAACTTTTATTTAGGATGGCCCTCACACAAAAATATTTTTATGTATCATTTTCTCGAAGACCGCTTAATCGATTCTCATGGAATTTACACCACGTGGTTTTAATATTAAGAGGCACTGCTTAGGTTGTAAAAATTTTATTTTGGGTGCATACTAAGGGTGGTCCTCATACAAAAGTATTTTTTAGATAGAATTTTCACGCAGACTGCACATCGAAAATACACCACGGTTGAGGTGAAGCGATGCGCACAGGGTAATGCTAGTTATATATAATATACAGATTATGACAAACAAAATTAAAAAATAGAAAAACAAAAAGACAAAAATGCAATTCGGTCATTTTACGTTCAATTTTATATAACTTCTCCATTTCTTCATCGATTTTCTTAAATAGTATCTTAAATTCTTCATAAATATATAGACTAAGATATAAAAGAACAACTTGATTTTTAAAATTTTTTTTTCTTATATAAATTTGCAGATGATTTTGATTTATTTTTCTTTTTTTCGAAAAATAAAATAATGTTTTTTTAGAAACCAATTTATTTCGCCGAAACAAACAAACCAATCAAAAAGTGATGTGTTCATAATTTATAATAAATTACCTTTAATTTGACATACAGTACGTTTAAATATAGATTTTAGCTCTTGATATATATATATGTATGTAATTAAGTGGATCCATCTTTTTTTTTTTTGGTCCAAAAACCGAATATGACCGATATCTCGAAAACGACGTGAAAGAAAAAAAAATGTGATTTTCGGAATCAGCAGCCTATTTTATATGATAAAGGAATAGTGGCACCTAAAGTTCAGAAATTTTTTAATTATTTGTAAACTAGTGAAATTAATTGAAGCATTTTATGTAGCTATGCAGCTTTAAAATTAGTACAGTACACTCCGAATATAAGAAACCCGCTTATAAGAAATTATCGCTTATAATGGACAAGTCCAAAAGCACCGTGCACATTTTTGATATTTTCATCCAAAATAGACCGCTTATAAGAGAACCGCATATAAGAGAAAACCGGATAAAAGAAACATTTTTCAATCATCTAAAATTGTACGATCATATAAAAAAAACCGCTTAAAAGAAATTATTTTAAAAATATTTTGCTGGCAATGACTTTCTCTCGAAAGTATAAAAACTTTCATAAGGATTTTGTAGTAGACTTTACGGATAGCGCAACAGTACAGCCAAGCCGAGAGGAAACTCTTCAAGCGTTTTTTTGTACTAAAACAGTATTTGCCACATACATATGGGTCGTTCCATCTATAATTTCTTTTTTTACCCTGACGTGTTTTAAATTGGCTGAAAATTTTTTGAGTGATTAAAGCATTATCTAATATATAGAAAAATATTATATCAAACTTTTTCGACCAATAGTTTTGATAAAAAAATTAATTTCTTAACCCTGTTCAGAGCCGCTCGTAAATAACACAAAAACTTGAATGATGAATATAAACAAACAAACACAATTCAAATTCGCTTTCATATTATTTTTAGGTAGCTGTGTACTAGTATATGACAAAAAAACTGCAAGTTTGGAAAAATTAACGCCTAGCGTTATATATACACTGAAAGAAAAAAAAATTTACGTTTCAGGAAAACATCGATTTCTCAAATACTCCAAAATCGATTTCAGCTTTTTTAGGCTCAAATCGTTCAAAACATATAGGAGTACCACTCCTTAAACTTTCGTTCATGTTTCTGCATCCTATTTGATTTGAAAAGCATTTTAGTAAAGATTTATGAAACTTAAAAATAAAATTTGGATCTTCCACTGATACTTTTGTTAATTTTTCGATACTTTTTTGTAATTTTTATTGCATTTTCAAACTTTTTAAATCTTCAGATTTTTTCAATTTTTAAAAGTTCTTAAATTTTTTTAAGTTTTCTATTTTTTTGAAAATTTCAAAAATTTAAGAAATATTTAAAATTTCAAAAATTGGCATAGATTGAAAAAAGCTGACTTTCTCAAAATGTTCAAAACCATCCCTGAAAGTTTCATTTATGGTTTTGCACCCTATTTGATTTGACAAGCATTTTAGTAAAGATTGATGAAACTTAAAAATAAAATTTGGATCTTCCATTGATACTTTTGTTAATTTTTCGATATTTTTTTGTAATTTATATAATATTTTCAAACTTTCGAAATCTTCAGCTTTTTTCAATTTCTAAAAGTTTTTCAATTATTTTAAGTTTTCCATTTTTTTTTGAAAGTTTCAAAAATTTTAGAAATATTAAAAATTTTAAAAATGAAAAAATTGGCTTAAAATGAAAAACTTAACTATTTTCAATTTATGCCAGTTTTTGAAATTTTTCCATTTTTAAAATTTTTAATATTTCTAAAATTTTTGAAATTTTCAAAAAAATAGAAAACTGAAAAAAATTTAAAATCTTTTAAAAACTGAAAAAATCTAAAGACTTAGAAAGTTTGAAAATGCTATAAAAATTACAAAAAAATATCGAAAAATTAACAAAAGTATCAATGGAATATCCTAATTTTATTTTTAAGTTTCATAAATCTTTACTAAAATGCTTGTCAAATCAAATAGGGTGCAAAAACATAAACGAAAGTTTAAAGGATGGTACTCCTATATGCTCTGAACATTTTGAGCCTAAAAATACTGAAATCGATTTTGGAGTATTTGAGAAATCGATGTTTTCCTGAAACGTAATTTTTTTTTTCTTTCAGTGTATATATAACGCTTAGGCGTTAATTTTTCCAGAATTGAAGTTTTTTTGTCATCTACTAGTACACAGCTACCTAAAAATAATATGAAAGCTAACTTGAATTGTGTTTGTTTGTTTATATTCATCATTCAAGTTTTTGTGTTATTTACGAGCGGCTCTGAACAGAGGTAAGAAATTAATTTTTTTATCAAAACTAATGGTCGAAAAAGTTTGATATAATGTTTTTCTATATATAAGATATTGCCTTAACCACTCAAAAAATTTTCAGCCAATTTAAATCACTTCAGGGTAAAAAAAGCAAATTATAGATGGAATGACCCATATATAAATGCCTTAAGGGGAATCAAAAGTGCTCCATTGGTTTTTCTCGGAACGAAAAAAAACTACGCAGATTTCGTGTATTTTTCCGCATTTTTAGTCACAAGAAAAGTGTGGGCGTGGTTTGACAACAGTGGGTGGCGTTCCCCCCTCAACTAAAAAACCAAAACGCTATATCTTGGCACCTAAGGTAGACTTTTTCTACGTTTTAGATAGTCGGTTTGTTCGTTAAATTTCAACAAAATTGGACATAAACTCTGTCCGCGCCGCTTACAGGTTTGAGCTAGGAAGCTCAAATGTTGGGAGAATTACTTTTATTCCTCGAGCTATAATATAAGAGAAAATAAATAAAATCCGTCACCAACAGTTTGAAAAAAAAAACACCCTAATGAACAGGGTGAGGCACTCGAACTGCAACTTTTCAAAACGCTGTAATTTTTTATTGGAAAATTTATTTTATTTAAAACAAATAAAAAAGCTTAAGAAATAATTTAAATTTTTGATTCTATTTCAAATTTTCAATAAGGTCCCCTTTAGCACGAATTATGGCTCTGCCGATAAAAGCATCACACGCTGCACGATTGTGAACCTGTGGAATGCGACGCCATTCGCGGCGAAGAGCGATCTTGAGCAAATCAACACTTTGGTATTTTTTAGTTCTAACCTTGGCCTCTAATATACCCCACATGGAAAAGTCCAGTGGATTTGCATCTGGTGATCATGGGGGCAATTGTGCACTTGATATAAGGTTAGGAACATTGTTTTTTAGCCATTCTTGGTTTGCGCGTGCCTTGTGAGACGGTGCAGAGTCCTGCTGAAACGTCCACTCTCTTTCACCAACATGTTTACGAGCCCATGGCTTCAGAACTCCTTCCAAGACCACTTCACGATACACATTGGCGTTTACCTTAACGCCACGGTCCAAAAATACCAGCAGAGATCGGCCATCGGCAGTTACGGCAGCCGAGGTATCTCGGGTTTGAAATAAGAAAATGATATGCGGCTTACGGCATTATTTTAAGCAAATAAAAATAGATTAAAAACGATGTAACACGAGATCGGCGGCAAAATAATATGGGGTGATCTTCCAACTTTAAAGTACAAAATCTGAATTTTTTTACTTTTTTCCGGTCAATTTTCAATTTTTTATAAGAAAAAAAGAAGAAGAAGAAAAAATTAATCATAGATTCGAATTTCTCGAACGATAATAACTGTTTGAAACAAAAAAAAAATTTGCATCACCTTAATATGCAAATTTGTAGACTCCGATTAGAAAAAAATCAGGTCTGTTAATTTAGAAAAAATGCAGATATTTTGGTTTTGAAATAAGGTAATGAAAAGCGGTTTCGGCATTATTTTAAGCAAATAATAGTAAATTAAAAATGATGTACCACGGGATAGGCGGTTACATAATATTTCAGGTGTTGCAGCTAGAAAGTGGAAAATCGGTACTTTTTTACTTTTGTCCGGTCAATTGTCAGTTTTTTTTGTAAGAAAGAAAGAAAAAGAAGAAAAACAAATCACGGATTTGGATTCCCCGATCGATAGTTTCCCGAAAACCCTACCCACTTTGTTGGAAAACTTTATAGCGTCTGTCACTTCCACCATTTTTTAAATCCATGTTTTGGAAAATTGGTTGTTTACTTAAAACAGAGGGCGCAAATCCAGTTTTCAATATTAACTTTAATCCTAGTAATGGGCTTTGTCCAGACATATAAGGCTACTGTAATCCGCTGACACATCGTGAAAAAATCAAAAAGTTTTTATTTTGAACCGCTCTAATGTATATTAGAGTGACCAAAAAAAATCGAATTTTCGAGTTTGATGTTGCTTATATGAAAAGTAGTTAGTGTTATGTAAAAAAATAAGGCATTTAAAATTTTATTAAAAAATATTGATATTTAGAGGTCGCTTAAGTCTGATTTATGAATTAATTTCATTCATTTTATTTGCAAGAAATTATAACTCTTCCCAAAAGATAATTCCGCATGAGACACGGGCTGTTGGTATTGATTTTTATATTTTCGGGTCTGCTGAACACGATGGTGATACTTAGTTGTTTTGTTATACAGTGGCTGAGTGTCTTGGTAGCATAAAAAGAACTGTCAAACTGTTACCCGAATATATCTCATTTAAGCTTGAGTTGAGCTTGAGTTTAAGCCTTTTTGCGAGGGTTTTTCATTTTTCTATCACTCTGGTCTTCTGGTAAAAAATACTGGAACATCGGGACTGGTCAAAATTTCTTCGTCTGTTTTCGGACTACAATGCTGAAGAGCATTAGAATAAGAAAAAAAAATTATTCCTCAAGTTTACCTCACTTAAACCCAAATTGACGCTGTTTTTTCGATGTTTTCTGACAGTTTTTTTATGCTACCAAGACACTCAGCCACTGTATAACAAAACAACTATCACCATCGTGTTCAGCAGATCTCAAAATATAAGAATCAATACCAACAGCCCGATTCTCTTGCGGAAATATCTTTTATGAAGAGTTATAATCACTCGCAAAAAAAATTAATGAGATTAATTCATAAATCAGACATTAGCGACCTCTAAATATCAATATTTTTTAATAAAATTTTAAATGCATTATTTTTTTTACATAACACTAACTACTTTTCATATAAGCAACATCAAAATCGAAAACTTGATTTTTTGTTGGTCACTCTAATGTATGTACACTCCTGATCAAAATAATAGATACACCAAAAAGATTTTCACTCAATCCCCAATAAATTCCATATTTGGAAGAATTGGCATTAGAATTCTTTGTAAAACAAGAGAGTACAATCTGGCGATGCCGTTAACTAAGAAATGAAAGAAAGTACTTTCCCTATTTTTTCGCCAGTGAATATAAATCGAAAACGGGCGCCAATTCGTTGATCAAAATAATAGATACATTTGTTTTGTTTTTCGATTTTATACCTAAACTTAAATTTTTTTGTGTTTTTTTTTAAACAACGGTAAAAATACATTCATATATAAATTAATTGCAAGTAAATTATGAAAAATTTATTATAGATATGGGCCGAAAAAGTCGTTGCACAGCAGAAGAGTGACGATTGGTTCTGAACCTACGAAAAAGAGGAAATTCTTTGCAGGACATCGCTAGTTTGATGGATTAGTCTTTGCGTTTTGTGCAAAATGTTTTTATAAAGAAAATAGGAAAAGAAACTAGAGGTAGACCAACGAAAAACTCTCCAGAAGTTGGTCGCAAAATAGTTATTCTTTCAAAAAAAGACACTTTCAAGTCGTCCAAGGCAATTTCTGCGGAAATCGGAAATGTTGTAAGCGCTCCTACAATTTGTCGTTGTTTGCAGAAGGCAAACCTTTCGGGAAGAACCGCTAAAAAGGCTCCGTTGATGCGTACGAAAAATTTAATCAGGAGGTTAAATTTAGCAAAGTCTCACACCAGTGGATCGGGCCTTGATGCTGAGGAAAAATGGTGAAATATGCATTTTTGGGAATCGCACATGGAATTCCTTACCTTTGGGGCGTCTCATATTTCTTCCGTAGTCATTTCCAAATAAATTTATTTTGGTTTCGTCGCTCAATAAAATATTTCGCTCTTTTTTCTCACCATCAAGGCTCAATAAGCTGGTGTGAGACTGTGTGAAATTTGACCTCTTGATTAAATTTTTCGTACGCATCAGCGGAAACTTTTTAGCGGTTCTTCCCGGAAGGTTTGCCTTCTGCAAACAACGACGAATTGTAGGAGCGCTTACAACATTTCCGATTTCCGCAGAAATTGCCTTGGACGACTTGAAAGTGTCTTTTTTTGAAAGAATAACTATTTGGCGACCAACTTCTGGAGAGTTTTTCGTTGGTCTACCTCTAGTTTCTTTTCCTATTTTTTTTTATAAAAGCATTTTGCACAAAACGCAAAGACTAATCCATCAAACTAGCGATGTCCTCTTTCCTCTTTTTCGTAGGCTCAGAACCAATCGTCACTCTTTTGCTGTGCAACGACTTTTTCGGCCCATATCTATAATAAATTTTTCATAATTTACTTGCAATTAATTTATATATGAATGCATTTTTACCGTTATTTAAAGAAAATCACAAAAAAATTTAAGTTTAGGTATAAAATCGAAAAACAAAACAAATGTATCTATTATTTTTATCAACGAATTCGCGCCCGTTTTCGATTTATATTCACTGGCGAAAAAATAGGGGAAGTACTTTCTTTCATTTCTTAGTTAACGGCATCGCCAGATTGTACTCTCTTGTTTTACAAAGAATTCTAATGCCAATTCTTCCAAATGTGGAATTTATTGAGGATTGAGTGAAATTTTTTTTGGTGTATCTATTATTACTAGTATCGCCGTTAGCACTAAATTTTAATCTTAGAAGAATTTTGCCGACCTATTAATAACAAAACGTTTTTGTTCATTGATTATGATCTTATTTAGTTTCACTAATCACCTCACCTCACCTCATCTCACCTTTGGAATTACATTTAATTTACATTTGAGCGCAAAACAACATTATATTAGTGCTACATAATTTCTATTACGCGGTCTATTTGATTTTGACTCATAAATTGTCCCCTTATCTCTTTACCGTTCAGTCCGACCCGATGACGTTCTTATGCAAGGCACAACACAACTATATTTTTCGTTTATTTTATAACAAATATAAGTTAAATCGCAACTGTAACTCAAAATAAATCAGTTGAGCTTCGATTATCCGTGATACTTGGGACCTATTTTATTTTATTCCTTATAAATTTTCAAAGTTGTAAATACATAATATGTATGCGAAATTAATGGACGGCCCTTTAAAGCACCGTTTTACAAAAGTATTTAGTTATAATACCCATGTATGGAAGATCAGCTAGCTCTAATTATAAAGATATTTTCTAATGATGTGGGCATAAAAGTAACAAAAAATACTTTTCAGTATTGAAAAACTAAATTGGAAAGAGCTATTTTTGTATCATGTTGTTTATCCCTACCTCTTACTCTTCCTTAGGGTGCAATCTATCTCCATATTGAATTTCACCAAAATCGGTCCATTAGTTTAGCTGTGAAAACATATTTTCCTATTGGGGGCGTGGCACCGTCCACTTTAGACCGAATACCTTTTCTCAAGATTCAATGTACCTCTGTACCAAATTCCATAAAAATCAGTCCATTAGCTTAACAATGAAAACAATTTTCCTTTTCGGAACAGTACCACGCCCACCAAAAGAACATAGAATTTTCAGAAATGTTTTTAAGGGTTCAATCTATATCCAAACTAAATTTCATCACAATCGGTCCATTAGTTTAGGGACCGTTCAAGTATTACGTAACGCAATTAGGGGGGGAGGGGGGGTCTTGTGAAACGTTACGATGCGTTACAGGGGAGGGGGGGGGGGTTCGAACAACGCGTTACGTAACATTGTTTTTGAAGTGAAACTACTTTAGCGGGTGGTTATTTGAAATTAGGTGTGCATAATGAAATGAAACTCTACTCTTTCTTAATGTGTATGTTTATTGAATACCTACAGCCAAAACATTTTATTAAAATGATAAAAGTTGATGGGATCTAGATAATTTACAGCAATAAATGATATGTTAAATTAAAGCACTTATCAAGCAGAATGTCCTAAAACTATCATCTTCGAGATTGGTTAACCAAAACCAGAGATGTAAGCGTGGAAAGATTTCCTATTTTTCTCATTTATTGCTGTAGCTGTTCTAGATCCCATCAACTTTTATAATTTTAATAAAATATGTTCGTCTCATTTTTCGCCATTTTAACATATTTTAAGCTTAAGAAAATGTTTATTACATTATGTGTGATTTTTATTAAACAACAATATGAACAAGTTAAGGTGTTATCTTCAGTCAGGCCGAAACTCACATACCCTACACTGCACTCAAAGTAGGTACATATATTTCAGTAAAAAAAGACGTTGAAGAGGTTAAATAATTCGAAAAAAGTGTGAAATGTTTAAGAGGTTGAAAACTGTTGAAAAAGTCGAAAATATATGCAAAATGTTAATGTTGAGAGAGGTTGAAAAAGTCTAAACAATTTAAAATCGATGAAAAAGTCGAAAAAATAAAGAAATTTCATCACAATATCTTGCACGGCTTACGAGATATGGTGGTATAGAGGTTAAAATTTAGGACCGTGCCACGCGAATCTTTGGAAACTTGAAACCTAGCCTAATCTTAATTTAGTTCAAATGTACACCTAATCACCAAGTTTCATCAAAATCGCTGCATTTTTTTTCAAAATGGGATTGGGCAAATATACATAGAGTATGGGCGGTAGGCGTGTCTATGAACCGATTACGTCCATTTTCAATAGCAAGATGCCTGCAAGAAGGTCTGACCTGAGTGTGCTAATTTCATTCAATTAGCTTTCTTGGTTTTTCCGTAAACCTGATTTGAACAGACAGACAGACGGACATAGCTAAATCAACTCAGGTGGTGACGCTGATCAAGAATATATCTATATACTTTTTCATACCTACCACCGCCCTCTTCTATGCGTTACAAACAAAATGACAAAGTGAATATACCCTCGGTGTAGGGTATAATAAAGAAAATAAACAACATACGCATGTATTTCCGGTACTTTTCGCAACATAATTGTGACTTTTAGGTAAATATGGTCACTTGGGTGTTACGTAACGTTTAAGGGGGGGGGGGGGGGGGGGGGGGGTAGAGGAAAACGTTACGGCGCGTTACATAGGGGGGAGGGGGGGTCAAAAATCTTCGAAAATTGCGTTACGTAATACTTGAACGGCCCCTTAGCCGTGGAAACGATTTTTCTTGTTAGGGGCGTGGCACCGCCCACTCTAAGCAAATATCTTTACTCAAGGTTCAATCTATCTCCATATCAAATTTCATAAAAATCGGTGAAACATTTCAGCCGTGAAATTTCGTTTATTTTTTCCATTAGGGGTTAATGCGTTTTGTATGGGGGAATCATGTAAATATGTTCACTTTATTTTACCTGCCTTAACGGCAACTTATACACCTGATTTTTTTTTTCTGCACATCTATGGAACAGTACCTTTCCAATGATATAAGTTTCATTCCCCTCTCTTTATAGTAAATACTAAAAAAGTGTACCACAAGATTCGATGTTCACGTATTAATATATAGATGATCAGGGGTGTATATTAGGGTGGTTCAAAATATTAAAGTTGTTCCAAACTTCGCTCCCCGGGCACCAAAAGTTTCGTATTGATGCCACTGAGAACCACATAAAATTTGGTCCATTTCAGAAAACATTTGATGGACCCACCACCCTCTTGAAAACTGGAAAATGGTCCTCAATCTATCAAAAATCATTAATATCTCTCCGAAACTGCCCCCTAGAGAAATCAAATGTATGACAAGGTCCATTATTTTTCCTTCTCCAACATTTTTCCTGTACATACTTACCCTCTATCACAACCCCTTAGGGGTGCTCCCCTGCAAAAATGACATTCTTGTGAAATTATGAAATCGACTTCCCCCTCTTCTCAGATGCTTCAGAAGTGGTAAAACTCAAGACAAACTCGCATTATTTTTACTCTCCCAAACTTTTCTCTGTACACATCCATCCCCTATTTGCCACCCTTTTGGGGGTCCCCCTACAAAAAACACAAAAAATTTCGAAAAATAGTTCATAGCTCCCCCGGAGTGACCCAAAAAGGGTTGATATATGTGACTAAGTCCTATTATATTTTTTTTTTCAATATTTTTCCCGAACATACCTACCGTGTATCTGCCACCCTTTTGGGGGTCCCCCTACAAAAAATTGAAAAAATTTCTAAAAATAGTTCATAGCTTTCCCTGAGTGACCCGTAGAGTGGTCTAATGTGTTACCAGGTCCTCCCTACACTTTTCCGAACATACTTACCCCCTATCTCAACCCCTTTGGGGGGATCCCTTTGAAAAAATTAAAAAAGGTTCGAAAAATAATTCATATCTGTACTAGGTTGTATTATATTCATTTTTATTGCATTCATTGTTTATATTAACTGGCTCTTTTCACAAAAAAGGATACTTTTTGCGATATACTTCTACGATTTGTAGCATTAGCTGTTTTTTTTTTTTTCATCATTTGACAAAATTTGATTGTAGTCTTTCACAAACGCAACACCTCTTTTAGCGGTGTCATTTACGACAGCTAAACCTTTACAAAAAGAGAGCACATCTCTGATCTCATCATCAAATTCCCATGATTATTGAAAATTCTGTATTCAATACAACACTTGCTACAACAACAACAGTTATTACAACAACAGTTGTTACAACAACAACAACAATAACAACAACAACATTTGCTACAACAACAATCGTCGCAACAACAGTTTCTACAAGAAGAGGAGCAACAGAGCAGGCAAAAAGCTGAAAAATCTAGCTCTCCTGCTATGAAGAAAAATAGTTATTCGACCCAGGTGGTTGTAAATAATGATTCAACATCACAATCAACCTCTACCGGTACTATTCCTAAGGCACGATCAACTGAAGTAAAAAATAAAGTTCAAACAGGTATAGATCGTTACATAACTTTGAATTCAAAGCGAAAGCTCAGCCCTCAAAAATGGAATGTAGGAAATTCAAAGATAAATAAAACTAACAATTTAGTTACACCTTCAAATGTTCTATCTGGCAATCGATTTGCACCATTAAGCGAACTTAATGAAAACAATGCTAGTGAACCACCCAAAACTTTTAAGCCGCCTCCAATTTATTTGCGTGAGCGAAGCTCAAACGCTTTAGTAGCAAAGCTAACACAGCTTATAGGGAAAGATACCTTTTTTATTGTTCCCTTAACTAGAGGTAATCTTCATGAAACGAAGATTCAAGTAAAAAGCGAAAAAGCTGAAAAATTTCGATGCTAAAGCTGTAATAAATATAGTAAACAAGGATAAGGTTCCACAACCTATGTTTAAGGTTGATCTTTATCCTGATTCTACTAAATTAAAAAAGAATGAGGTCCACCCAATTTATAAACTTGAATATTTGCTTCACCGTCGTGTGGTGGTAGAGGAACCTCATAAAAGAACCGGTCCGGTACAGTGTACTAACTGCCAAGAGTATGGGCATACAAAAACATACTGTACCCTTCAATCTGTCTGTGTCGCTTGTGGAGAACTTCACCACATTTCTAAGTGTTCAAACAAGTTGAAAAAAGATATAAATTTAAAGAAGTGCGCTAACTGCCAAGGGGATCACACTGCAAACTACAGGGGCTGTCCTATTTATAAAGAGCTAAAAGCTAGAATCTCTGAAAAAAGGAAAGTAATCCGAAACCCAACTCAAAATATATTCCCAACCCATAACTTTGTCCAGCAACAAAGCACTGCGCATCCAGTTAATCCAGCTATTTCATATGCAAATGCGCTCAAATCAGGAGCAACGAACCCTCAACAAAGTAGCTTGGAAAAACAGATCACAAACTTAACTCAAACCCTGAATCAATTTATGGTTTCAATGCAATCAACTCTACAAGATCTAGCTAAAACGCAAAACCAGCTACTTAAAATTTTGATTGCGCAAAAATAAGTCAGCTAAAAATTTGTGCTTGGAATGCAAACGGCATCAGCCAAAATAAAAATGAAATTTTTCATTATGTAACCCATGCAAAAATTGATTTAATGCTAGTTTCAGAGACTCATCTGACAGACAAGTATAATTTTCATATACCAGGATACAAATTCTACAAAACCAATCATCCTGATGGCAAAGCTCACGGGGGCTCAGGAATTTTAGTTCGAAATCGCCTTAAACACTACTGCTTAGAACCCTTTTCCAAAAATTATCTTCAGGCTACCTCTATTTGCCTACAAAACCATTCCAAAAACCATACTGTTTCGGCAGTCTACTGCCCACCTCGATTCGCAATCAGTGAGGAAAAATTCAAAGAATTTTTCGATACCTTGGGAACTAGATTTTTAGCTGCTGGAGACTATAACTCCAAACATACATACTGGGGATCTCGTCTTATAAACCCTAAAGGCAAACAATTATATAATATGTTAATGAAACATCGCACCACGTTCGACTATGCTTCTTCTGGTCAACCAACATATTGGCCAGCCGACCGAAGCAAAATCCCAGACCTCATTGATTTCGCCATCACAAGAGGTATCGATAGAACCTTATTAACAGCCGAGATAAATTTTGAACTCTCTTCAGATCATTCTCCAATCATTTTTTGCCTTTTAGAGAAATCAGTTGACCTTAAGCCCCCTATGAGACTAACATCGCATAAGACTGACTGGCTAAAGTATAAAAAATACATAAGCTCACACATCCACTCAACCTATTCGATAGAACACAACGAGCATATTGACGATGCTGTTGCCGTTTTTAATACAATACTGTATTCAGCTGCTGAGCACTCAACACCTGATCAGGCTGAGAAAAATACAAAAACCCGTTTCCTTACTAACAGAGAAATTGAAATTCTCGTAGCAGATAAGCGTAGGTTAAGGCGAGAGTGGCAGGTCCATAGATCCCCAACTTCTAAAGCAAACCTAAAAATTGCTACATACAAACATAGGTCTGCGTTAAAAAACAAGGAAGACGTGGAACAGCAAAAATATGTCTCAAAACTTGCTCCAAATGCTAATGGACTAAAATCCTTGTGGAAAGCCACCAAAAAAATTAGAGCACCCACTGAAAGTGAATCTCCGATAAGAGACCTACATGGAAATTGGGCTAGAAGTGATGCAGAAAAAGCTGAGGCTTTTGCCAATCACTTAAGTACAGTTTTTCAACCAAATCCGTATACTCAAGGTTTCATGCCTTCCCAACTGCCAATAAACACCGATACTATCCAAATGAGTTTCCATAGCAGTAATTTAATCAGTTTAATTCAAGAAATGTGTCCTAAAAAAGCCCCTGGGTGTGATAACATCACTCCCAAAATGATTAAGGAACTGCCTCACTCAGGTGCCATCTTTCTGACCAGGCTTTTTAATGCTATAATTCATTACGGATATTACCCAAAAGAATGGAAAAACTCGTTGATAACCATGATACCAAAACATGGGTAAGATCGTACACTACCGTCATCGTATAGACCCATAAGCCTTTTACCTTGCTTGTCAAAATTATTTGAAAAATTAATTCTAGCAAAATTAATGCCATATATTACTGATAAAAACTTAGTACCGCCTCACCAATTCGGCTTCCGAAAACAACACGGCACAATCGAACAGGTTAATAGGATCACAAATGAAATAAGAAAGGCTTATGAGAGCAGTATATGCACTGCAATATTTCTCGATGTCGCACAGGCGTTTGATAAAGTATGGCATTAAGGCCTTATCAAAAAAATTGAACACCTATTGCCTTTTAATGTTCATAAAATATTAACTTCTTACCTCGAAAGCAGGCTTTTTAAAATAAAATACAAGAATTTTATTTCAACTCACTTCAATATAAGAGCAGGTGTCCCTCAAAGTAGCGTACTAGGACCGTTTCTATATGTATTGTATACCTCAGACTTACCAATCAGTGCCAACACTACCATCTCAACATTCGCAGATGATACCGCAGTCTTAAGTTGTAACCGTTGCCCTTTGGAAGCTTCTCGAAACCTCCAGTTTCATTTGAAATCAATTGAAAAATGGTTATCGCTATGGCGCATAAAAATAAATGAGCAAAAATGCAAGCAAGTTACTTTTACTCTTAGGCGTGGTGAATGCCCTGCAATTGTACTAAATAATATTTCAGTCCCAAAGGGTGAAATTGTTACATATCTAGGTATTCAATTAGATCGACGATTAACATGGCGTAAGCATATTGAAGCCAAAAAAACGCAGTTAAAGTTAAAAACCGCCAGTCTTCACTGGTTAATTAATCATCGTTCCCATTTGAAGCTTGAATATAAAATCCTTTTGTACAAAACAATCATTAAGCCAATTTGGTTATATGGTATCCAAATATGGGGTAACGCCAGCTCCTCAAACATTGAACTAATACAACGGGCTCAGTCCAAAATCTTAAGAATATTTACAGGTGCCCCATGGTATATACGGAATGAAAACATTCACAGAGATCTATGCATCCCCATGGTAAAAGATGAAATTAACAGAATCAAACAAACCTACGCCATAAGGTTGCTGCATCATCCGAACCCATTGGCTCGTAATTTAACAAACATAGAAAGTCGCTCCAGATTAAAAAGAAAGGATCGCCCTTCTATGCAAGTCACTTACACCGAACCAAACTAAACAGCTCAAACGTTTACCCTTCCCCCGAGGCACTACACGTAATCATCAAGAATCATATGAGGACTTTGTACCGGGACCTAGCTCGTCTTGGGCACACTTGGCAACTTATCGCCGCCAGCTCCCCTTCCGTTGAGGGTGTAAGACCGGGACCTAGTTCGTCTCGGCCACTTTTCGGTGAATTGGAGAGAGTAGCAGGAAGAGAGTTGAAACAGTGTCTTCTCGGTCTTTTTTGGGTGCTAAACCGGGACCTAGTTCGTCTCGGCCATCACCTCAAGAACGTCCTGGAGGCACTAATCACTCCCAAAGTGGTCGACCGGGACCAAGTTCGTCTCGGCGACCACGAAGACAATCGTTTTTGTGGTACTCAAAACCTCCATTCGGGTAGACTGAGGCCTAGTTCGTCTCAGCTACCAAGCCAAGACCGGGACCTCAGTCGTCTCGGGTGGCAAAGAATATGGGGAGAAGCGATCGTCAGCTGCATCCACACCTATGCTCCAATGAGTTATTCGATCTTGTGCACTCGCTGTGCTGAGCCATACACAAGCTGCACCTACTACACAAGAAGTATAAGTCCCTGCTAACTTTTGTTTCTGGAGACAAGTTCATTATTAAATTATATGTTCATTATTCACAATAATAATGTATAATAATGTTACCTAGTTTAAGATTTTAAAACTTATTGTTAGTCTCTTAACATGATTCAACTATAAAGGTTTTCGCAAGCTGTCAAACTCAAAAAAGTCATTAGTCAAAAGTCAGATGTACGAATGTCAGAATTGTTAAACAAAGTAAAAACACGAAAAAAACAATTACAATGCGTGTCACAAATCTGATTTTCTCAGATGATTTAATGGAACCTCATATTGCGGCAGCGCTGCCACGAAACATATTTAGTGATGTTGAGTTTCATACTAACGCTGAAGCATGATTAGCTTCTAATGCTTATCGTCTGCAACGTTCTTGGGTGGTAAACAAAAAACTTAATTTTAAGTTTCGTAACTTTAATCTATTTCTTAGTTTATTTTATAATTAAAGTTGAAATAAACTATTTTGTTTTTGTTAAAGAATTAAAGAACTGAACAAATTTGCCGTTTTCTACCTCTAATACGATAATACATGTTGTCACTTAAGTATCCACTGCATTAAAACATGACGTCCATCTGATGCTTCCCAGCCATGTACATTTATGCGCTTTACTTCGCGGGCTTAGGAAAGTGGCAGCGTACTTTAGTTTTAATTATATCGCGATTGAATATCAGTTGCGCAGTGCTAAAAGCAGCCGTTAATGTTCTACAAATAAAAAGATGCAATGAACAATTTATGCGTATTTTGCAATCATTTAAGTAAACGAACCTTTGCAATATATTTTTTCCTTCGAGAAATCCGCGGAAAGAAATTAATTTATATTTTAAAACAAATTTATTCAAATTTTAATGAATTTTTCTTAAATATTTATTTTTCACAAAAAAATTCAAATCGCATAAAAACGTTATCACTTTTTGTTGTGGTTGATCAATTCTGACATTAAACCAACTATGGAAGAAGCAGCATTTGACTTTTGCATAAACTTGTATTATTCAATCTTGGTCTCTTAAGAGAAGATACAATAAAAAAAAAAATTAAGTTTGAAAAAAAAAAAAAAAAAATTCAAGGAAAACAAAAAAGTTTTTGGTTCTGTGTGAAACAAAGTAACTTAGACTGTGGTTTAGTAAAATTTTGACGTTTTCGATGTTCCTGTCGTTTGTCAATTTCACGACGGTATGCAAGAATGTGAGAAGTTCAACTCTTTTTCCCTTTTCTGATTAAGATACTCTACAATCAAAAAATGCGAGAGATACTGTTTCCTCTACCAAATACCACAAATGATTATTAAATTTTTCTGTATTGTCATGAAAATGGTTTGATCAATATTTTCATATGCAATCGAGTCTCTTACGAAGGAATAATCAATAAATGGAGCTTCCACAGCAGTGGAACATCCAAGCCATACTCGAATATATTTTAGTATTATATAATACAAATATGTATCTCGGACTCCATTTAATCGTTATGCAGCCAAAATGAATTAATCACGAAACATAAAAATTAAAAGATTGTATGTCAACCGCGCATGGCTTATTGCCCCAGGCTTAAAGAATTTCGCACTCCCCCTGCACCAAGAAATATTAGTGCTAGCTCTAAAAACTCCTTATAATCATCTCTGCTACGGTTTTGATAACAGAAGCTTCATATACATATGTATACCATCGCATTCATCGTTTGATCGCACGAAATTATCTTCCAGGCCGCTTTTATAGGATTTTTGATCTAATTTATTCCACTCATTTAAAAACCGTTCAAAAAGGGTTGCCCCAATAGTACTTAGTACTCGAACCAAGCTTTATATCAAAAACATTTCGAAGTACAATTTCATTTACATATATGATGGTGGCATGGAAGATTTATTGGTTTACGTTCTAGTCGGTTCTGCAATACATGCTCCAGATCTTTCGCCTGTATGACTGGGAGTCGTATCAAAGCCCATTGCTGCAATATCATCGACTATATTCGATTGTAGTAATACATTATATACTGCCATTGAAATATTTTCACCAATAGAGTTGCTGATTTTGGCTGCACCCAGAAACTTTTTTGTTTTGTTTGAATTGAATATAGAATTTTCAATAATCATGAGAATCTGATGATGAGATGAGAGATGTGCTCTCTTTTTGCAAAGGCTTAGCTGTCGTAAATGACACCGCTGAAAGTGGTGTTGCGTTTGTGAAAGATTACAACCAAATTTTGTCAAATGATGAAGAAAAAAACAGCTAATGCTACAAATCGTAGAAGTATATTAGGCGGAGAGCCGGCTGTAGAAAAGTCGAGTGTATAAGATTACAGGATGAGATGTATGCCAAATGATAGAGCTCAATGAGCCTAAATAGAAGAGAGATATTAACGATTTTTGATAGATTGAGGACCATTTTCCAGTTTTCAAAAGGGTGGTGGGTCCATCAAATGTTTTCTGAAATGGACCAAATTTTATGTGGTTCTTAGTGGCACCAATACGAAACTTTTGGTGCCCGAGGAGCGAAGTTTGGAACTACTTTAATTTTTTCTTATACAGGGTGTTTTTTTTAGAGGTATAGAGCTTCGAATTGAAATAAAACACTAGAAAATCGTTTTAATGTCCATCAATTTGGCTTTATTGGAAGGATAATTTTATGCCATTAATGTTTAAATATGATTTCAGGCATGTGGCCGTCGCGGCTGGCTCGAATAAAGCCAATTCTACAGGTCCAATTTTGAACCACTTTTTCGAGCATATGGGGCCGTATGTCGGCAATAACGCCACGAATGTTGGCTTCCAAGTCCCCTAACGTTTCTGGTTTGTTGGCGTAGACGAGCGACTTCACATATCCCCAAAGAAAATAATCCAATGGTGTCAAATCACACGATCTTGGTGGCCAATTGACAGGTCCATTCCGCGAAATTATGCGCTCATCGAATGTTTCCTTCAATAAATTGATTGTGACGTGCGCTGTGTGGCATGTAGCGCCGTCTTGTTGGAACCACAACTCATCCACATTCATGCCATCCAATTCGGGAACAAAATAGTCGGTTATCATGGCTCTATACCGGTCTCCATTAACGGTAACTGACTCTCCAGCATTATTTCGGAAGAAGTATGGCCCAATGACTCCACCAGCCCATAGAGCACACCAAACAGTCAGTTTTTGTGGATGTAATGGCGTCTCAAGGGTCTCATGTGGATTCTCTTCACTCCAAATGCGGCAATTTTGCTTGTTGACGTAGCCATTCAACCAAAAATGAGCCTCATCACTGAACAAAATTTTGCGATGAAAATCAGCATCGAGATCAATCTCATTTTCGGCCCATACACCAAAATCACGATGCATTGCATGGTCTCGCGGCTTTAATTCTTGCACAAGCTGGATCTTGTAAGGTCGCAAGCCAAGATCTTTGCGCAAAATCTTCCATAAAGTTGATGGACAAAGCTCCAATTGCTGTGCACGGTGGCGAATCGATTCATTCGGGTCCTCTTCAACATTTTGCTCTACAGCGGCAATTGTTTCTTCGGTGCGCACTGTTCGACGTCTCTGCGGATGCGTATTATCACATAGAGTAAACGTAGTGCGAAAACGACCCATGGTTAACCGAATTAATTGCTCTGATGGACGATTATGTCGACCATAAAATGGACGGAGCTTGCGGTAAACTTCGCGAACTGAACCATTATTTTCGAAATAAATTTGCACGATTTGCAAGCGTTGTTCTTTTGTCAGCCTGTTCATGATGAAATGGCAAACCAAACTGAGCATAAATGACATTAGAGTTGCCAGATTTGACCATAAAATGCCAGTTTTATCTCTATTCGAAAAACAAACCTCTAAAAAAAACACCCAGTATGTCTGAATGTCTGTCTAAGGTATATACAATGTATATTATACATAGGTCCATATTTATAAAAAGTATTTTCTTAAGCGTAACAGAGCTTTGTATTGGGAAATATACATTTGTATATACCGGAATACCATATATTTGAAGTCATTTGGAAAATATAAGTATTTAACCAGACTAAGGCTTGGGACGCTACGTAAAAGTTTGGGTTGGGTGGCATTTCTATCCTATTCCAAATTTTTTGTAATAAAAAATTTATGGTTGTAGACTAGATTGGACTAATTGTTGAATAAGAACAACTTGAATTTTAATGTTGTTTGACGTTTACCACGATTTTGAGCATGAATTATTTTTTTTTTTCAGCCATTTTGCATTTTAATGTAAATTTCATTATATTAACATGTTTCTGATAAATTTTTTTAGTTGATATTTGCTACAATTTAGAATACATTGCCATACATCCATACCTTCCCGTAAGAATCTATTAAGAGACACTTTCAACTTTTTTTAGGAAACGAATACATATGTTGAGTTGATGATTTGTTTTTTTTTCGAAATAAGTAGTATATGATTTTCAAAAGTTTTTTTAATACAGAAAACTCTGTTTATTGCGTTAATAAAATTTTATCCAGATAAAAGCTTAAGTGGGTCACATCTTATATTCCTTCGGGATGTATCATCGTACAAATTCTTATCCATTGAAACCACCGCCTTGTATTCAGGAATTATGCACAATAAGCAGGCAACATCTCCATGTATTCTGTATATGAATTAAGAATAATTTTAAATTTATCTATTGTAAGATTTATATTGGGATGAATAAAATTGAGGTCTTATAATTTTGAGTAATGCTTAATTGAAAACCATACGTTTGCTCTGCTGGAGCCTGTGCAATAAAAACATCGCCCATAGTAAAAATATTAACATTAAATTAATTTATTAGGAAACTTTTCTACAATTTCAGAAAAACTACCATTATTTAGACATCGAATAAGTCCTTCAGTTGATTCCGCCTGTCTTTCGGTTGCAGCTGCCTGCCTCTCCGTTGCTGTTGTTTGCCTCTCAAGCAGAACTGCGATATTATTTGTCATATTTTTTAGTATATCCAGAAGCATTGTTTGATTCTGAACCTGTTGCTGTAGCAGGTTAAAACTTTGATTTTCTGTGGGACTATTTTTGAGGGCGTTGGTTTCAGGTGGTTGTTCTATATGACTGCTCGTGGTGCCAAGTGCCGCGAAAAAGTGTGGTGATTCTGGATAAAATAAAGGAGTTTCTTCGTCTGTATGCGAGGATGATGGTTCTTGTGATTCCTCGAATTCTGGCTCCTGCTTAGGAGATGGCAGTTGTAGTATTAAGGGATCTCCGGAACGTTCTGCATCAGTAAAAGATGAGCTTTTGGAGCTTCGTGATGACTCTTTTAAATAGGATTTGGTGTCGATGCGCCTTTTATTTATTCGTCCTCTTAAATCTGAATAGACCTAAAAGGGAAAAGGAAGAAAACGCATAAAATTATATGAGACTTAATTAGCACATAATAAATGTATGGATGGTTTTAAATAACTGACAGTAAACATTTATTATTTCTGATAAAAAAGTTTGGTCAAAATCGACATTCATTTTGTCAAAAACCTGGCTTAAAATGTAAATCAACTAAAAATGCGTTGATTTCTCATTTTAATCTGCATCTACTTAAATCTAAATTTTTCGATAAAAGCGACAACATTAAAAACTTTTCTAATACCTGTGGAATATTAATATCCATTGCTCTTGGAGTCCCTGTAGCAACTGGTTTACGTAGCAAAAACTCGGGATGACGTTGCAGGAATGCTTTGACCCAGGATGATCCTGCCATTCTTTTTTCAACATTGAATTTATGTTCAATTTCATTTTTTTCCGCAAAATTAAAAACCAACATCATTAGCTCCTTTAATGTTAACCCATTATACATTAAGTTCATGGTAGTCAAATATTTGACTAAGTCCCTTTCAAGCTCTGGCGTAAAAGTAGGAGACCTACCCAAAGAAGTAGCAACGACATCCCTTATTAATCGCTTTCGAAGCGTTGCTTCATTCATACCTAATGTTTTTGCAACTGATCTCTTACTTTTCCCTAGTGCTAAAAGCCGGCGCGCTTCATCCATAACATCTTGACTGCAATTTTGTCGCTTTTTGCGTTTTTCTGAATCCATCTGAAAAAAGTCTAATAAGACAGGTAATGCCGTAACATACTGAGGGATATAGAGATTTTGCAATAAAAAAGTTACATTGGATGTTTTCGCAATGTGCCCTTACGAGATATTCGAAAATTTTAAATGTTTTTTATTTTCATTTCTGTCAATTTTACGCTAGGATCAATTTTTAGAGTTTTTCTAATCTTCGAAAGTTACAATTTTTGAACTTTTTTCGTCCGGACCCAAGCTTTGACATGAAATTCCGTGCAACCCTGCCAATTTCCCTACCACAAATATGGTCAAGGTATCTGTTGATGATAGCATCTTACTGCACATACTTATATAGCCAAACTTAAGCTAATACCACTGAGACCGAAAATGTATTTTGTACGTCAAACGCATATACATTTGCAGCAACGACAATTAAGCTATTTTTTGAGTACAACTCTGAAATTTATCAAAAAATTGTAAAAAATCTCTTCAGTGAGAGAAAGGCTCAAAATGACTTTTTGGTATCGAAAATGGCTTCAGATAAACTTCTCCAAACTATACCCTACCCTTTATTTTATAAAAACACAACTTTACATCCGTTAAGTACATATTGATTATATCTCAAATTCTTTTTGAGTTACCTATTCTGGTAGTTAAGATATTACATACGATAAGTAATGGGTAGGTAAAAGCTACCAAAGTGTGTATACAACTAAAATTCGCTGTTTCGATCACAAGCTCTTGTACTTTTTCGCACTGGGTTTATTTAATCGGAATTATTAAGTTTTTTTTTTTTGTTTTGTAATTTACTGGGACAACGCATAACATAAAACTACAAAAGAAATATAAATATATAGTATATGTATTATAAGGGAATGCGGGCACCGTATACTGTTATGGTAGAAACTTGCTGGTGGTATGATAAGGATAAGGCGTACAGGGCAAAGAAGAGAAGTTGGACGGTTATGTGTGTTGAATGCTATATGTACTTGTAATTCTTATGACGATTTTCGAGAAAATTCTGGTGAAAGAAAAGTAATTTCTTCGACGAAAAACGGCTTTCATCGTTAAACGAAATGTTGAATTTTGTTCTCAAAAATTGTCAAATTCCCGGCAAATTCAGAAATTTTTGAATTATTGAAGGACAGGTCAATCCGGTGATTTGGTAATTCTGTCCTCAAGTATGAAATCAGGCTTATCGGTTAACTACTCATCTGAAGTATGTATGACATATCACTATTTTAAAGAGCATTCGGTATTCTTTTGATACAAAGTATATATGAACTACAAGTTAGTAATAAGATTTTGAAAAAATATCGCTTTATTAAAAATAGGCAGAGTCCGCCATCGAACACGTCCCTTAAAAGTGATATGACTTTAACAAAAACACCGCTATTGTGACAACATTTTCTCAAAGTTCATATTGATAGTGACTTTAAATCACTATAGCGAAAATGGGCGCAGTTGACAACTTTAACTTTTAGAGTTAAGATTAAAAGGTGGGCGCAGCATAGTTTAAAAATATTTTTAAATGACATTTAAATCATAAATATATTCATATAGTCTACGTCGGATTGATCATTCAAAAAAGTTAAGCGCTGATCAACAAGATCAAAATCTAAAAATGATCTTAAATTTGGACGTGCAGTGGGCGTATCCATAAGCCAATTTCAACTACTAGGCTATTGATTATGTCGTAAAAAACAAGGCAATAAGGAACTAAGACGTTCACGGGTTTTTATTGTAGAAATCGGTCAATGGGTCATTTAGGAAGGAAAAACCGCGGAGCGCTATTAAATTAGAGGGTGTAAATCGGAGATATGGGTGAAAATGGACCCTTTTTAGTTTTTTCAATATGCCTCGCAAACGAAGCAAAATTTCGACATACTTCATATAAGACTTTTTGTAGAGAATTAAATTTCTCAACCTTTTTTAAAAAATGTTGGAAAATTTTTTTTATGCCAAAAATGTTGAAACAAAAAAACCCAAAATTTAGTTTTTTTTTGCTTTTTTTCCGATTTCCACCTTCTAATTTAATAGCACTACGCGGGTTTTTCTTCCTAAATGACCCATTGACCGATTCCTGCAATAAGAACCCGTGAACGTCTTAGTTCCTTTTTTTGTGACATAATCAATAACATATACGTTCAATGCAAAGAAATGTAATTCTAGAATCTAGATTGACAAAAATAGGAAAACAAATATCATATTGCTCTTAGGGCCATTTTCTCAATGTCCGATTAAGAGCTCATTAGAGCTTTTCCAGTAAATACCAGTTACGTTGTCGATTAGCTGCTGCTGCTGTCAGAATGCGTGAAACCGACATGTCTGAAATGTTTTTCAAAGTTTTTTATATAAATCAGAAGCTGCAAGTGGTACAAATTAGTGTACGGAAAAATTATAAAAAAAATTGTTTTTTGCAATAATTATTGCCAAAAAAATTTTTCAAAAACTTTTTTTTCAAAATGCTATAAGTTTTGAACAGATTGACTGATCGTGACGAAATATTTTAATTTCTGTAGATAATAAGTTGAAATTATGTATGTATTAAAAAAAAAGTTGCAAAAATTTGCATTTTTGTTGTTAATTAGCAATTTTTTATCAACAACTGAATTTTAATGATGTGCTCCGCCTCAAAAAAATCTGAGAAAAGTTACAGAGATGCATTGAACCCTTCCAAATTAGAATTCGTTAAAAAAAAATCGTGGAGCCTCAATTATTTTAGACGGTATAAATATTATAGTGGTACCGGGCGGACGCAAAACATTTAAAATTTTTGATGTTGTTTTTCAAAAATGTTTTTATAGTTTTTTAAAAAAAAAAATTTAAATATGTAATAAATTAGTTGAAAAAAAAAACATACATACATACATATACATATGTGAAAAAAACGATCTTAAAATTTACCAGAAAACATAAAAACTTATCCCATAATTATCTAAATTAAACTTTATGACCTCTAAATCTAAAATTTTGAATATATTTTAATAGCGAGTAAGATGCTTCAAAAAACCTATAATTTCTGATTCCATGTCATTTTCACGAAAGCGATTTCACGAATGGTCATTTTCACGAATGACCATTTTCACGAATGACAATTTTCACAAATGGTCATTTTCACGAGTGACCATTTTCACGAAAGCGATTTCGCGAATGGTCATTTTTACGAATAACAATTTTCACGATACGAAAATCTAATAACAAGAGTTTAATTCAGGGAGGAACGTGAAGGCAGCTCCGAAGAAAAAATGGCTAATGTTCCAAGACAGAATAAGGACTGTAGTGGCTAGTTACTACACTAACAAATAGCAAGATAAAATGTTATACTATTTCTGGATGATTTCATACAATATTTAATGCTTTACAATAGAAAAATAAACCAATATTGTACTGTAAACTGTTATATGTATTTGATGTTGTACAACAGAAAAATAAACCAACAACTGATAAATAATTTTCGTGAACATAGTCGTTCGTGAAAATGGTCATTCGTGAAAATGGTTATTCGTGAAAATGACCATTCGTGAAATCGCTTCCGTGAAAATGGCCGATAGTCACAATTTCTTGCGCTACTTGCTATAGTTGGTTAAAAATGTTTCTGAAAGATTCATATTTTATTGCATCGTCAAACATCCCATAGCAAGATTCACGAAAAAATAGATGAATTTGGAAAAAAAACAGCACTAAATTAAGGTATGGTTATAGGTAGCTATAGCCCCGAGCTTAAGAGGCCACCAACCAGCGCTAGATTACGGTAGGGCCCCGTACCCGGAGTTGGAAGGGGCTTCAATATTGCAGTGTGTATGTATTTGTGCATATTTTGCTATGAATGACCTTTTTTATGGGTCATCAATGTTAATTTTATATTTATGTACATATATGAATAATAAGGAAAGAAAATTAACTTTTTTTATTTTGATCAAAAAATTTCTTATGTTTAGTTTCAGCAGTTTTTAGCCCCAGGCTTTGCAAAGTCTCTATTTGGCGGTGCTACAGATTTTATCATTTAAGGGGTTATATCTCTCTATTTTTTCTTTTTATTTTTCCATTTCTTTTTATCGGCTTAAATCATGCCAAAAGAATCCTAGAATCAAAATATACAGCGCCCAAGTACCGATTTAAGCTCAAAATTTTTTTAAATCAATTTTTTCCAAGAAACTTTGATGAAGATGTATAGCATTTTTAAACTTCAAACGCGTTTTTCTCGAAACCATGTTTTCAAAATCGGCGGGCGGTATAACTCAAAAAGTTTACATACATCCGATTGACTTGGAATATTAACAGTAGCTCCATTGTTTGATTATCTGTTGAAGTACACGCGATTAATTATCAAGAAAAAAAGTTATAAGCAATTTAAGTCGATTTTTTTCGTCGAAAACACGATTTTTTGTCAAAACATTTGCCATTTCGCGAAAAAAAATTCTAAAAATATAATCATGTGTACTTCAACAGCAAAACTCATGTAGATAAAAAAAAAAAATTTTTTTTGTTATAGGTGGAGTTGGACGAGACTACTACTGCCCGCCGCGGAAGACCTTTTTGAAAAAGCGGTTCACGGTAATCACTACACAGCCGCCATTTTGTAAAAAACTAACAATAAAATTTTTTTTTCTCTTCTTCAAGAGTTGCTTAAACCAATGTTATGTTATTTGTATACCTTTAATCTCAAATGTCTTTAAAAACAAAGTAATTAAAACAGTCTTGTTTTTTATAGCATAAGGGAGATATAACCCCTTAAATAAATATAGCTAAATTACGTACTATAAATATAAAAATGTATATACTAATCTAACTGCCAGTAAACCTAGTCCCAAACTCACATAAAAATTAAAATAATAAGCATTAAAGTCAAAAAAACATTCACACTAATAAGATTACAAACACTTAAAATAGTGACACTGTATCTTCTAAAAGAACTCTACCAAAATATGTAGATCTTACAGTTCTTTATCCTTGACTATAGCGCTGCGTCATTTCATTTTTCAAAACGTTGTTCTACATCGGTCACGTCGTCTGATTCTGTCCCTATGTTAGTTAGTCGAGCTCTTCAAATGGAATCCGTCTTCAATGCCCTAATTCTAATAGTTTTGTTCGTAAAAAAGGTTTATTCGTTTGGTGTTTAATTTTGTTTACACCAAACGGTTTAATTTGGAATGCAAGACCTGTTCAACTACCAACTTTGACATTTAGTAATATGAAATTTATTAAATACCTTTTTCCATTCTGACATAGATCTTAGTGGCGGTCCAATTGAATTCAATTTGTCTACAAGCCGGATCCATGTTGTCTCGAGTTTTATTTTATTCGCACCAAATACCGGTTTCCCCTTCATAACCTCGGGATATTTATCCATTTCACGGACGAGCATAATGAATTGTTCGTTTGTTGTTTTTTTATGGCTAAAATATTGCAGTAGCATTGTTATTGTTTCATTGTTTTTAAACAGAAGATGTTGTGTGTATATTTTACCCTTTTTTGTTATTGCTTCCAGAAGTACTAGTGTTTGCGGAAGAATCCATTTTACCTTACCGAACGAACTACCTACTGATTCAGATAAAAGCAAACGTGAAACTAAACAAAAAAACGAAATATTTACGCTTGGTTTGACAGTATTTTCGTTGAATTGCGTTTCAACGAGCAAAAAACTTTTATAGTGTTCTCACTTTGAGTCACGTTTGCGTTATATTCTATACATACACAGTCCCTTTTCTCGCTCTTGCACTCACTTTAGACATAAAATTCAACTCACGCGAAACCCATATCACGAAGTAGCACGCTGAGGTGACCAACTGTATTGCTATGGCCAGTACAGTACCTACCGTTTAGGATATGCTTTAATCTATTTAGGTAATGCTTGGTTCATTTAATAGTTTTTTCTTAAATTTTACACGATTGTCGCAGCGGAAGTTAGACTTGTCGGAAAAATAATTTATTGTATGACCAAACAAAATTTGATAATTTAATTGCATAAAATAAATATTTAAATTTTGTGGCGTTGTAAAAAAACGTTAGATTCAATTTTTTTTTACTTGTACCAAACTAAGTTGTTTTCATAGACTTCGCCTTATCAAGTTCTAGTTTAAGTTTCTTTTACTTGTTTTTTACATGTTTTGCATATGGGCTAATTTTTTTCCGCATAAACTAGCTTTTAAAGAGGTTAACTTAAACAAACATTTTCTTTATATATTGGCGGGTGTCTATTAAATCCAAGTTTCTTTTTGCCAAGAAACAAAAAGTTTTTAACGCAAACCAATTTTTTATTTTAGCTTTTAGGTGAAATATAAATAATTGAAGGATGTGTGTGATGATTTTGTAATGCAATGAAAGTGAAATACATATATCTCATTTCTCTAGCGTTTTTCGGTACGCCACTGATCATGTTATCGAGAACTAAACTCATTTAATTAATTTACTTTATTTACTCGAAAGCTATTAAACTGCTTGAATGCTTTTGAGCATTTTGTCTTTTTTTACAGAGTATTTCTGAAAAAAAAATTAAATCAATGCTTACGAGCCAATTCCAGGATTTTTAAGAAATTTCTTAGTTCATATCGAGCTCCCAGATTAACCATAAAATACCGGGCTTAGCCCGATCAAACCCGTGTACTTGAAAAAAGCAAGCATTAAAGTAAACAATTTTAGGTGAATTGTATTCCAAAAACGAAAGCGAGTAAAGTGTCTCATGCAACGCCTTAACGTGCATATAAAAGAGGAACACAGAGGTATTTTCTATACCTTGGATTATTAAAATCCACATATCCGCCGTTTGTCATTCACTAGGTTGAACATGCTTCAAAATATGTATTTCCAACACTTTTTAGAGCCTATAGCACTAAATCAACTTTGAGTTTAATGTATTTCTTGATTTGAATCAAAAACAAAAATTGAAATATGGGTATCTTGGCAAAAAAATAGCAATTTTTGTGGCAAATCTTTTCATGCATAGATCTTATCCTCTATAGCATTTAACTCAATAAATTTGTTGATTTGAGACTTACATTTCGAGGAATCGAGCAGAAACTGAAAATATTACGATTTTTGGCCTAAGTTGATCTCATCGAATTCAAACATCTGATTGACCTTAGATCAAAGTGTTGTCCTATCGGGGGGACTGAAAAAATCTTTTTCTAAGTGCTTCGATAAATTTTTAATGGCCTTTTGAATGGTCGCAATTATTTTTCGATTATCTTAAAATTTGACCTTGATTTTTTAACATCAAAAATAAATTTAACTTTTTTTAGAAGATCAATAGGTACTATTGATTAATTTTTAATATTCTAGACAGAAAACTGAGGTTTTTCAAATAGTTTGACAATTTGTTTGAAAACTTTGTTAGTCTTAACCCCCCTCATCGCTGAAGTAAGCAAATGACTGTATTTCGACCACATATCTGTAATTTTTTACAAAGTTGCCGTTTTGTTTTGGTTTGTTGGTTTCGCATCATCTTTTTATTATTTTGCTAACTGAAACCTGCTTTTATTGAAAAACTAACACAAAAAAGTGTCAATATAAAACTGTAAGCAAATAGGAATAAAAATTATATTGATTTAAATAAGAATGAATCTACATACATATATACATACGTATGTGATCCTTTCGAAATTTAGTAAAAAAAAAATCTTGTTTAAATATATCCTGGGCTAATGACGTCAGTCGAGTGACGAGGAAAAAACAAAAATGCAAAGCTGTGAGAAATTTTAAAATTTATTCTTCACATAGAAACTGCCAAAATCAAGTGGACCATTCAGTACGTAAGTCCACTAGCTATAGAATTGTATTTAGAGGACAAAGCTCATTTTCAAAACAACAGATTCAGTTATACTGTTTCGCTGAGAAAATATATGTACATCTGCTGCTAAAATTCCTTAGGTTCTTGTCGAAATGTGTAAAAACTCTGCTTTGAGGCATATTTATTGATATCTTAATATTCGCTTTAGAATTTTTTTCATTCTTATTTTGTTGAAGTTATTTGAAAATTAAATTAAAAAAAAAAATAATAATGGTCACTCTGTCAGAAAGTGAATACATAATTATATTTTGACACGAAAAAAATAAAGTCACGCATACTCACGCATGAATTGCCGTCGATAGCTCACGTTGCGTTAATTTTCTGTTTCTTAACCCAAGAGTAAGACATTTGAAGCCGTATTACGTAGAGCGAAATTACAGGCGCTCACTCTACGATTATATGAACGACTTTCATTTGGATTATTTGTAAGGGTACAAGCAAAAAGAACACAGGTTTCCAGCACACACGAATGGACTTAAAAGGGAAGTTCGAGAACCAAACATTTTTGTTACTTAATCGATGGCTATGACGATCCAAAACTTCAGCTGCAATCAAAGGAAAGTCGTATAATTTTTATAATGAAGATCTAGGATGAATTTCTATTATCTTTCATAGAAGGCCCGTGCGCAGGAATTATCCATGGGGGAGGTTTTAACTCGAACATTTCATGTTAGATTATATATGTTCATTAAAAACGTCAAAAAACTGTTTACTTTTAATATTGACATTTAATAATAATTAAATACATTTGTACATGTGCTTATTAGAGATGTTCAAAAATATGTTCTAGAATACTTCAAGAACACTCGATTTTCGAAAATTTATTCAAATTCGAGTATATCTCCATTTAAAAAAATAAAAAAAGAAATAGTCCTAGGGTTGCTATCAGATCTGCAATATTTTCATTTTTCGGAATTTGGCGAAAAAAATAAAGGAAATTTGATTTTCTTCTTATTTTTGATATTTTTTTAAAATTTTTTTTTCGATTTTCCTTATCTAAACATAAGGAAGTATCGAAAAAAAACTAATCACTATTTTTTAAGCCTATTTACATATAAGGAAAATTGTGGTCTCTCCGCGAGTAGAGCTTTGGTGTTTCTTGTGTAACAGCTCAAATCCTTTGTTGCTTTCACTGCATTCACCTTAATATACTATAATTTGAAGTGGTCAATGCCACTACATGAATTTCTATTAAAAAATAAATGAGAAAAAAAAATAAAATTTGATTTTTGGTCCGAAAATTTTCAAAGTATCTTATAAGCAAGTAATTACAATATTTGCTTCAATAACTAGTCACATGACACACACGTGCGCACAGTTTAAAAATATATAAGAAAAAATTTAATTTTGAATGAAAAAATTTTGTCTTATCATTTATTTTTTTAATGGAAATTCATGTATTTGCATTGACAATTTCAAGTTACAGTGTATTAAGGTGATTGCAGTGAAAACAACAAAGAATTTGAGCTGTTACACAAGAAACACCAAAGCTCTACTCGCAGAGAGATAACCGTTTTTCTCCTTATGTATTAAAAATAACTTTAAAAATAGCGGTCAATTTTTTTTCAATACTTCCTTATGTGTATATAAGGAAAATCGAAAGAAAATTAAAAAAAAAAATATTATAAATAAGAAAAAATCAAATTTTCTTAATTTTTTTGGCCAAATTCCGAAAAATAAAAATTTCGAATTTGAATAAATTTTCGAAAATCGAGTGTTTTTGAAGTATTCTAGTACATGCCATTTATTTGAACAAGTCTAGTGTTTATGTTATGATTCGATATTCAGTTATCATTACGTAAGTAGCTAATTCTGCGAGATACTTGAAAACGCCCGTCCAAAACTCTTTCCACATTGATTTCGATATCGCGATTTATATTTAGCGAGGGTAAGCCATTCAGCCGATCTTCGGACATAGTTAATCTGAGGCATGTCTTTAGACGACGTTGCGCTGAAAAGGAGCGTTCATTTGTTACTGTTGTCACAGGAAAAGTTGCCATAACACGAAGCATTTAATGGACATTTGGAAACGCGTCTGCATTGCAAATATCCAGTGCTTCGAGAGAATTTTCGATGTCTTGCCCGGCAATGCGTTGACGCCAAAGTTGAACTTCATTTATCCACATGTCACGTGAACCATTATGTAAAATTGACGCGAATAGATTTGTGCATGAATTTTCAATGAAGCTGATTTTTTTGATGCCAGAGTATGCTTAAACGCGCATTGAAAAAACGCTCGTGTTACTTAGCCTTAGTCGTAACTCGTAAACCGTGCAATATATTGTGATGAAATTTCGTAAACAGATACCTATCATATATATCTTGAATTGGGTATAAAATTGAGCGGAATCGTAAAACTGGGCGTGGCACTTTACAACAATTAAAAATTTTGACTCTATGTATCTCGAAATTGGCACAAATGATTTTTACAAAAATTTTAGAAATGATGGCACTGAAAGCAGTCATCAGTACTAGCTTAGCTGCTTTACTGAAAAATGTCGTTGAAGGGCGTGGCACAGCCCACAATATTTATAAACGTTACATTAAGAGAACTAGCAACGTAATCGTTATAAAATTTAATGAGGTAGATATAGTACATGCTATATGGTCTCTTATTACAAAAATTTGGTCCAATAGTACTTGTGGGCGTGGCACCTCCCATATAAGCAAATAATGTTTATTGTTATGGATAGTGTGATATAAGAGTAATCTTCATAAAGCCAGTTAAGTTACTATAAGCTTTAAAATCAAATGAATGCAGACGTGATTGCATCAGTGGGCGTGGCACCTCCCATTTTAACATAAATTTGTAAGCGCTGTTTTAAGTGAACTATTGTAGCAAATGGTATGAAATTTTAGCAGCAAATCAAACGCTTGTATTGACATACGTAAATATTGCCTGAATCGCTCAGGATGTTTCCGAAATTGTTTAAATAAATGATGAAATTCACCATAGCTTAATCTTTTCGGTTAATTAGATGCACACCAAATATTCTTTTTCTTAAAAATAAAATAAATTTCCAAATATGAAGCCGAGTTTCAAGCAAATGGCTATGACAAACAGCACTTGACAACGGAATTTTTTCAACTAACGTCTTTAATTTAATTTTGTTTTCAATTTGAACTCCATTTGTAAGAAATAAGACAACTAACGCTCTAGAGTTGCCGCTGAGTAAATGGCCACTTGCCACTCTGCGATTTACCGCTTTACCGCTTGTCGCTCTGACGCTGCCGCTTGCCGCAGTGGTCCCAAATCGTGTTTTTTTGGTTCAAAAATAGCTAGAGAGCACAAATCTTGTCGAATATGAAAAACTCGGGCTTCGACGATTTATTGGCATTTTAGTTTTTTCATTTAAAAAAAAAAAATTATTGTGTCTTTTTGAGTATTCGTTCAAATAATATGCCTATATGCGAAAATTCCCAATGGGGGGTTTGAACCCCCAAAATCCCCCCTTGCGCACCGGCCTGTTTCATAGCTTGCGTTTATTTTACTGGTAATATTAAAATCAGGCTTTGAAACTTCTGTATTTTGTAAGGAAAAAGCTTATTAAAGTTTTTTTTTTGTAACTTTTATTAAACAGAAAATTTTATTCAAAAATTATAATTTTTTTTTATTATATTTTTAAGTCAATTTTTTATTGGTAAACAATAATTCAAAAATAGTGTCTTGGATAAATGAACAAAATATTTTAAGAAAACTTGGATGGCTCGTAATAAAATCGAATTTTCTCAATGGAAAGGATTGAATAACATGATATTCCATCATAAGAAAATATTTTATTACATCAATCATTGAAAAAAAGTTGAAAGTGGAATCGAACATTGCCGATGGCGGCGCCGGACTACAGGAGGGCTCGTTTTAGATTCATTTTTGGCAAAACGTCGAAGGTGAATTTTGGAAATGAGAGCCCACTAAAGGGGAGTTTTGAAAACTTCCAGAGGCTTTTTTCCATTTCTTGTAAAGTCTAATGCAAAAATTATGCGCACTCTGCCGCAAATAACTTGGACTAGAAGCATCCTGAGTATTTTCTTATAAGTGATAGAAAACAGCCTCTTCTATTTCCTTTTTGTCTGTCTTTTGCAACCAGACTTCGAATACATCTGAATTGCGGAAGGATAAGTGACCTGACAAAAAAATTCATTAAAAGAAAAAAACGTACAAAATCGGGAATCCAAATTTCTAAATAACATTAACAATAGCTACATCTAACTAATCCCAAAAAAATTATAAAAGCTTACACAAAGTTGGAAACTTAAAAAAATTTGGAAAATCATGGGTCTCATTTTTATTTTAGATTTTTGCACAGAAAATCAAACTATATTTAAAAGTTTTAAGGTAAATTGCATTATACATTTCATCATCAATTTTATCTAATTTGTTTTAGAAAAAAAAAACGGATTACTTAAATTACTTCTCAATAGTTCAAAAAAGAGTTAAAATCACATGTTGGCGTTACTTCAGTAGAATGCAAATGTATCAACTTTGACACCACTGAAAAGCAGTAAATTATTTTTTCTAAAAACAAAATGCATTTTTCTTTATCTTGAGGTATTATCCGTTACACTACATTAACAAAAATTATATAGCAATACTTGTGTAAATTGAGTTTTGGCCAGAAAAGTGAGCTATTTGACCTGGCACTGGTTTCATATGTTTTTTGAAAAATTGAGAGCCATAATTTAGTTATTTTCTTAGTGAATTTATACGGGCTACCTAACCTTCTGGTTAGCCGTAATTTGTTTATTTTCTTAGTGAAATTTATATGGGTTACCTAACCTTCTGGTCGAAACTTAAAAAAACTAAACACTGATTACACAGAACCACAAAAAAAAAAGTCAAGAAGTTGGAACGTGAGGTATCGTGAGGAATCCGAGGTCAGAATTTTTCCATCACCCTCAGGTTTCGACACAACCTCAAAATTACACCTAAAGATACGTTAAAAGAAAGTCCTTAAAAAAAAAATTATCCAAAATCCAGAATGTGGACCTTATTTATATTACGTATTTAGGTGTGCTATAATACTATCTTACAATAAAAATTAATTTTAGGTACCCACTTTTCCTCCATATACCCCTAAAAGGGGTTAAAAATCTGTTTTTTGTAAAATTTCAAAATGAATGCGTATTCCTATGTATTTTGGTAGACTAAAGCTGTTAATATTATAAATATATAAAAAAGTAATTTTCAGTTTATCAATGACATATTACTAGTATTTTAACATTACTTTTGTGTGTAAAATTAAAACTAACATGGTATATAGGTAAAATTTGGTGAAATCATGCAAAAGTAGGCAACTTTGAACGACTGTATCTCAGCCAATTTTTATGCAAAATACCTTTGTGGAAAACTATAACGGAAACTATATCACTTTTCTTTTTTGTTAGCTAAAAAAATCGCCGAATCCACTCAGGAACAAATTATATTCAAAAATTAGAAAAAATTTAAATTTTTAGTTTTTTTAAATTTTTTTGATGAAAAAATAAGTTTTTTGACTTTTAAAAATGTCATTTCGATAGGAACTTTTACTTTCTACAATAAGTCTGATAATGTGTATGAGTCAAAATAAGTGTAGCGGGGCACCCAAAAAAATTTTTCCTGCGATTTCTTCGATGTACACGTTTATATGTAGTGGAGCAAATGTTAAGTTGACGTGTGAAATTTTTTTTGAAAAATTTTGATTATTCTGCAAAAAATCGCGAATTGAATATTCAGATATAAGAATTTTGTTTAATTAATATCTCGTTAACGAAAAGAGATACGGTCGTGCTGTTTTTTTTAAATAATTCTAAAGAAGCTATATTTTTCGAAAAAAAATTATTTACTTGTTGTTCGAGAGCGATTTGTTCAAATTATCAACAATTTGTTTAAACAATTGTCAATTATACTATGTTCTAGGGCTAGTTGAGAAATTATTTATCTCCTATTATTAAACGAGCTAAAATTGTATGTTTATAATAATGTTTATATGTTTATAAGTATATATGTATATATCGCTCACTTACTTCAAGACTGGCATAACTCAAAAAACGTGATTTTTGAGTTAATGATGCAGAAATGTCCGCCATTTTATGTTTTATTTTGTGTCAAAAAATCAGAAAATTATCTCATAAACTTGCTTTGTGAGAAGAGTTTATATAGACATACTTTTCATTATTTTCATATAAAAAGCAACTTATTGAAAACTTTGAATGCGGTTTTCTCCCACTTTATGTTTTTTGAGTTATGCCAGTCTTGAAGTAAGTGAGCGATATGTATATGACTGAACTTTATTTCGGTAGGTTTTAAGTTTTTCAAGACTCTAACAGGGGCGTGGCACAGCCCTAAACGTTAATTTTTGTAACGTGATATCTCGCAAACTACTTAAGATATTTTTACGAAATTTAGTAGACTGATTCAAATCATAAATACCGTTCAACCGTACCAAAAGTGGGCGGAATTGGAGAAGAGGGCGTGGCATATTTCAACAATTGAAAATTTTGATTCAATATTACTCAAAAACGGCGCCGACAATTTTCATAAAAATTTTGAAGACAATTCCGCTGAAAGCAGTCATCATAACAAGTTATGCCACTAAACTGGCAAAACTCGTTGAAGGGCGTGGCACAGCCCACAATATTTATAAACGTTATAATAAGAGAACTAACATTGCTATGGTTATGAAATTTAACATATAAGATACACTAGCTATTGGGTACCTTGTAACCAAAAGTGGGCGAAACCACACTTGTGGGCGTGGCACCTTTCATACATGCGAAAAAAGTAAAATGCTGTATTTAGTGTGCTATGAGAGTAATCTTTTTGAAATTTGGTGTAGAGATGTCAGTTCCTATAAGCTATGAAACTAAATGGATTTCGTTGGGATTGTATCAGTGGGCGGGGCACCTCCCGAACATGCAAAAAATGTGAAGTGTTATATTTAGTGTGCTATGAGAGTAATCTTTTTGAAATTTGGTATAGTGGTGTCGGTTACCATGAGCTTTGAAATTAAATGAAGTTCGACGGGATTGCATTAGTGGGCATGGCACCTCCCATACAAGCTAAGAACGTTTAAGGCTATATTTATTGCACTGTATGAGTGATCCTATTAAAATTTGGCATAGAGATGTCAGGTACTATAACCTTTAGAGTTAAATGAATTTTGATGGGATTAAATCAGTAGGCGTGGCACCTCCCATACATGCACAAAACGTTTATAGTTATATTTAGTGTGCTGTTAGAGTAATTTCATTAAAATTTGGTGTAAAGGTGTCGGTTACTAGAAGCTTTGAAATTAAATGAAAATCGACGAGATTGCAATAGTGGGTGTGGCACCTCCCATATAAGCTAAAAACGTTAAATGCCATATTTAGTGTGCTATTGGAGTAATATTTTTTAAATTTGGTGTAGAGGTGTCGGTCACTATAAGATCTAAAATTATATGAATTTTGACGGGATTTCATTAGTGGGCGTGGCACCTCCCATACAAGCTTAAAACATTTTATGTTATATTTAGTATACTACTTATATTAGTGATCCTAATAAAATTTGGTTTCAATATATTCAGCCTCATTCAACTCAGTTCGAGTTTTTCAACCTTTTTCGACCTCTTTCAACTTTTCTCAACATTTTCCATATTTTTTCGACATTTTAAACCTCACTCAACTTTTTTCGACTTTTTCAAACTCATTCAACTTTTTTCGAGTTTTTCAACCTACTTCAACTTTTTTCGATTTATTCAACCTCTTTCAACAGTTTTCAACTTTTTTCAATATTTTCTATATTCCGTCGAATTTTTCAACCTTATTCAACTTTTTCCGAGTTATTCAAACTCTTTCAACTATTTCAACAGTTTTCAACCTCTTTCAACTTTTCTCAACATTTTCCAAATTTTTTCGACTTTTTCAACCTCATTCAACTTTTTTCGAGTTTTTCAACCTCTTTCAATTTTTTTCGAGATAGTCAATCACTTTCAACTATTTTCAACATTTTCCATATTTTTTCAAATATTTCAACCTTATTCAACGTTTTTCGAGTTATTCAATCTCTATCAACATTTTCTATATTTTTTCGGCTTTTGCAATCTCTTTCAAATTTTTTCAAGTTTTTCAACCTCTTTCAACTGTTTCAACATTTTTCAACCTCTTTCAACTTTTTTCAACATTTGCCATATTTTTTCGAATTTTTCAACCTTATTCAACGTTTTTCGAGTTATTCAACCTCTTTCAACATTTTTTAACAATTTCCATATTTTTTCGACTTTTTCACCTCATTCAACTTTTTTCGAGTTTTTCAACCTCTATCAACTGTTTCAACATTTTTCAACCTCTTTCAATTTTCCTCAACATTTTCCATATTTTTTCGACTTTTTCAACCTCATTCGACTTTTTTAAGCTTCAAACTTTTTTGAGATTTTCAACTTTTTTCAAAATTTTCAATTTTTTTGAGTTTTGTAATCTCTTTTAAATTTTTCAACACTATATCAGTCTGTTTCAATGCTCTCAATTTTTTTCAACATTTTCGATATTTTATCGACTTTTTCAACCTCCTTCAATTTATTTCGACGTTTTCTACCTCATTCAACTTTATTCGAATTTTTCCATGTTTTTTGACTCTTTCAGCCTTCAATATCTTCCATATTTTCCGAATTTTCGAACATTTTTCAGCTTTCTCAACCTCTTTTGCCGTTTTACTACATTTTCCATATTTTATCAAGGTCTTTCATCTTTTTAAATATTTTTCGACATATGTATGTAATTTAACCTCATTTCACTTTTTCAAAATATTGCATATTTTTTCGACTTTCTAAACCTCTCCTGGTACTTTTTTCCTTTTTTCACACTACAATTTTAAGAAAGACAGACTTTTTTTTTCTGACGTAGCGTGACGATATTTCTATGAATATCTTGTTATTTTTATGAAAATCGGCATTGCAATGCATATAGCTCCAAAACGGCTGGGCGGACCACTATCAAACTTGGCAGGAAGTATAAGCTTTTTTTTGATTTTTTTAAAAAAAATTTTGTTAGACGAACATTGTAAAAAATGATAAAGAAAAATATTTCTCACTTTTTTCAGTGTATTTTTTATTTATTTTTAAAATCAAATTATGAGGTTAAAAATTCCAATAAATGAAGTATATAATCCAGTAGTTAATTCATTTTAGCAAACTTTTTTAAGCTGAATAATGACATTTGAAGTAGTACATATTTTACGATTTCTTAAATTTTCAAAGGCCCATATTTTGTAAACCAGTGCTGCCATTCCAAAAATATTTTGTTTCTGTGTCGAGGTCATACACAGCTATATAAAATGGAATTTCTATGCAGCAAACGAAATATAGTAGAAATTACAATACGAACAAAAATAAAGACGAACAAGCGTGTTGTCAGTGCTCCTATTTGAGTTTCGCTCGTATTTTTTCATTTTAGTTTCACGGCGAATCTAGAAAAGTTGACCCACGATTCTGCAAAGAAATGTTCGTAAGAGCGCGACGACATCTCTTTACATTATTTATTCTTTTTGTTCCTAATCTCTCAATGAAAGTGCAAAAATGTATGTCAGCGCGTCCCCGGTGATCTAGCGGATTCAATTGGGATGGAATTTTTTTTTTATATTAATTTTGAAGTGAAAACTTCTTATGGCACGTTGTGCGGCTGAGGAAAAAAGTATAATTTCGCGACACCGACCGTCATCAGGAAGACTTGGGAAACGAACTCGATTTTGGAATTTTGAAGACTTGGGAAACAAACTCGATATTGGAATTTTGAAGACTTTTGAAACGAACTCGATTTCAGAAATTTGAAGACTTGGGAAACGAACTCGATTTCAAATTTGGAAGACTTGGGAAACGAACTTGATTTTGGAATTTTGAAGACTTGGGAAACGAACTCGATTTTAGAATTTCGAAGACTTTGGAAACGAATTCGATTTCAGAAATTTGAAGACTTGGGAAACGAACTCGATTTCAAATTTGGAAGACTTGGGAAACGAACTTGATTTTGGAATTTTGAAGACTTGGGAAACGAACTCGATTTTAAACGATGTACTGTCAGTATAGAAAAACGATACTGATGACTGATGAAAAAATCGGATATTACTGACGAAGTTTTTAAATACTGACAGTAATACTGATGGTGTGAGGTGAATACTGACAGTTCATCAGTATTATTTGCACAGAAAAGTGGCATGCCACTTTTTGGGGCAGATCCGGCTGAAAGTTGGTCAGAGGGTGCAAGTAGGCACGGGACGGAAAAATCCTGGGAGGGGGCGTGGCATGCCCCATTTTGTGGCAGATAGACTATGAGGCAGCGAAACTTGAAAAAGTTCCTCATTCAGTGGCATGGAACATTGCGTCCAAGGGTATGGTCGTCCGATGCCTAGCTGGAGGCGTGGTGCAAGTTTGGATGGAATATGCCCCAAAAAGTGGCATGCCATTTTCGGCTGTCGGTCACGTAACCGGAGCATAGTTCGCACCTTCACCAGTCGAATGTAAAAAAAACTGATTACTGACAATAAACAATACTGACCGTGTGAGTGGTACACTGACAGTAATGTAAATACTGTCAGTAATTATACTGTCAGTAATATTGATCGTGTGAGGGCCGCTTTACTGTCAGTATTTAAAAACTTCGTCAGTAATATCCGATTTTTTCATCAGTCATCAGTATCGTTTTTCTATACTGACAGTACATCAGTACTCACCTCATACGATCAGTAATACTGTCAGTATGCAAAATCCTGTCAGTAATACTGATCGTGTGAGGGCCGCTTAAGGGTAAATTATTAATAGCGCCTAAAAGTAGGCAACGTTTTTTGAAAAAATTGGCCCATGAAAGTATGTAATTTTGTGGAAAAAATTTTTAAATTTGTAGCATACATATGTTGACTTCTGGTTAGTTGTTGCTCAGTAAGCAAATTTTTCTCTGCTAGCGCAGCCGAAAGCAGAGCCAGCAGCCCAAAGCAGAGAAAAATCTGAAATACCAGGCCACCTTGAACCAGCAGCAAGCAAATTTGGTTTTTTGAAAAACTTTAAAACGTTATATCTCGGCTATTACTAAACCGATTTAGACAAATGAGGTGTAATAGTTTTTTTTAAGAACAAGCAGATTTTTTTGAAGTCATTTGTATTATGATTAACTGTCACAAGATGGCGTTTTAAGCAGTTTGAATATTCTAACAGCCAGAGCTCGGCAACGTATAAGCCGATTTTGATAAATGTGGTGTCATAGTGTCTGTTAGAAGAAGCAGATTTTTATCTTAAGTTTAAGAAAAATTATGTTTAAGCTATTTAGTCACAGGTCCAGGTACTTTTTTTACCTGATTTTTTCTTATACTTACATAATTCGCAATGATGTGTCTTACTGCAATCAGAATAAATTTTTGTTTTTAAACATAAGGAGTACTTAGCTCAAATTTAATTATTCACAGTTGAGGCTACTGAGCCGAATATACTTCTTCCAGCAATTTTTGAAGTGAAAACTTCTTATGGCACGTTGTGCGGCTGAGTAAAAAAGTATAAACTCGTGATACCGACCGTCATCGGGATTCCCCGTCATGAATGCGATGGTAAAATTTTAATGTTCTATTGTTTCTTTTAAATAAAAAATATTCCAAGTGGAAGACAAAAAGCAAAGCATACACACTAACTGACACATTTAATTCTCATTCAACGATTGTTATGCTTACATGTTTGTTTCTTTCAATGTCCGCGTTGTTGCGTTGACAAATTGAGAATGAGAGCGAGAGTAAAATTTGAATACATATTCCGTTTTTGTCTTCCATTGCATTGCCATATAAAAAGAAAACGCACACATACCAATTAACGCACTAACTTACCATTAAACGATTTGTTTTCACTTCTGTCGGCACTCCCGGAGTGCAACCCGCCGTTTTTTTTTATTTTATTTTATTTTTATGTATCTACTTTATTTTTTTTTTTTTATTTATTGTAAATATTTTCGAAGTTGTATTAAAAGTTATATTTTGTAATGAGTATATTATATTTTAAGTCCTAGCTGAAGCTCCTACTTGCTAGCGCTAGTAAATAAGTTATAAGCTGTTATTCTATTACTTTTTTAATAAATAATAATGATAATGATAAAAATATGCAGTACATAAAATTTTTTAAAACGAACATAAAAGCGCAATGATCTTGGAAGTCGATTGAAAAAAACCATTGCATAGTTTTAGGACTTACGTTAAATATGATTTTATTATTCTGATCAAATATTTGCACTGAAATTTTAGATTCGCTGTAACTTTTTCAATTTCAATAATTTGAGGAAACTTTGTAGAGAGGAATTTTATGATTTGGTACGGACTTTAATTTTATGATGTGCCCTTGACACGTTAGGGTGGCAGAAGCTAAGATAATGTATACAACTAGTTGAAAAAAAATTCTTAGACAAATGACTTCTATGAATGAAATGTAGTCCATGTTGATTGGTCGTCAAATAGCGGAGATATAAGAAAAAAACAAAATATCATCGAATTTAGAGGCCGAAAAAAAAAAATTTTTTTTCCTTAAAAATCTTTCAATATTAGCTTTCAAACTGGGGGTGGACATTTGAACTTTTTTTTTGTGATACTATCTAATACACACCTAACTCTTTTAACACGGTACCTTTTTACACGATTTTGAAATAACACGGTTCAAAAATAAGAGCAAATAAACTTTTTTACACGAATTTTTCGTTGTTGCACGAATCTCAAAAATGATTTTTTTTAATTTCAATTCTAAGTTGTACAGCTAAGTTGTGTATACAGGTAACAAAAATACAATTGGGGGAATACCCGAATGTTATAATAAGTTTTTTTTATCTGATTGCACTTCAACTTGAACACAGCATAAGGTTATTAAGTATGTATTTATTTTGTGTTAAGGCGTTCAGTTCGTAGTTTTAAAAGTTGATGTTCAAATTGAAGTTTTTTTTTTAATTCGATGATGAAATTTAAAGTATAATTTGCATTCATGTTAATATTTTACTGCTAATAAAGGTAATGTGTTAAATATTCGGCTTATATAAGTCCTATAAATATGTTATATTATTTTACATCTTTGTTATGTTTAGTACACACCCGATTAATAAAATGCATAAACAACAACAAAATATACCAAAGAGAATAGGAATTTCGTTAGAACCTAAAATAAAAATTTTAGACCGTCTTTTTTTTGCACGGTTTATGGGAAAGTTTTTTCATCTTACACGATATTTTAAGGTTGTGGAACATATCCCCAAATTTACCATATAACGCATGTATTTTTTTACACGATTTTTTTTTTGCACGGTTTCCTAAGGAACGTATCTACCGTGTAAAAAGAGGGTTGGGTGTACTTCTTTAGCTCCATCTATATGTACAGTGTTGTGCAAAACAATAGCAAAAAAATCACTGCGCTGCTACAAAATCGTGTATCTCATTTAATATTGGGAACACACATAAAATCATTGTAGAAATCAAACAACATATTCATTCATTATATAAAAATAAAATTATATTCAAATTCGGTTTCATATTTTTTAAAAAAATTTGAAATTAATGTGACTACATTCAATTGTCTGTGTGCAAAACAAAAGCAACAAAATATGAAGAATGTAAAAATAGAAGACAATTTCTAAAAATTATCGGTAAAAGTACCGTTATTGCAAAGCATATGTTGTTTGTGAGTCATAATAATTCAAGTTTAGTTTGGTTTTTGCACTCGCTGTAGTATTGACTGTTCAGTTTACAATGACCCGTGAACAGGCGCGGATCCAGGGTGGAGCATGGGGGCACGTGCCCCCCTCCAAGGACTCAAGATGAATCATTGCAAGTAATGAAATATTGAAAAGCCTTCACTACAAGCTTTCCATTTATCTTTTTTTGTAATTGATACATGTTTATAAATTCAATAACACTTAAAAAAATACTTTCAATAATACATTCAAGAAATCATTTATCAATGACCCAGAACTCCGAGGATTTTTTCTGCAAAGTGCCGGACAATATATTCTGTATTTATTTCTATTCCTGATTAATATTGGCAAGAGCTAAACCGACAAGCCAAAAATAGTAAAATTATCACAACTTTTGTGTAGGACTGCTTGATATTGGTTTCTTTGATTACTTGTAGCGCTTGTAGAGCAGAATTAGCATCATGAAATTCTTTTTTTGCACAACAAGTATGCCACAGTAAAATTTCTCTTTCAACTTCTATGGAGCTGCTTTTGCTTAGATCTTCGCCATAAATTAGAGCAGCTTGCTAAACTTTCTAGTGGCAAGATTTTTGGCCATACACCTTTCAATCTCACCCCCGAGGAATTCGTCATATGGTCTAAATATGGATGCTAAAAAGCCATAATTGTCTATTCACTTACATAAAACTGTTAAGCGGCCCTCACACGATCAATATTACTGACAGTATAATTACTGACAGTATTTACATTACTGTCAGTGTACCACTCACACGGTCAGTATTGTTTATTGTCAGTAATCAGTTTTTTTGACATTCGACTGGTGAAGGTGCGAACTATGCTCCGGCTACGTGACCGACAGCCGAAAATGGCATGCCACTTTTTGGGGCAGATTCCATCCAAACTTGCACCACGCCTCCAGCTAGGCATCGGACGACCATACCCTTGGACGCAATGTTCCATGCCACTGAATGAGGAACTTTTCCAAGTTTCTTTCAAGTTTCGCTGCCTCATCGTCTATCTGCCACAAAATGGGGCATGCCACGCCCCCTCCCAGGATTTTGCCGTCCCGTGCCTACTTGCACCCTATGACCAACTTTCAGCCGGATCTGCCCCAAAAATTGGCATGCCACTTTTTGGCCACTTTTCTGTGCAAATAATACTGATGAACTGTCAGTATTCACCTCACACCACCAGTATTACTGTCAGTATTTAAAAACTTCGTCAGTAATATCCGATTTTTTCATCAATCATCAGTATCGTTTTTCTATACTGACAGTGCATCAGTACTCACCTCATACGATCAGTATCATACAGTATCAGTATGCAAAATACTGTCAGTAATACTGATCGTGTGAGGGCCGCTTTAACACCAATAAATATGAAATTATAAAAAGTTTGTAACACATAGAAGGAGGCGTGGCAGGTATGGAAAAGTACATATACTCTTGATCAGCGTCACCACCTGAGTTGATTTAGCGATGTCCGTCTGTCTGTCTGTCTGTTGAAATCAGGTTTACGGGAAAATCAAGAGAGCTAATGGAATGAAACTTTCACACACAGGTCACATCTTCTTGCAGGCATCTTGCTATTGAAAATGGGCGAAATCGGTTAACTGACACGCCTACCGCCCATACCATATGTATATATACCCAGGTCAATTTTGAAAAAAGCGATTTTGATGAAAATTGGTGATTTGATGCACATGTGAACAAGATTAGGATTAGGTTAGGTTTCAAGTTTTCAAAATTTCCTGCAGGGGCGTGGCACAGCCCTAAATTTTAACCTTTATACCACCATATCTCGTAAGCCGTGCAAGATATTGTTATGAAATTTGGTAAAAGGATACATATCAAATATATCTTGAGTTGAGATAAAAGTGGGCGGAATTGAAAAGTGGACGTGGCACTTTTCAACTGCTAAAAATTTTGATTCCATATATCTAAAAATTGGCACAAACGATTTTCATTAAAATCTTAGAGATGATGCCACTGAAAGCTATCATCAATACAAGCTCAGCCTCTTTATTGAAAAAACTCTCTGAAGGGCGTGGCACCGCCCACAATATTTATAAACGTTATATTAAGAGAACGAACAACGTAACCGTTATGAAATTTAATGAGGTAGATATACTCTCTGAAGGGCGTGGCACCGCCCACAATATTTATAAACGTTATATTAAGAGAACGAACAACGTAACCGTTATGAAATTTAATGAGGTAGATATACTTGCTATAAGGTCTCTTATTGCAAAAATTTGGTCCAATAGTAGATGTGGGCGTGACACCTTCCATATAAGCAAAAACGTTTATTGTTATAGATAGTTTGCTATAAGAGTAATCTTCATAAAATTTGGTGTATAGATGTCAGTTACTATAAGCTTTAAAAATAAATGAATTTTAACAGAATTGCATCAGTGGGCGTGGCATCTCAAATATTAACATAAATTTGTAAGCGCTGTTTTAAGTGAACTATTGCAGCAATTGCTATGAAATTTAATGTAAGTGGTTCAGTTGCTATAGAGTGGGCGTGGCACCTCCCTTACAAATAAAATACGGTAAGTGGCATATTAATCGAAATATGTGAGCAATCATACTAAAATTTGGTGTTAGGGGTTTGCTTATGGAAAGCTATTACTAGATCAAAACCGGGCTGGATTGTACCAGTGGGTGTGTCACCGCCCTAAATTTTAAATTTATCGCAAACTATACAAGCTATTGTGCTAAATTTTAATATGAGGATGTCTATCACAAATATAATTTATTCAACAAAAAGTGGGCGAAATTGGAGAAGTGGGCGTGGCATATTTCAAATTTTTCATTTCTATTCGATTTTTTCAACATTTTCTATATTCTTTCGACTTTTTCAACCCTTTAACTTTTTCCAAAATATGCTATAGGTGTTTGTTCGAATTTTCCAACCTCTTTCAACTTTGTTCATAACTTTCTTTATTTTCCTACATACTTTTTCATCAATTTTGAATAATTTAAAATTTTTTCAACCTCATTCATTTTTTTAGAGTTTTTTAACCTCTCTCAACTTTTTTCAACATTTTGCATATATTTACGACTTTTTAAACATTTTCAACCTCTGTCAACCTTTCTAACATTTCACATTTTTTTCGAATTATTCAACATCTTCAACGTTTTTTTAACATTTGTTGAGAAGGTACTTTCAGTGCAGTGTAGGGTATGTGAGTTTCGGCCTGGCCGAAGATAACACATTTAACGAATTAGTTCCTTATTCAAATACATAGTCAATAGCCTAAACGTTTCAAAATTAAAATCGACATTTTCAAAAAGTCCGACCCTTCCATTGTTTTTAAAAATTTTCCCAAAATTCTACTTTATATAACGCAACTTTTAAGCTGCAGTTCGAGATGTGGTCAAAATTTTTTCTATTTTTTTTCGAATTTTGAGAATTTTATCTTTATCTATATCACTGTTTACACAAAAAAGATTTGGTTTCCACATACTTTTTTCTATGTATTTTGGGTCGTAAATTTCAAAAATGCTAACCATTTTTTTTTTTCTGAAGTATTGTTTTCGAGATATCCCCCAAAATTGCGATTTTTGCACATTTTTCATTTATTTGGCCATTTTCCATCAGTTTTTTTTTTTCGAACTAAGTCAGTTCCACACCGTTCAAAAGAGAATTCTGTCTTCTTACTATCGGTTTACTATTAATGAGAATCGAATAAGATTTGATAGAGTTATGTATAAGCAATCAAATTGATCAAAGTGATTTTTAGGTAATTTTTTAAAGTCACTAAATTTCATTTGCTCCGTTTAAGTCAAAAAAGCTTTCTTTTTCATATTTTAAGATTTAAAATGGAAGCCCATTATTTGGAAAATATTTTTAATATATATCTGCTCAAATCAAACAAAAAATGTAAAAGTTATTTAAAAATCAATGAAAAAAGGTAATTTCTATATTTTTGTGCCTTTTGTATATATCAGTGAAGGGCACTTAGTGCCTCAATTTCCTCACATTGCTTTAACCGTTATCCGACGCACAACCAAGCGAAAAAAATTCCCAGAATTTCAACGCTATCGAGGCACAAAATTCGCAGAATTTCAACGCTATCGAGGCACAAAATTCGCAGAGTTTCAATCGAGGCACAGCGTTGACTTGAATTCAAATGAAAACAAAAACAAAACACAACGGCATAAATGACGGCGCCGCATTGTGTCTTGACGAATGTAGCAATTGTTTTTGTCTGTAGTGTAATTTGTTTTGTTTTTTTGTGCTAATGGCAATTTTGGAAATGAAAGTAAAAAAAACTTAAAAATTTCGTTTGTTGTTGCTTGATGTTGTTGTTTTCCTCTTTTTTTATATTTTTGTGCCCACCGCTGGTATATATGTATGTATATACTCTTCCAATATTCGTATGCGTGGTTCTAACGATTTTTTTTGACTTTTATATCTTATGTCTGATTAGATTAGAAAGGAATAGACTTTCTTTATCCTTTATCTAAACAATATGAAAAAGAAAGATTTTCGATTTTAAACAAAGCAATTGAAATTTTGTGACTTTTAAAAATAGCCAAAAAAAAAATCACTTTTTTGGAGTTTGATGGCTTGTCACTCCATAAAATCTATTCCAAATCTTATTTACAGCAAACCGTTAAAAAGAAGATTAAATTACCTTCTAAACGGTGTACAACTGATTTAGGTCGAAAAAAAAAGTTGATGGAAATATGGCAAATAAATGAAAAAAGTGCAAGAAAATGGCTTTTCATTGATATACATATTTATTATGATGAGTATCGATCTAAAGCATTATGACTTATCAGCTCTCAACTCGAACCGTTTGTTGTTTTACAGATATCTTTTTAACACTACGTTATACTTCACTGTGAATTTGATAATTTGCTTATATTTGGTTACAAATGTTAATGCATAGATACGAAATATAGACAGTCCAACTAAGCGTTCTTCTATGAGTTTAAACGCAAACCTCTTCATACCTCATTTTTAAGAGAATTCGACTAAATTTCCATGAAACTAAACCCATAGTTAAATTTTGACGAATTACTTCAAAAAGCTTTGGCAAACGTTGATATCTCTCGATTAGTGGTTGAATAACTTTCTGCCATTAGTATCACACACAGTGGTTGCGGTCTTCAGCTGCCACAAAAACAGCAACTTCGTAACTTCAAAGCAAAACGGTGCTTCTATTTTGCGTTTACATTTCATTTGTTTCTTTCGGTGGCGCGTACTAAACCAAAACTAAACCGTCATTAGCCAGAGGAATAAAAGCAAACAAACAAATTACCTAAAGAAACCGTTGGCGATACCAGCTACATTTTATGCTGGCCCATGACACAGAAAACTCAAGTTTGCAACAGTTCAAACATTTTTTCTTCTTTTCCAGCAGATTCAATGTTTGAATCAAACTGCGGACATAGAGAGAGAAAGAGCGAAACGAGAGTTTCGTTGCGTAGAAACTTAGAAAGCTGGGACCTAATTGACTCAATATTATTGAGCTAGCAAAATAAATAAAATAAAGAAGCAAATTGGCAACTGAAATGATTTAATTTGAAATTGGAACAGGTATTCTTAAAGAACGGCCTATTTTCACTGCACGAAAATTAGGAAACGAAATGCCAATAATTTGCGAGTGGCCTAAACTTTTATTACGAGCTCGTTAAACCATACCATTTAGGATGATAAAAGATGTAGTGTTGCGGTATGCGATTTTATAGTTCTTCAAAACTACGCAAAAGCGGTTTGTAACATAGCTTCTAACCTCATAACCGCAAGCTCCTTTTGAATCGAAGGAACTTTTCTGGCGTGGCAAAACTTTTCAACGAAGTTCAGTAATTTTTTTTGGTTCTATGTTTTTATATAAGAAAACCGTCTAAAAATTGAGAGGACTACATTTGTGACTGACTTGAAGATACATTCAGTGGCTCACATCTTATTTGATGCAGTACCTTCTTTAAAGTTCAAATCACTTATGATTTGGGTCTGTATGTCAGCAGCTGGCGTTGGAAGTTTGTTTTTTTTTTTTTTTGAAGGCAACATGGATAAGGATATTTATCCTTAAGAAAACTTTATTCCAAAGTGCAGTTAAACTCGGGATACGAGACGAATTTTGGCTCTATCAGAACATTGACCCCAAGCAAAAGTCAGGAATTGTTGCTGAAAAAAAAATTTAAATTTTGAAAGCCAAGACCCCATAAGCCACCCAAAAGATAGTGCAATCTATCCTAAACGGACTGAAGGCTATTTTAAACCAAAAGGGCTAACACGGACCGAATTGGATTCAATGCTATTTTTGGCACTTATAGGTAAAGTATGTATCTCTAACTTCGTCAATAAATCTTTTTTCTAATATTTATGCTCTGTTTTTATTTCTACTTGAGACAATTTGATTCCTGGAAAAAAGAAACATTATCTTTATTTGAAAAAACAAAAAAAAAAAAAAAAGAAATGAGATATTTGCCTTTGTAACTAGCCTCCTCGTTGTGTATGATATAAGACTTAACCAAAATAGACGTGACGAGACGGTAGCAATTGAACGAACGTTTGCACTCGTTTCGTCTGTTTTGACATTTAACCCAAAATGTTACGCTAGCCAACGAACCAAAAAAGCTGTTATGACGAGTAGCAACGTTTTGAAGTTCGGTTCTTACGGAACAACTCGTCTCGTCAAAATGTTTCGTTCACTTTCGGTCAATTACGTTGGTTCATTTTGGCTATCAACATTGGTTTACATATACTCGAACTTACTCGTTACGTCTCGTCTCGTCTATTTTGGTTTAGGCTATAGCTGTAGATACAAATATATTGTCCATGTAGAAACTTATTAATATCAAACAACCAGGGCTGCCAAGTTACCGGGATTTCATCTCAAAGGATTCAAAAATAACCGGGAAATTAACGATAGTTTATTGAAATGTTTTTTTTTTTTAACGATAAAAAAAAGCACAGTGTGCCAAACGAATTCGTTTCGAATTCGAAATGAACTCGTTTCTTCGTACTATTTATCCGAAACGGATTCCGTTACGAATTCGTTTTCGTATGAAATTCCTCTCGAAAAAACGGAAGGACTTCAAATACGAATTCGTTTTTTGTTTATCGAAAAACGATGACCAAAAACGAATTCGTATTTGAAGTCCGAAACGAATTCGTTTTACTTACAAAAAATGAAATGCGCACAAACGAATTCGTTTCGAATCCGTTTTTGTGCACATTGGGAGGTTACCATTTTCCTATAAAAAATAATAGAAATAGTAATCAATCTTTACCCACAAAATTGTAATATTGATGTCCAACATAAAACTTTAAGTTTTCTCATGCAACAAAAAAATAGTTTTCGTTGTCAGAAGGCCGTAAATTGTTTCTGTACGACTTGCAATTTAAAAACTTTTTAAAAAAAATGAATACCTACTAAAAATCATCCATTTTCAACTATTGTGTTAAAATAAATATTAGAAAACTATCATATTCGGTAAGTTTTTGATAAATCAAAATTAAATAAACTCACAGCTAATTTTTTGTTTAATGATGCTTTTCAAAACCATCCATAAAAAGAAAAAAAAAATTATAGCAGGTATAAGTCAATTTCAGCACAAAAATCGACTTTTGAAGTCTTTTAGAAAATTAATTATTTAAAAAATTCATAGCTAGCTTAATTATTGTTGCCAAAAACCAATTTTTTGTATCTATTTTACATACATATGCACCTACATATGAAGAGCTGAGATGCAAAACCCGCCAAGTCCAAAAAAATGAAAATGTGAGATATTGTACATACAATATTGCCTACATACTCTAAATTGTAAAAAAATGTTTCCCTTCACAAACTTTTCATTGCAAAAATTTCTGATAAATTATTTTTATCAAAACCCAAATTTCTGAAAATCAAAACCCGCCAAGTCCAATTTTTCATTAAAAAAGATTCGGCTTTCATAAATGCAAATAGTTTTATGTTATTTTAATATTGAAATTATATTGTGTAATTAAAATTTCAGTCTACATTTATTCAAATGTTTTGCAATTAATTTAAACTTAGCCATTATAAAAAAGTGATTTCGACACCTTTTACTATTATTATTTTTCAAAACCCGCCAAGTCCCGAGGTTTAACTTTCAAAACCAGCCAAGTCCACGTTTTCAATTTCAAAACCCGCCAAGTCCACAGTTTTTGTTTCAAAACCCGCCAAGTCCAAACGTTTTTTTATTATAGTCCTTATAAATTAGGTCATAAAATGTAATGAAAAATCAGAATTTTAATAACTTTTGACAACTATTACAATGGATCAATCTACTTTTTTACTGTAGTTAAATTTCAGTGGAAAACAGTTTTTTCGATGTTCCCAAAAACGCAAAATATGGACTTGGCGGGTTTTGCATCTCAGCTCTTCATATGTAGGCATGTTGCTATTTATGTTTCTGGACTCACAAAGAAAAACAAATAGATTCTTTAAAAATGACTTTATTGATTTTCAATGTTTTTCTCGATGCATACGGTCAAACCACTTTTCGTTGCACTTTTACATTCTGATTGAGGTATTTTCAAAACATGGGATCATTATTTATGACGATCGGGAATGGAAAATGACCCATCAGTTCGATGTTTCGGCCGATGTGTAAGAGCTGGCGTTGTCATCATGTGAAAGACGATCCTACGTCGCCGGTTGATTTTTCTTATTTTATTGAAGACTTCTGGCAAACAAATGCTTGTCGGTAAGGCAGGTTGGACTGCACATATTTTATTAGTAAATATATTTAGTAGCATTTGCTATATTGAAAAATTCACTTGATATGATACGTTTTCATCAAAAAAATACGTAAAACGCTATATCTTGGCAACTAAGGTAGCTTTTTGTCTACGTTATAGTAAGTCGGTTTTTTTTGTAAAATTTCAACAAAATCGGATACAAACTTCCTCTGTGCTGCTATATTTAAGCCCCATGCTTAAATATAGACAAAGAAAAAAAATAAAATTCATCTACAAAATTTTCAAAATAAACACCCTAATATACATGTGTATTTATTATATTTTAATGATGTGCTAAGGACATGAATATAACTGAAGAACAAGCCAATTATTCTGACGTAAATGCAACAAGCAGATTATCACGCCTATGATCAACATGCTAGCTTTTAGCATATTCGAATGTCTTTTCATAAACCTATTCGAAACTGTCTGTCTTACCACACACAATCAGTGAAAAACAAAAAATAAAATTCGTTTGTTGTTCGTTTGTCGTAAATAGTGCAAAATGTGAATTTTGTATGAGGGGCGCAGCACGTTAACAAAACATAGTAGGTGCTTAACCAAAACGCTTTGTGCAGCAAGCAATCAAACCGACAAGAAATAAAATTACTCGAGTAAAGCACCAATGTTTAATACAACAATTTTTTCAGGCTGAAGATTAAAGCGATTTAAATTCAAAAGTTTTGTTGTTGTAGCTGCTTATGCTATGGAAAGTGTGTTGTTTCACTCAGTACGTTGACTGCTTTCTATTAAAATTATCCCTTTAGGGAAAACGGCATCTACACCATTCACTAAAATTGAATAACATTTAATATTTTTCCCCGGCATAGAAATTTTTGAATTTTTTCGAAAGAAATTATTACTTTAAGAAGCAAACTGTACATTAGACATGTTCAAATAAATGGCATGTTCCAGAATACTTCAAGAAGACTCGATTTTCGAAAATTTATTCATATTCGAGTATATCCTTATTTAAATAAATTTTTAAAAAAATAGCCCTAGGGTTGCTACCAGAACTGAAAATTTCCATTTTTCGGAATTTGGCCAAAAAATTAAGAAAATTTGATTTTTTTCTTATTTATAATATTTTTTTTTAAATTTTGTTCTATTTTCCTAAGGTACATACAGGTGAGGAAGCATCGAAAAAAAATTTACCGCTGTGGTCTCTTCGCGAGTAGAGCTTTGGTGTTTCGTGTGTAGCAACTCAAATCCTTTGTTGTTTTCACTGCATTCACCTTAACCCTTATGCACGTGAGTAGCTCTGGCCAGACCTATTCACTAATTTGAGGTCGTTTTTCTCATTTAAAAATATCGATATGAAATAAATGCTTTAGAATAGCCTTAAGGAATATGTGTGATAAATTGCTTTAATTTCCTTTTGGTTCTTAAATTATATCAATGTTACTACTTACTACCCGTTCGTTCATATCATAGGTCTGAGTGGACCTATGAACAAACATACATATATAAGCTGTAATGCTATTAAAAGCGGTTGATAATTTAATAAAAATCTGCTAGTTAATTCGATATGTTTTAAAACAGAAAATTAATGACAAACAGAGAGCAGTCATTTATTGTTACATCCGCTGATAGAGCAACTTTTCGGCCACAAATTGATAACAGAATGTAAATAAAAATGCCATGCGTTATTTTTATCCTCGATCTGGTATAGGAGTATTTTTGGGAGAGCAAGTACTTTTAGAAGCTAATGCCATCGCTAAAAATGTAAATTCTACAACCAAGAACTAAAAAAAAAGTTGTAATACGTGCTGGCGAAAAGACAAAATACAGCAAAAAAAACAGTATTTTTGAGCGTGGAATGTGAAATACCGGTTTAATTTCAGCATTCTGAGCAATACCAAAAGTATATTAAATGCAAATCAGTTGACAAAAACTAAAAATATCAGATAAACTGATGATTTAACTCGCTAAGTTATGCAATATATACGTTTACTCATTCCTTCATATTTTTCATTTGTCATTTAACTTTTGTAATTTGGTCATTTTTATGTTTCTGTATTTATTTTTATCATAAGTTATTTTAATAAAATGTTTATCGTGTTCATATTTACATATATAACTTTCATTTTTCTTTTTTTCTCGAATGTTCGAACATTTTTAATATAAAATATATATAGGTCTGGCCAGACCTATACCATGCGTTAGTGTATATTGAAAGTGTCACGTGCATTAGGGTTAATACACTATAACTTGAAATTGTCAATGCCACCACATGAATTTTCATTTAAAAAATAAATGAAAAATAAATAAAATTTGATTTTTGGTTCAAAAATTTCCAAAGTATTTTATAAGCAAGTAATGACAATATTTTGCTTCAATAATTAATCTCTCTAATTAACAGTGCATTTATTACTTTTGAAAAATATTTAAAAAAAAGTTTAATTTTGTTAATTTTTCTACCAAAAATGAAAAAATTTTCTGTGTAGGTTTACTGCTTTAAGTCAAGTTCAAAATACTAAAATAGATAGTTAAAGTTCAAATATGTATATAATACGACAGATGATCTCGAAATCCGGCTAACATTTCTTTAAATACACGATACTGAAGATGATTTCGGACTGTGATTAAGCTCGTCTCAACCAGGAAATTTTAGATTGGACCTCTTTCGCATCAGCTTTACAATATTTCGATCCTGTTCCTATATCTATTCAACTATAGTAAATAGCTACAAAGTACATACATACATTAATATGATAGATGCTTCTACACATAGAGTTCCTCTACCGCGGTTTTCACAGGATGTATGAAATGTAAGATACTCGGAACTAAGAAAAATCGTTAATATATATGCTTAGAGCTAGTACGTGAAAACCTACATATGTACATACTTTCATAATGCAAATTATAAACGCCATCTTCTTACGAAATTATTGCAAGTAATAAATTTCAGAGTTTGGCTTGCGAAAGGTTATTATTATTGCATTTTACGTGTTTTATTTGAACTGTATGGTCTGTGACACATGGCTTTTGAAATTGGTGTTTGGTAAAAGTTAAAGCACCAGAAAATATCTTTAGAAAAGATCTTTCAAATAAGTCAATAAGTTAATCCGGCACTCTATATGTATACAGTGCCGGATTTTATAATAAAACCCAAAGCATAATTTTTTTATTATTTGAAATGCGACTTTTACGGGCATTAAATTCGTGGACAATAGTTTTTATGTTCAACGTTTTTAGCATATCTGGCTCTATATATAAGTAATATTGATAAAGTATCGAGCCTTCCCTGTAGCATCGTCGTTCTTTCCTCATTTTTTATTATTTTCAATTTCGAAAAAGATCGTTCCGCTGAGCAGTTCGATATCGTTACGACAGCGTTAATTTGAATTAGCAGACTAAATTCAAATTAACTTGTGAATTATCGCCATCCTAATGTGCATTAGCTCTGATGTAAATGCTCGAAACCAAAGTGAATTTATACTGCATTTAGCTATTTCAATATGGCAACACAGCCGATAATTCTAAGCTATGTCATTGTCACTGTGAATGTGTCATTATTTGTGATTTTGTGTGAGAGAATCGTATAGGAAAAGAGAGTGACAAAAACAAAATTTGTAAACAATAAATTTTGCTGAGAAAGTCGTATGGGAAAAGAGAGTGACAAATTTTTCAAAGCGTTTCGGATTTTTGGTCATTGCATGTATTCTGAACAATGCCGAACTCAGTTAATGTTAATCATATATGTATATTAAGTTACCTGAATGAAAAGATTTTGAAATAATTGTCGACACTTGCTCACAACACACCGCACTGTTGAGTTATAGTTTATTAATGGTAACACCTAATTAATTATTTAAATTATTTAGTTGAATAACGAACATACACCGGCCGCGTTACTCATACAAAAAAACATTCGACTCACACTGGCAAATCGGGAGTATTAAAATTTCCGAATTCTGCCGACGATGCACGAGCACGCCTGGTAATGACCAGCGCTGCCACTTTGCTACTATCGTAGCAAATTTGCTACACTAAAGCAAAAAATAACACATTTGCGACTTTGCTACCCACTCTCATCAAATGTATCAATTTTGCTACATTTTTCCCATTTTAAAAAAATAATTCATACAATTTTTCTTACTTTTTCACCAGCGATATTTTTAATTAAACACATTTTCCAAACAGCCTTGTCTTTCATGCGCGAGCAAATATTTTTTCGGTGCTGTTTATGGTGCCTCCCGAAACGTGATGCCCTAAGCAATTGCTTAATTTGCTTATGGGATAATCTAGGACTGTATGTATATAACGATTCTATTAGAGAAACGCAACGTGAGTTGCTCGCCTGACTTTAATACTTATGCCTTGTAATAGCTGTGTAACAAAATGGCATTAAGAATTTATATAAAAATGATTTATGTTTTGACCTTGCTGGCTTTCTGATGGTAATCATAACATAGAAATTTTGGTATATACATATATTTTGGTAAAATATATGTATATACTTAGATCATCATTTAACAAAAGTAATCACAAGATGTTAAGACTTTTCCTATTGGGAACTTGTAAAAATTGCTTACTCGCCGAGTTTTCCCTTGGGCAACCGCAGCGATATTTGAGGAAGCAATGCGCGGGAATTTCGTTTGCTGAAGTTTGTTATTTACATTTGCTGATATCCTGATAACTGTTTTAGTTATCGAGCGGTCCATTTTGCTTGAACAGTTGAGGCAACAGCGACAGACTGCCGCACTGAATAAAATACGGTACACCAAGTTGACTTTCAATATGGCCGGGCATTGTCAGTATGGCAACCACGATAACACCATTGTATTCCTGATATTTGAATTAAATTGAAGTCCTTTGAAAGTTGGTGCAGAGCTTTCAACCTCATCTTTCAACTTAAATTCAAGAAATAATGGATTGAGTTTATTTAGTTAGCCTCTTACGAATTTCGCCAATAAGTTCTCTTTTATAAAAGTTCTTTCTTGTTATCTATGCGAAAACAAAAAGGCGGAAAGAGATGAAAAGCGTTAATAATACATCAAAAAAAAATTCCTAAAAAGTTTGTCTTAAAAACTTTTTAAGCTAAAATTCAGTTTTAATTGTGTGTATTCACAGTGAGGGCTTTAAAAAATGGCTTTATACCTTTTCAGAGAGTAAGCAGTGCCTTTGCATTTATTGTTGAAAAGAGACAAAATATGGCTTAAAGACTTTTATGCTCAAGCACTAAATTTCATTATGGTAGCTCAACTTACACCATGCTAAAAGTGACAGCAACAAATTATGTAAATGAAAATGGTACATTTGCATAATATAAAACGAAATCGTTATGTTTTTTCTTACTTTTTTAAATAATATTTAATAACAAAAAAGCAAAAAATCATAAACAGTCACGTTTCTGTTTAAATAAGTTACATTTCAAAAATAGAATGTAATCAATTTTGAAATGTGTATTTGGAAAGCTTTATTGCAAATGTGGGAAAATAGAAGTTGGTGGAAAGTAAATAGACTAGGGTTACCAGCTGACCTGCCTACAAAAGTCGTACACCTGAAAAATTATAAATTTTCTCACTAAAAAAAAGGTCACCACTTTTGGTCCTCGAAAACCCTAGTAAAATTATATATGTTTGCATTATATTACAAAATCACCTACGCATGCTCTCACATTTACTAAAAAAATTAGTGTGAATGCGCATTATCTCTGTTCTAGTGAGTCTGATTGGCCATTGCAGTAGAAGTTCAAAAGGAGTACATTTCACCGAAAAGTACTCCAACAGTGCAAAAGTAGTAAATGTATTACTTTAGTACTACATCTGGTAACCCTAAAATAGACGCATTTCTTGACGACCTATGAAAGCAGTTTTACTCTCTCAAATAATTAGGGCAAATAGTTTTGTGACTCTTCCACGTTTGCGCAAGCGATTTGGTGCGCGTATGCACAAATATAAAGCTCATTCAAGTCAAAAAATTTGGTTTGAGTAAAATTCAACAAGTTGAATGTTGTTCGTGATACTCGCGTTTTTTATTTATGTATTTAAGCACGTGTGGAGACTCAAGCCAATTTGCGCATATTATTTGAGTGTGTAAGCCAGCTTTATCAGGTTTTTTCTGAAATTTTTCAATATCTTTCAGGCTTTTTGAAACTGTATTCGAAATATTCTCGTAGGATCTCTCTAGCGCGTCAAAACAATGATGCGTTATATACTTGTAAAAAAATCTCCGCTGGAGAATAGTTTTGTAATTCTGATCAAAAATTTAGTTTCTAACAATTTTGCAAGTCCGAAGTACTGCCTAGAAGGCATACATCGACAGAGGACTGCAAGTTTTGAATATAATTGTCTTATTTGTTTTTGTAATTTCCTTATTTGAGATGTAATACGAGTACCTCAGCATTTGCCTCTTATATGTATGTATACTTTATTCGCTCGTCAAGTTTAACAAATGTATGGACAATTTCTTCCCAAGGAGCGGCACACGTTTTTCTAACATATGTATGAATGTACTCAAGCCCGGATTAACTTTACGGACAGAATAGGCTCGTGCCTAGGTCAGCAAGATTTAAAAGGCGGCAAATATTGGCGGAAACTTTGAAAAATTGTCTTATTCGTGGGAATTGAATTTCCCGCCTATTTCGTTGGCACGCGCACCAACATTATGCTGAAATTTGTTGTATCACTGAACGCTCATTTTCCGTACTGCGGCGAGTGAAAAACTACTTGAGATCAACACTGGTTTCAGAACGATTGAACGCACTCGCTTTGTTAACTATAGAGTCAGATTTGCTCATGCCTTCAGATTGTGATGACATTAGCCGTGTTTTATTGGGTTTGGTTAAACCAATTTCATACAAATGCGTGAACCAGCTCAATTTCCAGTTCAATTGGCTGAACTTTTTTTGTCTTTGCCAAGGTTTGAAGCATCATAGACACAAACCTAAAATAATCAAAAATATATGGCAACTGTGCTGGATTTTTGAAGAAGCGTTCTAAAGTAACGCGAGGCCGTGCATCCAGTCAGTGCTAGGCCGAAATATTAAAATAGAATCACATAATAAAAATAAAAACAGTGATGAAACAACAGAGAACGAAAAGAAAACTTTGTTATTAGCGTCTGCGACACTATAAAAACAGTTTGAAATGATTTGACAGCAATAATTTGAAAAAAAAAAAATTATGTACTGATACATGAGGCCCCTTACCGCGCTAGGCCCCGTTCAACCACACGACCATATAGCCGGCTCCCTGCCTAGGGGCGGCAAATTTCTTAATCCGGGCCTGTATGTACTACTACTGTGTCCAAAAAATAAGGTGAATTTGTTTAAAAATCAAAAAATTTTAAATTTTTTCAAACCAATTTCGTCGCGATACAATGCGCCTATGCCAAAGTTTCTTTCCAATTCTCGAAACAGTCTGAAAAGTCCTTTCCGATACGACACTTTATTTTTACGCGGCTTATAATATTGATAGCAAAAGTTGAGAAACAAAAAATCGCACTGGCGACCTTGGCTTATACGAAGAGGTCCACGCCCACTGGTTCAATCTTGCTCTTTTTCAGTTTAATGAAGTACCACAATCAGCAGCATTGTGGTGGGAGCAGCAGTGGCGTCCGGAACATCCTATTTTGTGGCAATTATTAATTAATTTCGCAATCTTGCGCAAATTTTTAAAATTTGTAGCGTTCATATGTCAGGACCTAATTTACTCATAGGCTAATAAGGCTTAAGCCTGGGGCGCTGAGAATTAACTGTGATTTTCACTTTATTTTCGTATTTTTATTTAGTTATATATAGTTTATACATTCTTTTTTTAATGCTTTTACATTAATTTTAAATTCAAAATAATTCTAAAATAATACTCCTGCGATACTTATGGACCACTTTAAATATTAAAACGATATTTTTTAACGATAAATTCAAAATAGAAGCAGGAAGAATAGCAGACAAATTGAAAACCTTAGAAATGACATGAAAATTTTGTGTTTTTGGAACTCTGTGCTGGTCAAGTTTCAAATCATTAGTGGACAGCTTCCAGCAAATAATGCTGATTTGTCAAACGTTGTTACTCTATATGTGTAAGTTATTAAATACAAATCTTAATCAGTGATGGCATTTTCGGTGAAAAATCGTCATCAGTACATTCGACAAGTTTTTAGTAGATTCGGTACATTTGACCCTTTTTCAGTACATTCGGTTGATTTTCAGTACATTTGGACTTTTTCTGAAAAATAATAATTTTTTAAATAAATTCAGGTAAAATATGCGCGCAAACCTGCCGTAATGGTATGCTGACCTTTTTTTTTTAAGTAAAAATTTAAAATTTTGTACATTCGGCTTTTAAAAGTACATTTGAAGTCTTAATTCAATACATTTTCACAAAACCCAACTGCCATCACTGATCTTAATACGTTGTGTAACGAAAAAGATAAGAAAAATTTAAGTCCGAAGCAATCGATAGGTGCAAACTCACTGTGTACAAAAAAGATTTAAGAAGAAAAAAGAAACCAAAATTTTATTTTTATGAAGCAAAGCCGAATTTGAAGGAAGACAATATTTCATTGTAGATAAATAATACACTGCTGCTGATTCCCTCAAAAATCAGTTGAAAAGTCAACAAATAATTTATACCAAAGTGAATTCAAAATTTGGTTTCTTATGGAAATTTCCTGAAATAAATGACAGTAGCATTATAAAAACCAAGGCTAAAGAGTTGCTACAACTATATGACTTGGATATGGAAGATACGTTTTCTGACGAGTGTTTCCATTTGGAACAGTTTTTAAAAGATAAAGAATTTTTTGATCTACAAAAGTTAAAAATTACAATTATCAAAAAGTCTAAGCCTTATTTCTATTTTTCCGAATGTAGAAATTATTTTAAGAGTTTTTTTTTTAACGATTAGCATCACAAGTTACAGCGGTGAAAGATCTTTTCTTCATTAAAATTAAGAAATTACTTGCGCTCCGCTCTTCGCCAGCAGAAACCTACAGCACTTGCACTATTATTTATTGAGAATGTTTTTTACAAAACATTAAGTTTGGCAATGTTTTGGAAAGATTCGGTAACGAGAAACCGAGAAGAGAAGAGTTTTATGTAACGTTTTCATTAAACAACACTAGTTTACATATATGTTATGGTCCTCATTTCGAGATCTGATTTTTCTACCTATTTTGGGGCGTGGACTCTTATATTGTCAACCATATTTTTCCTTAGAATCGTTTTCGAGATATCCCCAAAAACCCCATTTTTCTGCACTTTTTTCATTTATTTGGCCATATTCTCATACATTTTTTTTCGACCTAAATCAGTTGCACGCTGAAGTGATATTTTTAGCATTTTTAAAAAGTCACGAAATTTCAATTGCTCCGTTTGGACCATATTTGCTCAAATCAGACAAAAATGTTTAACGAAAAAAGGTAATTTCCATATGCTCATACATTCCCGTATATAGACAATAGACTATGTACTTAATTGATTAAGGAACTAATTCATAAAAAGTATTTTATTGCCTTATATATAGTACATTGTGCCCCAAATATGATAAATCCAAAAGTGCTATTAAATTTAGGCTTGGACTTTTGAGAACAGTGCAAATGTGTCCCTTGTTTATTTTTTAATTATGACTCAAAAACTATACATTTTCGGTGTATACACATCACGAGATTTTTTGTAGGGAATAAAATTTCCTATCGAAATGGCACTTTATAAAGTCAAAGACTTTATTTTTTCTACAAAATATGACGTCATTTTCGTCAAAATGGTGACCCATAAATGTAATTTTTGATGAAAATTGGTTGTGATGCAGTCGTGATGATTTTGCCAATTTTTTACCTTTATACTTTAGTTTAAATTTTACACACAAAAATAGTTTTTACTCAACGAAAAAGTTATTTTCAGATTATCAATGATAATGACGAAGGTATTTGCTTACAATTTTGATATAGTATGTATATATGATCTTATTGTCAGATATAATAAACTTCAAAAAATTTAAATTTTTCGGTTTTTTTTTTTAAAAAAGCGATTATGAACTATCTTTCAAAAAAGTAATAAATACATTTCTGAACAATTTGGATTTTCAAGTTTCTATACGCGATTAATCGTTGGTGAAAAGTAAAAAGTATAATAATAAAAAGTATTATAATAAGGGTATTCGTCTAAACGCGAAAACTCGAAAAGCGCGAAAACTCGAAAGTTTTTGAGCTTGCTTTCGGGAACACCCCTATTAATGCGAACGCGTAAATGATTGAGCAATGGCAATTTAACAGTTCGATCAGTGCTGCCGTGTTGCAGTGTTTTAGCCAAAACGTCATTTTCAGTTATGGCTGATTTTGTTGAAAAATAGTCAAATATTTCATCAAATTCTTTGTCAAATAAAATAGAATCCTTAAAATTTCGCAAAATAGAGAAAAAATAAATTGATTCAATTTATTGAAGGAAACACATACTATAAACAATTTACTTATGCTAATTTGCCTCGAAAGTTTTCGAGGGTAAGCAAACTTGTCTTCATACAAATTATTTTCGAGGTTTGAAAATGTGCTCTGTTTTCGCAGTTTTCGAGGTTTTTTCGCGTTTTCAGGAATACCCTCAATATTTTACAATTCAATTCAACTATATATGTATACATTTTTAACCATAAGTTTAACAGTTTCGCGCTGTACTATTTTTGTTATTATATAAATCGTAATTTTGAATCCGAAGCGATAGCTCTTACTATAGAAACTGAAATATTTGTAGTCTCGGTAGGCACAAGCAGGATGGGACGGGGGCGCATATTCACAGTTAGGCTAGGGCTTTCAGAAGTCTAAATCAGGCCCTGGCGTATGTGTGAGACTGCCGTGCTAAATGCTGACCAAAAACAAATAATTTAAGAATCGCTTATATCTTCTTATTAGATAGTTGTGTTCGTTAAAAGTCATATAAAAATCCTCTTGTACATATTACCTTGCTTAAGAAGGTTGATGAGCAAAATATTTCTTTTTAGCAGTATCGTCGGTAGAGTAGGAAAATTTGAATCGAAAAATCGAATTTTGAATGAAATCAACAATAAGACTATTTTTGTTTTATGTGCAACCTGTAGAAAAACTATCATGTTTAAAAAATAAAGAGTTGTTTTGTATTTCTTCGAGAAAATTTTAGTTGCACCAATCAATGAGAGAAGGTTAAAATAAAATGCATTATGGATAGTGTTTTGGGCTGATGTGTTTCAAACGCTTACATATGTATGTACATTGCATCAATCAAAGAAAAATGTGAAAAATAAATTCGCAGCAGGAACAGGGATCTGCCTACATTTCTCAAAAATCGAACTTTTATGGAATGCATTTTTCTTATAAAAAAAAGTAAGTTCATATAATGTTAAAAATTGATATACTCTCTATACGTTGCGTTTAAAAAAACGAAGCAAGACCACGCTACTCCGGTAACTTTTCAAGATTTTATTTTCATTCTCCTGTAAATTAAACGGAAAGAAGGTCTTTTAGTAAATAAAGCACAATAATTCGCTTTTTTTTCCTATATCTGTTGTATTTTATAAAAGTTTCAAGTTTAATAACAACTTGCGCTTTTAAGTAATTTTTTGTTTTTATTTCATACCCGCTTGTACCGCCGAAGCTGCTTTTTTTGGATAATTTTAACACTTTAAGCACACTCTCTGCCAATGTGAGTCATGTCGTTGTGTAAATTTTAGTTCTGATGCTTTTATGGACATGGCTTTAAAGTTGATTCTATGCGAAAGAGCACCAAGTAGCGCGGTAGAAGAAAAAGCATTTTGATATTTGGAAACTTAACTTTCGGAGGTAGTCAAGTTCTACTTTTGTTTGATGGAAGCTATTTATTAAAAGTTGTTTTACTAGGAGCTAAAGAATACGAGATGCTTTAGCAGCTAGATTTTTTGCAAATATTAAAAAAAGTTTTAATAAAATTACTGAACAAAGATTGATATAATTGCGGATGAAAAAAAGCTTGAAATTATGGCGGCATAAACTTGAAACAAAATAAATTACTTTTTGACTTCAAAAATTGTTAAAGAATATTTGATGCCATCCATTCCCTTACATCATCTAGACTCAATTCTATTTACATACAATAATAATAATGAAATCAAAACTTGGAGTAGAAAAATTCGTTATCCTTCAAGAATTTGAATTTTGACTCAGTTTCCAAGCATACCTACAACTAACTACCTACCACCATAGCACAACTTTCACTACTAATTTGGTTGGGTCGGTTGTTGGTTGGTTGGTTGGTTGAATCGAAAAATTTCACAACTTGTTCGGTGTAGAATTATTGTAATCAGTAACAGGCGCACAAAATCAACCAGCCAGTTGTATTGACTCTATTCTTCACATATTTGGCGAGTTCATATACTGCGCACCGTTTCGCTTATTTGAAGCTGCCAGTTTCAGCCGCAGAGTGTAGAAATGAAATAGGCAGCTTTGCATTTGGCCTTAGAGAAGATGAGACAAATGCATATACAACAACAACAAGCGTAGGTTGCATATACAAATGAATGCGATGTGTACTCTTTCACTCCTTTAAACCGTATTCGCATAAAGACAAGGCAGACCTTCATCAGAGTGTATTTTAATTTTGCGAATGTGTTACTCATCGCTGGGAATGACCTACGCTATCCAGTACGATTGGGCTGCACTGTTGCCATGCCGTTTTCTCTTCATAGTGACGCGAATAAGTGGTGTGCTATAAATAATGATTTGTTTTCGTACAGACGTTTTGATAATGCAAGTAGAGAAAAGTACTAAAAAGTAACAATGCTAGTAGTCATTATGAAATGCACGCAAACGACGTGGATTTGATTTTTTCTGAGGAAGACTAGGAATTAATTGTTGCAATATTATAGTAATTTTTAAAAAGGATATGATTCGATTATTATCATAGTAAAAATTCTGTAACATAATGGAAAAAAGTAATGATACAGTTTTGTTTGAAACTCTTTTTAAAAGTAAAAAAAAAAAAATTTTTCAATATAAAGTTTTTTGAGAAAAACACAAAAAAATGAGTGACATAAGTCTACATATACTACGCAACTTATGCCTTGAGCTATTGCTTAATCTTTTTAGAAAACGGTGAAGTGCCGTTTTTTTATTTTTTATATCTTTAATATGAGCAGTGTTGCCACTGAGTTATTTTTTTCCTACCAAAATTTTCTCGAAAACCTACCAAAATTTTTAAAATAAAAAAAAAACTTTTTACAGCATTGGATGCGCTTATTAAATTGATGCTGCATAAAATATGCTTGTTTAAAATGCTTAACCGTTTATAGCACAAATTGTCTGTTGCAAAATCGTGTACAGTGGTTCACATCAAAAGTCGGGTGAGTGTGCGCAAAAAGATACCACATGATTTTAACCCTTCTGTGTGTGACAGGGTACCCATTTCATTTTCAAGTCAAAATTTTTAATGATTGCTTATGCTTTACAATTCTGAAATTTCACCAGAACTCCAGACATTATATTAATATTATATCGTCATATGACTGGTTTCACCTGATCAGTTTGAGAGATGTCATTAATGTGTGCAGCTCGAGCCAAAAAATTAGAAATTGTCACACAATTTGTTTAGGGGTACCCAGGTACCCTGTCAGCTTGGGAAAGGTGATTTTTTATCACCTATAAAAAAACTTTTTTTTTCAAAAAGTTTTTGGGTCTTGAATATTCATGCAGCAGCTCCATAAATCTGTTCTCTGATGTAAGTAATGACTTGGTAATTTTAGGAAGGTGGTTTAAAGACCACAAGTTATTAATCAGTGAAAAAACTAAATTTATGCTTTTTAATTTGAGAAATTCAACCAGCTTAGATTGGCCTTTATTTTACCATTCACCCGATTGTCCAAGGTTTACTTTTAGTAATAATTTTCGAGATCCTGGTGCAAGTTGCTGCAATAATTGTTTTAAAATCGAATGTGTTGAAAATTTTAAGTATCTAGGGATCACGCTGGATAATAAACTCAGTTGGATTGCTCATACGTCATACTTGAAAAAATATTTCAATACTGTGGTGAGACAACTTTATAATCTCAGCCTATATTGTCAGAAACCCATACTTAAATTAGTTTATAATGGCCTGTTCAAATCCAAGCTGCAGTATGGCATATCCTGCTGGGGTGGCACCCATAATAATAAAATTGAGCCCATTTTGATAAAACAAAAGCACGCAATTCGTATTTTGTCTGGGGTTAACCGTATGACCCCCAGTTTTAACTTGTTTCTACAAATAGGTATACTTCCAGTACGACATTTATATTGCTTCAAAGTATTAAAAATATTTTTTGCAAATTGTGGGTTTTATTCGGTGAGACTTCACGAAAACTACAATTTACGAGTCAACTCAGCTAATTTTAAAACACTACCTGCAGTATATAAATCGCACTTTTCACGTTTTTATCTTGTCACCGCACCCCGTTTGTTTAATGTTTTGCCTGATCATCTAAGGTTGTTTCAATTCACTTTATTTTTATATTGTACTTATATACATACATACAATTTTGTTTATATATTTTTAAAAAAAAAAAAAAAAAAAAAAAAAAAAAAAATTCGATGTAACTCAATAATTTGCTAGATTTTTAATTCGATAGTTCCCCATCAACAGTAATATATAAAAGTATATTTTCATTGTTACATTCGTCTCTTGTTATCAACAATAGAATGTAACTAACTATTTCAATTAGTAAAAACTTTGAGCATATTTTATAGTATAAGTTATAAAAATTGTTAATCTTAACTCAATATCTTTTTCTATTTGAAATAAAGCACAAACAAACAAAAAAAAAAAAAAAAAAAAAAAAAATTTATTGGTGAATGCAGAAGAAAATTAACCTTTTTAAATTTACAAAATTTTGATATAACGGTATAATCTAGCCATACTGTTGTAATTCCTTACAAATGTGCGCACATTGGAAGTCGGGCAACGAAATGATCGATCAAAGTATCGGTGCACTTACCGTTAGGTTTGCGCAACGATGCTTAGTTTTGGTTTGCTATGATCTTAGTTAACTTTTTATTTTTAATTAGATAAAAATGTTTTAAAATTATTCAAAAATGTAGCGTACAGTCAGGGCCGGCGCTAGAGATTTTTTCGCCCTGGGCAGAGTGCGATATGGCGCCCCATTTTTATGAGAAAAAAAAAAACAATAAAAAGTTTTATTCATGAACACATTTTTATTCAAGTTTCGTGCATTTTGAGATGGGCGATAACATATACTCGTTACAAAGGTATATGAGCAAAGATTAAGTGAATTTATAATTAAGAAAAGCTACATATGTAGTCCATAATAAAATCGTGTATTTTGTGCACTCTAAGTACATATAAGAACTTAAATTGTTTATGAAAAATGAGATCATATTTCCGCAGCCAACTTTCGGTTCCTTAGAAAGGTAACAAAACATAAAGATTTAGTTTAGGAACTAGTACTGGAATGCTAGTTTTATTAAATTTCACTTGATATGAAAAAGTGACTAAAAATCCTTTCAAAACTGAACAAAATAAAATTTTTGCGATTTTCAGTGAAGCGATAGTTTAAACCTGGCTTGCACTTAGAAACTTCTAAAATTTTATTGCTTTGGCTTCTGTAAAGGGTTTTATGAGATTATCGTAATCAATTTTTTGAGAAATGTCGCTTTCTATGGCCAGCATAGCCAGACCGAACAACCTTTTTTGTGACATTGTAGATCGTAAATAAATTTTTATTATTTTTATAAAAATTTTAGGCTAGATATAAATTCCAATGCTTTTAATGGAGTACTTTTTGGATCTATTGACTCAGATAGCAAACATTTCGCAAGGGTCGATATCATTGACACTTTTCGTGTATGACAACATTTTTAATTTTTAGGGATCCGATGCCATATAAAATAGAAAACGAGTTCTCATGATTACTTAATTGCTGCATCTAACACTGAATAGTAACATTCTAGCATTAACTTTGTTTTCGGATCCGAAATTGGGTCATCTTCAACTTCGTATGAAAATATTTGGTTTTTGTACGAGATCTTATGGGAGGATCTACCCGAAAGGTAGTTTCAGTGTCAATTTCTCCCGCCAAGTCTTTTGTAAATTCAAGCATGCTCTCGAAGTTTACTTCTTTACCTTAATAACGCACAACAATTGACATTTGCTCAACTTTGCTCTCATCTTGTGTACAATCAACCACTATACAATAGTATTTACTTAGCAGAATTCAATTATGTTACAATTATATTTTTAGCTCTTTCAGCTACTAGATCAATCATTTATGAAAAAATGTGAGCAACTTGGGCTGGTAACTGCCTTATTCAAGTGAAGTGTTTCTTCACCACAGTGTCAAATTTTGCCAGCAGCTCCACTACTATCAAAAAATTTCTATTTCCTTTTTTGTGAGGTGTGTCAGACGAATCTCTAAAAGATAAGCATTCCCCTCCAAGAAATATGATGACGGCGAGCAATCTTTCGACAACATTGCGCCAATGGTTTATTTTCGATCGTTATGCGTAGTGTTTCACCGAGGCCGAGGCGAGGTTCTAGTTGATCTCGGTCTCGCCTCGTTTTATAAATTTAAGTCTCGCCTCGCCTCGGCCTCGGACAAGATCTTGCCATCACATGCCTCGCCTCGCCTCGTACTCGGCCGAGGCACCTCGGTAAAAAAGCGAGGATTTTATTAAAATAAATAAAAAATTATGCATGTATCAGGGCTGATAGGCTGATCAAGCCTCAAAAAATAAAATAAAATATCTGTTTTTATTTTTGGTGAATTGGATGAGATATGATGAATTTAATTCTTTTCTTATATGGGAAGGAGAGGCATTGCCTATTTTTCCAAACCAAACTAAGCTATGAACTTTTTACAAACTTTAAGAAAGATATGTATGTAACAAATCTTATTTATCTACGTCAAATAGATATTGAGATATGATAAAGTTAATTTTTTTCTTATATTGAAGGCATGGTACCGCCCATTTTATTAATTGAATCTTAGTTATGCTTCTACCTTTTATAAATATACCAAGTTTTATTAAACTGCATCAAGTAGTTGATAATAAAGGGTTTTTCAATAAGAGCGCTACAAAAGTTTTTTTTAATAAAACAAAAACGGTTTGGGATATCAATGAAATTCTTTATCCTCGTAAAAGAACATTTGATGCCATTATCATCAATTATCGTCAATTTGATCTTGTAAGGATGTAGGCCAAGGTCTTTTTGCAAAATTCGCCACAACGACGTCACAGATATGCCCAACGCTTGAGAACGACGTGTGAGAGACTGATTTGGGTCTTCCTCTATTGATGCGCTAGCGGCAGCAATATTCTAGACACTACGAGCACTTCTTTGTCTCACTGGCACGGGAAAAATTTGTACTGTGCCTGTGGATTCAAATGTTTCCACTAGACGCTCAATTGTTGATCTGACAGGACGATTATGACGACCATAAATTGGACGTAGCGCTCTTAAAGTTGAGACCACTGACTCCGAATTTCGGTAGTAAATTTTAATAATTTCAACTCGTTGTTGGATCGTATATCTTTCCATGATAAAATGGCAAACCATACTGAAGAGAAATGTTAAAAGAACAGGAAAAAAATACGGCGTCGTTTGCTGTTCCTATTGGTCTACTTTTGTAGCGTTCCTATTGAAAAACTCTTTATATGATAAATTCTGCTTTTCTCTTATGTGGGGGTGGCATCACCCATTTATCGTGAACTATGTTACGGAGCATCCCAAATCATAAGAAACATATATATATGTCAAATCTTTCGTCGGTTGGTTGAACGGTTTAGGAGTCCATTAGCAACGAACGTACATATATTGATCTTTATTTATATACTAGCATTACGCTGTGCGTTCCGCTTCACCTTACCAGTCCTTAGAAAGACTATTAGAACAAATAAATTTCAATGCAGTGTTGTCAATGATGCAGTTTTGCTTGTAGCCTTACATGCTTCCCTAATCGATCAATCGAGGCGTAGTCGCATAAAAGCTGATGCGATCCAAGCACTTCTGTGCATTAGCGCTTGGACCAAATCTGAACTCGTAAGAAGCACATGCGGGTTAAAAATAAAACAAAGTAGTTTACTCAAAATAAAATACTAAAATATTAGTTAAATATAGATTTTAATATAAAAATTACATTCATATTTTGAATCTGCATATGGGTCTTACGAGTTCAGATTTGGTCAAAACGCGCCTCGCTCTTGGTTTCGAAAACGAGGCTAGGACGAGGCGAGGACGAGGCGAGGACGAGGCGAGGTGCCGTGTGATCTCGCCTCGCCTCGGTCAAGCGAGGAAAATTTATTTTTCCTTCTCGCCTCGTTCTCGCCTCGGTCTCGCCTCGTTCTCGTAGTCAAAAACGAGGCTGCCTCGTAGCCTCGGTGAAACACTAGTTATGCGTTTTGTTAATCCGAGTCACTTGTTTAATTACAACGCAATCTATTAGAAAGTTCTAGCCAAGCAGAGCAAGTGCGCAAATAGAATACACTGCACTCATGCGATTTTAATCCTTCCAATTTTTAAAAGAGCTAAGGACCATGCAGCCAAAGGAAAAATTGTATCAGCTGCGACTGAGTATAACAACCATGCCCGTTCTTTTCACACATGTTGGTGCAAATCGGCGACAGTCTTTATTTAAGGGACACTGTCGGCTTCACTTTTAACTTTGAAGGCTCACGTTTTACAAAAAACACACATATTTTATCAGAAATCCTTTTTGGCCAATCCTCTGGGTCATCAGTAATAATGCATTCCAATGGCGAATTACTTGTAATCTCTATTGAATATAGAATAAAAATATACTAATGGAACATTTTTGTTATCCACTTCAAAATTACCTTCAGAGTCAACAGAGTTTTTATATGAGACTGAGTCTGGAGCATCTTAAGCGTTATTATTAAAATCGGCAACAACATCATCGCACTTAGCATTGGAAGTCTTATTTGGAAAACTTTTTTCATCTGCACGTGCAGACATTAAAAAAAAATCAATAAAACTTTTTAGGCACTCAAACTGCACAACTATTTTGTCTGGTCCTTAAAATTTATGAGCCGACTTCTTCAACGTGTGAAGGATATTAGTTCCCCATAAATTTTCAAAACGTTATATATCTTTCATGTTTCAAAATTTGACGCCCCATCAGAGCGGCGCCCTGGGCAACTGCCCGCTTTGCCCGTACCTTCTGCCGGCCCTGCGTACAGTTAAGCGATCGATGAACTTTAGGAGAACGAAAAATTGTAATTGACAATAATTTAGAATGCAAAACCGATCGCAAAGTTGCAAATTTTTTAAAAAATATAAGCCAGCGGTATTATTAAGTGATATAAAAAAGACTAAAGGATTTCAAAAACACAACGTTCGGTGTCAAAAAAAAAACGTTTAACTTGAGAGACGAAAAATGGACCATCCGAGAAATTTTTAAAAATTCATTCATATGTATCTACTCAAAAACTTACTGTAATGGCAAAACTAATTTTCAATAAGAGGTCCATGTCGTTCGAATAGTTCTCCGGAAAAACAATTTTAATAGTCGAGTCGCACAGAGTAAGCCATTCACAGCGTTGCCATTGTAGCAGTTTTAACTGCAAAATCAAGTTTTTTAGACACGCTGGCAGTTTTATTTTGCAAATCGCAGTTGTTTTTATGAAATTATGACTAAAAAAAAGGTTATCACATTTTAATAACAACAAAAATTTTAAATTTTTCAAAAACTCTGGTTTATTTCGGAGGTAGCAGTTTTTTACAGTTTTTTTTTTCAGAACTTGCAGTTTTCTCTAAAAAAAATCTGGCAACATTGGCCATGCATCAACAAGAAAACTTCGTTTGAATTTCACAAGAGAACACATTTTAAAATATTCTCATTTTGGAGCATGGTAAACACATTTTTTTAAACACAGATTTTTTACCACGCTTTAAAAGAAGTACTAATAGATAGTATAACAACCCAAATTTCAACCCCCTAAGTGGTCAGGGTCCTGAAAAATACCCATATTATGGCCTGGCAATAACCGTATATAGTCCGTTTAAAGATTGTTAGTTATTAAAGCCCACAAATCCAAATTTGATATTACGGAAATATTTTTTTTATTATGCCATCTTATGAACATAAAAAAAAATTATGTTGCTAGAACTTAAGACCTTTTTTTGCGACCCGATTAAGTGAAATAAGTCTAAGCAAAACATGACAACTTTGAAAATGGTGTGCTTAATCGAAGTTTTATTCATAATAGCTAAGACCGATTTTTGTTTGTTTGTCTGTTAATACGCTTTTAAATGAGATATTCTTAAGATATTCTTAAATGAGATATCACACAGTGAAAATGATTGACCAGGCACAGAGATGTTAGACATTGAGTTCTGCTACTTTTGCAAAATAACGTTTTTTTAGGAACTTTGATCTAACAGTACTCAAGACCCCAAATACCTAGGGAGCTTAAATTCGGGATGTGAGGCTATCTTTCAAGGTTCCTTAAAGTGTCAAAATGAGCAAATTGAATGTTTTTTAAATTTCATACGTACATATGTTTGTTATACTGTGTTATAATAAAACAGTAAATATGGAATTCAAAAAAAAAAAAATCTCTCGGAATTTTTTTTTTTTTTTTTCATTTTTATGTATATCGACTATGAATAACATCCCAAATAATTCCCCATTCAAGTTTTTGTTGTAACTAAACTTGGTTAAAGCCCACCGTGAAAGCGCACATGCAACAATTTAGATGTGCGATAAGTCGCAACACTATTTCGTCACATGTATGCGTACTCCCTAAACGTAACTTGTACTTGCGACCATACCCCCTTCTTGAAAATAGGGTTTGCAAAAGTTTATTTCCAGATGTAAATATTTGCTTCCTGATTCGAAATTTTTCGAATTTTATAAAAATTTATTCTGAAAAGCAGTTTTACATTCACTCTGTACGTCTTTGGAATGCGCTTCCTAATAGTTTAAGATCTTGCAATAATGTTGTGCAATTCAAAAACAAATTAGCTTTACACTTTTCTTCACTGTAATATTTGAATAGTTTAATATTTTAAATAATTAAATAGCTAAATATGTTAAATAGTTAAAACTTTTGTACAAAGGTTTTAATGCTATTCCTTCGTTTTATATTTATGTTTGTTTAATTACATACTTTTCTATTTGCTTAAGGTTAGTTATTATTGTAAAAATATTCTAGCTCTCTATTTAAAAATGTATTTATACTTCTAAGCTACCGATACTGTTATTAAGGTTTTAAACTTTGTTGTGCCGGTTTTCGAAATAAATAAATAAATCCTACCAAAATCAGGTTTAACCTACCAACCTACCAAGAGGAAAAAAAACTACCTGATTTGGTAGGAATCAACCAAAAACGGCAACCCTGAATATGAGTCATACTTTGTACTTAGTTGTGGCTTGGACGTGATATTTGATTGATATAACTACTCAGCGAAAATAAATTTCAAATGATAAGAGAAATTTTGTTGTTAAATTTGGAAAAGAAAATCAATCCTGTGGTGAAATTTTTAAATTATTGGACTAAAGTCGATCAACGATCATTAAAAATTATGAGGTTATTGATTCCATTGAAAACAAGCCTCATAGTGGCCCCTCAAAAGGACATATCTCGCAGAGATGCCAGCTTGGTTTTAAAAGAAATGGACAAAACCCAAAATTCAGTGCTTCAAAATTGGTCAAACACATAGCTAGCACACCAGATCAAGGTGTGCATCCACGTACGACTGAGGAAACTTCGAACAACCACTGTTTCCATAGTAGAAAATCACGCAAAAACTTTTCATTTCTAGGAAAGAACCGCAAAATTCGCTTGGAGTTCGCCAAAGAACGGAAAGGAAAGGAATCGATTTCTGAAAGCAAGTTTTGTTTTTTGATGAATCCAAATTCAACTTATTTGATGGAAGAGCAATATTTTAGAGAAGACAAAAAAATACGGCGATAGACTTAAAGAATTTCATTCAATTGTAAAGCATTGCGGTGGCAATATGATGGTTTGGGGAACCGTCGCACAGTATGTTATTTTGCCAATCTAGCAGTACTAAACTTATATCTCAAAAACTATAGCAGCTAGGTCAATGAAATTTTTCACAAATATTATTATTTATATTTTACAGCATTACCGTAAAAATGGTGTAAATCGGTTGGGTTTAAGATAAAGCTCCCATATAACCGATTTTTTCGCCTAGGTGTTTTTAAGGGCGACCTAAATAAAAAAGTATGTAAAGCTTCAGCTTATAGTAGATTATTATTTCTTAGTGTCTGACGAAAATTTTGTATGACAATAAATATTTCATCACGTGGTTTTTCACTGTTTTTGAAATTAAAATTTTTACATAACTTTTGGCTTGCTTATGATACAAAAATATGACTTTTAAGATAATTCTTATACATAAGAAAGTGAATATTTCAGCGTTTCTTTTATATGTATATAGTTTCAGTTTTAGGAGCTATAATGATTTCACCTGAGGTTTGGACGTGATTTTGGAAAATAATTACGAAATGAATAACAAATTATATTATGGAACCAAAAATATGAACTCGTACATAAAAGATTATTTGATTTTTTTCGCTTATTTCAAAAAAAATAATATATGTACTTTACAATTTTTATATGTTCTTCAATTCAGGGATGCTGCTCTCAAACTTGGGACCATTACATATGTAGGTACAAAGTCCTTATGACTAGATTCATCATAAGCATGTCTGTGAAGTTGATACATAAAAAATTAATCAACAAAACATAATTATGAAAAGGATAAATATTAAAAATGCTTACAGTGTAATTTCTAAAATTTACTCCAAAGATAAATGAGTCTCGAATCAGAGGTGTGATCGTTTTTCATTTGAAGCAATGTTATCGTGTCCGGACTTGGGTCTCTATACTTCTTTTTAGGCGTTTTGCGCAAACTTGCTATGAATGGATCCGATGTCTTCAAGAGTCTATTGATCAAATCAGTATTTGTATTGATCTTTGAAATTTTTCGCGTAAAAAGCTCTTTACAACGCCGGACATCCTTATTACGTGCTTCATGTACTTCCTCTGACATTTGGCCAATAGGTATAATGCAGGTTTTTATTACACTGCTTTCATGGTAAAGCACTTTGTGAACTGTTGGTGGCATATATGTAGTACCAAGGATATAACTCTAAATATAGGTACAGGGTATCCTGCAGTATTTTTGGAAAGCTTCCAAATTGATTGGAAGGCCAGAGTTTAAGCATTGAAGCAAGGTGCGGAAACGAACAAATAGTTCCAAATTTATACCAGTTATTCCAGCTGTCAATGCCTTGATTATCGTTCACCTCTTTTGCAACTTCTCAGGCTTTTTTATTTTTAGTGCATTCGGTGTATTATTCAAATTCTTTATTTGGTCTCCCACCAGAAAATTTTTTCAGTGTAGTGCACAAAAATAAGGAAAATTCGATTTTACCTCCGAGCCAATCTTTATTTGATGAAATAAATCGATCATTCTTCTGACAAGCATTCGCCCACCGGGAACTCAGTTGTGACAACAAGTTCTTGGCATATTGCTTAACCTTATCAATATCAACAGAACTTTGCGATCCAATAGCAACGATTCCAGATAAAAACAAAATCATCCTCTCTAATCGTTTGTTTACTGCAGTATCAAGCCATAACTGAAATATTTGGAAGCGAGAAATTTCAGAGGTCATCTTTGAAAATTGAAAATGGTTATATGGGTGCCGCAGCTAGGCGCAGAGTTTTTTTGTTGATTCTATTAGTATACATATATGATCAAAATAATAAGTACACTACCTGATATCTTATTAATTCTCAATTATTTTTTGTTTTACTGAAAATATATATGGAAATTCTTTTTTATTTTGATAATTTCAATATGGCAATGCCTTTAAAAGTGAAAAAGAAGAAGGGATTTCCCCGAATTTTTCTATACGCGTATGTTTTCATTTAAAGGGCTTATTTCACTTGGACAAAATAATAATTACATTAATCATTTCTTTAATTTCTTTTTCGTACAAGTTTGTTAATTTTATTTCTAGTTGCAACTAGAAAGTGGAAAATCGGTACTTTTTTACTTTTGTCCGGTCAATCGTCAATTTTTTTTATAAGAAAGAAAGAAGAAGAAGAAAAACAAATCACGAATTTGAATTCCCTGATCGATAGTTTCCCGAAAACCATACCCACTTTGTTGGAAAATTTGATAACCTCTGTAACTTGTACCATTTTTTAAATCAATATTTTTGAAAATGGGTTGCTTACTTAAACGCTAATCCAGTTTTCAATATTAACCTTAGTTGTGGTAATGGGCTTTGTCCAGACATATAAGGCTACTGTAATCCACTGACACATCGTGAAAAAATCAAAAAGTTTTTATTTTGAACCGTTCCAATGCACACCTTAATCTAATGTGCAAGCTATGCGTTCGACCAATTTTGAAGCACTGACTTTTTGGTTTTTGTCCACTTCTTTTAAAATCAATCTGATATCTCTGCGAGATACAGTCTGTCAAGTAATTGATTGCAAAATAAATTGTGCAATACAATTTTTACTCTCATATTGAATTAAAATAAGAAATGCATATATTTATTGCAAAAAAAAATTTATTCAATTATTTTACTCATTCTTCATTAGAGAACAACAAAAAAAAATATTTAATAAAAACAAAAGTTTATGGAACATAAACAAAAATAACAGCCATTTCATGCTGTCAAATAATGGTTTGCAAAATGCAAGGTACTTATGTACATTTGAATAAGCTAAAAATCTAATCAGAAAAAACCCAAAACTGGTTGTGTCCACCACGAATATCAATCACGGCTTGTAGCTTTCTCGGAATAGACGCAATTAGTTTTTGTAAGATGTCACCGTTGTACAAGTTATTACAAAAAGACATTGAATTTGATTGGACAAAAATGTGTCAAAAATCGTATGACGATATAAAAGCAGATATTGCATCAGATCAGGTTCTGGTGCACTTTAATCCAAAATTGCCGATCATTCTCACTACTGATGCCTCGAACAATGCTGTAGCAGGTATTTTATCACACAAACTCTCTGACGGTTCTGTCAAACCAGTAGCTTTTATTTCTAGAGCGTTATCGTCAACAGAGAAAAACTACAGCACACTTGAGAAAGAAGCCCTTGCCATTTTGTTCTGCGTTACAAAATTGAAACAATACTTAATAGGTAATCATTTCACTTTGAAAAGTGATCACAAGCCCCTCCTTTCAATTTTTGGTGAGAAGAAAGGCTTACCAATTATGGCGTCAGCGAGAATGCAAAGATGGGCATTTATTCTTTCGGGATTTGATTACATAATCGAATATATTAAAGGCAAGTCAAATTATGCGGATCATTTATCCCGTATTCCTCAAGTTAAAAAGACGCGATCTAAGGATGATCAGACTTATGTCCAATTTTTGATGAGTGAAAATTCGTTGAGCTTAGATTTTAAGGACATAGCTAGAGAATCTAGGCGTGATTTAATTTTATCAAAACTATGCGAAGCAGTTAAAAAAGGAAATGTTAATGGATTGAAAGGCGATGAATTTTTTCCGTTTATTCAAAAAGATTTGGAATTGTCTGTGGATCAGGATTGTGTACTTTGGGGATATAGAGTCGTGATACCGCAAAAATTAAGAAAACAGATACTTGATCACTTACACGAATCACACTTAGGAATTGTGAAAACTAAGGCTTTAGCTAGGTCTTACGTTTGGTGGTCAAAGATAGACAGTGACATAGAAAAGCTGATCAAGAATTGTAATTCTTGTCAAAAACTCTTACCAAGTCCTGAGAAAAGTATTTTAATTCCCTGGACACCCACATATTCAAACTGGAATCGTATCCACATTGACTTTGCCGGTCCAATAAAAAACTATTTTCTTTTTATTTTGATAGACTCTCATTCAAAATGGGTTGAAGTCTTCAAAACCAAGGACATGACGTCCTGTTTTGTAATTTCAAAATTAAGGGAAACGTTTTGCCGCTATGGCATTCCTAATACCATTGTGAGTGACAATGGTAGACAATTTGTCTCGGACGAATTTAAAAATTTTGTTTACATGAACAAAATTAAACACATTCTTACGGCACCAGGTCATCCAGCTACAAATGGCCAAGCTGAAATTTTTGTAAAAGTTTTAAAAAAGTCTTTGTACGCGAATTTGAACAATAATAGTGATATGAATTTTGATGTGGTACTTAACAGATTTTTAATGGATTACCGCAACACAATTCATTCTTCTACTAAGGAGACTCCTGCAAAATTGTTTTTAGGAAGATCTGCGCGTACGAGATTCGATCTTTTAAAGCCTCCCTTAGTGAAAGAGGAAATCTCGAATAGTCAACAGAGAAATATTCTTAATCACAGAGGAAAAAGAAATGTTAAATTTAATACAGGCCAAAAAGTATTCATAAGTGATTATAGGAACCCAAATAAAACTAGCTGGTCACCTGCTATAATTCAAGAAAAAGTAGGTCCACTTATGTATAAATGCGCTTTATCGCACAACAATAGACTTTTATTGAGACACCTTAACCAAATTAGGCCCGGAGTACCTGAAGCTGCGACTTCAAGTAATGAAAATGATATCACACCGCATCGAGATATCAGTAACGAAGAACGCGCCGAAAGTTGTAGTCTTAGAAACGAGTCAGATACGAGCGCACATGATGAACATCCACCATCAACACCTACAGGTATCTATAATCAATTTGATGAGAATGAAATTGTTTCAAAAAGAATTTTACGACCACGTAAAGATGGAAAAGCCACTATTTTAAACTAATACATAAATAAATTAATAATTAATAAGAATATGTATAGCATACAATGAATTGCATATAATGAATTAATTATCTAAAATACATAACAATTATTTTTACTTTTATTTTCATACATATTTGAAACATGTAATACTATTACTTTTAGGAATCAAAGTGAACTATATTGAACTTATTTTTATTTATGATTATTTTATAATATAAACTTTAGGAAGAGCGTGTGATATATTTGCACATTCTATTAGTTTAATGTTAGTTACGATATAAGAATGTTAATATAGCACAACACTGATTATGTTATGCTACCACTTGTCAATCTATTATTATAAGCATACACATTTGGAATAAAGTCAGTTGCTAAGTGAACTCTGAATATCGTGTTTGTATTATGATACATATCAATGTCCTTCCGGTATCTTTTTGTCCACTCCTACTTAATAACTCTTATTAGAGCGTTTCTATTTCTTAGAGCCCGTTTTGCAACTTTTTTTTCTCAGTTTGCCCATTTATTTTCGATGCGGTTCATATCGGCCTTAGAGGCCTATCACTTTACTGCAATAATACAGCACCCAAATTCTGCATAAGACCGATTTGGGTTAAAGATTATTAACCTGATACGGTTTGTTTCTTAAATTTTCGGACTTTTAAGTGTCAGTGAAGCCGAAATTCTGAGCACTTTTTTCCAATTCGTTTTGAAGAGTGTTTAAGTAAAACTCCTTCGTCATGATATCGTCAGAAACTTTCAGTTCACCAAAGCCTTGCCATGATATTCGTATAAATCCCCATACCATCATGGGCAACTTTCCACTCTCTACAGTGGGTATTATGGTCTTCGACCGCAGTGCTATGTTCGGTCTCCATCAAACTTTATTAGGACCATTGTGGTAATATAACATGATTTTTGGTTCGCCGTAGAAAATTATCTTTCTCTAATATCCCATTGACCCTGCATTAGAAGAGTAAAATACCCACTGTGAAGTGTGGAAAGTTGGCCGTGATGGTGTGGGGATACATACGAGTATCATGGGAAGGCGTTGGTGAATTAAGAGTTTTTACAGATATCATGACCAAAGAGTTTTACTTAAACATTCTTCAAAATGAATTGAAAAAAAAAACTCAGAATTTCGGCATCACTGACACTCAAAAGGCCCAAAAGTTAAGAATCAAATTGCATTAGGACAATGATCCTTAGCTTAAATCGCTTTTGTGCGGGACCTGAGTCCTGTATATTTGCAGTAAAGTGATGGGAATATCAGCCCAAAGCCCCGATATGAGCACAATTGAAAATTAATGGGCACACTAAAAAAAAGTTGTAAAACGGGCTCCAACAAATAAAAACTCTCTAATAAGAGTTTTTAAGTAGGAGTGGACAGTAAGATACCGGATAGAAACAGAGATATGGCAAAGATATTTTAACGCCAAAACGAGCCTCGATTTCAGTTAAGAACTTCAACATATTAATGTTCATGAAGGGGAATATCCACACAGTGGCGTACCGTGCATATTTTTGGCACCCGGGGCGAATAGTTCACTTGCCCTACATACACATTTCTCTTTTTAATTTATAAAAAAAATGCCTCTCCAAACGCGGTAACAAAATGAGTAAATGACTAAATTACACATTCCAATTATACACTTTCTATTTGTTCCTAACCTGTTAACTTCTAGAACCCAAAGCAACAGTTTTTATAAGAAGATCAATAACGCAACGATATAAAAATATGCAATTTTTATCACGTTTTAACGAATTAACGATTAACGTTAACTTGCGTTAAGTCTTCCGCAATGTAAGGCTTTAACGTTTAACGAAGTTAACTTTTTTAGTAACGGATTAGCGATTAACGAAGTTAACAATTTGATTAACGGTGCCCAGCTATGTTGAGATCCATGATGAGCCGAGAACATCTAAATTTCCTGGCGGTTCTATCTATCGAAAATGAAATAGCTCAAAATATCGATTTTTCAGAATCCCATGATTCTATTTCGCTTATTTAAATGCAAGAAAAAAAGCTTTCTCCTATGTTTTTTATGGAGCTTTTTTGTTCAGTACTTTTAGTGCAAAAAAACACAAAAAAAATTACAAGCACAAAATGCATTAAAATAACAAAAAATGGGCAACTAGCTGCTTATACTAAGTAGTTTCAACCACCGCTACCTGGTATCATCAGTAAGGTTTGTTAGCCGACGTTTAAGAATCTGCAAGCATACTACTTATATTCTACTTTTTGCGTTGACCAGTTAACAATCATAGCTAAAAATCAGGCCCACACTAACCCATGAGCAAGGGGTGGCTTTGCCTCCCCCACGCGTCTTATCTAAGATGGGATTCTAAGGTCGTTGGTTTACTCTTCTCAAAATAAAATTTATTCGTCCCCCACGCAAAGTCGGGTTGGTACGAGCCGGGTTGTGTACATAAAAAGACGTTTATTTCGTCAGAAGTACATCTTTTGATAAGGTAAACTTTTTGAATTTTTAACAATGAACTTACCTAGCTTTCTTTCAATGTATATTCTATCAGCTAACTCGTGGTATACATATGGGACGTCCTTTTACAAATCGGACGGATTTTGACAAAAATTTTCCGACACATTTTTGATTTGCCTAAAAAAAAAAAACTACATGTTCGAGTGTTTTTTAGTAATTTTTTTTTTTTTTTCAAAATAAGGCGAACTTAAATTTTGAGATTATGTTGCTTTTTGGTTTGCAGACTCACTTTGAAAAATTCATAACCCCGGTTCTGTAAAAGGTATAAAATTGATCAAATTAAACAATTTTTTTTTCTATTTTTTTATTATTTGATAGTACAACTTTTCAAGGGTATTCTGTTAAAATTTGAGGTCGATTGGAGCAAAACTGACGAAGATACAGTGCCTTGGTCTCCCTACTGATTCTGTGTAAGTATATAAAAAAAACAGTGTTAAAACTTTAAGTGCGTTCTTCTCGAATATAAATGTTCAAAGTCGGTGGACACTAACTCAAAAACTACTTGACCGATTATCTTGCAATTTGACACATTTCTTTAATGCATATAAAGACAGGTAGTGACGAAGAGTTTTTTTTTCCATTACAATTAGTCTTACAATAACAAATATACTGATTTTTGCATTATTTTTTCAAAAAAATTCGTTTTTTTGGCTAAAAAATTATGCCAAAATCTTAAAAATCGTAAAAAAAAAACTCTTCGTCAATACCTTGAAAAACTCATAAGCTAACCAAATTTTTTTGATTTTTTAATTTCAGATGAGTTATGATGTCCACCGCAAACCACCTATTTTTTGAAGCGTCCGCGGAAATTTGCTGCCAATGGCTTATTTTGCAATATTTTTTAATCAAATTTTCACATAATACCCTTTAAATATTGTACTTTTATATGTTTTTTAAATAAATAAATTTACTATTACCATATCACTAAAAACATTTTTAAACTTATGCTTAAAATGTAGCGCTCAGACCTTACTTACTCCTTAATATACATATAATGGATTTTCATAATTTTTTTTTAAACTCTTAATAAGTATATGCATTTTATGAATAAGTGACAAAATGTGCAAAATAAGTTGTTTTGTGGAAGATATTTATATCGTAAGCCAGAGACATTTTCTTCAAATTAAAAAATGCAAAATTCATTTTGCACTATTCGTTATCTTTTCTTAAAACCCATAAAAAATAAAGAAATTAAAAAAAAATTATGAAAACGCATTATTTGTTGAGGAAATACCGACAGTTTGATATCTTAGAAATTTTTTTCAAATTTGTAATTTTAACATACAAAGTTCAAATGACGACAAATTTGAAAAATGTGGCTTTTCAGCAAAATAAAAAAAAAGAGTCTCTTAGAATTGAGTATAGAATAATACCTGCAGAGCCGGCAGAACATATAAAACTCGACTGACGACGGATGCTTAGGGGAGGGGAGGGGAGGGATTCCTTTGACTGGGGTGGGTGAGAGGTGTAGTGATTTGTGACTATAAGTTGTACCTACATATCTTACAGCAATAAAGATAAACGTAGACAATAAATGAACACATAAGAACTTTTTATTTATTCACTTGCACTTCACTTCACTGGATGATTTTTTGGGATGAACTTCGATTTATCTCTTTTAAATGTAGAATTTTATTTGGAATAATAGCTTAAGTGTACTTATGACTAAAGGTATTTAAAATTGTGCTAGGTAATAAGAGCTTAAAACAGTATAAGCTGTTTTTCCAAATAAAAAAAAGTTTGAACACTCAGTAACAGCCAACGTCAAATCAGCTTAAGCCGATATAATCGATTTTTCCATGTAATAATTACTTGAATTACATTAGAAGTTATTTGGAATAACAACTTGTGTGGACATATGTATGCATGACGAAACTCAAATCATATTTATTTTGGAAAAACAGCTTATTTGAAAATTGGTACTACGAATTTGGATTGTCTCGTTTGGGAAAACCGTTTAAGTTCTATTTTTGCGAATAACTCATTAATTTGCCTGATTTCAATATTAAAAAGTGCAACAGTCTCTTCCTTAATTAACAGAGGCTCTATTGAAATCCATAGCTTGTACTACAATTTACAAAATTTTTTAAAACTAAATTAAAGCTTAAAATTGATCGCCTGCAAAACGAAAAAATCAGAATTAAGTGTTTTTTCTTTTTCACCTTTTCACATTGTTCCATATCTAGTTGATCGTAAAAAAAGTTTCATTTGCCGTAGTACAGAAAAACTGCGTTCATTTGTGCACGATTACCCCAGTATTGTCATGGACAGTCGAATAAAGCGTACATATTCGGGCACGAGTCGTAAGCACTCTTCCATATTGTCGCGTAAATAAATCACTACATCCAATAACTTTCAATTTTTTTATACTTTTTTTTCGTCAACTCGAGGAACATATTTTTGTCATTTACTAACCTATCTTCGTTAGAGTTACAAGACGCCCTGCCTACGAAAGTAGTCCATCTGAAAAAATTACAATTTTCTAATAAAAAACAAAAATTGTATAATTTTTTTAAAAATATTTTTGATGAGCAAGAAAATAAAAAAATTGAAAAAAAGTTCTCGTTTTTGTACGAAAAACACTAGCAAAATTATAATAATAATTGAAATACACTTCAACATTTTCCATTCACAAAATATTTTGCAATGAAAACTTTAAAAGTAGTGAAAAGTATGACATTTCAACTAAAAGTAATACATTTCAGGTGAAAAGTATTAAAGTATTTTTGCATTGCAAAAGTAGTACATTTACTACTAAAGTATGTCATCTGGTAACCCGAATCTTCATCAAAACCATCTTGATAAAATTTTACTATATTTTTTACATCTGCTTCTTGTCCAACTTAAAAGAATCAGTATCGAAACGATTTTTTCATGATTCAATTAGTTGGTCAATAGTTTGAAAATGCATTTTCCGATAATAATTTTCACAGTTTTCATAAATATGATTTTCGAGGTTGCTAGAATTATAGAGGAATTTTTTTCTGTCGCAGTACTTAAGGTCCCTCAATTGAAAGTTTTTCTACGTCTTCATTATTTTTTGTCCAAACTTTGTTAAATCAATTAATGGAAATTGACCCAAAAAACCGGTGAAAACCCATGTTTGGGACAGGATTTAACAATACAATCCCAGGTATTATATTTAGGCCTCTTCGAGTTCTATCATTTGGCATACATTTCAAGCTGTTATGTACTACAGTTTTAATTAGAACAACGAAATTGGCTAAAATTCGGGCATTTTCGGTCATCGGGACAGGCTTTGGCAAGGCAACCCTAGATATTCTATTTAGGCACATTGAGCTCTATCATTTGGCATACATCTCATCCTGTAATCTTATACACTCGACTTTTCTACAGCCGGCTCTCAGCCTAGCCGTTTTATGCCTTAAAATTTTTGTTAGACTCTTTTCTAGACTATAGATTTGATTAACTAGCAATTAAAGTTTTTACAAGCATTTATGTGAAGTATGTGCTCTCAACAGTGCATTTTTTTTAATGTAGCCATTTACATGTGTGTATATGGAAAATTGGGGCCAATCGTGAAAAACCATTGCGGTATTCGGATTTTGCGGAGAGTTTTGCTGTAGAAAATGTTATCGCTATTCGTTTTTAAATTTTTACTCAAATTTTGCAGCTCTGGTATCAGCCCAAGAATTTTTTTTTTTTTTTTTTATTGAGAATATACTCGAAAATAAGTAAATTATTGGATTTCAAGCGTTCCCGAAGAATTCTAGAACATGAGTTTATTTTGATTTTGTCCAATGTACTAAGTGTATTTCACTTTCCAAACACCGTGTCGTGACAGATGTGAAAATATATGTGTATATTCTATATCGGTATGTTATCTGCCTGTACCTACTTATGCATGTAGTTACAGCAGCAGAGGCTTCGTGAATTTCTGATATTGATGAAGAAATGTTATAACGGGTGATTTTTTTGCTATTTGTTTTTTCAGTGTACATTTTTTAACACCTCACGCATGATTTGTAACATGTCTTAGCGCCAAAAATGCTCACTAAGGCTTGCCATTTTACCATAAATAGACTAACAAACGAACAGTGCTTGCAAATTATTAAATTTTACTATCAAAATTCGTGTTCTGAGAGAAATGTGAAAAAACGAAGAACTTTCTTCTCATTTTTGGCTCAATGGGTACATCAACAAACAGAATTGCTGGATTTGGTCTGAAGAGCAGCCGGAGGCAGTTCAAGAAAATGTATTGTTTGGTGCAGTTTGTGGGCCGGCGGCATCAAAAATAATGAAAATCGTAACGTTGCAGTTAATGGTGCAAGGTACCGTGCGATGATTATCTTTATTTATTTGGCCAAAATGGAAGAATTGGACTTGGTTGACATGTGGTTTCAGCAAGATGGTGCCATATGCCACATTGCACGCGATATCATGGATCTTTTGAGAGGCGAGTTTGGTGAGCAATTAATCTCACGTTTTGAAGCAGCCCAATGACCGTCAAGATCATGCGATTTGACCCCACTAGACTATTTTTTGTGAGGCTACGTGAAATCTTTCGTGTAGAGGGACAAGTCAGCCACAATTGCAGCCCTGGAAGACAACATTACAGCTTCCATTGGTGAGATACCGACTTTAATGCTAGAAAAAGTATGCCAAAATTGGAGCTTACGGATGGACCACTTCAAGCGTAGCTGCGGGCAACATTTGCATGAAATAATCTTAAAAAAGTGTATCGCTCCAAATAAATATTTCATTCACTATTACAAATTTTCCGTTCTTTTTTCAATTTTCAAAAACCAAACGCTTAAAAAATCTCCTTTTATATAAATCTAGATCAGAGTTTCAAAAAGTTTTTTTTTGGCATATTTTAGAAATGAATCCATTTTTAGAATAACATAAAGTTACGGTGTTATGTGATTGGACAGTAGGAATGTTAGAAATCGTATTTTAGGCTGACAAATAAAATTTGGGAAAAATAAAAACACTATTGAAAGGGTTACCAAATGACCAAGGGGTAAAATCGAGGATGTGCAGAAATATTTCAAGTTTAAACATTTGAGTAAAATGAATTTGTTACCTGTTTCTTTTACAACAATTTCAAAATTCATGAGCGAAAAAAAAGGTTTTTACTTTTCAATATCTAAATAAACACAAAGAGTTGGCAAAGTATCATTTATTTCACAGGGCTTGTGCCTGCTTTGCGTTAAAAAATGGTAAATCCCACAAAAAAAAGTCCCAGAACTGGTTTGCATGAGCTTTTCAACTACCAGAGCAACTTTTTTGTAAAACAATTGATTTAAGGAATTAGTGAAAGCTACATATGTGACCCGTGCCTAAGAAAGACGGTTAGTGTTTGAAAATCGTTTTTTTTTTTTTCATCTTATAGGAAATTTCGTGCTCTTTCACGTGGGAGTGGTCTGAAGTTGATCACAAGCTTAATTTCTTTTGATTGAAAAATCTTATTTACTTTTTTTCTTAGAAGGCATAATTTTTTTTTTTTTTTAAAGCATAAGCCAACGCTCAGGGGATGCCCCCTATAAATGCAATACACCGTGTTGGTTTTAAGAAAAGGAGAAAGGTTAGAGGGAAGGGGGATAGATGGAGTAGTGTCGGTGAACATTGGTCTTGAATCTTTGGATGTCACAACTGCCGGGGAAGACAGACGCAGGTAAGCAATTCCACAACTTGATGGTTCGGCCAAAGAAAGAATTATCACGAAAGTGTGATGTCCTGTTGAACACCGGCGTGACGCAAAAAGGATGGGCCTGGTGGGATGCCCGAGTGCTGCGAGAGAAAATCCTGGCTGATGGGATCAGTTCCCGTATTTCTCTAGAGCACATCCCGTTATAATATCTATAAAAAAGGGTTAAACACCCTACGTTACGCCGGTGGTGAAGGGAATCGATAGAGGCGGTGATAGATTCATCACCTATTAGTTATAATAATAATAATCCATTCGAACGGGACATTCGAACGGGACATATTTTTCCATTTTGGTTCACTTGGGCAATTTTTCAAAACGACTTTAATATTTATATAAATAATAATATTTAAGATATATACCGTAATTAAAAAAGCAAATTTAATGTTTATATTTATCAAATTAATTAGTGAGATAAATTTTAACAAAGAAAAGAGGAAGGAGTACACGGTTAGAAATTTTTGATATTAAAATCCATTTTTAATACAAATTTGTATTAAAATTTAATACTCGTTTTTATTAAAATTTAAAAAAAAAAATATGTCGTATCCACTGGGATTCGAACCTGGTTCCCTTTCAATACAAGGGTTGCATGAACATTTTAACGACATCAGCCAACGTAGTATCATAATTACGTTGGCTAAATGTAATACTTGCGATAGCATCAAATTGATTCCAAATGTTATGAAATATCGTTTTAATGTTTGAACTGTATTAGAATTTAATACAAAATGTATTACAAAATTTTGTAATATATTCAAAAGTATTAAATTTAATCAAAATTGTATTAAAAATCTTTGTAATACTTCGCTTGTATTAAAATTTATTCAAAGATTTCAGACCGTGTAGATATTTTCTTAAAAGAATATAAAACTTGTCTTTTTGCTGTTTAAACTTTATCCCGTAAAAAGCGTGGCACCGCCCACTAAAAAAATATTTTTACTCAAGTTTCAATCCATCTACATACCAAATTTCATCAAAATCGGTGTAGTGGTACAGCCGTGATACCGTTTTTTCCCATTTGGAGAGATGCCACGTCCCCTTTAAATAATTAGGGCTGGGAAAACATCGGTAACTATCGATACACTATCGATAATTGGCGATATCGGTAACTATCGATAGTTTTTTGTTGTTATTGATAGCGTCGGTAACGAAAATTACTTTTTTTTTAGCGCGGCAATGCTAACAGTGAATTTTTTTTGAGTGAAAAAGTTTAAATAATAAAATAAATAAATAATTAAAAATAGAATTGTATTGAATTCTTAATTGATTGTGCGACCGAGCATGTAAGTTTTGATTTTACATAAAATGGAAACCCATCCCGTGCCTGGGATGTCTCATGGAGAGGATAAGATGAAGGTTTCGAAGCCCGTTGGCACATGTCCAACTAGGTAAGCATTACTTTCACAATTAAATACACTCAATTCTCTTTTTATGCGAATTTTTAAGCAGTTTTTATTTATTTTGTTGAATTGCGCAGTATGCTTAGTATTTAATTTTAAACGCATTTCAAAATTGTTGAATTACGCAGTTTCCTTAATGAACTGCAAAAATAATTCGAGAAGGTCTTCAACTTTGCCGAAAATTTGAATCACATTTTCTTAATAGTGACCCGAATCCTGAAAGGGCATTAAAGTTCCAACGTGAGCTGAGTAATTGCATTTCTGGATACCTGCAACTTCATAAAAAATTACAAAAGGATTCGCAAAGCTTAGTAACTGATTTTCTTGTCAAAGCAGCAGACCCTTCAGCAGTTGAAATTAACTCAGGATCTATTGATGAAGAAAAAATCTCGTCACTCAAAGCACTGACTATCTATAACAGTAGTGATAGTGATTTGGAAACACTTCACAAACGGTTGCGAGTATTGTCAGAAAGCGAAGATAATGACCAAATAAATATTGTTACGAAATTCCTGTCTCCTTGACGATAATTTCGATCTCTTACACTTTTCTGAGTTCGATCACTGGATTGTGTAACAACTAAGAAACACACAAACTTATTTAGTTATAAAATGGTTTATTTAAATCACAATAGTTAGTTTTTACACGGTACAATTGTTTATCTCATTAACATTCAAATTCTAACATTAATTTAACACTGTATAGAAAACTGTTTTACTTTACTACGGATCACACTGTATTCACTTTATTGCTTAAATTCAAGTGTTCTACTTCACTGTTTAAATACAACTGTGTCCGAAAACTCAAATGACACCCTTTTATACTACAGGCATCACTTTCTCGAATAATCTGCTACTTCCTAGATGGCGATAATTTACCAGTATGACGTATCGACGTTGAGTTCACAATTATCCAGAATGTTGCTATTATTAGATGGTGTTGTACGACGTTGAATTCACAATCTAGATGTCTCTCGGTTATTGACTTTTATAGTGTACTGCAACGTCTGTTTGGCTTATTTTTTGCCGCTAGATGGTGCTAGTATCGTTTAGTTTCTTTTGTTGGTTTTTATTTCAAGAATTTTCTAGCATAAACCAAATTTCGCTACAATATGATATTTTTATGTTATTTGTGACTTTAGAATATGAACTTAAGCAAATTAAAATTTTACAGTTAATAGAGATTGGTTTGATGTTTTTGCATAGTTTTTAGCAAATTGACGTTGGAAGAGAGATTTTTCGGAAAGACTATCATCATCACCTCTTTTACACTCTTACATATTTAAGGCAAAATACTATTCAATATTACAAAAAAAAAAGAGAAACTGCATTTGCAGGTGGTTAGCTATCTGAATTTCAATTGAACAACCTTTATTATGAGTTCAAGATAGCCTTAGCTTCAAGAAAAACTATGGCTGGAAGATGTACTCCAAAAAAAAAAAAAAAAAAACGAGGCCAGCTAAAAGGCCCAATCTGATGGATATGCACATATACGCATTTTAAAAAATTTAAAAAAAAAAATGTTGAAGGTGTCATTTCCCTTCAATGTCAATTTGTTAAAATAAGTACATACCTGCAAAATTGAGATGGAGAAAATTCTCTTAGGGGAAAAAAAATGGAATAATTGTTTTTATTCGCATTATTTATTTGACGAAAAAGCTGAACTTTCAAACAAACAGATTTTTAATATGATTGAGATAAGATACTGGCATTTGAAGTAAATAGTTCGTTAGACAGCGTAATTTCTTAAGCTATCCGATGCCATAAGAATCACAAACATGATTTTTTTAGAAACGCCTTTTTCGCTTCTGAGGGCAGTATTGGTGATCGACAGAAAATACAATTCCTTATTTTGGTTTTACATATAATAAAACAAAGAAAATAACCTTAGAAAGAGTTTGAAAATATTGAATGATATTATTAAGGGGTGTTTTTTATCTTGTTGAAACCCTTACTGCCACCGCGTATAATATAAAAGAGATAGTCAATGATACAGTAAAAAATTATTGACCACACCCGAATAAAAATTTTACGTAATTAATATACAGCCCCTAACTCATTATGGAAACTCGTTATGGAAATGTATAAAATTATTTTCTCATCTTTTTGCATTCAACCAATTTAAAATAAGCATTTGATATTGCAATTATAAGCTTAGTGACTTAAAAAATTTGAAGAGTTTTAATACCACACTTTGTACAATGGAATAGCACATAAGAAAATAAAACGATATTACAAGATAATATCAATATTTTCCCAATACCATATGTCTTTACAATGGATGTCGTTAGTATTTAAGCAGTCATAAGTATATAGATATGTACCTAGATACATTGACTGCAGAGGTCGATTTTGAAAAATGTTGATTTATTCACTCTACACACAAAAAAAAAAACGTAGGTAAATTTAACCGAAAACGACAGTTAAAATCGCTCCAACCTTCCAAAATAGTAAACCGATGAGAGGTAGTAAATTTATAAAAAAAAAAAGTTATCGAAAAAGTTGTTAGTTAACTATTTTGTAGGTAAGTCTATTGACAAGGCAGGTAAAATTAACAGATAAGGTAGGTTAATTTACCGAAAACAATGGAAGAATCTTCTTCTTCTTTTTTATAGGTAGAAAGATTTTTAATAACTACCAATGACGGCTGTATTGATTCTTTACAATGCTCCAACTCACCCCACTACGGAAGAGCTTGTCAAGTAAACAAATGAAGGAAAAATTTGGAGAATTTATGAACATGTCAACGAACGTCACACGTTTGATCCAGCCAATGGACCAAAATGCCATCCGCATTGTCAAATTGTATTGCAGGAGCAGTCTCGCTTCAAAAATTGTGTCCTGGGAAATAGAAAACATTGTAGATTTCTTAAAAAATCTCAACCTTTATGAAGGAACAGTCATGATTAGTAAAATGCTGGAATAAAATTTTATCTGTTGACGATTCAGCAAAGTAAAGCAATTGAAGCATACAGAAAAATAAATTGATTCAAAAGAAAAAAATTTAAATTCTAACAAGTTGTTTTTATTATTTTTTACGGTTAGGTTACAAATTTTGTAGTCAATTTGTGAGAAAAAAATCAAGTATTCATTTTGGTAAATCTAACCAACAATCGTGGTATAAATACCTATAATATTTGTAACAGTAACAACTTTTTCGGTTATGTGAACCATTTTTTGTTGAATTTTCAGGTTTTATTTTAATTAATTTTTTTTTGTATATTCTACCTAACGGAATCGGCTAATATATATTAATTATTTTGTAAAAAGGCTAAAAACGTTTTTAGCATTTTTACAAAATAAAGAATTTTAATTAGAACGATTTTATCATAAAATAATATATCTTAAGTTTTCATGCATTTAGAAAAATAGTAAGCTTACCATTTTAAAACTATGATTAAAGTAAGACAGCTTACCTTATTTTATAAATTTAATTTAATCAGCAAAAAATCAATCATTAATCATCAACTTACTATTAAACAACCTATCATATTTTACATAGTATATTTTTTACGCCGTGCCTTATCAATTTCGCTGATAAGCGTCAGCTAATTCTTAATGAACTCCATTAATTTCAAAATCTTATTTAATAACACAGTAGAGCAAAAAGCAAATATATGTGCATTAGACCGGGTCGATTTGTATGAAGCAAAATAAAGTCAGCCAGACACCAACTCAAAAGTAAGAAGGACCCTTAAAAACAAAATCTGCGTCATTTTTTTTTTTCGTTCCGAGAAAAACCAATGGAGCACTTTTGATTCTCTTGAAGGTCCTTTTTGGCTAAAAAAAACGTGTTTTTTGCTCGTAACGTTTATTTCTTCAAGAATGGATACCTGAAGTTGCTTGAAAAATAAAGATTGCGATCTTGCAAAGAAAGAACCTTTTAAATAAATGTTGAAAAGGCGTTGAACAGGTTGAATAAGTCGAAAAAAATGTGAAATGTTAGAAAGGTTGACAGAGGTTGAAAAATGTTAAAAAAGTCGAAAATATATGCAAAATGTTGAAAAAAGTTGAGAGAGGTTGAAAAACTCTAAAAAAGTTGAAACAACTTGAAACAATTCAAAATGGATGTAAAAGTCGAAAAAATAAAGAAACTAAGAAAGTTGAAAAAGTCGAACAAATACATATAGGATATATTGGAAAAAGTTACAGGGTTGAAAAAGTCGAAAGAATAAGGAAAATATTGAAAAAAATCGAAAAGAAATGAAAAATTAGAAATATGCCACGCCCACTTGTCCAATTCCGCCCATTTTTGGTTCAATAAACTATATTAGTGATCGAAATCCTCATATTAAATAGCACAATAGCTTGTATAGTTTGCGATATGTGCCGCAGTTAAATTTAAAATTTAGGGTGTTGACACACCCACTGGTACAATCCAGCCCGGTTTTGATCCAGAAATAGCTTTCCATAAGCAAACCTCTTACACCAAATTTTAGTATGATTGCTCACACATTTCGATAAATATGACACTTACCGTATTTTACTTGTATGGGAGATGCCACGCCTACTGGTGCTATTTCAGCCAATTTTGATTCAGATATACTCTATAGCAACTGAACCACTTACATTAAATTTCATAGCAATTGCTGCAATAGTTCACTTAAAACAACGCTTACAAATTTATGTTTATATGGAAGGTTCCACGCCCACTGATGAAATCCTGTCAAAATTCATTTATTTTTAAAGCCTATAGTAACTGACATATATAGACCAAATTTTATGAAGATTACTCTCATAGCACACTATCTATAACAAAAAACGTTTTTTGCTTATATGAGAGGTGCCACGCCCACAGGTACTATTGAACCAAATTTTAATTATAAGAGACCTTATAGGAAGTATATCTACCTCATTAAATTTCATAACGATTACGTTGTTAGTTCTCTTTATATAACGTTTATAAATTTTGTGGGTGGTGCCACGCCCTATAGCGAGTATACGGAATCAAAATATTTAACAGTTGAAAAGTGCCACGCCCATTTTCTCGATTCCGCCCACTTTCATCTCAACTCAAGATATATTTGATATGTATCCGTTTACCAAATATCATCGCAATATCTTGAACGGTTGACAAGATATGGTAGTTTAAATGATAAAATTTAGGGCTGTGCCACGTCCCTGTACGACCTTTTGGAAACTTGAAACCCAGCCTAATCACCAAGTTTCATCAAAATCGCTGCAACTTTTTGATTAATCAACTTGACATAGAATTGATCTTGAAAGTCCTTAAAGTGCAACGAGCCATTTTCATAATATTCGAGGACAAACATCTAAAAATCAGTTTCTTAAAATATCTCATTTCATGTTATTCGGACACTATTTTTTGGTGGACACAAATTGTAGACTAGATGATTTTACACAAAAAATTGGAGAGCAATTTTCACTTGGGCCAAACCTTATTAATAAATGGTCAAGAAACTTATATTTTTTTTTAAGCAAAAACATTACTTTTTATTGTTTTGAAACAAATCTATATGTAAATAAATTAAATGCTTTCCGTTCGCGTCCACGTAGCCCACGAACGGCATGACGGATTGACTTCTTTTAATTTGGTTTATTTTATTTAGAGATTTTTAGAGAAAAAAAAGTTTAGAAAAATTTGAAACCGATATATTTTGTATAGATATGGATACTTTAGATTGCGTTGCGGGATAAATTAACAATGTCTGACGGTCCAGGACGGGGATGGGTATGAAGCTGGAGGTAGGAGCAGGAAGAACAGACAAACGTCTCCGGGTACATTAGTAAAACTTAGATAATTTTACTAGATTTCAAGGAAAAAATATTGTCACAAGGACACTATAAGCCCTGTCTCGGAATGTTCTAACACGTTGAATTTAAAGCCAGTAGTACTAACCTAAACTTCACAAAGGAAGGTAAAATTCATGCGCTACCGATCAAATGGTGCTCTTCTCATAGTTTTAGAGTGTGTTGAATCTAAAAACAACACATCATAATTGTAATACATGCATATGTTTAATCCATTAATGGCGAAAATTGTTGAAGAGTTCTGCAACGGAATATAGATGAACTATCTGAAAAACTAGACGTGCTAGTGAAATTCAAACTAAAATAAATCAGCCACTGTGTGACTCTAGAGTACGTTTAGCCTTAAAATATTTTCTTGATAAAAAGCAATGCAAGTAATTAGTCAGAAGTGGTCTGATTTTAAAAATATCCAAGATCGCTTAAAAGTCCATACACGATATTAACACCTTTTACCTTACTTTTTTATATAGCACGTCTTTCGAAAAAAAATTGTATTCTCAGACTCACTGTCGCCGCAGTCGGTGCAATTGCTTTACAGTTCGTAGATAGTATCGGGAAGTGAATAAACCAGAAAAAGTGTAATAGCGAAAAAGGTTAACTTAAATTCTTTTGTGTTTAAAATGACTCATAATGCCGCTTTATTCCAAGCAATTAATTTACATTACAAAATAGAAAATGTAAATGTTTTCAAATTCTTATTAAAAGTTCTATTGTTTTTTTAAATGAAGTTACTCGTGCCATAAGGCATTTTTATATTTTATAATGGCCAGTGAATTTTCAAATTTTACAATTTTTTTAATTTCGCAACAAAGTGCAATAAGTAAATTTTCAATCCATTTATATGCTAAAATCTGCATACGCAACCATTAAAAATCAGAAACACCATAAGCAGAACCTTTCAGGAAAAAATTAAATCGGATTTTCCAGAACTTCTGTTTCACAAAACTTCTCGCTTTTTTCACAACAAAAGGTTGTATTTGAATTTTGCAATCTGGTGGTAGCGATCAGCTAACTTCTTAAACGGCCTTAACACTTGGTCGCTCGAACAACAAAATAACCAAGTCAAGACCTTTTTTTAAGGCCCTCAGGACTTTTTCATTTGAAATACTATGGTTCTTTGGAAAAGTGTCAAGATGTCCATCAATATTTTATTTGTTAAGTTAAAATAAGTATACTCCAAGTTAACTTAACTTGGAATACACTTCATACCCGATTCAACATAAAAAACTACTTAATAGCGTTTTCGAGCGAAACGCTCTGGAGCACTCTCAAAACTTTTCTGGATGTTTCTATTGATTTTATTGCTTCCCCCAGGTAGAAATAAATGGCATATCGATGTTGCGCAGTTTAGCGGTCTTACACTGCTTGGTATTTATATTAATTTTTATGGCTACGATCCTTTAAAATTTGAAATATAAAAGAAAACTTTATATTTCCAAGCAAACTAAATGGCATACAGAAAAATTATTGGAGCCTTTTATAAAGCTCGGGTGGTGAAATCGACATCCGAAAAATTTTCGGCTGTCGAGTACTCTACACCGAGGACAGGTCTTCTCGGGGCCTGCTCCCATGTGGTTTTCATAGGTCAGGTCGCAACTTGCTGTAGTTTGAAAGGCTGAGTTTTGACACTCATGTAGTTGCCTCTCCTGGATATTGCTGATGAGCGGCGTAATGTGCACTCTTTGAGACTAATCAAATTTTTCTATCTTTTGCTGATACTGTGGCGAATGAAAAAGTTTTTTTTTTTTTAAATATTTTGGCTAATTTTTTTCTTTCCAATGCTCTCGAACAGATAAGCAAAATAATAAAAAAATGTCCTTACTTTTAATTCTCTAACTGATAGACAAAAAAAAAAAATCACCAAGCGAGTGGCCTGCCTTTTATCCCGTGTTCAAATTGATGGTTAAGAAAAATATAACGATCCTTATTTTTCAATATCTAACTGCTGGATACACCAAGCACGGGGCGTCTGTAGATGCGCGGGATCTGGGTAGATTCGCCAAGCCCACGGGGCGGCCATGCAGATAAATATTAGTTGTGTTCCCGTTTTCACATTAACTTACCTTTTGTTACCTAGAGTTGGTTAAGTTTTGTTCCCGTACCTAAAAACTAGTCAAATGAGAAAACAAAAAGAAAGAGCAACAAACAGCTGATCACTTCCCCTCCAAAAACAGTTACGTAATTCTAAATAATTCAGTCCCATTCCATCTATATCCTATCTTCAAAAAAAATAATAAAAACATACTCAATATATTAAAAGCAATGACATATTCAGTAACTTTTAGACCCGTATTTAAAGTTAACAGGACCGTTATTAGCTGTAGCTACCTAATATCCAATGCTGTTGTCAACTTAATATGAATATGCGAAACAGTATCTGTTTTTTTTTTGGTTACTGGCAAAGAGTACGCATTTTTCTTAAAAAGTACAGTATGATTACGGACAACATTAAATAACTTAAACGAATACCTTATTTCAAGGAATTTATGTTTGATATTATTTGTTACAGTACGCATACCTATGGGTGCGTCAAAATACATAGATACACGTATACTTTAATATGGAAAGGAATTGCACTGCTTCACTTGTTAATGAATTCAAACTGTGCTCTCTATTTTTCTACAATTGTTATGCCTTATCTTCTATTTTTTTTATTTTTTTTTTGCATAACGAAAGCATGCGTACATCTGGATTGCGTACTCTTTACTTTTACGCCATTGTAATATCATAACCTAAAAATGCTCAAAGTTGACGCGACATCCAATAGTAACTTTTTTTTTTAAATTAAATGATTGTAGGCAAATATAAAAAATAACTTACGTTTAATGTTGCAACAATTCTCTTTTAATAAATATTTAAAACACAAAAAAAGGTTGATACTTGAGCCACTTTAAAACAATGAAAATTCAAAGCGAGTACTCACGTTGTTAACCACAGACAGCCCTGTTTGACAGTTGGTAGGCGGTAGCATTACCATCGAGAAATACATATTTTTTGTAAGAAAATTAAAAGATATTTTGCTAACGGTTGGTAAAATTTATTTTCGATTAATGAAGAGTGAAAGTTTTTTTATTTTCCGATAATTATAGCATTTGTGTGCATATGCTTAGTCACCTAAGGAGGATTGCATTCATAATTTAAAAAAAAATTGGTCCGTTTATGTTATGCTACCAAGTTTTACAAAACTACATAAAATTATGGACTTAGTTCCAAATTGGTTCCTCTTAATTAAATTTATTTAAATGTCTGTTCATACATGCTTAGTCTAAGCCCGGTTAATCAGAAACGATGACTACATTTATTTGTCGTTACTTTGTAACATTTTATTGACAATATGATATTACATATCACCACATTTTTTTTAACGTAAATTTCAGAAAAATTCAACAAAAAAATGTCAATATGATCTGTTGGTTGACAAAAATAAGTTTTTTAGTAAATTAGTTTGCTTCGAATTTCTGACCGCGTGTTTTTCATGGCACTCTCCTAGCAGCTTCATTAGCTGCGTTTTATTTGCCAAGTCGCTTTTTATGTGCCAATAAATCGACCAAGTTGCTAAGTTTCATACTCACTGTTCGTACGAGTGCTCATTGCAATTCTTTTTTCTTTTTTTCTTATATAATATTGCTTTTTTTTGCCACCTGACATTTTAGACAATTCTTTTTCGAGAAATAGCTTTTCCTTTTTTAATTTTAAAATGCTCAATCGACAAAATACAAATTTGAGGGTAGCGCTGGCATTTAAGCAACTTGATATATATGTACCTATGTACATATATAACTATAGTTCTACTGACAAAAATGTCACAATCCTCTAACAAAAACGTTACAAATGTCACATTTCTTTAAGCAAACATTATCATGGTAGCAGTAACTTTAAGTAACAGTCTTCTTCTGTATTTTAAGTTCAGTATTAACCGTCAAAGTCAGCTAAGACAAAGCACCAACAATTTCAAATAACATAGTCATTATTTAAAGCGCGTGTCGTCAGAAGTTTTGTTTCTTTTATTTCGCTCATTCTTGACAGCGATGATGTAATTGCTCACGGTTGAATAATCTGTGTTTGACAAAATAGTTTTACCCATGGAAAAATTAATGTCAACAAAATTGGGACGTGCGATTTATCTCCTGTGTCAAATCGCACCAAAAAACAGAATTTGTTCTATTTCTCTGCGAAAAATTTTGTACTGTCAAATTTGTACTCATTACAAACGTATAGGAAAAATCTGGACGATATTGCTTGCACGTCCCAATTCTGCTTAAGACTTAACCAAAATAGACGTGACGAGACGGTAGCAATTGAACGAACGTTTGCACTCGTTTCGTCTGTTTTGACATTTAACCCAAAATGTTACGCTAGCCAACGAACTAAAAAAGCTGTTGTGACGAGTAGCAACGTTTTGAAGTTCGGTTCTTACGGAACAACTCGTCTCGTCAAAATGTTTCGTTCACTTTCGATCAATTACGTTGGTTCATTTTGGCTATCAACATTGGTTTACATACACTCGAACTTACTCGTTACGTCTCGTCTCGTCTATTTTGGTTTAGGCTTTAGACATTTTTACATGGTAGAACTATCTTGTCAAATTTAAATAATACGACCGTAAAATTGTCGATCATGTATGTCAAGAATAAGCAAAACAAAAGAAGACAAGAAATCTAACAGCCAGATTGTGCAAAACGCGACGCGACGAGTCACATTTTCGCGTCAGCAGCCACTTTCGTATTATATAAGCGCACTCACTCACATCATCGTCAAAAAGTGACGGATAGCGTGTTTACTACGTTTTTTTGGTATTATGCACAGGCGCGAAGAGGCACAAAAACGCACTTCAATTGTCAAAGTCGTCACTTGCGTCCTTGTGACGCAAGGTGACTAAAAGTGTTTTGCATAATCTGGCTGTAATTGTATCATAATAAACAAGAATGTCATAATCTTGCTGACAAGCATTAGCATCTTTGTTGACAATAAGACGAATGTATATATGTACATGCAAGAACTTTAGTTGAACAACAGTCGTAGGTTGTTGTTTTACGTATATTGCGAAACGTCAGATTTGCAAATGTCGTCTTGTCGTAAGATCGACAGTATAATTTGCATAGTAAAACTTATATGTGTGCGCTGGCCCTAACGATACGGCTGTGTACGCTTTTGACGTTTGGTGAAGTCATTGTCAAAATCAGCTGTCAAAAACTTTTCTCCATTCAATTTTTCTTAGATTTTAGCCTAAAGTTTTGTTGCGGCCAATTGGCCAATATTTTTGTAATTTTTGTGTTATTAATTATTGTAAAATGTGTAAAAATGTGCGAAAATCATAGAAAAAAATCAGCGTGAAGCTTTGCGCTAAAAAATCATTAAATTTGAAAGCATTTTGTTCTATAAAATTTTTGATTTTTTTTTTGTTTGAGCGAAGTGATGTCCGGGTTTTGATAAAAAAAAGAGATATATTTCCAAGCACAAAAGCAAAACTTAAAAAAAAAGAAAAAAATATAAAAATTTTCCATTTCTTACTGCTGCTTTGTATTTTTGTATGCAGTCGAAACAAGTAAGTAGTATACGAAAAGAAAGTGCAAAAAATGAATATTTTCCTAACCAAACATTTTTCTGTTCTCCCCACTCCACTTTACTAACTAATAAAGTGTATCCATCACCTTTACACTACTCCACAATGCGCCCCCAAGCTCCACCGGGGACCGCACCACCACAACCTCTTGATCCCAATGTTGAGGAGCTGCGCAACGCCGAATGGTATTGGGGAAAAATAACTCGGGAAGAAGTTAAAAATATACTATACGGTCAGCCGGATGGCAGCTTCCTGGTTCGTGATGCGCTTTCGAAAGAGGGCGAATATACGCTGACCCTGATCAAAGATGGTACCGAAAAACTCATTAAAGTTTGTCACCTTAATGGAAAATACGGTTTTGTTGATTGCAAATTCAACTCTGTAGTGGAGCTTATTAACTATTACAAAAAGAACTCGCTCAAACTTTACAATAAAATGCTCGATATAACGCTGAGCAATCCAATAGTACGTCCAATGGAAGATGATGAAACAGCATCGCATGTCTCTGATGATGGCACTGTTGATTTGCGTAATTTGGCTGATAAATTTCTAGCGTTGCACCATTCGGTTAATATGCACAAACAGAATTTACAGCAAAAAAAGGAAATTTTCAAAAATATCGAAACCGAATTGAATGATAAAAAGCTGGAACAGGATGTTTATATGCGCGCAGAAAAAATGATACAAACCCAGTTAAAAATGTTAGAATCTTATATTGTGACGACGACACCACAGGCTGGTGCCGGTAATGTGGGAAATCGTCAGCAGGAGCAAGAGCATTTGCAGCACAATAACGCTATGGTAAAGGCGCGGCTTGGGAACCTTTGCGGTGAAATGTTTAAACTGAATCGTTACGTTGAGGAAAAGAAGGAAGAATATAAGTTGCTTGAGCGTGAGATAAACGCAACGAAACCGGAAATTCAGGTGCTTTCAGCAAAAAAGGACAAATATCAAGAGTAAGTTGAAATTTACATTTTCCAACTAATTAGGAGAGCCTAAATAGAATATATATGGTTTTCTCGTCCAATCCTGTCCCAAACATTGGTTTCCACCCATTTAAGAAAAGCAGACACTAAAACGAGTGGAAACCCATGTTAATAATAATAATAATAATAGAGTTTAGCTACTACAGCTATTATAGCCTTCTTAGCTATTTAGCATTGAAGCTTTCTACCAAGTAAAAAGCTTATTCGATAAAAAATGGAATAGAAAAAATTATCATGCACATTAATTTGTTATTTATTTTATAATTTTTTCTTAGCTTTATCGCACTTTCTCAACATACCCACTCACACCATGTAAAAATAGACATATAGATATTAAAATAATTATATGTATAAATTTACGTGGTCCAAGGCATAAATGTTAGAAAAAATTTACCCAGCATGCTGTGGGGCTCGGACAACACAAACAAAAAAATTCACACCACCATTAAGCTACAAATTTAGCTACAGTTAGTTTTCAGTCTAAGCTTGAGTTGACCTTTTGACAAGCTAATGTTATAAACTTCGCAATTATTAATAAGAGTTTTCATGCGATTAAAAGGAGCTGTAGCCATATAATTAGTTCTACTAACCGGTTGATAAAATAACTGATAAGAGTTACGAGTACTCCTCCGATTACTATTAAAATGTATATAGTTAAGAAGCTCTGGTGCAGCAAGAGACCCAGTTACAAGTTGATGCAGATAAAGTATATCCGCAATATTTCTACGCGAGCTCAAAGACTTCATATGTAATAACTTTAAACGATCCTCATAAGGAGGAAGGCTTAAAGGGTCAATCCAATTTAAGCCATTGAGAGCAAAACGAATAAAATTTTTTTGAATTCTTTCAATTCTATTTATATGAATATTATAAAATGGTGACCATACTTGGCTAGCGTACTCTAAGTGAGGGCGCACTATTGTATTATATAAAGTCACCGTTACTAAAGGGCTATTAAATTCTTTTGCCCACCTCTTAATAAAGCCAAGCAGAGATGAGGATTTTTTACAAATTTGATTAATATGCTCATTAAAAGTCAACTTAGTATCAAAATGTATACCTAGGTCTTTGACTACATCGACACGACAAATATTTTTATCTTTTAATTTATAATCAAATTCCACAATAGTTTTCTTCCTGGTAAAAATCATAGCTTGGCATTTATCAGGATTAAGATGTAAAATGCCATGTTTGGCACAGGATTCGACAAGACAACCCAAAATATTCTATTTAGGCTCTCCAAACTCTATCATTTGGCATACATTTAAGGCTGTATTTTTTTTTAACAAAAATTGATCCAAAAAGCCAAAAAGGTGGCACTTATTTTTAAGTAGCTATCTGTTCCAAATTTTCTAATGTTTTCTCCCGTAACTTCACAAGATGGCGCTTGCGTGGGAAGTCAAATCAAATGCATTTTAATAATTTTCCAATCATTTTTGTATGATTAAAAAACTTTTCATAGGTAAAGAACTAATAGCTATTTGAAATTGTTTATAATTTAACCTCTCTCCTTGTTTATAAATTCGGATTGGGGTTACTAGACAATTTTGTTAAAAATATGCAAACCTGCTTGACACACTAATTTTATCAGCTTCAGTCAAATTATTTAGTCTGTGCTCAAGTATATTCAGGGCGTTCCTGGTCAAAGTATATCGACTATGCTATTTTTTATATTTTTGTATTTAAGTAATATTTGTAATAAATATTCCTAAAATTTAATCACAACATAACATAATGTGCAAATTGTTTGAAGTGTTAAAAAAGTGTACTTTTCGACTCAGTGGTTTTTGCAAAAAAACTGGCACCGTATGAAAAAAGTGATTTCGAGAGAAACGCGTTTAAAGTTTTTTTATTGAACCAGAGAGCCAGAGAGCGTTTAAATAAAGTTAACAAAATTTACTTAAAGAGCTCGGATCTGTATAAAATTTTAACACGATTTTTATGAAGTGATCTTCTTTCGAATAGCATAAAAAAAAATGGAGTTAACAAACAAGGTTGGCCCCTTAACTTTAAATTCTAGTCTAACCATTATTAAATTTTTTTAAGTAAAATCCAAACATATATCACATTTTTCGACCAATGCTTTTGCGTAGAGCGAAACGAAACGAAACAAATTTTAGTATACATACATACATACTCGTGTGCACATATACATATGTGCATCACATAAAAATTAAATCTCAGAGGTGCTATCTAAAGTATAAATGGAAAATTGTAGTATTTGTTTGAATTGAATTGGCGGAAATATCGCCTCACATTAAAGTGATGCAAAAAACGATTTTTTCCCCATTTTTCAACCGGACATCGTAAAATTCCATCCAGGATCTGAAAAATAGCGTTTCCTCAAAATTTTAGTTTTACCAAGACAAGCAAATAATTCTTACATATTTGAGATAAATTAGTTATATTTCGTAGGTACTAATCGAATGTATCGAAACCTTTAAACAAAATTTTGTTTCCCAGATATATCAATAATAGTTAACTAATTTCAATTTATTAATAACAACGAAGCGCAAACAATTTACGAGTTGAAATGGCAAAAATATATTCTTCAGAGGCTTTGGAAATTAGATATAAGTTGGCGACAAATCGCAGGTTAAGTTAAAGGAAAAAAAACTGGGTTTTTAACATACTATCAAAATTACAGGTAAATAATGGAAAAATCAAAGTTTACAGGCTGGCGCCAAAGGTCCTAATGGTTTGAATTCCTTAAAACTTATCACAAATAGTGGCTATTTTTTGCTTTGTACATCTTCTCAATACAATTTCCATGACCTTTCACACGAATTTCATTTCGAACATTGATTGACGTGCACTAGTTATTTAAAAAAAGTTCAAAGAAACCAGTCATATGGAACGTGATGGCGGCCAAGTGAAGTCGCTACTGCGTGAAATAATGGGCTAGTCGGAGATGTTCCGAATTGAGCCATCGCACCGCTTACAGTTTGCACTGTGGCTCCATCCTGTCGGATCTATAGTTGTGAATGATTTTTTACAACTATCCGCAATTGATGGTAACTACGGCACCGGCTTCATTTGCGAAGAAATATAGGCCAATGAACGTTTTGAGCAATGTACCGTGTCAAACAGTACACTTAAGTGGATGAAATAATAGCTGGGCTGTTCTTCGATTCTCCTTAGCCTAAATATAACTAAAAATGGGCGTCATCACTATTATAAAATCACCAAGTCAGTTTAATTGAAAATAGGGTTCATTGCTGATTATCAAAATGTGGATGAATTCCCTAAGTCTTGTCTGCAAAACTCAAACAAATTCAAACCATATCTGTTATTTATTATTTTTAGAAAAACCTTGAAATCTTGAAAGTTATGAAACTGATTTTAAATTTGGTACGTTAATCACATTGCTTTTTAAATTAACTCCCATATGAAGAGAAGTAACTTAAATTTGTGAGAAAAAACAAACTTCATACGCCTAGATCGATTTTCAAAATTCATATGTCACATGAAATATAAATTAATAAGCTACAAGAAAGTCGCATAGAGTTCGTGATATTATTACTCTAAAATGTTCACCAAATTTTTTCCCGGTAAAAATGGTTACTTAATAAAAAATATGAAAATACATGAATTCATATCAAATAAATGGAAACAAATATCTTTTTACTAAAATTCTTAAACTTTTTTGAAGTTTTGCAACAATTGCAATTTATCTCTTACAAAATTTCTTAACTTGGCTTCACATGTTGAAAGTTGTTAATCTATATTATCAATTAATTTCCATTATAAATTACATTATTGAACTGATTCAAATTAGTCGCAATAATTTCTTGGTTAGGAAACAATAATGAAGAAAGAAATATTGTGAAAAAATAATCAGATAACAGTCGATAACACAAAAGATAAGTCCAAAGTAAATGAGAGATACACCATTCACATCTTCCCCCACCTGGTTAGCAAAGTTTTTTTTTTTGTAATATACAATGCACTGCATTCATAGCATTTATTCGTAGGTCTAAAAATGAGGGCTTTGGCGACTTACAGTATAAACTCTATGCAAGCATTTCAATTTTGTATATTTTAATATACAATTATTTATTGTACAACCTTGAGCAACATTGTATTACTTTGCTTAGACTATTTACGTTTGTTTAATTGTTCTTTCTTTACATTTTGTTTTTTGTTTGTTTGTTTTTAGACGCCTCTGGGAAGTTGGTGTTAAAGATGAAGATATCAAACAACTTGTTGAAATGGGTTATGATGCTTGGAAGGAGCGATATGAAAGTGAAACAAATCTGCCACACAACGATGAATCCTCGTGGTTCCTGAAAGACTGTACACGTCTCGAAGCAGAAGAGCTGCTAGCAGACGCACCAACTGGAACATTCCTCATAAGAGCACGTTCCGTCGGTCATTATGCCCTGTCCATAGCCTGCAAGCAAGCGATCAATCACTGCATTATCTATCAGACAGAGAGGGCGTATGGCTTTGCAGCACCTTATAACATTTATTCAAGCTTAAAAAAGCTGGTACTGCATTATGCAAACAATTCGTTAGAGGAACACAATGATACGCTAACAACAACACTGAAATACCCGGTGTTTTATTGGCGACAACAGCGTCAATTATTGCAGCAGCAACAACAACAACAACAATTGCAAATACCGCAACTGTCATCGTCTTCAGCATCAATGGCAGAGACAACAACATTAGCCGTAGCAGCAGCAACAACAACTTCAGTAGTAGGTTCAATGGCGCCACCTCCTCAACCACCACCGCTACCACCACCAACAACAGCAACAGCACCAGCTACTGCAGCTGTGATACAGGAACAGCAACAGCAGTAAAAGTTTCCAAATTAGGTGCAATTATTTTGAAAACGTGGTAGGTTTAACGATTTTGTTTGTTGTCTCTTTGTTGTTCCAACCATGACTAACGTGAAGAGTAGCATGGGGTATGGAGCATGGAGTTAAAAAAAAAAACAGCAAGCAGAGCAGATACCAGTTACATGCAATTTTTGGGTGATATATTAAGTGACCGAGCAGAGATGTAAGACAAAGGAAATATTCTTATTTAATTCATTTATTATCGTTTAAAAAATCATTTTGCATCATAATTATGAAGCAATCGAAAGTAAGCGTAAATTTAAAAATGTTTTCCTTAACACTAAAAAAGCGGGCTTTAATCGAAGGAAATAAAAAAAAGAAACAGCGAATTTTTGTATATATAAAAGTGAGGTGAGTCAAGTATGTAATATTGTGGCAAGAATAATGCATATAAATATGTTTTGGTTTGAATTTTTATAAAGGTAGTCCGTTTCGGTTTTGTTGAGAAAAATTTTTTTCCGAAAAGAAAAAAAAAAAATCAGAAATCGTTTAAGAGCCTTTTTATTCAATGTATAACACAAAGAAAAATCGTTTGAGTCAGCACAGTGAAAACACATTTCGCGATTAAATGCGCATAGTGGATAAAACTTAAAATACTTAACATAGCGCTCGAATCTTTAGGTAAGCAACTTATAACGCTTTATTTTATGTTAAGAAAAAAAAAAAAAAAACAAATTCAAATTTTATGCTTTAAAAACTTACTGCTCGTTTTTCAGTCGAAATGAAAAAATGTAAAATCAATTACACACATGTCGTAAAAGCGTCATATTTTTAGAATTTTAAGTTAATTTTGCGGATCGTCAAAAAAGTTTTAGCACATATAGGCATCACATGAAGTGCAGCCTTCTAAAAGCTTTAGATTCGCATACAAAAATCAATTAAGTTTATTTATCAATTTTATTTTTTACGCAATTCATCTGAATTCACTTAGTTCGAAACTTATTCGAATTCCTTAAAATTTGTTACTTGGCATAAAATAAGGCTCGAAAAAAATTGTCCACTTAAAATTTTTAAGGAGATGGAAAACCTAGTAAGAAGTCTTGCAGGACAGTGTTAAAATGTTTTCTTCATTCCAAGTGGCACCTACAAAACATTAGCACAGTCCTTGCAATTAATCGAACCAGCGCAGTAATAGTCCTGAAGTAGTTCCAAAATGAGTTACTAGCTCTACCGCAAACCACTTTACCATGTTATGAAGTAGAGTATGCCCAATTTTGGTGCATTTCTGTTACACCAGTGCTCTAAGGTGGAGTAAGGGTAGTGTATACAGTGACAGTTGTCTTTTCCAGGAACATTCCGGTGTCTTAAATTACACCTAAAATTTTATATAACAAAAAAAATATACAAATTTTTTTTGTGTGTATGGTAAAAATTTATGGCATACTTACTCTTAAATAATTGTTAACATAGATATTTTCTCGATGCAAACAATACTTCAACAGTATTTTACTTGAACAGAGAATTATAAATTCCCAAGCTTTGCGAAATGTGATGATTTCTAGGTTTTCGTTTTCTTTTAACTGCATTTGTATGCACTACATTGGAACCAGTATTGCCGCACTGTGCGTTGAATGTCTTCGGGACTGGTACAAAACTTAACTATAAGGTATAATAAAAAATACAATTCCAATTCCTTTTCAAATTTTCATGTAAAATTTTTTTCAAATGTCTATATTTAATGATGATATTACATTTTAAACACAAGATTTCCTGACTAAAAAAAAAATGAAATCGTCGAGTTCGTGCTGTCTCCGTGGCCATAGTTAATTGCGCTGGTTCTGGTTTCAAATACCATTTTAAAATTTCCTTTTTACGTTTTAACTGAAGCTTACGTCTTTTAAAAACCAACTGAAAGCTAAGAAAGAAAAACAGGTCGCTATACTTAATTCCATTTAACTTTAATATGCGACTTTTGCCATTTTGAAAGTAAACGAAAAGTTGTTCATAACTTTCTTGTGCCTTTATTTTTGACATACATATACATATTTCTTACATCTTTAGTTAGATGATTTCCGAAAATATCAAAATATTGGCGAACATAATAAAAATTTAGAACAAATTAGATTTTTGTAATTTAAACCTGAAGTTTCATAGTAAAAAAAAATTCAAAAATTTTTAGAGTTGGACCCATAAGTAAATAAAAAACGAAACTCAACTCAATGAAAGAGGTATATATATCGGCCATTCTTTAAATAGCTGCACACTTTGTTGTTTTTTTTTTCTGCCTAATATTAACATTTTTTGAAACGAAATAACTATCTCAAATGATATGAGAAATATAAGAGCAATTAAAACTTTATCATTTTTTCTTAACCTTCTACTGCATGAGCATATAAGCGTCAGTAAAAAAAAATATTTTTATTCAAATATACGCTTATTTATTCATTTTATACACGAATTTAACAAAAAAAAAATGTTTATGCTGTTCGTGTCCTTTGCATCCTTTTTATCCTCTGTATGCACACAAAGGACTTTTCGATCAATTTATGAACGGAAAATTTTTTGTCTTAGGCAACGTTGTGAAATGAAGAAAAGCAGTTTCATTTGGTCATTACATCGAAGATATAATTTACATTTTTAGCAATTCACTTTTTTTTAAATTTCGACTGCAATGTAAGATCGCACTAAATAAACTGATTTTGCATCAAACCAACTTTTCGTTACGTATATAAGTAAAATATTAAAAAACGCGAATATAGTATAGATAACAAAAATGGCAAATTGAATTATGATTAACGTTGAAAAAGTGGAGAAAATTATTTTCAAAGTTGAAAATCCATATATGGCTCTGTATGCAGTAGAGGGTTAAAAATGCTTTAATTTTATTAAAAAAATTTAAATAAATTTGTTAAATAATTTATTTATTTTTAAAAACATTTCTCAAAATATCTTCGTGATATCCTATTTGTTTTTTTATTGCTTTATATGTTATTCTTCACTCGATTTTATTTCAAGCCGGAATTCCCGACATAGCTTTGGAAAATATGGATTTTTCGTTCTGTTATAGCTGTTTCGTAACAGTTGTATTTTCTTATTCTTACATATATTTGTGGTAGCATAACTTGAAAAAAAAAAAACATACTTAAAATAAGCATTCTATAACAACAGCAATATTGTCATAACTCTTCGTGTTTAATGACTTTAGTATTCGTAGATGAAAATTAATTACACGGTCTTACAAAGCTTTATACGAACGCAACATTCATGTTACGTATGACGTTTTCTAATAAAATTTCATGGCCAAAAGGTGATAAGTGTGGAGTAATTTACGACCACCCACATTTTAGTTCTACACACATCCATAGCTCAGTTTTAATTGTTTTTAAAAAACACAACAATTTATTTTATGTTCAGTAATAGTTTCTCTTAATAATGGCCAATGTATAATCGTTCCATGAGCTTGAAAATTATTTTAAGTTGTGTTTAAAATCCTTACCATATTTGTTACGTCTACTTTTTAACAATAATATAAAAATTAGTGTTGTGCAGCTATTTTACGACTTTTTCGTTTCAAGCCTGAGTGGTTTGGTGTCTGAAGGCAAAGTTGTGCCTCTTGAATAGATAATTTTTTTCCATTTACATTTGAAATATTTACATTTTAAATATCGGTCTGAAATCGTTAGAAAGGGTGCCGTCAAAAGTATTTATTTATGAACTCAATACTAAACGTCCTTACGGATTTTATCCGATAACATGTTTACACCTTCACATGATTGTTTTTCTATCAAATTTATTTTAAAGTCGGATATCGAACTCAGTATGTAATTTCATATTTAAACTCGGTGGGAAATAGGTTTTGATTGTACCGGAAACTTGTTAAGATCTTGAACTTTTAATTGGTTCACTTTTCGCATTTCGAACGAATAAATCGGAGTTTTGAGTGCCAAAGTTTGTAATTAACTTTACCATAATCTTAAAAAATTCTAAATGTTAAAAATTTACAATAGAATATCATAAATTTTTAGTTTCATAAAAATTGAGGTTTTCTATACTTTTTGTATACTCATATCTGAGTCTCAACAACAAGGTCGTAATAAACTTTTGAGTCGCTTTTTATGGAGCAAAATAATTATCAATTTGCGTGTCTAATTGTATGTAAATAAAGTTAACAGCATTATTTAATAGCATATTTTGAAAAGCTACAATTTTTCATAGTTAATGTACGTCCATGCCTCAAAAATAATTTTGATTTTTTTTGTTTCATTTAAATTTTTAATTTAAAAAAAAAATGTTTTTTCAAGATAACTCTTAACCCTTAAATTGAACTTAACTTTTTTGAATCTTATTAAAAATCTAAAAACTTAAAGCTATAGCTGCTTAAAAGTAAAAAACATATTTTGATGAGTTCACAATATTTTACATTTTTTGCAACATATGGGGAATGAGCGAGTAAAACGAAATATTTTTGTTTTTTAATTTTTTGTTTTATGTTATCGTTTTCCGTAACGCTGATCTTTCTTAATCGCCTTCAAAATTAATAATTAACACTAAATATTAACGCTAAAATCGCTGGATTCCTACAAAAAAGCATATTTTAAGTAAAAAGCGTTGTATATTTTAGTGGGGGTTGCAAAAAAATAAAAGGTACTGTGGAAAAAAAATCTCGTCGCTCAAATTTCTTGAGCGACTTTCGTAATGACAACCGGTTTCATATCATTCGTTTGTGCTTACATCAAAGCGAAATATTTCCAAAGCATTTTCCTTAAGACGGTACATTTCAAATCAAGTCCATCATAACGAAACATTTCCAGTCTTAAATATTAATAACTTTGATTTCGATACGCTTGCGCATGCGAATTAAGAAAAACATTATGTAAATAAACCAGATTTCAAAGTTATTATTGAAATTTTCATTAAAAATGTTTCAAATCACGATTTTCTTATTTTTTCTTCTCAAAATTGAATGTGCATATACTGTGATTTGCAGATAAAAAAAACACAATATTAAACTATGTAGTACAATGCCAGGCATTACGAATGTTACAACTCACGAATCAATTTAAGCCTATTAAACTGAAATGATCAATTCAAATAAACTCATTTATTACTTTTTGTGGTCAAATTCCATTTTTAAAGTGTTATACATTGAATTCAATTGCCAGAATATAATTTTCTATCCCAATTTGCAAATGCATTATCAAAAAGTGCTTCCTTAATTCAGATATTTCCTTAAACTGCATGTGTGTGTGAGATTTCAAAGATCTCTTGCAACGTAATTTAGTAATAAGCATAATAAATGTTGTCTTTTATATTTTAGTGTTTTCTGCTGCAATTATTGATATAAAATGTGTATTTTTTTAAATTTTGAATAATAATGAAAACTTAGTTTGCCATACAGCGTGATGCTAGTGTTAAAAACATAATTGTTATACGAAAACCAACTTTTGATTTTCATTTTAATTTAACATTATGACCTTTATCTGTTGCAATAAGCACAGAAACTTTATGACGCCGTTTTAACTTTGCGTTTGACTTTATAGTTGCAATAGTTTTATCAGACACCGGTTTAATATTCTTTTTATTATTTTATGTCTGGCGGCCATTAATCAAGTGGTCAACAAGACTTTGTATCTGTATTTGCAAATTAAATATTTAAAATAAAAATAAAGCACTGTTAGCCTAACTTAATCTCAACGTAACAGCCTTAAAGTTTGAATATATTTTTTCTACAAAAAGCTAACATGTTTGTAAAAATTTCTCATAATTGAATAAAATATTATATTCACTTTTATATTGAATGTATTTGTTAATTACAAAATCTTTGTTACTAAACTTGTATTGTATTAAGTTAAGTTCTATGTATTCATTACGGCATATATATTCGCTGATTAATTTGTAATAATTTGTGTTATTTGCTTTAATATATAAAACATTGTGTATTTTTTTTTACTTTTTTTTATGATACGATATATATTAAGTTCTTTCAGATAATTTTGTAAACATCAAAAGTGAAATTTACAATTGTTTTCTATTTGTATTTTTTTTAAATAAATATGTAAGTGCATATATGTATATGATATACAATATAATTTATGATATGATATGATGAATATAAATATGATATGATGTCTCATAATGTTGATTTCTAGTTGTAGTCATTTGAAATGTCTTACAAGCAAGTCATCAAATGATAAACGTTTATAAAAATAAAGCAAAACTGTGAAAAATTCTTTGTTTAACTTTTTTTCGTGTTATTAGTCCAGTGTCTGTAGAGTACGTCTATGGAATTCTTTCGACGTCAACAATTTTATATTTGCAAAAGTTGCAGCAGCAGCGTGCCGTTTTCATAATTATTACGCACGTTAGACCAAACAGCAGTTCCCGTATGGTTCTTGGACTTTAAAATGTTATGATTTTGAGACTAAGGCATTGAAATTTTTAAATAGTTTTTTAAAGACAAAGAGTCGTCTGTACAACCTTTCTATCCAAAAGGCTTAAAATTTGTTTCAGCTAAGATATGTATATGAGTTCTAACTAAAACACTAATTTTTCCATAAAAAGCTGGGGCCATACTCGCCCAAAAATAAAAATGAAATAACTCCAAAATAAAGTTATTTTGGGCCTTCTCGAACAAAAATTAAAGAAATTATTTTTTTTTTTTTGTCATCAATAATAAAAAATTAAATCCCAAAATGGTAAGAGTTGAATTTTTTTTTGTGGAGCATAGTTTATGACCTTTTTTTTGCTCGTGAAACAGAAATTTTAAGTTCTTTTTACAAAAATCGTTGAGTTCCCGGCTGTTACAGAATTATTTGAATTCGTACGTTCGCACAAGAATAAAACACCACAAGTGAAGAACCTTTGCATTTGCGGCGCTTTCCGGAAGAGCTCACTCCTACTTTTTCAGACCTGCCCATTTAAGGTTTGCTAAGAGCTATTTATGTTTCTCGTTTACATACATACATTTAAATTTCATTAAAATCGATAATATAGATTCCTTATTATAACCGAACCTTAGTGCTTGCTAAGGAGTGTCACACCCACTTGTCCAACCATCAAATTTATAACATAACTAATTATATCTGAAATGAAAGTAACCATATGAATTTTCATATCCAAAAATGCCTGTATAGTTTCTGAGATATAACAAACCCTTCTACTTGTTACACCCTCTTGCTGAAATTAGAAAAAAAACGAAAAGTTTCACGTACTTAAGTTCCACTCCCTCTTGTACAGTGCCGCCCATATTGCCCCTCAACTTATGTAACTGAACTTTTTTCTAACTATACATTGCTACGTTTCCAACATTAGTATCCAAGGCTAAGTTTACTTTAGTTTCCATTCGGCAATTTTTATTAAATAATACTTTTCTTATATACAATTCTAAGTATGTACTCAAAAAGTATCGGACCGATCTAGTTTCGGAGATCAGCAATCGGAAGTTGCGGATATAAATTTTGTAAAAATAAATATTAGTTTGGAATCCTAGGATTGATATCCAAAATATGGGTATCGTAAGAAACATTTTTCAAATTTAGCCTATGGTTTTGGAGATATGACGATTTTTCTGAAATTTAGACCAATTTTTTTTTTAAAATGTGCCTTCGACCTTGAATTTTTAAAGATCTTTATAAAGCTTCATTCTTTCCCTTTAACACACTAAACAAAATTGAATATCTCTTACAATTCATTCACAATAGTATGCTACATATTTCGAGGAAAATCGCGTGGATATGATGTTGACATGCGAAAGAATGTGGTTCTTTGTAATCAATTTTAAAATCAAAAAAAAAAAAAAAAAACAATGTTATGGTGAAGATATATTGAGAACATTTTTATATGCAAATTTAAAAAAATTAATGCTTAAGCAAATTTGTTAAGAGTAAGTTCTTATTAAATTAAAGCATTTTCAAGTTTTTGAGATATTTCGTTTCAAAAAAGTCAAATTCAAAAAAGTGTGTAGTTATTTAAAGAATGACTGATATACATATGTATACCTGAAATGAAAATGATATGAAGAACTAAAATGGATTTTCAACTACACACTCGGATACTTTCCAAGAACTTGGAACTTATCATACTAAATTTGTATGGATTTGTACCAAAATTATGAATTCGTCATATGGCTTTCCGCTAAACGGCCACTTTTTAGGTACGCATCTAGGCCATATACATAGTTAGGTATAAGTGTATTTCTTATTTTTTATTCTTATTACCATAATGAATATGTGTACTGATATTGCTGAGTAAGACATCACAAATAAGTATAAAAAATTTTACAAAATTCATGAAATGACTTAATTTTTTTCGACAACGCAGGGATAATATGAAACAATTTTAAGCAAATGATACATCAATTTAAAAAGAATGAACTAAGCTTTCATAATATATTAGATAAATTATAGGTTAGTAGCACATTTTTAGAAAAAAAACGGGTTTTTAAAAAAGATCAGTCAAAATTTCAGAAAAATCGTTATACGTATCTCGAAATCTATAGATGTGATCTCTAAGTTTTAAGAGTTAATATGGTATCTGACTTAATTATCTTTTATATGACACTCATATATTGTATATCAATTTTGGGATTCCTAACTTATGTAATAAAGTCGATTAAATCGAATGCAATGGGCCCCGACAATATTTGCCCAACATTTTTAAAGCTTATCTTACCTCAAATAACACCCTATATTGTCCATATTCTTAATACCTGTTTATTAAGTAGTCAGCTTGTTGATCTGTCGAAAACAGCAAGAATTATTCTTATTGAAAAAAAACTGAATCCATCCTCTGCGTCTGATTTTAGGCCAATAAGTATTTTGTCGTTCTTGTCAAAAATCATGGAGAAATTAATGGCAAATCAAATAGTAAATTACATTAGTAGAACAAATAATCTTAGTAAATGGCAGTCAGGATTCAGAAGAAAGCATAGTTGTGAATCGACTGCAATTAAGGTAACTACTGACATTCGTTCAGCACTCGACAGTGGAAATCTATGTGTACTGGTTTTATTGGATTTTACTAAAGCGTTTGACCACGTAGATCATGCAATATTACTTAAAAAATTGAAACGCCAGTTTAGTTTTTCCAACACGGCATTAAAGCTCATGAAGAACTACTTTTGCGATAGAACTTTGACTGTTATACCTGAACAAGGTTCGTCCAGACCTATTGGATTCCTCAGGGCTCTGTTCTAGAGCCCCTTCTGTTTTCGTTATTTATCAACGATCTGCCCGATGTAGTCGTTAACAGTCAAGTTCACATGTATGCGGACGATGTTCTAATTTACTTTTCTCGACCCATAGGACCTTCCGAGGGCTGTGTGGTTAGAGTAAATGAAGATTTAAATTTTATTCATGTTTGGTCTTTAAGTAATGGCTTAAAACTTAATCCGACGAAATGTGTTGGCATGATTTGCTCTTATCATCCCATATCTAGTCGAGACTTTCCTCCACTAATCTTAAGTAATAATGTAATTGCATATAACGACAAAGTTCGGTACCTTGGCTACAGAATAAATTGTGCATTAAGTTGCTGTGATGCTACTACAGCTGCTATCGAACAAATTTATGCCAACCTTAGAAGCCTCAGAGTATCCGGGAGCTATTTGTCTAGTGATTTGAATATGCGATTAGTCAAAAGCTTAATTTTGCCATTTTTTACTTTTAATTGTTCAGTCTATCCAAGTCTTGATTTCACTTGCAAACGTAGGCTTAATGTTGCGTTCAATGACTGTCTTAGGTTTGTGTATAGTATATCTAGAAGTGAAAGTGTTGCTCATCTAAACAAAAGTATATTGAGTTTAGAAGATCATTATAGATTTCGCAATGTTATAAAACTACACTATATTATTCAGCATAACTGCCCGGTATACCTTCATGAGCTATTACGCTTTGCGCAGTCACGAAGAGGCTTAAAATTAATCTTACCACGGCACAGAACTTTAATTTTGGAATGCTCTTTTCTTGTCGCTGCAATTCGAATGTGGAATAACCTCCTTTTTGAATTGCAAACCGTTAGGTCAGCAGCACGGTTTCGGGAGCGCCTTTTGGAGCATATTAATCATTCGACGTCATGGCATGCATAATATACATATATACATACATACGGCACTTTTCAGGTTCGACATTTTTCCCAGGCAGTACTTCTTCATAACATATTTGTTTATTTATTTAAGTATTTATTGCAGTCTATGAACAATTACACAGGCCGACAAAATTTAACCAACATTCAGACCCAGAAACCAGACTATATATTTCCGAAGGTTTTTGATGCGCTGATTCCGAATCTGGTCGCAGAATTGCTCCATCACGTCAGGTTTTCGAGATATCCTAACCTAAAAGTGCAAAAAACACAGTTTTTGCTCATTTTTGAGGTTATATAGCACCGTGAATTTTCTATTTTTCAAAAAACTATGTATAGGATCTTAAACTACAGTTCTTCTTCTTTGAAATGCCCTTGAGCTTTCTGAAATATCTTTCTTTATCGTCCAGTTATCGCATTTTGAAATTTTCAAATTTTTTGACACACAAATGTTCCTAATGAGCTTGCAGGTACAGGCAAAATCACAAATATGAAAATTTCAAAATGCGATAGATCAGCAAAAAAGAAAGATATTTCAGAAAACTCAACGACATTGGAAAGAAGAAGAACAGCTCTTTCACATATAGTTTTTTGAAAAAAAGAAAATTCACAATGCTACATAACCTCAAAAATGGGCAAAAACAATGTTTTTTGCACTTTTAGGTTAGGATATCTCGAAAACCTGACGTGATGGAGCAATTCTGCGACCAGATTCAGAATCAGCGCATCAAAAACCTACGGAAATATATAGTCCGGTTTCTGGGTATAATTTTTGTCGGCCTGTGTTGTTATTACAGAGTAGACCTTTGAAAAATAAAAGTATGTATAAATTACATAACCTTCTAAAAAAATACTATTTAATATAGTCTTCATGGCAGTTTTTAAAATTGAGAAAATTAGAATTTGAATTTATCTCAATAACCAATTTTAAAGCTATAAAGACAGGATCATCAGATGCAAAATTATTTCGAACCGTTTTCAAATAAAAAAGTCACACAAGGACTAAGAGCTATTGGAGGAACATTGAAGTTAATAAGCCTCAAAAGTAGAAGACTGTAAATAGCACCAGACAAAATATCAAACACGAAAATGTTTTCCAGAGTTTTCATGCCAAGAAATATAACAATATCTGACAAACAGAAATCAAATTACCTGTTTAAGTCGCAATCTCATATGCAACATCGCTTGTGTGCATGACCCCTAGTAAGCGCTTCCAAAACGAGCACTTTGGTGCCAAATGGGCACTTACAGAAATTTTTGGCACTTGAAAATTTTATTTCGGATTTGAATATTAATATTTCCGAAAAGTTAAATTTGACCAGATAAATATGTTTGCACTTGTTATCAGACATACTGAGATTGACAAATAATTTGAACAAAAAATTTCGGAGTGAAAATCCCAAATTTTACAAACTGCTACGTGCCGTCAGAAGCTTTTTACTAATAGCAAAGCACAATTTTGTTAAAAACAATTCATTTACGTAAATAATTTGAACGATTTTGATATCAAACAAGACAGCACATATCGTCAATTTCCATCCAAAAATATGAAACAACACTTTTTAGTTTTTTTACAGGAAAAGCAAAAAACGTTGCATACTGAAATATATTTTGGATTTAGAAAATATTTTTTCAATCTTGCTTAAAACATGACATGAGATTTATTTCGGAAGAAAATTTTTTTTTGATGTCTTTCATGCTATGTTTGTTACGAACTTTTGAATATGTTTTTTCTGGAACAAAATGACGTACATAACAGAGTTAAAACGTTTGTGCATTATATAAAACAAAGGTTATACATAAATCTAAAATATTTTTGAATTACTAGGACTTTTCGCCAGAGCTAAAATTTTAAGTTTTTTCGTAATTTTTTAAAAAACGTGTTTTATTTTTAGAATTTATTTGCATTTCAAAATTTATTGACCTGAAAAGCTTACAATTTTTAATTCAAAACGTAATTTTAAATTTGGTCGAATATCAACACACAAAACTAAAGTGTTTTATTTTTGTTTTTTTTTTTCTTACTGGATATTAATGACATTCATTTATGAAATTAATTCATTAAATAATGAGAAAACAAAATGTTATGAATTTCATATGTAAAAGATTGAAAAGAGTCAAAGCAAGTGTTTTACATCAATGTATTTACTAAATAAAATTCAGGCACATGCTGTTACAGCCTTTTGAATTTCGTGAATAATATCGCTATTGTTGATTATAAATTTAATATATTTTATTTTATTTCATATGTCGACATAGTACTTGCATTCGTAAAAATTTATTTTATTGAAAACTTAATAACTATGCGTTTTTCTCCAAATTTAAGTTTTTTAAGTTACGACGGTCGTCCAGCAAACCAGCGATACGGTAAATTTTTAATCAAATGGTTAAGTAATTTTATTGGTATGTCCAAATATCCAAGTTTGGGGGCGGAAGTAGTGAGCTGTCCAGAATGACAATTTTATTGTAAGTCTAAAATTAAATGAAAAGAATTCATCTTTCAGATATTTTTTAAAGAAATGTTTAAAAAGATCAATACTAGCAAAATTAAAAGCTTTCGATATCCTTAGGGGTGACACGAATTTCTTCCATCCCACCCATATTGTTGTGGCATTGCTTTTTCCCAATGTGCACAAAAACGAATGCGGATTTTTGGGCTTCGACGCATCCGTCTCAAGCTCGGAACGGACTTCATATACGGATCCGTTACTGACTCGTTTTCTTTTAAATAAAACGGATTCGAGACAATCGCGTTTTTTTTTTAATAATATGGATTATAATTTGTTTAATTCCCTACGTGCATATAGTCAAGTTGAAACAACTTCAAAACATTCCGTTCCTGTTGTGTATGATGATCTGGATATTTTCTGCATCGATATCTTTTATTGGGTCGTAATTAATTTTCGCTGATTCTAAATATAATTTTGTGTTGAAGCCGTATGCCGCGGTGTGTGCATTTGTGGCAACTATTATATCCAGAATGGCATTTTATTCCGAGTCAGTCTTGAGTCCATTTTATTTAAAAAAACGAGTTCGTCTCGAATCCGCTATACTTAAGAAAAATGATTCCGTCGCGAATCGGTTATATTAAAATAAAACGAGTCCGTTTCGAAACCGTTTAGTTTACAAGTATCGAATCCGGAACGGATCCGCTTTATTTACAAAAAAACGAATCCGGAACGGATCCGTATAAGAAGTCTGTTCCGAGTTCAAGACGGATCCGACAAAGAGGACGATTCTTTCACTTTTTCGAGAGGAATTTCATACGAAAACGAGTACGAGACGGATCCGAAACGGAATTAGTTTCGGATAAAATATACGAAGAAGCGAGTCTGTTTCGAATTCGAAGTAGTCAAGTTTCGATTTTGCAGTAGTGCTACTCATTTCCATTACTCAGAACTTTGTAGATGCACACGAACATGTATGCCTACGGTTAAATGAAATCGTAATATTATATTAAAAGTTGCTGCAGAGCAATAACTTGGAAATGTGTTTCAATTTTTTTGCAAGTAAAAACTGATGACCTCCCATGAAAGGGGGCGGCATATTAGTTCTCCGCCCCGGGCGGCACATATACACGCTACGCCACTGTATGTATTGACAAAAGCTATATGTGCATTTCCGCCAAAAATAACCTTTTAGCCGGTCACGTTTTTAATTTTTTTTTTTTAGCACTATCTTCAAGCATGGTTTTTCTTGAAGCTACATTTGGCCACCATTTTCAAAATATCTCAAAGATTCTGACAGAGAATAAGAAGTTCTATTAGAATCAAAAACTGAAATGCCGCTTTTTTGAAAAACCTTTAGTGGTTTTTCGACTTTTGACACCTAAAATTGAAATTCGTATAACTTCGTGAAAAATGTTTTTCAATCAAATCGGTTTTTCAATCAAATAGTGTCCTCTTATTTTCTCTGAAAAACAACACATTTTATTCGAATTCAACTCCGCAATTTGAAGTCAGTCAGCCTGCATGATTCAAATATTTTCATATAAAACTTTCTTTTCAAGTAAATTGACGAATACTGAAAAATGCCTTGCGTTTTAACTATAGAAAAAACCAGCAGTAAATTCATGGTACAATTATCATGTAAATTCATATTCAGCAAACAGTTAACCTTTTTGATACTTAAGTAGTTTAGCTATATTATGTATCGAGCTGGAAAATGAATTATGTCCGAGGGATCTTAATTTGGCATCACTGTGTGGTTGAGATATTTGTTAAAGACACGGGTCTTGACAATAAGTAATGGGGTCATACAGCTCGGGCAACGATGGAGGTTTTGAAGCACTACTTTTCAGGACCAGCTATTTCCCGCCTTGGCGATCGGAACTGGCCGACCAGATCGCAAGGTCTACAGCGCACAGTGGAATTTTGTGGCCATAAATAGGAAGAATTTGAAAGTGCTTGGAATTGAAAAATTTTGTAGTATAATCGTCAGATAAAACTTTAACACAAACAAAGAAGTATATCTCCAGATTTAAAAAATTTTGTTATAGTTATATGGTTAGCAAAAAAAAAAAAAAAAAAAGCTGGGCATATTTATAACTTTTTTTTTAATGAATTTTTTTCTATTGCAATATTTGAAGGAAAAAATATTTGTGTTTCTTCGCATTTTGCAATGCTTTACAACAATTTTATAAATTGTAAAAGCTTACATTGTGAAGGAAGTTGGTTGAATTTAGATAGGAGTTCCCCTAATGGAGGGGAACTGGTTAAGGCTATTTTTTCTTTTTACATCCCTCTTTGCTTTCGCATTTTTAGAACTAAACATAGCGTAGTGCAGATATGGATGGTGCAACATAGGGGGTCCGATTATAAACGTTTTTGTTATTATTACTATCGTAATATATTTCCAAAAAATTTATTTTAAATTCTTATGTCCTTAATTATAATAGTTATCATTCCATATTTTTATATTTTCCAATAAATATATTTTATGTTTTTAATGTCTTTAATATACATACACATGTATGTATGTATGTTCAGGAAAAAACTTATGTTTTTATTAGAAACTAAACGTACAGTATTTCAAAAGTCATTGCGACCGAATATTGCTTTTGCTATTAATACGAGTATTTTACAGTTATTTTATCAAAACAAATATAGAAGAATATTTTACAAGTTCTGGCTTCCGGAAAAGTTATAAATCTCGAAAACTTTCACAAACATACCCAAAAAACTGTGGAACTGTATAAAAAGGACTGCAATTTGGTACAACATGCCTCCTTCCGTGCACAAAGTTCTAATGCATGGAAGTCAAATTATGCAAGAACTAGAAGTTCCAATTGGACGTCTTTCTGAAGAAGCTCAGGAAGCATCAAATAAAGTTTTTAAGAACGCGAGGTTGCGCAACAGCAGGTGTTGCTCTAGAGTAGCAAACAACGAAGATGTTTTGCATTACTTGCTGATTTGTTCTGATCCTCTTATCAGCCAAATTCGAATAAAGCGATATAAAAATTATACAGAGTTATCACCAGAGGCACAAGAAATGCTTGAAGTCTATGAAGAAGACGATTAAAGTTAATTAAAAAAAAAAAAAACATTGCTGTTTTTTATCTATTTTTCAAATTAGGTATTTTTTTTTTTATTGAATTTTCAGTTTTCTTTATTAAATTGAAAACTATAAAAGATATCGCACGACTTGCAACATTTTTGAAATCAGCATTGCCAAATTATTGAAAATCGGTACCCATTTTGAAGAACAAGTCTCAATCACATCCCACCTTTGTATGGGCGGTAGGCATGTACGTGGACCGACTTTTTTCATATTCATAAATTTTTGTTGATTTAACCTAAAAAACGTCTATGCCAAATTTCAAGACTCTGGCGCTATTCTTACTGTTTATGGCCACCGTTTTTTGGGTTTTCTCTAAAAACTTTAAGACTATAAAAGATATTGAAAAATTTATAACATTTTTGAAATCAGCATTGCCAAATCAATGAAAATTGATACCAATTTTGAAAAAACGTCACAACCACATCCCACCTTTGTATGGGAGGTAGGCGTGTCCTTGAACCGATTTTTTTAAAAATCACCAATTTCAAGAGTCTAGCGCAGTTATTACTATTTATGACCGCCGTTCTATACTAATCCATCCACTGTGCGGCACCAGACTTCTTCTTTGGGGCTTTGTAAAATACTGCAATTACCACAACAAGACTTGCAAGTCTTGTCAATATTGGCATATTGAAGAAGACCCCTCAAATTCACATAATAACATGGCATTATTTTTGCCCCATAATATAATAAATATGTAATTTAGTTTAAAAAACCTTTATGAATCATGATCATGTTTCATGTGGAAAATAAATAGGAAAATTCAAAAGCGGTAGAAAAGATTTCAGTATTAAATATCTTCAAAAACATTACCCAAATTATTTTTTATGCACATCGAAAGAGTTCCGTAGAAACAGAATTTTTTTGACTTCAGATACTGGTTCAGATACTATACAGCAGTTGAAAGATACATTGTGCATTTAAGTAGTTTATATTTTGAACCGGCAACATTGGATTCTCTATAATAACTTTGTGTGACTCACAACGGTTTATTTTCTAGCAAAACCTGTAGAGGCCAGAATGAGTATATTAACTCGGCCATTATCAGCGACGAGTCAGAGTTTTTTTTTACAGCTTTCTGACTTTAGACACGTATCAAAAGCTGATGCAATTTAATAGGCTATTTAAACAATACTTTGCTATCTAACAATGATTTCAGTGATTCACTAGTGGGACTGTGTCACTTAAATTATTATTTTACTCAAACTCACTTTTTTTTAAGATTATGTATAAAGTACCTTGCACATTAGGGTGCTTATTTTGAAAATTTTTTTGTTTATTTATACTTTTTTGCTATTTTCAGCTTGAGGTTTTAAAATAATTGTCCCAAAATTTGAGCTTCCTAGCTCAAAGCTATATACGGCGCAGACAGAGTTTGTGTTCGATTTCGTTGAAATTTAACGAAAAAACCGACTTTCTAAAACGTAGAAATAGTCTGCCTTAGGTGCCAAGATATAGCGCTTTGGGTATTTTACCCCACTGTTGTGTGGTTTTGCCCACATTTTTCGTGTGGCTGAAAATGCGAACAATGAACACCCGAAGAGTTTTTTCTTTTTGAAATTTGCGATCCTATATGCCTATATTACAGAATCGGGCTTGAAGAAAAAATTGCTCAAAAAATGCCATAAATATCAGCTTCCTAGATCAAACCTGCGGACGGCGCAGTCAGTTTATTTCCTATTAAATTCATGTGGAAGCAATTTTTTACTACTAAAATCTGTCTGTTTTTCTGCATTTTCGTTTTTAAAAAATTTTCCAACAGCACATTTTGCAATAGGCCATCAGGACCTGCAAAAACCAGAGCATAACGTGCAATCAGAACGTGATTTACTTATCCGACCTGAACAGAACCCGTTCTGTTCTTGCATTATTTTTATTATTCGATTGCATCACCCACAATCGAGAACTCTTGCAAAGTTCTGACTCGAATGATGTCTGAAAATATGCCCAATCGATACTAAGTCTAAAAAATTTTTTGAACTTTGGTTGGTGCGACAATTAAATCTGCATGAGTAATCCATTTATCAGCATTTGTCTACCGCAGACGTTTGCTCAGCTGATAGTTCATCGATTTCATGCCCGAAAAATTTCTACGCAATAATATTTGATCCACCTTTCACCGTCTTAAAATTTGCAATAAATACTGTGATTTTGAACAAAACTAGTTATTTTGGTCGAAAAATATAGTTGTCAGATTTAGAAAGTCTTACATAATTTAAAGCTTTCAATAAAAATCGTATTTTTCTGAAAATGAAAGTGGTCATTAATAATTTTAAGCCCATGAAAGATGGGTCAGTAGGTGGAAATAGAGTAATAAGAAGACGAAAACGAACCATATCAAGTGTATTGAGATCGATACCCTGCAAGCTACATATTGACCCCTTTTACTTAAGTTAATTTTTACACTAACAAAGATAAAATAAAGACCTTACATTTTCGATCAGATGGGTATTAATCGATACAAATTAAAATTATCTTAGTTTTGATATCAAACTTGCAAAACAAAGGCAAATAAAATAATATAAGACCAAAAATCGGCTTATTTTCCACCACTTTCATACAATTATGAGTAGATGTAAAATGTTCCTATTGCTTAATGTCATTCCCAATAGCATATATGATATTCATTAAAATCTTGTTAGTGCATCCTTGGGTAAAGATGGTTTCAATCAAACCACAAAAAATTGCCTACGATCTGCAAGATAATATTTCCAAGAGTAAGACACGCGACTTGACCATGTCATTAAAATAGTCAGAAAAAAAAGTTTGTGTTCTTTGAATTCTGCCTTTAAAGAACTATTGATTTGCTGTTTGGATACCTTTCGCTTTGATAATTGGGAAGCCAGTCAACTTTTAGGTATATGATTTTATCGTCGTTGGTATTGATATGCAATGTACTTAGTTCACTGTTATGCGATTTGGGTAATTAATTTTGAAGTTGCAATAAAAAACAACTCTATTAAATTATTTTACCTCTTATAAATTATGTTAAGGTCATAGTATATACATATAGCGAAAATATATATGGCACACATCCACATGTAATTTTTATAACAATAATTGTTAATATGTACGAAAAACTCTAAAAATAATTTTATAGTTATCTTCCAGAATTTCGTTGTCTTCACTGTTACATCTAGAATCTGTAAATACGAAAGGCAAACCCTTTGACCTACAAATTATGGATTTTGGTCTAATTCATGTATTGATGTTAGGGCAGGCGCGGATCTAGAATTTTTTTCTGGGGGGGGTCACAGGATAGAAAAAAATCAAAAATAACAAGAATAACCAAATAATAATATTGTTTCAACTCTATTTTTTGAAATGCGGGCTGTTTTTGGGGGGGGGGGGGGTCATGACCCCCGTGACCCCCCCTTGGATCCGCGCCTGTGTTAGGGACACCAGATTTATCCAAATATATATAATTACTACCATTACCCTGTGCGCATCGCCTCACCTCAACCGTGGTGTAGATTCGATGTGCGGTCTGCGTGAAAATTCTATTGAAAACATACTTTTGTATGAGGACCACCTTTAATATCACCCAAAATAAAATTTTTATAACCTAAGCAGTGCCTCTTGATCAGGGGTCGGCAAAATTTGATTTTCCATAGCTCGATTGAGCTGAAGTACATCACACACATTGTTTTTTGCCGACCCCTGCTCTTGATATAAAAACCACGTGATGTAAATTTCATGAGAATCGATTAAGCGGTCTTCGAGAAAATGATATTTAAAAATATTTTTGTATGAGGGCAGCTCTAAATAAAAGTTTTGTAGTCTAAGAGCTACTTGGTGTAACTTCGGAGTGAATCGACTAACCTGTCTTCGTGCAAATGATATTTCTAAATATTTGTGTATGAGGGCCACCCTAAATAAAAGTTTTGTGGCCTAAGTTATGCTTCTTAACATTAGAGATACGTAGTGTCGATTCGGTGTGAATCGATTTATTTGTCTTCGTGAAAATGATATTTACAAATATATTTGTATGAGGGCCTCCCTAAGTATGCACCCTAAATAAAATTTTTACCATCCAATCTGTGTCCCTTAACATAAAAGCCATACTGTGTAAATTTCATGAGAATCGATTTGCCTGTCTTTGAGAAATCGCTATTTTGAAAATATTTGTGTATGAGGGCCACCCTAAATAAAAGTTTTATAGCCTATGACACCCGCCCGATCGATACTAACATTCTGTAAAAATTTCATCAGACAGACAGACGGACAGACAGACAAAAAATGAGTTTTATATAATAGATATAGTTGATAAGGTTAACCTTTTCCCTTCAAAACCCACTTTGAATTATATATATCGAAATGATTTTTTTCTTCTCTGAGATATCGCAAATTCAAAATTTTCAGTTATCCTGCCGTACTGGAACTTATGTAGATCTATATGTAGACCTATGTATGTAATAAAATGCAGTAGTACGATGTTTCGGAGAAAAAAAAATAATAAAAATCAGACATACGAAAGCAAAATGGTGTACGATTTGGCGTGGAATGCCCCATATACACAGCCCCAAAAAAAATTATATACATACATATCTAAATGACCGCAAAAATAGAATAGACGAAATGTATGTCCTTAATAATATGCACCTAAAGTCCTTAAAAATGCCTGCCTAGCAGCACTAGAATCGTCTGCCTTCTCTATTTTTATGTTTTTTATAAGTAATGGAACCAGCCAAGCAAAAGCAGACGCCATAAGATGATTTAGTGATCTATTTTTCTCATACACGTTTGCAATACATATTGCAACTTTTTAGTGCATGAAAAACAAAGTGGCAGAAGTTGTTTCTCTCGTTTCTTATGAAATAATCTTTAAGATAATCGCAATCTGCCTGACGATAAAATCATTTAAATTTGTAAATATCATAAGATTTTGAAATAAAATATAATTATGTACTTTTAAATGCAGCAACAAAAACGTCTGCCACTTGCATTTATCTGTTTTTGTGTATAGACACATTTACAGAAAGCAAGAAAGCAAATATCTACATATCCCTAGCATTGTCTTTTTTTTTTGCATTCTACATTTTCAAAGTTTTAAGTCTTGAATCTTAGAAACAATTTTTCGTAAATTCACATCTTAAGCCATAGCAAGACTAAATAACTTATTACCATACAAACAGCCTGTATCTTAACTTGAACCAAAACCTTGTTGCGTAGCTCGTTCTGCGGTTACAACAGCGGCGATAAAAAGTGTAATTTGTAGCATTTAAAGTTTGCTGTTGCTTATTTTTATGCCTGTCAATGTTGTTGTTATTTTTATCAGCTATTTTCAGCTTGAGCGCCGGCTTAGTTATTCGACGATTTACTCTTGCCAGCAAAAAGTTTACGATAAATATGTACTTACATATGTGCACTTACTACAAGTACATTATGAAAGAAAAAAGCTGGCAGGGGGTTGCCTTAGGAGTGCTAAAGAGTATGGGGACGCGAGAACTTCTTTCTATTCGCAACTGCGCACATAGTTATTTTCGCTTGTTTACTTTTGAATTTGTCATACCTATGTATGTCATCGCAATCGCAATCGCCGTCTGGCCAAGCCATTTCACGCTGGGCATAAAAAAACTTAGTTTACCGATCAATCAAATGTTTTAACAATTGTTTACATTAATAATTATAAGTATAGGTCTGTTCGGTGACTGCTCTAGAGCACTCCAGATCAAGTTGAAGCTGTCAAAAGTGGAGCACCTTCTATCTTAATTTTTATGCCCTATACCGTGGGTATATTCACTTTGTCTCTCCGTTTGTAACTTATAGAAGGGAGCGTGGCAGGTGTGGAATAGTATATATATTCATGATCAGCGTCAACATCTGAGTCGATTTAGCGATGTCCGTCTGTCTGTCTGTCTGTTCGTCTGTTCAAATCAGGTTTACGGGAAAACCAAGAAAGCTAATTGAATGAAATTTTCACACACAGGTCACACCTTCTTGCAGGCATATCTTGCACGCCTACCGCCCATACTCTATGTATATTTAACCAGGCCAATTTTGAAAAAAGGTGCAGCGATTTTGATGAAACTTGATGATTTGGTGCACATGTAAACGAAATTAGAATTAGGCTAGGTTTCAGGTTTCCAAAGAATCGTACAAGGGCGTGGCACAGCCCTAAATTTTATCATTTATACTACCATATCTTGTAAGCCGTTCAAGATATTGCGATGAAATTTGGTAAACGGACACATATCAAATATATCTTGAATTGTGATAAAAGTGGGCGAAATCGAAGAAGTGGGTGTGGCACTTTTCAACTGTTAAAAATTTTGATGCCGTATATCTCAAAATTGGCTCAAACGATTTTCATTAAAATTTTGGAACTGATGCCTCTGAAAGCAATACAAGCTCAGCCACTGTACTGAAAAAACTCTTTGAAGGGCGTGGCACCGCCCACAATATTTATAAACGTTATATTAAGAGAACTAACAACGTAATAGTTATGAAATTTAATGAGGTAGATATACTTACTCATAAGGTCTCTTATTAGAAAAATTTGGTCCAATAGAATCTGTGGGCATGGCACCTCCCATATAAGCAAAAAACGTTTATTGTTATAGATAGTGTGCTATGAGAGTAATCAGTTGCTATAAGCTTTAACAACAAATATATTTTGACGTGATTGCATCGGTGGGCGTGGCATCTCCCATATTGACATAAATTTGTAAGCGCTGTTTTAAGTGAACTATTGCACCAATTGCTATGAAATTTATTGGAAGTGGTTCAGTTGCAATGGAATGTATCTGAATCCAAAGTAGCTGAAATAGCACCAGTGGGCGTGGCACCTCCCATACAAATAAAATACGGTAGGTGGCATATTTATCGAAGGGATTTGCTTATGGAAAGCTATTTCTGGATCAAAACCGGGCTGGATTGCACCAGTGGGTATGTCACTGCTCAAAATTTTAAATTTAACTGCGGCATATATCGCATACTATACCAGCTATTGTGCTAAAATTTAATATGAGGATGCCGATCACGAATATAATTTATTGAACCAAACGTGGGCGAAATTTGAGAAGTGGGCGAGGTATATTTAGAATTTTTCATTTTTATTCAATTTTTTCCAACATTTTCCATATTTTTCCAACCCTTGAACTTTTTCCAATATATCCTATATGTATTTGTTCGACTTTTTCAACCTCTTCCTTCATAAGTTTCTTTATTTTTTCAATTTTTTCATCAATTTTAAATTGTTTCAAATTTTTTCATTCTCTTTCAACTTTTTTAGAGTTTTCCAACCTCTCTAAGCTTTTTTCAACATTTTTCAACCTCTGTTCAACCTCTAACATTTCACATTTTTTTTTGACTTATTCAACCTCTTCAACGATTTTTTAAGATTTATTTAAAGTGCAGTGTAGGGTATGTGAGTTTCGGGCTGGCCGAAGATGACAGCTTAACTTGTCTAATTTTATTATGGCGACATTGTAAAATCTAAAACAAGTTTAAGGTAACCTCTTTTCTTATTTTTTATTTTACTTATTTAAGTCAAACGGAAAAAATTTCTTTACATACTAGATGAACAACTATATGTACTTAAATATTAAGTTCTCAGATTTATAACAATTCAATTAAAAGTATTTACAAAGTTTAGTAAAAACTTAAACATAGTTTTGGATAAATTAAAGTCTAGACCACAAGAATTATATACTGAATTAAAATCAATTAAAGCTCTATTGATCGGAGCGTTTGAACCATAATTTGTTCTAATCAGGTTTCATAGTTTCTGAAATTTCTTGACGATATATTAAAACCTATGGACTGCAAGAGAAGACTCTCAAAGTTGAGTAGCATACACCTCACATTGTAAGAAGGGATGGGAAGGAAGGCATCTGTAAAGTTAAGTGAGAAAAGAGCAAAACGAAGAAACACTTTCTGTATACATTCTAATCTGTTGATATTGTAGCGAAATTTGGTTTATGCTAGAAGACTTGAAATAAATACCAACGAAAGAAACTAAACGATACTAGCTAGCATACACCATCTAGCGTAATGGTGTAAAAATAATAAACCAAACAGACGCTGCAGTACACTATTAAAGTCAATAACATAGAGACATCTAGATTGTGAAATTCATACAACGTACAACGCCATCTAGCATCTAACATTCTGAATAATTATGAGCTCAACGTCAGTGCGCCATGCTGGTGAATTGTGGATAGTGGTAGAATGCATGCTACAAAGTAGCACTGGTGGGTTGTAGATAATGGTAGAATATACGCCACTTAGAAGGTACTGGATTATTCGAGAAAGTGATGCCTGTAGTATAAAAGGGTGTCATTTGAGTTTTCGGACACAGTAGTATTTCAACTGTGAAGTGGAACACTTGAATTAAAAGCAATAAAGTGAATACAGTGTGATCCGTAGTAAAGTAAAACAGTTTTCTATACAGTGTTAAATTAATATTAGAATTTGAACGTTAATAAAATAAACCATTTTATAACTAAATAAGTTTGTGTGTTTTTAATTGTTACACAATCCAGTGATCGAACTCAGAAAAGTGTGAGAGATCGAAATTATCGTCAAAGAGACAGAAATTTCGTAACAATTGGTGTCAGAAGTGGGATTGTGTAAAACGAATTAACAATCAATTAATTAAAAAAATAAATAAAAATGGTTAAGTTTGAAGATCTGAAAGTGGATCAACTGAAGAAGGAGTTGCAGCAGCTGAATCTGCAATCTACTGGCGGAAAGATGGAGTTACAGAAACGCTTACGGCTGGCCCTTGAGGCTCAAGGTGTAAGCCTGGAAGAGCATGAATTTTATAGTGATGTATCAGAATCAGCAGCGAAAGTGGAAGAAGCTTCTGGACTGGCGACAAGTTGTGAAGTTGTAGACATGTCAAAGTTCGAGAAAATGTTAATGGCGATGACGCAGGCAATAAGTCAAAATGCACTACAAATGAATAGCAATATCCAGGCCGTTCGGGAAGAAATTGGTCAGAGCTTAAGTCAAAATGCACTGCAAATAGACGAGAAGTTAAGTCAAAATGCACTGCAAATGGACCAGAAGTTAAGTCAGAACGCGCTGCAGATCCAGACGGTTCGGGAGGAAATTGATCAGAGCTTAAGTCAGAATGCGACGCAGATCCACGAGGCTGTTCAAACGGAGGTTGCCAAAATGGTAAATGGCTTCGACGCAAAAATGACTGAGTTACGAGATGACGTTGAATCATTCAAGGAAGAAGTTCAAAATAACCTTGAAAAAGTTCAAAATAATCTTGAAAAAGTTCAAAATAATTTTGAGGACGTTACTAAAAGGATTCAGCAGTTGGAAATAAGCGAACCAACCACTCAAGTTATAAGAGAAATCAGCGCAGAGAGTCTTAAGGCACCCTCATTCGATGGAACAACGCCATTCAGTGTTTTCAAGCTCCAGTTCGAAACAACATCTGGTCACAATCGTTGGGATAACGAAAGCGCAGCTGCAGCGCTAATTGTGGCATTAAAAGGCGCAGCTGCAGAAGTATTGCAAACGGTTCCAGTGGCGGAGCAGAAAAACTACAAGGCGGTGATGGATGCCTTACAGCGAAAATATGGCAGTGACCACATGAAGCAGATTCACAGATTGGAGTTGAAAAGTCGTATCCAGAAATCTGGTGAGTCCTTGCAGGAGTATGCTGCGGATATTGAGCGATTGGCACACCTTTCCTATCCTGACGAGTTAAGTGTCGTAGCAGAAAAATTCAAAATAGAGGCGTTTATTGACAAAATACGTGACTCAGAAACAAAACGCGAGACAATGAGGAACCCGAAGACAACATTTAATGAAACAGTAACGGTTGCCCTCACGCAGGAGACGATTGCGTTGACATGCCACCCATCACTGAAAACTCGTCGGATGGAGGTGGAGGTTGAAAAGAAAAATTCATCGTTCGCCAGCGGTAGCTTCAGCGGAAAATGCTACAACTGTGGTAAACAGGGACACATGGCACGTGACTGCAAATCACGTCGTAAACGATCTGCATCACGTTCACCAAGAAGAAAAATTGGAAATAGGGTGAACGATGGCGAAAATGGTAGCGAGCAGCAGTCGTTAAACTAAAGAGAGTCAGTACAGCGGGGCGTGAGCTGACTCTTACAGATGATTGCCCCATAGTCTTGGTTTCGAAGCTCTGCCGAAATTCCAACAGCCTTACCATCGGTGGAAAAATCAACGAAAGACCATGTGAGCTTACTTTGGATACAGGCGCATCGCACTCAATTGTGAGGAGAGACTTATTTGATAGACGACGAGTAACGCCGTTAAATGGGATTCAATTGAGAACAGCGACAGGAGAAATTGCGCAAATAGTAGGAAAAGTTACAGCGAGTATTCTCATCGGCAACAAACCTGTGGAACATGATTTTATTGTTGCAAACATCACCGATGAGGTTATCATTGGCGTGGACTTCATGATTCGACACGGGTTCACTTTGGATCTTAAAAAAAAAAACGTTAAGATATGCCAATGTAGAGTTGCCTTTAGACATTGGCTGTGGACAAAAATTATCAATTGCTAGAGTCTACATAAGTGAGCGCTGTCGAATTGAACCCAATACCGAAGAAATTATTTGGGCCACAACAAATGAAGACTGTGGGACAAGCCATCTGTGGGTAGTGGAAGCAGATAAGAAAAATGTAAAAAAAGACCTGATTATTGGAAAGACTCTAGTAAACACAAGAACAGACAGAAAAATACCGGTGCGAATTTTGAATCCAACAAATAAGCCGAAATGGATGCAAAAAGGTGAACTTATAGCGCAATGTGAGAAAGTTACGGCTGTGGTAAATTGTGAAAATAACCAGCAGAACACACAAGGCCCAACTTTAACCAAATCGTCGGCCATGGAAGTATTGACGAAAGAATGGACGAAGGAGTTGTCTGCCCAGAACAAAAATAAAGCAAAAAGGTTTCTGCAAAAACATTGGCGGATATTTGCGTCCAAAGGAGAAAATAATGGCCGAACATCAGTTGTCAAACATTGCATTGATACAGGTGATTTTCAGCCGATTCGTCAACCTCCAAGGAGGCTAGCACTCGCTAAGAGAGAAGAAGTGACGGGCCTTATAGAAGATATGGCGCGAGAAAATGTCATTGCACCATCAGAAAGCCCATGGAGTTCACCGGTCGTACTTGTGAAGAAAAAGGATGGAAGTATGCGATTCTGTGTGGATTACAGAAAATTGAAAGACGTCACTAAAAAAGACAGCTACCCGTTACCCAGAATCGATGATACACTGGATACGTTATCTGGAGCAACATGGTTTTCCACCCTGGACTTACAAAGTGGATATTGGCAGGTGGAAATAGATGAAAAAGACAAAGAGAAAACTGCCTTTAGTATTGGGAATGGTCTATGGCAGTTCAACGTCATGCCGTTTGGTCTTTGTAACGCTCCAGCTACGTTTGAGCGGTTAATGGAACGAGTTCTCAAAGGACTACATTGAAAGACTTGTCTAGTGTATCTCGATGACATAATCATCATGGGTAAAGATTTTGATGACCACTTGAAAAATCTGGAGGAAGTGTTTGAGCGCTTGGAGGCAGCTGGACTAAAATTAAGTGCGAAAAAGTGCTCACTTTTCCAGCGTGAAGTCAAATATCTGGGGCACAAGGTTACGTCAGAAGGAATACACACAGATGAAGATAAAATAAAAGCTGTGAAAAATTGGCCACGACCGTCTAATCTTCATGAGTTGCGAAGTTTTCTGGGTCTATGCACTTATTACAGACGCTTTGTTCCTGGTTTCGCAAATGTTGCAGGCAGTCTACATGAGCTGACACAGAAAAATCGAAAATTCGAATGGAGTGGGGCACAGGAAACTGCATTCCAAAAACTGAAAGAATTACTGTCCACAGCGCCAATACTCGCGTACCCAATACCCGGCAAAGAATTTGTATTGGACACCGATGCGAGTAGCCATGGTATTGGAGGAGTTTTGTCCCAAATCATCAATGGTCAAGAAAAAGTCGTCGCATATTTCAGCAAAATTCTGTCGAAACCTGAGAGGAATTATTGCGTAACTCGGAGAGAGTTACTGGCAGTAATGGAATGCGTGAAACACTTCCATAAGTACTTATATGGACAGCACTTTCTCCTGAGGACAGACCATGCGGCATTAAGGTGACTACTTCAATTCAAGGATCCTGAAGGTCAAATCGCACGGTGGATAGAACGCTTGCAGAGCTATGATTTCACCATAGAGCATCGCAAAGGAAGCCAGCATGGAAATGCGGATGCACTTTCCCGTCGTCCATGTAAAATTGAATGCGGTCATTGTTCGCGAACAGAGAATAAAGCTGGAACAATTGATGTGCGCCTTTTGAACGTTTTGCCTGAAGAAAAGTGGACAAAAGAGGAGGTAAAACGGGACCAGCGCTATATAATTAAGTATAAGGAGCTGGGTAGGAAACCGGCGTGGCAAGAAATTTCAAATGAAAGCCAAATTTGTAAAGCATACTGGGCGCAATGGCAAAGTTTGGAGTTGCATGATGGTTGTCTCTACCGAATCTGGGAAAGCGAGGATGGTAAAACTCGCTCAAAACTGCTGGTTATTCCAAAGGCCAAATTTAAGGAAATAATCGAGGATTATCACAATGGATCGAGTGGTGGACATCTGGGCATAACGAAAACCACAGAGAAAATAAAGAAACGGTTTTATTGGGTAGGATGCCAAGAATCAGTTGCTGACTGGATCCTCCGTTGTGACCAATGTGCAATTGCTAAAGGACCAAGGCAACGCACTCGGGGAAAAATGCATCAGTATAACGTTGGAGCTCCCTTTGAGAGGATAGCCATGGATATAGCGGGACCTTTTCCAATCAGCAATGCAGGAAATAAATACATCCTTGTGGTAATTGATTATTTCAGTAAGTGGCCAGAAGTATATCCCATTCCCAATCAAGAAGCTAAAACAGTAGCAGACATTTTCATCAAAAAATGGATTTGCCGATATGGAGCTCCACTTGAGTTGCATTCCGACCAAGGACGAAATTTTGAGTCGACACTTTTTAAGGAGATTTGTGACATGCTTGGAATACAGAAGACACGCACCACAGCTTTGCATCCTCAGTCCGATGGCATGGTCGAAAGGTTCAACCGTACTCTAGAGGAGCATTTAAAAAAGGTTGTTGATAAAGGACAAAAAGATTGGGATGATCATCTACCAATGTTTCTGATGGCTTATCGGTCGGCAATACACGATACCACTACAGTCACGTCAGCAAAAGCCATTTTTGGTACGGACTTAAGGCTTCCGGCAGATTTGAAGTACGGAGTAAGTGTTGTCCCAGAAACGACCCATGCTGACGATTACATGTCGCGGAAAAGAGAAGAATTAGCAGATATACACGAGCTTATCAGGAGACGTACTCAATTGGCTAGCGACAAAATGAAAGCTCGGTATGACCTGCGAGCAAATATTGAAGGGTTCAAAGAAGGTCAACTAGTGCTGCTACATAACCCACAACGAAAACGAGGCTTGTCTCCTAAATTACAGACTCATTGGGAGGGACCTTACCGGATCGTCACAAGGATTAATGATGTTGTGTATCGAATTCAAAAATACCCCGGGAACAAAAGTAAATTAAAGGTAGTCCACATCGAAAGGCTGGCACATTATACTAGGGACGGAGAGACTCTTGTTCGGGACGAACAAGTTTAAGCGGAGGGCAGTGTAGCGAAATTTGGTTTATGCTAGAAGACTCTTGAAATAAATACCAACGAAAGAAACTAAACGATACTAGCTAGCATACACCATCTAGCGTAATGGTGTAAAAATAATAAACCGAACAGACGCTGCAGTACACTATTAAAGTCAATAACATAGAGACATCTAGATTGTGAAATTCATACAACGTACAACGCCATCTAGCATCTAACATTCTGGATAATTGTGAGCTCAACGTCAGTGCGCCATGCTGGTGAATTGTGGATAGTGGTAGAATGCATGCTACAAAGTAGCACTGGTGGGTTGTAGATAATGGAATATACGCCACTTAGAAGGTACTGGATTATTCGAGAAAGTGATGCCTGTAGTATAAAAGGGTGTCATTTGAGTTTTCGGACACAGTAGTATTTCAACTGTGAAGTGGAACACTTGAATTAAAAGCAATAAAGTGAATACAGTGTGATCCGTAGTAAAGTAAAACAGTTTTCTATACAGTGTTAAATTAATATTAGAATTTGAACGTTAATAAAATAAACCATTTTATAACTAAATAAGTTTGTGTGTTTTTAATTGTTACACAATCCAGTGATCGAACTCAGAAAAGTGTGAGAGATCGAAATTATCGTCAAAGAGACAGAAATTTCGTAACAATATGATTGCCATAGAAAGGCCTCCGAACGACAGCAGCATATTCCAATCTTGAACGCACAAACGAAGTATAAAGCATTTTTACTAAAAATTTTTTAGCGTGTAGTGATCACAAAAATCTGTGCTGCTTTGTCTCACAAAAGCTAAAAGAGCATATGATTGATAAAAGATAATTTTCTGCCAAAAACTACACCCAAATCAGTGACAACTTCACCCGTATTCAACCGGAAATTGGAAATGTAATATTGATTATCTATGATCTTATTCGACCTATAGTATGTTAACTGGGAGCATCTATATATTAATACGTGAACATCGAATCTTGTGGTACACTTTTTTAGTATTTACTATAAAGAGAGGGGAATGAAACTTATATAATTAGAAAGGTACTGCTCCATAGATGTGCAGAAAAAAAAATTAGGTGTATAAGTTGCCGTTAAGGCAGGTAAAATAAAGTGAACATATTTACATGATTCCCCCATACAAAACGCATTAACCCCTAATCGACAAAAAAAACGATGTCACGGCTGAAATACCAAACCGATTTTTATGAAATTTGATATGGAGATAGATTGAACCTTGAGTAAAGATATTTGTTTAGAGTGGGCGGTGCCACGCCCCTAAAAAGAAAAATCGTCTCCACGGCTAAACTAATGGACCGATTGTGATGAAATTTAATTTAATTTATTGTTAAGCTAATGGACCGATTTTTATGGAATTCGGTACAGAGGTAGATAAAATCTTGAGAAAAGATATTCGGTCTAAAGTGGACGGTGCCACGCTCACAATAGGAAAACCAATCCAATGGACCGATTTTGGTGAAATTTCATATGGAGATAGATTGCACCCTAAGGAAGAGTAAGAAGTAGGGATAAACAACATGATACAAAAATAGCTCTTTCCAGTTTTTCAATACTGAAAAGTATTTTTTGTTACTTTTATGCCCGCATTATTAGAAAATATTTCTATAACTAGAGCTAGCTGATCTTCATTAAATGAGTATTATAACTAAATACTTTTGTAAAACGGTGCTGTAAAGGGCCGTCCATTAATTTCGCATACATATTATGTATTATAAACTTTGAAAATTTATAAGGAAAAAAATAAAATAGTGATTCCATTATCCGGGATGCGCTCGGTCCCAACCATCACGGATAATCGAAGTTCAAATGATTTATTTTGAGTTACAGTTGCGATTTAACTTATTTTTGTTTAAAAGGTGAGATGAGGTTAAGTGAGGTGAGGCAAGGTGAGATGAGGTGAGGTGAGGTGAGGTGAGGTGAGGTGAGGTGAGGTGAGGTGAGGTGAGGTGAGGTGAGGTGAGGTGAGGTGAGGTGAGGTGAGGTGAGGTGAGGTGAGGTGAGGTGAGGTGAGGTGAGGTGAGGTGAGGTGAGGTGAGGTGAGGTGAGGTGAGGTGAGGTGAGGTGAGGTGAGGTGAGGTGAGGTGAGGTGAGGTGAGGTGAGGTGAGGTGAGGTGAGGTGAGGTGAGGTGAGGTGAGGTGAGGTGAGGTGAGGTGAGGTGAGGTGAGGTGAGGTGAGGTGAGGTGAGGTGAGGTGAGGTGAGGTGAGGTGAGGTGAGGTGAGGTGAGGTGAGGTGAGGTGAGGTGAGGTGAGGTGAGGTGAGGTGAGGTGAGGTGAGGTGAGGTGAGGTGAGGTGAGGTGAGGTGAGGTGAGGTGAGGTGAGGTGAGGTGAGGTGTGGTGAGGTGAGGTGAGGTGAGGTGAGGTGAGGTGAGGTAAGGTGATTAGTGAAACTAAATAAGATCATAATCAGTGAACAAAAACGTTTTGTTATTAATAGGTCGGCAAAATTCTTCTAAGATTAAAATTTAGTGCTAACGGAAGAATTTCTACCTCAGGCGATACTAGTTTATTTAAATTCAAAAGCAGGGAATGAAAACAAACCGAACCTTATCGTTACGTTTAAAACGTACAACGCAAACACTTCTTCTGACATTCTTTGTTTCGCTCTCTGATTCAAATACCAACCCGTACCATAGCAAGAAGAAATGAAAGACAGGAACGTTATGGTAACGTTCTGCTCTGTGTACAAATAACTTTATTCGCTTTGTTGTGGTTTTGACTCGCGATTGCTACCCGAAACCGTACCAAATGTAGTGTTCGTTTTTTCATTAGATTCTGATTAGTGATACCATGTCTTAGAAGTTTTATCACACAAGGTAAAATGGGTGAAAATGGCTGAAAATAACACTTACTGGCGTCGATTGTAGAGGCAGCAAAATGTTCGCTACAGTATACAAAATGTTATTTTGTGCACTCCAGAACTCTAGTACATTTGCGTTTAATGCTAATCTTGGCGTGCGTTCGCACGTTATATTGCAACTGACGCACTTGAAGGTACAGGATTTAGGTTCTGCAAATATTCAGATAATATCCTTGGTGTTTGCGAAACTCTGTTAGAGCTTCAATGCTAAAAGAATGAACGCAAGCCAACAATTTTTTCACCGATCATAAATGAATATGAACAATTTTTTCACCGATCATAAATTAATATGAACTTTGTGAGAAAGCGAGATAAGCGATCGTATAGTACAAATTTTTAGTCGCGAAAAGCAAATGATCTCTATAACGTAGAATTGAATGCGCACGATCAGCATTTGTACTTACAGGTATTTAACACTTGCATCTTTTCATGATATTTGATAAGCTGCATTTTGCATAAAGGAAGTTTTTTATTTGTTGGCTTTAAAATCGAATTTGCTTAGCAAAATATTTATGAAACAGTTTCATCTGAAAGTTCAACTTTTTTTTATTAGCTGGTAGGTAAAGTAGATGGAAAATGTACTTCAAAGAATTAAAAATCACCGAAAATATGCATTTTTATGAGTTGTTTTTCTTTTTTTTCGAATGGTTTAAAAATCACCTACCTTAAATTTTATTACATACAATCTTAATATTCCTAACATATGAATTTTTATTAGTCGTTTTCATTTATTTGATACATTGGTTGTTTTTTGAATAAACTTGAATATTTGCATTTTTAAATGCTTTAAATGTGCGTTGTATATTCAAATAACTACCTGCTTGCACAGGTAAAAATTCGATTTTAAAATCTAGCGCCCAACCTTGCAAGTACACGATACAATAAATTAATTTTTCTGCACTTATTTAGGTACATGCATACGCGAACGCTGATCATAACTCATAACACGAAGAATTTTTCTATCATCTCGCATCATTTATGAAACGAAAGCTAACATCACAGAGTTCATGTTACATACATGAATCATGTATGATCGACAGAAAAAATGTTGCTTCTACTCGTTCATGAATATAGGCTAGTAAAAAGAAACGGATACTTACATTCGTATACGATAGATGACAAAAAAATTTCCAACAGTTCATGTTTGCGATCGAATGCAAATGCTTGCATCTTATCACACTGTGGGCTTTAACCAAGTTTAAATGACAACTTGAGTTACTACAAGAACTTGAATGGGGAATTATTTGGAATGTTATTATATCGATATACATACATATGTATATCAAAAGGAAAAAAATCCTTAGAGCTTTTTCTTATTCCATATTTACTGTTTTTTAATGATTTGTGGGCTTTTAAAACTAAAATTTTTAAAACGACCTAAATTCGGCCAAAATACAGCTCTTTCTCAGTACCCCGACCACCTAGACAGTTGAAATTTGGAATGTGGTGCTATCTATTTAAGTACTTTGAAGTGACGTGTAATTTGAAGAAAATCGGAAATCTTTTAAGTTTCATACGTATGTTTTACATATGTATGTAATATCATTGAAAAACAGTAAATATGGAATGATAGAAAAAAAAGCTCTAAGGATTTCTTATGTTTTTCATATATCGACTTTAAGTTACATCCCAAATAATCCCCAATTAAAGTTTTTGTAGTAACTCACACTTTTATTAAAAGTTCGTTAAAGCCCACTGTGATCATACATGAATATGATAGATTCAGCAAAAATTAAAATGTACACGTTCATATTCGCGTGTGATCATGAATGAATATTTCCGAACTCTGCTAACTACAGAAATGGATGCAAAAATCAATCAAAGCAGCCTGCAAAAAAGCGAGCACTACATTTGGTACGGGTTCGGGTAGCGATCGTGATCGCGAGTCAAAACCACAACAAAGCGAATAAAGTTTTTTGTACGCAGAACAGAACGTTACCATTTTGTTGTGCTCTCTCATGTCGCTTGCTATGGTTTGTGTTAGTGTTTGAATCGATGAGTGAAACACGGAACGCAAAAGGAAAAAGTTAACGCTCATAGGACAGAACGAAATCGAACCATACGATAGAGTTTTTTTTAATTGTCTGTTCAGAAGTAATATATTGTTTTGACACCAATAGCTTAGTCTGTTCAAATCTTCCTGTAAATCAACGCAATCCGTCGAGTTTTTAATAATAGAAAAAATTTTATTCTGTTCTGTTCAATTCTGAATATCATTTTAAGAAGAATAAATAACAGAGGACCCAAAATACTACCTTATGGAACTCCAGAGGTAGCAAAGTAAGGTTGATATTTGCAATTATTAATCACAACATAGCATAACCTATTGGATAAATAGGATTAAGTCCAGTTAAGAAAAACAGAATGGAATCCTAATAGATTCAGTTTGCTCAAGAGGATTTTATGTGACACCTTATCGAAGGCTTTAGAAAAGTCAGTGTAGATTGTATCAACTTGATAGCCATTCGAAGTAGCGGCGCACAGTGTTATTTTTTGAGAAAAAATGGACAAAATCAAATTCCCGTCGATAACAATGCCCAAAAAAAACGAGGTCGGTCTCATTCGAAAGGTGATTTCATGCTTTTTTTAGAAAAATTGTCCCGAATCGAGATCCCAGCTTTGGGCATTTCTCAGAAATGCCCAAAATATGGTCTTTTTCACTTTTAGACAGTTTTTCCCCAATTTTAGTACAATTCTGACTCGTATACATATCCGATGATAATTTATTTTGAAAGTCGAGAGTATATATATATATATATATATATCTTTTAAAACTAATTCGTTATAAAAAAAAAAATTTTTTTCGTATTATAACTAAAAAAATGAAAAAAATTGTCATTTTTGATATGTATACGAGTCAGAATTGTACTAAAATTGGGAAAAACTGTCTAAAAGTGAAAAAGACCATATTTTGGGCATTTCTGAGAAATGCCCAAAGCTGGGATCTCGATTCGGGACAATTTTTCTAAAAAAAGCATAAAATCACCTTTCGAATGAGACCGACCTCGTTTTTTTTGGGCATTGTTATCGACGGGAATTTGATTTTGTCCATTTTTTCTCAAAATATAACACTGTGCGGCGTATAGGTTTCCGTAAAGACGGACAGATTTGACACAGTTGAGCGGCCGGACACAAAACCATGTTGATTCAAGCATATAACGCTGATAACCTTAAAGTAAATTTTGTCTTTTACCACACTTTCAAAAAGTTCTGAAATATTCGTCAGTTTCGAAATAGGTCTATAATTTGAGACATCATTTTTATTTCCACTTTTAAAGATGGGTGTTATACACGCCACTTTCTAGTCTTGAATAAACGTACCTTCAGAAAGAGATTTATTAAAGATCATAGTGAGAGGATATACAAGAGAAATCATACAGTTTTTTAAAAAAAGCTAAGATTATTATTATTATTTATTTTTAAACTTAAAATTACAAATTCAAAGCTTAAAATATATTACAGCTATGGCTACTGGGGCCTTAAGCAAATCTTGCGAATTATGTCCTTACTAATGCAAGCTAAAAATATGTATGTACATGAGTATTAAATAAATTTACATTTTATATACATAATTATATTTGGTGAAAAAGTCCTGACATTTTAAGGAACTTTGTTATCAATTTTACAGAGTTTATACAAGGAATAGAGAGTATGGAAATTGGGTCCGTGTTTTTGAATGTTGTTTGCCTTAAATTTTTGAGTTGAGGGCAATTAGAAAGGATATGTTGGATATTTATTGGGGTTGTAATATTGCATTGGGAACAGGAAATAGGATTGGTTCTGTTCATAAGATAAGCATGAGTTAGTTTTGTATGTCCTAAGTGCAATCGAGTAAATTTGATGATTTCGTTTCTATCTAAGTCACTGTCTTTGTAATTTAAGAAGTCTTTCAACGCTTTTTTTGAGTTGTTGGTAGTTTTATACCAATTCGAAGTTTTTTCCCATGATTGTTAATGTTTTGCAAAGATGTATTGTTTGAGAAAGTTGTTAACATCATTGGGGTTGAAGTTGTATGTCAAAATTAAGGGGGATTTGGTTGCTAATTTTGCGTAGTAGTCAGCGAATTCATTACCAGTGATATTTGAATGACTAGGGACCCAAGCTAGAGTTATCTTATTATTTTGCATCAATATATTTCTAACAAGTGTTGGGTAGTATTCCTGATTGTTAATATTAGCTATAGAATCCAAAGAAGAAAGTGAGTCGGCACAAATGGTAAATTTACTTTTATTTCTCTTTACATAATCAATTGCTTCATATATTGCGATAATTTCTGTTGAAAAGACAGTGCTGTATCTGGGAAGGGTTGAAATTGAGTCGGTGTAGGATATTTTAGAGGTAAGTAGGGAATTCCTTAATTTTTGCAACATGATATTGTTTTTGAGATAACTGATTGAATAGTTTTAGCTGTGTTGCACTTAAGAATTAATTTATATAATGGAGTATCTATGCTATGTAAAAATGGTTTAAAAAGTTTAGTTGTTATTAGGTCTCGTTGATTTTCAAGAGATAATATATTGGCTTCAAAAAGCATGTTGTTGATGGGCGTTGAACGGAATGCTCCGAGCGTTGTTCTTCTTGTTGAATTTAGGATTGTTTTAATTTTGTTGGTGGTTGATTTTGGAGAATAACCAAAAAGGAACAGACCATAACTTAGTTTTGAGACTATTAGAGCCTTAATGACGGAAATAATGGAAAGTGTGTTGCATTTGAATTTCGAACTTGAGAAGCATTTGATTATACTCAATTGTTTTGAAAGAGAAGTAACCAGATACTCTATATGCGACTGAAATCTATACCGTTTTGTAAATATCACTCCTAGAATACGGATTTCATTACATTACATTGCATAAGCAATTATGTTTCCTACAAAAGTAAATGTGTTTACATTTTGTGGCTGAAACAACTGCGCCGGAATGGTTAAACCAGTTGCTAATATCTTGAAAAAGATTATTGAGGTTGATTGTTGGGTTCTTGTTTTTATTTAAGTTAATTATTAAGTTAAAGTCATCGGCAAATGCACAAAAATCTAATTCTTTGTGTAATGAAATAATATCGCAGAGTTTATTATAAGCTATAAGGAATAATATTACGGAAAGAGGTGATCCTTGTGGAATACCGTTGTGTAGGGGATGGGTGTTGGAAAAATGTTTACCAATGCGTACGACTATTTCCCTTTTAGACATAAAATTTAATATATAGTTGATTAGATGCAACAAACCACCATAATCGGTTTGCTATAATTTTATCAAGAACTTTGGAGAGGCATGAGTTCAAGGATATGGGTATGTAGGACTTGGTGAGGATTTTATTGGAATTTGGTTTTAAAATTGGTATAATCAAGCTTGTTTTAAAAGACTGTGGTATGCGACTGTTAAGTATTTTATTGTAAAGATTTAAGACTCGGAGTTTAGAATTACTACTTAGATTTTTTATCATTGGATAACATATTCTATCCCAACTGCGAGTGTTACCTTTCAATTTTGATAAGGCGGAGGCAAATTCGATCATGGTTATTTCTTTTTCGATTAATATCGCTTTTGCTGATGGTATGGTATTCAGCTATCAGGGTACTATCGTTTAGAAAATGAGAGGAGATATTGGTTGAAGTTAAACTATGGATGCCATGGTTGGTCTTATAACCAAAAAAACTTCTAATATTTGTCCAAATTTTACCAGTTGGGGTAGATGGCCTTATTTCAGATGTAAAGTCTTCCAGAGACTGCTGTTTTGCTAATTTGATTTGGCGTTTTAATATGGCGTTTGATTTCTTAAGTTTTAAAAGATTTTCCTTAATCATATTTCTTTTAAAAGCGTTCCAATTTTTGTTTCTTTCATCCTTTAGGCTTTAGGGTTCCACCAAGGTACGCTTCGGTGTTTAACGTTTGTTGATGTTTGTGGTATTGAAACATTTGCCGATTGCAAAACTATTTTAGTGATGTTAGCTGCTTCTTTATTTATGTTCGAGCTGATAGGACGATTTGCACAATTTTCAACTGAGGATTTTGTGAATTGAGGCCAATTTCCGAGTTTTAATTTAAATTTTGTTCTAGAATCGAGATTGTGAATAGGTTGATTTGGAAATAGCAATGTGATGATCGGAAAGTGATCAGTACTACATAGGTCCTCATCTGTACGCCATTGAGATTGCATTGCAAGAGCTGGAGAACAAAAAGTGAGGTCAATATGGGTAAAGGCATTATGTGTGCTAAAATGTGTTGGCGAGCCATCATTTAAGATAATACAACTGGATTGATTAATAAATTTGTTAAGCGTTGATCCCTTTCTATTAGGAGAACCCCAGTTACTATGCCAGCAATTAAAATCGCCTGATATTATTATTGGATTATTTGAAAATATTAGAACGTTATCTAAATTTTCCCTGCTAAATTTTAAATGCGGAGTGATATATGCGGAAACTACAGTAAATTTGATTTTTGATTGTAATTCTATTGCTATTGCATCAAAGTCATTTTTTAAAGATATTTCATTGTGCTGCATGGATGTGTGAATCAGAAGAGCCATTCCTCCATAAAGGGTTGGGGTTGTGTTTTTTGAGTAAATAGAGAAGTTGATTGGAATTGGGAAATGATTTTTGAGTTGTGGCGCTTGATCAAAATCAAGAGTTCTTTATAATTATTTTTATATCCATTTATATTCCATTGAAAAATTGTAATAGACATTTATGAAATGATTTCGAGACATAATTTCACTAAGATATCAGAGTTATTAACTTTGTTGCTTGCATGTGAGTTGTTGTTTTTATTAAAATTGTATCATTTCTTAATTTTTTGCAAAGTTCTACTTCACCGCCGCATGTGCCGTCTATTACTTTTTTAATAAGAAACGGAGACACGTTTGACAAGTTTTCAGAAGTATTAATTCTTGTCATTATTAAACATTTTGGTCTAATAGAACTAATTTTTATACCCTACACCTTGGGTATATTCACTTTGTCTCTCCGTTTGTAACACATCGAAGGGGGCGTGGCAGGTATGGAAAAGTATATATATTCTTGATCAGCGTCACCACCTGAGTCGATTTAGCGATGTCCGTCTGTCTGTCTGTCTGTCTGGGTGTCTGTTGAAATCAGTTTTACGGGAAAACCAAGAAAGCTAATTGAATGAAACTATCACACACAGGTCACACCTTCTTGCAGGCATCTTGCTATTGAAAATGGGCAAAATCGGTTGACGGACACGCCTACCGCCCATACTCTATGTATATTTACCTCGGCCAATTTTGAAAAAAGTTTCAGCGATTTTGATGAAACTTGGTGATTTGGTGCACATGTGAACCAAATTACGATTAGGCTGGGTTTCAAGTTTCCAAAGGGTCGTACAGGGGCGTGGCACAGCCCTAAATTTTATCATTAATACTACCATATCTTGTAAGCCGTTCAAGATATTGCGATTAAATTTGGTAAACGGATACACATAAAATATATCTTGAATTGTGATAAAAGTGGGCGGAATCGAAAAAGTGGGCGTGGCACTTTTCAACTGTTAAAAAATTTGATTCCGTATATCTCAAAATTCGCACAAACGATTTCCATAAAAATTTTGGAGATGATGCCGCTGAAAGCAGTCATTAATACAAGCTCAGCTACTGGACCGAAAAAACTCGTTTAAGGGCGTGGCACAACCCACAATATTTATAAACGTTATATTTAAAGAACTAACAACGTAATCGTTATAAAATTTAATGAGGCAGATATACTTGCTATAAGGTCTCTTACTACAAAAATTTGGTCCAATAGTAATTGTGGGCGTGGCACCTCCCATATAAGCAAAAAACGTTTATTGTTATAGATAGTGTGCTATGAGAGTAATCTTCATAAAATTTGGTGTATAGATGTCAGTTACTATAAGCTTTAAAAATTAATTAATTTTGACAGGATTGCATCAGTGGGCGTGGCACCTCCCATATTAACATAAATTTGTTAGCGCTGTTTTAAGTGAACTATTGCAGCAATTGGTATGAAATTTAATGTATGTATTTCTGTTGCTATAGGGCATATCTGAATCAAAAGTGGCTGAAATAGCATCAGTAGGCGTGGCACCTCCCATACAAATAAAATACAGTAAGTGGCATATTTATAGAAATATGTGAGCAATCATACTAAAATTTGGTGTTAGGGGTTTGATTATGGAAAGCTATTTCTGGATCAAAACCGGGCTGGATTGTACCAGTGAGTGTGCCACCGCCCTAAATTTTGAATTTTTGTTGCAGCATATATCGCAAACTATACAAGCTATTGAGCTAAAATTTAATATGAGGATGTCGATCGCGAATATAATTTATTGTACCAAAAGTGGGCGGAACTGGAGAAGTGGGCGTGGTATATTTCAAAATTTTCATTTCTATTCGATTTTTTCAACTTTTTCCAATATATCCTATATGTATTTGTTCGACATTTTCAACCTCTTTCAACTTCCTTCATAAGTTTCTTTATTTTTTCGACTTTTTCATCAACTTTGAATTGTTTAAAAATTTTTCAACCTTTTTCAACTTGTTTAGAGTTTTTCAACCTCTCTCAACTTTTTTCAACATTTTGCATATATTTTCGACATTTTCCAACCTCTGCCAATCTTTCTAACATTTCACAATTTTTTCGACTTACTCAACCTCTTCAATGTCTTTTCAACATTTATTTAAAAGGTTATTTCAGTGCAGTGTAGGGTATGTGAGTTTCGGCCTGGCCGAAGATAACACCTTAACTTGTTAATTGTTTATTTTTGTCTATTTGAAACCCCATTGTTTTATAGGGATCTGGTGGATCCTTCATTTTCAATTTATATCAAAATACGCTTAATATTTTGAGCAGTAACAAATCAAATGGATTAGAACTTATAAAGAGTTTTTATATTTATGTAACCGAAGTTCAAAGAATGTGTGAGTCGAAAGTCGAACAATCACGCTACTAAATTGCCAAGAGACGAACGATCCGATTGACATGAATAGCAAACGTCAACTAGCAAAGATATACCATCAATATCTACCTGATTTGATGGTTTAAGTCATAAAATTCCAAGGATTACAACATTACAAGAAACTTGAAGAGATCCAAAACCAATACATGAATTAGTAGCAGAATTACGAGCAAAATTGATATCTGAATCACTTTGAAAATTAGGTTTAAAAGTTCTGCAAATAGATTAGCAGCTTCATTAACAGAATTAGCAACTTTGTCTTTGAGAAAAATAGCCGAGGGTATGCTAGAACCATTTTTTTAGATTTTATAAGTCTCCATAAAGCCTTAGGATTAGCTTTAATTTTATTTTCGAACTTGCGAATATAATTTTTATGAAGATAATTTTCAAGAAAATTATATTCCCTCATATGTTGGATGTACTTCATTTTAAATTGAGGATTATTCAAATTAATTTTTTTTGTTTCGCATGACGTGTAATGTCGCATATATTCTTGATCAGTGGATTTCGTCATGTCCGTCTATCTCTCAACCCATATGTCTACCAGTCGGTCTTCCTGTGGAAAATACAATTACGGAATAACTTAGCTAGATAATTTCATAAAATTTGGTATGCTGGAGTCTAATTACATCTCCATAAATAGATAGATTATTGATACAGATTTTTTAAATGTTTGCTAATTTGCTAAGTTTAGTAACACTTGTCCCAATGTATTCACTTTATCTTAAACCCTTTTCTCATTCTAAGTTTCACTCCCAAGTCTTAATCCAAATTTTCTTAATAAAGTTCTTAACACGAAGATGCCTCGAAAACTATGTCAACTGCGTAATAGGGTTGAGCAAATAAATAATATTATCGAAATATTGATGATCGATATTTCGAAACAGTATTAAAAAAAAAACATCGTATATATCGATAATCGAAAACCGATATTTTTGCTGACTAAATTCTGTTCTTACCAGCAATGGTGTAGCTTTTCACGGTCACATTTATTAGAGTATAACACAAAACTCTATCTTGTTAGGCTGGGACCACACGAGTGCTTTTTCAACACGCGTTAGCTAACGTCATCACACAAACACAAAAGAAGATCCAATATATAATGCGACGCAATCAATTTCAGAGCTACCCTTAAGCAAAAATATCGAAATTCGATAGTCGAAAAATAAAATCGAATTTCGATATATCAAATTAAAAATATCGCCAGTAATTATCAAAACCATAAATCGAATCTCGATATATCAAAGTAAAAATATCGCCAATAATTATCAAAACAATAAATCGAATTTCGATATATCAAAGTAAAAATATCGCTAATAATTATCAAAACAACTATCGGAAATATCGATAATTGATATATTTTGCCAAAGCCTACTGCGTAAACTGAAAACATTTTCGAGCCTTGAAAAATATTTGTATGGAGTAAAGTTTACGCATGCCTCTAAATCCATTGATAAAAATTTGATGAGCAATCATATAAGAAAAGTTGGAATTTGAAATTTGCACATAAATTATTTGCCAGTAAATTTAACAATATGATTTTTAAATATATTGAAAGCGCAATTGTGAGAATTTTAGTTTTTTCCCGTCTTTATTTCTTATTTATTTCCTTAATTTTACCTATTTTGATACGTTTTCTCTTTTAAGTGTGATACATTTTTTTATGGCTGCGGCAACACTAATCGAACTGTCAAATTGTCATTGCTCATTCACATAGATAGGGGTGTCCCCGTTAACAAGCTCGAAAACTTTTAGAGCCTTAGAGGACTACCCTTGGTATATGACTTTAGAAATTGTATAAAAAGTAATAGAATATATAGAGTTGTCTTGTCGAATCCTGTCCCAAACATGTATTGCGAACCATTTAAGAAAAATTGAGCCTATAAACGGATGGCAATCCATGTTTAAGACCGGATTTAACAAAGCAATCCTATTTATGTGATAAGCCATCATATTTCCTTAAATAAACAACTCTCGACAAAAATTTTTTTGTCAACATGCAGTAACGGAAAAAGATACGTGCTGCAAGGTTTTGTGCGTTCGCATTCACTATTTTTGGTCTCAGTGTGGTGAAATTGATTTAGCCACAAGTCGAGATTTTATTTGTGTGCATTTCATGAGTGAATTAAGCCCAAAATAAAGTAAGTATTATAGCCGAAGTACTAAAATTTGTTAGTGGGTGTATATATACTTTGTCATAAATAATGTAAGTTCTTTATTTTCTGAAATGTGTTTTAATAAAAATAACCTGAGTGTATAAAAACTGAAATTCGGGTAATGTGATATAGTCAAATATGATCCACCCAGCAAGAATATTACCTATGCTTTTTGCAACAAATCCTTCCAGAGGGATAAAAAGATTCAGACCAGAGTTCAATTCCTGCAATGCGATTTAATTTGGGCTCACAATGATTGTCTTTCAAGACGGCAAGCAATTTGTGTATGTGAGTCATCTATCTGAATTTAATATGTTCTGCTTTTCCCTATTAATTCAGTTTAAGTCTAGTCTCCTTTTTTATGGAAATTCGATTGAAAGATTTAATGTTATTTTATTTTTAGTTCCTACTGTTTTATACTTGTGATGATACTACAGCGGGCTCTTGGGCTATGATTTTTCGAAGCATTCAGTGAACAAAGAATAGTGACAATACTTTTTGTAAATTTCATTTAGTGAATTGTGAATCTTATAGCCTACTTTCTGAGTAGTATTTTATAGCCTTCTGCTGAGTTAAATTAACTGATCGGCATTGTTTTTACTTATGAGACGTTCAGAACACTTTCGGACCGAACCATTTTTAAATCGCACAAAACTTTTTTACATATTCTAGGCATTATATGAGTGAATACCTTTATCGGGAATTAATTTGTCTTCGAAAATATCGATATATCGAGTTCTGAAGATCGAAAATTTTTCGATTTATGGTAATACTCAAATTGGCATACCTCCGATAAATTTTCATTAAAAAAAAAAAAAAATTTATATCTTTTTAAAGCTTTCTTGCTAAATTCTTAGCTATGGCATTAGATGAAAAATTAATATTTCTTATAACAAATTAGTTGTTTACAGTTTATACAAAGAGCGAACGCCATTCGATACGAAATTAAAAAAATACCACTGAGTTCCTCGTCAAATTTCGTTTAAAAAATATTTTTCTCTGAATGGTTGCAAAACAGTTACTATCCCAAATAAATTAATTATCCCGCGCACCTCTGAAAGTGGTGCACAGTGGTCCAAAATCGAGTTTTTGTTCAAAAATCGCTAGAGATCGCAAATCTTGTCGGAAATTAAATATTTTCGATTTTAAATGGAAACTAACTTAAACGCCAACAAATCGTAGGAGCCGGAACTTCGAAAAAAAGTTTTCATAAATTATTATTTTAAGTTAAATGCCGGAAAATGTTTTTTCATTTTTGTTGTTGTTTGGAAACGGTTAGAGAGTGCAAATCTTGTCAAAAATTAACAATTTTTTGTTTTAATTAGGACTTTCTAAGATTCAGACAAGTCCTCGGAGTTCGAATTTTGATAATAAATATTGTTTTTTGGAAAAATCTAAAAAAACAATTTTAAATATTTTTGGTTCAAAAATTCCTAGAGTCCGGAAATTTTGTCGGAAATTAATTTATCGCACGTAGTTGAATTTTGTCCAACATTTCTAAGAATATCTTCGGAGCACCAGCCAAATATGCGAATTGTATTCTATTTTAGGTCTAATGTAAGTGAAATAGATAGAGCCGAGATCTGGTGATGTGAAGTATTTCTTGCACCGTTTGAGAAAATCGCTTCTTTCGACACATCAAATATATTATCGGTCCATTTCAGATCGGATTGAATCGATATATCCAAGACGTCAAAAGATGACGATTCCGCCATATCCACTGTATCGCAAAAAAAAAGTGTCAGTTCACCACATTAGAGGTGGTATTATTCGTAATATATCAAAAAAAAAATCATGGAATGATTGAATAATGTTTTCAATGCAGACAGAAATGAACTAATATTTTATTGCAAGCACAAATGACTGAGATACTTAAGTCGTATTCACGCGGAGTTTTTTTCAAAATAGTTTTTACGCTGAAACTAAAGCGATTCGTTCTTGCTATTTAAAATTTACTTAAGAAAATTGGTTTTGCCCGTATTGTGTTGTCACGTAATTTTTACTCACAGCCTGTGATTTAGTGTATCATGGGAGTGATTATTATAAAATTTGTTGAAGACATGTCAATTTCTATAGGTTTTTATATTAGATAAAGGTCATTGCGATTGCATCAGTGGTGTGGCACCTCCCATACACGCAAAACATTTTTAAAGTTAAGTATTTTGATTGCTCTATCAAAGCAATTGTTATAAAATTCATTATGTTCTACTCTCTCTCTCCACCTCTCTGTATTTAAAGAGAGTGAATATACAAGAGATCAGAAGCAGTTCACGCGGTCAGGTGTCTAGTAAAGGAATTGAAACAAAAAGCCTTGTATTTTATTTAACCGTTTGAATGAGACTTGTCTTCGGATACGGGAAGCGATAAAAATATATTTTGCTTTGCTGTGATCGAATTGTTAAAAAAAAATGCAACCTTAAATTGTTGCACTTATTGAAGTACAATACTGCCGTACTAAGCGAAAAGGGCGTATCTCAAAAAAATTCTGTTCGAGATAATTTATTTTTTGTAAATGTAAATATGTTAAAATGCCTGTAAAATTGAGATAGAGAAAATTCTCTTTGGAATTTTTTTTATATGATTGAACTAAGATACCTGCATTTGGAGTGTTTCATTAGACTCGTAATTTCATAAGCTATCCAATGCCATACGAATCTCGGATATTTTTTTTTTCAGATACACCCTTTTCGCTTAGTACGGCAGAATAGTTCAATAAATGAAGGGCTTTTGGTCAGCAAGGCTCTTATAAGAATGAAACTTAGCGAAAACTGTTGACTCACGATAAGAAGTGAAAAACCGAAAGGGTTTTTTTTTTGTGGTCGCTTAAAGAGGTCACAAGCAGCTTTTGCACTCTAACTAAAAGCAAAACGTATACCTGTGTTAGTCATAAAACTCTGAAATTAATTTCAAAATTGGCCTCAAAAACTGAGTTTTTTGTTAAAATATCCACTCTTCAGTTTTTGTTAATTTTCTTGAAAAATAGTTTCTCAATAATTATGCTTACTTATGACATACATGATGAGGTTACCTTATTAACATTGTCGAAGAGTGCCAATTATTCAGTTTTTGCTCTTTCTTAAGTTTCATTCTTGAAAGAGTTTTGTCGACCTAAGTATAATTAAAAGAAAAATCGCCTTTATTCGTTGGACTAGAGTGGAAGGCGACTTATTACACTTTTATATACATATCATATTGATGTGATCTTTTTCAATTTGTTATCAAAGGATTAAATTAATTGAATTTTAATGCGCAGCTTGTTTTCAAGTTTTATGCCTTAACAACTGTCGTAAAGAAATTTAACTAGAATTAGCAATAGATAACAGCCATAAAAATAAAATATGTTTACGTTCGGCGCATATCTCACAGTATAAACAATTCGTTATTTTGTAAAAATAGATTTAGGAACAACCTCGACCTGATTCAATCTAATTATTATTATTACTTTAAGAATATGTGGTATTCTCTGCTGTAAAATCGTTAAAATAAACAAAGCTATACCATTTAATTATCTAATGATTAGAAGTAATGGAGATAAAAGGTAAAAAAACATAATTTTATAGCTTTTGAGTGTGTAAATAAATAAATTAATAGCTTTATCATTCATTAAGATATTTGAAATTGTGCACGTAGATGCCAGCGCCAGGCTCTTCTGAAAGTAAACATATTTTCCAAATTTTGGAAATATTACACAAGGTCTTGCTTGAATATTTTTGGGCAACTAGGGGTCATTTCGAAAGTAATTTTTTGCGCAGAGCTCTGTCCCCAGAATCGATCCATCATAAGGGTCTTAAAATATGTAAGTTTAAATATAATGGCCCATATTCATAGTCGCAAAATAAAGTTAAGACCTGGTTTTTACCCAAAATCGAAGATACAGACTGACCCCATAAAAAAAAGAAAAAATTGCATTAAGTTATGACATAGTGAACAAAAAGAATAATAAAAAAATCGAATTTATGAGGTAGCGTGGCGTAATGGTTAGGACTGGGAACTCATAGCCCTCAGGACGTGGGTTTTTTGGTTTTTATCATAACAGTTTCAAATTTTTCAAGTGGACTACTTTCGTAGGCAGGTCATCTGTTAACCAGGGATGATATTTGGGGACTTTAAGGGCTTTTTTGAGCACTTTTGATTTTCAAAAGCCATGTGGCCCTTTTTTATTCATTTTTGGCTTTTTTGCAAAATTCTACCGAAAAATTATCACAATTTTTTATTTTTCAAAGGAAAGCTTACTGGAATAAGTGATTGTCGACTGGGATAAAATTTAAGTGTTTTTTTTCTCCTAAAAATGTTAGTGGACCCTTAGGTAATACGATGGCTTTCGACTTTTTATACCCTACACCGAGGGTATATTCACTTCGTCTCTCCGTTTGTAACACATCGAAGGGGGCGTGGCAGGTATGGAACAGTATATATATTCTTGATCAGCGTCACCACCTGAGTCGATTTAACGATGTCCGTCTGTCTGTCTGTCTGTCTGTTTGTCTGTCTGTCTGTCTGTTGAAATCAGGTTTACGGGAAAACCAAGAAAGCTAATTGATTGAAATTTTCACACACAGGTCACATCTTCATGCAAGCATCTTACTATTGAAAATGTGTGAAATCGGTTGACGGACACGCCTACCGCCCATACTCTATGTAAATTTACCCAGACCAATTTTGAAAAAAGTTGCAGCGATTCTAATGAAACTTGGTGATTTGGTGCACATGTAAACCAAATTAGGATTGGGCTGGGTTGTAAGTTTCCAAAGGGTCGTACAGGGGCGTGGCACAGCCCTAATTTTATCATTTATACTACCATATCTTGTGAGCCGTTCAAGATATATCGATGAAATCGATTGTTGTTTCAACTTTTTTAGAGTTTTTCAACCTCTCTCAACTGTTTTCAACATTTTGCATATATTTTCGACTTTTTCAACATTTTTCAACCTTTGTCAACCTTTCTAACAAACATTTCACATTTTTTTCGACTTATTCAACCCCTTCAACGCATTTTTAACATTTATTTAAAAGGTACTTTCAGCGCAGTGTAGGGTATGTGAGTTTCGGCCTGGCCGATGATAACACCTTTACTTTTTAAACTTTAAATTGAAATTATTTCAAATCAAAAACTAGAGATTTTTTTATCTGAAAAAAGTTTTATTTGATTTATAACACTGGTCAACACTAGTTTTGGTGCCGAGAAGCTGTACTTTTACTTTAACTAAGGACCTTATATTGAATACATTATTAGCAAAACTTTTGATGTCCTACGTGTAGTTTTCTAGATTTTGCCTTGTCAAAAAAAAGTTTACATGAAAAACAACTAACATTATTTAAAAAAGAGCTTTCTCTTGTGTTGAAAAATTTCTTTTTCGGAGGATTATTGACCAGTTTTTTTCAAATTGTACTTACATCAAATCAATTTTTTAATAAAATTTTTCAATAATATGCCAAATATGAGGAAGTGACCAGTCTAACAAAAATATGTAAGTCGATGTATTGGGACTCGATGAGATAAAGTTCACAAACAAGATTCATATAAGCAATTTTCGCCGCCCAAAAGGTATGAAAAACGCCGTTGTCATAGCAACTTTTCATAAAAAGAGTCACCAAAAAGGGGATGAAAGGATGATACAAAAGTTGATTGAAAGTTTTTTTTTAAAATAACTTATCAGACTTTAGGTGGATTTTTGTTGAAAATAACGGTAAACAGTTAATATCCCTTTTACTTTTTAAGTTATTTTTAGCCTTTTTTTTCAATTTTAGACCTTTTTTGCTTAAGAAAGAATAAAAAATTTGAAAAAAACAAGATATGAACAATCACCTTGAGTAGGGCTACCAGATGGCATACTAAAGTAGCAAAAGTGCTACTTTTGGAAGGCTGTGCTACTTTGCTACTTTTCAATCGAAATGTGCTACTTTTGCTTGAAATGCGCTACTTTTCACTACTTTTGCATTTGAAATATTCTTGGATTTTGGTTTTGGGTTGGTTTTTGCTCATGAAAAATATTGGTATGGAATTAAAAAATTTTAGCTTTTCATTGCAAAATTGGAATTTTAATTTTGCTTTTCATTACTAAATTGAAATTTTTTGATATGTGCTACTTTTTTAGGCACGTCATCTGGTAGCCCTAACCTTGAGTCAAAAAACCGACAGCTACACAAATACCTATATTGCTGCATGCAAATTTAGGAAAAATTACCAAAAAACGTCGTCAGTATTGCAAATTCATAAATAAAAAGTTATAGATTGTTCATTATGAACAAATGTCCAACTTAATCGTCAAAAGATAATTTGCAATTTTGGGCGATTTTTCGTTCAGTTCGTGAGCAACGCACACTGGTCCCAAATAAATTTGTTTGGTTCAAAAATCGCTAGAGAGCGCAAATCCCGTCGGAAATGAGCTAACTAAAATGTCAACAATTTAGATTGAACTTAAAAAAAATGTCCATTTCCAACAAGACTTACGCTCTCTTGCGATTTTTGAACCAAAAAACACGATTTGAAACCACTGTGCTTCGGTCCATTTGTGTCTGGAGCAACGGAACGAAGATCAACCTCCTTGCCCAAATGGTAGAAGATATGTAAGACGTCCAAGAGGGGCATACTTCCATTTAATGAGCGGCCAACCGGCATGCGTCTTAGAGTGTTGTATGCGGCTTTTCCTCTGCTTAACTGTTACCAATGGGTTCTTGTGTGAAATTCGTCCATGGAGTTCAGCCTCATCCAATCGACAAGCGACAGTTCGTACATTGTGTTGATGAATTATTTCGCGTTAAATGTCGGCAGCAATCTTACGAGGATACAATTTTGACTTGCGCTCAATATGGCGATCCTTGTACCAGGAAGTCTTACGAGGTCTCTTTTTGCCAGAAAACTTTTTGTTCTTTCACACTTATCGAAATGATGAAGTGCATTGAATACTATATTTTTGTTGCCATCGCCTGATATCTCATGGCCGTCTTTCGAAGCTCAACACTTGACTTACGAATGGTCGGTATACAACTTTTGCCACTGCCCATCATTAAGGATATGCTAATAAGCAATATTGTTTCTGGAATCTCTTATCAAGTTTTTTTTTGTTATTTTTGGCAAATTATTTTTTTTTTAGTTCCCAATTAGTTGACTCAGTCAAATCTGCGGTTTGTGCAGAAAATCACTACATATGTACATACATATGTACGTATGCTATGAATTTGAATTTAATTATGTTCTTTTTTGTAAGCTTATATGTCCCACATTTATATAGAAAAATAAATGAGAAAAACTACCAATAACACAACGAATGATTTCGTTTCCAATTAGTTGTCAACAGCTGTATTTGCAATGAGATTGTTAATTTTACATACAAAAAGTGTTAAGTAAATTAAGCCAAAATTAATTATAAGAAAATGTTAACTATATTTTCGATGCAATTATACATATATATTGACGCTCTCGGATAGAAATTCCCAAAGCTATATTTTTTGGTATTTTAAAGAAGATGGAAATATCTTTAAAACCTGAAATAAAGAAATTTTTCCCAAAATTCCTAGTGCGTCAGTTAGGAGAGGTCAAGACGTCAACATTAATGGCGATAAACTCCACGAATGTCTTTTCCACCAAAGATCTTTTGACATTTGAACATTGACGTCAAAAATTACTATTTTTAAAAACGGCAACACTTACATCACTTATATACCATAGTTATAACCCCTATAGTTTAAAAAATATACTCAATTCCTTCATTTCTATTAAAGATCTTTGACACAAATTTAGTACCTTCGGTCTAACTACACGTCGTGTATATTAGGTTGATTACAATCTTTTTTTTTTATTTTTTTTAAGGTGTTGTTGCTTAAAAAGTAAGTTCATGATATAAAGAAAAGTTTCACAAAAATTCATTTTTGTACCTCAATTTTAAAAAGTAGCGCCGAAGCCTCTTAGTTTTACATGTAAATTGTATGCAAAAATTTAATTTTTTGATGAAAGCTTCTTTTGATACATCAAAACAATTGGGTAATAATTCCTTTATGGGTATATTACTTGAGAATGATATGCTTCACAAAAGAGTAAATGCACTTTGCCATTGCGTTTGTAACGCATAGAAGGATGCGTGGCAGGTATGGAAAAGTTATATTTAAGATTACGGGAAAACCAACGGATATACATAATTAAATGAAATTCAGTACTCAGAACAAGGTTCAAGGTCCAATTTCCCTCAGAATATAATGAAAGTTAAATTTGAATCATCCTAGTGTATATACATATATATATATATATATGTATGTCCGGTTAAAAATAGATGTAACTATGCATTTTTGAAATTTCACAAGAAACGGGGCGAAGGGGATTCAAAAAAAAAATGCGTTTTTTCAATTTTTCTCAAACGAAAGTCTGCAGACAAAATTTAACAAAAATCGAATATGCTGAACCAAGCCGACTATTTCTTTAACGTAAAGAAACTTAACCCTTAAATGCACGATTTTTTTTTTTAGGTGAAAAAAATATATTTGGTAGACGTGATCATGTGAATGCAGGAAAAAATAAAAAAAATTTTTTTTTTTAATATTTAATATCTTTTTATTTAAAAAAACAACCTGCTGAGGATATGCAACACCATGCCTTTTAGTATATATTAATATAAAGGACTTAAGAAAATTTCTCAAAACTAGTAACTGTAGTGAACAATAGAAGAGCTTTTACAAAAAAAAATTATATTATGTATGTATTTAACTTAGAAAATCACTTTTTACAAATCAAAAAAAAACTGTAATTCTGACATCCAACGAACTTCTGCGAGTTTTCTCTTTGTCAAAGTATAACTCATATTTTAACTTCGCGCCAGAAAAAAAAGTGTCGCCACTCGATAGAATACATGTCCGTAAACGTGAAAACCTTACAACAGCACGGATTGATTACATACCGAAGATTTCGAGGCGGTTTGAATGGTATGTTGCCGTTTGGCTACAAAATGCATTTAAGGGTTAAACGTTGCGACTATAAATTTTATTAGAATTGTTATAAATTGGGAGCTCCTAAATTAATTTTAGTTAAATATCATCAGAAAGGTAATTTAGAAAACTGTGAAAACCTTGAAATCGGCCGCTCCAGTAGCTTTTGCGTTTCAACCAATATTTTAAGACAATGTTTCTAAGAAGCCAATATTCTTTCCGAAAAGTTGTTTTATTAAACCTAAAGTTATTAGCAAACTAAAAATGTTTTGTATTCCCCTCAACTACAAATAATTTTGTCTGTGTTTGTGGACACTTTTCGCATAAAAATATGTACAAATTTAATGTTTTAAAAAAAATTTTAATAAAAAAATTGGAACAGTTTTCTACCTATTGTATACTAATACAGCAAAATTCTATGAAAAAAATCTAAAATGAGCCGTTATCTTTCGTAAATCGTATATTTCGTCTTTTGTCTATCTATAATAACTTGTAAAGAGTATGCATCAGGGAACATACCCTGCTTATGGTTATTCAAAAATTGATCAATATTATAGTTGATAATTTTTGCCTCTTATTTTTAAAGCCCAGATGATTTTTAATGGAAGTGCAAGTTTTCGATAGATAGCTTACTTACTTACTTAGATGGCCATAACAACCCGTTGTCAGGTTACGGCCGACCTCATTAGCTCTCGCCAGGCGCCTCTGTTTTGCGCGCGCCTTCTCCAATCGTTAATGCCAAGCGCGGTTAGGGCTTCCTCATCTTGGTCTATCCACCGGAGGCATGGTCTCTCTCTTCGTCGTTGATCGGCGACCTTCCTTTCGAATACCTTTTTCGCTGGAGCTTCTTTATCCATACGATGGACATGACCCAGCCAGCGTAGTCGCTGTATTGTTATACGCTTAACTATGTCAATGTCGGCGTAGAGCTCATACAGCTCGTGGTTCATTCGAATGCGATAGTCGTCGCCAACTCGAACAGGACCAAAGATTTTGCGGAGAACTTTCCTCTCGAACACCCCAAGAGCGGCTGCGTCTGTTGTCGAAACCACCCATGCCTCAGCGCCATAAAGAAGCACAGGTAGAATGAGCGTCTTGTAGAGTGTTAGCTTTGTCGATCGAGAGAGAGCTCTGCAACGTAATTGCTTACTGAGACCGTAGTAGCACCTATTAGCAATTGTTATTCTCCGCTTAATCTCCAGACTGACATCATTGTTGCTGGTTACGGCAGTGCCAAGGTAAATGAATTCCTTGACAACTTTTAATTTACAGTTGCCCGCTGTAACATGAGAGTCTAGATCCCGTGCTCTCTTGTTGTTGTTAGTAGACATCATGTATTTCGTCTTGCCCTCGCTTACCATCAAACCCACTTTGGCTGATTCCTTTTCAATAGCAGTGAAAGCAGTAGTAACATCTCTCTTACTCCGACCGATAATATCAATATCATCAGCGTACGCAAGAAGCTGAACACCTTTGAAGAAAATGGTGCCATTATGATGCACACCGGCTTTTCGTACGATCCCCTCCATAATGAAATTGAAGAGATCGCACGAGAGCGGGTTGCCTTGTCTGAAACCTCGCTCGGTATTAAAAGTTCCGGAGAGGTCATTTCCTACCTTGACGGAGCTACACGTATTGCTCAACGTCATCCTGCAGAGCCTTATCAACTTTGCAGGTATACCGAACTCAGACATTGTTGCGTATAGGCAATCCCGCACTGGGCTATCGAACGCAGCTTTATAATCGACGAAGAGATGGTGAGTGTCGATTTGATATTCATGGGTTTTCTCCAGGATTTGGCGTAGTATAAAAATCTGGTCCATGGTGGACTTACCAGGTCTAAAGCCACACTGATAGGATCCGATCAGCGTTTCTGTATAGGGCTTCAATCTTTCACACAATACGCTCGAGAGGATCTTATATGCGATGGAAATAAGACTGATACCCCTGTAGTTGGCGCAGATTGTCGGGTCTCCTTTCTTTATTACAGGACAAAGCACGCTGAGATTCCAATCGTCGGGCATGCTTTCCGCTAGCCATATTTTGCTGAAATTCATCGCCACCAGCTTTAAACAACTCAGCTGGCAGGCCGTCAGCACCCGCTGCTTTGTTGTTTTTGAGTCGCTGGATAGCAACTCGAACCTCTTCATGGCTAGGTGATGGTACTTCCACTGCGTTATCATCGATTGGTGGTATCGTACTGCATTCTCTCTGGGCGGAATTGGTGGAATCATCGCCCGTAAGCAAGTTGGAGAAATGCTGCCTCCATAACCTCAGTACACTCTGTGTATCTGTAACCAGATTTCCATTTTCGTCTCTACAAGTGGATGCTCCGGGCTTGAAACCTTGAGTTAGACGCTTAACTTGTTGATAGAATTTTCGTGCATCCTTCTTGTCCTGGTACACCTCAAGTTCCTCATACTCACGCTTTTCCTGCTCCCTTTTTTTTTAGATAGCTTACTCGTGCTTCAAATAAATATAAAACTTAGATGTCAAGTTTATATCTTGTTAGAGTACAGTGTCGAAGTTGCGATATGTTTTAGTCTAACAAGTTTGTAGCGTTAGTAAGAGAGCACTCATATCTCCGAAACTACAATAGGTAAAAAAATCAAGCCGATAACAAAGGCAATTTCCACTTAAAATCCAAAAAAAAACAAATTGATAACAAACTTAATGTCCTTTTTTTGTTTTCACAAAAACAAAAAGCAAAAAAAAATGTGTTGATTAAACTATAAAATCGGAATCATCCTAGAAATACTCTATTTCTATCTTATTGTGTATTCATGATGAAAATTTTAAATCAAATAAAAAAATATGTGTGTTTTATTATTTTTAATAAATATTTTGTTTTATTTTTATTTTTGTTTTTTTTTTTTTTGAATTTCTTCAAATTTGTTTTTCTTGTTTTTCTCTGGTATTATTTGACAATTACAAAACTTTATTGCTTTTTAGCTATATTTTAAAATATGCTTAGCTTAGATTAATATATATAAAATGTTTTATTTTCATATGCGTAAGTCTGTCAATAACAATATTTAGCATAATCTTAATATACAGCGGAATTTTGTCAAACTATTTCCAAAAAAAAAATATTTTTACGTAATATATCTCTTTTTTATCCTATACAAGTAAATCATAAGTTTTTTTTTACAAATTCAGCGCAAATAATTGCATTCCAGTCAATATGACTGAAGTTTATAAAATAATTTTTCTTTTGTTTAATTTTTACAAAATCTAGCAAAATGTGCATAAACACATTGCAACGTTTAATTTTTTAAAAATAATATTTTATGTATAAGTAAATTAAATTAAATAAAAAAATTAAATAATATACAGCTTACAAACTATGCAATGGAGAATGGTGTGATGATGAGACTTAAAAGAAATACTAGCAACAACTAACAACCATACAAACAAACAAAAAAAGACCAAAAAACTTCAAAAAAAAGCAGTTAACAAAGGCAAGCAAACAAAAATTAATTGAAGTTCAAGTTCAAGATGTGCCAGTCATATAATAAATCAGCTTCATTCAGATTTTCATCAAATCATATGTTGTATGTAGTAGATATGTTGTTGAGGTAGGCAGCAGTCATTCAAGCAATTTTTGTTTTTTGCTTTCGAAATTTTTTGCTTTTTATTTGGCGTTGTTGTTCTTGTTGTTGTTGTTGATGTCATTGGTGTTGTTGTTGCTTTGCTTGGAGGGATATAACATAACGATGCGGCACTTATAATTCCAGCTGGAATTGTTCCTGGTCCTCAATTTTCAGTGATTCCGTTTTCTTGATCATATCAGATGGTGGTGGCACACATTTCCTGAATGGTGTACGGGGTGTGCCACGTAACAGACAAGATGGAACATTGCTTGGTGGAGTTTGGGCCAAGGGTGAAGCGCGCAAATTCTTCAAGAAGTCGCGTTCATAGATAACCTTGGTACCTAGAAGAAAGAGAAAAGATTCAAAAATTAGTAAATTGTTAAAAATATTTTAGCTTATGTGGCAGTTTAGACTTGAGATGGTTTTGTTTAGACAAGAAAACTTGTGGCTATGCTGATTTTTAAAGTAAAAGTGAATCCAGTGGTTCTTGAACAAACAGATATTGTAGTACGTCTGGTATCGCGCAAATGCTTGTAAACATTGTCGTATATGCCGGTAATCTTGTGGATTGTTTTTCTTTACAATTTCGAAGGCACGCGAAATGCGCAATTAATTATTTTACGAGCACGTTGCCAATCTTACATACATACATACATATATACATATATATGTATGAATATATGAATATGAATGACCTTGCAATACGAGCGATATGATAATTTCGAGCTGAAAGGAAATTAATTTCGTATGACTCAAATGTGTCTGTTTTGCTACTCAATCAAGTGATAATTATTTTCAATTTAAGCATTTCCTCAACTTAAGCAGTTTGTTGACCCGATTTTATATCGAAAACTATATGAAAAGTATACGTGATATACGAAATATTTTTTTTGTTTTAAAAGTACCCATTGTTGAGTCATTACGATTTTCGAACGTTAGATTGTTTATCGTAGGAAACTTTGAAATATTGTCCAATAACAAGTAGGTATTATCTAAGAGAATAACCTTGAAAATACAGCACAGTAGCTTAACTAACCTACGATAACTGTTGATAACTGCTATTGAAAAACAAAATCATATCTTATCATATCTGCTCGACATGTTATTTGGGGTTTTTTCCTATCGTTAAGAGAGGAGTTATATGAGTAGTTTGTTAACTTACCACCAGGTGTTGTAGAGTACAAAGTGCCACCGGGCGTTGATGAGTAAACTTCCGGCATTTGGATCGGGTCCGAGATCAATACCTTCTTGGTCTTTACAGGCATATTGTGAGACACAGCTTGACGTGCAGTTGGTGATGCAGACATGATCGCTTGAGAGTTTAGTTTCTCTTGCTAAGAACTTTGTGTTGAAATTGCTCTTAAAGTTCACGTAAATTTGGTGATGCACTTTGTAAAAAGTTTCAATTCAGAATTTATTTATTTCACTTGGTGAATTTCACAAAATTTGTGCGAAACTTTCAGTTGTAATTAATTAGAACACTTTGTGTTTAGATTAAAGCTTTAAGTTGCTCCGCAGTACGCAAAAAATGAACTGTTTGGATTTAGACTCTTTTGACTTTTGAAGTAAAACTAGTAGAAGATTGATTCTATTTTGTTCTTGTTAAAGAATAAAAAACTATTCACACTTTCTCGCCGCAACTTTCAGAACGATTTTCTAGCACTGACTCACAGGAAAGTCTGAACTTGAATGTTATTCTCTGGGTAGGGAGCTCTTGTATTTATACGGATTGTGAACGTGCTGCTTCGCTTGCTCCGCTGCTGTTGATGTTGTTGTTTGTTTGCTTGACTGCCTGCCTGCTTGAGTTCCCCTGTGTCTGTGTGTATGTGCGTTTGCACCCTCGGCACTCGTACAACGAACCGTCGTTGCTGTAGTATAAGTGCTGCTTTCTGTCGGGCCGGCCGGTGGTGACGTTGTTATTCTCATTCTAGCATATGGTAACGTGTTCTTTTGTTGTTTTTGCTTTCCTTTCCTTAAGCTGATAATGTATTCTCGTATCTGCGTATATGCGACTGAGTATACCAACAATCTGGCAGATACGAAATTTGTAAAGAAAATAAATTGCGCACTGCGCAAGCGCCGTAGTAGAAATGCTACGCGTTGTCGTTCTCGTAGGTTTGTTTTTTCTTTTTTTTTTTGGTTTTGTTGTTATTTCTTTCAATAACAAAAACAATAACATTTTTTTATAGCACTTTTTGTTTTTGTTTAACTTTTTTCCGTAGATATAAAAAGCAAAAATAATGAAAAAAAAAATAAATAAATAGAAAGAAAGAAAAATAAGCGAAATTCTGCGCGATTTTCGCTTATGTATTTTTAAAAACCGGTAGAACTGCTGTACCACGCGCTCCAAGCAACTTGAATATGCCTACATACAAATATACATATATAACTATATACATACTTACTTACATAGGTATGCAGAATTGCATTATGCCCGCTGTTGCACTCTTCCGTAACCGGCAGTTACGCTAAAATGCAAACAAAATTATGAATGTAAACAGTTGAGAGTACAAAAGTATTTAAGAGGTCAACGGCGGATCTAAGGGGATCTCATGGGGGTCATGACCACCAGAACAATGATAAGAAGTATTCATTAAACAACCATTCATTAATTGTTGTTTTCCTCAACTATTTGTGTTCTCACTGATCGTCAGATTTCCCAAGCGTCTTTCCTGGTCACACGCCCATACATTAGCCGCTTTTTTTTCGTAATCTCAGTTGAGATAAGAGTATGATGGTTGGTTTCCAAACTAAGTTCGTAATTCGAGATAGTGCGGGGCCACCAATCCTCAATAACAATTTACAAAGTTTAAAATTCGTCTCGCTAGTTTGCTTATGATTGATATAATTCGCAAGCATAAGGCTGGTTGAACATTTGATTTCAATATCCTATATTGAGACTACGTTTGACTTGCAGATGTTGTGGGGTTGTGCACCCTCTTGCTACTACGTCTTCTGCGGTACCGTCTTTAGTAGTGAAAACACTGTCAGAACGATATATTGGTGCTTTTGATGTTCCCGTATGATGGTTATCATTCATAAAAATACTTTAGGAATTTTGATATTTTTCATGAATTTTGAGAAACTTTCGTGCAGCAATTGTTCGACTTAAACTGAAATGATTTTTGGTAAATTATCAACCAGTCAAACACTACACACAAAAAAAATGAACAAAACCTGGAGGTTCAACAACTTTCATTTTGACAAACAATGCCCCATATCGCCCATTTCACGTTAAAGAGAATGTCGGACCGGAACGGCATTTTCGATTTGTGTGATATTTTGTATATTTGGTTCTCTGGATCAAAAGAAAACGAAATTTTGAGTAACTTTTTTTAGATCGTTTGGAGCAATCATAGTAGAGACCATGTTTGATATAAACTCTGATCTTTTTTTTTTTTCTATTTTGAGGTCAAAGGTCACTTCGAAAGTCTTTAACATCTAAATATTTAATGATCTTGTCAATTTGGATTTGTCAACAATTTTCTCTGAATCTGCCCAAATTGAGTCCAATTTGTGCAAGAAATCAAAAAGTAACTTAAAATTGTTCGCCATAGCTTGTGCTTGGATTGCGTGTGAAGAGACTTACTTACTTACTTAGATGGCCATAACAACACGCGTGTGAAGAGAGTATTTTATAATTTTGAAAAGATATTAAAATGACCTATTTATTTAAAAAAACTAGAGTGTGTAAAAATTGTAACTACAACTGTACAACAAGCCATCGATAACTGGAGCTCACATTTCGACAAAATTTTTATCAGTATGTACCTAGAAAGTCCGTTTTTTAACAGCGCGCAAAAATGGCTTTACAACAAGTCCCTATTCCTGGTAAGTTTAAGGACAAAATTAAACGAATGCGACACATGTTGAACGATTCATAGATTCAGTGAACCAAAATGGAGTAGTTCATTTAAATCGAACCAGTTAAGAACATTTGTCAAAAAGGCTCTTGCCTCCTTTTTTTCAAGTTTCATTACATTTTTCTTAAAAAACTTTGCTATTACAAAGATGTTTACTTCTATAGAAGTTACAACTCTAACTTGTTCGAGTCTGCCCACCTTTCGTGGCTATAAAACATTCTAAATTTTTTTTTTTTTTTTTTTGGATTTGTAACATAATCTGGACGACTTTAGATAAACATGATTCCCAAAATACGAATGCTAGATCCGTTACTGCAATGGGTTCTCTGTTCTTTATTTCAAATGATTTTTTCATATTTGCGTATCAATATATCTAAATTTATAGTGACCTTTAAAAAATTATGTTAGCAAGATTCTTTGAAATTTTTACTGAGAAAATGCGTTTGTTAAGGTCGCGAATTTTGAAAAAGACAATTGGTGGTTAAGTTTTAAAAATGGGTACCACAAACATACATATGTACATCACCGAGCAGAAAATGAATGAATAAAGATACTTATCCAGTGCATTAGGCGCAAGGATCCGAGTACGAAGTCATTGCCAACAGTTGCTTATTTATAATAGACTTCTATTTCAATGTTAACTGTAGGAATCTTATACCCTGAATGCTCTATAAACCTATAACAAATTAATATGAATACGATGTCAGTTTTTTTTTTTTTTTAATCTAAAATCCACATCTAATTTATGAACTTAAAAAATTTGTGTGCGCAATAAATTTAGCTACATACAGGCATACATTAGTTTTATAAGAAATCTTAAAATTTACCTAAAACTTTAAACAGCTGCACTATAACAGATATACGCTGTAACAATGAAAATAAAATAAAAATTCTACAACTTTTTGGTAATAGTTAACATTTTTCGTAAACTCGAATTTAAGCCAAAATAACATATATTTCTTTTGACAAATTCATGTGATTTGGGTACATAAAATATTCAAAAAAAAAAACTAAACTATTATTTACATATGCAAATGAAGTAAAACCAAAATATTGTATTAATTCTGAGCTGAACTAACCAGCAAACATACGCTGTTAACAACAATTAAATGCGCGACATAACAAAAATATGACACAGATTTTTTACGACCTAACGATCCCACTATGTACATACCTAGGGCTTCAAACCCTGTATCCCGAATTATCCAACCAATTCCGTGATTTTCGTTATGGGATACCGTGGTTTGTAGAGTTGAAAAAATAGCAAACAACATATGATGCCCTAATAATGCTTTTAAATGTAAATGAGGTCATGTTGGACTTAAAGCTGTTATGTAATGATTTAAGAAAATATGTTGTCATAGCTAAACTGATGGACAGGTCATTTAATCAGGTAAGATGGTACTGAACTGATACCGAACAAGTACCGGAACTTACGTAGATTTTTAATCCTGACACCTTTGACGGTTCTGGCATTGTACTCCCTAGTACGAACATACTATCCAAGAGTATAAATGCGTATACATAAATTTTTTAATTTTTAATTTTAATTTCATAGGAGTAGATTTTATAGCAAAGTCGTAGAAGCGTGTGATATACTTTTAGCATTATGAGCGATGTTGATGTTTATGTTGACGGCAATTTCGACGTTGCTGATGGTGGCGAGTTATTTGTTTTTATTTTTGCAACTTTTGTGGCTGATGCAATCGTAAACAGCAGCCAGTAATAGCAGTATTTTATTTAGATAAACAAGATCATTATATTAAAAACAAAAACAGCAATGGTAATAGATACGCTTTCACTAACATACATCTAATTGCATATCTTGTGGTTTACACAATCGTACAGGCTCTTTTTATACAAAACTCAGAGATTGAAGTTTATAAAACTCTAAGTTGCCATTATTGGAATGGTCAAACAAAACAAAAAAAAAAAAATCTTCTAATTTTCAATAAAGCTGGCCATTATCTATTTAAGATAAGACTTTTGAGCACTTTACCGGCCTTTCCGATAATCATGAATCATATGAAAGCCTTTATTCAATCAAAATTTGAGAAAATCAGGAATGATATCTCATATCATTTTTGTTCTTTTAATATTCCGATAAGTGATGATCAAACGCACATTGGGTCATGGTCCTGTTTTTATAACAGATGTCTTGGTCCTGTGCTCTAAGTCTTTGGCTTGGTCCTATAGAATCTGCAAGACCAAAACTGGTATCAGGAGAGCCAATATATCGTATCAGGGGAACGTTTAATGCTCGATTTTTCGTCATGATCCTATAATTAAGGTTGGAACTAAAATTAAAAGAACATTTAACTCTTGTGGAGGTATCCTTATACGATCTCAATAATTTTTGTACAGGGCAATTTTTATAGCAGCCTTAGCCGTTATACAAACATTTCAAATGCTTACTTTATTTTTCTAATATTTATAACTTGAACAAAGTTTGGGCTTGAATTAGAGGCGCCACGTCCTCTGGTTTACAACATCAAATTTCATCACGATTACAGATACTTTCCGTTCAGAGATAACTTATAGCGAGCAGTTCTTCAAAAGGATGTTCCAATTTGAGGTATCTTTTTAAATTTTAAATAAAAGACATAAATTATGCGAAATCGTTATTTATTTTTATTGAAAATTAAAGTAAATTAGTTCCGGTTAATAACAATAAAGAATTTTGTTCAAGTGACCTCTTTTGCTAACTCGACAGGCTGCCAAAATTTTGCATAACTTTTTCGCATAATAATGGTTCAATTAATGATATTTGTTCGATGATGTTGTCTTTCAGGTGTGGAACTGTTTGAGAATTAAGCGCTTAAGCTTTACTCTTCAAGAAATCCCATAAGAAACTTCTCTTTCAAAAGATCGATTGATTGCATTGCTGTGTGGCATGTTGTACCGTTCTGTTGAAATCACATACTGCATATCAATATCTTTCAATTGACCATATAGCACGTACATAGATGATCTATCTATTATTTTTTTATTGTAAAATTTAGATATTCAAACGTTGATAGCAATAATGAATTTTTTATGTAAGAAGTATTCTTTTAAATGTGTTGATTTTCAAACTCTAAGCGTTCCCGGAATATTGAATAAGATGAGGTTTTTTTTGGCGAGCTCTAATAACCATAGATCTCAGCGAAAAAACACGCTTTCAATCTATTACTATGTGACATTCAACTTGTTAATTTAATCAAAAAAATATGTTGCATAGTATCGTCGGTGCTTGTAATGCGTGATCAGCTAAGGCGCCAAAACAGCCGTTCATTTTTAATTACCCACTATTTTTTTTTTTTAAATTGTTTACTTGTACTTAACAATCACTAAAATAAAATAGTTTTTTTATGATTATTGTGTATTTATAGTCAAATTGAATTCTTTAAGAACTCGCGTTGTCATTTAAGTGTGTCGCAGTTACGACAAATGTACATACATACTAGATACTCGCACCATACGTACGAGTAGGTGCTCTATGAAACCGCAAGATTGATGGCATTGTTTTTCAAATGTATTCAACACATTTCTGTTTTGCGTGATAGCTTTGGCTTGTCCGAATTTATATGGGTCTAGTATACGAGAAATGGTATTTTCTACATATAAGTAATGCTGATATTTTGCATATTTGTCAAGCACGTGTTTGCTGCTAGAGGGCGTTGCTTTCCTCATTAATTTGTTGACGCCAATTAAAATTGTTTTACCGGCAACTTTTTGCTTTTATTTTTACAAAAGCAAAAAGTAAAAATAAAAATAAAGTTTTTATTGAAAATAAAATTATTATTGTTATGATTATTTTTTTTTCAGATTTTTGTGTTTTATTTTATTTGGTATGGCACATTTTTGGCCACACGCTGTGTTTAATGTGGAAATGTTGTACAAGGCCATTTACCATAGCGTGAGACGCATTTTTACGAGAAAATTAGAAATTTTATGGGAAGAATATTTTAATTAAATGCGCCGAATTAATATGGATTTATATTCTTACATTATTAAAAATATTTGAAAACTTGTTGGTGCTTTTAGCGCTTATTATATGTAATATGAAGGACTGCTTTAAACATTTAAGAAAACAAGAGTTAGAAAGTTTTATATCGACTTTGATCAAATTTGTCAAAAAAGGCAGCTGTAGGTCACAACTTCGATTCCGCGATATCTGAGAAGAGCTAGGGAGCTCTATAAGTGTCTCAGGCGTGAGTATATTAGGATTTCCTCATTCGTTCTAGGGGCGTCTTAGGACTTCAAAAATCATGAAATGAAATGAGCGTGGTTTGGCAGCTACTGGAGAAAAATGTCCAATTCCACAAATACTTAATACGAAATTCGCTTATATTAAGTGAAAAATGTTATAGTAACTGAAACAAATTGCCAATGAGTTAAGGTCACAAGTAAAATAATAAAAAGTATGGAAGGAAGAAAAATTCACTAATGTGTTGAAAGTCCCAATTCAAACGCGGCAACAATTGCAAGCAATTCTGCCGTTGCCTGTCTTTCTTTGTAATATTTTAACTGCTTTTACCTAGAAGCTCGGCAGATTTCCGCGGGCTTGTAATTATTACTTGTCTGAATTGGGACAAATGATGTCTTCATGCACACAACGTAATTTAATTGCAATTCAAAGCCAATATGTAGTGTCTCTGTCAGCTTACTATTCAGGAAATAGTACCTCTGTAATGTTTCCATCTATTCTATGAAAGTATGTTTGTTGTTCTGGATCTAAGGCATTTGATAGAGTTTTATATCGTTCCTCGTATCAAAACTAATTGCAAATGCATTCATAATTCCAACGCTCGCTAGATAATGAATTTCTTGAGTAGCCGCTCATTTCGCCATGTCACGGTTTCCCATCAAATCAACACTCTACAAATGCTGAAGTACCCCAGATTTTGTTTTTTCTGCAACCTTCTCCTTAGTTTTTATTAAAGACCTTCTGCTATCGATCACCAATCTTATCCAATCATTTGCGGACGACAACTGCAATTGCAATTTTATTGCATTTAAAGTCGCACAAAAAGCGGTATGATGACACACTCCTAACTGATCTAAAAACAATCTCAGAGTGAGGTCATGCTAACAGGGTCGAATTTATTTTATGATTGGATTGATACTCCGATCCTATATTATATCTAGCGCAGATATAATGAGATTAATAACCAGAACCAGCTTTAGGTAGTGCGAGGCCCTGTCCAATCAATAGGCGTGAGACCCCTTGCAACTAGTAAGTCGCATAATAAAAACCGCTTTCAGTCTTCTCTTATAATACAACAGCAAATAGGTTTGTTCTTCATCTTCTATCGATAAATTTATTTTATGCACGGAAAACGACAAAAGAACTCTATTGTACAAAAACTTTTTATTGCAATATTTCGAAAAAAATGTGACTTCTGACCCGCTTACAGCGCGAGGCCCCATGCAATCACATGAGTTTGGCACCCCTAAGACCGGCTCTGTCAACAGCTCTTGAGATTCTTGGCTTATCGGTTCAACCGTATCTGAGGTGGACAGATCGTATGTATCAGGTATCACGAATACTTGTGTATATAAATTATCGTATCATTTATTTCACCTACATTTGTATACTGTCTTCAGAAGCGAAAAGGACTTATTTCAAAAAAAAAATGCGTTTGGAGATAATTGATGTTTTGTTTATGTCAATTTGTCTGAATACCTGTAAAATTGAGATAGAGAAAGTTCTCTTGGTAGATTTTTTATATGTTTGAACTTAAATACCGGCATTTGTGGTGATGCGGTTATGGTCTCCACCTTTCATTCCATTGGCCATTGGGTAAAGCATTTAAAAAAAAAAAAAACGAACATTGACAGTTTTTGCCTTATCCCCTTAGTTTGTTCTAAAATTAAGATTTCCAAAAACCTAAATTATTGGCTCAGCATTTAGAGGTCGCTTAAGACCGATCAAATTGCGTGTTTTAAGTCTCTTCGATCTTTGCTCATCTAAACAGCTACCGACTTATGAAACTTCATGTGGCCTACAATATAACTTTGGAGAGTGAGCAATAAAATTAATATCAGACGTCAGCAAAGACAGCCTGTTGTTCTCGTATGGAACTTACGAGTGTATTCCGTAAATTCGTTAGCATGCAAACCGGCACGTAGACGCAGCAGCAACCCTCAGACACGACAGTCATTGGGACCAGTGCTGTCGTTTGTACTACAATAGTGCTTTTGTACTACCCTTCAGCCACTCGTACTACTCTAGTACCCAACCCTTAATTTGTACTACCCAAAATTTGTTCCAACCAATCCGCAATTTGCACTACCCCACCATTCTTTGATCACTCATGCTTCAATTATAATGGCACGTAAGTTATTAAACTCATCTCTGAAACTGAAATATTTAATTCTTGCAGTGTCAAAATCATCGGTCATTATTTTGGTTTATCATTTTGACATTAGTCGCTCAAAAATTTATGAGAAAGAAGAAAAATTTTAGCATCGCATCAACCCTTACAATTGAACTATGAACGATCATAATTTATGATTCATAAACGATTCATACCTTTAGAGCGCGACTTATTTCGCTTGTATAAATTTTTCTTGTGCGCGTCTTTAAATACACATACATAATTAATGTAATTTTTTTTTTGCTGTTATGGAAAAGTATGCCACAAATTTACCAAGGTATAACTTGATAGGAAAATGATTTATTTGTTATCATAGGTTTCTAATAAAGTCGAAAGCAGAAGCCGCCAATTTTTACGAAAGCTGGTAACAACACAGAAAAAGAATCTGTCCTTCAAATAGCTTCATGCAATAAATACATACTATAATAAATGGATTTCAACAAATAACATACTGCTAACTTTCATTAATACCCAGCAGGCAAATGAGCAAGGCCTGCCTCGGAGCCTGCTAGCACTGTTGCGATTATATAAGGACTTCTTAAAACTAGATTTTCATGCAAATAAAAATACAATCACAGAAGGCATAATATGTCTTCCCACAACAGACGTGCTATCAGGCCTGATATTAGAAGGCGAAGAAGAAGGGCCCCATTTACTTTAATGCTTTCTGTTTCTTTTTTTATTTCATGTATTGTAATGTTTTATGATTCGGCATTACTTTTTTGTCGTATGCATTGTACATATACGACATAAAAAGTATAAGCTTTGTTAGAAATTAAGGTGTGCATATTACCAGGCTAGTCTTCTGTTGTTTCATGTTATGTTATAGGAGGTAGAGTTTTGAGTATTCTTTGTCAAATTGTAAATTAAGAAACATTACAAAAAAAATCATTAAAAAAATATCAACGCAAGTGAGAAGGCGCGGGTAAAAAAAATACAATTAAAATCTACACGGTTAGAAATTTTGGAATAAATTTTAATACTTTTGGGATTACATATATGACTACACAAGAAATTGTATTAAAATTCAATACTGTCTAGATATTAAAATTAATTTTTAATATAAATTTGTATTAAAATTTAATACTCGTTTTTATTAATATTTAAAAAAAAAAAAAATATGTCGTATCCACTGGGATTCGAACCAGGTTCCCTTTCAATACAAGGGTTGCATGAAGATTTAACGACATCAGCCAACGTAGTATCATATTTACGTTGGCTAAATGTAATATAGAAAAATAATATGATAGAATCAAATGTTATAAAATATCGTTTAAATGTTTGAACTGTATTAGAATTTAATACAAAATGTATTACAAAATTTTGTAATATATTCAAAAGTATCAAATTTAATCAAAATTGTATTAAAAATCTTTGTAATACTTCGCTTGTATTAAAATTTATTTCAAGATTTCTAACCGTGTAGAGTCTTTACGATGAATTAAAATTGAATTTTTGTCAAGTACTTCTGAGAGTCCTACTTCTGTAAACGGTCTTAGAAAGCCTACATTGAAAATACCTGTTTTCTTGGGACATTTCATATAAAAAAGAGAGTACGTTTGAAAGGAGGGTGGAAGGCCTTATACTTACCAAGAAAAGCCTTCTAGAAGCACTGTTAGCTCCTGGCCTTGCCTACTAGTTCAACTATATTAGAGTAGTACTACCCATTTTCACAAAGTACTACCCAAAAATATTAAATTGAGCACTTAATATTTTTTCGAAACGACAGCACTGATTGGGACCTGCAGCACGTAAGACCGCATACACCGGTGCACTCATTTAGGGCCAGCGTCATTGTGTCACCAGCAATCAACCCTTATTGATGCACGAGGTAGCACTTTGGTCTGTTTGTACCTGCGCATTGATAGGAAAAATCTATTGCGTATTTGGAATTTTCTCTTTAGAGTTTTTTTTTTGCTTTTCTTTGGTTTTCTTTTTAATACGAGCATACGTGTAATAGCCTGGTATTCGTAAAGAAACTATGTGGTATGTTATACAAAAGATTTAAAATGCGTCTTATGAACCAACCAACTACATTTTTTGTTCTCACTGAGTCTTGGCGTTTTTTTTTGTTGTATTTCCTGAATGCGTTCTCACAGGTTGTTGTTTTCTATGAAGATTTGTGAAGAAATTCAGAGAAGAATGGAAAGTGCGTAGTTAAGCGAAACATCGTATTTACAATGTACCGAGCCGGTTTTTTAGATTTGTGTGTTGATGTACGTTAATTCATGAACGTTTAATATGAAACACATTTTGATGTTGTTTCTACTTCAAGGCACTATAATTTTCTTTCTTCGTTGCATGACTCTGATTTTTAAATCGTTGAGAATTAAAACTTTTACTATTTAGCAACCACAACAAGAATTTCCGCGCCAATGACACTTGTGCCTCCAAAAACTGAGATAATGAAGTAAATCGTTGTTATGTATTCGCAATAATATTCACTTTCATATACATTAAATAAATAATTTTTCCTTTTGTGTTGATACTAAAAATTGTAGCTAAAAAATGTTTTTAAACAATGTTACTAAACATTATTGCCAAATGTTTCTTCTAAGTACATACTTGCATATGGCCGAATCAGACCAGATTCTTAACTTTTTTGCTCATACGATGACCGTTTTTTTCAAAGCAAAATATTGGACAAATTGTTAGTTTTTTTCACAAACTTCTTACAATAAATAAAAGCAAAAAATAAAAATTTTATGTTCAAAATTTATTATTTGTTACCCCATTTTCTTTAATAAGAAGCAACGGAACAAAAGTAGTTGAAAATATAGAACTATTCTTAAAATTAAGGTTTTAGTACTTATACCAATTGAATTCCATGTCAAATGCATCACTTCTGATGTTTTGCGATGCAGACCAAATTAAGAGAAGTATGACTTTATGAACGAGACTCAAATTATTAATTATCCATTACACCATATACCATCCAGTGCTTACCTTACCTTCACGAAACATTTCCATGTTAAATTTGACAACGTATTCCTCATTAGCACTCTCAGCTTAGTTTTTTCTTGTATGGAAGGAACCACGCCCAAGTTAAAATCTGCCTCCTTTTTGTCTAGTTCCTTAACAAACTCTCTCTCAGCACAGGAGGTGTCATTACCTCGCATTGATGTTCGACCAATTTTCGTCTTGCTACTTTGCCTTTAGTGGTTTTTTAGGGGGGAGTGCCACGTCCTCTTTTTTAAAACCAAACATTTTTCGTCTTGTGCATTGAACATTCCTCTTAGTGTTAAATTTGGTTGTATTTCCACAATTAATTCTCGAAGTATAACAATTTATAGCTTTTGTTTGCATGAGCGGTGTTACGCTTCCTTACCCAAATGTTCTCACTTTCCCCTACACGGTTGAAAAAATCAGTATAAATTTTTATACGAATATCAGTTTAAGGGTCGTTTTATATGAATTTAGGTATAAATTTAATAACTTTTCAACATATAAAAACTAGCTACGCGGCCAGTTGTTTATGCTCAATTTTGTCTAATAAATCATCAACATTCTGTAGCCGAGCTAGCTAACGAACGGGGTCGAATTCAAACTATTCTAGAAATGAAGCAGGTTCAAGTCTCTACCCATTCATGGTCTGTTATTCAAATCATTTTATAAATAAAAATTGTAAATAAAATTAAATTAAAAATAAGTATCTGTTCCCGGACTCGAACCCATGAATTCTGCGTCCCAGTCAAACGTTCTAACAACCGACATAAATATATATTTTTTTTTACTATTGTTAAAATTAAATATAAACTCTTATTATAAAATAGAATTTATACGTCAACCTATTCTATACTTTTTAATACAGAAACATATATGATATTCATACAAAATTTTATAACTGCGGAACTTATAAAATCTATACGATTTTTTTATGGATTTATATGAATAACTAAAAGTTATTAATTTTATACTGATATTTTCAACCGTTTATGTAATTCAACAAACCGATCCGTAAATTTTATCAAATTATCTTGTTTGGTTTTCTTGTGTTCGTGATTTTCACAGTCTTACAGATGGAGACACAGACAGGAATGGCACGATAGACTTTGGAGGTGACGCTGATCCAATTCGGTCATTCTTTGAATAGCTGCACACTGTTTTTTCTGAATTTTTTGAACTTTCTTGGAAACGAAATATTTCAAAAATTATGGGGATTATGTAAAAAAAAACTGGATCATATTTGTCTTAAAATGCTTTTAATAAATTAGTTTAAGCAATTATTTTTAAATTAACAAAAATATGTATCTGATTATCTGATTTCAAGTGGAAATTCCCGGCATAACTTTGGAAAATATGATTTTTTATTGAATCAATTGTGTAATATTTTCCAAAGTATATACTTTCAAACTTTTTATCTCGTTACTTGGGTTACAATTTTGTATTATGAAAATGTATCTACAAAAAAAGTTATATCTACAGAAAAAAAAGTGTAGAATAAATCAATTAAACCGGTCAATTTTATTTTAAAATAAGAAATTATGGATGGGGTAACTATGAATTAGAATATTCAACAATGAAATAATTTTTTTTCAATCCAGATAGAAAAAAGACACCAAGCCTCTAGGCGGACCTGACAGCTTAGGTGTGAAAAATTTAAACGAAATAACGTTAATATCCTTTACTGTTTATTATAAAAAACCAACTTCGAAAGTGTAACAAACTATTAAAACTAAAATCTAGATCTAAATTATAGCACAAAGGCCATCTTTATACCCTACACCGTGGGTATATTCACTTTGTCTCTCCGTTTGTAACACATCGAAGGGGGCGTGGCAGGTATGGAAAAGTATATATATTCTTGATCAGCGTCACCACCTGAGTCGATTTAGCGATGTCCGTCTGTCTGTCTGTCTGTCTGTCTGTCTGGGTGTCTGTTGAAATCAGTTTTACGGGAAAACCAAGAAAGCTAATTGAATGAAACTATCACACACAGGTCACATCTTCTTGCAGGCATCTTGCTATTGAAAATGGGCAATATCGGTTGACAGACACGCCTACCGCCCATACTCTATGTAAATTTACCCCGGCCAATTTTGAAAAAAGTTTCAGCGATTTTGATGAAACTTGGTGATTTGGTGCACATGTGAACCAAATTAGGATTAGGCTGGGTTTCAAGTTTCCAAAGGGTCGTACAGGGGCGTGGCACAGCCCTAAATTTTATCATTTATGCTACCATATCTTGTAAGCCGTTCAAGATATTGCGATGAAATTTAGTAAACGGATACATATAAAATATATCTTGAATTGTGATAAAAGTGGGCGGAATCAAAAAAATGGGCGTGGCACTTTTCAACTGTTAAAAATTTTGATTCCGTATATCTCAAAATTCGCACAAACGATTTCCATAAAAATTTTGGAGATGATGCCGCTGAAAGCAGTCATCAATACAAGCTCAGCTACTGGACCGAAAAAAACTCGTTGAAGGGCGTGGCACAGCCCACAATATTTATAAACGTTATATTTAAAGAACTAACATCGTAATCGTTGCAAAATTTAATGAGGCAGATATACTTGCTATAAGGTCTCTTGCTACAAAAATTTGGTCCAATAGTACCTGTGGGAGTGGCACCTCCCATATAAGCAAAAAACGTTTATTGTTATAGATAGTGTGCTATGAGAGTAATCTCATAAAATTTGGTGTACAGATGTCAGTTACTATAAGCTTTAAAAATAAATTAATTTTGACAGGATTGCATCAATGGGCGTGGCACCTCCCATATTAACATAAATTTGTTAGCGCTGTTTTAAGTGAACTATTGCAGCAATTGGTATGAAATTTAATGTATGTATTTCTGTCGCTATAGGGCATATCTGAATCAAAAGTGGCTGAAATAGCATCAGTGGGCGTGGCACCTCCCATACAAATAAAATACGGTAAGTGGCATATTTATCGAAATATGTGAGCAATCATACTAAAATTTGGTGTTAGGGGTTTGATTATGGAAAGCTATTTCTGGATCAAAACCGGGCTGGATTGTAGCAGTGGGTGTGCCACCGCCCTAAATTTTGAATTTTTGCTGCAGCATATATAGCAAACTATACAAGCTATTGAGCTAAAATTTAATATGATGATCTCGATCGCGAATATAATTTATTGTACCAAAAGTGGGCGGAACTGGAGAAGTGGGCGTGGCATATTTCAAAATTTTCATTTCTATTCGATTTTTTCCAACATTTTCTACATTCTTTCGACTTTTTCAACCTTTCAACTTTTTCCAATATATCCAATATGTATTTGTCCGACATTTTCAACCTCTTTCAACTTCCTTCATAAGTTTCTTTATTTTTTCGACTTTTTCATCAACTTTGAATTGTTTAAAAATTGTTCAACCTCTCTCAACTTTTTTCAACATTTTGCATATATTTTCGACATTTTCCAGCATCTGCCAATCTTTCTAACATTTCACATTTTTTTCGACTTACTCAACCTCTTCAATGTCTTTTCAACATTTATTTAAAAGGTTATTTCAGTGCAGTGTAGGGTATGTGAGTTTCGGCCTGGCCGAAGATAACACCTTAACTTGTTTTATTTTATAATATATGTACATAGTATGGACTCTACTAAAACTGTTTCGTGTTGGTGTAAAACATGAGTTCAGCTTACACTTTGAGAAATTACTTGGGCTCCCGATTCGAATCCTGGATTTTTGCACATTCACCTACCCTAAAGTTAAAAGAATTTTAGTGATTAGTTCTGTCGAAGCGTAGATCTGGAGGTGGCATGTAAGCTTTCTTCGGAAGTGGTAATCGTTTCTCTGAAACTTTTTTGAACGGCCTGTCTACTGGCCTGCGCAGTGCTGGCGGCCTATGACATAAGCTAAAATAGGCCAACTTTCTGCGATGGCAACGGCGAATGGTTGATGGTGAAGCTTGTGCTGAAAAAAATTGCTAAGGCTACTGAAATTCAGCCTTGGTCAATAACTGAACAGAGTAAATCAACAGATGAAATGCCCTCCACTTCTGATACACTGATCAATTTTCTCGTTAATTCTTGGAGTCAACAGATTATCTACTCCAGCACCGATATCATCATCGCTGAAATCACCTTCAGATCATTCATCGGACTCGAGATCGGAATACATAGAGGGTATTCCTGAAAACGCGAAAAAGCCTCGAAAACTGCGAAAACTGAGCACATTTTCGAGCCTCGAAAATAATTTGTGTGAAGAAAAGTTTGCGCAACTTTCGAGGCTAATTAGTTAAGCAAGTGGCCTCGAAAAGTTGGAAAATGAATCAGTGTTGCCGTTTGTCGAAATAATTTGCTGCCAGTTTGAAGTTTCTTTAGAAATTTGCACATAAACTTAACAGAATGATTTTTAAATATATGAAAAGCGCAATTCTCAGAATTTTTGTTTGTTTACCTATTTGTGTTTTGTTATTTATTAACTTAACGGGTTTTGACGCTACATTTTAGGCATAAGTTTAAAAATGTTTTTTAGCGATACGGTAAAAGTAAATTTATTTATTTAAAAAGCATATAAAAGTACAATATTTAAAGAGTATTCTGTAAAAATTTAATTAAAAAATATTGGAAAATAAGCCATTGGCAGCAAGTTTCCGCGGACGCCTAAAAAAGGTGGTTTGCGGTGGACAAGATATCGCATCACGTTATCATCTGAAATCAAACAAAAAAAACTTTCTTTAGCTTATAAGTTTTTTAAGGTATTGACGAAGGGTTTTTTTTTCTTTGACGATTTTTAAAATTTTGGCATAATTTTTAAGTCAAAAAACGAATTTTTTTGGAAAAAAAGGCAAAAATCAGCAGATTGCAGAACTGGTTGTAATAAAAAAAAAAAGCCCTCGTCATTACCTCGTTTTATATGTATTAAAGAAGTGTGTCAAATTTCAAGAAAATCGGTCTAGTAGTTTTCGAGAAAAAAGTGTCCACCGACTTTGAAAAGTTAGTTTCGAGAAAATCACGTTTAAAGTTTTAGCACTGTCTTTTTTTTCATATACTTACACAGAATCATCGAGACTCAAGACACTGTATCTTCGTCAGTTTTACTCCAATCGACCTCAAATTTCAACAGGATACTTTTGAAGAGTTATACTATTAAATAAAACAACAACAAAAATTGGAAAAACAAAATTTGGCAAAACCCCCCCCCCCCCCCTTAATTCTACATATTTTTTCGTTTTGGTGTGATACATTTTTTTTTCATGGCAGCGCTAACACTGATCAAACTGTCAAATTGCCATTGCTCAATCATTTACGAGTTTGTATTGATAGGGGTGTTCCCGAAAACAAGCTCGAAAACTTTCGAGTTTTCGCGTTTAGAGGAATACACTTGTAGTTTCTATGATTGCTTGAATTTGTTCGCTAAACAATTTTGACAGCTTACCATCTAAATCAATGAAATCACAATGACGGTATTTTTCTAAACGCGAGAAGCTTCGAAAGCTGTGTAGCTGTGAACTTTACATTTTAACTTCAGAAATAAAAGTCTCTTGTAAATGGTACATCCGTCAAAAAACAAATGAACGACTGGGTTTTAAAATGCATAATTACTGAGGCACTCCCCTTGCAATATTATGAGTTTTTTGAAATACCTATAAAATCTGTAAAATGAATATTTTAGGTATAAAAATTGTTGAATAAAATAAAACCTAGTTTTGCAAATAATTTTAAAATGAGTTCCCTCTTCCAACAATTTTACTTTTCGGTGTGTAAGCAACAGACGTACATAGAACATACATATGTACGTTCATATCAGTTAAGAGATTATTTTCAAAATATATACATACAAACATAATTACGAGTACATACACTCTCGTATGTAGCAATTTGTAATTATGTAAGCAAAAGTTTTTTAGATTTATTAATAGCATTTAATCGCTTTTAATTAAGAAACAGGTTTATTTTAGTTGTAAATTTTTTGTTTATTAAAAAAGTTTGCCTGTATTTCCCCTTTTTACCGTTAACAATTAAATTAACAAAACAAAAAATAAACAAAAATTCCCACAAAAACAATTCCTAGCACATTTCTACGAATATAAATAAATTAACAACTATAAATTCAAAATTTTTTTTAAAATTTCTAAATTTCTATTAAGTAATTAACTAAATCTTAGAAATTAACATAACAGCAATTCTTTTAGGTTTTTTTGATTTTAAACATTTTTTCTTCTGCAATAGATATTATTAGGTAAGATTTACATTGAATGTAATTTGAACGTTAACTTCTTTTTTTTTTTTTTTTTGTTAGCAGCTTAACACCTTAGAAACTAAACATATTACAACCATTCTGCTATGTCGAGAATATCATTTTATAGCCAATTTTACTCTCGTAGTATTACCAGTGAATTATGAGAGGAGAAACCGTAAATAAAAAGTTTTTTTCACTTACCTGGCGTGGATTTCGAACCGCGAGCCACCATTGTCAACGGCGGACACACTCCCCCACCAAGCATGTGGGTAAGAAACTTGAGTTTACGGAAAAAAGCGCTTTCAGTTCTTCCGTTCGTAGTCTAACGTATCTGAACTTAATATTCCCCGAGTATGGAGTTTTAGGGGGCACTGGTTTAAGGAAAAAGATGTGCTCAAATCGCCTGTCTTCAAGAGTTGAGATATTGGTGTCGCTAAGTATTCGGCGCCCGCTGCGGTGATTTGTGAATTACACATGTACATATGTATGTTAGATAATGTTGTATTTGTCTTGTAGTAAAGCACAGATGGGCAAAACAGGAAAAAAAACCCACCATAAACTTAATCTCTATAGTAAAATAGGAAATTCAAAAAAAAAAAAAAAAAACAAAAGCCAATTATAAGAATCAATCAAAAATAACATTAATGTTCTTAGATTCTACACTGTAGAAATAAAAGTACACAGATCAAACAAAACGGAAGAAGCTGCCCTCAATGTGCGCATTGTTGTTTCCTTATTCGCTCGCTTCTCGTTTTTTTCTGGATGATTCAACAATAACACAAATCCCAAATTATAAAAAAAACCACAACGATAAAAATGTCCTTAGGAAAAACGACGTGTTTGTTGTAATGAGCCACAAGTGGCTAATTTTTTGTATTTTGCTCATCGCTGTGGTAAAGTCTACATGAACCGATTTAATGTTGTGCTTAGTTTGATTTGTGACCAATTTGTTCAATTGATAAAGTAATTGATATAGTCTTGGAGAGCACTTATCGGTACGTTTGTAATATCTACTGAAGTAAGAATTGCTGTGTTAATATAGTATGAGCAACAATTACTATTATTAAGAAAAAGCTTAGTACATAAACGAAGGAACTAATTTAGTCGCTTTGAAGCAAATCATTTCCGAATCGCATTTGTAATTCAAGGCTATGGGTCTCTGAGCCGAATCATTGAGTTGACAGAAGCTGTGTACCACAGAACTGCAGCAAGATAGATATTTTCGATAGTACGGACTTAAAACTGCTTTGGACTAACGTCTGACCCACTAAATCTGTCTGTTGAGCTTTTTATTATCCTTAACTTACGTATGTAGCTGCGTAACAAAGCAATGGAAAAGTTCTCTATTTTTTTTACTTATTAGTGGACTAATTTCATTGTGCTAGGAAACAAAAAGTAGAGACGTGCTGATAACAAAACTTATTATTATTTACACCTTCAACGTGTACAGAATTCCATAAATAGCTGAAATACTCACTTACAATGAAACGAATTTTATGTTTTTGTTTACAAAGCTCATATCGTTGCAAATAATTTTTATGTCGTCTCGCCAGTATGCAAAATTACAATGCATTCTGACTTTATGGTTGCTGCTTTTGCTTTTTGCACTGCCAGCTGCCGTAGTCTGGTGTAAAATTGCATATTAAAATTAATTAAAAAATGCCAACAAACAAACAAATTTTTACTTAATTTACAAGGTATTGTGGTGCAGCAACACGCAGGTAAGTGTTCTTTGAAATGTTGAGTGCCATCCATGACTAAACCTAATCAATGCTATCAATGTTTTGTTGTAGTGCCTTCCTTCAACTGATGACTAATACTCGTAGAACACATAAATTATAATGCACTTTTTCTTATCACTTCGTTTCAAATGAATATTCGCGCTAAATTTCTAGAGATAGGTACGTGTAAATTCCATTTAACTTTTGGAAAAATATACTGCCAAACATTATCACATTGTTCTGCAAATATTTTTAGCGTGAAAAATCCCGGAATTTCTTCGTCTGACTCACTATTTTAGAATTTAATTAAATGTTAAATGAAAAGAAGTTGTAGACTCATTTAAATTTTTTAAGACAATTAAAGTTATTTTCAACAGATTAATGAGTAAAAAAAATAGTTGCTTATTCCGCCAGTTTTTAAAACCACTGATAAAGTTTAATGAGAAATTTTCCATACGTTGAATTATACCTAATAACAGAACGTTTTTTAAATTTGACTGGAAATGCGAGTATTTAGTGATAAGAAAAATTCCTTGGTATTTTAATGCTCTACATCCATTCGCTTAGAAAGAGTGGTTTCAGATGTCGAAAACTTTATAGTCGACCAACTTAAAATCGGCTTATATCAAAAATGAGTAATCGCGCAAAAGGACAACATTGTTTCGGCACTTATTTTGGTTTGTTTTACATTTGGGCAGTTTTTTTTTGTTGAAATATCATATAAAATTAGTGATTAAGTTGGTTCTTCACTTTGCTTCATTGGATATATTTTCATAATAACCAATCACCCAATGTCAGAAACTCATTTCTGCATTACAAAATATTTTTATTGTACACAATGTGTTTGTAAAAGGGAAATTATTATTACTTTAGGTTAGGTTAGGTAGGAGTGTCAGTCAGTTGCGAACTGACCCACTTAGACCAATATCATCAATATACCTATACCCAGGCACCCAGATGAGATGAATGTTAAAATGCTGAGCCATCTCATTAAGACACAAGCGGAATTGTTGGGCCACTAGTGAGTTCAGAAAGACTGATTCTAGGGATTTGATAGCAGCCTGACTTTTATGTTATCATTACTTTACATTAATGAAATTATTTCCCTAATATAAAATGAGTTCCCTTACACCTATTTGCTGTACTAAGCGCGTGTAACCTCACTTTGCTTGGATATGTGCTAGGCCATTTTTCCTATTAAGTCGAACTAGTCGGCATTTGAGAGAGCACGAAACTTGCGATCGTTTACTTAACTGCTTTCCATAAGTTAATTCTGAAAAAAGCTTTGTGAGACCCAATGCGATTATGAGTCTCCAATCGACTTCGAAATATCAACCTTCCATAAGATAATAATCCAAGAAGATTTTCAATATTTCATTATAAGAATACCTTGTCAATCTGAGTCTAACCTATGGCTCTAATTTTCAGATAGAGAATCCACTCTGTATACTACTGGAGTCACAAACTCAAAGAAGCAGCCATTTAGAATACTACCAAGAATGGAGAGAGTAAGGTTGAAAAGAAATGAAACCATTTCCGAATCGAAAAGACTTTGAGCTTAATAAGTGATTGTAAAAAATACTGACAACAGATTCTGTAAAGATTAATTGCATTGGTGAGAGTTCTAAGAAGTCCAAACATGAAATGAATGAAAACTATCGACAAATAGTTAAAAATATCTTTATCCCTGTACGATCATACAATGCAAGAACATCTTCGAAATGTTGAAACTAACTTTCATTCCCTCGTAAAATGAATGGTTTAATTAAATTTTAGGCTAATGAAAATTCACTGATGGCATTTTCGGTACACTTGTACTTATATCGGTACATTTGCGTCGTAAAAAATCGTCGTCAGTACACTGCCAAGTTTTCAGCACATTCAGTACATTTGGCGCATTTTCAGTACTTTTCCGGTACATTTTCAGTACAATTCGACTACTTGTACAAATTAGCATTTTTTTTAGAAAATTTAGCTGCCGTCACGGTCATGGAAAGGAATTTAACCCCGCAGTTCCCATACACTGAAGCTCGTGCTGAACTATGCTGCTAAATTTTATCTGGCAGCTACATACATATATCTCTTTGTATTTTGTGGAAATTTTTATGTGTGCATTTTTCTATTTCAACTCATCGTTGGGAAGTCCAATTGAGCCATGTGCCTTAGGTACCGCTGAAGCCACTGAGTGATAGAAGATGACAGAGACGAGCTGATGACCATTTTCTTGAATTTGTATGAAATTTGGTTCCATTAGTTTAAGTAATTCGTTCAGTGTAGCGTTTTGAAGTTTTCGCTCGTATTGGAAGTGTCACGCTCTTTCGTCGAAATTCACCAACCTTTTGTGCAGAGTTAATCTCAATTTTTCCTAGTATTTTTGAGAAATTTGGTTACACTACATCAAAAATCTTTCACAATTTAGCGTTTTAAACGTTTTTCTAGTTTCTAGATAGATAGGCGTGTCCGTAAATCAATTTTTGCCGAGTGTTGTTATCTCAACCCTTACTTTATTGTATTATTTACAGGTAGGAGTAAATAGACACAATTTAGTCCGAATTTTTCATTTCATGGTATACACTTTATCACCTTGGACCAAAGTGTCTATATGGGACTTCCAATCCACCACTACATATAACCTAACCACTATGGAACACACTCTTAAATAAAAGAAAAAAAATTTTTCGAGACTTGAATGAATACCACACATTTGGTTTTAAAAAAACTCTTTTATCCTTAAAGGGGCCTATATTTGAAAAAAAAAGATACATACATATGTATATATAGGGCCACTTTAAACATGGTGATCAATTCCAAGACTTAGCCTTTCATTTAAATTCTTAAATTTTTTGGACATGATTTCAGCAAAGTTCAAGACAATTTTGAGGACCATCTGAGTTCATCTGAGGAGGTTTTTACGAAAACGTTATATTTACGTACATACATATGTTTGTACATTTGCGCTTATTTAACATTTTAAACTATTTTGATTGTGCCATATGCTATTTTATAAAACAAGCTTAGAAGTGGAACTCAATTATTAAACTCAGTAAACAATTTGCACAATATAACTTACAGTTCTGTAGAAATATGTAGCTAATTAAGTAAAGTATGGAATAACATAATTCCTAGCAATTTGTCGTCATTTCTTAAGTATTGCGTTTTAGCTATCGTCTAGTAATTTGGTAAACCGCATTTAAATGTAAGTTAAAAAAAAACTCAAAAATTCATTTCAATGACATTTGTTATTTTCTTTCTCTTTGAGTGTTTTTTTTGTTTTGTTGTTTTTTATGTTTAACGGTTTTTGGATATAAACCCAATTGCAAACATAATGCCGGCCGGCTTTTGTTTACATGACATTCTCTTTATGAGACTTATACCCATTATATTCGTTAAAAAACGAGTATGTATACAAAACAACAATAAAATAAAAATGTTTTTAGTCATAGTGGCGTGATTTTTCATATGTACTAATTTGTAAGGTATTACCAGATAATTAAGCCCACAAGTCTTTAAGTTAAAAAAGAAAATTCATTTATTTCATCAACTCTATAGGCTTAGGAAAAGTTAGATTGCGTTGGCTAACATTTGGCCACAGTCTTATTATAATACATAATAGAGTCTAGCTACTACAGCTATTAGCCTTCTTAGCTATTTAGTCAAATAAAAAGCTTTTCAACATACCTAGCACCAAACCATGTTGACATAAACATATAGATATTAAAATATTAATATGTATACATATACTTATGTACATGGTCCAAGGCATAAATTTTTTGAAAAAATTTACCCAGCATGCTGTGGGGCCGGACAACACAAGCATTAAAATGCAGACCACCACTACAAATTTAGCTACAGTTAGTTTTAATCTAAGGTTCAGTTGACCTTTTGACAAACTAATGTTATAAGCTTCGGAGTTTTTAATAAGAGTTGTCATGTGATTAAAATGAGCTGTAGCCATATAATTAGTCCTACTAACAGTCTGGTAAAATAATTAATAAGAATTACAAGTACTTCTCCGATTAGTATTAAAATGTATGTAATTAAGAAGCTCTGGTGCAGCAAGAGACCCAGTTACAAGTTGATGCAGATAAGGTATATTCGCAATATTTATACAGGAAAGTTTAAACTTTAAAGAGTCATTTCAATTTAATCGAACTCCACAATATTTTTCTTGCTGGTAAAAATCATTTATGACGATTAAGTTATTCTTAGAACACCAAGCTTCATAGGATTTCAAGTCAGACTGAAGTGGAAAAGTATTACCAGTTCGTTTCACATTTCTGTATATTGCCAAAATATATAGGAGCGGCCCTAGGTGACTTCCTTGTGAAACACCTGATGTCGCACTAATCTTATTTCATATGAACGATCAGATAAATATGATGCAATTCAACTGACAAAATTTAAAGGAAATCTAAGCTTCTTTAATCTAAACAAAATCAAATTATGTAGGAATTTGTCAAATGCTTTACTGAGGTCAATGTAGATGAAGTCAATTTGCCCACCAGTGTCTAAAGAGCTTGACGTAAAGGAAGTAAAATCAAGGAGGTTAGAAACTACAAATCTGCCATTGACAAAATCATGCTGATGAGTTGTTATGACTTCACCACAGCACACTTTAACCTACTCGTATACAATACGTTTAGAAAGTTTTGGTATTGATAATAACTTAGCCACGGGCCTTATGAAACATAATTTAACACCCTTTGTTAAAAATGGGGCTTATGTATGATGATTTCCAAAGTTTAGGAAAATAGTTTTTTCTAATAGATCTATTGGGGCTGACTTAGTATAGAGCCGCAGTTAACTAATACTGTCGTCGGAATACCATCAGGTTCAGAGCTGAAGTCATTATCAACAGATGAGATACATTTCTCTACTTAACCATCTGATATATCTGGACTCAAAACATATCCCTTCGGACACATTTTTCAACTACAAGTAATGATATGAAAACACAGTTATTCCGTCCAACATATTTATATGAAATTACAAAGGATATTTCGAGATGTAAGGATGAATAGAGAAATCTGTATAATAAGATTTAAACTTTGAAGTTCGAAAAGTGAAAGCTCACAAACTGCATTGAATTGGACACATTCAGGGCCGCATTACGTATTTTAACACCCCATGTATGCGATGTTCCGGAAAAACTTACTGTTTGAATGACTTTTTATTTTGCCTATCATTTTGGAAAAACCTTTTTTTTTTTTTTTTTTTTGCTAATTAATATTAAACTATATAATAAAGATAACCTCAAAATTTTAATTGTGTTGCCGCGGAAAAATTTGGTGACCTTTTTTTTTAAATTATAAAGTTCTTGACATCTTCTAGGCATAACTTTATTATATTATATTTGATTAGATTATATCTGGAAATCAAGCGTCGTTTTTTGTATGGCTGTTTCTGTTCTCCGATAGTCTGATGATCAACTTATTTTGATTAGGAAAACAAAAAACATTCGACTCTCGGAAAAATATATTAAAAATTATCATTTGGTTATCGTATTGCAGCCACTGCGATATTTAAATAAGAAATTCGATGATTAGGCCTTATTAGCCGATTTTACCTACAGCATTTTTATTTTAGCAAAGATGTTCGGATTTTTATACGTATATCTCTTTATGTTTAAACTTCTCCTCTTATGTCATCTTCACTCGTTGAGATCAAAGTTCTTCGCGAAATATTTTAGCTGAAGCTTAGAATAAATTATTTGTTAATAGAAACGACGCGACTTGCATTTTATTATCATTAAAGTCATGTTTAATTATTGTATTCACATAATGTAGTTGGATCAGTTATATGATATATGTATAGTAATTTAATTTATACAACTTATTAGCTTATATTTTTTCTTTTTGCTTTGTTTTTTTTTTTATTCTCTATTTGTTTTAAATTTATGTACTTCTAAGTTCTTAACTTTATGGTGAATATTATTAAAACATATGTATGTATGTGCTATAATGTATGTACATATACATTAGGGTGTGTTTTTTAATTTTGTTGATATTTTTACTTTTTTTCGCCTATGCGTTAGCATGGGACTTAAAAACATTTCTCACAAAATTTCAGCTTCCTGGCTCAAATCTGTGCCCGGCACAAACAGAGTTTGTTTCCCACCTTAATGAAATTGAACAAAAAAAGCGTTCTTACTAAAACGTAGAAAAAGTCTGCCATAGGTGCCAGGCTTTAGGCATTTTAGTTGCATGAGAGATGCCACAAGCATCAAACCACGCCCACATATGTTTTGGAAATACAAATGCGAACAATATATGTACATCCGATGGGGAATTTTTTTTTTGTCAGTCTCACGTGTTTGATCTATGAAGCTGAGATTTTGTGCGAATTGTTCTTAAATCCAATGCTAAGACATATCTCAAGGTTGTCTGGAAAAAGAGTTAACCATTTCAGCCAAAAAATGTTTTCTTTTGAGAAGACCGAGTGTTACTTCTTTTCAATTTGGCAACTCTGGCAATTTTTACTTAAGGAGCCACTTCTACAAAGAAGTGGCACATCACACATGATAAGTACATATGTATATTTGTTTTTATATTTATATTTATATATATATATTTTATATTTATATTTGTTTTTTTTTATTTCTATATAGAAATTTTATTATATTTTTATGCCGTAGTCGGAAAGTGGAAACACTTTATACAAAAGATGGTCAGAAATATAGTAAAAATAGAGTTCGTTGCTAGACATTTTGCACGGGTGTTTTTTTTTACGTTGCAACTTTTGTGAATGTGAGCAAGCATATTTTTTCTATTAATTTAATCGATTTGCTTCATATCGGGTAAGAATTCTCACTAATTCTATTTTGAAGCTATACGCGAAAATCTGAAAGCTATGATTTCTTTATACTCCTATATATGAGACGCTTTTTTTGAGTGGCCTATTTATTATATGGATATGCCAAAATCTTCTTCAAAGTCTAAGCATTCAAATATCTTTAGGGGTTTTTGTACATTTTAAAATGACGGCTCAAGATGTGGACAATAAAGATGTGGTAATAAAACAATAAATCTTTTTTATGGTTTGAATCAGTGGTGGGCATGGAAATCTAACGAAAGGGCGAAACAAAAACATCAAGCAATCAAATTTTAAAGTTTTTTTTTACTTTCATTTCCAAATTCGCCAAAAGCACAAAAACACCAAATTGCACTACAAACAAAAACAATTGCTAAATTCGTCAAGAAACAATGCAGCGCAGCGCTAGTCCCTTTGTGTATTGTTTTTGTTTTCATTTGAACTCAACTCAACGATGTGCCTCGATAGCGTTGAAATTTTGGGAATTTTTTTTGCTTGCTTGTGCGTCGAATAACGGTTCGGGCAATGAGGGCGGATAGGGACACTACGTGCCCACCGCTGGTTTGAATGCATAGTTTGGATGACTTAAAATGTTTTTGTATTTTTAAAAATTTCACAAAATGTTTATTTTGTGCGTTAGTGATAAAAACGATTTTGTGAAAATTTCATCTCCTACAACTTTTTTAAAATTGCACTGATAAAAGTTCTTCAAATTCTACAAAATATTCAGAAAAATATATACACACTTTTTTTGACGTCATATTTCAATGACGCCATAAATTTCTTTCGTCGAAGAGCAATTTTCATAAAAAATTTGTAGGAGTAAAAAGTTCTTAAATTTGGTCAAAATACACAACAAATAACTTTCTTATTTGTGTTTTTGGAACAAAATTTAATAATAACAATATTTTTGTACAGAGCTTCTTGTTCAGTACTTTTAGTGCAAAAAACAACAAAAAAATTACAAGCGCAAAATGCATTAAAATGGGCAACGAGCTGCTTATACTAGTTTCAATGACCGCTACGTCATATCATCAGTAAGCTTTGTTAGCCGAAGTATAGTAGTTCTACAAGCCTACTATGTAATGTTTCTTGCGTTGATCTGTTAAGAATCACAGCAGTAAACAAAACAAAAACTTCTACATCTCAATGCAATTGACCTTGTAATCTCTTTGATATCACACATTTCTTGTTTAGTTTGTGCGTTAGTGATAAAAACGATTTTGTGAAAATTTCACCTCCTACAACTTTTTTAAAATCGCACTGATAAAAGTTCTTCAAGTTCTACAAAATATTCTTAAAAATATATACACACGTTTTTTGACGTCATATTTCAATGACGTCATAAATTTCTTTCGACGAAGAGCAATTTTCATAAAAAATTTCTAGCAGTAAAAAGTTCTTAAATTTGGTCAAAATACACAACAAATAACTTTCTTATTTCGTTGTGACATTTTGTTAGACGAAAAAAAATAATGAAATACAAAATTTCATTATCAGATGAGTCTTAAAATTTGTTAGACGAAAAACAGTTTCTTACAAAAAACGTTGATTAAAATCGATAATTACATTCATTGTTATAAATGACGATATATCTTTAAGACTTGAAAATCGAACAGTCTTAAAAATCAAAAATCAAAATCGAAAATTTTGAAAATAATGAGTAGTGAGCTTTTAAAAAAAAAAATAAAAACAAACGTAATTTTCCAAAAACTTATATCTCTTGAATGGCTTATTTGTGATATCTTTTTTTGATTGGGGTGCATTATAATTCAAAAAGAAAGGAACTTAAGCCTTAGCTCTCCGATTTTGCAACCTTTTTTGTGGCTGATGATTTGCTATAAATAATTTCGTAATAAGACACCATAAGTACACATAAGAGAACTCATTCTAAAAATATTTTGTACCTCTGTGAATATCAAACTCCACAAAAAATTATTGCAGCAAAAAATATTAGAAATTGGCATTATAGATTTTGAGTTAAGCTTCACCAAGCAGATTGTTTCTTGTCCACTTCGAACTTTGAACTCAAAAGAAAATCTATTTCGCACAAAAAATTCTTTAAATGCCTAGCACAAAAAGAAATAAATTGAAAATAAAATCAGATGTATGAACATAGCAGACTTTGCAGCTTGGTCGTTTTATTCGTTCTTAGATATCAAGTTGGCGAATAAAACACAGCTAATATTAAGCAACAAGATTAAGTAACAGTGTTGAGAAAAAATGCATGAAAGCAATGTTAAGCAAGAAATTTAGCAACCAACAAAATGTATGTAATAATTTTGAAAAAAAAAATACCATGTTAACTTTTATCATCAAATGTTTATCATCACTGATTATCAAATACTTTTGCTCAATTTCGATATGCAATTTTATTTCGATTTTTGTTTTTTTACATGATAAGCCACTACACATAATTGTATGCTGAAACCTGATTGTTATCGCAATTTTTATTATTTCGAACTTCCCCTAAATATATTTTAAGATCATGCTTATTGAAAAATGTAAAATAAATAAATAAATAAATGTTTCTATGGTGATCAAAACGCATGATCATTAGAGTTGCGGATGTAAGGGTAATTCGTAATAGAGAAATATTCGCTATACAGAAATTCTTTTTGAGAAAAAAAAAACACTACTGAAAGCAGAACTCATTTTTGCTTTAGAGAAGTTCCACTACACTTGCATCTGCTGGCATAAGCCGAAATGATCTAAATAGGTTTCGGAAAGTGTGGAATAACTTTTAATATTTCCTTTATCTGATGAAACACTACTGAAAATCTATGTAGTGCAACCTTTGTGTATGATTGAAATATACGTTTCGTGCGACTCCAAAATATTTTTTATGAAAATTTATAATCTTAACTTATGTTGTTTTTAAGAATTTTTTATTCACGTATGTGTTGTTGTTTACTCAAAGCATGCACCAAAACATACAACTGAAAAAAAGGGGGTGTGTTCGCTATTATATAAGAGGCCTTGCTGGTCAACTTGCTTTCGTAAACAGAGTCGCATTTTTGTTGATGTTGATGTTTTTTTTTTAATTTCAACCGCATAAAATTATCGACTGAAGTATTTAAATATACATACATACATATGTATGTACATATATGCATATGAATTCTAAATTAGGTCGTTGTTATGTTTTTATTTATTTTTTTTTTTTTTCTAAGAACTCTTTTGAACAACAACGTGTTGACTTTGCTGTTATTCGCATTCTAGATACTTCCATAAGCGTTGCAACTTTGAAACAAATGGCGAGTCTTTGTTTTTGTTAAAGATTTGATAATGCAATAAATAAAATTAAATGCTTTCTAAGAAGAAAAAAAAAAATACAATAAGCTTTTTAAATGCATTCTGTTTTGTTTTGTTATTATTTTTGAAACAATGGTTGCCGCATTCAATTCCATGCGTCAACAACGTTCAGTAGTTTACGATATTTTATTAAAGTAATTAATGTCGTATTAGACCAATTCAGGTTTTAAAACGTGCCCCCCAAAGCGTTTGACTTGATATTTGAGTAAATTTATTTACTGAGTCATCTGTGTTTTTATTTAAATTATGGTGTTTCTTGCTTTATAACTTACTAGAAAATTTTATTTTATTTTATTAAAGTTAGTCAAAAAATACAATTTTAAGAACTTATATAAAAACGAGTACTAGCTATCAAGGCTTACAACCAGTAGCGTACCTAAGGGGTGCGAAGGAGGTGGCCGCCTCGGGTGCAACCACTTGAGGGCGGCAAAATGGTTTTCGGTATTTTTTAGTAAATGGAAAATAAATAGAGATAATGTGTAGGATGGAGCTGCTTGTAGAAGTCCACGTAAGTGGGTAAAGTTCCTGATCGCCACTCACTTGGAAGTGGCCAAGGATGATTCTTTTGCAAGCAGTTCAAGCAGCTCACAAACTTCCGGCCTCTTGGCCAAGTATCCTCTGGAGATCCCTTGGACACCCGTCCGGGGGTGAGCTAGTTGTGAGAAGGCGAGTCTCTCCTAGACTTAAAACTTGGAATGTATGCGTAGGGTTTGGGTCCCACCACACATTATCATCATTTCCAATGAAAACCAAAACAGCCTCGGATAATAGCCCCCACTATGATGACGACCACTGCAAACGAAAAACGGACAATGATTTACGGATATGCACCTGGAATGTCCGGACCCTCCATAGGGAAGGTGCAACTATCCAACTGGCGGAAGCCCTCGTAAAAATAAAGGCTGACATCACCACCATCCAGGAGATGTGATGGAAAGGACAAGGCTGCTCTAAACGGACGAACTGTGATATCTACTACAGCGGCCATGCGGAGAGGCGCGAATTTGGTTGCGGATTCGTTGTAAGTCGAAAATTACGCCACCTAGTTTCCCGGTTCCCGCCAATAAACGAAAGGTTGGCTACGATCCGTATCAAGGCAAAATTCTTCAACATAAGCCTAATTTGCGCGCATGCCCGACGGAGGAAAAGGACGATGCCACCAAGGATGATTTCTACGCGAGCCTAGAGGACGTGTATGACCGTTGTCCGACCCACGATGTAAAAATAGTCCTCGGCGATTTTAACGCGAAGGTCGGAAGAGAAGGCATCTTTGGCGCTACAGTCGGTCAGTTCAATCTCCACGAGACCACTTCAAACAACGGTCTGAGACTGATCGACTTCGCCGCGGCGCGAAACATGGTAGTTAGTAGCACCAGATTTCAACACCTCGACATTCACAAGGCCACCTGGCTATCCCCGGATCAAAAAACGAAAAACCAAATTGATCATGTCGTGATCGACGGAAGGCACGCTTCAAGCGTTCTGGATGTGCGTACATTTCGGGGGGTCAACTTGACTCCGACCACTATCTTGTTGCAGCTAAGATCCGCATGCGGCTATGCAATGCGAAGAATGTACGCACTGGCATGCAACGAAAGCTGGACGTTACCAAGCTGCAATCACAACGTACTGCCGAGGCGTACTCCGCTCAACTCTTGGCTAAGCTCAACCAACCAACCTCTGAAACCGACGACGCCGGTGGACTTTGGACACACATCTCCCACTCCATGCCCGCTGCTGCCGAGGAGTCATTGGTTGCCGACGCCCACAACCTCGAAACCAATGGTATGACCAGGAGTGTCGCGATGCGACTGCTGCAAAAAACGCCGCATACAAGAAGACGCTGCAGTCAGCCGCAACGCCAACCGTGCGAAAAGAGGAAGGAAGAGAGGCGCATTTTCAGACGCAAAAAAAGGAGCAAGAAAAGCGTGAGCGTGAGGAACTTGAGGTGTACCAGGGCAAGAAAGATGCACGAAAATTCTATCAACAAGTTAAGCGTCTAACTCAAGGTTTCAAGCCCGGAGCATCCACTTGTAGAGACGAAAATGGAAATCTGGTTACAGATACACAGAGTGTACTGAGATTATGGAGACAGCATTTCTCCAACTTGCTTACGGGCGATGATTCCACTAATTCCGCCCAGAGAGAATGCAGTACGATACCACCAATCGATGATAACGCAGTGGAAGTACCATCACCTAGCCATGAAGAGGTTCGAGTTGCTATCCAGCGACTCAAAAACAACAAAGCAGCGGGTGCTGACGGCCTGCCAGCTGAGTTGTTTAAAGCTGGTGGCGATGAATTGATAAGGTGCATGCATCAACTTATCAGCAAAATATGGCTAGCGGAAAGCATGCCCGACGATTGGAATCTCAGCGTGCTTTGTCCTGTAATAAAGAAAGGAGACCCGACAATCTGCGCCAACTACAGGGGTATCAGTCTTATTTCCATCGCAGATAAGATCCTCTCCAGCGTATTGTGTGAAAGATTGAAGCCACATACAGAAACACTGATCGGATCCTATCAGTGTGGCTGTAGACCTGGTAATCCACCATAGACCAGATTTTTACACTACGCCAAATCCTGGAGAAAACTCATGAGTATCAAATCGACACTCACTATCTCTTCGTCGATAATAAAGCTGCGTTCGATAGTCCAGTGCGGGATTGCCTTTACGCAACAATGTTTTAGTTCGGTATACCTGCAAAGTTGATAAGGGTCTGCAAGATGACGTTGAGCAATACGTGTAGCTCCGTCAAGGTAGGGAATGACCTCTCCGGAACTTTTAATACCGAGCGAGGTTTCAGACAAGGCGACCCGTTTTCGTGCGATCTCTTCAATTTCATTATGGAGGGGATCGTACGAAAAGCCGGTGTGCATCATAATGGCACCATTTTCTTCAAAGGTGTTCAGCTCCTTGCGTACGCTGATGATATTGATATTATCGGTCGGAGTAAGAGAGATGTTACTGCTGCTTTCACTGCTATTGAAAAGGAATCAGCCAAAGTGGGTTTGACGGTAAACGAGGGCAAGACGAAATACATGATGTCTACTAACAACAGCAAGAGAGTGCGGGATCCGGACTCTCATGTTACAGCAGGCAACTGTAAATTAGAAGTTGTCAAGGAATTCACTTACCTTGGCACTGCCGTAACCAGCAACAATGATGTCAGTCTGGAGATTAAGCGGAGAATAACAATTGCTAATAGGTGCTACTACGGTCTCAGTAAGCAATTACGTTGCAGAGCTCTCTCTCGATCGACAAAGCTAACACTCTACAAGACGCTCATTCTACCTGTGCTTCTTTATGGCGCTGAGGCATGGGTGGTTTCGACAACAGACGCAGCCGCTCTTGGGGTGTTCGAGAGGAAAGTTCTCCGCAAAATCTTTGGTCCTGTTCGAGTTGGCGACGACTATCACATTCGAATGAACCACGAGCTGTATGAGCTCTACGCCGACATTGACATAGTTAAGCGTATAACAATACAGCGACTACGCTGGCTGGGTCATGTCCATCGTATGGATAAAGAAGCTCCAGCAAAAAAGGTATTCGAAGGGAAGGTCCCCGGTCAACGACGAAGAGGGAGACCATGCCTCCGGTGGATAGACCAAGCTGAGGAAGCCCTAACCACGCTTGGCATTAACGATTGGAGAAGGCGCGCGCAAAACAGAGGCGCCTGGCGAGAGCTAATGAGGTCGGCCGTAAATCTAAGTAAAGTAAGTAATGTGTAGCTGACTCTTGTGTCTATTGTGAAATAAACCTCATTTTACTTGGGATTTGAGGACCTATTTTTCTTAAATAGTAACAACATTTTTAAGATTTTAAAAACGCAGAATATTTGCTGTTGATAGGGGCGGCAATTTAACTCTTTGCACCGGGCAAGGTGATAAATTAATTGGATCATTTTTAAATTTTACCACCTTTTTATTACAGTACTAAAGTGTAAAAATATACTAATGTTTTTCAACAAATTGGCGGATCTGCATAGTATCTCTTCAGAGGCATCGATAACTGCAGTCAAAATTTTTCTTTTTTTCTAAATAAAAGGTTTTCTTTTTTCAATTACTGATATGTTGAAAGGAAGGATAAACCTATGAAATTATAAAAAAGTTAAAAATTAAAATTCATATCGGCTGCTTAATCAAAAGTTCAGATTTTCGACTATTTTGTCAACTGCTTGACCTCAAAAAAATTATTTGCTTACACGATACCTTTAAGCTTTAAATAACATCCTTCCAATAATACTATGGATATAAACCTCTCCAAATTTCAGCATGATCGGCTTAAAACTTTTTGAGTTACGGCACGAGCAGCTTTTGCAAATACAGTTTCGAGATAATCGCGATTAAGGTATCAATACGAAATGCTTTACTTTAGTAGTAAATGCACTACTTTTGCAATGCAAAACTACTTTACTACTTTTCACTTGAAATGGACTACTTTTGGGTGAAATTACATACTTTTCTCTACTTTCGATGTTTGCATTGTAAAATAAAGTGTATTTTATATATTGTTTTCAGTTTGCTGGTGGTTTCCGTAGAAAACGAAGACCTTTTTTTTTTTTTGCTCATCAAAAAATTTTGATTTTTTATTACAAAATTGGGATTTTTTCACATGCACTACTTTTGTAGGCAGGGCGTCTGGTAAGCCTACTGTTGTTCTTGACAATAATTCATTGATATTCAATTTTTGTCGACGAATTTAATTTAACAATAATATCGAATGGCATGTACTACATTGCTATATAAATTTTTCAATTATTACTAAATTTTTTAGATTTTCTTGGGAACGGATCGATGTTACCGAATATTTGGAACTCTGGCAAAACTGGCATGGCAGCGCAACGCTGCTTGCTAGGAAATGATTTTCGTTCGTATTTAAGAATTTTGAAATTCTCAAAAGTTTTCACTTTTATTTTGTTTCCAAAACACTCCATGAATAATTTAGTTCGTACACTGAAGGACTCAGCATTTTTTGTGTGTTGAAAAGGTTTCAGTCAAATTGTTTGAAATCTTCATATAAATGGCATTCATGCAAACGTGTTATAATTCGTTGAAATATCATAAATTTAAAATTTTATAAATATATGAACTGTTAAGTTTCGTGTGAGAAAATATTAATGCAAACTGCATAATTTTCGCCATAAACGAGAATATAAGTAAATTGTAATTGGAACAATTTTTGTTTATTTAGAAAGCAACAACTTTTTGAATATGACGAAGGTAGCATGCAAATTTCTTTTAAATTCATACAATTTAGTATTATTTTAGGAATATTACTTTTAAATTGTATATATTAAAAACAACCAAAAAATTAAACGGCTCGATTGGACTGAAGCGCAGACACTTCATTTGCTGCAAATGCTGGTCGACTGCGTCAATAAGAAATAGGGAACTACAAAAAATTGCGGTTTATTTCAGTACTTTAATAAATTCATTTTTTTACAATTTTTTGAAATTTGGAATTTTTTTTTCATCAGCCATCAGAAATGTTTTCACAAAACGAGGAAGAGCTGATCAACATGCAGCTATAAGTATTTTTTAATGAGCAGCAGATAACACTATAGGGGCAGTTGGAGAGTTGTGAGACATAAGAAATTGTGAGGCAAATCAATTTTTCTACCAAGCTCATTTTTCTTTTCTTTTTAATAACAGTATACCGCATTCCCCCTTTTTTTTATTTGTCAAAATTAACATTTACGTACTTATGCGATTTTGAATATCTTGCATAGTAAACTTGATATGACTATTTTAAGGACATACTTTTTGGAAAATTAAAAAAAAATGATTTACGATTTTTAAACAAAAAATATAATTTTTGGACATTTTTTAAAGGATCTTATAGTCTTCTCAATTTGATTATTTTCTTATCTTATAATAGAAATTAAATGACAAAAATATGCGTACCTCTGAGGATTGCTGACAAATTTTAGAACTACATATGTTGACTGGGGATATGAGCTCCTAAACTGGGCCTACTAAGGAAAAATGTTTCATTGAAATTAGTTGCGCCTCTGTGACTAAAATCATCCACATAATTATGAAAAGTAACTCTACATAGGTATTTGCATTTTAGTTCATTAGGTCTTATTTTTAAGCAAATTTTGTTAAGGCACTCCAGACTGTTTTAAAAATTGAGAAAACTTTTTAAGATTTTTAAAAAAGTTCAGACATATTTACGAAATTCAATTATTTGTGAAGTAATTGAAAATTCAATGAATAAAATTTGTTCGAAAATTCATTGAAAAACCTTAAAAAATTAGCCCTTAAATTTTGGAGAATTCTCTGGGTTTTCAAAGTTTTGTTATGCAAAACATTCAAAAGAACATAATTCTGTAAATATCACTATGTAAAATCCAAAAATATATATGTATGTATGTGCTTATCTAATGATATAGTAACAAAAAAAACTAAGCATAATCAAAAGAGGTTTGATCAAAAATTGTTTTTTATTGTATGATGAAACAAACGAGTTTCTAAATCATTGACGTACATAAGAAGCAAGTTTCCTTATACGCAAACTCTATGCAAAGATGCAGATTAATACACAATTATACAAATGTAGCCATAAAAAACTCGAACAAAGGGGACTAAACATTTTATTTGAAAATTATAGACGAAAGTCAAATAAAAAAATACAAAACACCCATGCATGGTAAAGAACTCACTAACAGCAACCATAAATTAAATATGACCCAATTCAAGACATCCACATACACGACAGACATTGACCCCTTAGGTAATTTAAAATGAAAAATGCATTTTTTATTAAAAACACAGCATTGAAAAGCATATTGCTTAACTTCAAAAAGAAAAATTCTTTGAGTTGTTTTCATAATGAACTTCAATATACATAAATCCATGAATATTTAAACTCAAAAAAAAAAGATATTGCGATGACTTTCAATCAATTTTATTGAAAATATAGAAGCATAGCTGTAAGAGAAACATCGTGAAATGTATAATTTAAGAGTATAACATACTATTATACTTTGAAGGAAAAGGCGATAATAACTTAAAATTAAGCATAATATATCTACATATCTTTACATATATAATCGTTGGTGCGTCTGTTAGTAATCGACTTGACCGATTGAGGTCTTATTTTCTTTAAATGTTTCTTATGTTTCAATATGTATTTGAGTCAAACATATTTTATTTGGATCAAATATTAATGTATGTTGCGTTTTATGTCTAACTCAATAAAATATTTAATTGCTATATAGTATATCAAATATAAAAAGTTATTTTCAAACAAATCGTTTTCTCAGTGTAGAAATACGAGGTGATTTTAGCACGCACACTTTTTTTGAAAACTTTTGAGTGTATCACCACACTTTTGGTGACCTTGGGCATTCAATTATACATGTAAATGTAGATGTCAGTACTAAGGGATGTTCTGCAGATATTTTAACGCTTATCTGGTTACTCTAAACATCAAATCCATCCTAAGTCCATCATCCGAACACAAAGAAAACATTTTTGTAATGTTTGACACCTCCGGTAAAAAGTCCGTTATTAAGAACTTTGATTAACTTTATTTTATAACGCACATACATAAAATATTTTGTTTTTTTTTTTCTGAGGAATCATCGTTCAGACCAAACTTACAATCGTAAGGACAAGAGACTTGAAGCACTTCATATATTATAGGTGTCGTTTAAAAATTACTCATCAAAATTCGAATGTATGCTTCATATATCATAAAGGCAAAGGAACTTAAATTAAATATATAATTTTCATTCTTTTGAGATTTGAACTTTTTCAGAAGGCTGAAGCGCTTGCAAATCAACTTGATTACTTCAACAAAATTACTTTGTCATAAAATGTAACAGCACTGACAGTAGCTATCCAAGCGTTAAGTGACAAACAAATATTCTGAGCGACGAAAAACTGCCGCTCATAAGTCAAACAGATTCTCTTGTCAGTGTTCTACTGAGCGGCAATGCGCATGTATCGCTATTATGGAAAAGGCAGATATAATATTTTTAATTTCTGAAGTGCAAAAGCGCTATATTTTGTGGCAAGACACGCATAAAGATTTCAAAAACAGGCAAATTACGGATAAACTTTGGAATGAAGTGGGTGAAAAATGCAATTGTACAGGTGAGTTGTTATATTTTATATTGTCTTACCAGCTCGTGGAACTCTCAGAACTCGTTTTTAAGTGTATTTGTTTTTTTACTTCCGTATATGTATGTGTGTACATTAAGGTGGTCCCCAATATAAATATGGAAGAAAGTGTGTGCGGCCCAGTGGTTGAAGAAATATTTCGTTTTCTCTTTCCACTTTTTTAGTAAATTATACATTTTATGTTGAATAACTCGCGGAAAGTACCTATCGTCCGAAAAATCGATTATCACTTTTTTGACGTTTCTGATAGACAAAAATACGCTCTTTTTAATAAAACAAACCACATGTTTTTAGCTTTATTATTTATTCTACTAATGCACTTTTAAAAGGAACACACTTGAAAAAACGTATAAAAAATTCGTGGTCTTGTTTACTTTAACAACTGTTTACTCGAAAACTTATTTTCGGACAATTGGCCCCTTTGTACAGACCAAGTCACATTTATGTATAGTATATGTATGTATGTACACATACATATAATCTTAATAGTATATATTTAGTTCCTAGTCGTCAAGCTTCAATTTTTTAATGACTTGTCTATACTTAACAAACATCAGTTATCGTTTTTTAATATAACATCGGGATTATCAAATATTCTTGCTTCAAAGAGCAAAATGGGCTGTTTTGAGGCTTACCTGAAGTTGTCTCACTGTTACAGAAAATTTTATGTATGACAATTTATTACATCAGATAACCCTTTAAATTAAACTCATAACTATGGGATTTTTCCACTTCGAGATATTTTCAGAGATGAAAAATTTCCTTTGAAATCTCAAACATTGATTGTGCGTAAACATAAGACCCTATTCTCTTCTGTCAAATCACATACAATTTTAGAGTGAAATTTTGAGTGGAGTCTGATGTTTCCTAGATACTGTGAAGTCTCAAAGCATATCAACTTTGACGAACTTTAAAATTTTTATTTTTTTAAATCGTAATAGCTCATTTATTTTTTGTTCCTGGAGCGTTTTATTTGAGGACACCCTAATACACCAACGATTCTCTCAAAAACGTATAGAAAAAGGAAACTTGGTTCTTTCACACATGCAGGTAGTCATTATAATTTTAAAAATGTTGTTTTTTATTCCGTTCTACTCTTCGTTGTTATGTGGTTACTTCAAAATGGTACACACGTAAAGCAAAGAAGAATGAGCATTAGAGTATCCACCACCATGATTCTGCATGATTCAATTATATAGCTCAGCTCATTTAATCAGTTTCTTTTCATATCATAGCATTTGTGGAAATCCATTTTAAATTGTAAACATCTTGAGCTAAATAATTACATTTGCGATCCTGAAATTCACTTCAGAATCTTAATCAATATGTTATGCGATCTGTGTAAAGAGGCCTTGTCTTTCCAAAGGAAAACTTTCAGGAGAGCGAAAAATGTCCATTGTCAATAATTGGCGATTTCGCAGAGTTATGACACTAAGTACCTCGTCATACAGTGTACGCTAAGTTTTAATTTAAACTTTAAATTAAAACTTAGCTTTACTGCCTTCTAGCAAGATAAGGTCCTCATAAAGGTCCCCACTCATGACACATTCTTCCGAGAAAAGAAGTTTTCTATATAGTTATTATTAAATAATTTTTATTTGTTTTTTATCGACTGATTACACAGTGTCCAAAAATCGGACCTACATTTTTGAGGAAAACCCGCTGATATCAACTAAGGTCTGAAAGATTTTCTGTCTGAGGCAAAGCTGTTACTCATAAGAAGACAAGGATATTTTTCACTTACATTTTATTTAAATTAACATAAATTCAAATTAACCTCGATTTTCGAATTCAGCGGGGAAAATACAAAAGAACCTCTCATAAAATGTACAATTTTAGAGTAAACTATACAAAACATGTGAAAAAGTAATTTAAAGCCAAAAGTGCATTTCGTGCGTTTCGAACATAACTGGACATATTTCTATTATTTAAAGTTTTTAGTAAGACGAACGCTTGCGCCAACCCAGTATTGAGCCCAGAATGTTGACTTTAGAGACAAAGAGAATTTGAAATTAATTTTGTTTTTGGACTCAGTGAACTTACAGTCACTCAGCGCATACATACTACACTACGAGTACATTATTCAATTAGGCGAAACTTCGTTTTTAAAGCAATTACCAAAGTGAAATTTTGGAACAACGCGGTATGTTATAACGATATCAATTGGCAGTCCGATTTCCTCGAAGAGGCGAAAAAAATCAAAATGTCAGTATTTTAGTTTTTTCAGACAGAACTATTTTTAATTAAAGCAAATAACAATATGATACATTTTTTTTCTGAAATCTGCCAAGTACCTATAGAAAAATAATATTTGCGCCCATGAACCGGTGACACACAGGCGCCATCAAATGAAAGAACTGTAAGCCTGTGTACGTCACAAGTGACCATACTATTGAAAATGTGGCAGTTGTTGGTAAGACAAGTATATTCTATACTTGGATTTTTATGAAACGAACAAGTGATTAGGTACTGTATCCTAGTTAAAACGTAAGAAATATTTAACATTTTTGGTTATTCGAAATTAAAAATTAAGTGATTTGTGTCTTTAAATCACGTTTCGCTTTCGACATTGGGACTTGCATTTTATTTATTTTTGTGGTTACAAGCTGTGCAATAATTATTTTTATGTAAAACAACATTATAATAATAAACGAAGCAATTTTCAATAAGACTGTACACAAAAATTTAAAGAAAACAATTGCACAGTAGCTGAGTTTACTTGTCACACGATAGATAGCCTCTTCATAGACATATGGTTCATATGGACTCCGTAGTTGCTCCTCATATGTACTAAATGCCTTCAAACCAAAACAAAATACGAACGAACGCTCATATCGCCTCGAAAATGGTTTTTATCGCCTCAGCATGTACCTAATACTAATGGTTTCTGAACACACAAAAATCGAAAATACCCTCAGAGACCCAATCACTAATGGAGGGTTAAAAATTAAAAAACAGTAAAGTTTAATGAAATATGTGATTTTTTTTTAATATCTTTGCTCAATTTATGTTCAGAAATTGATATTGCTTTATTTCGCGCTTGCGACTCATTCTCATGGTTTTTGCAACATTTGATTTCATTCATGATTTCATTTGATTTCTCCGCATGGTGCTTAGAAGTATTTGCTTGTATGGAAGGTGACACAACCTTTTGTCGAAATTCGTTTACATTTTGTTCAGAGCTTGCCCGAGTTATTCTTAACATTTTTATACATTCAAAACTCTCTCAATAAAGACCTTTAAATATTTTATATCTATGGGCAGTGAAAAGATTTCGCACATTTCCCATTTCAAAAGCTACATATGTATGAAGGTGTAGCCTGTGTACCAACTTACATTCAACTATCTAGCTTGGTTTTCCAGTAATGGGAACAGATAGACTGACAGAGGGATCAGTAACACTGATCTAGTGCACGTTTTTCTTTACGCTTTCGCTCCTTCTTCTCTTCCGCTCGTCAAAATTGTTCCAACATAATGACTTTCAGTAAATTGTTGAATTTCCAACTTTTCAAAGTTATGTGGACATAAAATAAGCCTAGATTACTTTTAAGATTATAATATATTTATCCAAAAATAACGAGTGATTTATTAACCTTTTCAGGAGTTATTGCAAAAAGCAAATGGAAGAATTTAAAAGACACTTACCGAAAGAACTTGCAAAAAGTCTCAACTGCTGAGTCGACATTTGGCAAGACACCACTTATTATAAAATGGCCATATTTCGGACCGATGTCTTTCATAAAAGATTTAGTGGCTCCTGAAATAGGTCAGTGCAATTTTCTGACGCCAGAGGATTATCGTTGTGCCCAAGAAGAGAAGAGCTTTTCTGAAATATTTCAAGTTAAATTTGTCGACGAGAGTTGTTCATCAAATATATCATTGCCAAGAGTGTCTAGTCCTGTGCAAAATTCAAATAAAAATCCACCAAAAGGAGATATTTTGAAGAAATATAAGCGAAAACGTTCAAATCTGTTAGATATTAATAAGCAAATGCTAGAAATCGAAAGAGAACGACTGGAGCTACTGAAGAAAAATAGATACAACGAAGCAGCAGAATGCTCGGATTTGCAATTTTTTAAAAGTCTTCTGCCATTCATGGAGAAATTCTCAGAAACTGAAAAACTTGAAATCAGAGGAGATATTCAGAAAATAATTTTGAACAAATTGCAATCCAAACAAACAGACCATGAACAAACACATTATTATGGCGTTAAAATAGAAGAAACAAATGATTATGTTTAGTTTTAGCATATGAAATTGACGAGTAAGCTATGATATTCTTAAATAAAATAAATAATAATAAATACCTAATCCTTTTAACTCTTCTTCAGAATAATTCAAAGTATTTGCAAAAGAATGAGAAAATTTTTGATGTTCAAAAAAAATTTTGTTTTAATTAACCAAGGTCTTACTTACTTACTTACTTAGATGGCCATAACAACACGTTGTCAGGTTACAGCCGACCTCATTAGCTCTCGCCAGGCGCCTCTGTTTTGCGCGCGCCTTCTCCAATCGTTAATGCCAAGCGTGGTTAGGGCTTGCTCAGCTTGGTCTATATTTAGAGTGAATCCCGTAATGCCGGTATGTTATTGGCATAATCTCAAAGAATCTTTAATGCTTTGCCTTTTCAAGGTGAGATATATATTTTTCAAAGACAATGACAGTACTAGTTTGCTCTTCATAGCTAAAAAGATCAACTTTTTGATAAAATGATTTACGGAATCAAACCGTCTAGTATGCCAACCATGTATTGCGAAGAAATTAAGCTGTAATCTTATGTACTTTTATTAAAACAAAATTGAACAAAAATCATATCTCAGACTAGAAATGTCTAATTTCGCTTCTGGTACCAAATAAAAGGTATTGAGATGACAAACAAATATATATATAATTGAATCTTAAATTGGTTAACCGTTTTTTTGGATCTATCCCCAAGGTTGCTACGAACCAGTCTTCAGAAATGCGTTCTTCTTTCTGAATTTAGCTTATCGGTAAGTTTCGGAGAGTCCCTCAACATTTCGGCAACGATATAATCTGCGCTCACTGCTTGTAGTTTTTGAGGGATGTTAATATGCACGAGAGCAGTCGCTGTGGCTTACGCTGTAGAAATGGTTGTGAGTACAAACAGGGAGGTGTGAATACCTTAAACTGTATCTGGGTGTTATACATATATCGTCGCTCTCGGGTAGAAAGGCCCTAACTCGTTTTTTTCGAAATTTATTTTCTTGTCGATCCTAACAGATAACCCTCAAATAAACATCCACTCAAAAATTTGGCGTGATATTTCAAAACACCCAATCGAAAAAAGACCCTAATATGAGATTTTGAAGCTTTTATGCAGTTTTTGTCCTCCTGTAAAATTGCAAAAATATGAGTTACAGACTTTCTACCCGGGAGCGACGATATACTGAAAGAAATATCTAAGTAATAACATGTAGCCAATCATAGTATTAGACACATTTGATGACATAAACGCAATGAAAAATTGAACGGACGTGGGTAAGTAGGTGTGACCCCTTCATTTTTCAACAAAAATACTGCGAGTTTCTAAAAGAATACTTTTTGAGAAATGAATTAGTTGAAACTTCAAATAACACTCCTCAATAGAGAATTAAATTCTTAAACCAATTTTTTGTGTGCATATTCACAATAAATTGTTGTTTTCCAAAATAGATTCCCCAGATTTCCTGTTTACTGCTGCATCAACAATAATTTATACTGCTAAGATATTGCAATCTTAGCTGTCGATTTTATTTTTGTTTGCAACTGCTGATATACTCTGAAGATACGCACGATACCACTCGAGGCCATTCATCAAAGATTGCTAAATTTATAGATTGTTTTTAAGGTTAATGTTAAAAATGGGAAAGAAAATTTTAATCTTTTCTGGCTGATTACCAATTAATGAGCTTATCGGCTCAGTCTTATCATACAAAAAAGCTGTCTACCACAAGAAGTTGGTGAGTTCTCAAGAACTTTGTTGTCTTCATCAATAAATTTAATTATTTCGCATTAATCGTTATTTTAATAATAAATATATGATTAATATTTACGGTAAAAATTTAAGTTTATAAAATTTATTATATCTCCATGCAATAAAACTGTAAAGGAAATCAAGAATTTCTGTATTTACCCTTTTTTGTTTACTTTAGAACAGGTGATAACGTTCGATATCACTCATCGGGCTATTTTTAGCAGTGAAGCTACAATTTTAGCTATTAATTTCAGTACAAACTTAGCAGCATGTGGCAATTTGATCTCACGATTACTTAATTTTTCTTTAAGACCTTAATCAATATCAAGTCGAAGCGTGCAACTTCCTGACTGTGGACAAGAAGAGTAATTGAGGAGAACTTTGAAAATCATTAATTCTAATGTGCTGCAACTTTGCATAGAACCTATTCTGAGCAGATAGCTTTTGCACAAGACGCTTTATGATCTGAAATCAAATGCTGTTACTCGTAATAAATTTAAAATCCTCTTCCGTCTATCAATATCTTCCAATGAAATTGATTCTAGAGAAAATGTAATGATCACTTCACCATCACTTCAATTGTCAGCATCTTAATGTTATCAAAAACTTTCGGCAGAAATCAGGGTTCAGTTTTAGATTCCTTGAGAAGACATACATAAATCTGAGTTTGAGTGGCATACTCATCAAAGCTCTCGTTGGTGAGATTGAGAAAAACATTTGTGTTGTGTGAAAATGCGCCTACAAAAATACTTTTTTAGGCATCAGGTCTGAGAGGTGCACTCAGGGATAAATAGCATTGCATGTCTGAACACTTTATTTTAAATTTAAAGCCGCAAATTTTCAAGTTGTAAATAGTAAAGATATACTTTTTCCTTTTATGTTTAACCCAAACAACTTTAAATTCATTTTATATTTGAAAAGTATCTATTGAAATTAACATTAACCTCACTTTAATCGTAAAAAATTTCAAATAGCATCTTGAATTGCAAAGTATTTGGAATTACTCTTTTTCAATTTACATTAACCCTAGGATGCTCAGCTATCTGTGAGGTGGTGACACTGCTGGGCCTCGGCTTACTATATTTTTGTCCAGCCAGAAGTGTCGCTGGTGCTTTTGTTTGAATATATGTGTCGTTTATGGCTGTAGCTATGCATGTGTATACTAGAGCGGTTCAAAATAAAAACTTTTTGATTTTTTCACGATGTGTCAGCGGATTACAGTAGCCTTATATATCTGGACAAAGCCCATTACTAGGATTAAGGTTAATATTGAAAACTGGATTAGCGCCCTCTGTTTTGAGTAAACAACCCATTTTTCAAAATATTGATTTAAAAAATGGTGCAAGTTACAGACGTTATAAAATTTTCCAAAAAAGTGGGTATGGTTTTCGGGTAACTATCGATCGGGGAATTCAAATCCATTTTCTACCATTTTCAAAAACTCAAATTATGTCAGTTCTATTAATTTAGAAAATGCAGATATCTCGGGTATGTATACCGATGTTCAATGTTTGCGTGAAAATGGCCATGTGTCTAATAGCCGGACCTTGCGAGGCCCAGCAGGTACACTTTTGATGTTACTACTTATATAAACATAAAAGGTTTGTTCTGCGAAGTCAGAAAGAGAGAAAGAATTTTGCCGACGACTCAAAGTCAAAATGGGCCTCGAAAAGCCCAGCTGCATATCCTAGGGTTGAAGGCTGAATCCACCTGAAATCGTTCGATACCCATACCTTTAAGTTTTTGTAGAGACTTCAAACTAACGTAATATTATTCTCCATGTAAAATAAGCGAACACATATCTTTCTATTTTTGGTTTGGCTTGAAATTACGGGTTTTATGCATTTTTGTTATGCAAGTTTGAAACTGAAAATGGAATTTTTTGGCCATTTATAGGCGCTTTCGTCATTGTTGCGTTGCAATTTTTAAAAGTTTATGAATAATAAAAGAATTAATTTTTAAAATATTTTGTATCTCAGTACATATCATTTCCATTAAAAATATTCTTACACGTAAAATGTTAGTAATTAGTTGGTCTATCGAATTTTTATCTTCAATAAGGTAATGATGATATTTTAAGTTAAACTTAAAAACTCAAATTTTACCATAAATGTATGTAATACTATGTTTATTAAAATGGCTGTAACTTTGCGGTTCCTCGTAAATAACCATTTGAAAGCTCATTTTAAAGGAGAAGAAAGGTATTAAATGATGCTTTTATTGAAAATAAACTGAGCAAATTTTTTCCAATCCAATACATGGGACATAAATTTTTTAAGTACCTAGCCTCAAATATTTCGGAATTCTGACATGATGTCAATAAATTCAATTCATTTGCAAATCGGAAAATATAACATAAAAAATCAACGACTGATATAGCAATAGCCGCCAGTCGACTGCGATAACTCTTCGTAAACTGTTGCTTGGACTATAGAATTTTACGAAGCAGGCAACAACAGTTGACTATAGTCTGCGACAGCTGAGTATAGCTGCTGCTTATCGCTATTGCTATTACTGCGCAGCCATAGCACAATTTTTGGTGCTGATACTAATTCTTTCGCAGCAATTTCAACACTAAAATGGTTTGATTTAGGGACTATACAATAAATAAGTGCAATGTTTAGTGTGGAGGCCAATAAATTTCTATTGTCTCATATAAGATATCTTATGATCAAAAAAGTCTTTCGCTTACACCAAAATGATTTATGGGAACTCATCAACTTCTGAAATACTATATAGTCCATTGAAATGTTACGGTGACCTTGCATTTTGTATAGGACAAGATTTTTTTTTTGTGTTGTGTAGAGGGAATCAGTGTGAGTATAAGTCTCAGTTTTCGGGATTGAAAGCCCCCCCCCCATTTGGCCGCCATTTTAAAAAATGGGTGTAAATAATTTTTCCACGATATCTTAACAGCCGTATGTCTCACAAAATTTTTTTAAAACTTTTTGAGTAGAAAATTGTATTTTCTACAATATTGATTGACATACTTTTCATCGTAAAATTGAAAATGAAAAAGTTATAGTTAAAAAACGACTAAAATTTTCGGTAAAATATCATTTAAGGACTATAACTTTTTTTCTATTGATTTAATTAAAAAAATACTTCAGACGTTTTTTGTAGACTATTTTATTCCAAACAATTTCCCATACTCATTTTTTAACTTTATTTTATTGAGAAGCGTTAGAGTGGTTCGAAGGGATCAAACCTAGAGGTGACTTGTACGTTATAGTGATTCAGACACAAAGAAAGTTTATAAAAATCATTCTTCTTTTAGTAGATTGTTCTATATGTCCTCCGAAATTAGTATGCCTCAATCGCTCAATCCGCAACAAGCATTCAAGACTATTGAATACATAGTTGTGGGTGTCAAAGATGATTAACGGCCAGAGACTAATTTTATTATCTCTATAGATGTGGTCTTTGAGCCGCTGACTACGAAAACCAAGGTCCCAAAATCCTAAGTTACTTGCAACACCCACAAAAATACAAAAAAAAAACCCTATCAAAGGTATTTTTCACGATAATTTCAAAAATAATAAAAACACATCCAACGAAATTCGCCTTTTTTAATAGTAATTTGTACATGTGGTTCGTTTATGTAAAATTTTATAATAAGAGATAGTTCGAGAGGGCAGGGCCAGCCTTAGGTAGTGCGAGGCCCATGCAACCAGTAGGTGCGAGGCCTTTTATAACCAGTACACATAATAAAAACCTCTCCCTTAACTCTGCTTTTATTTTTTCTTTTTTATACAATGACATTAGCTTTGTTCTTCACATTCAGCAATTGCTAAAATGTAATTGCATAAATTTTATGCACTGAAATCAAAAAAAAAACTCAGATCTTAGCGCCTACAACAGTTCAAAAGCGTTTTATCAGCGTTTTTCGAAAAAAACCGCAAAACTCAGTGCAATCGAATTAATTTGGCGCTCCTAAGGCCGGCTCTGGGAGAAGTTCCTCCCTCCTTTATTCATTCCCCTAAATTGATGTAGAATTTGATATATGAGTTAATTTCCTACCATATTAATTTTTGTTTGGTGAAGTATTTCTAAGAATATTGAAGAATTTGTGCCAAACGTTTCGGGTGGTGAACGCACACCTAAATCAAAATAAAATACAACTACATATAGGTAGGGGGTAGATTGACCCTCTTAAACGTGAAAATTATTTATTTTTGCCTAACGATCAATGTCCATTCAATAAAATTTGAAGTAGAAAACAAATTTTTGCCAATTTTTTTTATTGTAAGTTTCTATAGGAGTAAGATTAAACTTCTCACAGAGCCGGCCTTAGGAGCGCCAAATTAATTCGATTGCAGTGGGCTTCGCGAGCCTCATTTTTTCCGAAAAGCGTCGATAAAAAGCTTCTGAACTGTTCTTATAGCGTTGTGGGCGCTAAGATCTGAGTTTTTTTTTTGTTTTCAGTGCATAAAATTTATGCAATTACATTTTTGAAATTGCTGAAGGTGAAGAACAAAGCTAATGCCGTTGTATAAAAAAGGAAAAATAAAAGCAGAGTTAAGGGAGAGGTTTTTATTATGTGTACTGGTAGTAAGAGGCCTCGCACCTACTGGTTGCATGGACCTCGCACTACCTAAGGCTGGCCCTGCCCTCTCGAACTATCTGTTATTATAAAACTTTACATAAACGAACCACATGTACAAATTACTATTAAAAAGGCGAATTTCGTTGGATGTGTGTTTATTATTTTTGAAATTATCGTGAAAAATACCTTTAAAAGGTTTTTTTTTTGTATTTTTGTGGGTGTTGCAAGTAACTTAGGATTTTCGGACCTTGGTTTTCGTAATCAGCGGCTCAAAGACCACATCTATAGAGATAATAAAATAAATTTTGTGAGACATACGGCTGTTAAGATATCGTGAAAAAATTATTTACACCCATTTTTTAAAATGGCGGCCAAATGGGGGGGCTTTCAATCCCGAAAACTGAGACTTATACTCACACTGATTCCCTCTACACAACACAAAAAAAAAAATCTTGTCCTATACAAAATGCAAGGTTCAGCCAAAATTTTGTAACATTTCAATGGACTAATAATACTTCACAAAAAAATCAGTAAAATTGGAGACCCCAAAGTTCGACTTTGTACTTTCGTGCTAGTAAAGAATATAGGACATTCAAAAAAAATATATATAAATTGTGCTAGCTGCAAACAAGTTACATATATGCAACATATTTATTTTAATTTGAGTGCAAAATTTGTTTAAGAAAACTTTTTAAACAATTTATTTAAAACTCAACACTTTTTTTCATTTTTAAGGCCGTACCCTAATTGTTTTATTTACTTAGCTGCATAATATTTTTCTGACATTTGAGACACTTTTAATTTAATTCATATTTAAAATTTTGTTTTTTAATCTTTTGTAGTAAACAAGTAGTGAAATATGGTATTTGTGTGTGTGTAAGTTAATAATTTTCTTTAGTATGTCCGGAATCACTGGTTTCTTATGTAAATGCTTCAACTCAAGCACTAAATAGCAGAAGACTAGAAGTGGAGGTGCACACCAAAACGTACCTTTGCATTTGAGATCGTATAATGGAATCACTGTGTTATTTCCAAAAATATATTTTTTGTATATATTTTTATGTCCTGAAAATAATTACTCTTAAAAGTCTTTTTTGAAAATTCGAAATATTATAGTCTCTACAGAACCAAGCAGATGTTTTTGTATCTACGACCATTTTTTAATTTTTTTTTCCTCTAAGCAGTGGTTGAAAGTATTCTCCATAATTTTTCTCAATTGTATCAAGCTATTCAAGAATATAAGTTCTTGAAAAATGTCGTTTCTTTTTTTTGAAAAGCTCATAGCTTCGCGAAAAATTACCCAAATTAAATTTAAGTGCTTTCTTTGGTTTAACAGTAAAAGTACAAGTGAGTTTTAAATTTTTAATTGAAAGGTTATTTTTTCCCCAACTGACAGAGCTGTGAAATAGTGCATTTATTTTCAATTGAAATCCATTGAAGTTACAGACAAAAATGCAGCCTTCAGAGTGCAGCTATTTGAAAATTAAGTCGCTGCAGGCTTCAATGCCATAATGCCTTTCCATTGTAAAGAATGCAATTATGCTGCTGACATCACATTTTGGATTGGAATCATGATTGGAAGAATTGTGGTCGCTGAAGTCACTTGAAGTTACTTGAAGTCACACCATTTTTTGTATCTGTGTGAAATTTGGTTTCACTACGCTAAAGTATCAGGAGGCCTGTCATTAAGAAAAAATGTGGAAATAGTTAAAAAGGTTGAATTAATCGAAAAAATTTCGAATAAATTTAAAAAAAAAATGTTTGATCTAGGAAGCTAAAATTTTGGGATAGTTTTCTTAATATCCAATGCTTAAAAATAGTCATACAAGACGGAAAAATAAACAAAAAAGGATTTATGTCATCTTAATTATCTAGAAAACAAACTGTTTGTGCCATTCATAGATTTGATCTTGGAAACTGATATTTTGTAATAATTTCATTTGAGTTCAATGCTAAAACATATGCCCATATGACCTCAAAATAAAACCTACGGTGAAGCGAATAAGTAGAATTTTCTGATAATGTACGTTTTATAGCCTTTGAGGTATTTAGTCAGTAAAAAAAATTTAAAAAAAAAAATCTTTTGGGAATTATCTACTTTTTCGCCGTACCATATTGTTGTTATCATGTTTGTATATTAAAAATACAGCATTGAAACGATTTGGAAAATTTTACAGGAACATCGATCGGTGCGAAATAGCTGTAAGTTCACTGCACTCACTTAATTTAAGCATTAAAACTGCCTCAAAAATAAGGTATTATCGATATGAATTGTTCATAAATATATATATTTCGAAACGGCATAATTAAGTCTTTTTCTAATAAGCTCGAATTGACATGCAAAAGTATTTCTCCCAAGCAAATAAGCAACACTTCTTCACTTTTCCCATTTGATATGTTGTGTTGATTACTTCTTTTAATTTCAAATGTTGGCAAATAATGTTACTCAGATATGTAAGTATGTATGTCTCAAATGAAAAACAAAATTATTATGTTGTACCTGAAATTTTTTATCATTATTTCTGGTGTTTCTTATCGCGTCTCGCATATACTCGTACTATGCATTCGCTCGAGAGATTGCTAATTATTTTGACTACAAATTGATTACAGCAGCGCGAACTCAACTAATAACTGATAACGTCAACTGTAAACAAACATTAAAATGTTTCTAAAAATGCCCTGTAAAACACAAATAAACGAAATCTCAATGAGACGACTGAATAAATACATAGTTTGCAACAATCGTCACGTATGCATTTGTCATAATTCTAAGAAAGTGTCATTCTCACTAGAACGACCAACGCAAAGTTCTTGAAACTGGGCATAAAAAAAATCAAAATTGAATGTGAACAAAAGAATACACAATCAGTGCTGTCGTTTGTACTACAATAGTGCTTTTGTACTACCCTTCAGCCACGCGTACTACTCTACTACCCAACCCTCAATTTGTACTACCCAAAATTTGTTCCAACCAATCCGCAATTTGCACTACCCCACCATTCTTTGATCTCGCATGCTTAAATTGTAATGGCTTGCAAGTTATTAAACTCATCCCTGAAACTGAAATATTTAATTCTTGAAGTGTCAAAATCATCGCTCATTATTTTGGTTTACTAATTTTGTAGAAAGCATGCCCGACGATTGGAATCTCAGTGTCCTTTGTCCTGTACTGAAGAAAGGTGACCCGACAATCTGCGCTAACTACCGGGGAATCAGTCTTCTTGCCATCTCTTACAAGGTCCTGTCGACTGTACTGTCTGAAAGACTTAAGCCGTTTGCCAACACACTGATTGGGCCTTATCAGTGCGGCTTTAGACCTGGTAAGTCCACCATAGACCAGATCTTCACACTACGTCAAATCCTGGAAAAAACCCACGAAAAACAGATCGATACCCATCATCTCTTTATCGATTTTAAAGCTGTTTTCGATAGCCCGATACTGGATTGCCTGTATGCCAGCATGTCTGAGTTCGGTATACCTGCGAAGTTGGTGCGGCTTTGCAGAACGACGTTGAGCAACACAGCCAGCTCCGTCAGAGTAGGAAGGGACGTCTCCGAACCATTTGATACCGAACGAGGTTTCAGACAGGGCGATCCATTATCCTGCAACCTCTTCAACTTTGTGATGGAAGGGGTGTTGCGAAGAGCCAGTGTACATCGTGATGGCACTATTTTCTACAAAAGTGTCCAGCTCCTTGCATATGCCGATGATATTGATATCATTGGACGTTGTAAGCGAGATGTTACTGCTGCGTTCTCTGCTATCGAAAAAGAGTCAGCGAAAGTGGGATTGACGGTGAACGAGGGCAAAACAAAGTATATGCTGTCCACAAACAGGGAGACGCGGCGTATTGGATCCTTTGTTACTGCGAACAACTATACTTTCGAAGTTGTCAAGCAATTCACCTATCTTGGCACCGCCGTGAACACTCAAAACGATATCAGCCTGGAGATAAAGCGAAGACTAACTCTTGCTAATAGGTGTTACTATGGTCTCAGTAAGCAATTGAGTAGTAGAGACCTCTCTCGCCCGGCAAAACTGACACTCTACAAGACGCTCATCTTACCCGTGCTACTTTACGGCGCAGAAGCATGGGTTGTGTCGCAGACTGATGCAGCCACGCTTGGGGTGTTTGAGAGAAAAATTCTTCGCAAAATCTTCGGTCCTGTTCACGTCGGCGACGACTACCGTATTCGAATGAACCACGAACTGTACGAGCTCTACGCTGACATTGACATAGTCAAGCGCATCACTATACAATGTCTGCGCTGGCTGGGACATGTTGTGCGTATGGATGAAGAAGCTCCGGCGAAAAAGGTGTTTGATGCGGAAGCCGCTGGGCGACGACGAAGAGGAAGACCATGCCTCCGATGGAAAGACCAAGCCGAGGAAACCCTATCCACGCTTGGTGTGAATGATTGGAGAAGGCGTGCGCAAAGCAGAGGCGCCTGGAGAGAGCTTTTGAGGTCGGCCGTAACCCGGTAACGGGTTGTTGTTACAATTGAACTATGAACGATCATAATCAGAGCTGGGCACCACTACACGCGTGTTTCTCTTCAATGTTCTTCAATGCATGTGTAGCTGTGCTTTGTTCGCTTTTCAAAGCAAACTAAATAAAATTTTACGCTCTCTGCTTTATATATGTATATGAAAAGCTATTCTCATTCTGCCGCAGTCCCGCGCGCGGTACGTTTTGCCCAGCCACGATCATAATTTATGATTCATAAAAGATTCATACCTTTAGAACGCGACTAATTTCGCTTGTATTAATTTTTCTTGTGCGCGTCTTTAAATATACATAATTAATGAAATTTTTTCTTTTGCTGTTATGGAAAAGTATGCCACAAATTTACCAAGGTATAACTTGATAGGAAAATGATTTATTTTTTATTATAGGTTTCTAATAAAGTCGAAAGCAGAAGCCGCCAATTTAACCAAAGCTGGTACCATCACAGAAAAAGAATCTGTCCTTCAAATGGCTTCATGCAATAAATACATACTATAATAAATGAATTTCAACAAATACTGTTAACTTTCATTAATACTTTCTTACTATCATGGTATGAGTAGGTGTAAGTACAACTATATTAGTGTAGCACTACCCATTTTCATAAAGTACTACCCAAAAATATTAAAATGAGCACTTAAATTTTTTTCGAAACGACAGCACTGTACACAATGAGCCAGCAAACAGCCGGCAAAATTCTATATAATAGACATGCATGTACTGCTCATATGCTGATCAAAAAACTAGGTCAAAAGCAGCAAATACACGCGATAACATGAGCACATGCGAGTAGAACACTCGCACGAACTGAGTAGACAAAATAAAAAATAAAAATTAAGACACGAGAAGACGCGTAGTAGCACATAGACCAAACATCAAGTCAACCAACCATCCATTTAACCCGCCCACTCAACCCCACTTGTGATGGGTAGTAGGAAAATTTAATTTAATTGAAACGATGGAAGCGCAAAAACCTTAAGAATATGAGTGAATATATCATATGTTCAAGTTTGATACAGAGATAACACCATGGTACAGTGCCTCAAGTAATTGGTTGTACAAAAAAATGTGAGCAAATCGTTTAGAGAGCGTTCATAAGTAACGTAGCTTGAGTTTGGTTTCTTTTGATATCCTTCCACTCCCAATAGCATAACTTAGCCTTGTCCTTTAGCATTCTGCTACTTCATTGTGATGCAGTTCTTCTTTTTTTTTTTGTACGATCAAAAAAAGCGTGAATGGGATTGTAGGCAACTGATTTCAAGCTTACCCGACTGGTGGTCAAACATTTTCGAAGCACAACACGAAGAGTGTTGGGCTTAGTTTGGTGCAATGTCCAATGCTTACAATGTGTTTATTTATTCAGAGTTAAGAATTTACAAAAAAAGAATCTCTGGGAGGAAGAATTCTTACGTTATTAAACTAAAAAGGGCGCTGTCCGGCTAATAGAAAACTAAAGATATCTAGCTTGGATAACAAGGGCGATACCGAGCAATTTAAATACTAGAGGTATGCAAGAGTGCACTCGAAATGACCATCGCCTCGTTGCAAATCCATTGAGCACTTGTGCACAAAAGCCACAAATCAAATCGAAACACCAAGCAGGAGAGCTGAGTGCTGCACTTGCAAATAAAATGTCCTATAAGTTCAAGCACTCGAAGTTTATTGCATCCGGAAGTTTATATGATGGTCGTTTTGAGTGCACTCATGCAGACCACTTTTATGTACCTCTCAAATCTGTTTTTATACAATGAATAAAACTGGTTGCATCGTTACCAGGTTTGATCTAGGAAGTTGAAATTTTGGGAGAATTTTCTTTAGGTTCAATACTGAGCCATTGAATCTAGGTATCGAAAGAAATAAAATGCATTGAAAGTACCTTTTAAATACCTTTAAATAAATGTTAAAAAGACGTCGAAGAGGTTGAATAAGTCAAAAAAAAAATATAAACTGTTAAAAAGGTTGAACAAGGTTGAAACATTTGAAAGAGTTTAAAAAATATGGAAACCATTGAAGAAAGTTGGAAGAAAAATACGGAAAATGTTGAAAGCGGTTGAAAATCTCAAAAAAAAAATGTTGAAAGAGGTTGAAACAATTCAAAATCTCTGAAAATGTCCAAAAAGAAGAAGCCAAATTAAATAAAGAAAATAATGAAAGTTGAAAGAGGTTGAAAAAGTCGAACAAATAAATATGGGATATATTGGAAAGTTAGGAGGTTGAAAAAGTCTAAGGAATATAAAAAATGTCGAAAAAAATCGAGTATAAATGAAAAAGTCGAAATATGCCAAGCCCTCTTTTCCAATTCCGCCTACTTTTGATTCAATAAATTATATTCGTAATCGACATCCGCATACCAAATTTTAGCACAATAATTTGTATAGTTTGTATAGTTTATGTCGTAATAAGTGTTATAACTTAGGGCGGTGACACACCCACTGGTGGAATCCATCTCGATTTAAATCTAGAAATAGCTTTCGATAAACAGCACTCTTACACCAAATGTTGGTATGATTGCTCACATATGTCGATAGATATGCCATTTGAGTTATTGTACTTGTATGGGAGGTGTCACGCCTAGTGGTGATATTTCACCCGCTTTTGATTGAGATATACCTCAAAGCAAGTTAACCACCCACATTAAATTTAATACCAATTGCTTACAACTTTATGGTAATATAGGAGGTGCCACGCCCAATGACGCAATCCTGTCGAATTCTATTTAATTTCAAAGTTAATAGTAACAGACACCTCTATGTCAAATCTTATGAAGATTACTCTAATAGCATGCTATCTATAATATTAAATGTTTTTTGCCTGTATGGGAGGTGCTAAGCCGACAGGTACTACTGCACGAAATTTTCATTACAACACACCTTATTGGAAGTTTATTTGCCGTATTAAATTTCATAACGATTACGTTATTAGTTCTCTTATTATATCGTTCATAAATATTGTGAGCTGTGCCACGCCCTTCAACAAGTTTTGCCAGTATACTGACATAGCTTGTATTCATGACTGCTTTTAGTGGTATAATCTTCAACGTTTTTATGCAAGTCGTAGGTGCCGATTTCGAGTGATACGGAATCAAAATTTTCAATTGTTGAAAAGTGCCACGCCTTTTTTCACCTTCGCCCACTTTTGATACTTTTCAATGTACATATGATCTGCATCTGCTTACCAAATTTCAGTACCTTCTGTGCAGGGTATAAAAAGCACCATAGTCTTTATAGTTGCCGTTTTCTTCAAAATTCTTATAGCCATCCCATCCCATCGCTACCAAACAGTTTGTAGCAATAGCTTAATTTTATATAACTAATGCGAGTATGTTGAGTCACTGTATATCTCCCTATCTGAGAAGACAACAAATGCCTCTGAATTTTGAATTAAAAACAGTTTGCCACCCTAAACTTTGTAAGAAAACCTCATCTTCTGCTTTTCAATTAAGAAGATTGTTGTGGCTGTTTTAATAAACATTTTAATTCTTAAGTGTTTTTTTTTTTTGTTTTCTAGTTACTGTCATATGGCTTTTGGTTTTTAATAAAAGTCACCCCACATGCAACGTGCATCAATATCGAGTGCCATACGCAAAGTTCTACAATTTAAATGAAATCAAAAATAAAAGCGAAGAATCATCCTCTTACGAAGAACGCGTTATGTTATCACTTACGTGATGCGCTTCTTGTCAACAAAATGTTGTGTCATTTGCTCATCGAAAACTTATAAATAGAGCAGTCTATTGGTCCTATCTTTGCTTGCATAGAAAGTTAAAAAATGATGAAATGTATTACACAAATTGAAGTACAAGATTTTTAGTTCTACAGTTTATATTTGTCGTGATATCAGTAAATTCAGTTACTTAAAGATTGCACAACATTCCAGATTTTTAAATAATAATAGTGGAAAAGTTCCAAACATTCCATTTATTTGTCATGGCTTCTTTCCTTTAAAATTTCTACATTTTGTGAATGACTCACATTTTTAACAATAAAAACTTTAAATGTTTGTATTTTCTCAATTGTTGAAAAATGTGTGGTGGTGTGATGTGATGATAAGAAATGTAATGTTCCTATTTTTACATCATTACTAAAGGAATTTCATTTAGTCTACATTAAATAATCTAAAAATTTCTACGGTAGTCCCTATGTTCATGATACAATTTCTTTCTGAAGTCTGTAAATTAAACAAAGGTCACAAAGGATCAAGATATAAGGGCATGGTTGCATAAAGTTGATCCATTAAACTTTTTTGTATCTAAGTTCTATGCAAAAAATGATTAAAATTTTACATGGCTCAATTTTAAGATAAGACTTAGAAAAAGAATTATAATTTTGTCTAATCTGCATTAGTTCGAGAGGTATTGAGGTCCAAAAACTGAAATTACAACAAATGTGCTGACTCGACCATTTGAATCTATGTATTTGCAAAATTGTCCTTACTTTCGGAGCAAAGCTCACAGCGAACAAAAGCTACTTGTTATAAAAAAATCTAAGATCACAATTTTATTAAATCCTAAATTTTACACAAATCCCTATTTGGTTTAGTCATTGTGTTACTTTTCGCAAATTTCGTCTTAAAATATCCAATTAACTTTCTTTGGTCATAATTGAGTCTATAAATTCCATGGATCCGAAGCCACTAGCTGTCATAGATCCCCACAGTATTACTGACCCTTCACCATGTTCGACCATGGCTACTCAATTTTCAGTTTGCAGCGAAGAGTTAGTTTTTTTCATACAATTGATATTTCATTATGTCCCCAAAGATTAATTTTTGCCTCGTCCGTGAATAAGGCATTTAAGCAAACTCCAAACCTTTTTTTTTTAATTAATCCGTCCAAATTATTTTTTCGCAGTACTCAATGAACTGTTTTTGTGGATATCGACTTGCTAATAACTTTGGAAACTCTGCTGTCGATTTCGGCACACTAGCCTTTGGATATTTTTGCAATTTACGTGTTATAATTCGCTCATCACATTTTGATAGGAGTTTTTTCTGCCTCTATCTATAGAATTCATCAATGTACTTTGTATCTTCACTTGTTTATAGTATTTTGAACTGTATAATTAGGTCTTCTTCGTCGTTCGCGTTACGATTTTCCTTTACAATATCATCTCATCACCAATTATCTTATTGCAAAAGTTGTATCCTTGCTAGTGGTCACCATTGCGAAACTAACGCGTAAAACGAAATGAGCTTGTATCAAACTATTAGTCGAAATAGCCCTACAAACTTTAAAATGCTTTCCAATACTTCCGTGACAAAAAAAAAATCAAATTTGATGTCAAAACTGGCAAGTGTTTACTTAATTTCGTGACTTGAATTTTGCTTTAATTTACGTTTTTATGAATTCATTTTGTGTTTTGTCATAAAAATATTAAAATTTAGTTCGTCAGATTGGTATCTATCCCCATGCATTAAATTTATTTACTAAACATTTTTAATTTCTTTAAAAATTGCCAATATTTCTTTCAAATCAAGGTGTATACTCAATTTTGTGAGTAACTGTAGGTGGACAGAATTTGCTGGAAATTTTTTAAAATAATATTCATTTCTTGAAAAGTTCCTTATGTATAAAAACTGTAGTTCTGAAGAATGTGGAACTTAAGCATATTTTAACTTCAAGGGTCTTCCATTTAACAGTTGCGATATTATACATTTATCTATATAAATAAAATTATAGCCGTTTTCAATGAACGGGATTCACGCAAAATCTACTGAATCAATTTTGATCACATTTTTTTAGTCATCTTTCTTAGGTGCTTGGTCCCAACATAGAATTAAAATTATCTCGATATTTCTCTTAAATATCAAAATATTAAAGTTTTAAAATTGCTAAAAAAATTTATTTCACACATAGAAAGAAACATGTAAGCATAACAAATCGTTTAATGGCAAGTTAGTGTGTTAGTTCGTGTGTGTGCGTTTTGTTTTTATATGGCAATGCAATGGAAGAGAATATTCAAATTTTACTCTCGCTCTTGCTCTCATTCTGAATTTGTAAACGCAGCAACGCGGAATTTGTGAACAATGAAAAAAAATTAGAGTACGTTCACACATAGAAAATACACATGCTGTCCTAAATGGCTTGACGACATGTGTGACTGTCAATATTGCTTTGCGTTCACATTTTCGTGGATGCCATCAAACATCGATTGCAGAACAATTTATGAGCGTCCACATCGAAGTGAACTGCATGAAATCCTATTTAAAATGAAAAGTGTTCACTGGGCTTGACAGTCAGTTCACACAGGTTGTATGGTTGGACAAGCCAGCAGGAAAATCAACAATTTTTGAAATCCATCCAACAGAAAAATAGGCTACGCGTACAAAGTCGCTTGCATCTGCTAGTATTAAATATCCCTCATAACCACATTCATTTCATTTATAACGATAACTATGTTTTTGTTTGCCAGGCCGATGGGCTTGCTTATAAAGTAAAGATCTAAGGACATTAACCACGGGGCTTACGTCAATGTAAGATATAGAGAAACCTATGGATTAACAGTGATATTCATCGCAAGGAACTATATGACTCAAGCTCAACTATAAATTAAGGTACGGGTGAGTTGTCGGGAAGGCAACGTTTTCTTAACTGCTTCCCCGAACCATTGCTTGTGTTTGTGACAAATTTGCATTACCTTAAAAAAAACGCTCTCAATATAATGCTTGTGTGTAGTTTGGTTTTTAAGTTTTAACTTGTAGGTGCGACGTTTCTTCAGAACAACAAGACACCTTATAGTCCTAATATAACAAATTACGCTTTCGGACAGTATTACACTGAGTCACAAATGGCTAATTTTTCGTAGTTTGCCCAACGCGGGCAACAAAATACTAAAATAAAAACCACGATGGCAAAAAGTAACTGGAAAATATTCCCTAAACTTGATATTTCAGTTATTGATAAATTTTACACATTTTAAACAGAGCAATCAAGTTTTGATATATGAGAAAGGTATGTTTCAAATTAGTGAACATATTGCATATTTAAACAATTTTATAAGATGAATCATATATTTGGTATTATACATGATCTCTTATTTAGGTTGAAATAAACATTTCTATGTCGTTAATATTCAGTTGTCTATATTTACCGAATTATGTATTGGGCGGAACAAATACTTCCTTATAGCAAACATAAACATTTATTTATTAAAATCTATTAACGAAAAATTTGATAAATAAGAAATCGATGTTTGAAAAAAAGGAGCCATCGACCATGATTCTTATATTGGATGTTGTTGGTATTAAAAGTTTTATGTGCAGTAATATTTTGCTGAAATATGTCGAGAATATTATAATATTCACATTAAGCCAAAATGGAAACTGGCCAAAATAAAATTATTAAATATTTATTTGACGCAACCAAATCCGCATTTAACCCAAAAAATAACACTTCGACTTTCAATTCAGGGCATAGCGGTGCATAAGTATCAAACTTAGTTCATTATACATATGTTTTAATAAATATTTTTAGAAAGCGTCAGCCAAATAAATTTGTGGCCTTATTTTAGTTTAAGGTTATTTTTTATCACCATATATAATACCGATTCTGTCTTGAAAATTTAAGAGCCCTTTTTATGGGAATAAAATCACTCCATAACAGAATCAGTGAAATGTCCTAAAAACACTTGTATTTGCACCCAAAATTGTGAGCCATTTTTAACATAAAAATATCAAAGTTTCTTAATATTTTTGCGAGTATTCTTAAGGCGATTTTACCTACAACCCATGTGCAATTCAAGTCAGCAGTATTAGATTCAATTACACATATCTTAGTTTTTGTTGTTGTTATTTTTGCAAATTTATCAAAAACAGTAGCACTTTCAGGAAATGAGTCTCACCTTGTTTACAAATGAATAGATGACAAAAAAAAAACTTCAGTTTCACAACGTAAGACAAAAGTTTTGACAACTGTTCAAAGTACGAGTAGAAAATGATAAGAAAAAAACTACAAGTATGCACAAAAGTTATCTGGAAATCTAGATTTGAGACAATGACAGCACTTTGTACGTCGCAAAGTTGCTCCACTATTACTCGAATACAGTGGCAAAACTTCAACACCCTGTTGAAGTGACCCTCACTTCTTGTACATTGATATAAGAAAATATTGGTTTTGTCATGAAAATATTGCCAATATTAACAGTAGCGTACCTAGGGGTGCGTCCCAGGCGCAACCATTGGGGGGAAGGCGGAAAAATGGTCCTCTTATTATGAAATTAAAATCTTATTTTAGTCAATGCACAATAAATCGAGAGGTTGATTTTAAATTGAGGAATATTATTGTGCACCACGGTACGCCACTGAATATGAGGTGCTTTCTTTCAACTCATTTTTTTAATGGAGTTGCTATTGATGAATTACAAACAATTTTTGGTCATGTTATTTATATTTTAGCCTAACCTAGTTATATTTTACATAGTTTGAAACATCTTGAAAATATTTCAAAATAAGTTAAGTAACGCTCTTGATCTTTGGCCTCGCCAAAATTAAATACACTACACCGCTTTAACAGTAAAAGTGCGCGTGTGCCTTAAATTTTTATTGAAAGAATATTTTATCCAACACACTATGTGTGGGGTGGTTTGGCTAAACGTTGAATTTGTGCAACATCTATTTAAATAGCTCTCTGTGTAACGTTTTGAAGCTTATGCTTGCACAGGAGGTGCCAAGCCCTCTTTTCGAAATTCAACAACTTTTTATGTGACTTTAGTATTTGTGTGAAATTTGGTTTCATTACTTCAAATAATTCTCTCAGTATAGCGTTTTAAAGTGTTTGTTGCTATGGAGGACCCCACGGTCACGTGAATAAATTCGTCAAGTTCTTGACGAGAGCTTTTCCGAAATTTATAAATCTGCTAGAACTTGAAACTCGGAAGGTATTATATATTACTAATATTCTAAAGCTCCTAAATTTTTATTTCTCAGTTTTAATTTGCCATAAAATTCACTTAGATTTTTTATATGTTTGAATTAAAATGCCGGCACTTAGAGTATTTCAAAGTAAAACTTTACGCATTTCCGTCGCCCGTCTGTAGTTTTTTTTAAGCTATTAAGAAGTGCACATCATGAAACTATCATTAAAAAAAAACAAAGAGAATTCATGTTTTGGGCTAAGCAATCTATGTACGATTGAAAATAATAAAACAAATTCGTATATTATTTTTCTACATTCTTATAATCAAAGCAGTCACATACGTCTAACACGTGCCGATCACCGATCGACTGCTGACGAGAAGATTCAACCAGCTCAACCCAACTTACATAAAAATGATTTTAAAATTACAAACGACGCAATTGCGGCATCTGAATTTGCCGGATTGTTTGTATTTCTATTCCTCATATTAGCATGGTATATATAAAAGTTAGAACTAATAGAAATTACTAACGCATGCGGATCGAATTGTTTGTTTGTTATGCCGGAACGTGCAATGATCACAGTCACATATCACATAACTCACGATCGTGCATTTAACTTATCCCATGTTGTGTTAAAGTGTCGTATTTTCATTTCGAAATATTTATTAATTGCTAGGGTGCATCAAAAAAAAAATTAAATTAAAATGGTGAATAAAAAATAGTTTGAGCTACCTATGACGCGATCTTTTACTAATTTATATCGATATTATAAATATTGAAATATCGATACTTAAAAATATTGAAATGTCGCACTGAAACCTCACAGCATTGAAAATAGAGCTACAGGTGACAGGGCCACAAAATTAAAAAAAAAAAGCATATTTGCAGTTCAGACGTGTAGAAGTGAAACCTTTAGAAAACTAAACTGCGATAGAATGAGACGAAAATGTCTTATTAAATGATAAAAGTTGAAGGGTGCTAGAATAGCTACCAAATCAGCCTCGAGATCGGTTAACCGATGGTTGAGATATAAGCGTGGAAAGATTTCCTATTTTTTGAAGCAGTGCACTGATTAACTATCAAAGCCAAAAGCTAAGAGAAAAAAATCTACAACTCTCTCTTATTGTAATTTTTATTGCTACCCAATTAAAAATGGAAATACAGACCAGGCGTTGTCTCTTTGTAGCGGCACACGCTTCTCTCAGAAAAAGTTCAAACCCTGCATTTGTATGGATTGAGTTACAAAGCACAACGCGTAGAAAGTTAAAAAGCGTATGACGCAAAAAGTTGAGCAACTTTCAACTTTTTCTATGCTTTCTTGCTTCATCGGCTTTTTCATTTATCAAACAAACTTTTCAATCTATGAAACACATTTTTTATTGCTTAAAAATTTGTCAACTGTCAACTGTTCTCATAAAAACTTTGACGCAAAGAAGCGTGATATGTAACTCCAAATTCAAAACGCGTAGAAAGCCGAAACGCAATAAAGCGACAACGCGTGGTCTGTAACTCCACTTTAAGCGTTGATGCTATTAAAATATCAAAAGCAGTAGCAAACATAAGAGAGAGAAGTAGACTTTTTTCTCCTAGCTATGGTATGGCTTTGGTAGTTAATCAGTGAAATGCTTGAAGAAATTTAGAAATTTTTCCACGCTTATATATCAGCTTTTGGTTGACCAATCTCGTTGCTGATAGTTTTCGCGAACTCTGCTTGATGAGTACTTTAATTTGATATAAAATTTATTACTGTAACTATTCTATATCCCAAGCCTTACATTCAAGTAAAAAATTAGACTAAGTGACAGTATGGCAAAGAAGACATAGTGTCGCGTTTTGCGTCTCATTATATGTACATATGTACTCGAACACAACTAATTTCAAATCACACCCACGCTACAGAAGTTTCACTTCAAACAAATATTATTCGCTGAAACTTAACTTAATTTATGATTTTAGGATGTTTTTTTTTTATTTATTTTTTTTTTTTAAATACTAACAAGTGTTGTTGTGGGCATCAACTGCCCAAAGGTCAATTTTCAACTCCAAATCAAGGTTCAGTAAGCCATACGTAAATCACTTTAATCAAATAATCTAGAGGGCTAGTAGGGTTGTGCAGGTGCATTCAACGTATTGGTATGTAACTATGTAAGTAGTCGGCTATAAGAATTAAACAGAATATAAATTTTTCATACACCCTAACCTAAAATGGTCGCTGTCTGGGCGTAATCGGCCTACAGACGTAAATAATGGCACAACATAAGCGAAATGCTTATCAGTATGACAGACGGGCGACACTTAACTCAGGCAAATTCTCATTCATACATATCTACAGTGTGGTAAACAGATGATCGTCACACGTACTGTGATGCAATTACATTCATTAATTGCGACATTTAATTAAAAAACAACAACACTCAGTGTTAGTTGAAGGTTTTGACCCGCAACTGTATGCCTGTCTGTTTTATTTTTAGAATACTTTTTCTCACATAATTTAAGGCAACATGCAAATTTTATGCTCATTTAAGCGCGCATAATTAAAAATTTTGATAAGGATTTTCGTTGTTTTCGTTTTTTCTTTTCCTGCATCTGGAGATTTGGTGTTTCGAGGTCAATCGAAATATGTAGTTCAGTAAGACAAACAAAGGAATAGAATTATGGCCAGATCAGAACTGGAAAGCTCGACAGTTTTTGCCGGACCTCTTCCCCCCTCCCCCTATTTTGACTCACGTAATTAATGGATGTCCCCAAATATAAAAATCTTTCAGACCTACTACTTGCGCTGAATGTATTTTGAAGTCACCCTTCTCAATGGATTACTTACATGGTTACAATGGTTACTTCAATTAATTGTAAAAGGTGGAAAAGCAGGGCTTCCCTCATAAAGGAAACTCCTTGAGGAGTTGGAGCACTCCAAATTTAATTCAACATCAATTTTCACCATATTCCAATCGATCGAGGTAAACTCCAGGATAACCTCGTTTAATATATATTACATCATCATCATCATTATATAAATAGGCAATCTCTAAACGGTTGCACCACTTTTACTCAGCCATAGCACAACGTAATCGCTCAATTTTTTTTTTGTTAGAAAGGTTGTGAGGAGAAGGGGGGACATGTTTACTTTGTTTTTCAATAGTAGGCGGTGCCACGCCCTTAAAAAAGAAAACCGCTTGCTTGGCTAAACTAATGGACCGATTTTGATGAAATTTTGTTTGAAGATAGATTGAACCCTAAGAAAGATTATTAGAAAGATCATTTCTAAAAAGGGGCGTGGCATCGCCTCAAATGTGAAAAAACGCTATCACGGCTGTGCTACTGCACCGATTTTGATGAAATTCGGTATATAGATAGATTGGATCTTAAGAAAAAATACCTAAAAAAGAACCCTAAAAAAGATTTCTAAAAACTCAAATTTCTTTAGGTGGAGTGGCAGCACCTCTAACAGGAAAAAGAGTTTTCTCTACTAAGCCAATGTGCCCATTTTGATGGAATTTGATGAAGAGATAGTTTGAACCCTGAGGCAAGCTATTTACTATTTAAAGTGTACGGTACCAACCCCCAGTAGGAAAATATGTTTTCACAGCTAAGCTAATGAACCGATTTTGATGAATTTGGTATGAAGATAGATTGCGTCCTAAGTAAGAGAAAGAGATAGTGGTAGGGATGTAGCAACATGGTACTATGATCTAAATTTTTGAAGCGATGACAAAAAAGTACGCTTTCCAGTTCAGTTTTTGAATACTATAATGGGAAGTCCATAAATTACGTGAGTCAAAATAGGGGGGGAGAGGGTCCGGAAAAATCTCACCAAGTCTCACAAAGAGGGAGGGAGTTCAATAAAAATCTCACGTAAACTTTTTGATACAGAGACTAAGCATTATTATAGCAGATTACATTTAAAAATTACAAGTCAAGTCTCATGGATGGGAGGGGGGCGGGGGGGGGGGGGGGGGGTGGTCCCGACAGAACTCACCAAATCTCATCAAGGGGAGAAGAGGGGGGGTTCGAAATTTCAAAAATACACTTCACGTAATTAATGGACAGCCTGTAATCGAATCTTAGAGTTGAGACATGCAACAGCTTCTTACTCTTTGTTTGTGAGAGAGTGAGGATTATCTATACATCCATCCTTTTTTAACTGCCATAACACAACATAATCGCTTAGTTTTTTTTGTTGTAATAGTTATGAAGAGGACGAGTGCAGAATATGAATTTTTTTTAATAGTAGGCGGAGCCACGCCTTCATCAGGAAAATACGTTTCCACGGTTAAACAAGTGGACTGATGTTGGTGAAATTTGATTTGGAGATAGATTAGAATTTTAAAAAATGTATTAAAATCTTCAAGTTTATTAAGGAGGCGTAGCATTGCCACTAATGGGAAAGAGCGGTATAACGGCAGTGCCACTACACCGATTTTGATGAAATTTGGTATGAAGATAGATTGAATCTTGAGTAAAGATATTTGTTTTGAGTGAACTGTACCACGTCCCTAACAGGTAAAATTGTTTTACTACTAAGCCAATGGACCGATTTTGATGAGATTCAGAAATAGATTGAACCCTGAGGAAACGCATTTGTTTTAAAATGGAGGGTGCCGCCCTTTCAATAGGAAAATATATTTTAGCTTAGTTATTTGAAATTATTGTTTTAATTTGGTGGGGTTTTTTGTTAGGAAGTGAGTACCTTTTTTTTTTTGCTCATCAAAGTTATTTGAAATTATTGTTTTAATTTGCTGAGGTTTTTTGTTACGAAGTGAGGACCTTTTTTTTTTTTTTTTGCTCATCAGAAATATTTGTATGAAATTAAAAAAAAAGGTTTTAATTTACAAAATTCTATTTTTTTGATATGTGCTACTTTTGTAGGTAAGGCCATCTGGTAGCCCTACATATATGTATACATTAGAGTGGTTCAAAATAAAAACTTTTTGATTTTTTCATAATGTGTTAGCGGATTACGATAGCCTTATATGTCTGGACAAAGCACATTACTAGGATTAAGGTTAATATTAGCCGTGTTTTATTCGCTTTGGTTTAACCAAAATCTCATACAAATGTGTGAACCAGCTCAATTTCTAGTTCAATTGATTGAATTTTTTTGTCTTTGCTAAAGTTTGAAGCATCATAGACACAAACCTAAAATAATCACAAATATATGGCAACTTTGCTGAAATTTCGAAGAAGCGTTCTTAGGTCACGCGAGGCCTTGGGCACACAGTCAGTGCTAGGCCCAAATATTAAAATAGAACCACATAATAATAATAAAAACAGTGACGAAACAACAGAAACCGGAAAGAAAACTTTGGTATTAGCGTCTGCGACACCATAAAAACAGTTTGAAATTCTTTGATAGAAATAATTTCAAAAAAAAAAAAAAAAATTTATACTGATACGTGAGGCCCCTTACCGCGCTAGGCTCCGTTCAACCACACGAACAACAGAATTTCTGTCAAACACTGTCATGCCACCTATTGGTCAAATGCAGAATTATAAAAAGTTAAACTTATACATTTTATTCACTTTTAGGTTAAACCAAAGCGAATAAAACGCAGCTATTGAAAACTGGATTAGCGCCCTCTGTTTTAAGTAAGCAACACATTTTCAAAAATACTGATTTAAAAAATGCTGCAAGTTACAGAGGTTATCAAATTTTTCAACGAAGTGAGTATGGTTTTCGGGCAATTATCGATCGGGGAATTCGAATCCGTGATTTGTTTTTCTTCTTCTTCTTTCTTTCTTATAAAAAAATTAACAGTTGACCGGAAAAAAATAAAAAAGTACCGATATTCCACTTTCTAGTTGCAACACCTCAAATATTTTTAATGTACTGTTATTTGTTTAAAAGAATGCCGAAACCGCATATCATTAACTTATGTATTTCAAAACCAAGATATCTGCATTTTTCTAAATTAACAGACCTGATTTCTTTCGAATCGAAGTCGACAAATTTACATACAGTAAGGTGATTCTAACTTTTTTTTATTTCAAACAGTTATTATTGATCGAGGAAGTCGAATCCGTGATTAGTTTTTCTTCTTCTTCTTTTTTTCTTATAAAAACATTGAAAATTGACCGGAAAAAATGAAAAAATTCAGATTTTGTACTTTAAAGTTGCAAAATCACCCCGTATTATTTTGCCGCAAGTCTCATGTTACATCATTTTTAATGTATTATTTGATTAAAAGAATGGCGTAAGCCGCATGTCATTTTCTTATTTCGAACCCGGGATATCTACATTTTTCTAAATTAACAGACCTGTGCTGTGGAAAACTGTTTACGGCTACTTAAGGGCCTTTCGTCTAAGGCAGAATGAGGCATTCTGCCGCCCGTGGGCAACTGCGGCATAGCTCAAGCAGAGGCTGCGTGCACGTATGCTCGTTGTGTATGCTGCGAAATGCGATTCTGCTCGACTCGATTACGTTCGGCTGTTTTTTTGTGTACATTCTAAGCCTTATATGTAATTCCCTAATTTCTCTTGGTGTAGTTCATGCACACATTGACATGCATTGGTGTAGGTTTGCCTGACACTGGTCTAAAGTAAGTGCCTACATTCACTCTTTCGAAAGCTCTTTTATTACAAGACTGTGCTTGTTACCTTATTCTTTGTTTATTACATTACCTTAGAAACCGTATTGATGCGACTTCTTAAAGGATTTGCTCTTCCAGGCCGTGCTTGAATTTCTTAATGTCTTTACATCGTTTATGTAATCAATTTCGCTTGTACTATTTATCCTGTTCAGCATATGTGACAAAAAAAAAAGGCTTTTTAAATGAATAACGTGTTTCCTTAGAAGTTGAAATCCAAAAAAAAAAAATATATATCCTGAAGGGCTAATATGCTCCAAATATTTCTATGACAAATAGTTTGGCCTGGGCGTTGATTCTTATGCAGGCTTTTTATGTTAAAATTTAAAAAATTAGAACGTAACTTTTCATGAACAAACTCGATTTTAAGCCATGGAAATAAAGCCGACTTCTCTCGAAGGATATAATTCAAGCGCATGTTAGTTAGATATAAATAGAGTTTCGCGAAAATAATTTTTTGTGGGCTATAATGTGCCCTAAGGTTTTTTTTTTTTTTTTTTGTGAAGGAAGACAATAGCATATTTACCAGTCTGACCTTTCCTCGCGGATAATGCAGTGAGAAACTTTTCATAATATAGCAGTCACCAGACTGTACGATCTTTGAAAAACATTTTTTTTTAATTCATTATAATACAATATGAAGAGCCTTAAGCTCTTTAGTGTGGGCTTTCATTCTTTTTTTTGTGAAATCTTTGGGTATCATTAAAAAAGATCTAATATGAATAAAAAAACGGGCACATTGTAATTCGGACGTCTAATACTATTTATTGCATTCCATAATCAAGTGCTACTACGAGTATAGCAGAAGACATTAAGTGAGGGATACAGATATCGATTTAATTCTTTTTCGGAAGCAGGCAATTCAAATCTAATAATTCGCTTTAGATTGATACGTATGATATAGGGCCAAGGCAATTACTTTCTAACATAAACGAACGGAATATTGCCCAGTTCAAACTGGATTTTTGCAATTCGACAGCGATAAAGAAAACTTAGTTGTTTTTTGTAGACGAAAAAAGATCGCATTTGCGCTTATCAGCAAAATACGCCTATCACAAACTAATATTTTGCTCCAATAAACAAATCCATTGAATTCAGAAATGAGGCAACCGCAATTGTAACACCAGGGAATAAAAAATGTTTATCAGGACAAACTTTGTTTACGGAAGTTTTCTACTTTTTTTTTCTTTTTCTCTTAAAAACACTCATCAAACATTAATGCTTTGTGATAAGAATTTGAAAAATAGTGAAATTTAATGCAAATTCAAAAGTATGCATAGCAGATTATAAGCGCTTACATATGGAAATACACTTTTGCACAAATGCGCAGTTTAAATTATTAAGAAAAACATGTGGCCACAAGAAACGCAAAAAATAAACAAAATTAAAAATTATAAAAATTAAAAAAAAAATATTTTATCAATTGTTGTCAATACAAATAAAGTCGCAAAAAGGCACAAAATTCGCGCTTGGATCATTGCACTAGAGAAATCAAGAAGCCTAATGCTTTAGACAACAGATTTAATTAAACCACTTTTGCAGTCATCGAAAACAATAAAAAATCTACGACATTAAAATGACAGACAACGAGTCTGTTTTACGTTTTAATCCTCACAAAAGTTCAACAAATCTCAAAGATACTTGGAATTGTGATTTCTACTGAATCTACAATGCCTTGAGATTAGGAAACTTCTATCAATAAATGCCTGTTGAAAGTAAATTAAAACCCAACACAAATTTAATTCACAATCAGTTCAGAAAACTTGTTCAAGGCCCTTAAATAGTCGGCATACAACGAAAGATATCGACAAATGAAGGAGGTTAAAAAACTTTTCCTATCGACGCACAGTGGGAGATCGTAGCCATAAGCACAAACAAAAATTAAAGTGCTACGGATCTAAAAGTTCTAAAATTTTTTTAAGACAATCGACAAATAATGCTTAGGGAAGGAAAAAAATATAAAAGTTATACATTTTGTTTTGGGTCTAGTGACACAGTGGGCTCAAAGTTTAATTTTGAACACCAAAAAAGTTCTGTGAAACTTTTTATACAAGCAACTATTAGATAGAGCGATCTAGTTAATTTGTTTGAAATAAAATGAGCTAATATGGAATATTGGCGGAAAGCACATTATTTCTACTTTATAAAAATCAATTTATATTGCTTCTATCGCTTTTATATAAATTGTACGGATTTTTCCAAAATTAGAATCACAAATGGTAAAAGTAGCAAACTTGCACCGTTTGATAGAAAAGAAAAATATATATCCGCGGACTTCGAAAATTTTGGTATAAGTTATGTGGGAAAGTATGGTTAACCAAAATCCAAGCTTCCAGAAGCAATTCTTCACAATTTTTTTTTACATCTTTTTCTAATGTAGTTTTAAAGGGAAGAAAATATATTGACTTTTATGAAATGCTCTTAATAATTTTTTTGTATTGAAATGTACTAAATCAGCATATTGGCAAAAAGATCCTACAATTTACTTTTAAAAAAACCATTTGCTTGGAGCTAAAAAGTCATAATTGAGAAATTTTGCAAACTTTAACAGTAAATAATAATATGTGTTCTCGGATTTCCCTAATTTCTTTATATATGATGTAAAAAAGCATGGCTTACCAAAATCCAAAGTTCCAGCTGCAGTTTTTCATAATTTTTTTTTTTATTAAGTTTTTTTTATTCCAATATATGGAGGGAAAAATATTTTTATTTCTTCACATTATTCAATCTTTAACAATAATTCTATCAATTGTAAAAGTTTATAGTGTGAGGGGACGTGCTTAAATTCAGAAGAGAGTTCTCTTAATGGAAGGGGAACAGATAAGGGGTATTTTTCGCCTTTTCATTCCGTTGGGATAAAGGATATGAATTCGAATTCTTTTCAAAAACAGAAGAGATAAGTCTTCAAAGCGGTTTTTCTCTAATAACTTGAAAACTATTAGAGATATCGCACAATTTTTAACATTTTTGAAATTAGCATTTGAAAGTTCATGAAAATTCATACCCATTGCTTCAACCACATTTTTATGGGAGTGGGTCTATTCGGGGACCGTTTATTTTTCATGCTAACAATTTTGTTATTGCTTTGACCTAAAAAACGTATGTACCAAATTTTAAGAGTCTAGCGCTTCGTTACTATTTATGGCCGGCGTTCCATAAAACTAAGACCCATCCATCTTTCTAAAATTTTTTTATAGTCCCAGATAGGATGATGTCACTACCATTTGACCTAGAAAATTAAGGTCAAAGTCAAATCTACTCGAGGTAAATTACGTTTTTATATCAAAAACAAATCGAAGCACGTCTCGAAAAATCTTTTCTTTTTTTTTTTTTTGTCAAATGGTTCTAGATAAAAATGCTGTCGAAGTAATTGTGGTTCTAATTTTTAATTAAACTCCTTAGCAACCAAAATGTAGTATTGACTTATTGACATTTAAAAATCATATCCTAATTAATTTACAGACAAAAAGTTGCATGAGTATTCTTTGCTTCCTATAGAAAAAATGTCAATTTCACGGGAAGAAACTTTTAAATAACTACAACTCTTGCAAAAATATTGACAAATGCATATAATGGCATATGTTACAGTAGCTAAAGAATTTACTTAAAAATAAAAAACTTTTTTAAAAGAATTGAAAAGAGAGAGAATTCCAAATAGTATAAAAAATTATTGAGAACTTCAATTAGTTTGAAAAGTAACGCAAAAGTAGATGAAAGTAAAATAGTGTTAAATCGAAAAAGTTCAAAGTGCCTTTCTAATGAGTCAATAAAAATCTTAAGCTATCTAATGATTTTGAAAAGTAAAATCGATTAAAGACAAAAAGTATAGAATGTTATCTTAAAAGTAGGTAAAAGTCAAAAAATATTGACAAAGTCGATAAGAATCTAAAATTATCATTCGATACGATCAAAGAAAACGAAGTGTCGTAAAAATATCAAATGGTACCAATAAGGAGGATAATAGTTATAAATTGTTGAATAGTTATTCAAAGTATGAAAAAAGACAGCAGAAGCTCTAAACTGTCGAAAAAGTCAAAGACTTTCTCAGCTAAAAATATTGAAAATCAAACCTCCGTTTGTGAAATGAAGCAAAATATTCCAATTAAACATAGCCCCCTCCTTATGCCCTATAAATTTCATATATCTAACGTGAGCAACTGTTTTGGCGCAAAAAGAAGTGCAAAAACATTATTTTCAAAATATCTTTGGGATCATGAAAGTCAATCCAAAAATTCAATAAATCAGTTCCAGGAATTTTTTCTCATAAAGATGCATACGATAACAAAAATTACATATTGATGATCCCAAAAAAATCCAAAAAGAAAATTAAGAAAATCATTCATAAAATACATTTTGTTTTTAAGTTTAAGTACATACTGTACTTAATAATATGAATAATAATTTATGATACACAAAAAGATTGAAATTTTATTTGTTAATACCAGCTCAATAGTTTCGGAGCTACATTTGACGAAGTAAAAAATCGATTTTTTCTTGCAGCATCCCCTATGAACTGATTTTTAAGACTTTAATTTCACAGTAGGTGACAGACACTAGTAGACTAGTAGACACTAGTAGCTATTATTATTGTTTGGAAGACATCATGAGCATGTAAATTCACCGTTATGTGACGCGTGCTGAAGCGTAACTAGCTAATGATGCGTTACAGAATATGTCAATGCACTCTAGTAAAAATTTTCCTCATACACGCCCGTACATACCCATCGTTTGTTAAACTTAATTTTAGGATGATAATGGGATTAAGAGTAATGACAAATTACGATATTGTTATGAATAAATTACAATGTTTTGTAGTTTTTCATATACAAATTAAATTTACTCTCTCAAAAAACAAATAAATACTTAGTGCAACTGTGCTGCAATAGAAAAAATCAATAAATAGATAGAAATCGTTGCAAACAGAACAACCACTTAAAGGTTTAACATATCCTTATGTACGAATGGTAACTAAAACCAAATCAATCAGTTTCACGGCAGATAGAGCGTAATCTCAAGTAATCTAGCTAATTTGAGAGTAGGCTTCAGCTAGAAATTTCAAGATTGCACGAGACTGTTCGAGAGTTTTGTGAAAACCAGCACTGCCTGATATAAATCAAATATAAAGTCTGTCGGATAAGCCGACAAAGTTTTGATGCCTGCGTGGTGTTGACACTGTTTGGAGAATTTTAGTCTAATGATTACTGCAATGCATGATGCAACTTTCTCAAAAAGTTCATAGCTGCGCGAATTCGGCGCTAGGGTGAACTTATAGCAAATTATCCGCAATAATTGAATGCTTAAGCTTTAAACTTTACCGATTTTATTTGAAATATTTTGCACAAGGGTTAACCCTTGAAAAAGCTACTTCTACGAGATTTTGCGCAGGGCTGAACTTTTACCAAAAGGCATATGTTGGGTCATAAGTAGTTATACCATATACCGCAAAGTGTGACTTTATCCCGACGGCGGATTTGCTGCACATTTGCCAACAATTTTTTTTTTTTCCATAACAACTTATTGTAACAGGGAATTTTTTTAAGCATTTGATAACACTTCTATAAACTCAATATCATCCTTTCTGCTTATACTAGTTTCAATGACCGCTACGTCATATAATCAGTAAGCTTTGTTGGGCTCGTTGCCCATTTTGATGCATTTTGCGCTTGTTATTTTTTTGTGGTTTTTTGCACTAGAAGTACTGAACATAAAAACTCTGTACAAAAACAAATTATAATAAAATTTTGTTCCAAAAAACACAACTGAAAAAATTAATCTCGGTGAGCTCGCCGAGTTAATTTTTATATGACTTTAAACATTAAAATCATTTCGAAAAGGGAAATAGGGTCAAACTTTTCCAGGTACGCAAAAGTGAAATAAATAACTCTTATCTCAGGCTTAAAATGAATAAAAATATTTTTTCAAAGCTTATCTACTATTTAAACATTCAAAAATCGTATAACAAATATTTTCTCCTTATTACAAAGAAAATTATTTTGTGGCAACAGGTGAAAAGAACCTCAGAGCACAATGACATCTTTGATAATATAACAAAAATAAATTGTGTCACACCTATCTGCTTACTTTGGGTACTATGCATGAACTATATACATGGCAAAATGATTCACATCACAGACAAGAAACCAGACTAATATTTTATCTACACTTTTGTGGCATGTCATAAACAAAAAAACCCACAAATGTTTCAAATTAAATTGGCGAAAAGTTCTCCTTTTATCATTCTTATCAACGCTATTAAAATATCGGAAGGTGTGCATATCATTGACTGACTCATTGAACTTTCCCAGATGAAAGACAATTCATAAAGCTAAAAAAACATCTACAAAACAGCTGTTTAAAAAAGAGTTTTCGAAAAAAAAAATATCTTTGAAATCCACGACAAAGGCTGCCAAAATAAAGAAACGAAATGAATACATATTTTTAAGGAAAATAAATACATTTTTTTTTTAATTTTTATAATAACTAAATATAAATATTTTCATGCGAATACCAGTTTTATTTAAATTTATTTATTTATTTTAGCGAACTATAATGACGCCTTAAGAAAGAAAAACAGATGATGTTTATAGAAAATATTTTGATTGTTTAATTTTATTGATCAGAATTAATGAAAACATATTGGATGATTCTTGAGAAAAGACGCAATTGAAATTTCTTTAAAAATTACATCAGCTAAATCTTTATCAATATTTTTAATTAATTACTAAAGCAATGCGTTGTGAAACACCTTTATCAACTTGAAATAATATTAACAATTTGATTTATTTAATCTGTTTTTGTACGATTATTTAAAAGAAAAATGACCTTAAGTAAAATAACCAACCATTTTTTGAATTTTTCTTAACCTAAATCAAGAGAACCGAAATAGACCTTTGATAGACTCATATGTATTCGTTGATGAAGATTCTTGTGAACAAGCTGCACATTTCTTGTGCAGTAGATTATGGAAAAATTAATGAACTTAAAATTAAATCCTTTCAATATTCTTAAAGAAGTTCATATCTACAAAAAGAAGATATTTCATCTCAATAAATTCAAATGCGATTTAATTGTTAGAAGGAGATGTTCATAAATTACGTGAGGCGGTTTCTTTGGTAATTCTGATGAGACCCATCCCCTCCCCCTATCGTGAGACATGCCCTACAATTTCAAATAAATAATTATATATACTTTATATGTATGTTCATATATTTTGCTTCATGCCACTAATGCTAATGTCTTCTACCCACTCGGCATGTAACGTTTCAGAAAGTTTCGGAAATAGTACATAAATGTTTCATTTGAATTATTGCTAACGGAATATTACAGAAATCTTCCTTATATTTTTCAAATGTAATGTTTCACATGAAATCATTCTGAACTGTTTCTGAAAGGTTCCAGATTCAACGTTTCCTGAACTTTTCAAATTAAATCTTTCTGACATGTTACAAACAAAACCTTTAATCAATCTGAGGTGTTTTTGGAAGGTTCCATATTTGATTTTTACTGAATTTTTTTAAAGAAATCTAAAATGTTTTATGATTCTCTGTTTGATGCTATGTTAAGTATAGTTGATTATAAATTAACACCTCTGTCATGACTATTATTAATTATTAATATTAATGGATGTCCCCAATCCTTGTAATAATGGGAAAGTCCGGATGTTTGGATGACGCCTAAACAGATGAACGAATTTGGATAAAACTTAGTATCCTACATAAGCACATACATATGTAGCAACTTTTTAACATTTTTTAAAAAATTGGGGCATGGCACATTCTAAAAAACAAAAAAAAACTTAATACGCTATGTTTTGAAAATTGTTATAAAGACATAAAGGCCCTTTATTTTGAAAGTGGTGCGAGTCCCTCTTCGTTGAGAAGAAAATATTAAATAATTCTTATACAGTTCATTCCAAGTTACTTAATTTTAATCTTTCCAACGCAGAAGGACTTTCATCACTTTCAAAATATAGGGCTCATGTGTGTATTATTTGTGTAAAGCAGTTTGCAAAATGTGTGCGGAACTACACAACGGGGCGTTCACGGGCGAGCCTCAAGTACAGTTGGTTGAAAAATTTAAGCACTTATTTCTTCAATCGAATGTTTATTTCAGGTGATAAAAATATGTATATTTTAATGGAGAATGTAATAATTAAAATATGATTTCTAATTTATTAGGGCGTGCTTAAAAACTCCTGAGTAGCAGATTTTTTTGAGGACTGTTTATATGGGAGCTTTCGGTAATTCGGCCAGACTACACTTATTTGCGGCGTGGATAAAAAATATGAATCTGGATCGATTTTAATTTTTGGTTGCATGGGAGGGTGATGTGTTTTTCATTGGTCAATGTTAATCCAAACTAGATATAGTATTTATGCTATGCTTTGGTATCACCCAAGGGACATATGTACCAAATTTTCAACATTTATGAGTAGTTTAGTCGTTTTTTGTCAGACTCTTTACCCTATAAGAGAGGCACGTTGTTTGTGCAAACTCTCTTTGTCCGAACTCCAACTGTTCATAACCTTCGGCTTTTATTAGCCAAACCGTTGAAAAACTTGGGGTAGTCCAGCCATTATCTTTTATAGTTTATCTGACATATTACTAAACTAAATAGGTAAAATATACTAAAACCAATATTATTTGCAAAGATTAATTAACATTCAATAGCTTTAACAGCTGCGAGTATTTTTAGAATAAACAAAACCTTGAAGTTTCTAATTCTTTCAGTTCTTTTTTTTTTATCAAATATGGCCTTACTTTCTTCTTATCAATTTAGTTATCATTTCAAGCAAAATTGCGAAACATATGAGATATGTCATATATAATTTAACCAATATTTTCTTAACAGTTTTATACAAGCTGTTACCCGCCACCTTGTCCGCGTGGAATTTGTATACAGAATAGCAAAGGAAGTGGGTATAGTTTGCGCAAAATTATAGTTTCTTTTGATAAAATACCCAACTTTTTTTTTAGTTAAGAAGCAAATAACTACGCTCCTAGTCTCCATTATCGGTTTCTAGTGCGTTACTTGCGTTTCGTCTTAATATAAATAAATGTTATTTAGCAGCTCATTTTTCCGAAATAAAATGTAGCCTATGTCCCTACTTCGACTCCAGAAAATCTTTTTGCTAAATTTCTTCGAAATCGATTCAGTGGTTAAGCCATGAAATGGTAACGACAAACAGACACACACTTTCAAATTTACAATATTAGATAAGATTTATTAAGTGCAGGAAGTATATTTTTGGTGAAGGTTACCTGATTTAATATGTGCTGCCTTGCTATTGGAGATACTGATATAAATTAAAATTTACATGTGCAAAAATAAGTTGATAGTAAATGCTGAAGGCTTTAGTTTTTGTCATTTTCTAATTTTAAAACGATGCCGGCTGCACCAAATCTGGTAGTACAGAGGTGTTTTGATTAGAATCTGCTTTACAACCTTTAATATATTTTTCAATTCCAATATATTTTCCTAATTAAAGCTTATAGTCCAAGATGCAGCGTTACAAATGACATAATCATTTCATCCCGTTTGATTCCTATTTTAAATTATTCCTTTCGAATGGTAATATGATGATCCAAGCGTCGACTGCTTTAGTAGTGCTGGGGCTGGTTGTCAGGACGAAAAAGAAATGTTCCTCAATAGCTCGGGAAGTAGGCCACAAGTTGGAAAATATAATAAGACCAATGTCTTAGGGAAGATAAAAGCACATCGATTTCATGCCCCGAAAACCTACATACGACAAACCTTTACCCATCTTGCACCGTCTTAAATTATCCAATAAATACAGTAGTTTTCAGATTTTAACAAGTAATGTTACTTCACAGTTTTCAATAAAAACAGTATTTTATCGAAAATGACGATGGTTATTAGTATGTAATTTTAAGAATATGTAAGATGAATAATATCTTGTATATCCAAGATTTGACACTTATTTCGATTATTAGCCATATTTAAACTATCAATTATAAAAACTTCATCTACTTAAATTAAAAAATTAAGCGGGATGAAATTCGTGTTCATTAATTAAATGATCAATTATGATAGTTATTTAGACAAATTGACATAAACAACACTTCAACTATCTCGAAACGCATTTTTTTGAGATATGCCCTTTTCGCTTAGCAGGGTAGTATTGGCATGGTCAAACCCATATTGGCACACCCTGTACCTTATGAATTCGTTTAGATAGTGAAATGTTGAATGTTAAAGTTGGTTGACTGATAATTTACAAAATTTTGCTCTTTTTCTTATTTGTTATTGGTGTCGTTCTTTTCAAAATGGATTTTAATGTTGTCCGTCCATAATTTTATTTTATTTCAAATTCTAATGTTTATATTAAGATGGCCTAGATTTTACTTGAGTTAGCGCACCATTAAAGTGATACGTAAATATTTTTGCTAAGTTGCTACATTTAAAACTGCCAATTTCTATTTTAAACAATCGGTTCTAATATTATTTTTATTGTTAGTTCCGAATTTGTTTGTGTATAATTTTTTCTTTCATCTGTTTTTTGTTGGTTTCTTTCAAAATTTTTATAATAAGACTTTTGCTCTCCCTATAATTTAAGCACACGCCAAGGTAAAATGCTTAGAAATTTGAAACTTTCATTGGAACACATTATAAAGTCCTTGATATTAAATAAAAAATTAATTCGTTTCAAAAAAATTTTGCAAGTTTTATGTTATTGACTCAATAAAATATTTATAAAATAAAAATACAAAATCAATGCGAAATATTGACGAGAACGTTTTGCCCCATTTTTGTAGTGGCATGAGTTTAATGTTTACGCAAAACATCACGTTTAAAAAAAAAACAAAAATTATTTCAAAAACATCTTTCGACGTTGCTGACGTTAGGCACGAGCTTAATGTCCGCCTTATGATTTAACCATAAGTTTCTTAATTAACCCAGAAATTTTGAACTTTTTTTTAACAGTTCAGAGCACCTTATTTGTAAATGAAAAATATTAAATATATAGTCTAATTCCAAAATGATTTTAGTCAGAGGCTAATGAAGAAAATTATGACAATAATGTTTCCTCACAAAGTGATAGAGATGACATGAATTTGATCCCCTTCAACCCATCAATCTTAACCAAATGAATTTGAATTCATATCATCTTGAAATGGCTATAACACTGCGAGAAAACATATTATATTATAATTCAAAGCTCAAAGAGAAAGGATGGCACTAAATTTTGGCATTATTATTAGTAATAAGCTTACCCATTTTTTGAAACCTAATGATAACCTCAAAAGTAGAATAAAAAAGGAAAAACATTTTTAAGTACTTAACCCCAAATATTTCGAAATCCTGACGCGATGGATCAAGTCTGAGGCCAGATTGGGATTCAGCGTGAAAAATTACTTCGGAAATTATCCTCCGCTGCTCAACAATATTCCTGACCTCTTTATTCGTTTATTTTTTGAATGACAAATTTGTCGTTTGACATATGTCAATTAACAAAAATTATTTAAGTTTCACTCGTTCGCATACAATCAGAGGATTGTGGCATTTCTGTTTCATTCATTTGGCTAACAGGCTGTTAGCTAAAAGTAGGATTTCTAATGACATTAATTGATTTTGGCGAAACCGGGCATAAAGCCCAATTTCCATGTGATCTTATCTTATCTTTTCCCATATCAGGGATATGAAATCAAATTTTTGTAAGAAAGAAAAAGCATGCGAACAGAACCTAATGCGCTTGGAGAATGCGCGAGTGAATAGCATACATTTGCTATCTTTATAGCATGTGATGTCCTCCCTGATATTTGATAAGATAAGATCACATGAAAATTGGGCTTAAGTTAAATTAAATTCCAAAGATTTATCTGTTCCAGGATTTGACCGGTAGAGGATAACAACCTATATTTTTAATTATCGTCAATATATTGTGAAGTTCCATTTCAATTGGTTTTTAAGTTTTTTTTTTCTTTGTTGAGAAAATTTTTGTAACTGAGTTTTTGTTTGCCTAGCAGCTTGCCTGGAAATGTAGACAGTCTGTCTGCTTACCTTCAAGCGGTGATGTAGACAGTATGACTTTATTGTGTAACATCATTGTATATAGATATGATATGTAGGCAAACTGCCTACAAAGCTCCCATCGGTTTGTTAAAATAATCTAGATCTGTGGGCAGAGTTGTGAGTATTACTGCCTACAAAGAATGTTACTGTTTATCAGCGTTGTTTACAGGCCCGGCGGTAGACCTGTCCTCAGTGTTGAGTATTCGACACTCGAACATTTTGCGATAGTCGAATTCCTTCAATCAGTATATTAATGTTTCCATAGTTGGGCACCGTTAATTAAATAGTTAACTTTGTTAATCGTTAATCCGTTGCTAAAAAAGTTAACTTCGTAAAAGCGATAAATTTCGGAAGACTTAACGCAAGTTAACGTTAATCGTTAATCCGTTAACACGTGATAAGAACTACATTTTTATATCGTTGCGTTAGTGATCTTTTAAAAACTGTTGGTTTGGGTTAACAGGTTAGGAACAAAAAAAAAAGACGTGTTTAAGAGGCCATCCATAAACTACGTCACACGTTAAGGGGGAGGGAGGGGGTCAACAAAGTGTGACATTGTGTGACAAGGGGTGGGAGAGGTCCTAAATTTCGTGACGTCACATTTCAAAATCGAATCTATCTAAGTACATTAATACTTTTAATATTATTTTGCATAAAAATCTCTTAAAAAAAATCATTTGTGCAGTTCACACGTGGTCGAAGTGAAAGCTCTAGAAAACTTAACTGCGATAGAATGAGACGAAAATGTTTTATTAAAATGATAAAAGTTGAAATGATCTAGAATCGCTACAGCAATAAATGATATATCAAATTAAAATAATCATCGAGCAGAGTGCCCGGAAACTATCAGCCTTGAGATCTATTGACCAGATGCTGAGGTATAAGCGGGGAAAGATTTCCTACTTTTTTAAGCATTGCACTGATTAACACAAACATTTTTTTTTTTTCATCGGCAACTTGTATTGCTCCCCTGCCCTCCCACACCAAATTTTATCAAAATTGTACGGGCCCTTCTAGCACCAGTCTTTTACTTCATTTACATATTTATTTATTTTATCCATTGCACACACAAGATTTCTCTTTTCAGGATGTACAAACTAAGTATAAGATATTGATTTCATTTATATATTAGAAACTAAAATTAAAATGAAAAATTAGGAAAAAAAACAAATTCAAAAATTTAATTATGAATAAAAATAATGCTTAAGATAAATTAATTAAGTTCAAAAAAATTTAAATAGTGGGAACATATGAGTTCTTGCGCAAGGAGTAGGAAAAGTGCTATTAAAGAAAAAGGATTAATAGCCAAAGAAAGAACTTAAAGATCATCAGCGAAAAGCTTTAATAGCTCACGCCTGAAAACATTTGTGCTACTTATTCGTTTCAAATGAACATATATGAACATATTCCATCGAAGTATCGAATGTACAAAAGAATTCCGAGATGTTATTAGATATTTGTGCAGTGGTACTATAAGTTGCAAATTTCTTTGGGATCTGGCAAATCTTAAAAGTTCAAAAAGATAATCTGGTTCTGTACAATAATTCAGCATGGCGTTTAATGAACATCCAATTATTTTTTTCGTATAGTTTAATGGGTTATTATAATTAATTGTTTTTTGTTTATTTTTTCAAATATTTAAATTCATTTCGGAACTGTTGTTTTAATTTTATAATTTCTAGATGTAAAATTGCAAATATATGACGTCACACAAATGTGACCAGCTGTGACAAGGGCAAAGGGAAGGGGTTCAAAAAATCATGAAATTCGTGTGACGTAATTTATGGATGCCCCTAATTGGAGTTTGTAATTTAGCATAATGTGGATATTCCACTTCATGAATGTTAATATGTTGAAGCCCTCGTCTGTTTGCGTTAAAATATCTTTGGAAAAAAGATTTTCAACTGCAGCGCTTGAGGGTATAGCAGTTTTATATTTAATAAACAGATTTATGAATATCTGTTCCCCGAGGAATGACGCATCGTTGAACAAGTCATATGATTTCATATCTAGCCACATTTTGACGAGATTTTGAGCTTTACTCTTTAGATATTTGTGGCTCTTAGGTTTTTCCTTAGACTAAGTGCCAGAGTTGAAAAAGTCTTCCTCATCATCGTCGTTTTTACACACGTTGCTGCCTCCGCAACTTAAACTATCTCTGTTCTTCGAACTTTCGGCCAGCTCCGTGCTCCCTAATTTTTCTGGCCTGCGCGTCCAGATTACATTGAGCTAAGATCGAAGCAACACACGGCTTTTGCTATCGTTGTAAATTGTTTAATACCTTACACTTTATAGCGTTTACGAGTGACACGCTCTGGAGTACTCTTGGAGCCCCTCGGTCTCTTCATTTTTACATATGTAATTGCAGGAAACAGAAACATTATGAGAGTGCTCCAGAGCGTTTCTCTCGAAAACGCTATTAGTTTTTCATGCTGAATCATGTATTAAAATAGGCCTCCTCCTTCCAAGACTACCTTCTTGTTTTCCCGACCCTGATTGTTTAGAACATATTTGCTGCGGAGATGTAACAACTTTCGTAGATTTGACTTTTTTTAGAAATTTATCGATTTTATTGTCATTCACAATAAGACCCAATTGTTAAAGTTTAGTTTGTAAAACTAATGGCTACGAAGTATGGGCATAACTCGATCTGGACACTATTGGGACAGGACTAGGTATGCAAGCTTACCCAGAAATGGGCAAGCCATTATTAGGACAAGCTTGCATGTCAAGCTTTGGCTGAAGTTCCAATCCCATCTAGCGTAGAAGTACCGATCCTATTGATCTTGATATTCCGAAATATGCATGTAACCTTGTGATCCAATACGCTAAAGAACGTTTGAATTCGTATTATTGATGTTAAAACTGTCATATAGGTAAAAATAACAATTGATTATAAGTATTTAAATCCACCCTAACAACGTGAGAGAGTATTTATTATTTTTTTTTATTTATTTATTAATTAATTCATTTCTTCATCAAATACAATATTCAGTACTTTCGATTCAATATAACATAGGATACATCAGGTAGGCTAATAAAATATGTATTAAATGAAAAAATAACTGTAATCTATAGCCCACAAGGGGCTAGAGACGAGAACAGTTGCTTAATTATATAGAAAATATTACTATAGATATAAGTGTGGGGTCTAAAAGTAAATGTTACAATTATTCAAAAAAAAATTTTTTTTTTTAAATTAATATAAACTTAAATTAATTAAATAAAATCAAATAAAACTAAAATTAAATTAAACAAACAAAATTAAATATGGTAAATTAAAAATTTAATAATTTAAAAATTTAAAAAAGAGCAAAAAAAAATAAAAAAATTTAAAAAATTTACTATGACTGCAAAGCATGTACAAAATTAAAATGAAGCAAAAACAGAAGCA